>CM074517.1:31560000-33027500 GCA_037379345.1 Perna viridis | reverse complement strand
GTTCACATTGTTTTCATGAAGAAAGTGTTGAAGTTCTTCTCTCGTTTGATACCCCTTCTACATTCCACTGCATGATGTTAATAAGTGGTTGCTCTTTTCTTTTTAGTTTGATCTTTCTATGGTCAGTAGCTCGCCTTGTTTGTCCCCTGACTCCACAAAATGAAACTAAGGTACCTGTAGTAGCATTGGTTGGGCTCCTTTGAGACAGAGAGCTCAGCACTGCACTTGGCTGGTGGATCCTGACAGGGCGAGCACCAAATCGTTTGTTCATGGTTTCAAGTATCATTTTGGCTGTTTGTGCGTGGTGTTGTGGTCTGTGAGAGTGTGCTGTGTCGCCCAACACCTCCGTCTTCATCACTACGTTTTCTGTTGGGGTTACCGCACCCTTAGCTTCTGAACAAAAGTTCTGATCCTGAAAGTACAGGAAGGAAGTTACAGATTCCTGGTTCTGGATTTTCCTCAAGGTTGTCTCCTGAAGCTTTTCCCTGTTGAAGGGTGTAGCTGCAAGGCAGCGGAGGTTTTAGATCAGAGTTTTCCTTCTCCTAGATGGGTTACCCTCCAAGGTTTCTGAGCCCATCTACCCGAGGCTGTATGATTTTAAGGTGCCAGTGACTCGCCTTTGCCCCTTCTTCAGTCAGTCGAAATGGCCAGACCAGGTCCACCAGTTGGTAAACCTGTCTTGAAGGTTGGAGTTAGACTTAAGTTGTTAGAAGCTGTTTGAGATACATGCAGAAAGGGGCATTTAAAATGATATTGAGAGCCCATTCCCAATACCACCCCTTGGCTTTGACAACCTTTTGTGACCATTTACTAATTTAATGCTTTATGGTACAAATTGAGCTTGTCCTTGTAAATTGCAATTTTAATTTAATCTAACATCACAAATGAAAAGATAAGTTATACCAGGAGTAAGTTTATGATTTAAGCCCTTTGTTTCTCAGAATCAAATCAATATATGCAATGCTTACATATAAGGAGCGGAAGGCTCCCAATATTGCATGAAAAATGCAACAATCTCCCATTTATGTGCCACATTGGCAGAAATATATTTAAATTTTCTGCTTAAAATCGCCATAAAATTCTTCAGTTCAACATGTCAGGATCTCCCGCTTCAAGAAAATTTTAAGAGGGAGATCTCCCACTTAAGAATTTATAGTTTTTATGTTCCTGTACTTATAATTTACCAGTAATGAACATGTTCCAAATACATTATCAACTTTGGTCTTTGGTATTTTTTTCAATATTCTTTTTTTTATATTTTTAGGAGATTAATTGGAGCAATGAGTTAAGACAAGCAGCATTCAGAGCCTTTGCCTCTCTTGGTGCTAATGATGAGGACATCAGAAAAAAGGTTGGATGTGTAACATGCATTTGCATTGAAAAAAAAAGGAAACTTTAAACATAGACAAATAAAATATACATTTCCTTTAAATCTGAAAGTTGCATAATATTATAATTTAATTTTTTTTTGTACCTGAAAAAATATACTCATTATTATAATAGATCTTCCAAAGTTAATGACATGATTTTCAGGCCCTTACTGGTCTCTTTTAAAGGTGCCTTATTGCCCATTGATATTTCCATATCAATACAAAAAAATAACCAAAAACCACCTCCTTCATCATTTTTCTGTTTATTAACCATGTAAAAAGAGTGAATTTCTATAGATTATAGAGACAGAGAATCTGATGGATCATATCATATCTGGAATGAATAGTGATGATGTCAAAGTGAAGGGTGCTGCTGTAAGATGTCTTCATAGTTTGTCACGGTCAGTTCAACAGTTACGTACCACATTCCAGGATCATGTCATATGGAAGCCACTTATGAATGTATGTGCTGTTTTTGTTATTTTGAAACTGTAATACATTTTTCATAAAAATCTTGATTTAATTCTTTTTTCATAAAATCTTAACATTGAGTCCAGTGGAGCACAGTAAGACAGACAAGACAACAGTTTGCTGGTTCTTTGTTCCCTTAAATATGATATACTTAGGTGTACTTTGGTTAACAATGAATATACCTAGTGATGGGTGAAACATCAGTGTCTATTCTTTCTGATTAATATATTATGATACATGCAAATCAAGAATAAAAATTTTCAATTATTGTAATGATACAAAAAAGAAAAAAGATATAGATCCTAATAAATGACCCAATTCAGACTGAAGTAATAAATAGTATGTTATCTCCCTTTGACCAATATAGACATACAGATATTTTTACTTGTGTTATGCTGACTTCTAACAAATTCTCACAATACTACAATATAATGTGAAAGGATGTAAGGTTAGAATACAAGTATTAAATTATAAAAGTTATAAACTGTATTTATGTCAGTAATTGTAGAACTATTCATTTCAGATGATACAGAATGGACCTGAAGAGTTGCTCATGATAACATCATCAACATTATGTAATCTGTTGTTAGAATTCTCTCCAGGACGAGAAGTTAGTAACCCTAGAAAGGTAAAATAATGATTGATATAATAGATAAATATTACTCTGGATAGTTGGTCAGGAAAAGCAAATGTTGATTCAACGTGAAGGTTTATTATACCCCAACTTTTCTGTAACAGATTTAAACGCTTCTATTGGAGGGAATGCATAAGTATTTGATATACTGTAAAAGTACTTTAATTCATGGATAATAATTTTTGGCAATTATGAAGGAAACACAAGTTCGTAGATTTTTTTATTCATGGTTTTGATTTTTTCTCTCCTTTCTGTTGGGAACCAAATTTCATGCATATGGTTTACCCTACCCATGAAAAACCATGAAAATTGGTACCCCACAAAAAATAGTACTTTCACAGTAATTGCTTCTGCATGATGATTTGTACTTTGTCTCTGCTTTCTAAGTTCCTCATCTATCTACTTCCTGTGTACTGTACAACTTGCTCAAGTGATGCATAGTGGAAATTTTCATGACAATTTCTCAGCTTCTGTTAGGTTTATTGATTTTGTCTGATGACTTGTACCATGTCACCCTTTTTTAGGTTTGACTGAAATGGTTGAGTGGAGGATCCCATATAACATCTTGTTTACAGAATAAAGTTAATTTTTTTATTGATTTTCTTGTGGTATAAAAGAAAACTACTCCTCTTAACATTGCGTTCCTTTTTTTAGAATCCTAAACAGCCGAAGTTTCTATCGTAATTGTACATTTTTCGTGTAATGAATACGTCACTGTTTTGTCTTACTAAACACAGCTCTAACTTTCAAGATCTAAATTGCCAACCTTAATATATTTACTTTGGTACAAACACAAACTACTTATTTACTGATTTAAGAGGGTACCTAACAGCTTTTCAAAAATTTATTTGGCTCATTTAAATTTTACTCAGGGCTTTATTTGATAAAAGAAGCAAAACATATAAATTTCAAGAACTTTTAACCACATGTTTCATGGAAATTATTTCAATGAACATATGGTATCTTCATCAACAGAACTTTTGATCACTAAGATGCTTTGAGTTTGATATCACAATGTCACAAAATTAAATTTTTTGCTGATTTTTACAGAGTAATTGCCATAGGTGTTGTGTACCCCTGAATAATTTCTTTTTACAGGCAATATTGGATGCTGGAGCCATCAGTATATTGGTGACATTGACTGCCAGACAAGAACCTGAACTTAGACTGAATGGCATATGGGGCCTTATGGTACTTCAAATTTTTACTTTACTATGCAATCATTCACATTGATATTTAAAATATTGAAGATGAAATATTGAGGAATAAAATGTTAATTTCGACAAAAAGAGCATTATCAATCTTTCTGTTTAGAGTAAGACATGCAATGTATGTAATATCTTCTATGTAGATGTTGTGTTTAAAAGTATACAAAGTTATACAATATCATAAATATTGTTTCTATAATTAGATGGTTCATCAAACTTGCTTTTCATACCATTCAACTCTTCAAAAACTGTAATGAAATTAGTGCATTTGCAAAGATTAATAAATTCATAGTTTGGTTGGTTTGTTGTACAGCTATACTGTTACAGCTTTTGATTATACCCAGAAAGTTTTAAGCTTTCTCGTGTTTACAATGTTAAAAATTCCACCAGTTCATTTTTCTGTGCACAATTCTGAAGATATGTGTCAACTTTTTACTCGTAGAACATGGCATTTCAATCTGAATTGAAAGTCAAGTCACAGATTATAGAAGCAGTTGGAACAGAACAACTATTCAAGCTGCTTTCTGATCCTGATCCAAACATTCTCATAAGAACTTTGGGGCTTATTCGTAATCTCTTGTCAGGAAAGAATGTAAGTAGATGAATGTTGTTTCAGTCAAAAAGACAACAAATTTTATGATTGTTCAAGTCAGAGTGAACTTTTTCATTATTTCTTAATTAATTTAGATAAATATTAACACAAGAAAATATTTGACATTTGGTGTAACGTTTTGGTATGATTATGTTTCGTGCCGCTCCTTTTCAGTTTCTCAGCACAACAATTTCGTGTTTATGGTGTGACTTTCCTGGTTTATTTATGAGAATTTAAACTTTCCTGGGCACATGTTACTTTCTAAGTATACTGGGAATCTAAGTTTGTGAGTTTATTTATTAGGCATACATTGATTTCAATTTTATTTCATGTCAGCATATTGACAGTATAATGAGTGTATATGGTACACAGATAATGCAAGCTGTTGTGTTCATCTTAGAAGGAGACCATGCCTCAGACATCAAAGAACAGGTACGTCAGACCTGGGTTTCATAAAAAAAAATTTCAAGTTGAGAATTTCCTCAAATCCTGAGTTTTTTCTTCAATTTCAAGTGATCTGATTAATCAGAACTTAAGTTGAGGAAGGATTTGAAGAAAATCTCAATTTCAGATCTTTTCATGGAACCCAGGCCTGGTGTAACAGATTAGTTTTCACTGTTGTTTATTTTTAGGGATTCTGTCAAGGGAAAGTATTCGCATGTGTAAATTTTTGTGCTTTTAAAAATTGATAAGTGGTATATAGTGTTATAAATCAATTTCATGGATGCTATTTTTGTCCTCGAAAGTAGCAAAAATAAGGACACCCTGAAAATTTATATATTGATAGTACCAATAAACATCAGTCATCAAGATAACGTTACTTACTTAAGGCATCCAAACTCATTTATGATTGGTGGTCAAGTACAGTCCATAACCAATATAATTTGAATGTTGTAGCATAGCTGATGTTTACACAATTTTATAACAGTAAAAAAAGCTCTTATTATGGGTATTTGTCATCTATTCAGTGGTAGTGGTTTTGCTCAAACAAGTGACTTTTCTGTTCTTGATTGTCCTATTATATACATTCCATTTCAGACATTGTGTATATTGACCAATGTTGCTGATGGAGATGATGCTAAAGGTTATATCATAGAAAATGAAGATGTATTGAAAAAGTTAATGACTTACATGGTATGGTATATAATGATACTCATTCTGTATGTTAAAGATGGATAATAAAAGAAATCATAGGATTCTTTGTGTAGGCAGATATCTTTTTTACAACAAAGAATATAATCCTTTTCCTTTCAGCATATTACAAAAATCGAAACAATAAATCTGTGATACTAAAACTAAGCTGAAAACACAAAAAAAAGTTATGACAGCCAAGAGCAAATACAGTAAACACCTTTAAAGGTTGTGTCAATTCCATTGTTTGTAGTCAGGTAGTTTGGATTGATGGCATTATTGACACGTTCTTTGAATTCAGGAACTATTGTGTGCATTTATTATTTCAGTGTGTTAAGTTTGAGCAACATTAATTTCCAGTAATAAACTGCAGATAAAATTTGATGTATGAACATAAAGTCAATTCATGAATTCATATATTGTCTTTTTTTTAAGTTGTCTATTACTGCGGGTACATGTATTTATCGCAAATTATATTTTGTAATGTTGATGTGCATGAATTTAAGTTGACATTGTCTTTTTCTATTCATTACAAATTATGTTTTAGATGCACACAAATGTAAAATTACAGATCTCTGCCACAACATGTATCTCTAATCTTGTCTGGAATGAAGATGAAGGTGAGAAAAGATCTTAGTAGCCCACAAATGGAACAAGTGGATGGCTGAATGACAGAATCTTGATATTTTCAATTTTTTATACAATCTACATTTGACCTATCACATGATTATCACATGATTATCTATGTCTGTTTAATAGTTCATTCTTCTCTCTATTAATCAAATGATAAACTTAAAGATACATCAGTTTTCTTCATTTTTTCATAGAATTTTTGTCTTGTTGAAGGACGCTCTCTTTTGATTATCATCATTCTCAGTTGTCACCATCAATGACAGCATGTCTAGTAGCTTCTCCACTTCGTCCTTTTGTTTGTGAGTCCATCACATTAATGAGTACTCATGTTGTAACTTTAAAAGTATTAAAGCAATATTATTTAAACTTTTCACAGTGATAATGTACATGTTGAAGATGTGCACCTTTTATTATGGAGAAACTTAATTGAATTTTCCTACATTTTGAGCATGTTGAACTTAAGCAATTTTGTCACTTTATGCTGTGAATGGTACTTACTTGTTCATTTCAGACGTATGAGACTTTCAATGTTAAAATTAGTGGGCCTTTTGTTTTACAGAGTTATTTCCTGTTTCATAATGAAAATATACATTACACTGGTAATATATTTTTCATTGTAAATAATAGATATAAAATGGTTGTACAGGAACAGCTAGACTTATTAGTATAACCATATTTATTGAAAAATTAGTAATTACCATAGTAATTATAAAATAGGATGTTTTTAGAACTGAGTATGACTGAGAAGAAAAGAGATTATTAGGAATTTATCTCATCACAGGAAATTAGGAGACAACTTGGTAGATATATAGGTTACAATCATTGATTTGATGGTGGCAAATTTTGTTAAATCTAGATTGATGAAGACAATTTTTCAAATACATTATGGTTATCTCCTTTCTAATGCAACTGTCAAGTGTATCTGTTAAAGTAAGATTTAAATATCTTTAAATATAAATCTGTGCATGGTTTAGAATTTCAGACAGTCAATCATGAGAATTGACATCCCGAAATATTTGGTTTTATCCAATGAAATTCCTTGTTATAAGGAATTTTGCATTATAATTGGATAATGATGTCTATGAGTACAGTTGAGTTATTGTATTGTCATATTTCATGTTACATGGCTTTCAATGTTTTACCTGTTTGATGTGTTGAGAAGTATGCAAATAAATTGTATACTTTAAAATTGCTAGAGTATATAGGGGCAACTATTTTGCTGTACCTGTGTATAATGTTGTTTGGGGGCTAGCTGCAGCCTGCTTTGTGGTGTGAGGGTTTCCTTGTTGTTCCTTGAAAACCCAAGGGTGGCATTGAAATGACATTTTTCATGGTGGTGAGGTTGTTGTCTCTTTGATATATTCACCATATCCATTCTTTGTATAATTGATGATGTTTGTTAATCAAGCATTAAATATCTGTAAACAAAGATGAAGTAAAGAAAAACAAGGGCAAAAACATGTAGCACATGGCAATGCAAAGGAAACTCATTAAATAATAAATATACATAATCAATTGGATTTATGTGTACCAATGTTATTTCAGGTGCCTACAAAAGACAAGGGAAGTTACGAGAAATGGGAGTACAGAAAATATTACAACAGCTATTGAGTTCAAATGATGCCATTCTATTTGACAGGTCTGAATAATCTAAAATAATGAATTATAGTCTCTGATTCGGTTTTATTTTGTTGGTAAATAATTTGTAATTCCTAAGAAATAGACATTAACAATTTTGGTACTACATTTTTGAAGAAAAATACAGAAAGTACATTTGTCAATTACCTTCTGTGATATATACACATATGTATTTTAATTCGAACACCTTTGACATATAAACTTCTAACTCTATAACAGTATGATTAAATTACATGTACTAATTTTGTAATATCAACAACATATATCTATTATTATAGACATACAAATCCATTGTTTTTCCTGCATATACTGGCAGGATTTGTGAATGATTTTGTTCAAGGTATATCCTTTAGTATTTGGTCTTAGGAAACACATTCAAATGTGTATGTACCAAAATAAGACATTCTTTTTAACAAGTCTTCATAAGAATCAGGTGAAAATTTTTAGGGAAAAATCTGAAATATGCATGTCAAAAACCCACCACTTTGACAATATAATTTCACTCAAGGAGTTTTTCTCTATTTGAAATGACCACATTGCAATGAAATTATAATTCATTTTACCAATATGATATGGAAAATTTCATTTTAATTTGTTAATTCTGATGGTACAATAGCCATATTACAGGCACGTTGTCAAAGAGTTTGGTTATTTCATACCATATATCACCTGCTGTTTAATTCTTTCCGAGACTGACACTTATAAGTGACAATGTTTGTATGATCTGTGGTGGATCCAGAAGATGCCATGTTAGAACCCCTCCCCTTTTTTGTTTTGATGAAAAAGTTTGTTAATCTAACGCAATTACAAATAATAGCCTTGAGTCTCTCCTTTTTTATGGAGCCCCTTTTCAAAATCCCTGTAAGGAACATGGTTAAATGTACACAGGAAGAATTGCAACAAATGTTTTCATATGTTTTTCATATGTTTTCAGAGTAAAAGATGCCCTCAAGCAGTTTGGATGAAATTTGTTTCTAAAAAAAAAAATGGTTCTGATTATTTGATGTAAATTGAGAGACTATTTGTCTGGTATCAATTCAGTTTACAGATGAAATATATGCCTATTGGACAAATGTGCCCTATGAGAGAGGTGACTGAAAACTTCAGTGCTACTGTGTATGACTACTGTGTATGACTGTGATTGAATAAAACATATTTATTGTGGTCTTTTTTGTTTGATTTTTTTTTGATTCACTACATTACTTTGGCAACTTTTAAGTTTCAAGACTTCAAAGTAGGACATGTCCCAACAAATCAACTTTTTGAATTTTGGTCCAATTTTGAATACAATCCTCATAAAAAACCTTCCTGCATTCAGAAACCTCTTACATTTTCGAGAAAAAGTGATCAAAGGCAAATTTAAACTAAACTTATTTCAACTTTAATTGAAATTCACTTGACTTCTTTCAACTTTAATTGAAATTCACTTGATGGTGGATAACTCAGAAAATGACTTTCAAGTTTCTGTACAATGAAACCAAATTTTACTAAAAATAAAGAGTTATCTCCCTTTTTTCAATGAATTTCAGTGTTTTCTATGTAATTTATTCCTCTTTAACTATTGGAGTAATCAAAAACTAACATTCGACTTTGGGAAATGATACATTTATGCTAGGAAATAGATGATTTTTTTTAAAACAAAATTTGTCATGTGCCACCAGCTCCCTGGTTTTTGCATGGACTCCCTCTAAAATGCATAACTAAGGTCCAATTTTTAACACCATGTTTTTATATGTTTACACCTTAATAGAAACCTTTTCCTCAGTACTAAAGATATTGAATAATTTGGTATGAATTATCAATCCAATTAAAAATGTCTTAGCAGTACTTGCTGCTCCTTCCTACATAGTTATGCATAAAATCCATTTACATAGTTGTCAATTTGAAGATAGCCAAGTTGTCTACATATACTTAGAGGCACAGCTAGTAAGCTATTTGATGTTTAGCTAAAAATGATGAGGTTCAGCTAGAAATGATAATGTTTAGCTAGAAATGACAAAAACCCTATGAGTTTAGATATAGTCATAATCCTAGAACCGCGGTGCGGAATGATAATTAACGCGAACTTTTCGGGATTTTTTCTGCCTAGCTCATGGTCAGTTACGGACTTTTGGCAATCACAAAACACTAGAAATGAAATTGAATGAACGATGGTTAAAAAAAGGCCAATCTGTAAGTCGTTGCGGTAAATTTACGACGGAATAATGTATAATCGTGGCTTTTTACTTAAGAGCATTTCCTGGCACACCTAGAAATTCGCGCAATATCAATATTTCGCTGCAACTGGGGGAGAAATTCGACATTTTTTCTCGTTTTCTTTATACTAAACCTATTCCAAATAAGTATTCGAAAAGCAACCATTAATTTATGTTAAAAAAAAATTATAACAAAACCTTTTTGGAACATTTACAGCAGATGACTACTAATTATATAAGATTGTTCATGGTGCATCGGACTTTTCGAGATCTGATATTAAGTCACTAATTTCTGGCACAGGAATTTTTGTAAGTTATCAATACCAGACTCTTTGGGACGTCCGGGAAAAGTTTTCATTAAAATTGATAAATCAGCATGTTTTAATATATATATTTTTTCAATAAATTCATTCATCGGGAAAAGAAAAAGATCTATACCGTAATCAAGAGAACCAAGATTCTAGCAGAAATTAAAAGAATGTAATGCAAGGACGAAAACCAGACAGGGAAAACAGACACACACAACAAAGAACAGAAAATAAGCAAAATAAAATAAGTACAAAGCAACAAAAATAAATGAGAAAATCGGATTCCACTAAAAACTGGGACATGGACCAGGAATAGGTACGCGTACTCTGCTTTTCTAGAACACCTGCCGAGCTGCGTATCAGAAAGTCAAGTCCGGAGTAGACAAAAGAGTATAAGGGAAAACTATGACACGTTGAACAAATCTGTTCTCATGGTGCAGGTGGATACACCGTAACGATCAACGAGTTAATGATTAAGCAGACCGAAAAAGAAATACTTTTATGAAACTAAACATAACGATGACGGGACTAACAGCCCCGCTGCAACCTGTTGAAACCCTGTACATTTGGGGACCAATGTGAACATGCGATTCATATTGAACACAGTTTTTATGGCGGATAGACAAGTACTTTTGACACACAATTTGCTACAATTTTAAAACACCCAGCTCCAAACAGCAATCAGTACTATATATCACAAAACTGAACATTTTGTCTAAAATCAAATTACATGAGTTCCATTTGCTACAAGATTGAAGTCATCACTACAGAAGTTTTATGGTCGTCATCATGAACTCGTGGATCGTTACGGTGTATCCATCTGCACCATGAAAACTGATTTATTCAACGGGTCATAGTTTTCCTTTCCTCGTTTGTCTACCCCGGACTTGACTTTTTATGAGCAACTCGGCGGGTGTTTCTAGAAAAGCAGCGGAGGCTTACCCTACCGGTGCACCTGGTCCATGCTCCCAGTTTTTAGTGGAGTCCGAGTTGCTCATTTACTTTTTTTACTTTGTATGTATGATTTTAGTTACTTATTTTCTTTGTTGTGTATGTCTGTTTTCCATGTCTGGTCTTTGTCCCTGGATTACATTCTTTTGATTACCGCTGTAACATTGGTTCCCTTGATTACTCTTCCAACGATCATCCTTTCTATAACTTTTGTACAGTGACTTTCCCACCGACACACACGCCATTATTTGCTACTGCTAGCTAGGAAAATGTAATTTAATCTGTATAGATAAAGTTGAAAACGGAGAACTTTAGCGCTGTTGGGTGAGGTGTAAATTACAAAAATAACAAAATGTCCGGTGCCAAGATCACTGAAAGTATCCGTTTGTTTGTATATTGAAGAAAATTCGACACATTTTATTGAAAATTGGCTTATTATCAACAAAGAGTTTAATAATAGAAGTCTCAGTACATTGATATGCTACATTGTACAAAAAACTCACAATTTTATGCTATTTAAGAAAACATGGTATTTTTCTCCTTCGACCCATGTTTTCATTCACTTTCAACACCCGTTTGTTACGTAGCTTAACTCTGTTTCTTCCGTTTTCGTTGGTTGTCTATGACAGACAGGTGTACACGACCGTGTCTGTCATGGGTAAAATAGCCATGGCCCAAACGCAAACAACAAGTAAAAATAGTCCAGTAAATCAGAGTGTCAATGAATTAAATCCAACTTCTTGTATGCAGGTCCACATCTTTGTAAGACAACGTATGTTAAATTTCTCAAGTTATACAAAAACTTAAGCATTAATTACTATGGAATTTTCGGGTGATCAGGGGCGGGTCCAGGATTTTATGAAGGGAAGGCGTAATTACGAGAATCGGTATAAAATGAATAAACCAGATTATGACATGTTTAATGAATGAATATGATAAATTGTCATATTCAATACAATACTTAGCAGATTACGATAGCCTTTTCTTTACGCCTTATTTCCCTCTTAACTACTCCTAGCGGTCAGTCCCGGCAGTCACTTCAGCACGTTAGCCGATAATTTATGTAGTCAACAGCACAAGCGCTATGATGCTTGTGGAACAAAATTTGTTTTGCTTGCATCGCAATCCAAGCAATAATAATTTACGAAATAATCAACAAACCAGTGGCGGATCCAGAGGAGGTGCAGGTGTTGGCACCCATTTTTATTGGAAAATTTGTCATTTTCATATGTAAAATCGACAAAAAAATGGCAATAATGCCCTAGCACATTCCCTTTTTTCTAAGGAACTCGATACGCATCCCTCCTTTTCAAAGTGTCTGGATCCGGCCCGGCACATGTACAAACACACACACACACACACGAAACCACCACAAAAATACAGAAGTTAAGTAATGTACTAGTAGTATAAAGTTTTGAATATTGAATATTAATGTACAGGGCTGAAGGTCCTGCTAGGTAAGGTAGAGTAAGTCGTGCATAAGTCATGATCGTTAAAATGTCAGTCAACAAACTGACAAGATCGTTCAACATATTCTACTCTACGGCTGTGAAGTGTGGTGAAATGAAATAACTCAGTTTTAGAAAGAGTTCATTTCAAATTGTGCGAATAGCTATACTATATTCACACAAAAATAAATGAATAACCTCCCTGGTCCTTGTGGTGATCTCTGGAGGTATTTCTTTATATTTAGGTTATACGCTGATGCGTTTCGCCATACTTGTTCCTTTTTCTACATTTGTAATAGGCTTAGAATGATTCAAATCTGGGGTAATCCACCGCCTAGAAAAGACAACAAATTACCATTTGCTTGATACAATATGATAAATACGATAATATTTCGTGGATAAAACGTGCATGAATCCATACTTGATGATATTTCCCATGCATATTCATGGTAACATTCGATCGTCTATAAAACTGGTTTTCCAGTGTTTTAGTTACAGAACTTGCAGATACCAATGGGTAATCTGGATATAAATAACCAACTAAATAAAAAAGACACGAAAATAAATATTAAGGAATAATTGAATTATGCGAGTAAAAACTGATCGAAAGTTAACTTATTCAATTACTAGATGCTCTCCAAGGCTCGAAACGATTTTGTTGCTTCAATACTTTTTTTTATACATTTTATGGTCGTATGTTTGTTGTACGTTGTATCGGTCAGACTTAGTACATTTTTTAACGTCACAGAGTTTCTACGAACAACGCCGCCGTCGTTCCCCAACCGACGGTAAAGACAGCCGTGTATTTTTACGGTAAAGAATTATCGATATTTAACGTCCATATAACACAACGTTGTGTCTAGTTCGGTTTTCTCAAGTAAGACTTTGGTAAGTTACTAAATAATATTAACAAAGAGTTGTTTTATCTCTTAAAAATGATGTTATAATGATATTTTCATAGTTTATTGAATCCTTAATATGAACTCTATTTAGTTAACAAGATAACAACACCTGAAATCGTGGTAAACCCTGCACATAGATGTATACTACCGGTAGTACTTTAAAATCAATGTTGAGTACTCAGAAATTATTCATTTGGTTCCAAAACAAAAGATTCTTCAAATTTACTACTTTCCATTCATGAAATTTCAGAAATGGCACGGACAGGAAGACAAACGAAAAGTTTCAATATCATAAGAAGAGGTCCGTTGTTTGCGGGTGAATTCCACTACTCATTGGATGCTTGGCAATTATCTAGGGAAGCCATGTTAGAGGCTAAACATGAAGAAAAAGGATGTGTTAGCAGAAACGGTAAGTGGTTGAAGATATATAACGAATAAGAACAAAATCATAAATTGCATACTCCTTTTTTCAGAGAAAATCCTCGGACCTAACATGGTCAATTAAATAATCTTTTAAAACCGGTTTCTGAATTTATCTTCACAGTGATGTTTTAATTTTGAGAGATATTTATATTGGCGTAATTGACTGCATTTGTACTTGTAGCAAAATGCAGGCCTTCACTTTTCGTAGTCAAAAGAACCTCTTTCAAAAGAGATGCCAGCCATCGCTAATTTTTGTTCGGTAGATTTCATCAAGTGATTTATATTTTATTGTTATCATTTTTGTTGAATGCTATATTATTTCAGCAGAAAAACTTTCCATCACAAACGAAAGGGGAAAGAAATTTGAACCCCCAAAGACTGAAATGACACATGAGGTTTGTACTAGTTATAGCTTTCAAACATTAGATTCTTTTTAAAGATACCATGAATCATGTTCTGAAATTCTTGAAGACGGTAAAATGTAAACGGTCCAAACCATTTTCAAGTTTTCGTTTTCAAATGGGGTCGTTTTTTGTGTTCATTTATTTTAAACCGTACTTCAATATATCAATGCATGATTTCAGGTTGTTCCACCAGCAGAAGATGAAATGGTCGATGACGCTATTAAACAGTTGTGTAGAGATGTAATCGTAGTCGCTGCCTACGAGGTAACAGTAGAAGATGGCAGAGCAACCGAGAACATTGAAACAACCAAAGAGGACAAAACAAGTACGATGACGGCTGATGTAACAAGAAGTAAATTACAGTAATGTAACGCAGAATCCATATCAAAGATTTGGGGACATTTTCTGCATTTCATCAGTCTATGAAATCAATCTATCAATTTAATTATTTTTAAAAAATTGTATTTGTCAAAAGCATATCATGGAACAGAGTTCTTTTGATTTTGTGAAGGCAGTTCTTCTGTTTACAATTCACCATTTGTTTGTTTTGTTTGTTTCTGTTTTTTAACCAACCTGTTACATGTATAACTTTTTTTGTCAATTTTTAGATTCTTTACAACACCAAGAAAAAGGAGATGGTGATGTCACATTCCAAGATACGCCTAACAAAGCTGAATCGCCATGTTATAAGCAAAACGTACAGGTTGGTTATTCTTATTTAACTTTTACCTGCTTTCACCTGTTTATTATTTCTATTGTTTCTTTCAATTTCTTTTCGATACTTCATCGTTCTTTAGTTTTAAATAATCCGTTTCAAACATTTTAGGAAGTGGTTTTGAAATATTTGCTGTTACTGGAAATATATGTAAAAAGCATTGGTGCTTTTTATACTCGTCAATGGAGTGACCAATTATTCATAACTGTGGTGTCATTGTCGTTTACTTCATCTTGTTATCTTTTCCCGCCAGATTGGTAGCTTCATCTACTCTAAAGAGATATTGCGAGAGAGAGCCAGACTGATTTGTATGGATGCTATATCAAAAGCGGTTTATCAAGTATCTAAAGAAAACTTGGACAAAGTACTGACCACAATGTCCCCTGTTACCGAAAAGTTACAGACCGATGTCAACAGCAATGAGACATTTGAGACCGTGACAGTAAATCAAGGCCAACAAAAGGTTGGTCCCCATTAATACATAAAAATGATCAGAAATGATGTAGCTTTTGCAATAGTATGAACATCAATATCTTCAATGCCCCAGTCAATTTTTATTACTTTCTTAAATGTATAGATTTGCTACAAGCAAGATAGCAGAAGCATTCCTTACAATCGAGTTTTTTTTTCTGCAAAATGAATCAGGACAATTGTAATCTATTTTGAGAGAAAGATTGTTCTCATTAGAATTTTCAAATTTTGCAGCAGGACTTTAACAAAGAAGAGCAGAAAATGTTTAAAAGAATACAAAAGACAAAGAAAAAAGAAGAACAGGAAGTACGAAAATATCAGGAGGAAAAAGCAAAAAGGTACATCAAAACGGTAAACAAGAAATATAAAGAAAGGAACGAAATAAATGCAAAGGCTTCAAGAAAAGAAATGAAAGAGCAACAGAAAGCACTGATAAAAGAAAAGAAGAGAGAAGAAAGAAATAAGAAAAAAGAAATAAAAGACCAACAGAAAGCACTGAAAAAAAAATAAAGAAAGAAAAGGAAAGAGAAGAGAGAAATCTGAAAAAGAAAAAAAATAAAATGGCCAATATTGGCAAAGGTAAGATTTTTGGTTTATTTTTTTAAATTAAGCAATAAGATCAAAATCATTTTAAAGTAAGTTTCGGGTCAGCACTTTTTGTTTTATTTCCAACTTTTCGTTGAAAATGTTGCTAATTATAAGAGGATCCCAAACAATTACGGTAAAAATATTAAGAAATAATTTGTTTGACGAGAAAGACAGAAACATATTTTTGTTCTCGTACCGAAGACTCTGCATGTATGCTGTGTCTAAATGTTTACCAGCAAATGACAGAAAATAAGAGAACAACTTTGGAATGACCGGATTCCTTATTTGCAGATAATCAATGTGCAGCCACATTCGCGGGAGAGATCACCGACAAGGAGGAAAATACCACAAGGAAGGCTCCACAAGATATTGGAAAGGTAAACCTTGGATTAATTGAAAGACTCGGGCAGCTATTTGGATGTACCAGAAAAGGAAAATCTCACTAAAATCTGGGCATACCATCAGTGAAGGAACGATATTAATTTATTAACTATAATCATGGTTCTCTGCTACTGACTTCGTATTGTGCAATATTTTAATTTGATTTTATATCTAACATATAGATTATTATATTTTTTAAGTCATAATTCCATTGCCTGTTTAAACCTGTACCAGTACAGAGGGGTTCCGGCGGTTTCGCCTCCCTTTTTGTAGGAAAATCTCTGGACCCATCCGTGCTTGTACTTTGTTTAACCTCTACGGTTGTATCAAGATGCGCCCTGTAACACACTTTATTTACAATTGCATCGATCTGATTAAATTAGTACTATTGCTTAGATAAACAGAAGGAGACAATTTTCAAAGTAAAAACTTTTCAAAACCATTTCCCCTCTTGTCCTGTCCTGAATCATAAATTTATATCGTCTGTTGATAGGTAATGCTGTCGAAAGCAGTTTATATTTAGCAATATATTTATAAAAGATAATTTAGTATTTGAAACAAAAGAACTGTATTAAATACAAAAATCATTGCGGTTAAATATGTTATTAGGATTGACATCAAATTGGTACTATTGCTTGGACATCAAGTAATGGTCAAATTGAGAGCTCAGCTTTGAGTGAAGTTATGTTGTTATATTGGTAGGTCTTTGACGTGTTTCTGATTTTTCCCCAGTTTGCCTGATTCTTACAAAAAACTTACACTTAACTTCCTGTCAGACTCGATATGTAGGGCTCCCATTGCTTCTAAGGTCAAAGGTTAAACTCGTATTGATTACCGTTATGACGACAGTTCTCTATGAGAAAAAATTAAAACAGTTCAGATATAAGTTTTTACATCGCATCAAACGCAACATGTGATTATCAGAATTACACATATCAATACAAGTTGTAAAAGATTAATACTTTAAAGTCTGTCAGTCCAACTAGCAACATAGGCCACTGTAAAATACTACGAACATTTGCAATCTGTTTCAACCGTAATCAGCGCTAGAACTGTGTATAAGGCATGATTTCCAGGGTATGTATTGTATTTAAGGTATCTTAAAATTACCCCAATTTTGGTAAATGTTAACATTCTACCTCTGTTAAATTGTTATATTTCATTTTTTTCTCTTTCATTTGCTCTTCAAATATTCCTTCCGCTTTCAACAGTTCTGCAACATGGAGCGGGCCAAAATGATATCGACTGTCCGTCCGTGTGCTCGTCCTTGCATCATTCTAGGGACTGAACCTTCCTGAAGTCCCTGAACCTTCCAACCTAAATATCGAAAATGCAGAAAAACAAATTACATCAAAACATTATTATTTGTACAAATTGACGAGGAGGGATAAAACATCTTTTTCAATAGAATACATAAGTTAAAACAAAATGAAATAATAGGAAGAAGATAATAAAAAAAACAAAAAACAAAAAAACAAAAAAACACAAAAATAAAAATAAACAAAAAACAAATGTAGTTGGAACGTCAGAGAGAATCCAATATATCATTTATCTTACGAATAAATATACACAATTTTTTTTAAATTTTGACTGTTTCTTCTGATTCATTATTTTCTTGAATTTAACAACATTGCAATTTGTTATGAGTTGCCTATCTATGTATTTTTTCCGATCTTCATTCAATAAAGTGCATTCCATAATATAATGGTATTCATCCCCAATGGTTGTGTTACACATAGGACATAGTCTTTGATCTCTCTGAATATTTATCCATCTACCAGTCTCTACTGGCAGCTTGTGGTTTGTTGTCCTAAATTTTTGGTAATGTTAGCATGTCTTTATCACTAAGTATTTCCAAATAATTTTCAAATTCCAAAGATTCTTTGTATATTCGGTAGTGAAGTTTGTATATTTCCAAACCAGGATTGTCTAAACTGATCTTCCAGTCTTCCTTTAATTATTTTCAATCTGTAAGTTCGATATTATATTCTGGCAAGCCCAGAGATAAGAATTACCGCAAGTATCAAGTATATTGAGTGGTCTGGGTAGAAACCGGACGTCACTTTGGCCTATATTTTCCAGTGTGGAGTGAGGGTCTACATCTTAGCAACCACAAGTCATGCACATCTTTTTTAGAATGATATTTGGTCTCTCGGGAAATAACAATGTCCTATATAAAATAAAGTATCAAATATAGCTACTGGCGAAGGGATAATTGTCGTTTTCGAACGATAAATAATTAAAGTGTAAGTATTTGTAAGAATCAGGCAAAATAGGAAAAATCTGACACATGCATGCCAAAACCCCACTAATCTGAATAATTTCGCTCTCTTTGAAAAGGCATTTTTTTAAATCTCCGTATTACTTGATTTGCTCACAAAATTTTCAATATAATTTCTGAAAACAGTGGTTTTGTGATAGAGTTATCTGCCCTTGATATTTCCATTTACAGTGCATTTCAATGAAATTAGAACTCAATTTACCAAAGTGATATTGAAAAATCTTGCTTTTCCCCCTTTATTCTGATAGTAAAAATGGTCAAAATCAAACTATTAAATAAATTTTTAATGCAGTACCATTTAAACTTTATATGTTTTCTGCTTTGAAACAAAACTGATACTAATTGCAAATTAAACCATTTTGATATACTGGATATTACTTGATATTTCAAAACTGGAAAAGCGACACGACTCAATGTACGTTTATGTTACTACTAATGAAGCAAAAATTGGTTTCTTTACATCTTGTTTTCATTTGGTTTAATTTAGTTCTTTTTGCATTTCATTTCCTTTGTTTAATTTCCCTGTTTTCCTCTTGTTTCCATGTTTTTGTACATTTAGTTTTGTAATATATTTGATTTTAAAAGTTAATGTTGGACAAATTTTATTCGAAAAAATAACAAACAAAAACATAAGTCCTTTCTACACTTTTATCTAAGTCCGTAACTGACGGGGCGACCGATCGCAGTTAGTCTGGAAACACATACACAAAAAAAAAAAAACGGAAAAAATATCGAAAAGACCGTTACAATTCTGCAAGCAGCGTGAGAACGGCAATATAAAGAATGATGCTTACTATCGATGGGTAGAGCTGTCATCAAATATTTCATGCAGGGGCGGGCCAAAATATTCACTTAAACAAGGTGTCAGTAATTCCGAACAAGAAACTTAAATCAAGAAGAGGTGTTACATATGTCACGCAGTATTTACATTTATTCCGCTTTAAAGATAGTTTATATAATTTATGAGATGTCTTCTATTTATGAGATATCTACTAAGATATTATTAAGAATATAAGATATCTCATAAACTTTATGATGTCTTTTAACTATACTGGCACGCCTTATTTATATGTATTCCATGTTCAAGATGTCTCTTGTACATTATAAGATATCTTGCATCAAAAATGTTAATAAGCTATCTTATAAAGTTAACGATATCTCATTTATTTAATGAGATATTTTATTTAAAAAAACTTATAAGATATCTTATAAGATATTACAGGCATATATCTAATGAGATACGTTATAAAGGAAAACTTATAAGATATCTCGTACCTTTTGTAAGCTATATCATATACTATATAAGATATCTCATAAATTTTATAAGATATCTTATAAAGTACAAGAGATATCTTGAACATGGGATGAATATAAATACGGCGTGCCATAGTTTCAATTTATCATTTGCTCAATGTTTTGTCAAATTTTAAACAAAGGGCGTCGATCGCAAAAGGGGATTTCTAACACCGAGACCTTCTTGTCATATCCGCCCTATTTTGTGCATTTCAGATTTATAAAATAATCAAAATTTTAATCTATGCTCCGTTTTCTGATATTTCCTTTTTGGAGTACATGCATGCATCTAGAAAAAAAAGCAGAAAGAAAATATAGGAAAGTGCATGCGGAAGTGCGGAAGACCCGTTTACATTTATATCATTTCTTTATCTATTCTATTTGATAGCATAAGAAGCAGTTTTCTGGTTTATTTCTTTACAGATACAACAGCGCCCAAAAATATTGGAAATTTCTGACCATTGACATTTCCATAGACCTGTCATAAAATTTATTTACAGGTCCATGACATTAGTTGAAATGAATGACTCCGATAGGCGACATTTGTGGTACATGCTTCTCAGCATTCACAATTATAACATGGCAGACGCGACCCTTCATCCAGTCTCTTTTCTTTACAGTTAGTTTTTGGGACAATTAACAAACTGATCTGTTCAAGTTTGAACATTTTAACTTTCCTAACTCAAGAGAACCTCACATTGTAAATCGATTTTATGTCAATACAAAGGATTTTTATTGTAGCCTACTTATACTGATAAAATTTAGGAAGTTAAATTACAATGAATTGATTGGTCGAGCCAAAAATGACATTAGATAAATCTCGTGTCGAGAAGAATAAACTGTAAATACGTAGAAGATACGATAGAATTCAATATATAATATCAATTAATAATTGCTAATACAATTCTATTTAGTTTATGTTTTAATACAATACTTCTAGATTTCTATCTGCAAGTCTTCCAGAGCTTTTATTTTCATGTTACTGGTTCTCCAAATTTCAATGGGTACCAGTCAGCTGTCCAACTACTTCCGGCTTGAAAATTATAGAAACCACGCTTCACTGAAGAAAGCACAAATATTGATTGTTTTGGATGCCAGAACTATTCCAACATGACGTCTGATTTTGTATCTGAAGTAGATAGAAAGTTCTATTCGAACAACTTACTGTCAAATGATGAATGGGGTAGGATTTTACTCAAATTTCAGTAATGTTTACACGATCGACCATGTTTTATATGTAAATTATTAATGAGCTTCTTTGCAAATACTTGTTTTATGTTTCTTCAATGCTTAACTGTGTAAAGTTTTATTGCCCAAAATAT
The DNA here is from genome assembly GCA_037379345.1 of Perna viridis. Lineage (NCBI taxonomy): Eukaryota > Metazoa > Mollusca > Bivalvia > Mytilida > Mytilidae > Perna > Perna viridis. The sequence goes on along the minus strand of CM074517.1, from coordinate 33,006,141 downwards.
TTATTCCGTTCTTAACCTTTATGTTTTCAGTCCAGTTTCTTATATTATGACTTCCTGTAATTACAATACATCACTACATGTACATGCCTGTACAAATTGTAGCACAGGTGATTGAGGATAGGACCCTGCTCTGAACCCCAATAGCCCCTCCCACATCATTATCTTATTTTTTATTTAGACTAATTATCTACACTAATGATTTATTCACTGAAAATGTGCATTTCTACTATTCAGTGAGCATGACTACGTATAGACTTTTTATTGAATTACTTTTCTTTCTTTCTATTTGAAAGTTATACATTCAGTCTGGTAAGATACATACATACAATGTAGCTGTGAATCTTTGGAACAGTTCAGGAGGGAGATCCCCCATTAACGAAGTCTCATGTTGAAGATTTTTTTTTATGTATAAACAAATTTCTGTCGTAAAAATTCATGGACATATATTTATTATTTTTCAGAGAAAATAGTAATTTTAAGCTAAAACCTCCCACAAATCTTACACTAGTGACTTTTACATGGGAGATCTAAAATTTGTCATAATTTTGTGGTCCCTATGAAGGAGGGTTTACAGGTATGAAAATAGTATTTAGCAGCTGAAAAAGAGGTTTTTTGTTGTCAAAGAATCATAGCCCTTCCTGAATCTCTCTCAGAATACATTCTTGAAAAACTGCAGTACAACTATTTGGGAAGATCTTATAAAACTCCATGATTTTGTAGGACCTAATGTCCAGTCAATTATGTTTCAGTAAATATCAGGGGTTTCATTAATTTTTCAGACAGGAGGTACTTTATATAAAGTAGGAGGTACCAAATAAATTTGGTAAGGGGTCTAGGGGCCTTTAGTGGTCCCCAGTGGGTACAAGGCAACGCCTTAATGGAGGGTATGGGAGCTCCTGGAAGTTAGCCTTTTTGAGATTTAAATTTTGACTTGAAAATATGGGATTAAGTCTGCAATATTTGCTTCAGTTTTGTTTAAAATATATGAATTTGAAATCAAGGTATATGATGAATCATAACTGATTTAGTCTCAAAACCTTGAAATCCATGATTCACACCAGATCCATTTCTAGACCAATGCTGATAAACTTTGTTGTCTGTTTAATACTATGCCATTTTAAATGAAATTTTGATAAATGTCATAGTTTGTTCTTAGGCTTTTATTACTTGTTACAAAATTATTAAATGACAGGTATGGGGCAATTCCAAATATGAACGGCATTTTTTACACGTGTTCATAGAATCTTCACCTGTGTTTAGCTTTTTGTTCAACACAAAATAATCGGTGATTGACATTGTGACGTCACTACATGTTTTCTACAAAGTTAATTACATTAAATTGCCGTAGGTTTAAGCGCTTTACCGATTAGATTACGACGTGGACCTCAATGAAGACACCAATATAAACAATAATAAACACTTAAAGATCACGATTTTGGAGACATACCTGTAGCCTACAGACGGAACGATCTTTGATATCTATTTACTAGATTTTTCCTCATATTTTTTTTGCTTTTATTTCATTCTGCCGGTACCAGACGCTACCGTAGCCGGGTAAAAGTACCGGGTACCGGCTCTTAATGAAAGCACTGAACAATATACTGTTTAATGCAGTCCCTCACAATAAGTTTAGTTTTATGGTTTTATGAGTTTATTTGAGTCTGAAATTATGTATTCAGTACAACAGGTGTGAAAAGAACAACTACTTAGGTAACTCCTGCTTCTTCCCAATAACAATATGTAACCACAGTCGTAATAGGCCACAGATATTTTCTTTAATCGATCATCAACTTTAATAGTTTAAACAGATATGACCTTTCAGTAAATATGTCGTACCTCAAGTATGGCTGTTGATTCAAATTGAAAACATGAACCCACTTGACCGTCATATTTGTTTTTGGTCAGACAAAAACTATCAAGGTGTCGGATAATGTCTGGTAATGTATCAACAAGTTTTAAGATGTCAGGAGTAATCACCATTAAGGCACTAGTTCTTACTGCTAATGTTGCTCACATTCATCATCAGAAATTGTAAGATTCTTGTTGGGGAGAGATAACTTCCTTCAGAAATGTGGAAAATCAGAGGAGTTCCAAGAATTCATATACCTTTTTGGAACAGTAGTCACTGATGGAATAGGGGTATTTATAACTGTTTCCTGAGGAAGTGCCATAGTAGGTTCTGTTAAGATCCCATGCACTGGATCATACCAAAGTAGGATAAACTTCCTGAGGTGTTTGCGGTTCCAAGAATACATATACCTTTTCGAGCTGATTTTTAATGTGTTTAGTTGTGTGATATTTTTTCCACAGTGGCCAGATTTTAAAGGGGGAGGGTTGTGATCGCACCAAAGTACTTAAGCCCCGTCACATTTTAGCGCCTATCCCAAGTCAGGAATTTCTGGCCTCTGTATGTCTTGTTTCATCTCACCTTTAGTTTATTCTATGTAACTTGAGTATAGAGGGGCAACTCTGTATAATGATGTTTTGGGGCCAGCTGCAGCCTGCCCTGTGGTATGAGGATTTCCTTGTCATTCATTGAAGACCAATGGATGGCCTTGGGCTAACATTTTCACCCCAGTGGGGTTGTTGTTTCTTTGACATGTACACCATACCTGTTCTCATTATATACATGATGTATATATGAGACAGACTTACATGTAAATAGAGGTTAGGGATAAAATATGTTTCCTACATGTACCTACTCTAGTTTTTGTGCTAAACATATGGTCATTTTTGCTCAAGCACAGTTAAAGTCTAGATTGTTTCTCCATTAACTCTATGTAAAATATTTTTGAAAAATAAAATAATTTCTGCACCTATGTACCCTATTTTTTTCTTGCTGGTGGCAGCAAACACGACTATGAATTTTGTTTACCTTACAATGTTTGAGTTTCCTGGTTGTCCAATTACATTGCAACAAAACTGACAATGAATGATAAAAAAATAGATCACACTGGCATCATGAAAAGCTGCCAATTTCTATGACAAACCTCTGCTTGATATCTAAGATAATGATTTCATAATATGAAAACAGAAATAGTATGGTTCCAATGAAAAAATTGTTTTGATATATCTGATATTAGTCTCAGTTTTGTGTACATACTTTAAATATTTGATGCTGTGTTGACAAAATGTCTTTGTTTTCATTAAGACTGTTTAGACCACCAAAAATTTCTGAAGAGGGTTCAAATGAGTACTCAGGATTTTCCCTAAGAAAAACGACTGGAGGCCAAATTGCAAGCTCACTTATTGCCTGTTCAAACTGAGTTTTTTCTTAACGACTGTATACAACATTATTAAGTTATGACCTGTTCATAGATATTTTTGGCTGGTTCCAGCAAAAAATAAGGAAAACCCTGACTACCTTTAAAAAAATTGAGATTCTAAGCTGTTGATTACTTATTGATTTGTTTAAAGATTACACATACATGTATGTCTGACTTCACTGATTTCCTGCATTTGCAAGGAGAGTTTTTGTTGTCTTAACTGAGCCAGAATCTCATATCCCTTGTTGAAAGCTGAATGGAGTTGAAAATATTTAGCTTTGCTTATTGTAAAACAGTATGATTCAGTGCTTTCCCCCATTATTATAAATTGTAGTGCTTTGCTTTTCAACTTTTAGGGAAAGCATATTAATGAGTTATTACATTATACCAGTAAGAATAGTGAGATTGTTGGATTTTTTATTTATAAAAATACTGTATGACGTCAATTCATGTCTGGCACTTCCCTACTGTTTCTAACACGACACATGAATATAGTCCAAATGTTATTCCTTTTATATCATTAAATACATTTTTTATAACATGTAAATATGTTTCTGGCAATTATTCAACTCAAAGATATTCTATTATTACTGCAAATAAAATTAAGATCTAGTCTTCAAATGAACTGTAGATTGAAGGGACTTCTTTTTGGATGTTTAGTAATAAAAAAAATAGTACTGGTAACAACTTAGCATTTAGGGAATAAAGTTCTTGCAGTAATGTGCCTAGAAGCATTAAACGTGTTAAGCATGATCCATTTAATACAATTATCATTCAAAATCTCCATCCTATCATTAATATTTTATTGTTAACAAAGAGGAAGTAAAAGCAGTTATTTTAACCTTGAGTAAAATTGGCAGGAAAAATTTAAATTAATAAAGAGTGTTTAGTTTTGAAAATCTAATACCGGGGTATTGATGAAGGAAAATATTTTCTTAAGCTGAAATTAGTTTTTTAAGCATAATTACAGTGTAGGATAGTATTCTGCTGAAACACTTTTGAATGATTACAAATTAACTGATGGACAGGTTTAAAAATTGGGAAAAGGGGGAAACAGAACAAAATTTGTAAATGTGTGTTAAGTTGGATACTATTTAACTATCGATTTTACAGAAATCAGTAATTGATTGACCTTCAGTTTATACCTATTAAAAAAAAACAGTTCTTAATGATATGGGAAATGCAAGTGTATGATTATAGTTTTATTTTACATGATGTAATCTTTTAGATTTTGTTCATGCTGCAGTTTTCACAATCTCTGAATCAAAAACCCCCAGTGCTAACAGCACATTGATTAAATTCATGGGCAGATTACTAAAGCCAGAATTAAAATTAATTCCGATTTCCCTTTTCTTTACCTCCTCAAATAATTTTATTGCTATTCTTTGACCAGATTTTAAATAATTTTCAAACATTTTTCACTTCTCTGATCATGGTTTTTACAGAATCATACAAACTTTGGGAAAGACATATTTTCCATACCTATCTACCCAATGCTTGGAGCTAGGGTCAGGTAAGGGCAAACAAATATGATTTTAAGTGTGGTCTGATTAGTGTTGTTTATAGAATGATTGGTAACATCATGAATAATTTATTTTTTCATTTTTCCCATAGGAAATACAGTAATGGATTTAAATGAGTTTCTGGATATGGATGTCATAAATGAATTATCAGATGATTTTCCAGTAAGTATAGTATATTTTAAGTACATCTAACATTTATTACATCATAAAAAAACTTTGGTTGCACATGAAATCAATTGATATGACATTAATAGTTTATGTATAACATAATTATATAAACAATTTAACCAGTTGAAACTGTTCACATTTTTTGCACTTTATTAACTTTCGTTATAGACTGATTTCCATGACAACCTCCTCCAAGAATATAGTGACAGTTCTGATAGTGGTATAAGCAGTAAGTACAAAATTAAATTGAGGAACTTTTTGTATAATAAAAAATAACAACTGTATCAGTGGTTTAGCCAGGATTTTTAAACCATTAGTCACTTTTGCTAAATTTAATGAAAATCATAAGGAAAGTGACTAGCTTTTGTATCTATTTGGGCCAACTTGATTAGTCACTTAACAATTTGATTACCGGTAGTCATTGACTTAGCTCTAGCTAAATCACTGCTGTATACACTGAATAGCTAAAATTATGGTTTAGAGGTTACAGTTGGGCTTTCTGTTCAATCATAGTATACTTACGGTAAAATAGGAGACTTTGCAGTTGTGGAATATTCTTGGAACTGTAGTTAAATTATTCAGAAAATAAAAATGGAAAATAGAAAAAGTTTTTGTATGTCTGGGCTTTACATTAACCATGAAAAAATTTAAAAAACCAAACCAGTTGTTGCAATAAAAAGTGTAATGAAAGACTTGCTTTAATATAAACTAGCTGGAAATTTTATGAGGTCACAAATAATCTCACAAGCATTGTCTTCATCATGGAAGGTGGTCTCTAAATATCCAACAGTCATACTTTAAAACACAACAGAAATATAAACAGTAAAATATACAACTATAACAGTAAACGTTTAAAACATTACCAGTCAAAAACCAGCTTACAATTTTGTGAAGTAATATCTTATAATTGCATGTACCTTTGATATTTTTATTTAGGTGTTTTGCCAGACAACGTTTTAAAACAGAGTTTTGATGGTGAGGTCAAACATGAGCCTTTATCTCCATCTGTTTCTTTGTCATCTGAGTCATCAGATTCACAGGTATACATAATTTTTTTGTTTTCTTTAATGTTTCTGATTTTTAGTTTGCCATATCTCATACGTAATGCCATACTTAAATACCACCCCTCACTACTGATGTCATTTACTATGGTCTGGTTTAGATTTGACGTTTTAAAGTAGATAAGCCTAATTTTTTATACCCCAACACACAATATGATGAGGTATGTGTTACCATACAAAAAGTTGCATGTCCCTCCATCTGTCTGTCTGTTCCCCAAAGATTTCCAGATGATAACTTGAGAACAGACCAAAGAACTTGTTTTGAAACTTTGTATAGTTGTTTAGTACCATAAAATACAGGTTAGTTCAATTTTCAGCAAAATCCAAAACTGTAGTTTTCAAGTTAGGCCATTTAGGTTACAGACCACCAATTCAACCAATGAGCATTTGGAACGTACACAAAAATAGTCCTACACAGAAATTACCCCTGTTCCTCATAGTGCTGTGAAAAAAGTTCTCATCTTATTTAAAAAATTTAAACAGTTTCTGAAAGGAAAAACATTTCTGTACATTTTATAGGTGCATTTTGCTTCTTGTGATGTGAAGCCTAATCTCCATAATGATTTTTAAATATACCCCTATCTTGTGAAAACACTGGGATTTCCCATGCTATTTATAGACCCTTCACTTCCGGTGACCAGTACTGCACTGCAAGTCTGCTAACCCCACATGCCATTCTGAGGATTGTGAGCTGACATATGTAGAATCATGCTGATATATAGTCCTCTGCAGGTTAAAGTTAAGGTAAAGTCCAGAGAAGCCATTGAATATTGTGAAATTAGCATAGAAGCCTTTGGAAAGTGGAATTAGTGGTTTTTAGCCTGAAGATGAAGCCATGGCAAAATGAAAAGTTTCTTGAAATAGCTTTAAACTACTTGAAGATCTTGTTAACTTTGCCATGAGAGGAATACACTACAAAAATCCTTCAAAATATGCATTTTTTTAAGTTATAGGTCCAAATTATGGAAAATTGGTCTTTTTGGCTGATTTTTATGTCCTATCTTGTAAAAAGTGTAGAAAATTTAGTAAAAATATCAAATATTAAACTTTGAGGGCTATATTTACCTAAATATGGTGGTAATAAACACTTGAAATCAAGTTTTGTGTAGATTTGAGCAAAAATTAGGTTAGAAATGAGGAAAAACTCACTTTCATTGCTGCTGTTAAGGCCATATCAGCATTCCCCTATGGCAACATGGAAAATCCATTATTGAGTACTTTTTTTGCTTTAGGTGCCCTTTACTGGTCATGTTTTAATGTGAAAACACTGTATTTACAAATTTAAAGCCAAATATATCACCTTTTGTGAAAATTTAAAGATTTAGGATTTTTGACATGTGATCAAGAAAAAGGGGGAGGCATGTCAGAAATAAATTTTAAAAAATAGACCAATTTCTCAGAAAATGATTACTTTTAAAACTATTTCTTCATTAATATTGTTAAAAAACAAGTTGTGATTGATATTTTTTATTTGAAAAGTCAGAAAAAGTTCTTTGCAAATATTTAATGCATTTAAGTATGGTAGAATATTGTCACTTTTTTGCTCGCACAGCTTGGTTACCCTATATTTAAAAATCAAATATTTAAAAAAGTGCTTGTCACATTTCACTGAAACTTTGCAAATGCATTCAGTATGTGTGTAGGAAGATACCTGTATAGTTATTTATCTTTTCTAAGACAAAAAGTGACTCTTTAGGTTACAGACCACCAATTCAACCAATGAGCATTTGGAACGTACGCAAAAATAGTCCTACGCAGAAATTACCCCTGTTCCTCATAGTGCTGTGAAAAAAGTTCTCATCTTATTTAAAAAATTTAAACAGTTTCTGAAAGGAAAAACATTTCTGTACATTTTATAGGTGCATTTTGCTTCTTGTGATGTGAAGCCTAATCTCCATAATGATTTTTAAATATACCCCTATCTTGTGAAAACACTGGGATTTCCCATGCTATTTATAGACCCTTCACTTCCGGTGACCAGTACTGCACTGCAAGTCTGCTAACCCCACATGCCATTCTGAGGATTGTGAGCTGACATATGTAGAATCATGCTGATATATAGTCCTCTGCAGGTTAAAGTTAAGGTAAAGTCCAGAGAAGCCATTGAATATTGTGAAATTAGCATAGAAGCCTTTGGAAAGTGGAATTAGTGGTTTTTAGCCTTTAGAACATTTTGCCATCTCTGAATTTTCACCATTATGTGGTGGGATAATGTTCCATTAATACCCTGTATTTGAATTTTGCTTTTTTTTTTAGAAAATATATACATGTTGTAGTTTTATTTCAGTGTTACAAAAATGCTAGAGCATTTTAAAAAAGAATTTTTTACCATATGATACTATTTTGATATTTCTCAGATATGTATGGATATTATTAAAGAAAGTCCACCACTTTCACCATTACTGAGCCAAGATAGTGGAGTCAGCAGTCCACTGTTGTACTCTGCACAGTCATCACCTTTAAACCACCAGGACTTGACTTTTCTAAACCAGGACCTATTAAAAGAAAGTCCACCTTCATCACCATTTTCACAACAGTCTTCACCACAGAGCTATGTTTATGTTGATGATTTATCTAATAGTTCTATGAACACTGCAGTTCAACCTCAACCGAAGATCCACACAATACTGAATTCTAAAGTGAAAATCCAACCAAAACCGGTCTCATCAGCTAATACTCGGACTTCTCAGCCAAAATCCATCACTGGTAAGTAACAAGAGATAATGACAATTACAGTGTATAGTCTTAAAATACATATATCAATGCTTAGAGTTGGGGTAAACTTTGTTAAATTTGTGGTTTATTGGCTTATCTTTACAATTTCCAGTCAAGATATTTTCATTACTTGTCTACCCCATGGGTGACTTTGATATTGACATTAATTAAACAGGTAGTTCATTTTTCAAAGAAAGGAATGTAGGTGGGACCAAAGTGTTATATACTATTGGTGTAAATAAATATAATGACAATGTATTTTGGTTTTTGCTCCAATAAAACAATTGCAGTATGAATGGCAAGAATTAATTTGTTGTTTTTTTGTGATATTATATCACATACTGTGGTACATGTAGATAAAAGGTGTACAGGCATAGGATGTAAAGCTGATAGATTCCTGCTGTGTTTTCCTTAATAAAGGTTGATAATTTAACACATACCTTAGTATATTCATCACCCCCATTGTTCCTTTATTGTAACCAGATTTGATTTTCATTATACTTGTATTAACTCTCTACTTAAAATAATTATTGTTATCTATTACAGCTTCATCTAATCACAAAACAGTTGTCATCACTCCAGAAGAATTCAACAAACTGAAAGCAGAAGGTGTAATTAAGTTTCCACAGCACAACAGTACTCAAAGACCATTACAGATTATTTCTCCTGCTCCTATCATTACCCCAACAGTACAAGCTGATACAGAGGTATAATCACATTGATTGTTTCTTATTTCAGTTTAGGTACATTTAGATTGTCTGAATAATTATGCCTTTATGAAATTTTAAAGCTGATACAAACTAGTTTTCTCATATTTCAGCTACATACTTTTGAAATTGTCCAGACTTAAAAACTTTGTGGTTCAAGCTACTTCACATGCCTTCCTGAAAGTTTGGTGTTTATTCGTAATGTGAGAATCGTCCATTGAGTTACAGATAATCACACTGCTGGAAGATCTAGCGTCCCATTCCATTTCTAGGTGTTATAGTATTGTTTTCATGTAGGGTGTAATTTTTGAAGTTGTTATTTGCTGAATGAACAGGAAAGGGGTTGAACAAAGGGTATCACATTTTGATAATCATCTGATTGGAATTGATGAAGATATCTGGTTATTAAAAAAATAAATAATAATAATAAAAAAAATATTTCATGAGTTGAAAGTACAACATGAGATGCATGTATATATATTAATGGAACTTAATCTGAATTCTTTTTCATTTCCAGATAAAGGCAATAAAAAGACAACAGAGAATGATTAAGAACAGAGAATCTGCAAGTTTATCTAGAAAGAGAAAGAAAGAGGTAATTAAAGAATAAGTATAACAACAAAATTACTAATCTGATCCAAAATCAAGTCAAGTCCAAATTGAATCTGACAAAATTGATATTACCACTGGAGTAGCTGGTACTTTTATGGTCCTTACTTAAACACCATGAATGACCAGTGTTGTATACCGTATTTTGGTGTGTTTAATGCACATATTTTTACATAGAAATCATTTTTAGAGCATGGGGTGCATATTATGCATCAATATTTAAGCATTGGTCACAAAAATTAAAATATTTTCGTACAAGAAAAGACATTGCGTAATGTAAACAAACAAACCGAAAGTGACATGTTACTGAAAAGAAGTTAATCATCAAATACATCTTTAAATATTAAATTTTAAATGATATTTTCTTCATATCATGTTCAAATGTCATGTTGTACAATATTTCTTTCTGAAAAAACTTTTAGAGATTAAAATGATATAATATTTCTTTCTGAAAAAAAACTTTTAGAGATTAAAATGAAATGACTAAAAACCAAAATGTAACAGAATCTTTTTTGTCTAACCCTCCTTATTGAATGTTTTTGCAGCTGAAAATGATTATTTTTTGAAACTTATTTTGATTGTTTCTACAATTTTCTTCCTTAAAAGGATGTTTTAAAATGAAAAACTGTGAAATTTGAATTACAACCAAACAGGAATTGTCCGATTTTAATTTTGTTCTATAAGCCATTTCATACATCCTCTGTCAATTTTATCATGCTTTGAAATTATCCAATTTATGTGGCTGCTGATCTTTATATGATGATTTAGTTTGAATATAAGTTTCTTTCCGTCACATTTTTGTAAGAAATACTGCATCAAGGTAAATGAATTTACTGATGAAGTGCAAAATGTCAATCTTTTGTCTTACAATATTTTTTACTGCAATCTAAGTCTAAAAGACTTTTTTTTCACATGTTTTGACCTTCAAAATTGCATTTTGTACAATATATAAATGTGTATTATGGGGTATTTCTCTTAATTTTTCAGTATTTACAAGGTTTGGAAGACAGCTTGAAACAGTTCAATGATCAGAACAGAAAACTACAAGAAGAAAATGAAATCTTAAAAAGGAAATTAATGTCGTTACAAGAGGAGGTAAAAAGAGTGTTTTACATCTATATTTTTACACATGTACATATTATACATGTATACTGCACCTGAATCAATCTATACAACTATTATTGTAATCTGTCATTGATCAATGACCAGTTACAGATCATCGATCTGTCAAACCAATCCATTGAACTGGTGATGGTTTGTTTCACCAATCCATTAAACTGATGATGGCTTGTTTCACCAATCCATTGAACTGGTGATGGCTTGTTTCACCAATACATTAAATTGGTTATGGCTTATTTCATCAAATCCATTAAACTGGTGATGGTTTGTTTCACCAATCCGTATAACTGGTGATGGCTTGTCCCACAGCAATTGACTGCTAGTTGTCAATAATTGATTCAAACATTTTACATAGTGGTGTATTTTGTTAATTCACTAAGCATTATGAATTCAGTAAAAATTGTGAGTACTTGCTTTTGTTAATATATTCAATATTTTGAATTTGAAGTAAAGTGATAGTTATTACATGTATCTTATATAACAAAGTTATATTTATATGATCATTTACATTACAAAACCATCTGTAATTGATCAATCAGCCAAAAATTCAAACAAAGTAGGTGGGACTTAATTTTTAACAGTCAATTCAGATTCTGATTGCTAATAAAAAAAATACAGATATCTGGAAACTTCAATTTCTCAAACTTCCGATAACTTAAACACATGAAATGGTTCTTCTGGAGGTCGGGCTACCAAGTTTTGACTGTATTTCTGTTATGGTAAATTTTCCTTTGAACTTTTAAGTTTTTTATGCCCCGGCGACAAACAGTCGGGGGCATATAAACTTACCCCTGTCTTTCCGTCCTTCTGTCTGTCTGTCCATCTGTCCGTCCGTCTGGATTACACATGATCATGGCTTGTCTGGCTATCTCCTTGTACAATTTTTTAACTACAGGATATTTCTACACATAATGATGGTGTGCAAGGTCATATGATCTTGATTTTTGTGGAATATTACTGAACTGGGTGATTGTTGGATGGGTGATAGTTTGACTTTGTAATTTTTTATGTGTCCGTCAGTCTGTCCATCAGTCGTCTTTTTCTCATTGCAAGTATTTTTGCAGTGCTTAGCCTAACATACCAAATATTTACTGCATCAACCAACTGTACACAACCGTTCTGAATCTGCAAATAATGTCTTCATACAAAAGGAAACATGTTCTTAATTTGGCAAATCTAGCAAGCGGGAGCATCATTAGTGTCTTACAGATACATTTGATTTATTAAAAAATAATCACTTACAAATGACGTGGGGACTCCTGTGACAAACAGGACTTCTAGGTTCCTTTTTAAATGTACTGTATAATATAAAAATTATTATAATGGTATCATAAACATGTGAATTTTTTCTAACCAGATATCTCCTTTTTTTTTTTTTTTTGCAGAATGATAAGTTGAAGAAAACAGCTGGGGTTTCACCAGCAAAGAAGATCTGTTTGATGGCAGTGTTTGTTATGCTCAGTCTCAATCTTGTGTCATTAAAGTGAGTCACTTTAATATGAATATGGTCATATCAGCAGTACTTTTTTTCAGTGACTCTGACACTAGTCTAACTAGAGATGATTAATCAAGAAATTCAATAATATAGGATTGAACATCTATTTACGGTTGTTCATACATGCATGAATGACAGAAAATAGCTGTTAAATCCTTATAATTCTATTGGGACATTTGGGAATTTTTTTAAATGTGTTGAACCGGTATATGTATATATAAAATCTAGTTCTGGGACAATTTAATTTTGGGTTGAACGATCTGGCGAAGTTCATGTGAGTATGAACTTTCTGGCAAAGACATTCTAGACCTATCATAAACGGCTATAAGCATGAAGAATCTCATAATTAGAATTATTATTCAATATATGTGCTGTTTCATGTATGTTCATAGGATCGGGAAAAATATCCCCTGGACAAAAGCCTCCAGACATCTTCATGTATATAATTCAATTATATGTAAACATTTCTGGATATCTTTTTTACTCAAAATAGTATAAATCCCTTGTAGGTAAATCTTCATATTATTTTTTAAGTTTCCTCAAGTTGCAGTTATTGATCGTACACATAATTTTAAAAAATAATTTAAAAAAACATTCAACTCATTCATTTCTTTTTATTTTTATTTCAGTGACTATTTGATTAGACCAAATTCAAGACCAGATCTCTCCATAGTACACAAAGGGAGACAACTGATGTCTGTAAAAGAAGAATACTCAGTTAGCAGTTATGTTCCAGACTTTACCTTAGCAGGGCTGAAGAAACTGATGGATGACAATCCAATTGAAGGTTTAGACAATCAAACACTGTACCAAATGTATACTTGTCCTTCGCTCTTCAACAAGACAGAATCTATTAGGTAACCAGTCTATATAGGCGTGTACGTCTAAATCTGGGTTTCATATAAGTGCAGCAAAATGCTACTTTTAGATGGATTACCAAGAGATGGTTTTGTTAGTTTTAAAAACTGTGCCCCTGTTTAGCACTGTTTATTTGAAAGTTGAATATTGAAAGTCGCCATTGTTTGTTTTAAGTACCATCTGTTATTAAGAAGACTCACTTGTGAATATAGACTTTTATTTAACAGTTTTGTTATTTAAACTATGTACTATTTAGGCATCTCATTTCTTTGACTTCTAGTTCTAGGATCCCAGCTTGCATAGATTTATTTTACTTGTCTGTGAATCTTTTTACTAGCATTGGCTATTAGGCATCCTACAAACTTATTTATTTCTAAGGAGGTTGTTTGACAAAACTTCAGTTTAAACATATTTATTTGCAGGGATGATTTTTTTTCACGCTTTTTAGCGGAATTCTGCTATTCCAAATCCAGATTTTACCATTACGATTCTTTTTTTTATGTATATTTATTTCCAATTTTGCCAATTTCTTCTTTGTTGACCTTGTAAAAATCATCGCTGTATTCAGAAAAAAAAAACAAGTACAAAGTATTACAGTACATAACAACAAAATATAACTGAAAGTATCTGGAAACGTTGCCACTTTTACAAGTCCATCTGCTGTATGTATCCTGATTTAGACTTAACTTATTTTTCAACAGATTAGCAGATCAGTTGTCGGGCTGGATGCAGTCACATGAACTGATAAAACAGAAGTCAGCCAGCAAAAACAAGAAAACTCAGAAAAAGAAGAAACCATTATCTACTCTACAGAAGGCTATGAGAGGGAACTTTGATCGCCAGAGATTTAATGAGAACAGGTAAAATTAAAACAGAAAGAAAATGATATAAAAATACATTCATGTTTTCTTTCTTGTGATAAAAAGCATAAGATTGCCTTTTTGATGTTTCTTTTTTTTCTAAAGTTTCACTGAATTCTCTTTCTCTGTATAATCTTATTAATCTTAAAATTACAGCTGAATTATTATACTGTTTGTTAAATATTAGTATATACTTACTATGGAGATTTCATTACAGACATATAGACCATAGTTACCAAGTACAGTTGTTTGATTCTGGAGATGGTAACTTTTGGAAATCTATTCCAAGGAGAAACGACACATTCTATGTTCTCTCCTTTAATGAGGTAAGTAAATTACAGTACACATGTATTTATAGTTGCTTTTGTAGAAAGTCACAATTATGGTAGAATAGAAAACTTAGAATTATTTCACTTAAGAAATGTGTTAATTCAATGTATGTGTACATGTATTTACTATATTGACAGTATTTTTTTAGCAGAGGCTGCTGCAGGTATTATGCCATGTTAGTTTTCATTGTTTTTTTGTTTTTTTGTTTTGAGAAGTCAAATTCACAGGACTTAATATTTGTTTTGTTCATACATTTATTTACATTTTGGAGAGACTTCAAGAATGAATAAATTGTTCCCTAACTCATCAGATATATGCTACAACTGTTGTTGTCTGATCTCCTGTAATAACTTTGACACTTTTTTATATTTTTCTGCAAAGCGGTATGATGTTATACTTTGAAAGTATTTTAATTCATGGATTAAGGAAGAAACACAAGTTTGTGGTTTCCTTGAATTCGTAGTTTTGAGGTTTTCAGTATATACTTCAATGGAAATCTCCTTTTCGTTGGGAATCAAGTTTCATGGTTTAGCCTATCCACATAAACCACGAAAATTGGTACCCCACAAACAATAATACATTCACAGTATTTGTTGTGTAGCTTGGTAAATTGTACTTACTTCTAATTTGTGTATTGTTATGCACAGAACTTTCTGTTTGACCAGTTTGTAAATTTACAAAATACTTGTTGGTTTGAAATTTAACCTGTCTGTTCACATTAGCAGTGGATAAATTTACAGGTAGCACAAACTGATGTAACCTAACTAATCAGTTTTCTCTATTTACATTGATACAAGATGTTAGGTGAATTATAATGGTTTTCCATTTTTAATGGATATGGGTTTGTATTGGTCACACACAAACATTTTGTACTTAGTTGATGTATAATGTTAGTCATTTTTACAGGATTATTTCTTGGTTCCTGCTACTGCCCACAACAAGACAATGAGGCCTAGAATGTCTCTGGTAATGCCAGCTGTAGGGTTAAATGGTAAGTTGATTTGACAATAATATTCTATCTTTCTCCTCAATGAACAGCATACATGTATATTTAATTGGATGATTGCACAAACATTTGATTAATTCTAAAGCCTCATTTTCGTGTTCTAGATCTCCATATCAAAATGCTGTTAAATTCTTTCTTGATTTTTTGTTGAATTACATGTATTTTTGTTTGATATAAGAGAAGTTTTAAACTTTGAAATTGGATTTTAATCCATTAATGACAGGTTTTTTAAAATGAAAATTAAATATAATTATTAGATTAAGGACTCAGAAGGAAAAATACTGGATTTAGGATTTGCCTATGTTGAATTAAACTATGTGTACACAGTTATTATTATTATTGTAGAAACAATGAGAGCACCTCCAGGAAACATAGGGATGATGCAGATTGATTGTGAAGTATTGAATACCCAATTAATTCATGTTCATAAATCTTCTCTTCCTCCTAACCAGAGAAACAGTACCTACTATAAAGAGAGCTACCATCCATAGACAGCTTTTATCATACTTGTAGTGATACTGTTATAATGAGAATTTTTCTCCTATTCAATTGAGTATTACCAGTGTTTTTTTCAAGGGAGGCTACTGCTGTGAAGGTTTCCTAGTCAATAGTGCTTTGAAATGGACCCCTTGAAATTAGTTTTTTTATTAACCAGTTTCTCCATCTAGAATACCTTCAAAATTGTGGTTGTATTTGAGAAGATCATAAGGTGTACAACAAAGAATGTACATATGGTGTAAAGTAAAGAATGTACATAAGAGGTACTACAAAGAATGTACATAAGATGTACAACATTCTTTTAAAAATGTTAGATGTGGATAAAATATACAAGTATTTAAATACCAGTGTACAACTTGGGGTATTTTTTGCTTGGAAAATTAAAAAAATTGGTCAAACCAGGAAAGTTTTTTTCTTTTTTTCTATATGAAGTTCAGTATAAAAATTTTTTGAAGTTAGTTTATTATACAAGACTGATAAACATATCTTCAAAACATTATTAGTCTTGTTTATGTTGTAACATGTTTTAGTATTATATGTATGTTTTGGGTAGTTAGATTGGTATTATACTCATTACAAAATTGAACAACTCAGTCACTTCAAATTTTCCAAGATGAACTGGTTATGTTTTTATGTATTTCTAAATTGAGTTTACATTCAATTTCAATCTCAAGTATACGGGTCTTTTTCAAGATGAAGATGAACATCGATGTACCAAACACATTGATTTTATTTTGGCAGCTCTATATATGTGTGTGTGTTTCATAAAATTGTGAAATTCTTCGTTTTCAAAATAAGATTACATAGTTTAAGTTTTGTAAAGCATTTCTAAAATCCAAGACATGAAAAAAAAATCACTTTTTAATGAATGAGTGTCATAAACTATTGTATAGTTGTATAATGTTACAAATGGTGCACAAATATTTTTTCTATGAACTGTTGGTGTTGTATTGCACACTTGCCATATACAGTAGGTAGCTTTACTCTTTTTAAATTTCATATACTCTAAAAAGTATACATTATTCATAAATGGCATCAAAACTTTATATATCTTTCTAAATTTCATATTATAAAAGTCGTCATTTAAAATAATAACCCATGTGCAGTATATTAAAGCCATTCTTAGAAAGTTATTGGATTGCCGTTCACCTTCTCACAGCTTTAATGTGGATAGGTAGGTAGATGGATTTTTTTTCTGAATAAAGGCATGAAAGAACTATTTTAAGTAGGTAAGTTTTTTCAATGAGTTGGTCCATGAACAGAACACAAGGAATGTTTTTAAGATGGCCTAAATCTTCAATTGAAGACATTTTCATCTGTGTATATTAGCTCATATGATTTATGCTTTAGTGAAATCCATTGTACTCCTTGTTTGTCTTTGAGCATAATATTTGGTTATTTTTTTGTTTGTTCATTAAGTTCATAGCAGTCACATTTTACATGCATGACTTCTAGGTCCCAATTTTTCAATTTTGTAGGCTACTTGCTGTCATTTACATGTCATGTTAAGTTTTTTTTGCTGTCTTCTACGTTTATTTGTTTGTTTTAATTCTGAAGTATCAACATGAACTATTTTATTTTCATTTGCTGTGCATGATTAGGATCTTTTAATGTTCACGTTAAATCATTTGTAAACATTAAGTAGTTCCAATGAGCTATTTTCTTTGTTTATAATCAGTCCAGCATATAATATGTGACTTGTGTTACATTAAGAACACTTAAGTAGCAGTCTTTATAAAAATCAGACAGAAGGTTATTCATGCTTGTCAATAACCTACTGAATTCAGTTTTATTTCATGTTTAGAAAAACTTGCAGATCACATAACCAGTCATAGTTTTTCATTTGGTAGTTGCATTTTTGAGATAAAAATTATATAGATTGTACAACAAATCGGCATTTAACAAGAGTTATCATTTTTGATTTGGTTTGATTTGGTTGATTTTAGTGGGAGATAAATGCATGATTTTCACAAAAGTGCAGATCTGAATACAGGAATGATTATTGTTATGTAAAAATATAGCATATGTAGACTGAAAAAGCATCATTTAATTGGTGGGTTTTTCTACACCGTGAATCACTTATCATCGGTAGTGTCTGAATTTTATATTGACTGGTACAATGTACTTAATCAAAATGGTTCTTATATCTAAGAGAACTAACAAAGCTACATGTATGTAGCAATAGCTCTACATTCCACAGTACATTCCATAGTATGTGTTGCAAAATTTATTCTAGTCATAGTTTTCGTTTTTAATTTGACAGATTTCTAATATAAATTCATTGTTTGGTTGTTAAAATGACAGATTTGGTATCTTAAATGATTATTTTATAGTGGAAAGTGTCTAAACCTAACCCCTTTCAGATTGAAATATTTATTCAGTTTTGATAGATGCTGTTTTGCACAATTTCAAAATTAATTGAAATCGTCATAAGGGACCTGAGAAGATTCTTGTTTAAGACAGGTTTAACTGTATATTTGGTTGTAACAGGTTTTGCTGTAGTTATTTGTATGTGTTGTTGGAATATTTTATTTTTTATTGTGCCATGACCAAAAATATAATACTGCTTCTTTTTGGTAAATTTTCCAAAATAAAGTGTAATTTAAGGAAGTAGACCTTGGGTAAGGGACACCACTCTTGAAATCGGTGATATGTTTGTATCATATTCAATTCACCAAAGCCTATCAAGCTTTCGTTTGAAACAGAATGAAATTACAAACATTCCAATGATTTGTAAGAGTTGTGTCCCTTATCCTAGGTCTACCTCCTTAATGGATTTGATTATAAATTTTTCAATTCCCCTTTATAGGAAAGGACCATATTAAATGTTTTTTCATTCCATTTCTTGTAAAACGTGTGCTATTCATAATTAATTCATGTTTATAGTGCTTTTGCAATACATACTCGCAATATTCCTCCATGTTATTTATCTTTATTCTCTCGTAGGTACATTGTACTTCTAATTCAACAATTAGGGCCAACACAAGGATTCCATGTCTACAATTTTTTTAACTCATATTGATTATACATGTACATGCATATTTTTGTGATTGAAAATCCATTTTATATTCTAGATGAATATTGCCAGCATTTTTTTGAGAAAGTTGTATGATAGCATAGTTTCATGTATAATTATACCCTCAATGGGTGGGCGGTATATTGGTATCACCTTATCCATTTGTCTGTACATCCAAATTGTTGTCAAAAGTCTTGGCTTCCACTGGAAGAATCAATTTCAGAATTGATGTGTGGCTTTATATTGATAACGCATAACTTGTAAGTAATTTTGGTTGCTGTCTGATCTCATCTTCCTGTACGAGATGGGATATAGGTACGACAATGCATTTGTGTTTCTTTTGTTTGCTACTTTAACACTTAGGCTCCATGAACTTGTATCATATGGCATAATTTACCCCAGAATTTACACAGTTATTTTCGTCAGGGTGTTGGATGTATTCATTCAGTCATGAAATGACTGTATTAATTATTTATCCTTTATATGGTATATCATAGTTTATTTATTTGTTGATTGTTTGTTGTAAATTTATTATATGGTGAGGAAGTTTGTAAACCAGTTTTTATGTATAGGCTCAAGACTTTTTAAATGAACAGTTTTAGAGATGTTCCTTTTCTGATTATAATGACTAAAATATATGAAAATTTATGTTTTCCATTTAATTTATGAAAATGTTTTTAAATTTATGAAGGCCTTTTCAAATTCAAAAGATGAGATGAAAAAAGAAAACAATTTAAGAAAATTGAAGGTGTGTTTGTGTTTTACAGGTATTTTCTTTTTATAATTTCAATATGTAAATTTTAGCACATGTATTACAATTTTATTTATATTCTAAAACAAAGTATGTTAGTTAATGAAACTTTAGAAATAATGTTAGTTGATGGGTGTGGTAGTGTTTTGTGAAAATTGAGAAATGAAGAGATAATAATACTTATCGATGTAGTTTTTGATGTGCAATAGTGGAATTGAATGTGAGGTAGTAGGAAGTTTGTCAAAGATCATACTTACGTCTTGGTTGGTACAGTTACATTGTCAGTTTAAGACATTGTACTTTTTTAAACAATAAAAAGAAAATGACCAGGCATATTATGCTGGTTCCAGATTTAAAAAAAATCCTACCAAGTCAGCCATGTTGAATAAAATTTTGCATCATAACCATTAGTAGAATTTCCCACCAATAAACAAATATTTTGTTTCTCCACTGTTAACTCAGTTAGGATAGTAGAAAGCATGATGGTATTTAACACAAAGATACAATTTAATGCATTTTTTCTAAAAACTGTTGTTAGGGGAATAACAGAAAATTTGTGAAGCGTTTTGAAAAAAGAAAGATTCTTTAGATTGTTATCATCGTGAAACATGGTAAATGACTTTGTTACATTGTTATGTAACTACTGTGTGTATCTAAAAAAAAGAAAGAAAATGCCTATTCAACATTGTTGACTTAGGGATAATTGATATTAATCCTAAAACTGAACTTTTGTTTGTGCCTTGATCTTTTTTACTGTTTTGTATTTTGTGATAAAGATGTTTTTGGTGTGTGTAAATAAATGGGATTAAATAAATATATAAAAATTATTGATTATGTTTTCTTTTCTTTGACTTTTTCTATGCATTTTATATCCCGCAAAGTTTTTTTATGGATATATACCCTGTCTGGCTGTTTCCAATGTCTGTCCACATTTCTTGTAAGCTCAACTCCACTCTAGGGATTTTGATAAAGGTTAAAGGTTTTTGTCCCCCGCCTTTTGCAAAAGCAGAGAAGCATAGAATTCAGCTTTCCATCCATCCATCCGAAATTTGGTTTCCGGAGAGTAAATTTTGAACATTATCATAGAATTTCACCTAACTTGGAAAGTTGAAGGCTTATGGGGTAAGGAAGACACCTTTTGAATTAAGGTCAGTAGGTTAAAGGTCCAGGTCACACAGACTTACCAAAATACAATTTTAGGTGGGAAAATTGGTTTCTGGAGCGTAACATTAATGCCTTCATAGAATTTCACTGAACTTGAAGTTAAAGGCTTATGGGTTAAGAAAGACACCTATGGAATTTGAAGTCAGTAGGTTACACTGACCTAAACAAAACATAACTGGGTGTGAAAATTGGTTTCTGGAGTGTAACTTTTCAATGCCTCCATAGAATTTCACCAAACTTAAAAAGTTGAAGGCTTATGGGATAAGAAAGACACCTAATGAATTTGAGGTCAGTAGGTTAAAGGTCATGGTCACAGACTTAAACAAAATATGACTTTGCATTTTGCAATATTCTATGAAACTCAACTTTTGTTTTGAGGTGGAGGACCTGGAGCACTGCTCGTTATATTTAACTTTCAACCCCCATTCATAGTGGGAGTAGTCTGTATTGCTAGTTAGACCTTTCGACAAACAAAATGAAAACTAGACAAAAGAATACCCCTGCACAAATTCATTTATGAGAACATTGTTGTCTGAGAGACACATTTGATGCCCCTGCATGTATTTTCCGACATATATAAAAGTCCATTTATACTTACAAGCATTAATTCTTTAGAATGGTGACAATTTTATGATCAGAGAAAGAAGCTGAAAATGTCCTGATTTGATAGCATTGATCTACAGGAACAAACACTAAATCTAATGTTGATCCACTCTTGTGTGTAGGATGTTCCACCAGTTGTTTATAATCTTCATGAATATTCAAAATTATTTTACTACCAATCTTAAATACTGTAGGAGATATCCAGAATAGACATGTACCCCATGGACGAAATGGTGGTAAGTCCAACTATTGATAAAAATGTCAAATATACATAGAAATCCAATCCCTGATAATATGCACATCTTCAATCCATATATAATCATTCTGCAAAGTATCAACTTCCTAACCTTATTACTGTAGGAGGAAGAACAGTTGGACAGACGGTGGTAAAACAATACATCCCCCAACTGAACGCTGCAGGGGCATAAAAAATTACACTGTATTTATTCAAGCTGAGAATGCAAACAACATTTTAGAATGCAATGCACACAATGTATGCTGGCTAAACTAATTAGCAGGAGCACTTGGACCACTTTTCATGCAAAGTACTCAATGACTTCTTTGGTGCCTTCGATCTTGAAAAATATGGTCAAATACTGAAAGGGAAATCAGGGCAACAAGGATTCGAATAGGGATCAAAAGAATATAACCCAAGGAAAATAACTACATGTAAGTCAAGGGAAAATAGCCACACAACAAACAACATGAAAAAAACCATATTACATAATCCAAGAAACAAAAGTAAATGAGTAACTCAGCCTCCACCAAAAATTGGGACCATGTACCATGTGCACAACAGAGAAAGTGTCCTCTGCTTTTCTAGAAACACCTGCTGAGTTGCTCATTAAATGTCATGCCTGGGAGCCTGGGATAGACAAAAGAGGACAGGAAAACTATAGTCATGGTGAACAAAGGGATAAACAGAAGAGGAAAGGAAAGAGTAATCAAGGGAACCAAGGTTATAGCAGTAATCAAAAGAATGTAATCCAGGGACAAAGACCAGACATGGAAAACAGACATACACAACAAAGAACATAGAGCAACTAAAATCATACGTACAAAGTAACAAAAGCAAATGAGCAACTCGGACTCCACTAAAAACTGGGAGCATGGACCAGGTACACCGGTAGAGTAAGCGTCCTCTGCTTTTCTAGAAACACCCGCCGAGTTGCTCATAAAAAGTCAAGTCCAGGGTAGACAAACCAGGAAAGGAAAACTATGACCCGTTGAATAAATCAGTTTTAATGGTGCAGATGGATACACCGTAACAATCCAGTAGTTCATGATGATGACCATAGAACTTCTGTAGTGATGACTTCAATCTTGTAGCAACATAACCCTGTTCCAGAAGCCTATTTGTTAGAGTTCTAGTATGATACAAAAAGTCTGCGTAGTTTCTGCAAGCTCTGGCATAACGTACGAGTTGTGATATGAACACTCCATACGCAGGTGCTGAAGGGATTGTTGCCACAGATGAAGGGAAAGTTGACAATCTGAATGAAAAGTCATCACGTTTGTCGTAAAGTTTGGTCAATAGTTTTCTATGGTCATGGTGAACAAAGGGATAGACAGAAGAGGAAAGAAAATTTATAGTCATGGTGAAAAAATAAATAAAAAGAAGAGGAAAGGAAAACTATGGTCATGGTGAACAATGGGATAGACAGAAGAGAAAAGGAAAACTATCATCATGGTGAACAAATGGATAAACAGAACTGGCCAGTCAGTGTTGATTTCTAAATGAATACATAACTTAAAATAATTTCTTAAGTCATGTTTTAAGAACTTTTAATAGAAAGTAATTCCCATCACAAAGGAAAAGCAGTATTAAACATAAATTTCTAATATGACATACTTAAAAAATGCTTTGAGCCCTGGACCAACAACAATGGTTAATCATCATTTGCCATATGAGAAGCACATGCTAAAAACCTCCCATCAAATAAATGGAATTATTAGTGTAAACAATCCAGGCATCAAGCTACATGTATAAATATATTTTAATTCAATCCTGTAGTGTGAAGGAACATCAAATGCTTATTTGGTAAAAAATAACAAATAGACTATGGTGATGTTTTTGAAATGATTATCATAATAAAAAAATAAGTCTTTCAGTAAATAAAAACAAAAACATAAATTGCATTACAGTGGAAGTACTATTTTTCGTGGGAGACCAATTTTTGTGGTTTTCATGGGTAGGCCAAACAACAAAATTTGGTTTCCAACAGAAAGGGGAAATCCCATTGATGTGTATACTGAAAACCCCAAGACCAAGAATTCAAGAATCTATGATCTATTGGTATCCATGAATTAAAGTACTTTCACAGTATTATGCACATGTTGCAATTATCATCTGTATAATTTTCTTCCAGGATAAACAATTTCTGCTTAGTACAGTTGGGATTTTTAAAAATGCATAGTATCGCCGAATTTATGATCATTAAAATCATGTCTTTTCTTTCATAATTATTCATAAAATGCACAAAGTTCCATCTGCCATTTTATTTTTAATGCTGTTGCCAGGCATGTATTCACTTAAACGTAATAGTCTATAGTTACTATAGTTCACAAAAATATGAAGAAGTACCATGACTGTCCTATTAGAACCAAAATGAATTACCGAAACTCCATTTTATCATTGTTTTGCTATGGGCTGCCATTTATGCCAATATTTTATCCCTTGCTACCCCTCAGGATTAAATAATGGGAAAGCAACATAAATGGCCAGCATGAGGTAAGACAATGATAAAGTTTCGGAGACTTACATGTATTTCTAAAACAATAACATATCATCTACATAATGCAAACAAATTAATCTTTCATTGAACAAGTAAAACCGTTCTCATGATCACAATCCACACAGAAATTCATCCTCCAGTGATGGCAGTATTGACATTTTCACACCAATGCTGAAAACAAGTTTGAGACAAAATAAATGAATGTAAAATTAATTTATCAGTAATGATATTTTTGTCACCAAACAAAATTATCTTCTGAAACCAGTTAAGTTAAAAATTAAAGTGTATTAAATATTGATAAAGCATACATGTTGTACATGTATTAAGTAGGTATGTTGAAGAATTGCTCAGAAAGCCACACAATCTTTAGCATACTTACTTGTACTAAGTTTCATACACTAACAAATCTTTAGCATACTTACTTGTACTAAGTTTCATACACTAACAAACCACAATTTTATACTGTTTGGCAAATGAAAAGTATTTTATTATATTTTTTTTCAATTCAATGTCCATGAAAGAAGGAACCAATGTATGATTGTGAAAAGTATACTTATTAAAAACAAGAGGCTTCAAGGAGCCTGAATTGCTCACCTAGTTAAATTCTTGCCTTTCAAGGGCAATAACTCTAACAAGGATTTTTCCGACAATTTCGACTCCAGAAGACTTTGGTAGGACTTATGATTAGGATCATTTCATCAGTTGAAAGTTTCATTCTATCTATTATAGTTTTTAAGATACTGGTTGAAAACTGCTAAAAAACAACTCTTACATGGAGTAATCAGGCAACTTTGATTCCTTGGACACTTTTGTGGGCCTTATTATAAGGATCACTTAAATAATTGAAAGAATTTGGCTAAACCTTATGGTTTTGGAGATACATTCAAACCTCATTAAGGCCAAGTCAAAGGGACCAGGCAAAATGTTCTGAGTTAGCCGAGGTTTAAGTCATCCGAGGTAGAGTATAATCCAGAAATCTATTGGTCGATGATTGTTTCTGCTTTTTGAATGACTAACAAATGTTATATTGCTTGTACATACATGTATACATGTTCTTTACTTTATCAGGGTACTTCGAATCGTGGTGTCTTCACTTTTATTTTGGAGGATAATTTTTGTCGGTTGTGTTTAAAATATAATATAAATTCTGAGCAACATTGAATGTTTTAGGAGAAATTCTTAATTATTTTTTTCTACATCAACAATATCATTTCAACGTTATGAATTGTTTTGAATAACTCAATATCAAGAGCGACATCAAACCATGTGCATTACATAACAAAAATTAGATATAAGATTTACTGGTCAATATAAATACATCAGTTGTTAGCATCTGTTTTGTGTCTAATTAAATTGTCAAATATCATTCCAACAAATAAAATTAACAACAAATTTTTTTAATCATTATCAAACTATCAGATAAATTTCGACATGTGATTACTCAAATTTGTTTCTTTTTACAACACAGGCTTTTTTGTATTAATCAAGCACACAAATCAGACCATAAAGGTGTCAACAAGTAATTACATACACCATGCTTAATGTTGTAAAACAAACCTCAATCATCATTTATAATATAGCAACTAGTCTTCCTGCTAATTAGTTTACTTTGTGATTTCCGAGTTAATTGACCTTGAAGACCTATCAAAGAGACTGATAGATTTCCTCAAGTTATCTGAGATTTTGATTCATCTGAGTTCGAGTTATCCGAGGTTAAACTGAATTGGATTAAGGGAATATTTGCCAAACTGTCAAATTAGTTCGAGTTATCCGAGATTTTGACTCATCCGAGTTCGACACATCTACGTTCGACTGTATATGAGAAATACTTCTGACAGATACCTTAGTTCTATTTTTAGAAACAGCTACCATGTTTTTCCATGGATCAAAAATTACAACATAAGTTCTATGAAAAATACCAACAGAAACATTCAAACAAAATAACTCCAATATGGCTTCACAGAAAATTTTAATGCAGATAGACCTCATTATGCTGAACACATTAATCCAATATCAGAATTTGGCTGAACTTAAAGGTTTTGAAGATATAAGCAAAAAACTATCTGACCCCTATGTTCTATTTTTAGTAACAGCAGCCATGTTGTTTAGTGGATAAAAAATCCCCTCATCAGTTCTATGCAGGATATGCCATTAAATATTCATATCAAGTTCGGTTCCAATTGATCTAGTAGAGTCAGAGAGAAAATCCCTACATCAGTTCTATGCAGGATACCCCAAGAAACATTCATAATAAGTTTGGTTCCAATTGGTCAAGTAGTGTCAGAGAAGAAGTTTTATGAAAAATTGTTAATGACAACGACTGACGCAAGTAATGGCAATAGCTCAATTGGTGAACTAAAAATTACACCACATAAACATGTAACAGAGCAATTGATTATACCTTTACTACATGTATTTGTAGTTACCGGCATATGTATATAATTTGGTAATCAATAGTTTGAATAAATAAAAACAAATCCGACATGATTATAACTTCAAATTATAAAATGATTAAGCATTTGGTGGTTGATAAGAAAATACCTTTGATGTAAGGTATGATGATATGACACTCATACTTCAACTGGGGTGATTAAACAGCATCCAAAACATTTATTCTTATTGAATTTTTGATTGTTTTTTTTTCTTACTTGATGTGATGTTTATAATTCTACAGACAATACTGATGTGCAGCTTACCTAAATTTTAATACATTAGAGAACCTATGGCAGCTTGCCACTTTAAAGTATTCATCTTAATGTTTTAAAGGTGTTCAGTAATATTTAATTGATCATTATCTCCTTAATATCTGATTACACAGTACATTCCAAAAACAATATCCTGTATGACATTGGCTACTGGAAAATAATTATGAAATGCAATACTCTGTACTACCAAATGATAAGCAAGTACCTGAAAAAATCGTTGACGTAATTATTTAGTAAAATTACTAACCCTTCAAAACCTTTGACAACCTCTTCCACTTTGGATGGATTACAGCATACAGCAGTTTTGACTTTATCTGACTCAAATAAGGGTGTGATGTACATAGGTCCAATTCTCTTGATATCATCAATAGTGACATTAGCTATTCTTGTCAGCATTTCTCTGTTACAAAATTAAATCAAAACAAATCTATGCAACAGATGAGCTTGATAAATTTAAACAACGCAAAAGTACTGCTAAACTTTGGTAAAGGAATTAGGTTTTATGTTTTAAAAATATTAATATTTCAGTTTTCTACAAATTTTACTTGTCCAATTTCCAGTGGTGAGTTTTACTTCATGAATTGCATGTGCTGTTTTAAAGCTCTTTCCTTTTTTAAAGTTAACCTTTAGACTTTATCAGCTGACATATACTATGATCATTAACAAGTCAATTGTTAAAAGTGTTTCTAATGTTCTGAAGTCTAAACTACATTTTTTTAAATTGTTTTTTTTTTTATGTATGGATAAATATCCATCAAAAACTATTGTTCAATTTTTGCATACTCATGTGTTTATATTCTAGCAATGTGCTAGAATATAAACATTTTCAATAAATTAGAGAACTTGTGACCTTTCCCCACTTGTTCCTTAACAAAAATTATAAACTAAAACTAAGCTATACTAAACACATACTTGTTATAGTTTTTATCTACACCCCTAAAATAGGACAACATTGACTGGTGAGCAACGTGGGCAACAGTTTTTTCCTCCTCTATAACTTCAAAGATAAGGCTACTCTTGGCTGATTCAAATTCTACTTCAGAGAAACTGTTCTCTCCATTGATATAGCTCATCTGCAATGAAAATGACGACTTAATTTAAATACATGTATCAAATGTGAATGAATTTACAGTGAAACCTTATAAAACTGTACCATGAGTAAGCTGATCCCCTGTCCAAACAAGATGTCTTCTGATGTCCCTTCAATACAACCTGTGTAAACCACAAACCTGCTTAAATCGAATAATTTCTTCCCAAAAAAGTTTAGTTTAGACAGATTTCACTGAATTTGCAATAAATAGATTAGTTACAGAGAAGTTACATTTCATCCTTTGATGGGCAGTCAATATTATTTACTGGCAACTTCAACACTTTTCTATTGTTCTTGATGCCTGACATTTTCCATCTAAGTATACTGCCATAATGTTTAAATATACTGGGCATGACAATGTTATGAAAATTAAATCTGATGTTGCCAATAAGCAAAATGATGTCAGTTCTGAATGTCAGAAAATCATATCTTGCCTTAGTGGGCTCACTGTGACATTTTTTATTCTTCTTCAAAACAACCTTTACATAAAACTAGCAAAACTGAGAAAATGCTAACTATATTGATAAATGGACAAGAGATAGGAACCCTATATATATACTTTTAAATGACATAGTCGATGCAATGTTTTGCCATTATATAACACAACCCTCCCCAAAGAAAAAAAAAAAAACAAAAACAAAAACAAAAAACAAATATAATAAAAAACAAAATGAACAAGAGGCTTCCAGTAGCCTGAATCACTCACCTGATTAAGTTTTTGCCTTTCAAGGGCAATAACTTTAACAAGGAGTTGTCTGACAATTTAGACTCAAGGAAGACTTTGGTAGGACTTATCATAAGGATCATTTCATCAATTGAAAGTTTCATTCTATCTATTATAGTTTTCAAGATATTGGCCGAAAACTGCTAAAACATATTTTTGTTTGCCTTTCAAGGGCAATAACTTTAACAAGGAATTGTCCATGAACTTAGATCTCATCATGCTGAACACTTTTACCCTATCAGAATTTGGGTAAACCTAACAGATTTGGAGATATATGCGAAAAACTACTGGTCACGTGAGCTAAAAATAACCACACATTCAGACAACAATATAAAATAAGAAGTACACATTTCCAATATTCAATAAAAACTCAGTGAAAGTTTCATTAAATTCCATTCAACGGTATAGAAGGAGTAACAGAGAGAGCATTCCTCTGCACAATGGAAGTACATATGGAGGATAGACACCCCTATTACTATATTACTATATGGAAGTAGAAGGAGGTAGAAAATTCTAATACAAACCCAAGGCCTACTACCTTTATTCTAAATTTTGTTCAATATTATATGGTTGGAATATGCACAGCATTGTGTTTATTTTCCTCTGATTTCTTACAATTAAAAAATTCACGGGTGAATGATATGATGTCAACAACAACGTACATGTACATGAGTACATAGAAAAAGACATAAGAATAGTGTACAAAGACTTACCACAATGTGTCTGCCTTTTTCATAAGCATTAACAATATGTGTTGACTTAGTTAGAACAAAGAATAACAAATTCTTTTCAGGTTTTACATACATGCTGCAAAAATAGAAGGAATCTGTCTGATTACTACTTTTGAAATTGTTGCATTCCATTTGTCAAAATAATTACATGTATATGATTGCCTAGGTTTTAAAGTTTACTAAAAACTTTTTGTCATAGTAAGTTGTGTTATATTTAAAATCCACTGAACTTCTTTAATTAAGGAAAAAAATCAAAGGACTCCTGAGAACAAGATTTTTGTAGAAGTATAATCCTACTGACAGTGATATTTTTCATTAACTGACAGTGCTTTTTTTTGTTTAAAGGGTAAGACCACCTTTGCATAAAGTTGTGCTCTAATGATAAATCATACCCACGTAAACAAAAATAAATAACCTTTAATGCAAAATGCGCTTTTGTAAAATGCTCAAGGCTATGCAAAGTTTGAAATCTTTGAAATATAAGTGGATAGCCATCTTGCAGAACTCTCCTATCTGAAGGAAGATCATAGCCAGATTTTATTGATTTTTACCGATAGCTTCTGATTGGCTCGTGACGTCACTAAGTCAGTTTGGTACTGATACAAGTACTGCAAATAATATGTAAACAAACAATATTCCATAAATATTTCTACGATCATGTTTATCTAATCAACAAAACATGATGACTTGTCAAGCTGAAGGTTGCATGAATGATAAAAGAGAAATGATCTACAAGTTTTTTTACCAGCAACACGAACATTCTTCGGAAGTAGCCATAAGAGTTTTCTTACAAATACTAGTCATCTGGCTGCAAATCCTGTTGTTTGTCAGTGATGTCTGACATTTGCTTATACATGTTATGCCTCAATCTCTTCTTCTATTTATTTTTGGTTGAAATTATAGGGGAAAGTTCCAAATTTGCGATTTCTTCGGACATTGTAATCAATTACCTATTTACTTTCACTTTACAGACTTCGTGACGTCACAGTTCAACTGGTCATGGTGGTGCCCATTGGCGCAGGAAATTCAAATTTCCTCATCATAAATCTCAATTTATTAATTAAGAAAAGGAAATTAATTTGTTTCAATTTAATTTTCATGAATATTTAACAGATTAGTTTTGATATTTATGACTTGCACAATAACATGGTCTTCTCCTTTAACTTGTGATCATAAAATGACTTATGCTGGCTTCAACATATGTGCCCTTATTTCGATTTTTCAAAAGTGAAAGTTCATTTTGTTTTCAATCAACCAGTTGCTACCTATCCAAAGTATAAGCAATAGTAAAATTATGGCAAAAAATCTTGATCTTGCAGGTTTATATACATGCATTCCTATAAAACACATGTAGCATAAATATGAACATATACATATACATGGATGGAACATATCTCTTTCACAGAAAGGGTATAATTTTTAAGTTGCTGTCTTTGTTAGAATCATGCAAAATCTGAAAGATGTGATACACTCCAAAAAAAAGGCTACATATTTTTATTTTTTTGATTAAGTTGTTCTATGGGTCTAAATGTGCAATTATTCATTCAAATCTGCCTGCACTTAAGAGATAATCAACATTGAAAATCAAATACATTCTATTGTATTTGAGTGTCATTTACAGAGTTATCTCCCTTAATTTTGAAATATACAGTGCATTCTATATATAATTTTTATCTCCTAAGAACACAGGTTATATGAAAAACTGAATGTTAATTTCTGTTTACTATGGCTATTCATACAAAATATCCAAAATAAAAATATGTAGGCTTTTTACCCATCAATCACCTTTTGCATGATTCTTAGCTGGAGGGCTACTTAACTATTGACATACACAATGCTGTTATAAAGAATAATCAAGGGAACCAAGGTTATAGCGGTAAACAAAGAGTAATCAAGGGAACCAAGGTTATAGTGGTAATCTAAAGAATGTAATCCAGGGACAAAGACCAGACATGGAAAACTGACATACACAACAAAGAACATAAAGCAACTAAAATCATACATACAAAGTGACAAAAGCAAATGAGCAACTCGGAATCCACTAAAAACTGGGAGCATGGACCAGGTGCACCGGTAGGGTAAGCGTCCTCTGCTTTTCTAGAAACACCCGCGGAACTGCTCATAAAAAGTCAAGTCCAGGGTAGACAAACCAGGAAAGGAAAACTATGAGTTGAATAAATCAGTTTTCATGGTGCAGATGGATACACCATAACGATCTACGAGTTCATGATGACGACCATAAAACTTCTGACTTAATCTTGTAGCCACGTAATCCTGTTCCAGAAGCCTATTTGTTAGAGTTCTAGTGTGATACAAAAAGTCTGCGTAGTTTCTGCAAGCTCTGGCATAACGTATGAGCTGTGATATGAATGTAATGTAAAAAGAATGTAATACAGGGAAAACACCCTAAAAATTTAACCCTAAAAAATCAGATAACTATCTAAACCCAAACACATTTTGACTGATTGATTGATTATTGTGTAACGTCCTATGGCAGATATTTCATGCATTTCAGGAAGAGAAATGTTGATCAATCGAACAGACCCTGTTTTGTACTAGTCAGGAACACTGAATCAGATTGTTATAGCGCTAGACAACCACACCTCACTCTTTCTCTTTATATATCATGTGCTTAACAGAAAAGCAGTTGCAACCAATTTTAAAGCCTTTGGTGTGACTTGGCCCGGGATTGAACCCACAACCTTTCATATTCAATGCAAGCATACAACCCCCGAGACCACCCAGGGGTTGAAACATTTGAAGTCCCTTAATATATTTTGAACCAAAAGAAACCGAACATCTTTCTTAACTGAATAAAAGTCCAAAAGGAGATTGGTTTAGACAATTTGACAGTTGATGAATTGATGAAAGCCTTACGAGTAACCATAAGCAAGTCCCAATCCTCTAATCTGTTTCCACATTGGACCTTCCAGCTGAGTCAGATACTGAATGAAGACCATAACAGCTGCCAGATCTTTGTGGTAGAAATCAGAGATACAAGGTACAGCCTGTACAAAGAATGATGATTCTACAGATCCTACTCCAATCACAGCTCTTGTGTAGGGTGAACTCTCAGCAGTAAACTCAAATGATGGCTTTACTTTCACTCTATAATAAGATGGCTGATAGTAATGGAAGGACAAAAAAAAACATATTGATTCTCAAGTGTAAGGGAAATACAAAAAAAAATAAAAAAATAAAAAAAAATTTGGGTACACTATTCTATGTATATTATGTTATCCGAGGTTTGAGTTATCCAAGATTGGAGTCATCAGAGGTCAAGTATAACAGGAAATGTACTGATCGGTGATTGTTTCTACTTTTTAATGACATACACATGTTGTATTGCTTGTACATATATGTATTATACATGTTCTTCACTTTATCAGGGCACTTTGTGGTGTCTTCTTTACCGTTTTGGAAGATAATTTTTGTGTGATGTGTTTTAATATGTTACAAATTCTGAACAACATCAAATGTTTTAGGGGAAATTTTAATTTAATTATTTCTTTCTACACCGAAAATATTTACAGGTTGCTTTAAATAACTCAGTATTGAGAGCTATGTCAAACCAAGTGCACTACATTACAACAATTAAATTAGAGATTTACTAGCGAAACGAACGTTGTCATAAAAATACATCAGTTAATATCATCTGTTTTGTGCATAATTAAATAACTGGATATCATTCCAACAAAGAAAAATTACCACCATTTCCTTAACATTATCAAAATATCAGATAAATTCTAAAGTGTGATTGTTCAAATTTGTTTCATTTTACTAAACAAGTTTTTTTGTATTAATCAAATACACAAATCAGGCCATAAAGGTGTCAATGAGTAATTACATAAGCCTTTTTTTAAAGATTTTCTCTTTAATTTTGATACTATGATTAAATTATATGGAATGACTATTATATTTTTTCGGTTTACTTGAAATAATCTCAATGCCTGTGATGCACAGTTGAAAATAACCATCTATGCAGGTTACTTAGTGTGCACCACGTGATTGAGGTCCTTCCTTAAATGAATAATAAAACAGAACAATCACCATTAATCTTAAAGTAATAACTGAAAGAGAACAATGGCCTACAACAAATGAAGTTCTTTTTCATATAAAAGAACAATTCTGTAAAATTGACATTAACCTTGACTCACACCCAAGTACAAGAAGGTCAGAAAATAACTTTTTAATAAGTTTTAGAAATTTTTCAACTGTTGATGACTTGAATTAAAAAAATTGCAGGACACAGGCAAAGCTTAACATACCTGTCTCATTAACTTACTTATCTAATGATGTTGTCTTTAATTTATCCTCTGGTACAAATCCTTTCCATGCTGTTTCCCAGGAGGGGGATAATTTTGACACCTTATCTACTTGCATAGACAGATGTATCCTAAGGTCTGCTAACAGACTTGATCTTACTTTCTCCATGGTACTTATAATCTGTAATAAAAACAATAGTACATGTGATATTTTTTTGATAGACACAGTACCAAAGGATATATAAAAGAGATGTGATATTTTTTGATAGACACAGTACCAAAGGATATATAAAAGAGAAACATGTCTTCTGTTTCTCTATATATGGTATAAGTTCTTCTCTTTCTATTCTAAGAATCCAACAAAATGTGTATAAGGTGTGGCACATGAAGAATGACTGTCAAAGTATTTGTAAAATTTGACTTATTGAAATATTACTAGGTCAAATTTAG
The DNA here is from genome assembly GCA_037379345.1 of Perna viridis. NCBI lineage: Eukaryota > Metazoa > Mollusca > Bivalvia > Mytilida > Mytilidae > Perna > Perna viridis. The sequence goes on along the minus strand of CM074517.1, from coordinate 32,971,692 downwards.
TTGAAAAGCAGTATGGAAGAATGATGGCAAACATTTCCCACATTCCTATGTAAGCAGTCAAAAACATCTATGTCATAGATGCTTCAGTATAAATTGAACTAAATAGCTTTTTGGTTTGGATATATCTGAGGCAAAAAAGATCAAATTGAGAAAAATGATGTGCCACCCATTGCTTGATTCTTACACAATATGTACTGAAAATAAACATACCTTTAATGTAGTTTATGACATTGTGAAGAATACATATTTTAAACTATTCAAATACAATATGTTTAGGAGAAAAAAAAACAGCAAAAAACTTATTATGATTTGTAAAATGTAACTTCGACAAAATTACAAGGCATATTGGATAGGGTTTAATGGTTTAAAAATAAAACAGAAAGTTCTGCTTAAAATTCTACCAAAGGTCAAGTTATATTTTTAGTTTTAAGGCAATTCTCTATGAAGACCAATGAGAGAGTGAGGCATTTATTATTACCTTCTTATTCCTCCCAACTATAATGAATGAAAAAAAAGTTGGGAGGTGCCTTTTTCTTAATCATTTTTATATGACAATAGAAATGAGTAATGAAGCACTATCAATAGACACATGGGAGAATGAAGAAATTATTTTTAGTTGGGTCACATTATTTCAATTCTAGAAAGTTTTTCATCCATCATCTTTATGATGACAGAAAGTGTTTCAAATCAAGAATACTGTATAGCGGGTAATTTTTCTAACGCCAAATTTAGTGATTTACTCTTATAAATATGGGTATTAAATTTTCGAGTTCTTCATTTTTTGATTTCATAGATACTTTCTATTGGCGATAACTGTGAAACATCTTGACTAAAACTTGGTGAGCTTTTATTTTTACAATTCCTGGATTGTCATGAATATGGTGAAAATTAGAACCTTGCAAAAATTTCCTGCTAAACGTTAAAACCTCAGAAGGAGTGTACCTCTTCACTACTTTGATCAAGTCTTTTCTGTAAATTCTTGAGAAATCTTTCTTGTCTCATCATTGTTGCTGATGTTAAATTACTTCCTGAAAAAGACAAATGGAAGAAGCTGTTAGTTATTCTCCTTTTCAATTAAACATTTTAAAGTGTAAGTGTTTGTAAGAATCAGGCAAAATGAGAAAAATCAGAAACATGCATGTCAAAACCCCACCAATCTGACATTAAAATATCACTCGAGGATACTTTCTCTATTTGAAAAGACCATTAAATGATCTCTGCATCACTGGATTTGCTCAGAAATTTTTCAATAGAATCTAAGAAAAATGAGGCTTTTGACAGAGTTATCTGCCCTTGAAATGTTAATTTTCAATGCATTTCCATTAAATTGTAACTCAATGGTCCAGCATGATATGGAAACTCTTGTCTGTTTTCCTTGATTCTGATGGTGCAAATGGTCAAATTACTTTATCAATATGATGGTTTTTTTTCAAACCATGTTTCACGTACTGCCTGATACTTACAGGAACTGACATTTAAGAATTCAACACCAGTACAAGTGCAAGACAAGGAAATCTCATACACCTGACGGTAAAATTTAATAGTTCTCTAATGAGACTCTGCCAAGTAGGAGAACTATAATATTTTACCCAAAGGTGTCTGAGATATCCCAATCTGTGCAAAATCTGGGTCAAATCAAAATATACACAAATTGCAAGGAATTATCAACCACTAGTTATTCTTGATAAAATTATTATTTTTAAAGATTTTTCAAACATATATTGGTGAGATATGATTGTTCACGAATGCTTTATTCAAGTATGCCAATTTTTTACAGGAAAGTGCATGTGTTCTGACTGAAGCCATATGCATGGGTAAGATAAGGTAATCTCGCACAACTAAAAATAGGACTCTTTTTGTCTCTTTAGTTAGAAAGAAATCTTTGAAAGTTAAAGTGTGAAGACCATGATAAAAACAATGAACAGGATATACATAACTAGGGGACAAAGACCAAGAAAACAGACAAACATTATAAACAATACAGACTACTTGTAACTAAACAAAATTAACAATAAATAAGCAACCCAGATTCCACTAAAGCTGCGAGTATGGACCAAGTGTACAGAGATATTTTTATCTTAGTAGGTGGAAAAAGATCTCACACACCCTCTGGTATGATTTCAAAATTCTCTAACCTGACACAGCCTGAACTTGAAATTTTACCCTAGGAGTCTGAGATTTCTCTGTCTTGCACTCTTAGCAGGGTTTGTTTCCTAGTATCTACGTAACTTAAAAATTAAAAAAAATGGAAGGTTTACGTCCATAAAAATTTGATGCCCCAACCAATATTGGAAGAACAAAATTTGAAGACAGATAAAAAGTAAACAGATTGTCTGTTTTGTGATCAAGATAAAAGTCAGAACGGGGTTTCACTATATGTATTGTAATTCTTACCTTTATTGTAAACAAGATCAACAAAGACAGTTCTCACAATCCTTGATCCACTCCTTTTCATAGAGGCAATACTATTGGCCATTTTCTGTCCAACAATTTTCAACCTTTCAGTAGAGAATTTTGTATTATATAACAAATCTTTCAACCAATCAATGCCTTTCTGATATTTCTCTTCTTCAACCTTTAGAAATAGAAAAAATAAATACTTAAAGAAAAAAAATGTGCTTCTAATCTTCAATCATCAATATTCTTTTACAAATCCCAATGTAAAATCACTAAAAGTATATTAATCGATATCACAAAAACTTTGTGTGCGAGTTATAACATCAATATAGAACATAGTATGGTCATAACTTTAACTTATGAATGAAAATGTATAGACTGATAACTTATAACTGACACTTATCTTTAACTACCATTTTCAAGATATCAATCACTGGACTTCAGAATTTTTAATTATGAGTTTTACTTTATTTAGAAGAAAATTATTTCTTAATAAAATAAAGGAATGACAAAAATACCCAAACTGGTACTTTACAAACAGTGACACATCAATTTAATGCTGTAATTAACATAAAGATGATCGTGACAATGTAACCTTTAGCAAGTAATTTCACAAGTTGCTTATTTTGGAGTAATTTAGTTGTCTGTCTGATAATATCAAAATAAATTTCAAAAAATATTTACTCTGGGTTGAAGTACTTAGTGCACCACTTAGCATCCGCCCAAATTTTTTGTGTACCATTTTGCTTCAAAATTGTCAAATTCTACACCCCCAAAATAATAGTCATACAGTATGAGAACAATCACCTTCAACTCTATTTGTACAATATCAGGGAAGACACCACATGAAAATTTTGATCCTGACACACCAATATGGCCACTAAATGACACTGTATCAGCCTCCAGCTGTTTGATCACTTCCTCATGGTCAAGTAATACTGAAAGAATAGAGAAAAAAAAAAGAATCAGGGCAAGGATGCCTAATTTTTTTGAATGATCTTCTTAAAATACTTCTCTAACTCAAATTTTGACATAAAAGAACACTTGAAATTGAAAATTTGGAGAAAAAATGAAAGATTTAACAATTTGAAAATTTTCTTTGTGGCCCAGAGCATATAAACTTCAGCTCTAATTCACATAGAGTAATACCTTTTTCATGATGGAACTACAAAGCGGTAGATGTCTTAATAATGGTTTGATGAAAAATCTTCATGTGAATATAGTCACAGTCATTCTGTTTCTTTTCACAAGAAAATACCAGTACATTTATAGTATTATATTATTAAGCATGCAGAAGATGATTGTGTTGGGCTTAAGGCTCACTCTTATAGACAAAAAAAAATAAACATTTGAAAAGCCATTATGGAACTAGAAAATGTATTTACCTGCAGGTGTATTTAGGTATCCAACCAATAATCTTGCGATAAATGGTGTTTCAATAAAAAAAAAACCTTAAACTCATTGAAGAAAAATGCACTGTTACCTGCTTTTTTTGATCTTTCATACATGTAGATAAAGAATTCAGTTTAAACATATTTACTACGTAATTTGCATATTTTAACATCAAGTCAAAACAATAGAATGAAATGAACTATAGCAAATTAATACAGGATTCAGAAACAAGACTTAAAGTCTTATATCAATCCATCTCCTGTTGATGAAGAATTTAAGTTTTTTAGACCAAAATGCTAAATATTTCATGGTTTAATGTTTTTATACAAACCTCCATCCCGCATCACTGGACTTTCAAACAAGACTTCACATAACAAAGGGAGGTAATACCTTTCATCAGCAGATAACTTAGATGAGTCCAACAAAGCATTTATCTGAATAATAAATTAAAAGGTTTGATAAAGGTATAGAATTACATGCCCTTACAGTTTAAAAACTCCAACTTAAAACTTATTTGTCACACAGTAACCTTTCACCTATGACCTAGAAATCGTCATGGTATCTGATACATAGATAGACTGCGATAAAGATATTTCACATGCCCATGAGAACAATAAAGAAAATAAATACCCCCCCCCAAAAAAAAAAAATTGTTTTCTAAACTTAGATTGATCTTATTCTTAGTAGTCTCAATTGACTAAGGGAATTAAAATGTACATTTTTACAACCATATGCTTGGTTTGATCTAGGAAACCATCCTGAAATAATCCATTTGTCATCATTTTTTATCATTTTGCAGCCTATTTAATTTCAGTGCAATATTTTCATATCAAACAGTAATCCACCATCCTCCATGTAAATTCATGATGCAAAATTAAAACAAGAGGCTAATTGCTCACCTAGTTTAAATATAGATTCTCCTTCGGTCTCGAGGGGATTACAGGATCTCTCCACTTGAGATTGCTAAATTATAGATTTTAACCCACAAGATTTAGTGAGTGGGTTAAAATCTAAAATTTAACTATCAAGAGTAGAGAAATCCTTTAATCCCCAAGAGAAATGAGGGAGAATCTGTTTTTCCCATAAATAAAACCATAAAAAATAAATTAAACAACACCCTAAATTCTCTCAACATCAACTATGTCATCAAGGACATCCCCTCCAGTCATCAAGTCATTGCATCATCAATATTACTACAATTATGATTAGTTGATACACTACCAACTAATCTTTTAAAATAGTGGGGGGAAATTACAAATTTTTAATCACTCGCTTGTGTGTTGTGAATGAAGCCTATGAATGGGAGAATATGTTTAAAAGTTGAATACATGCAAAACCTAAAATGGTCAAACACCTTTGACTGAATTCACACTTATGATATTTGTCATGATACTGAACATTTGAACATTCAAAATCATCAATCTACTTATGGCCTTAACTCCAGGAAAGGTCAACAGATTTTTCTGAAATTTGCCCCTCAAACAGATATTAAAATACCGAAAAACTGCTAAAAAAGGGCAATAACCCCAAAATTGGTCAATCAATTATCTTGAAATTTTCAGAAAAGATAGATCTCTTTGAGTCAAAGAACCTAAGATATCTCAGATTTCTTCTTTCTGTTATGGTTTTTGAGATATAAACAAAAATGTAAGGTGATACCTCCTATGTTCTATTTTTAGTAACAATGGCCTTTTCGGTAAGGGACCATAATGGATACAATGTTGGGAGTAGGCCAGGGTTCTCAATAAGTTTTAAAGTAGGTGGAAGAAAATTAAAAGTAGGTGGCACCATTGATAACCAAACATTTTTTTTTCAATTAAATTCTTTTTTTTAGCAACAAAATAGCAGACGTCAATGTCAAAGTAGATGCCGAAATCGCCGGTATTTGGCACTTATTGAGAACCTTGTAGACATGCTAAGAATGTCACCAATTTTTATCAAATTCTGTTCAGCGGTTTCAGAGAAGATTTTAAAAGAGAAGTTAATGATGGATGACAACGATGACAGACACCAAGTGATGAAAAAAGCTCACACAGCCATTTAGGCCAGGTGAGCTAAAAATTGTTCTACCTGTACATTGACATCTCATACCTGAACAAAGTTTGTCTTTATATCATCCAGTTGAAATTTGAATGATATGTTCTTGAGAGAAAGTTTGTCACACTTGTCATAGTTGCATGAAGTCTGAAGGGAGTGGAAGTTAATCTTTGATACGTCAGGCACTGGTACACTTGTCAGTATAGACTCAGGAGCTTCTTTCTGTATAAAGGAATAGAAATATACTTGAAAATCTGAACACTTAAGTACTCAAAAGTATCTATTGTTTTAAAATCATATGCCTTTAAATTGCTTCTCTTTGAATTCAATTAAAAAAAAAACTTCATCAATATTACTCAAAAGAATACATAAAGCTGCATCTGTTGTCGTAGTAGGTATACACCCATTTATACAGGAAGTTGATATGGGACAACACCAAAAATCATCCCATTAAGATAAAGCCACACACCAAATCAATGTTTATATGAACAAAAATACACACATTTTACCTGGTAGGAACCAGAACATTTAGTTAGTATCAATGGAACATCAATGCTTTAAAAGCTTTTACTAACCTCATTTTGTTCCTTAGCATTTTTCAGTTGTTCTTCTTTGTCTTTCAGTCCTTTTTCCCCTAAGTCAGTCCTTTGTTTCTCAATTCTGGCTTTCTCTGTCTCAGCCATGTCTTTCATCTGTTTCTGACTGGGTTCTCCTATTATCTGCAATGTTTTTTTTTATTTTTTTATTTCTTTTTGAATGTAGTCAGGGTTTTACAACATTCCCCTATGTCACTACCTGACTAGAGTGTAATGGGGTTTTGTAAACATGTATATAATCCTCATTATATTATATTAATTTGAAAGACTGCACTTATCATACTTATTCACTCTCACTCTCACACTCTGTCATGCCCAAAAGACAATCATTCTATGATACATACATTTCAATTTACAATTTGAAATAAAATAAGACGAAATATATTGTCTTGTATTTTAAAGTCTAATAAGCACATTTTTAGTTATCAAATATCTGAAATATTTCTAATAGGGGCCCATATCTTCTCAAATTTATGCAAAACATTATTTTTTTGGCAATAAAATGTTCAATGCAATAGTAATGTTGAATTCTTTGCTTTAAACCAACAATGTTAGGCAGTTTTTCTTCCAATTTACATTTGAATATGTACTGTTTTCCAATAAATAACAAAAGATTTAATTTGATATCTGCCTCAGTAACACCAAAAACAGATAGTGATTTTTTTTTCATAACAAAATCAGAATAATATTTTCTAAGAAAAATCTGAAAATCATATAAGACATTTGAAGTGACTAAGCAGTAAAAAAACAGATGTTCTATAGTCTCTATACTCTGGTTACAAAAAGAACACAAATTTGAATCTTTTATATGAATCTTGTACATAAACATATTTGTTGGTACAACTCGATGTAAAAACTTGTATTGGAAGATAAGCATTACTACAACACTTCTTATTCAGAACAAAATATTTTTTCCAATCTGGAATATAATTCACTTTCCCATTTCAAAAATTTTTCATTGAGAAGATAGCATTGTAATTTCACTAAATGACGATAAATAAATCTAATACATTTATTATTGTAAACAAGCATTTTCAAAAAATCCTCAACAGTGTGTATCACTGTGTTGTCTACATTTTTTTTAATAAATTGTCTTAAATCAGTAGGAATACTTGATATTAAGGAAAAATTTTTCACAAAGTTTTGTGTATGTACTTTCATTTCAGTTCTATAAAGGTTAGAAACTTTTTCCCCAATATATCAAGTACATCACTTAGATGTTTGACATTTGAGTCTTCCCACTTAATAAAGTAAGAAAAATCTTGTAATGGCACAAAATTTAAAATATCTAAACTTAAGCACTCATTAATATCTGTAAGTTTTTGTAATGGTTTAGATAATGATAAGGCATAAAATACATCTTTCCAAAAAGGATTTTTAATATTTTTTGATACTTCTAATAACTTCCCCTTTTGTAAATCAAAGGCTCCCCTAAAGTCTTTTAATTCATTATTAAGCAAACTTTGCCACTCTTTTTACTACCTACCCATAGCACTTTTGTCTTTGAAGTGTTCATTCTCAGCCAAGATATCAAATAAAAATCATTAAAACATTTTAGTGATTCTCTTAAAGATGAATCTCTACCATCTAGTAATAAAAATGTATCATCTGCATATTGGCTTATTGTGGGTTTACAGTCAGCCATGTGTACTCCTTTTATACTCAATGTTATTTAAGCTTCATAGCTAACAGTTCTCACACTCTCGTGCCAATTTGCATGAGAACGGAGAACGATGCCTTCAACAAGATTTTGTCTTTGAATTTTTAACTCAAGTTTTTTCTGATTCAAAGGCAATGATAAGTTTTCTGAAGAATTTTGGTTTACATCTTTTTCTAATTGCTCTATTTCTGTCTCTAAATTACTGAATTGTTATCTGTAATGTTAAATACAGTTGTGTAACCATATAAGACTATACTGCATTGACCATGCAATGCTACAAAAAACATGAAGTTGCATGTGTTGTTGTGCAGGGGTTGAAATTAGCATTTTTCACTGGAAAGTCCCAGACTTTTACAACAGACAATAACAATAAACTCAACATTTGAAAAATAACATGAGAACTAATTTTACCATAATACAATTTTTTGTGGATACAATTGCTAGTGTATTTTGGCAGCTATAGCTCTCATTCAGAACAAAAGGCTAACACATGAGTTTTTTTTATATTCATCCCATACATATATTCAAATAATGCATAATACCAATATTAACTGAATCTTGAACATTATAACTATGAAATGTAACAATTCTTTCTACAATAGCACTTACTACAACATGTTGTTTGTCAACAAAGTATGCATTTAACAGCTCTTTCCAATAACTTTCAGGCTCTGCCTTCATCTTCTTGAACAGGGAAATATTCTTTACTCTAGTTTCCAGCTAAAAAAAAAAAACAAAACAAAAAACAAACCATGTGTTTTAAAAACACTCAAATTACAATGAATTGATTGCACTGCCAAAGGACAGAGTACACATGTAATTCCAATTCAAGACTTTTTATTCTTTTTACCTTCTTTCAATCATTATCATTACTCCCTGTTTTTTTTTCAAAAGCCGAGAAGTATATAGTGGTCAAGATGTTCACCCATCAATCCTTCTGTTTATCTTTCATTTGATCTATATTTGAAGCCTCATGTTTTGAATCAAACAAATAAACTTACATCATCTTTTGTATCTCCATACAGGAAGTCTCCAATGATGATAAATGCTGCTGTATCATGTGGACGTTCTTCTACCTTAAGTCAAAACAATTTTAAACTAATTTTGTGTGTAAAACAATAAAAACAATCACTATAAACAAAAATGATGCCAGAAAATAATTTCATACAAAAAAAATAAACCTTTCAAATACAATAAAACAAAAATCAGCTGTGAAATATTACCTAAGTTGTTACATTATCAGCTGCTCATACATGTATAGTGCTTCAGTCAGCTGTATGGAATAGACACTCAAATAAACCTTCTATCAAATAGTTTGGTATAAAAGATAAATACAATTTCTTTTCTATGTACTGTAAACCCAAAAATAATAATAACATTTATTACTAGTTTTGCAATTTTGCTATTTTTTGCCAAAATTGATATTTTTTTTTGTGTTAGTTGGCAAATTTCTGCATTCATTGCTCATGTGAAAAATTTTCCTAATCAAGTTTTTATTACTGCAAATTTAAAACAGTCACATTTTTCACAGTGGTAAAATCATCACAATAACTTCACACTCATTATCAGTTTATGATGTACCAGAATAATAAATTTACATCTATAGACCAAAGCTATGGCAACCGTAAAAAAATGCTGATCATTGACAGACAAGTTTTGCTAATGACTGATGACCATTTTCCAATATCAGACATTAAAAATAGTCAAGCCTTATAAATTACAGTCTGGGTGGTTTTACTAGTGTCTGAACATCCTGTCTAACTGTCTCCTAATTGTTTATTGGGAATCAACAGACAGGTGTGTGTCAATATACTTCCTGATAAAATAAAGAAAAGGATTTACAGAAATTCAACAAATATTTCCTCCCGGATCTTTCAGTAGTAACAAAAGTATGTGGTGCTGAAACCATCTGTCAAGTATTATGAATCAGTCAGAGAATGCAAGTTTTTTGAAAGTTAATTCTCAATCTGAATTAATAATGTTAAAGACCAACACAAACATCCAATTTTGTCTGCTGAAGTCGGATAAAATGATCGAAATGGGCGGTCAAAATTTCTGGAGCCTTGCTACAGACACAATTTTACAAAGCTAACCAAAATAGCAGCAACTGCCAAAATGGGAAGTAAGCATACAATTAAATGAACCATAATGGCAACAACCAGATAAGAAAAAGCAGAAGAAATACATGTCTGTATCTTACATTATTTAAAGCTTCAAGTATCTTTTTATGAAGAAGATTCTGCATCCTGATCATGTCAAAACTCTCTTGTTCTGTTTTCTTCAATACCTCTGAAAATCTATAAAAAATATCAACTTCATTACAGTAAAAACCTGTGAACTAAAACTGGCAGAATCAGCCCAAGTCTGGATTGTTCTTATATAAATAACAGAGGGTGATAGAGCAGTTTGTTACACAGAGAAAATCAAAGCCAAGGATGACAATTTATTTTCAAGGGGATACAAACTCTCTATCACCCTCATTATAGCTATTTGTTATTTACTTTAATAAACTGAATGTTCCATATTCTTTTTTTTTCACAGTTATTTAAATGGATGATGATCATATATGTGTTCCTTCAATCACAAAAAGGACTCAAATTAAACTGGTACATACTGTTACCAGAACCAGTTTTCATGAGAGAGTAATAGATTAAAAAACTACTGTTAAAGTACTATTGTTTATGGGATACCTATCAAGTTTTCATGGGTAGACCAAACCTCAAAATTTGGTTTCCAACGAAAAGGAGATTTCCATTGATGTGTTTACTGAAAACCTCATAACCATGAAGTCAAGAATCTATGAATTTGTGCTACTTTCCTAATCCACAAAAATTGCTATTCACGTATTAAATACTTTCACAGTATCATCCTCTTGGACATGTGATAGAATATTACCCTCATATTGAACCAGTTAAATACTGCAAATTGACATAAAGTGTAATAAATAATTTTATTGCATTTAATAGAACTGTAACAGTATAAGGCAGTGGAAAAATTGGAAATATACTTCATTTTATAAAAAAAAACCCAAAAAAAACAAGCAAACAAACAAAAAAAGAAAGAAAGATGCCATAAAAACCAAGATAACTATATGTACCGTATTTTTCAAACTATAAGTTGATATCTTTTTTCAGCTAAGTGTCAACCTTGACTTATATAAGGATTTTTCAAGAAAAAATATTCATCTACAATGTATTTCATTACATTTGTTTATTTCATTTTTGATTGCTTTCATTCAAAATTTTGGGCGAACTGTAATTAATGAAAGCCATCACTCAAACAGTCAAAACAACGATCAAACTCGGAAAATTATTGATTAGTGCCGCTATCCTTTATGACTGAAATACAACGATGTTAATAAAAACTTTAAAACCGTTAAAATATATAAACAAACTCTAGAAGATATTTTAACAACTCTTTTCTAGTGTAAGACATTTTCAAGTGTTCCGGAGTTATTGGTCCTTTAATATGCAAATTAAATTTATATCCATTTAAGGTATGCTGTAACACATTTGCACGTGGCTAAAATTATAATCAGTTAAAGTGTTATCTAAATGGCTAATTGCAACCAAATTTAAGTTACAATATTTTTATTTTATTTCGAAATACCTGGTAATATTGTTTATTAATTACCGCTCATAATTATGACCTATTCATCAAACCAACTTCCCGCTAACTTCACACCTGGGTGCCCATGCTCGACATGTTTACGATTTCGTACACCGATGATCTAAGGCTTCAGAGCAATTGACACGCAATTCAATAAAAATAATTGAATTGCAGACAAAGTACACTTTAACAGAAATGCAAATATTAATTTAATTAAGAAATAAAATATCAAGTAACATCGATGGAATAATATGCTGTGAAAAAACCAACCGCTCAACTAGGCAAATTATACTTACCTATGTTCTTTTATTGTTGATTTTGGTCAAAATTAGGCAATTTGATTTATACACAACATTGACTTATAGTCCGAAAAATATGGTAATTAGAAGACATTTTCTTACTTGGGATCAATTTCTTTCAATTTGTCTACATTAACATCTTGAAACATAAAATACAAGCAGGACTCTGAATTCTCTATCATTGAACAACAAACCTGCAAAATGAATCGTTAATAATGTTCACAGACAGATACTTCACACAACTTAAACCTGCAAACCATTATAGTTTAGCCATACCCATATAAATGTATAATGTAGTTCTGTATATAGTATTTATTGTTAACTCACCAAGCTAGTTCTTAAATGCCAGGTCATAAAAACAATTATATATGAATTTTGTCTTGAAGCAAGCAGTTCGAGAGTTGTGCATGGTAGATTTAATAACAGGCATGGATTTCTCCAATACAATAACAGGTAACGTAGTATCAATGAAATTGATAGACTTATCAATCAAATGCAATCCTTTGAATCTTTAAGTTGTATTTCATTTTAGATTACTGTGTAGAATAAATAAATCACACAATAGGCAGACATCTGGGCAAAATCATAATAAAAGAAAATTTACATCACTACAGTATGGATCCTCAGTCTCTACGAAAACTTTCTGCAAAGGAGAGATAGCTGTATCAGATAGGTACTCTTCCAGAACTGCTACAGAGTGAAATCTGTACTGATCCTGAAATAATAAAACAAATTCTTACATTTTTTATTTACTTAAGATACATTCATACATTACAAACAAGTAATCATGCAAAAGTAAAACACCAAATTTCTAAACTGTATATAATCATTCAAAGGAGAAGTTTTACGAAATTCTGATTGAAAAATAACAATATATAGACATTTTTGTCTATGTAATCTATCACAAAAACTTCTCCCTGTTAAAGATGAAGGGGAGAAGTAAGCATAAACAAGAGGCTCCCAGGAGCCTGAATTGCTCACCTGGTTATTTTTTTTGCCTTTCAAAGGTAATAGCTCTTAATAAGGAGTTGTCCGACAATTTTGACTGAAGAACACTTTGGTAGGACTTATCATAAGGATCATTTCATCAGTTGAAAAATTCATTCTATCAATTATAGTTTTTTTGAAGATATTGGCTGTTTTTAAAAACTGCTAACAACATAATTTTTTGCATTTCAAGGGCAATAACTCTAACAAGGATTCATCCAAAAACTTTGATCCCCACAAACTTTTGTGGCTTTATCATAAGGTTCATTTCAGCAACAGAAAGTTTCGTTCTATCTATCATAGTTTTCAAGATATTGGCTGAAAACTGTAAAAACAACATCCTTTTTTCAGCTTTCAAGGGCAAATACTCTTACATGGAATCATCAAACAACTTTGATCCCTTAGAGAATTTTGTGGGCCTTATAATAAAGATCATTTCAGACAGACAGAAACAAAGACAACAAGAGAGCTACATGTACATTTTGCCATCAAATGTCCACCACAACTGTAGGGGTTTTTAATAACTTTCAAGACTGAAAGGTCCTAGACTTCTTGCATCCTAAAATGCTAAATAGAAGGTCCTTCAAATGAAAGTGAAAGGTCCTAATTAGAGTTAATGTAAATTTTAGTAAAGCCCAAGACTTAGTTATTTGTGATTTCAATGGTCCTGCATCAGAAATTGAGGGTCCCAGTCCTCAGACCAGTGGTAATAAGAACCACTGATCTGGTAACATTTGAAAAAGTGTTATTCTAGAAATTGAAACAGCAATACATCAACACATTTACCAAAGAAAACAATCTGTGCTAAAATTTTTAAGTGCCACTACTCCTATACTATTAAAGAAAACGGTGGTGGGATACGCATTTGCATATGGTATTTTCCCATTAAAAAAGAAAAGAAACAATCAGGTAGCTTTTATCAAAGGATAATCCTGGAGATGCCACTTAGATTTACAGTATCAGACAGACGGACCAACACCATAACTAGGTTGGTTCCTCTGTTGTACTGCAACAAGGAATAACAAAACTATATGCTCTCAAATTTGAAAGGGCATAAAAAGCTATGAACTTACACTTGCCAAAGGACCTCTGAATGCAATAAACACTAAACCACTATCTTCTTCATCTGCTGGGTATTGGATGACTTTCTCTAATTCACCAGTTAATGGAGGCACAGGGTTTTGCCAGGGCCGGCTAAAATCAGATGTATCTCGCTGAAATTGGCAATACAAGTATATAAAATTTAGAAAAGAAAGAATATGTCATTAGGGGTGTAACATTCCACTCTGCCACAATCCAATACATATCATGATTATTGGCTGATGATTCAATTCGTATCACAATTTTTTCAGACATGTCTTGGTTTTGTTATTTCAACTACATTTAAATAAATCAAGCATGAATGACATATAGTCACAACCATAAGTAGTTACTAGCCTTTACCCTTTACAAATTAACCAAACCTTAAGTGCCTGACACAGAAGATAAATTAGTTTGTGATAGAGAAAAAAATGTTTTAGCTGTCATTACTCTGTTTTGGACTTCCGGTTTTGCTAAGTAAGGAATTGGAATGGAATCTGGAAAACGACCCCTTAATTGATTTCTGGATTGTAACTTAAAAGATTGTCATGCAGAAATTCATTCAATTGGTTCTTAATATTGTTTAAATTAAACTGAGGTTTTTTACATAGTACTTTTTAATGACTTTGGTTTTTGAAGACCAAAACCAAAGTATGACCTAAATGAGGTTTGTCAAAAGCCATAGATATCTTATATCAAAACTTTTCTTCTTTACCTTCTTCAAAATCTTCTCTTCCACTGGTTCTAAAGCCTTAAAGACATCCTCTGCATTTATCTGTCCTGTGATAATTAAACACAAGTTTTCTGGTCGATAGTATGCCTTGTGAAAGTCACACACCTAAAAAAAAAAAAAATATATATATATATGCTGATTCAAAACTTTGGGACTTTTATTACATTTCAAGTTCAAAGAGCTATTGATGGTAATTAATTATTTATTCTGTTTTTGTAAACAACCTGTGTACACACCAATTAACACCAAACCAGTGACAAAATGTGATGTCTGGATTAAACAGTATCCTTCAATTATCATCTGTCCACTGATGAAATGCAAATAAACCGGTCAATGAATAAATTTTTTATTACGTATTTACTGCTTTGATGACACATTTATTACAGGTGAACCATAACTGGTTGGCCGGAATTGAGGGGTCATTTTTACTCGAATTATGTAACAAAAACTTTGAAAAACTGGTCGATGGCCAGTCTTTTGAAGACAAAACACACAGGTCTTAAGGTATATCAGCCAGGACTTTTGAAAACGGCCAGTTTGAAGGGAAGGCTGATTTTTTTAGGGTCCTGTTTGGAGAAGTTTCACTGTACAAGTGTATAAGGACTTCAGAATGTGGATGGTTTGGACAAGTTTCCCATTGTTTGGCTGAAATGTGAATCACTGAATATTTCCTATTATTTCAGAACACAGAATATTTCTTATTATTTCAGATCACTGAATATTTCCTGTTACTTCAGAACTTATACATATATTTGACTTTGTTATATAGAAAAGGGAGACAGGATGTACTCACAATCATGAAAATCTGGACTGTGATGTTTTCAAAAGGATAAATATTGGATTTCTATTGATGTCGAAAATATCCTAAATTTTATTTAGTCTAAATTGATAAAAGCACAATAAGAAATGCACACAATTATTTCTGAATTTACAAAACAACTTAACAAAGTATAACTTTGAGATTGAACACATTCTCTGGGCAATGTTATCTACATAAACCAACAAAAAGGCTTATTTATTTTAAAAGTTGGTAGATGGACCAATCTGTAGATCAAATTTCTTAATACAGTGAAACTTCTTTAAAATGAACCCCTTTTGGACTTAAGGCAGATAATACATATTACATGGAGCATTCTTTTCTGCCATCTTGCAAAATCAGACGGACATATATATATTTTCAATTAACTACTAGTGTTTAAATGATGTAAAAATAATATGTTCAAAATACTCTTAACGAATGATTTGCATAAAAAGTTGTATAGTGAACTTACAAAAATGATCTGTAAAAAGCCCTTTTAAAAGGGCGATAATTGGCGGGAAAATTTTCTATAGAAATGTAATGAGTTTTAGCTTTTTTAATATTATAAGAGAGAGTTTGGTGACACCTAATTTGAAATATGAAAGAATGTCAGTCAATTGTTCTTTATTTAAATTTATAAGAAATCTTATCATCCAGTTTTTTAATAGTACACGAAATAGTTGAAACAAATTGCCTTTATACTGCTCATTTATCTTGAAATGAAGTTTGGTGACCTATGTTTTTTACAATAAAATTCTGAAGTATGTTCTTTCAGTTATTTTCAAGAAAAACTAGGAAAAAATTGCCTTTATAATGCTCAGTTATCTTGAAATCAAGTTTGGTGACCTATGTTTTTTTTACAATAAAATTATTTTCTAGGAAAATTTATCTACTAGGCCAAACATAAAACTATGCTTGTTTGCTGTTCCCCTACACATTGTTTTGAACCTTGGGTAGGTAAGGTAGGGAAAACATTTTATTTTATTGAAATTTTTGGAGAGGAAGAAATGCAGAATTAAATATATAAGAGATGTGACATATGCCAGGTAATAAGTTAGTCTCTGTATCTTTGATGACTTATTATTATATTATGCTTATTTCTTTGTTGTTTATGGTGTGTATCATTTATATCATTGATATGCTAATTTGTAATGGTAATTTTCCATATCTTGAATTATAATGCATGTACATCGTTCCCTATCTTTGGTCAATGTTTGAAATATGGACACAAGAATTTGAAATTGATATCAAATGATCTAAAAGAGTAATCAAGGGAACCAAGGTCATAGCGGTAATCAAAAGAATGTAATTCAGGGACAAAGACCAGACATGGAAAACAGACATACACAACAAAGAACATAGAGTAACTAAAATCATACATACAAAGTAACAAAAGGAAATGAGCAACTCAGACTCCACTAAAAACTGGAAGCATGGACCAGGTGCACCGGTAGGGTAAGCGTCTTCTGTTTTTCTAGAAACACACGACAAGTTGCTCATAAAAAGTCAAGTGCGGGTTAGACGAAAGAGGAAAGGAAAACTATGACACGTTGAACAAATTAGTTTTCATGATGCAGATGGATACACCGTAATGATCCACGAGTTCATGATGACGGCCATTGAACTTTTGTAGTGAAGACTTCAATCTTGTAGCAACATAACCCTTCTCCAGAAGCTTATTTTTTAGAATTCTAGCGTGATACAAAAAGTCTGCTTAGTCTCGGCAAACTCTGGCATAACATATGAGTTGTGAAATGAACATTCCATATGCAGGTGCCGAAGGGATGTTGCCACAGATGAAAGGAAAGTTGACAATTCTGAATGAAAAGTCATCATGTTTGTCATAAAGTTTGGTCAATAGTTTTCCTTTACCGTCGATTTCTAAGTGTAGGTCAAGATAAGAGGCTGACTTTACAGTGTAGTATACTTTATCTCAAGTTCTTTGGGGTAGATGCAATGTATCAAATCCCCAAAATTAGGATTGTTTAAAGATAATACGTCATCTATATAGTGGATACTGAGATTAAAGGATCTAGCTAAGCCATATTCTTTCTTTCCGATCAGATCAGCTATAAAGTCAGCCTCATAAGAGTGAAGGAATAAGTCAGCAAGGCAAGGAGCACAATTTGTTCCCATTGGAATGCCGACCGTTTGTTGAAAAACATGTCCACCACACTGGACAAATATGTTGTCGATTAAAAATTTCAGCATTTTGTAAACATCTTCTTCTGTATATTTGGAAGAAGAATAGGACAAACTGTTTATTCAATATCAAACTAAACCAAAAACTTCAGACTAAAAACATTTACTAGTGAATATTGACAGTGTTGTTGCTCGACCCATCATAATATCATAGGCACTAAGTCTAGGTCTTTAGTTATTGTTTGTGTTACTGTTGAGTGTTTGCTGGGGCATCTCTCAAAACTTCAAAAATTAAATACTTAAGTTTTTGATCAAAATCATGAACCACTGTAATTGCCTCTTCAAAGTCTGGTTAAAAATTTACTGAGAAAATTTACACCATTAGCTATTTGTTCAAGACACTTTTATTAAGGTTCAAATCCTCCGGATGTATTCAAACACATCTTAAAGATCGGGAAATTGTAAAGTACAAAAAATTATATCTATTTCAAACGACACAAATTGAGAAATGGCTGAAAGAACGTTGGGGCCCCAATCTCTGCCAACGAAAAAAATTATTGTCTGAGATTTGCCAATAAAATAATTTTGGTCAGTTGGTGAACAACAAACATACATATTTTTAATTTAAGCATCAGAAATATTAGATATGATCTACCTTAAGAATTGGTCGGTTTTAGAAAGTTGTTCAGTTTACTCAGATTAAAAATATATTACAGCTAGATGGTGGATGGCAAACTTAAAGGTTAAAGCTGCATTAGCTGTCATTTTTGTAAATTTTTGTTACTGTTGAAATATGCCTTAACTTTGAATTATTTCTACTAAATTGCACTTTTCCTGTACAATTTTATTTAATATCCACAAATAAAATGCATTAAATACATGAAATAGGTGTCGATACATTTATTGACAAAAAGTCAACCTAGATAAATTCGTATGCATTTAACCTTAATCTGTGCATGTGCTGTAAAAATCTGATTGCAAAGCGAAAGTAGCTATTCAATGGCAAGGGTGACTGATGTACTCAAGCCGTAAAGGAAAAAAAAAGTTTGAATATAATGCAAGGATCCTTTTGTAATTTACGTATTGTGATATAATGTGGTACAAATATGGTCAATAACTGTCATTATTTATTTGAAAACTAATCAAGAAATGAATGTAATGAAAGTAAACAACCACATGTGCTTACCTGTGTATCTGTTATTGTTATTTCTTTTTTACCAAGGTGAAAGTATTTTTAATCCAGGTGACTGTCCTGTCGGCAATCTTTGGAAGTAATTGTGATAAATAATTTGATCAGAGCTATCGATCTTCTTAGATTAAAAAAAACGTTGTTTTCGCAATATTCTGTAGGTATTTCAACATTTATTGCTTCAATTGCATTGCTACAAACTTATTTCATTAAATCAGCAAAATTCAGTAGAATCGTAGAATCAGAACTGAAACAATTTGGCAGCTAATGCAGCTTTAAGGTCATCATAACTGACAGCTATTCAAAATTTAAAGACAGTGTCCAAAAGATCACACAAGTGTTTTGTGGTAGTTACGTAGGACACACTGGTATAATGTTGGACAGATTTCTAAAGAGTTACCAGTATCTAAATTACTAACTAGCCTAACTACATATTTATGTAATGTACTCTCCCTTAAATTCTCCATTACATTTCCCTACATTTTTATGTGATGTACTCTCCCTCAAATTCTTCATTTCATTTCCCTACCTTTTATGTGATGTACTCTCCCTTAAATTCTCCATTACATTTCCCTACCTTTTTATGTGATGTACTCTCCCTCAAATTCTCCATTACATTTCCCTACCTTTTTATGTGATGTACTCTCCCTCAAATTCTTCATTTCATTTCCCTATATTTTTATGTAATGTACTCTCCTTTAAATTCTTCATTTCATTTCCCCACCTTTTTATGTGATGTAATCTCCCTTAAATTCTTCATTTCATTTCCCTATATTTTTATGTAATGTACTCTCCCTTAAATTCTTCATTTCATTTCCCCACCTTTTTATGTGATGTACTCTCCCTTAAATTCTCCATTCTTCCACCAGTTTCTTGTCTATATCCACAGTGTCCTGGATACAACGCACGCAACATAGCAAAGTTACACCGACTCTCTCCTATGTTCTCTCGTCCTTGCATCTCACAATAAACAACACCTGCATCTTCTCCTTCCCCCGATATATGGTGGACCTCTGTTATATATCCAGTCTCCTTTAAAAAACAATCACAAAGAAAGTTTGAAGTAAGCCCAAAAATTTAATCAAAACGATTTTTGTATAGTAACAAGGCACTTCCCATTTAGAAAGGCCCCAAAATCTTAAATTTAAAATACTTTTTTCTAAGTAGCAAGGCAACTTGCCAATTCAGCATTATTTTCAAAAGCTTTGGAATCTATAAGCATTTTTGAGAAGCAAAGATTCTTTAATGTTCTCAAAAGTTCTGGAGTTAAAAGACTTTTAAGTAGCAAAGCAAATAGATCATTCTCAAAAGCTTTGGGTATATGATACAAAATCCTAAATTTCATTGTATTCAGCTGACAGCATGATGGTATTTAGTATTTTGAAAATATTTGCTCTGTGATATAATGACTACTGTTTGTCTTACCACTGGCTAACAACACATTTTCTTCATTACACATTGTAAGTTTATAACGTCCTGAACGGCAATCATCAGGAGAAGTAATGTACATGTAAGCCATGTCTCCACTTTACTTACTGTTAGTGTAGGATACAACACATGTTCTACATAGACAGGTAACAACTGGAGAAATCCCTGACTGCCAGCATTAGTCATAGTGTAACAAGTATGGTCTGTATCTGTCCAGGCATTGGTTCCTGATGCTAGACATCTGTTAGCTAACAAGTCCAATACACCCTAATATATTAAAATGTGGGATCAAATATATGCTGGTTAAACAAATTATATATAAAAGGTTTGAGGCTATAAAGGTAACAAGGGCTGATTACTCAAATGATTGATCAGTAGCTGACATTTCTAGGATGCTTATCCTTTCAAGGCGTTTTATAGAGTCACATATGTGACTACCAATTTTAGTGCATTTGATACACTTGTGACTACCAATTTTAGTGCATTTGATACACCTGTGACTACCAATTTCAATGTCATTGACACACATGTGACTACGTATATCAGTGCATGATCAAGATATTACTTTTAACACTTAAACATTTTAACTACATAATGAATTTTTGAATTGATCATTGATTATTGTATGCAGAAATGTATGTACCAAAATATAACTAGGCACCCAACAGATCCAACAAAACCCAAGGCACACTGAAAGTACACTCTACATGTAGATTTTTATAAAAATTACAAACATGTGCATATACATAACCATCTAAAAACTGAGCTTTGACATAAAAATTTGTACATACACTTATCAAACTTATTTAAAAAAAAAAATGGAAGACATGTACATATTGGAACATTTTCGCATTTTTTTCAAGAAAAAAATGCATGCATTTTTCAATAGCAGGAATTTTGTTGTCAACATTTAAGTAGCAGTCTTTGTAAGAATCACTCGAATTCTCTAAAAAAAAAAGGCTACACATTTTTGTTTTATTTTTGTTATTAAATTGTTTTGTGAGTTTAAATGATGAAATGTTTTATCATTCATTCCAATCTGGCTGCTCTTAGGAGATAGTCCACACTGAAAATCCAATAGTTTCCATTGTAAAATTCATTTACAGAGTTATCTCCCTTAATTTTGAATTCTACAGTACATTCAATATAACTTTTATCTCTTAAGAGCATGGCTTATATGGAAAGCCACATGTTAATTTCTGTTAACAATAACATTTTTAACAGAGTATCAAAAATAAAAAAATCTAGGGTTTCCAAGCAAGAATCACATTTTGCATGATTCTTACCTGGAGCACTACTTAAGTGTAGAATACATGCATGACCAGCTTATTTAATCCAATTTTCTATTAAATTAAATTAAAAAAATAGTTTCATTGGTTGGTTCTCTTTACAACAGTATTCTGATTGGTCTGCCAATGACATTGTTAACCTTATTCAATACTACCTCATTCATATTTTTATTGGGAAACTATGTGTCATTCTTTTTAAATAGGGAAATTTGGAAAAACTGTACAAAACCTTGACTTTGTGGTAAAAATGATCAATTTTATAGATGATTTCAAGAAAAAAAGCAAGTAATTTAACATTTATTTAATCAGTGTTATTTTAAACAGAAACATATCTTACCCTTCAACTAACAATTGGGAACTAGTTGATCATAGTTATTTGGTATTGTTTTTGAGCATTTTTTTTATTTATTGGGAGAAGCAGCCTTATTTTTCACAAACAAAATCACTGTCCACAGTCCAAGATTTAAATATCTTGGAACACAGTAACATTTAAAATTAGACTCAATCACTTATTATATGTAAGAATAGAAAATGGCTGGAACATAGGTCATAAGGAATGTCTTCAATTTTGACTAAGTTATACAAACTTTAGAAAAACTTATATTTGTATGTACATGTAAATTGCTTAGCTATTTATGAAGTGTGAACTGTCCTACTCATTTTTTACTTACTTTGTAGGGATAGTCTTCACTACCAAGAAATATTAGATGTTCTAGAGTGTGGGGCAAGCCATCATCATCATGGGCTTCAGTTGCTGAAAAATATACATCTGTTACATATAAACATTAAAATTGTAAACATAATGCATAATGTTTAAGATAATGTTAGACAAGACTTTCTTTTTTACATGAAGGTCAACATGTACATGTATATTAAATACATTGTATATGCAAGAACATGTACATATATTTAATATACATATAAACAACAAAAAAACCTTAGAAATACCTTGAAGAGTCTTCAAAAAGACTGATTGTTATCAATAAACTTATACATTTACATGGTCACTTTGTGCATGAAACTTTAAGGAACAATTATTTTAAGTTTCATCCAAATCCATTTAGTAGTTTCAGAGGAGGAGATGTTTGAAGAATTGTTATTACCATTATAATGACTTTGTCCTTTATTATTAATACAACATACCATCAACCAAATTTTAATTTCTCTACTAATGTGACTCCATCAAAGTAAAAACTAGGATAAATTGAACATTTTATAGAAAGACTCAATAAACTACTGTCTGACCCCTATGTTCTGTTTTTAGTAATGGCGGCCATGTTTTTCAACAAATAAAAAATCCCCACATCAGTTCTCTGCAGGATACCCCAAGGAACATTCATACCAAGTTTGGTTCCAATTGGTCATTTAGTGTCAGAGGAGATTGTACATGGGCTGAGATAACCCCTCGTGCACCCTTCCACCTCCCATTTATGAATCTTTTTGTCACCAAAAGATAAACTTAAGCATTTTTGTATTTTTTGGCTACTTCTCATACCTTGTTGAGGCAAAAATCTATTTTTTGAGTTTTTTTATTCTACGAACTTCTTCTTTCTTCAAAACAAAGTAAACTGACATATGTATGTATCATCACATAGTCCAATGTCTCAGCTTTACAATGGTACCAAGAAAGTTGCGGAAACACTTAGGGTTTTGGGGTAAAAATGAAAAAATGTACTACTACCTCCCCGAAAAATTGCTTAAATTGACATATTTTTCAATGTCAAAACCCCTAGAGTATTAATGCTTCAGTAAAAAATGACTTATTTGGTATTTTTTGTTTAGTATTATCACAATTCATTCTTCTGGGGTTCTTTTGATGAATTTTGGCGATTTTGGTAGTCAGACTTTATTAAAAAATGCAAAAAATGGGATTTTCGATTTTTCAGTCAAAAGTCACATCAGTTTGACTCTACAAGTTATTGCTCAACTAAAACATCTAAAATTTGGTATCATTCAATAGATAATTTAATTTTCTACATAAATAAACCACGAAAAACTAATTTTCAAGAAAGAATTTTCAAAAAATGATAAAAAATTACCCCTACCCTTAGAAAACTGGTCATAGATTCCAACAGAATTCTCATTCACAGCATACTGACAACGTAAAATTCATAATTTAGGTGATCATAACTAAGAAAAATGATGTTCCCAACATATCTGATCAATTTAGGTACTTAGATTTTCTTTTTGGGGTAACAGTAGCTATATATTGTATTTCCTTTTTTATGAAAAACTCATTATAGTCACTTTGAAACTGAAAAATATGTGCCTGAAATGAGAAGATATGTTGGATACATCGATAATAAAAACAATAGTACCCAACATGTCTATTGTACATGTTTATATGCTAGAAATTAACATTTTAGTTTATGCTGAGGCATTTTTTTTCATGGGTATGGGTGGCAATTTTTCACCTATTTGGACTTAGAAAAGTTCAAATATTTATTACTCAGGCTTATTAAAAAGCTAAGACACAATATAATTGCATTTTAATATACAAATGCTCATTTGAAGTGTGGTATTTGAAAAAAAAAATTGTCAATAATAAGTAAATTGAACAAAATATGTAACTCTGAAAATTCCCCTTTTTATGAAAAACTCATTATTTTTACATTGAAACTGAAAAATATGCAATTGAAATGAGAAGATATATTGGATACATCAATAATTGACACAATAGTACCAAACATGTCATTGTACACCATTTATATGCCAAAATTTAACATTTTTGTTCATGTTTAGGTACTTTTTTTTCATGGGCAGGGGTGGCATTTTTCCACCTAACTTGACTTGGAAAAGTTCAAATATTTATTAGTTGGGCTCATTTTGAAGCTATTACACTATAATAAATGTACTGTATCACATAAAAGCTTGTTTAAACCACAGTAGTCAGAAAAAAAGACAATATAGGTGATATAGAAGTATATTCTGAAATTCTGAAAATTTCCATTTTTTCCAATTATAGTATTTGTCACCCCAAAAGAAAAGCCTAAGTGCCTGAATTGATCAGATATGTTGGGTACATCATTATATTAATTATGAATGCCTAAAATGTCAGTTCTTTAGTGTCAGTACGCTGTGAATAAGAATTCTGTTTGATACTGAGACCAGTTTACTAGGTGTGGGGGTAATATTTTTAACATTTTTTTGAAAATTCTATCTTCAAAATTAGTTTTTCGTGGTTTATTTATGTAGAAAATTAAATTATCTATCGAATGATACCAAAAGTCAAATTGATTTGACTTTTGACCACAAAATTGAAATTCCCGTTTATGCAACTTTCTTGGTACTATTGTAAAGCTGAGACATTGGGCTACATGATGATACCTAAATGTCTTTCGTTTGTTCACACATGCTATTCCAGGAAAGCTTAGACACTCAAACAATTGAGTCACAAAAATCTTGGCTTTTTGACCCAGTGGGGTACAAATATAGGCTTATACTGAAAAAGAATCCGAGAATATTCTTTGGCAACAAATTGATTCAGTAATGGGAGGTATAAAGGTACCTAAAAAACACCATGAAGTTGATGAGTCGGGAGGTGCATGATGGATCCTCCCAGCCCATGGTATGAAGAAGATTTTTGAAAGAAATAATATTGAAAATAGCAAGAAAAAAAAAAAACGGCGATATAGGGCAATAACTCCAACATGGCTTCACAGATTAAAATGAAAATTTGACCACAGACAGATCTCATCATGCTAAATACTTTCACCCATGTCAGAATTTGGCTAAACATAACGGTTTTGGAGATATAAGCGAAAAACTACTGTTTGACCTCTATGTTTTATTTTTAGTAATGGTGGCCATGTTTTTTAATTGATAAAAAATCCAAACAGTCATTTTGTTAAGGATACTCTTTCATTGAATTCTGTACACTAGTTTCTGAGGAGAAGGTTTTAGAAAGTAATAACATCAAAAACAGCAAAAAAATGTCCAAAAAGGGCAATAACTCCAACATGGGTCAACGGATTTCCACCAAAATTTGACCACAGATACAGCTGAACAGCAAAGTCGAAAATGGCATCATTTTCATTTGCAAGAGTCAAGTGACAAATCGTGGTCAGATTGGCCATGTTTTTAGTGGAATGATTTCTGATGGAAACTTGCTTCGTGTGACCATTTCTATTACCATTGGTAAAAAATAGAATAAATGTACAAATCTTTGATCATTTATCTATGTATTTATCTTTTCAATTCAGCGAATTAATCAGCAGGAACAATTCTGTCAGCTTTCAAGTCACCTACCCCTTTGTGAGAAATTTGCTGGTTGCCGGCAACAAATTAAGATACCTTCACTTTCCAACTATGAACAGCTTAGAAATTTTAACATACTAAAGTATTCGTAATATGAGACTACTTCACACAGTTTGCAGTCATAATCTGGTGTGAAATGCAATTCTGTCAGCTTTTTCTAAATTACACATTGAGGAAGGGAAGTAACCTGGTATGGAAGTATTTGGAAGTTCCCAAGAGAGTTAGTTTCAACCCATACATTCAATTAAAAATGTCTAAAAAAGTATGTAACTAGGTTATAATAAAAAGAAGAAAAAGAACTTTTTGTTAAAATATTCTTCTTGAACTCATCTGTACCAGAATGACTTGCAAGCCTAAGTGGACAAAAAATACATTTTTAATATTAACTTTTAACCTGTAATTAAAAACAAGTCTATGGAATTAGAAATTCATTTTTATTACAATGAATTCATTTTCATGTTAGAAATTGATTCTTGAATGTTAGAACTAAATTTTACTACTGAAAAAGATAATTTGTTTTTTTTTCACATTGAGAATTCATATATTAAAACTTTAGTTTTTGACATTAGAAATTCATTTTTATATAAACAAATCTATTTCTTGTGGGAAATTAATTTTCTTACAATAAAATTTCTTTATATATTTTCTAATATTGTTGTCAATTGAATTTGAATTTTTTTAAATATCAACATTGAACTTTTTAAAAAATATTTTTTTTTCAGAAGATGACTTTTTTTCTGTATAAAATATAGCTTTTTGTACACTTTGGCTCACTTTACACAATGAAAATATTCTTGTAATGTAGAACCATCACCATGCAGTGCATATCTGTCTTGAATAACATGAAATACATTGTAAAAGGCTGACTGTTTTAAGTTTTGTCCAATACTGGAATCTTTTGAAAAAAAAATTCAAAGTACAAATACAACCACCATTAAATAAATCCTCTATTATAATAACATAAACAAACATGTAAATTGAGATGCATGCATGCATACACCAAGACACACACACCCTGTGTTTATAACTAAAAAAATACAAAGAACACATTTCCTGTCTTAAATGGATGGGACCAAGTGGACTGACAAGGAATTTCCAAAGTTTGTTCACAACATCTTAACACTGGCTGTGGAAGGAGATTATTAAATAATTTTCTAAAATTTGAAAAACAAATTCTTTGAAATATCATAACATGATAGATACAATACCTAAAGTGGCATGTGCATGTATTCATAATCTAGATTCAAAGTGGTGGAAAAATTCTTTCCAGACGATTAATTTTTTGATATTTTGCATTGCTTTAAAATACAACAAAAACAAACAAGATATTTTACAAAAAAAAAAAGAATTTAAAATAAGACATTTGTTAATTGATATCTTGTGACTGATTTTACTAGTCAATACATATCACTATTAAATAAAGAACTGCTATATAAGTGGCTTACAATTCTATTATTTAGTAACTTAATTATTCAATATATTAATTTGCTGACACCTACCATTTTTACTGTCTGTTAATTGTTTTCCAATGGCATGTATCCTTAATGACAAAAGAGAAGGGATAACATACATTTTAGTATGTACATACCAGTTGTGGAAGGTATATTAGGTAAAGTATAAATCATAGCAGGATATGAATACACAATAAGTATCATGAAATAGATTCTCACTTGTATTTTGAGCAAATGAAAAAATATAATTCCTATAAAAATGCTAGGTTAATTGAGGAAAGAAAGGTAGAGATATTGTTCAGGTTTGATAAATAAAAATACACTGAAGTCTCACTTTTAGCAACAAAAAATAGTACTACAAAAAACAAATGTAAAATTATAACACAAAATTGACTAGTCTGAAAAGTATCCATGTTCATGATGTTGATTTACCACAAAGTCTTTCAAAATTGCAAATACAGTTGACAGCTATCGTGGTTATGCCATGATAAATCTTTGTATGGTATTTCACAATAGATTAAAGAAGAAAGTCCATAATGTTTCAATTGTGTGTAAAATTTGTCATGTTTTCTCAATATGTCAAAGCAAAACAAAGGGATGGGGAAAAAGGGGGAGGGGTAAATAAGCAAATACTTCCAAAAACATACTCAGGATAAACAAGTTAGAATGGAATGAATAATATGTAACTCATTTCCAACTCTAATTTTACCATACAAAGCCAATTCTGAGGAGTTATAGCGCAAATACACGAGAAAATTTAATGACAACATGCTTTTTGAGTAACCTCGGAAGCATTGCAAATAAACATTGAGAGCGACCTTGAACATGGAATTCCCTTTCAGATCTTGAAGTTCATTGGTCAACCTATCTAGAAAACCCTTCTTTTAATAATATGACATGTGAAATGCAATTCTGTCAGCTTTTCCATTGGCTCAAAATCAAAACAATGAAATCTCGTTCTTCGAGAGGGGGACTTTCTATGCGTTCTTTTTCCTCACTGGTCCATCTGAAATGATTTTGTTGATGTCATTTAGCTGAAGAATTTATTTTCGTATATGATACGATTTTTGTTTACCTACTTTCTAATTGATTTTAATTAATTCAATGACTCTTTGAAGCTGGGGAAATGTAAAATTTTCCTGGGAAATTTCTCCCCACCATTTTTAGAGTTATCTGCTCATGGGTAACTGCAAATGAGATCAAAGGATTTCGGGGTCACAGAGGCACTCTGCTGTTTGACTGATAGATCTCATCATGCTGAATACTATTACCCAAGTCAGAATTTGATTAAACCTGATGGTTTTGGAGATATATGCAAAAATCTGCTGTCATACCACAATGTTCTTTTTTTAGTGACTTTTTTATTTTAAAATGTTCCTTTTAACAAACAAATGTCTTTCGGGCATAGATGATAGAGTTCTCTGTAAAATTTCACTCTTTTTTTAAAAAGATATATAGATATCTACATATATAAATATATGTCATTAGAACACAAAAACATTCATCTTTTTTTTTAATTTATTGTCCGATTTTGTGATGGTCCGACCTTGTAATGATCCATTTTCGTTTTGGTCCGATTCCTCCGGTCATCAAACTTACCAAGACAAAAATACCCATTGACCAATGGGCCGTCGACATTGGCAATACATATGGTTAGACCTGTTCTCTCAGATCTATATTTTGATACAGGAATATTGCCATCAGCTTCTACCGAGTATAATAATTTGAATTTTTCTGTTTCTGCAGCTGGCATGATTCGGGATTTTGAGAGTCGGTAAGGTAAGGTGAGGTTTCGATGATGTCCGAAATGTCAGTTTGGTAGTGCTATTTTAATGAAATTTGTCATTACTTAAATCGTCTGTGTTGATCGTGTCAAATTAAAACTGAAATAAAAATGAAATATTGAAAGTATTTTCCTACTGTTTTCCAATTATTATTATTATTTTTTAATCTTGTTCTTTTATTAGTATCTCCACTTTATCATGAACTTAGCATTATTTTCTTGTTGTTTTTTTCGGGACATCTCGGATATTTACCACATTTAATTGAATTGCACATGTGTTAAAGAAGATGAAGTAAATATTCTTACATGTTTATTATTTATCTGTTGGAATTGGCTTTTATTCTTCATTGAGGAACTTCAACTGACGCACATTCTTTATTTACAGTTGATTTCTATCCTCAGATGACCTGTAACATTTTTGTATACTTAAGTTATGGTCCAGTCATCTACTGACTACTGTCTACTCTGTCTCTGGGTAACCACCACTTGATAAAAAAAAATGTAGTTATTGTTTTTCCCTTTGACGTTGTAGTACCATATGCAACTACTTAAAATAATGGAATTAAAATGTTCCTTAACTGTATGTAAACAAACAATGTGCTGTCAAAATCAGCTGTTCAGCGTCTGTTTTACTTTAGTGGAGTTAGTCCAAATTTCCTCTGACCCTGCAACCCTCCTCTTTTTTATTTGGATATTGATATGTCGGTTTGGGGTCAGAACGATGTGCCATACAAAAAGTTGGAGATTTAGCGGTACCGCGGAGTATCACCCTTCAACCCTTTGTAATGACTTTCAAGTTGAAATTGTGCATGTCACATCTACCTAGTTCGAATCCGGTATGCTGATACCAAATTTGCTACAAAAATTACATTTATTATTGAACCCTTCCATTCCAAAAATAACAAGCTCCGCCTACTCTCTATTACGGTTCAAAATGTCAACAAAACAAGGTCTCTCGTGGAAAATTATCAAAACTTCAATAATAAATGTAAAATAAATGTTGTAGCAAATTTGGTATAAGCATACAGGCCATAGCTCTGGTCAAGTGTTCTGGTTTATTGTACATTTACATTTAACTCGCAATGTGAGATATTGTAAAATTGGTGTAAGTGGTAATGAGTCTCGTTTTCTTGTACAACTTTTGTAAGTTACGATTAATCAATGAATCGAACTTCAGTATAAATAAAGCTTTTTAGCAGCAGTCACTATAGAATATTAAAGATAGTTTTGTGCACATAGAATAACTAAGTCATTCTGTAGCTTTGTAATAGCTAGTTGTTACTTAAATAGAGTTACAAGAGTAACTCAATTATTAAAGTTTTATTATAATAACCTTGTTGAACACTTCTGCAACATCGCAAAAAGGAATGGTTCTTTACTTAGAGTGTCATGAGGACCTTTTGAAATTTGAGAATACTGTTTTTTCAGGAGTTGAATCACGACTGAAGAGTATCAAAAGTGCCTTCCATTTTATATGTCCCGCCAAACGCAAGTGACATCAACATTTTACGACAATAAACCAATTTACGGCAAGGAATTCTTTACCGTAAACAATGGCCATAGATGCCGTGATTTGTGCTTTTGGCTTTTCAGAAAGTTAAAATAACATTAAAGATATGTGCTGTACGGATGGAAATTTTAGATACAAGGCAAATTCCACTAAATAGTAAATTAACTTTGTCTCGGGGACGCTGTTTCTCTAAAGGAATAATTCAAAATAGTAAGTGAAGTGCCGACTCACTCAATGAAACAGATAGATAAAATTGACGTTTTCATGTTCAAACAGGTTACAAGCATCCCTTCGTTATTAAAATTATCAATGCTACTATAATTAATCAGGATTCAATACATTCAGATCAAAACTTTAGTATTTCCACTTAAATCTGTAATTTAGATCCCAATTTACTCAAACAAAAAAAACGTCAATTTGAATGTTTGTTTGTTTGTTTGTTGGGGTTTAACGTCCGAGCAGCAATATTTCAGCTATACTCAGACGATAAACATGAAAAGGATGATAAAATGAACATGAAATGATGATGAAATGAAAAAAAGGATGGGACACAAGGATAATAGGGTCAACAAATTTTGATTGCCACTAGAAAGAGGGAGGGATGGGCAGGGTGGGGCAATTTAGCCTCCTGTGGTGGAGCGCAAAGGTTCCTACTCCTATCGAATATCACAACAGGGTTCTTTAACGTGCGAGGAACATGACATCTCTCCCAACACAGTGCACCACTATCGTTTGCGGTCAGGTTTACCGTATTATAGCCTGACAACCCCAGCATGTAACATGACAGGGGTACCTCATTCCACCACCTGGGGCACTTATCCCAGTTGCTCTGTGGGCAGAGCGCCTAGCCCCCGGCTAGGTTTCTTAGCACTATTTAGTCGCCTTTTATGACAAGCTTAGCGCTGCTGCAGGACTATTCTTATAACACCTGGACCTGCATGGGGTCAATTTGAATAAAAAAAGTTCAATATTTGCAGCACTTATACTTGACCAGACCATTTCTACTGTACATAACATATAAATAATCTATTAAACATTCAAACATACGAAGTATCATATTGTATTAACCACCATCGATTTACATAACCCCCCACTGTCATCTAGTTATTCTAAACACTGTCTCAGAGCAATATTTATAGAAGTCACTCTAGCATTTCACCCCTTCATTATTTCAGTCCTAAAAAGCAGAAGTTGAATGTAAAAAAAATGGAGAATTTCTATTAAGTAAGAGTCAGTCCGTTTCAAAAATTGTTACACTATTAATCCTTTTTTCAGTGAATTAGTTTTATTAGAGTAAAAAAAAATGTGTCATTTTTCATAAAATATAACCGTTCGAAGCCAAAGAAAATACACGAATAACATTATCATATACATGTAGTACAGATGAAATACAATCTTTGCCCAAGAACAATTTCCATTAAAATAATCCTGACAGAAAAATGTAGCAATGCAGGATTTCACTTCATTCCATTTGAGCATGCTTAAATGGAATTTGAAGAGGCCAAAAAATTTTGCCCCCCCCAGAAAATTTTGAAAATGAGGAAGCAAAATCCTGTATTCTGGCGTGTCAACGTGAAACCTTTATCAAAAATGCTGTTTCATTAAAACCCCATGATGAATTAGAAATTCATGACCAAAAACACCTGTGATAAATGAAAAGTCGTGTAACATATAGCCTTTATAGCCCTGTTTAGGTAGCCCATAACAACAAGGAAGTGATATACACACGATCTGTTTTAGCAACAAAAATAAATATTATGGATTATTCAGATGAGATTCAACTACAGCTACATGTACTATGAATAATAAAAATACCAGAAATTTTTTAATTTTTTGTTTTTCACTTTAATATAAATTTGTGTACTGGGGTAATAATTATAACCATATATAATGAAAAAATGTATGGACGAAATATACTGTGGCCGAGATAACTATTGCTGAAGTGACTATGGCTTAGGTGGTAGTGTGGCCAAACAACTTGCATCAATTCAGCCTCCCTATCCCATGTTGATATCCAGGATTTGCCCATCTCGATAGTTATAAATCAAAACTTATCAAAGCCAATATGAATCTGAACAAACCCATTCCATCTAGTCTATAGAATAGTAAAATAAATTTTGTAAATGTGATACGTACATACAGTACAGTGATTTTCAAACCCTTATTCTGGGACTTTGGGCCCCATTCCCAAAAAGAAATATGCTCGAAGTTTTCCAAACCTCAGCATTAAGTTCCCAATTATGAATTTAAGCATTGTCGCAAGATTTGTATCACTGTATCAAATTTGTCATTTAGAGGTCACCTCATGTGGAACCAATATCTCAGAAGAAAAAAAAAGCAGGAGATGTTGTGATTAACTGGTAAGGAACCAATATTTTGCTAAAAGCTGCAACTAGGGAGTAAACTCTTTAGTTTAGTTGGTGAAAGGGTTGGTTATGGTTTGTTATAACTCCCAATAAAATGAAATTATACAATGTATACCATTCATATCAAGTTTTTCTTTTCTTTGAGGAAATGTGATATATGTTTTGAGTGCACTGCCAAATACAGATGTCCAAGATGTGGAGTGGAGAGCTGTTCCTTGAAATGTGTTAAGCAACACAAAGCTGACACAAACTGTTCAGGAATAAGAGACAAAACAAAATATGTAGACTTGAAAAAATTTAATGATTCACATCTCCTTAGTGGTAAGATATTATGCTTAAGTCACTATACATTATGCTCCATGTAACTAGTTTGTGGTAAAAATGTGTATTTGAATCACTTTGTCCATCATTCTGATATTCAACATTTTCTTATTAATAACATGAATCTTGGCTCCCTCCAGACAGATTGATTTCTAATTTGGTATGTGACTTTGTATACATGTACAAAGTAGATGGGGCATATGTTGTAAGCCACTTTGATGCTGTCTGATATTAACTTTCTGTTTCGTGGGACTTTCCAAATTTTCAGTTCTTGTATATGGGATGATTGAGAAAATTTTTGTCGCAAAAATTTCAACTCCCACTGGATGGATTTATTCAAACTTGGTATGTTGCTTTATATACATGGGCTTAATTGATATTTGTTGCTGTCCCATATCAGCTTTCGGTATGAGTCGAGGTATTCCTAGCACATCGATGCATGCAACAATGCATATTAAGAATAATTTGACATGAGTCATATTTAAAGCTCAATACATTGTATATAAAATCAAGTATGTACATTTATACTAACTTAAATTTTTCTGTTCCTTTTAATACTTTCTGATGTCCAAAGCATCTTAATATTTTTGTTGCAGATTACAGATTCCTTGAAGAAACTGGAAGAAAAGTTGATAGTACTTCAAGAGATGATCTAAAACGAAAGAGAGGCCAGCCAAACTTTGTAGGTCAATTAAGTTATTTACATGTACCGGCTGTGGACTATTAGTTATTTACATGAATTAAATTGATTTAAGTAGATATTGAATTATATAAATATCACATACACATTATATTACCATTAAATCTAAATTAAGTTACTCACAGTGTGAAAGTAATCTGCTTGATTTGACAGAGACATTGTCTTGTTTTCAGAACACTTTAAAGAAAAGAAGACCTCAGTTTTGGGAAAGTGAAATTTTATTTGGAGCTATTTAATATATGTAAATCCAAAATTTTCAAAAATCCCATGACAATGAATTGGAGATCTTAAAGTTTTTGTTGTTCATTTGCAAAAATCTTGTTTTCATGGAGGATATAAATTTTTTAAGAAAAAAAGCTTGAAAATGAAATGCTGCAAGTTAGTCCCTTGTTTTAGAATGTGTATAAATGAACATCCATGAAAATAAACTGGTGTATAGTACCTGATTTGCAAGAATTGATACATTTTAACTTTTTGGAAACAAAGTTTAAGCTGCATTGACATTGGTCTCCCTGTGATTGCTTAAAGTAAAGTGCAGTATTTACTGTAGTATCCAATGGCATTGATATGGAGAACTAATGCTATAAATAATCTGCCAGGGCTTATAACTTACTCTTAGAAGAAAAAAAACAATCTGAGATGTATAATCAAGTTCAACCTATCCTTTAAATTTTGGTCATAGCAATCCAAAACATCACTGGTGCACATTAATCTTTATAGAGAATGTGTCTTTAGTACCTTTTATTTCACTCCAGCTCAAAGAACTCCACAGACAAGCTAAGAAGAGAAAGATCGTCCTCAGAGTAATGCCATACCCTATGGAGAAAAGAAAACATAACTTTACAACATTCCATATTAAGTATGTTCTTGTTGAGCTTATATTAATATGTATTTAAAGTAGTTCAAGAAATGAAGAAAATGCTCAAAAGTTGTGAAATGTTTAATACTGTAAATGTGGAAATTTTATATGAGGTAATTTTTGCTACATCATCTTATCAATAGCAGTGATTTATAGTACGTTCCCTGTTGTAAAAAGTTTGATAATTCACACTGAAATAAATTTGGTATAAATTTCACTCTTGGACTTTCTCCCGCCAGAATATCAATCCATCATTCACAAAATTTTAATTTTATGTTGAAAATAGCAACTTATGAAAATAGCTTAGAAAGGTTAAAAATTGCACACTCATTACTCCCTCTTTCAAATATTTATCCTGTAATTCATGGTTAGAAATATCCAAATATCCATGAAAATAACCCCCATGTAGAATTTTTGGTTTAATTGTTTTATGTTTTATTGTTGTTTGATAGGGTTTTTTTACAGTTTGATGTCTCTGTGATACTTTGTCTGTTTTAACTTTCTTCTCTTTTGTGAGTGTAGGTCTCAGACAATTTTATGGCAAATTAAGTGGATGTTTCCTAAATGTGATTCAACTTATACAGATACCAGGTTTGCAATGTTCACAGTGAATATGATAGAAGTCTCTAAATTATTAAGGTGGTGGAGTAAAGTAATGTTTATTTGTCATTAATGGTGTATTTGATAGGCAGTACAATTGTGTGGAATTACAATATTTTCATATGAATGAAGTGGATGAAACATAAATAATCACCATTCAACAATATAGGCTTGAGTTGTATTATCTTAGTGATAAAATGAATACATTTTTTTTTATATGAACTGCCTATGTACATGTAAATACTGGTAATGGTAAAAAACCCTACAATTTTCAACTATTTTAAATTCATTAATTCAATTTTTGCAGGATTTTAACCAATATAGTGAAAGCTGTATACTGATAAACTGAACCCTGAATAATCCAAAAACTGTCTAAACCAGACACCCTTTATAGACCTTTAGTATTAATATAAAATAAGTATATTTATTCTTGGTAAACCAAATACCTGTCTAAACTGAACCAATTTTATAGATCAGAAGAGGTTCAGTTTAGACAGGTTTTACAGTTCTTGTATGCCTGTGATTTTATTTGTTGTGATTAAATGAAACATTTATTAATTTATTGGCATGCAAAACTGTATGTTTTTCTTTAAGATCTTGCCTTATTTTTTATAAAAAAAAGTGACTCAAAGTTTACCAAATACAGTATGATGGATTATCGTGGCAGGTGTAAAATTTGTCGATTGTAAAGCAAAAATGTATAAGAAAAATTTTGGCGGATGCTAAGTGGTGTTATAAGTTCTTTAGCCCAGACTTAATATTTTACTGAATTTATTTTGGTGTTTTTAGACAGACTGTTAAAAAACGCCAAAATTAGTTCATTGTAAAAATTATCTGCTATATGGTATCACTGATATATATAAAAAAAAAATACTGTACATGAAAGCAACAAAATCATGAAATGAAATGCAAGCAATAATTTCTGAATTTACAGTTTAACATACATGTATACATTTACATACAATTTCAGAATCTCAGAAAATTCTATACTGAAAGATTTATTAAAGAAATACATTGACCCAACTGAATCTGATCCAGTATGTCGACAGAAACTGAAAGACTATAACAATACAGGACTAGATAGCTGTAATGTTTATATGAAAGCTGAAGGGCATCCTGCCAATAGTCCTAGGTATGTACTGTCAGATTAATATACCCCCACTCTACGAGTGGGAGTGGGTGTTATATTGGAATCACCATGTCTATCTATCCATCAAAATTTCATCACAATTATCTTAGAATTTGACCTATCAATTGTTCCATTCAGTCACTGCATATAGGATTTGACAACACTCCATTCTACTTTCTGTTCTGATGACCTTTCTGATCAGCCAATCAGATTTCATCTTTATGATTTGGAAGCATTATTCAAAGGGAAAAAATTTGAGATTCTGAAAAGGTCATCTGAACAGAAAATAGAATGGAGTGTTGTTAGCTCCTACATGCAGTGACTGAACGGAACAATTGATAAGTTTGCTCCCAATGTATGGATTGATTTCAGATTGTGTGGCTTTATATAGATGTGTTTGACTGGGGGTATGCCTAACATTTGTATACAACGTCATGTTTGGAAAGAGCAGGCAGTCAGAACTTTCCTTTGTGCCTAGAGTTAGTCATTCCATTTACAGGTGTATATCAAGGTTGTATACTCAGTATCAATAGTCTTGGTACAAAGAGAACTGTGGTCAAGCTTGTTAAATAATACATATCTAGGGTGCTATACTATTGTTGTTGAAGTGTTTAATCAGTGACATTAATAATGTCTGATCTGATTTGAACATGTGAAGAGCAAAAGACATTCAGAACTTTTTTGTGTAGTCAATCCTGTTAAATTGCATATCTTCTTGGGTGTTATACTATTGTAGCTGAACTGTTTAATCTGTATCAGTGACTTTTTTACTAACAAAATACAAATTACAGTTGTGAAGCAGAAATCTTCACTAAATGATCCAACCATATAAACCTGATGCATCATTAAAAATTAATACATGACAACAACATGTAATAACAACATTACTGAATTGATAAAATTTTACTATTTTTATGAGTCTTGCACAGTGGGTACATGTATGGTAAAACTTATGGTAATGGCTGATTTAGGCAATGCCAATTTCATATTAACTACATTTACTGTGTGCATATCATTAAAGTCAGGGTAGGAAACTCACTCAAATTCCAGCCAGTCCTGAATACAATTTTTCAATATATTTACTATGTGGCTATATAAATTTTTGCTAAAATTAGCCAGCCCTGCCAAAAAATTGCCAGTCTCGGGCTGGCGGGCAGGTTACTATTTCTAACTTTGTTAAATTACACTTATCTCTTTACATGTGATGTTTCATGAGTCAATGAAACACATTTTTGAGCTATTTATATTGGCAATGCTTACATTTTAGTGGAAAACTTTTATTGATCACTATATATTGCCTTTTTTCTATGTGTATCTAAAATAAAATAGAGATAAATCAAAGATCTGATTTTTGATCTGGTCTGTAGGCAGAATACAGGTGTCAATTTCACAAAAAAAGTGTTAAGTAAAATGTTGATCATAAGTAATGATGTCACAACAGAAAATAGCATTGTGATGTCATAACTTACAATCAATTTTACACTTACGTCTTTTCGAAATGAACACCTGGTATCCCTGTTACATACCATGTTCTTTTGTTGTTACAGGTATCACAAATTGGACAAAGAAAAGTCTATACTGGAGAATTTAACTGATGTCACTGTTGTAGAATATCCTGTTATATACATTGATTATTGTGATCAGGATCAATATACCCTTATAGAAAGAGGTTGAAATAAAGGTTTTCACATTAAACCATTACAAGCACTTTTAAAGTGTATGTATGTTAAAGAATTACCAAGTTTTCAATTTTCATTGATATTTCATCATATACATTTATGTCATTTTTTGTAAGAATTTGTCTCTTTCATTGAGACAGTTAAAATATAAAATTTCAAGGCTCTGGAGAAAATTTTGAAGTTCAATTTTTGAGGCTATAGAAATGTGATAATTAACTGCTAATAAAGAATGTTTTTAGAAACAATATTAGCGTTATCACATTCAACATCTGTTCAACTTATTTTATTTGATTTAAAATTTCTTAATATTTTATTCTTTACGTTTCAGGAGAGGAAGGCTGATGAAATAATGTCACTAAAACTAATGATTAGATTTATATCTACATGTACATGTATGTGATGATAAAACTAGAAAAGTGATTCTTAAACAGCCTACCACAATGAATTTCAGTTGTAAACAAATTTGTAAAGCATATACATGTATATTTACTCCATGTTAGAAAAATGTAACTTGTCTCCACATTCATAGATTCATGTGCCTAATAAAGAACTTATTTGTAATTTTTGTTTTCTCTATTTTTCTATGACAATGAATTCATGATATGAATGGATTTAGAACAGATATTGACATTTTATGGATTAAACATTTACTTAACTTTTGTTGCCAATCATTAAAGGAGGTTACTCTTAACCTATAAAAGTATTCTCATATGATATTTATTCTTTCACATGACTAAAATTGTTGTGGATGTATGTTAGTATGGCATTGTTGTCATCTGTAGAAATTTACATGGAAAAGTTCAACATGTATGCATGTAAGTAATGGACTTGCATGAAATGTTTACAACATGTTTTGGTAAATAATCATTTTATTAAATTTGTTTTTTTATTGCTTGGTGGGGTTTGTTGTTAATTCATTGGTATTTAATTTGCTTATTACCAGCATATTGTTAATATTTATTCAATATAACTATATATAACTAAGTATAAGTATATGAAACTATAAAATTGTATTATAATGTTTCATTCCACCAAAGTTAGGCTAGGATTGATATTTGTTGTTGTGACCTTAATTGTGAAGGAATTGAGAGCCAGAAAACAATTATTTTTATTTGGGTGTAAAGGCCATAACAACTTAGTGGTCATGTGGTAGCATGCTTTCCTCTATTTGGAGTGTGGGAATTTTTTGTGTGTAATCCTTGGCTTAGTCATAAAACAGACTTTAAAATTGGTGGTCCCTCCAGCACACAGCATATAAGAGATAGAATGACGACCAGTTGGACCGAATTCTGAATATTGTCAGAGTGAAGTGAAATATCAACCTGCTTACTACTGCATTTGTGGGCTAGCACAATAAAAATCTTGTTTAGTGTTTTGGACTAGTACAAAGCAAGGTCTGTACAATTGATCAAATGTTCACAACCATGAAATTCATTTGACATAAGATGTTAAAACACATTCAATAATATAATAATGAATACTTAGGACTAGAATTTCAGTGGTGGATAGTTTTGGACTCGAATGTAATCAACTAAAGACCTACATTTTATGAAAACAATTTATTAGTGAACAAATGCTGAAAAAACATTTTTTAGCAAATATGAACAAAGTATATCACAACATGATAATAAAGACAGTGGCTAATGCCTATGATCTGCAGAAATGATGATACAAAAACATTCTAGAATACACTGCATCAATCTTATATTGAAGCTTTCTATTTCTGATCATTGCACAAAAATCCAACCTTGATCTGAAGGTCTCAATAATATACCTTTTATGAAGTACATAGATTTAAAGCACCTCAATGTCAATACAGTAACAAAACTAATACACAGAATCAAAGACTTTTCCATTAAGCATAAAATTTCAGGTATATTACCTACTTAAAGCATAGAACTTGGAAATTCTGTAGAGCCTAAATTGTGGGCTTTTCTTTTTTTTTTTTTTAAATACATTCATGAATACACTTATTAAAATATTCAGTTGAGTTGTTGGTTATTATGAAATATTGCACCTTCTTGTATGTTGATGAGCTGAATGAAGGAGATTTTATGCTTTATAAGTTTTTCACATTAAGTGTAATTACACAAGCATACTGAAGCACATGACAAGTCACCGGACTCCCCTTTCATGTTTAAATTCATCTTGGAAACAATAAAATAGAAACTTGTACCGGTATTTGAAAGGAAGCATCCTCTCAAAAACAAATATCATATAAATGTAAAAAATTATCAAAATTTCTTTTGATATTTTTCTTAGTAACCAGTCGACATGTGAACAGATGCATGGATGAAATCAGTATACAATGATACTGGCTTATAATGTTCACATATTTAGCAAAGCCTTACATTAGTAAGCATAGTAATATCAGAGATGGATTCACAGTTTTGATAAGAGTATTACATGCTGTAGCTGCCAGCACAGTGGTTTGAGTTTATGAGTTTGATCCACTGTCAATAATTTGACTAAAATGTCATTTTAAGGATATTTTGCATTTTAAAAGAATCACTGACAATTTTATGGATCAAACTAATGAACTTAGCCCTGGTGTCCGTCAGCCAAAATTTTGCATGAAATAAACAAAATCTTCAAATCCTGCAACTGTTTTATACTGTATTATAAGTTAAAAAATGGATTTTTTAAAAAATGCGACTGGAAATATGTGATGGTCATAAATATGAATTTGGCAAAAGAGTGTACATGTACTAAACAGGCATTTATTTACTAATTTTTTCTTTTAATGATTTTTTACTTGAAAAGTTTGAAGTATTAAGAAGTAAATTCAAGTTTAAATGTTACATCAATTCCTCAACAACCAGAACAACAAACAGTAGTCAACAGAAAACAAGAAAAATTGTTATAACAAGTATAAGGACTGGTAATTTCAACCTCAAGTACCATGTATAAATATATGTTTTATATATAAACATGCATTTTAAGTTCACAACATATACATGTATACTTGTGAAAAAAATTAAAAGAGTATAAAAGGGCAATATTGAAATGAAGGGGATGTAAATAATACTGTAAGGATAAGATATGCATATTCAGAAACTGTAAATCCCAATACAATGAAATACAAGTAGGAAGACCTTACTTTTGAAAGAAAATTATTATGCTGAACACCTTTAGCTTTAGTGTTGTTCTGTGAATGATGTTCTTACTCTGAATATTGACTTTATATATCAAAAAATTATAAGTTCAAGGGCAATAACTCAAACAAGAAGTTATTGAACAGAAGAAAAACTTTAAAATTACTCTATATCTTAATACTTTTAAATTGTCAATGCAATGTTTCATAGGAAAAAAATTCTGAACAATTAACTCGATACACATGTGGGACATTAAACTTTGGCTTCCACATGTAGGGGAATAAAAGCCTGTTGAAGGATAACACTACTGATTAAGCTTTGGTTTGAGACAATTTAACAAGTTTGGTTTCTCTTTTCATTGATTACTGCAATGTTCATTGTGTTTTCAATAATGATTTAAAACATTTTTGAAGACTCCTTACTGCTATTTATGATGAACTACTAAAACTACAATTTAATAGAATAAAAGCACCTAAACCTATAACTATTCTCATAATTAAGCTCTATATCAACACCAAGCTATGAGATTCAAAAACAGCTTTTCAATACTTGTCTATTGTAAATTTGGAATATCATGTATGTTAATTATCATGTACAATTTCTAGTATTGAGAAAAAATCTACTTCAGTATTGTGTAAAATTCCACAATACCAAAAACAAGCAGCCACATATTTTGCAATATTCCAAATAGTATATACCAGATATGTTTTTAGTAAAAGCAAAACTTCAGTGACATTAATAAATCAGGAAATTAAATTGGACAATTAGGTTCAAATTCAAGAACAATTTTGCAAAAACAATATTTGACAAGTACACAAAAAGATTTGTATATCGTAACAAATAGAATAAAAACATGGTGAAATTGTCCATAATCATCTAAACAAACTGTTAAAACCAAAAATATCCAAAGTTTAAAATTATTATTATTTTTTTTTATAGATTTAACTAAATTGCATTTTTATATCTGGTATTTTGGAATTTTTACTGTTGAAAATATTGACCATCCTCAAATCAATGCACAAATTCTAAAATTACATTAAAGAAATCTCAATACAATAAATATCAGTAAATGACCTTGTGCTACAATAAAGTGATAAAGGTTAAGTAGACTTGAAGAGATATATTTCACACCTATAATATATGTTCGACATCATAACTCCCTTTCAATTTTTATTATAGTATTTATACTGTATCCTCATCATGGCAATTAAAAATAAAAACAAGAAAAATTTCAAAACAATCTTGTAATCACAGTACTTGCAGTATTTTTAGGTAAGGCTTGCTATTGTTGAGTGCAGGTTTTATGGGAAATGTCATCAACATTTAGCAGCAGGTTTTTACTGTAAATGTACTAATTTTTTTTTATTTTACTTATTTTCATTATTTTCGCACTGGACAGAAAAAAGGGAAAAATAGTATATGTGAAATGGATTTTTTTTACACTATATATCACAAATCATATTTTGATAGGCAAAAATTAATACCCTGTATATGTTCATTTGATAGAATCTGCTAAAATTAGCAATCGCCAAAATTAATACCTTAACACCAACTACTTCATCTTGTAAATTGCTTCAAATGGTTTCTATGTAGAAGTAATACTATAAATGAAATAAACATTAATGTAAATGAAAAATAAATATATCATCAATAAATAATAATTAAAAGAGAATATTTTATGACAAATGTATCGAAATGTAAGCACATGCAATGAATAGCTGCACAACAGCACATGATATGTCAACCTTTTTTCTGGTGTGTTTGAAACACAAAAAAAAGGAAAACAATGAAACAAAAAAAGCAGCTTTTTTCCATTAAGA
This sequence comes from Perna viridis, assembly GCA_037379345.1. Lineage (NCBI taxonomy): Eukaryota > Metazoa > Mollusca > Bivalvia > Mytilida > Mytilidae > Perna > Perna viridis. The sequence continues at coordinate 32,928,485 of CM074517.1, read as the reverse complement.
CTTACACTGTATAAACAATTATTGAAATGATTCCTCAAAGATGTGTAGAAGGAGGGGGAGGTGGTGGACTTCAGATAACAAGCCTGCAAAAAGATAGGTGTATAAAAACATTTGCTTATCTGTTAACCCTAACACACTAGGGGGGAAACTCTCACAAAAGTAATGACAAATTTGGAATCTCACACATGAAAATATAAGTTTTGTGTGGGAGGTATTTGGTTAAAACTTCCTATGTAAAATACTAAATAATTGATTTTTTACATAAAAATATGCTTTAATATAAAAATCTCTTACATGAGACAGTGTCAATTATAGAGAATCTACCCCACATCAGACCTGAAAGGTTAACAGATATGCATTTGGATATAATTTTATTTACTGTGCATATCATCAAAATGTACTAATCTCATTGGAAAATTGGCTTTACACATGATGTTTCAAAAGTCCATGTAACACAATTTTGAGCTATTTATACAGGACATGCCCACAATTAATGGACTATACTGTTGTTGACCACTATGTATTGCCTATTTTCTTTGCATTTCACAAAATAAAATAGAAATAAATAAGAGATACAATGAACATATACTTATGAAATATAATTATAAGAATTGAATGTTTCATTTTTGATGTATCATCAACCCGTTAAAGCATTGATGGGTCGCACATTTTGGAAATGAAGCACCAGTGTGCTTTGAATATGTGCTATGGTCAATGCTTTTACACGCTGATGAAACATCAAAAATGAAACATTCAATTTTCATATGTTGTGTATTAACTTGCACACTCCTTTCTTCAAAAAGATTATAGTGTTTGAAAACAATAAGGCATGCACTGTCAAAGATTTAAAACCTGATGAATGCTATATCCTTATTTAAATGTAGAATGTCTTTCAAAGATTTCACATGAAAGTGATGATGCAGGCAGTGTGGCAAAATCAGACATGTTTCCCCTTGCACAACTATCAACTAGCATTTACTATGGTCCCTAGCAGTCACTCACAGCCTTAGAATAAATAGTCCATTTTGGTCTATAAATAGAGCACTACGGTGGTCATGTGATATAGATAGGAAGTCACATGGCAGGATATCACAAAACAAAGAATAAAATCAGTATCAAAATTATAATTCCTATCAACACAAATATGGCAATCCACTGTCTTCTATCTGAAATGGAAGGAAAGGAATTCTTAAGTACATTCATAACATTGTAATTGAATTTGTTGATCAATGAATTGCAAGAAGTTGTGAAGCTTATTCCAGTCCACATGTCTCGCATTACCCAAGTATATGTTAAAGCATGTATTTTGCAGAGTTGGTTGACATTGACATTACTGAAACTCTGTGCACTGTTGTATCTTGATATGCAAAAATTTTGTTATGGCATAATCTAAAGCAGATGAAAGCATAACGAGAGCACACCCAAGGAATTTACCAGTCTGACAGTAATAAGTTCAATGTACCTTAAAAATGCATTTTATTCAACAGATCAATGCATGTAAGAAAAATATGTATTGTATCAATTATACTCTGATATAGATAATACTTCACAGGTTAAGCTGTATCGTAATTTCTGAACTTAATATTTTCATGCATTGCTATGATAAAAGTGCATAAAAAGAAACCTTGCAATGAGAGAAATTAAGAGAACCAGTGGTAATCAAAAGAATATTTTCCAAGGATAAAGACTAGACAGGCAAAATAGACACACACAACAAATAACATGAAATAACCAATTAACACGTGCAAAGAAACAGAAGTAAATGAGCCATATAGACTCTACTAAAAACTTGGAGCATGGATCAGGTACAACAACTGGTTAAGTGTCCTCTGCTTTTCTAGAAACACCCACTGAGTTGTTCATAGCAAGTCACATCCAGGATACATGCAAGAGGGATGAAAAACTATGACATGGAAGACAAATTGGTTTCCATGGTTCTAAAGAAACCTTACCATTAGACATATGCATAACTTTGGCCATTTTCTTCATTGTTACATCCATTCTACTCTCTGTGTGGTCCATCTCTGTATGGAATTCATCTAACATTCTGAAAAACAAAATAAAAAAAAAACTCTGTCTTAAAATTAACAATGGAAAGGCTTGCAGTATTTTCAAATTATTGCTATACATTTCATATCTTTTCAAGATGGATTGAGAATTCTATGAGCCAAAGCCAACAAGTGACACCCCCACACCCAAAATTAAGTTCATGGTCAAAATATGAATGTCAGACAGGAAGTTGTTGTCACCAAAGCCCAAATTGAAACCCATAATTTTTTTATAAAACAGATATAAAAAGCTAGTGTCAAATTAGTGAGTGACTGTATGAAGAAATTGCAAAGAAATCAGTCAAGAGAAAGTGTGACAGACAGATAGACAAAAGTAAAACATCCTTTTGAGGGCATAATAAAAACAATAAAATTTAACAATAATCTTTAGAGTGGTTCATAGAAATTTTTGCATTCAGCCAAATAACTTAGGTGGTTTTTTTTTCAAATCAAGTTTTTATAGACGAATTGTAGAATAACAAGTTTCAGCGCCAATGAGTACTGTAAATTCAGAACTTATTGCCATGCTTTTATTGTGAAAAATGGGACTGACTTAATTTGCAATACTGGTAATCTGAACCTGCAATATGAAATTTTGAACATTATTTCTTCAAAATCATTAAATTTATAATCGCATTTTCAGCTACATTTCCAAAATATTACAAAAATAAATATATGCAATAATTTCTACATTCATATATGTTTAAACTGTGTATAGTTGTTTGTATGATCACACTCTTTGATGGAATGGTATAATGAAGACCTTACACATTTTGTTCTTCTAATTCATTCCCTATCTGTTGACTCATATTTTTCAGGGAACCAACACTTTTACTGATAAGGTCCATGTTCTCATCCTGGGTCCTCATTATTAACTGCAATATAAAGATAACAATTTTCTGGGGAATAAAACTTACACTAGTAAAGTTGTAAATCTGTATGGTGAAATGTCTCATGGGTGAAAATACGTTACTAAAGACTGACATGCACCTTAATGTAGTGTATTTGATAAGAAAATCGGCAGATTTTTATTGATGATGTTTTATTTGATTTACAGATACATTTAGCACCACTGAAAACACATAGGAATCCAACACGCCAAAATAAAATTTTATACATTTTTTATTCAGACTTACTTATATCACAAAACAAAATGTCATCACATGTATTTACAGATCAGTTACTCTGTGGTTAAGCCATTCATTTATTTTTTGATGCCTGGTCATTTTTTGTTACTAAGTTAAATCAATATAAGCGATAGGAAATGTATATATTTGTCCAAAAAAACGTCATGTACAGAACAGAGTCATGTAATTATAATTGAGATCCATCATTCATCAGTTTCAAATTTATAGTTGTGGGAATCAGAGCAGGAACTGTAAATGCTTTTACATTGTTAAGTACCAAACTTAAATGATGAGAGAAGTGCTTAAATGCTTTTAAATTTTACATTCCTCTGTATATTTGGAAAATGATTTGGAATTATTTCTTACAAAGTATGAGAAATCTCTACCAAAGATAAGCAGAGGACGCTTACCCTACCGGTGCACCTGGTCCATGCTCCCAGTTTTTAGTGGAGTCTGAGTTGCTCATTTGCTTTTGTTACTTTGTATGTATGATTTTAGTTACTTTATTTCTTTGTTGTGTATGTCTGTTTTCCATGTCTGGTCTTTGTTCCTGAATTACATTCTTTTGATTACCGCTATAACCTTGGTTCCCTTGATTACTCTAGAAACACCCGCCGAGTTGCTCATAAAAATTCAAGTCCGGGTAGATGAAAGAGGAAAGGAAAACTATGACACACAGAACAAATCAATTTTCATGGTGCAGATGGATACACCGTAACAATACCTAGGGTATGGGACATAACTCTTACAAATCATTGGAACGTTTGTGTAAAGCATTTTACATCAATCTCATGTAAGCATCAAAGTAACTAAGGAATAATTTCAATCTATTTCAAATGGTGAAATCGAGTGTGATAAAAACATATCAGTGATTGTAAGAGTTATGTCCCTTACCCCAGGTCTACCTCCTTAAATTATCAAATGTTCATAGTTTATTGTTAAGATAGTGAGCACAGCAATTAGAAATTCACCTGTTGCTGCTGGTTTGTATCTTCTATATACCTCTGGTTAGATCTCTCCATCTCTTGGTCAAGTCTTGTATACCGGTCATGTGGTCTGCTTGGGCCATTACTTAACAAGGCCTATGTAGAGAAATCAAGTACTGTAAGACACTTTACAAGTTCAACAACACGAAAACAACAAATCTGTGTAAATAATACCTCCACAAGGAACCATATGGTCAAAATATTTAAAAAAATACCAAACAGTTGGAAATAAAATTCATGCTACGGCATATCTGCATACAGCTTCTTTCAAAATATCAACTGGTTGTGATAAGTTGTTGTAGAGAAAACTTTTACAAAATTTTGAAATATTGAAATGTAATTCATCTGTAGGATATTTGATCAAGTCTAAAGGGGGGGGGGTGATTTATGGTATGTGATACAGGGTTTACAATATAGGATTTAATCAATTACTTATAATGCATGTACAAATGAAAAATATATATTTTAATCTCAATGTATATGATATATAGACAGCCTTAGATTAATTCTACGAGGAGGAATGACTTGGCCAGCAAAAGCTATATTTTTATATACCCTAGCTGGCCAAGTGGTCTAGGGCGCTGGACTTTGTGCAGGTGGTGTTGCCGTAGATGTCACAGTGGTACAAGTTCGAGTCCCACGTAGGGAACAACCAAAAATTTGCATTGCAAATTTGACAGTTCTAACATCGATGGCAATTTTTCAGACTCTTTTATAAGATTCTGAGACATTTATATATATATATATAACTCATTCATTAACTGAATCTGAGTTACTAATTACTCCATGTATCAATACTCACTTGTCTAACATTAGTTTCTTCCTTCCCTTTGACCTGTTTACTCGATAAGCATTCTTTCATGTTCTAAAATAGATGACTGATTACATCAATACAGTATATAAAATAAGTACAGATTTTATGTATGAAAAGGGTAATAACTCACAGCTTAAGGTTCTTCCCATGTCAAAATACATGTATACACAAAAAAATTGTCAATACATGTACTGTCATCATCTTAATTAATTATGGACTGAAACCTTCTAAAACGTTTGTATACAATACATCCTTTTTAATGCATTTCTTCTTTTCACCTAAAATATTTGGAAATGTGGTCTTGGGGATACATTCTTTTAAGTGATTTGAAATTTTTTTCAAATAAAAAGCATTTATTTCAGTTCAAATGTACACGTATTCCCCCTAAAAACCCAAGTTCAGGAGAACCTTCACAAGATGTAAAGTAACAGTTCACAAATATTTTGGAATTTTCACTTGTCTGTATAAAAATATATCTTTCAAAAATTAACAAAAAATGAGCATGAAAATCACATATGAGAAAATAAAGAAATAAATTATGAAGAAAGTAAAGTAAGAAATCTTTCCAGTATGTTTCAGCTTATAATGAATATATAGACATTCTTATGTGGTTATGTGTGTGTCCCAGATTTTTACTAGGAAGAAGCTGAAAATAATAAATCCTACAACTTGACCATCATCACCATTCTCCCATTTAACTGTTCTCTGTGACATAATGATAGAATGAAAAAAAAAACCTTATATAACACAGTAAAAATATCAAACACCAATACATCAATTAAAGGACAAAAACCAGAGATTTTCAAACCTTCATTTTGGGGTCAGAATTTCAGTCCCATTCCCAAAGAGAATTTTCGCAGAAGTGACATTCCCAGTAATGACATCATCTCAAGATTTGTACATGATTTAAATGGAGATTGGTAAGAAATAAAAAATTCTCTATCCACTCTACTGTATCAATTTGTCATTCAGACGTCACTGTATGGACTTGAATACAATGGAAACTGTAATTGTCCCCTTAGTCAAAGATTGTAATTAGAAATTGTTTTATATGTAGACAGATTATTTCCTGAAATTACAACTTTGACACTCTCTTTCCAAACTTCTTAGACCCCGGCCCCTTCCCCAAAACAGAAGGAAATCACTGGAAACCCCCGTGAGGATATTAAGCATGTTAAGATAGTAGTTCATTTTAGTCCTAAAGTAAACAGTTAGTACATATATGCTTTACTTATGCATACTAGTATGTACTTGTAGATTTGTTTCATACTAAATCTTCAATTACAAGTTTCTTCTTCACACAATTTAATCCGAAGAAAGAGACATTCCTAATAGCCGATGCAAGTCCACTTGGACTTGGGGCAATTGTAACTAAAGATGGAAAAGTGATTACCTATATCAGTCAAACATTGAAGAAGTAAGGCAAGATATTCACAAACAGATTGAGAAGGATTAGTGTGGGCAATCAAACATTTACACTTGTACCTTCATGGACAAAAATTCACTTTAATATCAGACCATTAGAAACATTATTCAACAACCCAAAGTCAAAGACTCAAGCAAGAATCGAAAGGTGGAAACTTAGATTACAAAGCTACAATTTCCAAATGAAGTATAAACCGAGTAAATCAAACCCAGCTGATTACTTGTCTAGACATCCATTTTCAAGCACACTGAAATCAAACATTCAGAGTTAGCAGAAGAATATGTTACATATCTGTCCGAAAATGCTGTTCTAAAAGCTGTGACTCTTGACAAGATAGTTAAAAGTTCAAAGAGTGATTCAATAATTCAAGATGTGATAGAATCGATAAGGTTTAACAGTAGGAAGTCATTGACAAGTAAAGAAGGGAATGATTATGATACTTATTTTAGAATTTGTTACGAGTTATCTGTTTTTGAAGAAGAGGAAGGACAAATTTTACTCCATGACACTAGAATTATTATACCAAAGGATTTAATGGACCATATAATTGATATAGCTCATGAAGGACATCAAGGAATTGTCCAAATCAAGCAGTTATTATATATATGTGAACAGGTGTATTTTCTGGGCATAGATAAAATAGTTGAAAATGTATGTAAATCATTTGTACCATGTCTAGCCACAACACTGTGAACTGATTTTGAGCTGGTGCAAATGTTTGATTTGACAGAAAACACATGATAGAGTCTATGTGTGAATTTTTGTGGACCTTATCCGAATGGTCAATATGTGATGGTAGTCAATGACAAGTATTTGCAATATCCAGAAGTGGAAATGCTAACATCACTCAGTGCTCCAGCTAGAAATTGAAAGGGGCAGGGTGCTGTTGAGCAGAGGGGCACTTACTACAAGTCTTCAACATTAAAGAAAAGTCCACAATATTTAAAGAATTATATTTCGTAATAATTGAATTTGAGCTGTGATGACGGGCATAATAAACCCCATGCTCAAATATTTGTTTCAAAGAGGCTTGATGTTATTGCAAATGAATGATATAAGTTTATAATTTGTGTATTTCACTATTTCACTATTTTATGACAGTCTCTAATTATTTTTAAAGTCATTCTGATAATTTGAACATGTGCAACCATGATCAATGTTTTGACAGTAACAAATGTTTTGCTTGATTTCATACATTAATTTCCATGTACAGTCAATGTACACAAATTGTTACTAAGCAGAAGAAAGTAAGGTGAAAAAAAAATGCTACTCTACCTACCCTAAACATTTTTGGCAATTCTGACTCAAGCACCAATAAGTCTATATTGTACCTATTTAGTCAATGTAACATATTTTTAGAATAATATAATTTCCCTCCCTATCTATCCTATTTTTTTTTGCTGGTAGCATGAAACAAGGCTGTCAGTTTTTGAGTGCAATAGACTGTTTTTTATGCCATAAACTTATATAATCTGCATTAATGAACATTTTAAAATAGAATAAACTAGTACCTTTACTGAAGTTCTTGTTCTTCTAATAAATGATCTTCTGTCTTCCAATTCCACTTCATCGATTTTAAATTTCTTTAAATTTTTCTCTACAATATGTGTCCAAGCTAAGGAAACATTGTTAGAAATTTTGCATCATGTACTTCCATATAAAACTCATTTTATTTGAAATGAGAAAACATAAAAGCACATGTAAGTCTTGTATTTTAGAAATCTCCATTCCTGTCATTTCAGACCCTGCCTCTAATTTAGTATATGTTTCAGTTCTTTTGAAGTCTACTTCCTAATCAAGCATGTTTGTACATGAAGGTAAGATAAAATACCTTTTCTTAGTAATTTAATTTTATACTTTCAGATCTATGCATTAATGCCTGTGAAATACATGTACATGTACATGCATGTGCAAGTTACAATGACTGTACTTGTAAAAGAGTAATCAAGAGAACCAAGAATCCAGTATAAAACAAAAGAATGTAATCCAGGGACAAAGACCAGACATGGAAAACAAACACACACACAACAAAGAACATAAAATAATCAAAATAATAGGTACAAAGTAACAAAGGAAACTATCAACTCAGACTCCACTAAAAACTGGGAGCATGGTCTAGGTGCACCAGAAGGGTGAGAGTCCTCTGCTTTTCTAGAAGCACAAGCAGAGTTGCTAATTAGGAGTCAAGTCCATGGTTGATGAAAGAGGAAAGGAAAACTATGACGCATTGAACAAATCAGTTTTCATTGTGCAGATGGATGCATCCTAACAATCCACATGTTCATGATGACAACCATAAAACTTCTGTAGTTGTAGCAACATGACCCTGTTCCAGAAGCCTAATTGTGAGAAGTCTAGCATGATACAAAAAGTCTGCATAGTTATGGCAAGCTCTGGCATAACATATAACTTGTGATATGGAAACTCTATACTCTGGTGCTAAAGGGATGTTGCCACAGATCATCAGATGAAAGGAAAGTTGACAATACAGAATTTGCGTCATTGCGTTTGTTGTATACTTTGGTCAATAGTTTTCCTTTACCATCGATCTTTAAGTATAGGACAAGATATGAGGTTGACTTCACAGTGACTGTAGTATCCATTATCTCAAGTTCTTGATGTGATGTATAAAATCCCTGAAACTAGGATTGTTTAAGGATAATATGTCATCTATACAGTGGAAACTGAGATTAAAGGATCGAGCTAAACAATTTTCCTAGTTTTAGAACAGATCAGCTATATAGTCAGCCTCATAAGAGTGAAGGAATAAGTAAGCAAGCAGATGAGCACTAATTGTTACCATTGGAATACCAACTATTTGTTGAAAAGGGTGTCCACCACACTGGACAAATGTTGTTGATAAAAATATCCAGCATTTTGAAAACATCTTCTTCGGTATATTTGGTAGATGATTTGGAATTTTTGTTTATAAAGTATGAGGAATCTCTACCAAGAACTATATATTTGTATCTAGGTGTACCATCTTTTTTGGAGTAATAGCAATGTATGATGTTTTTGAGTCGGGATTTTAACTGAGTATGGGGAATAGAAGTATAAAGAGTTAAAAATTCATAGGTTTTAATGTTATTGTATTCTGATAATAATCTTTAATTGATGGTTTCCAGAAGATCTTTCAAATTTTTCAGGATCTACATTGAATTAATACCACTACAGGAGTAACAAGTGTCATGGTAGAACTGAAGACCCTTTTTGACAGCTGTGAGTATAGAAGTTAAAAGTCTTGATTTGGTAGTACACTTTGCAGATCCAGCTATGTAGCTTTGTTTGTATGGATTCTTGTGGGGTTTAGGAATCCAGTACATAGACGGCAGATCACAGTCATCGTCTTTGGTAGAGAGACCAAAAGAAGATAGCACAGATTTATGGTTTTCCACTATCTATTCTTTTGAGAGTGTGGTAGCAGTATAGATCTTATTACTGCTTTTATTTTCTATGACTACCTCTGATAATAACCATTGGAAGTACGATAATATGTTTTGCAGGCAAAAAACAATGTTGTTTTGGGCTTTGTCTGCTGGTATGACAACATACATGTATCTGTCATGTATAGTAGACAATGTTTTTGCTACATCAGGGTCTCTGAAAACAGATGCACAATGTCACATTGACACTCAATGACCTACTTTAAACTATCATACATAGAATGCTAAAAAAAATCAAAAGGATATCAATTGTTTCTTCCAAGTCTTCTAGGTCCCATTCTATGCTTCTCAAACTGTTCCGCAGTTCATTTGTAGTCCAATCATATTCTTCTTTTGATACACTTTTTGGATCACTGATCAATTCAGACCATCTTTCATACAAACTAGAAGCAGTCTGTAAAGCCTTCTGTACTTCACTAAAAGAAAACCAAAACATATGAAAATATGAATGTCTTTGTCAAAGCAATACATTTGTGTGTTTATGTATGCTGTACTAAAGCCACATGCTTTACAGTCCTTGGAAAATAAAAAAAAACATTTTGTTGAATTGGTGATCAAATCAAATCAGTGTTTCATATGCTATATGTACATATACCTTTGGTCCCTTTGGGAGTTATAAAATTAGACCACCTCATTCTTACATTTGTACTTCTTGTAGGTGTGTAATGTACATTTACATGAAGCTAAGAACTAAAAATATAAAGGAAGTACATACATGTGTGTTACACATGTACTCAATGTATATGCTCACTGATCAAATTAAGGAAATTCAAAAAGATTACTCATGGAAGTGCATATGTTCATGTAAATATACAATTACATATAGCTTCAGAAATTATTGTGATTACATGTACATTTATGTCAGGCTACACCAAAACCATTGCAAAACATGCGGGTGTGCAAGCCAATCTTTTTTAAATTCATATTTTTCTTCATAATTTGGTTTTTCGAGGTACAGCAATTTTCTTTTGAACAAGTGAGCACTAACCCTTTATCTGTTTAAATAAATATTTTCATAGATAAACACAGCAAGGGATAAGTGTTTTTTACTTTGAAATTGGTATTTTTATGGGGAGTACTTTTCAAGCAATGAGCAATTAATCAGTCAAGTTGGTCAAACAGCTTATGCTACTTTACATGTACATGTATATCAGACTTCTATTTAAACATGTTAAACTTGTGGATACTGGATTTCCTTTCTCATAAATATATTTTGCTTAGACTTCCCTGACTAGGGCTCTTGGTTTTGTATTAATTGTTCCTCAATAAAAGTGTAATTATCCTTACACATGTACAACAACTGTACAACCCAAGTTAGTGTTTTATTTTTCATTATGTTTCATTTCAAAATAGCAATAAGAAAATTATTGAGAGTGTAACTGTGTGTAGTAGGGTTCTGTGGCAGGCAATGATTTCAATAAAAAATACTGATAGTTTCACAAAGGTTCAGGAAAATGTTACTCTTTGAACCATACACATGTAAGTAAATTATAGTAACTGTGAAAAGTAATTCTTTTGAAGGAGAAAGTTTTGAACCATACGTAAACAGCCATATTTCTATCTTTTTTCACAAATGCATGATATATAGATGTAACTGCCATTTTATACAACAAAACCAGTCAGATCCTAATTTCTTTTTAACAAAAAATATTTTGGATCAGTTGTCTAAAAATTTCAATCATTTCAAATGTAAATAATCTATCTCTTTATTCAATGCATTGCTTCACAAAGTATTATCAACAAAATGAATATACTGTTATTCTCTGAGGTGACTACATTTGTGTCTTCAAAGTTCACTATAGAAGTGACACAACAATTTGGGAATTTTCAATAGTTGTAAAACAGGTTTGTTAGCCAATGTTGTAACATCCTTCTGGAAACTTCCTTCTTATTTTATAGACGAACCTACATGTATTGTCTACTTCAACTTTACAAATGTTAGTGGTGAAACCAAAAGCATTATTACATTGTACATGACATGTATATTTTTGCAAAAACATTACGAAAACATTATTGAGTACTAGTTAGGCAACTCTACTGGTCAAGGAGTAGTTCTCACCAGCAAGTTATTCTCGCCAACTGATTTTTGTCATCTCTTGTGAAACAAGTTCATGCCCAAAAGCTAAGAAAAAACATCTAACAGATTGTGGATATTTTACTCTAAAAATGAGCTACAATATTTCATAAGTGATTGAAGCTCACTCTTAAATGTATAGAAATTCATTCAAAAAATTATCATACTGACCACTTGAGAAACTTTTGTCAAAGCAAAACGCTACATCTGTATCTACCAAAGATTTTAAATGTAGTCAAAACACCTCCTGAACATAACATTTCAAAAACCAACATGTTATTTGATCGAAACTTCTTAGACATTTCAAAAAAACTTTGTACAGTTGTGGTAGAACAAGGCATTCTTCACTGATCCCAAAACTGTTTAACAGATAAAATTACAAATATTTGGAATAATCTTATACAGCCTCCACAGATGAAATTATCCTTAATCAAATTAAGCAAAAATGGTAAATGACTTGAAATCCATTTTATTTGAAAGGAAACCAACTAAAATAAATGCTTTGCTTGCACTTAGGGCAAATGCCTTCCTCATATAATAATTTTCACTGAGGTTTTGGTGAGCAGATTGGCAAGAATTACTACTGTTTTGAAAACGTCGAGAGACGAAGATTTTTTTTCAAACAGACAATAACTGGTCATCTTAAATGGCATTCAATCTTCTAAATTATCTGTAGATTCAGGTGTCCCACAGGGTACCGTATTGGGCCCTACCCTATTTTTACTATTTATTAACGATCTGCCAACGCATGTATCGAGTAAAGCTCGTCTTTCTGATGATGACTGTTTATTATACAGGATAACAAATAAAATAAGTGAATGTAATGAATTACAAAAGGATTTCACAAATCTTGAACTGTGGGAATCAGAATGGCAAATGATCTTTAATCCAGAAAAATGCTGTCATAAATATTTCTGAAAAAGCTAAACCAAATTCATTTCAACATAAACTGCAGAACCACATACTTAAAACTGTACCAGACAGCAAATGGTGTCATTTTAAGTAGTGATCTTGATTGGAGTCCACATACTATGTTTGTTTGTTTGTTGGGGTTTAACGTCCGAGCAGCAATATTTCAGCTATATTCAGACGATGAACATGAAATGGATGATAAAATGAACATGAAATGAAAAAAAAAGGATGTGACACAAGGACAATAGGGTCGACAAATTTTGATTGCTACTGGAAAAAGGGGGGGGGATGGGTAAGGTCGGGCAATTTAGCCTCCTGTGGCGGAGCGCAAAGGTTCCTACTCCTATCAAATACCACAGCAGGGTTCTTTAACGTGCAAGGAACGTGGCATCTTTCCCAACACGGTGCACCACTATGGTTTGCGGTCAGGTTTTCCGTATTATAGCCTGACAACCCCAGCATGTAACACGCCAGGGGTACCCCATTCCACCACCTGGGGCACACATCCCAGTTGCTCTGTGGGCAGAGCGCCTAGCCCCCGGCTAGGTTTCTGAGCACTATTTAGTCGCCTTATACGACAAGCTTAGCACTGCTGCAGGCCTATTCTTTTAACACCCGGACCTGCACAGGGCGAGTCCACATACTAACAAAATAACGAAAGCCAAAACCTTAGGCTTTTTACGTAGAAATATGAAACAATGCACATGTAAGGTTAAAAGCCTTATGCACACATCACTTGTGTGTTCAATCATAGCGTTCTCCTCGCCAGTTTGGGATCCATATAAACAAAACCAAATTGCCCAACTTGAGCAGATTCAGAGAAAAGCTGCAAGGTATGTATTCAATGACTACACAAATAAAACACCAGGTGCTGTGACTGGCATAATAAACACCCTTAATTGGGAGAGTCTTTAATCTTGCAGAACAAAAGCAAGGCTAGTTTTACTTTATATGATAAATGGGGGATTAGTGGAAGTTATAAATGATATGCTCACACAATCAGTTAGGCACACTAGAGGCCAACATAAATTAAGGCAAAGTTTATACAAAGAAAGATTCCTAAAAGTATTCCTTCTACCCAAACACTGTAACAGATTGGAACAATCTCCAAGAATCTATCTGTATGTCACCTTCCCTAGAATCCTTCAAAAGAGGTATCTCCACGTTAACATTTGAAGGACGTTATCTAGCTAAATAATGAAAAAAAATAACCCCAAACACTGTACATAATGTAAATATGTTTAACTTTTATGATATATGCATGTATACAAGTATATATTTTAACACTAATTGTAATGAATTGTGAACTTGTCTTTTAATGTTAAATCTCCGACCCCATTTTCATGTACATCAATGTATATAGCACGGTAAGTTCCAGGAAGTTCTACACTCCTTGCGGATTCTACTCTCGTACCGGAAGATGATGATGATGATGATGAGATCTACATGCACTTGCTCACAAGCATAGTCATTACGTACAACTGAAAGGAAAAAGTCACGCTACCATAAACTACCATAAATGAGATATGTTTTCACTTTATCCATAGACTGTATTTAAAATACCGATAGCATAAGAATGTCTTGTCTTCCAATGAAAAACTAAACCACTACATTCTATCATGACAATCTAAAGGTGTCGAAGTAGACAGGCAGAAAAATAACAATTAACTACAAATTTTACAGCAATATTTTTGGCTTGTAAATTTGCAAAAATACTTACTCTCTAACAACGAAAAAAGGATCGTCTAGTGACATTTCAATAACCAGGATGGTATAAAGACAGTCAAAATTAACAGACAATTAAATTTGGAAACATTTTTATCGATCTTTTCGGTTCTAGCGCAGACCACAAAAACTATTTCCGGTTTTCTAAACCCCGGTACGTATCGAAAATATTTCCGGGGTCAAAGGTTACAAATAAGGACGTCCAGAGGTAGGTCCTGTTTACATTTTTTACAAACAATACTTTTTTCGAATTGCAAGAAGACTTAATTTTAAGATTATTTTTAATTTTTGCACAAAACATATAGTCAGTGATAAAAATCATCTAATAGTGACGATATCAATTTTTATACCTCAATTTAAGTCTCTAGTCTAGTGAAACCGGGCTTTGTACTGTTGACTGTTGTGAATTTTAAGAAAAATATTGGACATTGTTTAAATTGGAGCCAGTTTAATTCTTCCTGTCTTCCATTGGCTGCGATGATCTTGAAGTTTATAGATTGATAAGGCTTTCCTTTAACTACACGCTGCCGGTTAAGATTTTTTAACACTCCATGCATAGACATGAGTACTAAATAGCGTATTTTAATCAATAATTTTCAGTCATGTCTATAATTAGTGCGGTGTTTCTTTTTGTGATAATGGGTTATTATGTAATACTTGATTTGTATTACTCATAGTACAAAATATTTAACGAAAATAACCCTGCTAATATCTGTCGAGTCTGGTTCTTTTTTAAGTTCGACATAAGCGAATGAGGGTCATCGAGTTGACGTTATAGAAACTCAACCTTGTGGGATATTAGACACATTTCGCAAGAAACGACCCGAGATCTTGACTTATTTTAGATTTATATTTAAAACACTTTCAACCCTGTTTAAGTTGGCCATTTCAACTAAGATTTAGGTCGATAACCTTGCTGGATATGTCGAAAGGTAAGAAACGCCTTATAACTGTTCACTGATGTAATAATGATTCTGAAAGGTATATCTTTTAAGTTATATTCCTTTCAACTGACCTTAAATTCAAGCCGCACCATCGCTGAAACAAAGTAACAACTTGTGATATTTAGTTTCTACATATTCAATAATAAAAGAGTTTATCAAAAGAAAATGAACAGTTATTTTCTCTAGTCTTCGTCATACATTTAGCTTCTAATAAGTTTGGTGCCTGTTATGAAGATATCTATATTTTTTTCTAAAGTTTATGACTAGTGGTTACCACTAGCACAGTAATGGCACAAGACGGATAAGAGATTTCTCCGGTTAGACTATAGCTCGGTTCTCCCTCCATGTTCATCCAAGGTGATCAATCAAAACCATTTTTATTACTCTCTGTTCTCTATGAATTGATAAAAATACACTATCGCAGAAAATAAGACGTTAATTTATAATAAAAAAATATTGTTTTTGACTTTGAATTGACCACGCTGGTTATAGCCGAGTAATAGCGATGATCGGTAATTTGTATATACATAATGTAGTTCCATGATAAAATTACTGTGTATGCACACCGTGAACGCTTGGATAAAGCGAAACACAAAACGTGTATACAAACTGTTTTAACTGTTTTAAAAAAGAAACATTTACTGTTTTTTTGTAAATGACGTGATACAAAGTGGTCCATGAATGCACCCCGAAACACAACTTTGTTTTTAAATTTAATTTCAAAATATTGTGCAATATTGTATGCAAATAAGTTGTGTCCTTAATGAACTACAATTTCCAATGTTTAGTGTGTCAAAAACTAATATTGTGTCAACACTTACCCCGATCGAACATAGTTTAAGTGGCTGCGGTCGTATCATATTGCGCTCGGCGAAGCTTTTTTCATACTTCGTACGTTTATTTTATGTCATTTACTTTACAATGAACTGATCTACCAACATTGTAAGAGAATAACCTTTATAAAAGTTATTTAATGAAATTGATTAATTTTTTTTCGGTGGTGTTTTAGGTTACTTGTACGTAGATATATGAGTCATCTAATATGACATCATATACAAATGTACCGGTTGTTATAAACATATGTCAATATGCAGGAATCCTGTGTACAATGTTTATACTATATTTTATTCTCTAATCTTCTCTTGCGTAATCAATCAATACTCGTTCACTCACCCATGTGATCTGGAGAACGGTAATAGAATTGCATACCTTTCTTATGTCATTTCTATACCAACCTTACTACCCCAATACTTTTGATTTGTCATCCACAAAACAAACAACACCATAATTTTCTGTGTGGCCTGTGTTATTCCAGCCTGTGGTGCATTGGTACACATGTCTGTGCGGCTTGTGTCATTCCGGCCTGTGATGCATTGATACATATGTCTGTGCGGCCTGTGTCATTTCGGCCTGTGATGCATTGGTACATATGTCCGTTCGGCCTGTGTCATTCCGGCCTGCGATGCATTAGTACATATGTCTCTATGGCCTGTGTCATTCCGGCCTGCGATGCATTGGTACATATGTCTCTATGGCCTGTGTCATTCCAGTCTGCGATGCATTGGTACATATGTCTGTAGGGCCTGTGTTATTCTGGCCTGTGGTGCATAATAGATTCATATGTCTGTACGGCATGTGTTATTTTCGCTTGCGATGCATTGATACATATGTCTGTGCGGCCTGGTCATTCTGGCCTGCGATGCATTGATACATATGTCTGTGCGGCCTGTGTCATTCCGGCCTGTGATGCATTGGTATATATGTCTCTATGGCCTGTGTCATTCCAGTCTGCGATGCATTGGTACATATGTCTGTACGGCCTGTGTTATTCCAGTCTGTGATGCTTTGATACATATATCTGTTAGGGGGTTTGCCATTCCTGGCTATTATGCTTCGAGAAATATGTTAAGAGTGTATCTTTCCTGCCCATGTTTTTGCTAATTGTTCTTAAACAAAATTAAATCTATATCTCACTCTTTAGTCACGTATGTCCACCTTACCATTACAGGGAAATATTCCATGCATGCTGTGCTAACAGTAATAACATTAAAACTATGCGTACTGCCATATTTCCTTTTTATTACATTAAATAAGAAAGTGTATTGCAACATTGTGTTGTGGTATTTTAGCAGGCAGAAGAATGACTCACTATACCATCAATGAAGTAACTCCATCAAAATCCGACATCACTTTTACAGGAGTACCTTACCCAGATTTGGATAGGACAGGTATGTGGTACTTGTAGATTTAAGAGACTCTCCATGTAGAAATAAAACAAATACTATGATATGGGTGGCAGGGGGTAAATTTTATCCCACCAAATGTTTTGCTCCAATGTAATGTTAACAGGAAGAACGGGCATTTTTTCTATATCAAAATTGGATGGCTCAGAATATATATTCAAAGTTCCCTAACAATTCAACTAAATTATAAACAGATCAAAGAGTTATTTCCCTTTCTTTTAACTTTGTAGTGCTTTTTATATAATTTTTTTCAAGCATTAACATTTCAGTAAACTGCAAAACAACATCTTTTATTTAGAAACATGAGTTTGTATCCTCAAATGAATGAAAATATATTTTTAAAACAAAAATTTGTACATGTGCCACCCTGCTTTATTCTTCCATGAACGCTCTTAAGTTCCGTTTTAAAAAAATATTCTGATAGGTCAGTAATATTTCATGTACATTGAATTTACTTTAATTCTTGGATAAAGGAGCAATTTGTATGGAATGCTTTGTTTTGTTGCATTTTACTTTTAATCAATATCAGAGTCGAATATTAAGTATAGGATTACACATCTTTATGCAATATTTTATACAAAATTTTTACACATAAGAAACCCCACAGAGAAATGAAAAGTGCGAAATGTTCAGAAAGTGTCAGTTTTGAACTTTTTACCGGAGTTGTTGTTTTTTGTTTGATTTCCTTCATAACTAGAATCATTCGATCTAAATTAATAAAAAGGTATTATGGCATCCCCCGTCCGTGACAGTGATTACTGTTTCTAGCTGAACCTACAATGTAGATTGAAAATTTAAAAAAAATAGAAATTTGTTTAGAAAAAAGTTTTCAAAATATATTTTTGATAATTCAGTTGAATTTTTAACACATTCGTATCCGTGTGCAGTTAATTATCAATTGTTGTATTGATATTATTTTACCAAGTGCACTTTCTGTCCGATGCGTATTCGTATTCGAAAAATCAATAAAAATCCCGAAGTTTTATTTTTATCTTGTATCGTAATTCCCAAAATTTCATTTGACAGTTATTCCTAAATTTGCGGTTTCAGAAAAACTTATATTCAATTATTTTAATATGTTCTAATTTTTTGTGGCTTGTCATTTGAATTTGATTAATGGTTTCGGTCGAGTACTACTTTTAATGTTATTTTTTGTGAATGTTATGGTTGAATCGTACCTTTTTGCAAGTGTCCCAAATGTCAAAGTCACGGAAAATTCTAAAATAAAAGTCAGGTTCAAATCCAATTAAACGTGCATGTGATATAATATTACATAACATTCCTTCCCGTCTACAGGAAGAATACATTATCTTTCTCAGACGAGACTTTTTTTGTGGGTTAACCAGGATTTGTTTGTGTTTTAATCTTAATTACTGACAAACGGATATGGGATGAGGTTTCCAAGACGCTATTAACCCTAAACACCAATAAATATCAAGGTTCACAACATATATGTACTAGTCTCTCTACCAAGTACATGGCGAGGTGTATTTTCCATAACAAATAGTTGTACATGTAAAACGTGTACCATAACTTACCGTAATTGTTTCACATATTTGACGCTTTTTTTTATTAACCATCTGACCACATTAACATGTTAGTACGATGAAAGATTTATACGACTTCTGTTATTCGTGGTAGTAATGTGAAAGGGAAAATTTATATGTCTATTAAGTTGGTAGTTGTTTTATTTTAAGCGGGAACATAATTTTTGGTGTTCTTGATACATTGTCTTCTATAAAGAATTCTGACTTTCACATTAAGTTTTTTGTAAAACCAATCAACTTTAATTCTGAAGAAGTCCTTAAGTACCAGTCTTTATAAAAAATCAGACGAAAGGTGATTCATGCATATCAAAACCCCACCGAATTCACTTTTATTTCTTATTCAGAATCAGTTACAGACCACATAACCATCCATAGTTTTTCATTTGGGTGTTGCGCTTTTCAGCTAAATGTTATACAGATTGTACATGAAATCAGCACTTTATACAGTATAAATATGAAAATACCCATTTTATGATACCTTTATTAAGTAATGTGTTTAAATATTGTATGAAGACAGATGTTAAATAAATAAATATTTGTATTAGACCACTAAATCTGTACGAAATATTCACTTAAAAAATCTCTGCAAGGATGATCTATACAGTCACTTTCTACCAATACAAAAACGGTTTCAGTGTTTTGTCATATTTCAATGAAATTAAATAACTTGCATACTACTACATGTAAATTGAATCTGTGAAATGTTGTCAGATCTATATATTTGGACTACCTTCATCACCAAGTTGTTTTTCTCCTGTTTTCTTCCTTTTGCCAAGAGTGAATGAAATACATAATTTCCTTGTTGCTCATTTATCATTTGATCGTGGATTTTTTCCTTTATGCTGTTGGAGGTAAAACTGTATTTCAGCTATTTTATTACTTTGTTTTTTATTTGATATGTAAATGACAAAAAGATTTTAAAAAATGTTTAGCTTTTAGCTTGCCGGCTGTTTTCTGTTTAAGTGTTACCCAATCATGTTGTACATTTAGGTAGTTACTTGTATGTATTTCGGAAACTTTTCAATCAACATCTAAATGTAGAATTATAATATTTTTAAAGCAACACTCGTAAAGGAACATTTATTCTTTGTCTTTGTTCTTGCCCTTTTCAAAAAGCATTTATTTGGAAATTGTCAATCTTTATTCAAATAAATTGAAGTTTTTTTTCCATTTTTTTATTGATCAGATGTTCATAAAGAAAGTTTGAACATTTATTAAATTCAATATTATAACAGCTACAACAGGAAATTTCTTAACTTTAAACATATTTTCTTTCTGGAAAATGAAAACTTAGAACGTCAGCACAGATTCTAAATGAATGAATTTTTTAAAACTTTTATTAAAACACATTAACCCTTGAGAGCTGTTGGACTCGTGAGGCTCTTGCAATTAATATACCGGAAGTTGAAATTCTGTATAAAGACAAACTAAAATTCAAATTAAAACCAGTAAATTCTGTATAAAGACCAACTGAAATCCAGAATCCATAATTAAGACCAGTAAATTCTGTATAAAGACTAATATTTTTTTTTATCGCGAAAGCAACAGTTGAAAGATGATTCACTATTAACCGGTCAATTTCTATTGTATTTAAACACATTAGTTAATAAAAGGCCATATGAACTTATGCATGAACGGGAAAGGATTACCCACACATATAAACTCCCAAACTGCTGAAAAGAACAAAATACAAGGCAAAACGGTGAAGATCGAAATGTTTAAATGTTTAAATTTCTTTATTTTTTGCAGGACACTGGAGCATTTGGGGTATAGCATTACTGTTTCAAGCTAACCGAAGTGTTGGAATGGTTAATGCATTTATGCACATGGATGTACTACGTCAGAGGAATGTGGGTCACGTGATAATCAAACAAACTATGGAACTGAAACCGATTTTGTACCGTTACACCTACAAGACCCCAATAAGACTGAGATATATTTTAGAACTTATGGATGTCGGTAAATCATCGGTCATTTTTCATTGCAATCTGTATGATGCTGATACGGGAACATGGCTTGGCAAGAATGACTTGAAATTCGTTCAAATAAATACCAAGACTCGGCGTCCGTTGCCATTCCCAGACTGGTTTCAGAAGGAGTTTGCTCATTTGTCAGTTTCCGGAAAATTTTTGCATCTTCAGAGATCTATATTACCAGAGACACCAGAAAGCTGTTTTAGGTGGGATGTAGATTTACGACACAGTGATCTTGACAAAAATTACCATGCCAACCAGGCAACTTATATCAAATTATGTATGGACTGTGCAACCAGAGCCGCCAAAGCAGGGTACTTCCGGTTTTATAAAGATGACATGTGCTTGTTTAACGTCGATCGTTTCACAATCACGTACAATGGAGAAAGTTTCGTGAATGATAAACTAGAACTTTGTTGTTGGCAAGATGAGGAAGACGAGTCAAAAATATTCTTTTCTTTTATAAAGAATAGAAAGCAGATTGTGTTTGCCGAATTCGTATTTGGCCGAGAACGATTTAATCTGCTCCTTCCGCCTAAACTTTGACATTTCTATTGTATTGAGGAAACCTTTGAAGAATACTCATGTAACTGTTTACACTCAGACAATTTTATTTTTTGCTTTCCAAATATGTAATAAATGAAAGAAAAACACGAATAAATTTGTCAAAACACAGATTACTGTCATTATCTGCATAGTTTTGTCCCTTGAAAGTTGTTATACATGCATGAACATAACAAATTCATGTAGTATATTCCAAATACGCACTGCATCAATCATAATTATCCTGGGTTAAATTCACTTTAGCAGAGAAGATTAGGGACTGGCGCAGTTCCTATTTTCATTTAGGAAAAGACTTTGTCCTATCTTCTAAAATTACTAAAAAGTTTACGTTTTATATCAGTTGTGCAAAAAAGTGTGTGTCCTATCTAATATATTAGAAATTAGATACGTTTTAAATTCTGAATACTATACAGAATTATTGTTTGTGAAATAAATTAGTTAGGCTTTGGAAAAAATATTATATATGTCTTTCCATTGATTGTAATAAAATAAATTGTTGTCCTATCAGTATTGAAAATGAAAAATAAAACTTGAGTCCTATCAGAAGATAAAAAAAAGTTTGTGTCCCATTGCATTGTGCACGGGTCCAAATTCCAATAAATATTGACCGTTCTCTTATGACTTCACAGCTGTTATGAAATATTTCTTGTGTTAAGCCTTTAACGACTTGTCCAGCCTGTCTGCTCTGTCAACTTACTTTGATTACCTCCCTTAGCCTGGAATATTGATAATTGCATCAAATTTTCATCAACTAGAGCAGAGAATATGTGATATTTCCTTTTAGATCACGGCTTTTTGAAAAAAAGGAAACCATTTGGCAATCTATGTATCAAACTGAATCTTAAATATTTAATTAAATCTTTGCCGTTTTTTTTCTTCAAAACTGCCTATTTGCAATCTGTCTGTCATTTAAGGACACCATTAAGTGAAAAAAGGTTGAAAATCATTATATTTGTTAACTGTGCAACTAGTTGCTAACTAGTTCAGTCTAAAAATACCAGATATTGAATTGTTTAATTATGGTAAATGTACAACATATAATATTGCAAAAATTATACCATCACTACAGGAAACTGAATAAAATACCGATTCCGGACAGCTACAGTTATGACAAATAGAAAACCATTATACTACAGGCATTAGTAACATCACAAACAAGGAGTATTATGAAATTTAATACCATCTACATTTTAATATGATGTATGTTTGGATGCATGGTATGCGTACTAGATATCACAGATGAGAGAAATGAAAATGGTAAGACAGGTATAATATTATGCCCTGGGACGGGTGTATTAAGCTGCACGTGCGACGAATGAATAAATATGGAAACATAGACACTGAAAACTTAGGGAAGAAAATGGACGGTACATACATTACAAAGAAGAATTGTACAGAAAAAATATAACAGACGTCAACTATGACACAAATAATGGATATGCAAAAAATAAGCACTACATGCCAAGCTGAACAGAAATATTATTGTCGAAATACACAAGTCATTACAACAACAAAAAATCCACAAAAAAAAAAGAAAAAGAAAATGCCTCAAGAAATGTACGCCGAACTATGGTACTTTCATGTAAGCGACATGAAAATAATTTAAGAGTATTTGATGAACTGTATACACTACACTCAAATTTTCACGATAGTACCTTAAGATACCAATTGAGTAGAAATAACTAAAAAAAAACTGCTGAAAAAAATCGAATAAAACCAACAGATAGAATACCTCTGCCATAAAGGAATAAAATGAAACATCTCTACCATACTGTTCCAGTAAATTCAAATGAACATCTGGTATCATGTCACCAAGATCAGAAAGAGGAAAAGACAGAACAAAACTCTCAATGTAATCCAATTTTACTTTGGTATTGTTAGATGATCTCTTAAGGGTGCAACTATGGAGTATATAAAAATGTAAACTTAAACTCATTGAATAAAATGAATATTTTAAAACCAAAGAAAACAATAAAGGTTTCACGAATATCTATACAGACCAACAGGAAAAAACCAAGAATAAATTTCTATGAGACAGGTTCATAGCAAGGAAGGGAACATGCTACACATGCATGCATGCTGTGACCACCTTTATAGAAGTAGTGTTATGTGTTAGAGAGAAGACAAAGGAGGGAGGACAAGAAAATTAGATGTCAAACAAAGCACCAACTTGATAACAATAAAATCGTTGAGGCAATCCTAGTTTCGATGACTACCGAAGAGCACATATCAGAGAATCGGTCTATTGGTTAAAATCCACTGTTTGAATACATCAAAGACATCTTGGCAATCTGAGGAAAAATAGAGCAAATTGTTAAATGAAACAGAACGATATTTTTTAGTATCTTTAATAACAATTTACACTCTATGCTGAAGCAAAAAGTGTTTTTGTTTAAATTTATTTGTATTGAGTTTAGTACACGCAGTAATTTGTTACGAATTAAACGAACTCTGTAAGCAATTGCTGCTTTGAACAAAAAGCCCTAATAAACATGATTAACTAAGATTCTTATCCGATATTTGAGATCATTGCACGAAAAAACATAATTTTCTAAAATATGATGGGATATTTTCGTAATAACCTCTTGTTAACGTGAAGATCTTTTCTAAACGGCTTGTTTTAAAACACAACTATTTTATTAACCGAAACAAAAGTTTATTTTGTGGTATAAAATCTTCATTTAAGCTTTTATCTGAGCTTTCGAAGGAATCAAAGTCTTTAGTAAAATCCCAATCACCTTTGTTATTGAACCACTGCTCAGCTGAATCAGTAAAAAAATTCTTTCGCAATGTGTCCTTGTTCTCAAGTGAAACAACGCTGTCACTTTCATCGCTCTCAGTATAGAAGTTGTCAAAGGATTTTGATATTAACGTTTTCATTTTGACGACACTCGATTTCGGTTTTTGGACGCGTATAATTTTTGAAGATTTTTTAGAATCATTCCTTTTCGATAAAGCGAAATTGTTTATTTTCTGTTTTTGAACATCGCGCTTGTCTGTAATGGAGTTAGGTATCTTTTTCTCTTTCAAATCACCGGTGTCATGTTCTATTTTCTCCCTTCTAGTCATAGATTGAATGGAATCCAATGATTTTGTGGGTCTTTTTGTTTCTATATCGGATTCGTCGCTGTAATATTCGTATTCAGATGAATAATATTCTTCTGATAGATCGGCCCCGTCGCCTTTGCTATGCTTTTCGTTATATCTGTGACTGTGTTTATCGTCATCTTTGAGTTGTTCTGTTTTAACTTTGACTTTTTTTATATCTTTGTGTCTTTGACTTGCGTCAGTGTCAGACTCACTGTAGTACTCATACTCGGAAGTTTCCTCTGTGTTATATGAATACTCATCGAAATTATTTTTATGGTTTCCATTCTTTCGATGAATGTTTTTTCTTTGTAGATTTTGTCCACTCTTTTCATTAGAGAATGCTTCATCATCATAACTACTGTCATAGAAATAATCCTCGCTATCATACCAGACGTCATCGTCACTGTCATCAAATGACGGACGAACTCTTTCAAACGTTTTCATTGGAAGTTTTGTTCTTCCGTCAATCTTATCATCATCATCCCAATCATTAGATTCAATATCGCTTAAATCATCAGATTTAGAAAGTGGTTTTATTTTTGCGATTGGTGTATTCCGCCTAGGTTTAATTAACATATTTTGCCGCCTGAATTGTGGCAGTGGCAAACTCATTCCAATCGGTTTGGGCAGTGGTTTGGCGAAAGATGGTTGAATTGCCGGGCGAAGCCTCACTGGTATTGCAACAAATGGTTTTACCAGTTTTGCAAGAGAACCCCTTAACCTTACTTGGGAAGAAGGTGGTCGTAGAGGTCGAACAATCTTATTTCGTGTCACTATCAGTGGCTTAACCTTTCGTCGTTTTTGATAATCTATAATCTTTTTTCTCCAATGTTCCATTAATAGTTGTTTTTTCCTTACCTCATTTACCAATGAACGGGTTGCCATGGGTGATTCAACAGTAGCGAGGATTTTTGTATTGACAGGTTTACGCAATATAACAGGTTTAGGCTTTATAACAAATTTAGGCTTTGTAGCAGGTTTGGGCTTTATCACAGGTTTAAACACCGTATTCCTGGTTCTCTGTGTCGGGACGGCTTGTCTGATTATTAATCGGGCACGTGGTTTACTATTGAGGATACCTAATTTTCCAAATTGGACCTGATTTCGTATTTGTGGTAAAACTATTTTTCTTTTTCCTTGTTTTGGCTGTTTATTTTTTCTAGATTTTTTCTCATTTTTCTTCGAAACAACGGAATTTTTCACCGTGATTAACTTCCGTTTCTCTTCTATATCAGATGGATGTCCATTGATACTAACAGGTTCGCCATCCCTTTCCAAAACAATAGTAACAGCAGAATCAGTTGGATCAGGTCCATCTCTGTTCAAAACTAGTGTGTCTGGTTTTCCTTTATTGGTTGCTCGATGCATTGAAAATGCTTTTCCGATCGATATAACAATCGCGTTAACCTTATTTGCTCTTACAACATCTGCCTTTACTCTTCTGGCGAACATCTTATCAGTTTCGATGTTTTTAGCATGAATATCTTTTGATTTGATGACACCAGGGGCTTGTCTTTTGACTCTTTTTCCTTTGTGATTACCATATCTCTCAGATTTTGCGTTGGTATCAACCGATGGGAAAACAAATTTATATTCTTCTCGGAGAATAATTATTGGATTTTCCTCTAGAACTACTGTTGTTTCTTGGTTGGTCTTTGTTGTTAGATTCCCTCGAATTAATTCCAAAATTGCGTTGTTTTTTTCTGACGAATCTGAATAGAAAAATGAAATTTAATTTTAAAGGTTATCCAATGACTAGACTTTACAACAATTACATAGGATTACTTCACTTTTCTCTCAATCTGGCATAAAAGATCTTCAGTGTAATGAACAACTAGTATATGAACTTATGTTGTATTCATCATGGTCAATTTTTAATTTTTCCGAAACTTTGGTGGGACTCGAGACAAATTTTTTTGCTCTGACCGTTTCGTTTGTCTGTCCCATTTTTGTAAGCGCGATTTCTCAGTAAATTTCATGGAACTTGTAGATTCGATATGCTGTTGTGCATTTTACGATAAAGTTTAGAGTCACTGAATTTTGCAGGAGGTATACCCCTTTGACCTTACAACTTTGACTGGAGAGCAAAAACAAACGAATTCGAGTAACAATTTATGGATATCTCGTACATGCTAATTCTTTACATTTTTAATTATAACCGTTTGTTCTTAAGACCGTTTTCTTTATTATTTAAAGATAATAAAATCATCAAAAGCGAACAAGAATATCATAGATTCAGAACTCTAAAACGTAATAAATTTCTTTTTTGAAATAAATTAAGCAGTTACAAAATTGTGTCCATGTTAACTAAGCTTACCATGAATTTCGATCTTTTTAATAATAAATGTCCAACCCGTGGTCAAATTGAAAACATTTTGCATACAGCCATGGAGTTATGTTTTAAAGATTATTATATTATCTTCAATAATTTGTATGAAACTCATGCAAGTCCTAAACAAATGAGATTCAGAGTTAAAAAAAATATAATTTTTGATTTATTCAATTTTGTTTTGAATTATTTGTATTTTTAACACATTAAATTCAAATTCTTATGATGAACCATACATATTTTTTTTAATTGCAAGACATGATATAGATCACAGTGAATGTTTATATTTAGTTTATTGATAAATATTTTCTAAACATTGTTATTGTCTATTATGATTAATGTTTTAGATTTTTTTATTTGCTCTGTTCTAACAAATTATAAAATGCAAGAAGTATCTCTAGTCAAACTTCGAGATTTAAAAAAAAAAGTAATATTGAGAAGAAATAAAGACTTTGCCATTTTTTGTATGCTGTAAAATAAAAGAAAATTAAGAAACAAGACTTTGACGTTTTTGATGTTTTCATAATTTTTAATTAAGGTTTTGATTTCGTTCTTCTAAAATTCTGTTCCTTTCTATTTCATTTAATAAAAAAAATGATAAAAGTGTTCACAACACTGTGACACGTTGGTTGTATCATGAACATGACATGCAGAACCTTCCAATTTGATTTAAAAACAGTTTACAAGTCAACGTTTAAATCGTAATTGTCTTCCTTATCTGAGCATAAACAAGTTTCGATCTTAATGTTAACAAGACCATTCTCATATTCCCAATTTTGACCTCATTTTTTTAAATTAAGCAAATGGAAGTAGCTTCCAACCTGACAGACTTGTATAAGTCTCATTAGATCAATGGACAGCAGCAAACTGCAAATTCAATTATTTGATTTATCGGAGCTGCGGTTAGTACTTAGATATTTTCAGCTACCCACCAAAGTAAAAAATGATTTACTGTTCTTCCTTTCACAAATTTGACGGCCAACTGTGTTATGTGTTGGTGGGTATCTTCAAATTTTTTTCTAATGGTAATTTGATAATAAATTAGAATTAGCGAATATAGGATCGATCTCCTAAATTTGTAGCTGGGTTCTAAAACAAATGGTGGTCTTTTAATCTATGACAAAATGTCTAAAGTTTCAAAACATTTATCTATTAAACATGGGAAGAAAATAAAATAAGAAGTCTAGTGTCATAAATAAATTGAAAAATTGAAAGGATACCATTCTCACATATTAAGGTTACGACAGAGGTTATATCTATAGTTGCATTCGCTGTCAAAAATTGGAATAAAAATGTAAGAAATTTATAGTTGTCATACAGTGTTGAACTATCTAGCATAAAAGGCGTGAATTTATTGTCAATAAATGTCAATGGGGAAATATACATTTATTATGTAAGTCAAATAGGCGCAGGGTAAATCTTGACCTATATCCATCATTTATTGTCTTAACGCAATGCATATATGTCAAACCCCATGCAGAGGCATACGTTCATTTCCTCTTTTGATAACCACTGAAGAAAGTCCTTTCGAAATTGTCGGGAATTGTTCAAATCAATCAGATTACTTGCGTAACGTTTTCATTTTTTCCAGTATTGCCAGATTATTTCATTTTGTAAGACGTCTGTCTGAAGCGTTTAGTTTCGAAGGCCAGACGCTTTTCGGATGACAATATATACAATTAGCTGAAAAATTATAAAATGCTTGAATGATTATTGATGTTACTATTCAGTTTGTTAAACAATATTTACGACGTTGTTCTACTGCCCTATTTACATATAATAATAATTAAGTTTTTTTAGATTGAATGTTGCAAAGCTGCAAACTTTGGAAATACGCAATATTAATTATGGTAGTACAAGTCTGACTTGACATAAGAAAAAAAATCGTACAGTTCAAAATAGTAAAATTAACGGAGGCTGCGCCAACTTATACATGCACTCCTAAGCTTAAACGTCTCCGTTCTAGTTTAATGTATTGTTATGATAAGTTTTGACTATTCTTTTATATATGTACATACACAATACTACTCCTACCAGAGCACCCAAGAAAAGCAAAGTGAATAATATGAATCCATGTCTATATTTCCTCATCTTTAAATAATTTTGCATGTTATCCGAAGTCCGAAATAGCCTTTTCTCTACACATTTTAGCAGACATTTTAAATGTGCCGACCATATGTGTGAAAAAGTTCATAATTTAACAAGGTTTCCGTGTTATGAATATAAATTGGTTTATTTGTGGAAGCTTAAGTGTGTTTTTAGATTCAAGAATGATACATCCGTTTTCTTTAGGTTTCGGATATCTTTGGATTTAGCATGATGCTGAATATCTTATTCAGATTGAGATGTAGTTTTGTATAATTTGTCTGAAGGGTTCAGAAAGAATTAATGGTTTCAAAAGTGGAAAAATGACTTCACTACAACGTAGATATGATCATTAAAAAATTCTTACCTTTGTTTTGTGGTGGAATTAAAATGTTTACATTGACAAAGCATTAAACAAAATTAACACACTATCTTAAATGGACGTTTGTAAGAATTGATAGATTCATTTGAAGAATGACTGTTGTAACCACAGACAAAATCTTTACACATGTATTTTAGTAAACTGAGGTAAAAACTTATCATATTTATATCACATAAACTTTTCAGAAATCGGTCTTTTCAACTTTTACTAACCGCTGCACACAGTCCTTTTTTGACATTTTTCAAATCAAATATATTTCGACAATCGGATAACGTCGCGTAAAACATTCACTTTTTACGACTTTGAAAGATTCTTGCATTGTCTGAGAATGTTGACTGCTGCGGCAAGAGCGAATTTCGAACGACAGACGGTGTTCTGGAGCTTGTTTAACAGCATAATCTGAGATCATGTCGAAATGCCGGTATTACAGTTTGAATTTCGCTTTTATATTATAATATTAAGTGCCAGTTTTAAGATATTTCGGAAAAATAACAAACAAATTTGGATACATATTAATCTGATTTAACATTTGATTTTAAAATCATAATAAAACAAGCATCATCTGTTAAGATAGAACTAATGTAATCATTATTTAGTAAATGTTTTGCTTTGCTTTATAAAATTACACTGTTACTGTGTTTACAGTGTTTTTGTCTACAGCTAAAGCTCCTTTTTCTGATATTAGAAACTGATAACATTGGCTGGTAACGATTTTCTGGGATATCTTAGTAAGTTTACTGTAGCAAAAATTTAAAACATCATTATATAGTACTCTTTAGGTTTCAAACAGTGTTCACGGTACACACACGAATATTACTTGTTATGCATATCAATAGTAACTTGTGTTTCAAAGAGTAACCTCTCGCCGGCACCATTAGAAACAAATACATTGGATGACGAAATTTTTTGATTTAGGTGTGAAAACTTTAGGTGTCGTATGTATAGTCTTTTTTAGCCACAAATGCTATATCTTTATGAGTGTGAACCAAAATGTTCTTTTCCAATACACAAATAGCTCGCATAAACTTGATAAAGGTTTGGTCTTATCACGACTTAATTTAAAAGCTAAACAAGGTCAATTTTACGTACATGTAATTTTTATCCATGGTCTAATATGATTGCTAAGTTTATCATTTGAATTCATCTACTGTGACAAATTTCGACGTTTATACTATAAATAACAATTAGTGACAATATTACATCATAAAATCTTACATAATAAAACTTAACATGCTAATTAATTACCAATGCATTTGTATGTAAATGTTTATTTTTATGGTCAAAGCTGAGGGACCAAGGTAATGAAGACATTATTATGAGTCATTTGTACTACTCTGTTAGAAGTTGAATATTTGTCAAAATTTGTATTTGTATTTGCTTGCAAAACAATTAATAAATAAAATATATAAGATAAAACCATAAAGCAATACACCGTATATACAATGAAGAACAAATTACAAATATATTGTTTACCTACTTTCTATATTGAGTATCAACCACACCAAAATATTTAGACGAAACTACCAAATGGATTTTCATTTATATTGCAACTGACATTTAACTTGATATGTCAAACACAAATTTGCATTATTTGAAAAAAGTGGGTGGGGAGAGAAGTGTAGATACGACAGTCGTTTTGTATTTTGATACATCGTAAATACAACGCGTTTCCGACAAATGATTGTACATTATCTATATTTTTCAATTCACTGTTTCTATTTGGTGCGAAACTTTGATATGATAAGTTGCAATATTTCCCATTTTTCTAGGAGTATGTATCACTGAGTTTAGGAACTTAAGTAAGTCCTTCGAATAAAAAGATACAAAGATATTCAATTTGTAATATTAAACGTTTCTGTGAGAAGCCATTGATTTCTCAGTTTTCATGATACATCTTTCACAACTTTGATTTTGAAGTTATATAAAGTCTAAAGTCGCAGTGAGTTCACCCAAACTAGAAATTGGATATTTAGATTCCTATAACCCAATGATTACACTATACACAATGGAATACTTAATCCTTTATTTGAATGGGCAGATGCATGATGTCAGGTTGAGGGACCAAAATAAAGTATTAAACCCCCGATGGAGTCGCAAATTTTGTGTTTTAATTCAAAGCTAGATTAAGGTTTCATGCATATTCTGGGTTTTATTTCACAAATTGTGAGTGTCTAGCAACTGATAGGAAATGTTCCCATATTCAGATTTTATCTTTTTCTTTACTTCGAGTAATGTACTTTTATGCAGCATATAAGCTGTTATTACTTGTTTATAAACTTTTGCATGAATCGATTGAGGACCGGAATAAAACACATTTAACTTTCTCATATTTGATAACAGGGACAGTTAAGCTTCTTAAAAAAGTTAAGTTAAAGTGGTTAAAGTGAACGCATTAACAATTGACCACATAACCATCCTACGATAAATGCTATTTTTTGTCAAGATTCAACTCTATTAAATCTTGTTTTTGTTTTTTATTTATTTATATCCAGCTTAAAACACACGTTATACATTATATTTGTTTTCTTAAGACAAACTGCAATCATAAAAAAAAGATAAGAAAAAAATAAGAAATGCAGTAGTTACATTATGACCTCTTTACATTTCTTTCATCGTCGTGATGCTATATGTTGTTCTTTCCCTGCTTTACAACATGCAAGTAATAGTTTATAAATGAAAAGCAAAGATTATTAATAATTGTCAGCAACTGAAATGGACATGAGACAAGAATGAAGTCACTGAGGAACGTACTTTGGCCACTTAAAGAAAGTTTTTCCCATTTAATTTCAAATGGACTTTATAAGATTAAGCCATGTCGCAAAATATTCCAGTTTCGATCATTTAATAGAAAACGTTAGATTTGACATCTTTTTTCTATTTCTGGTGTTGTAAAAAAATAATTATGTAATCCAGAAGCATCTGTGATGGAGAATTTTTAGACTGCTTACACAGGCAATTTTCCCAACATTTTCCATAGTGCATTCCAACTAGATTTGACCAACAAACTTTACGAACACTTTGAAAATTAATTCTGGATGCTATGAGGTACAAATACGTGGAAAATACAACAACATCTCTGCGTTTTTTCTTATTGTGCCACACCTTATACATATTTTACCTGATTCATGGACAAAGGCGCACTTAAACATTTATCTAAAAATAATCGCTACTAGAATGTCAAATTTAAACTGTACTTTGAATATTTCAGTGATCACATTTGATATCGGGGCAAACTATTTAAGTGAACTTCTGATAGAAAAAATGCAAATATTTGTATTAGTTATTTTAATTATCAATTATAAAATTGACGAAAGTTTCAAAAGATCAAATTGCCATAAAATAAATGCATGTAATGATTTACTTACACAGTTCACAGAAAGACATTTTATTTTTGTTTAGTTAAAAGTACTTCACAATGCAAATATTCAATGAAGGTAATAAAAAATTGTATAATACGATATCGACTGATAACACAACAATTGTAATTCGTTATGAGAAATGCGACCAAATATTGAAAGAGACAATACTTACAAGTCTTGAAATAAAGCAGTTTTGATCAATACTTCTTATTTGAAGTTGCATAGACGAACTAATCACAGAGATGTTTCAAGCTCTTCAAGCCAATATGTTTATCTATGTTTCGCCCTGTCCTGATTTCAACTGATAATGGAGTAGTTTTACATTTGTTCCCATATCTGAATAGTTATTAATTTAAGTTAATGTCAACTGAGCGCATTTGGCTTAAGATCGGATAAATTCTAATGGAGCAAAAAGGAACAGGAATTCGAACCAACTTTTTCTAAGGTTATAGACTTTGATATCAAAGTGTTTGTGATGTGTATTTTCAGCCTACTATAAACTGGTCTTATATTCATGACCCCCCAAAGGTATTCAATTATATGGTATGGAACCTTAAACAAGTTCCAGTAAATGGCTTAATTGGCCTAAATTCACGCCGTGTAAAACTATATATCAGATTTAAATGTGCTCATGATTTTGAGCGGAAAAAAGAATGTCACGTAAAACTCGCACCAGGAATGTAAATATGCAATAAACATGACGTTAAAGTCAAAATCATGTCGACAAAAATCATTTTTTATTATTTGAAATAATTAAACACATTTAATGAAGACTAGGTAGAGTATTGTCTTTTAAACCTGAAACAATATTGAATAAGAAAAGGGGTAAAAACAAAATACCGAACTGAGGAAATTTAGGCAGTCTTGAAAATAAATAGTCAAAAGGAAAGTCCGTATAACAAATTGCATTATCAGGGTAAAAACCGGAAAGTTGGGAAACCACCGTCATGGTACTGACTTGATTTATATCTCGGCAGGTGTTTCCAGAAAAGCAGAGGACGCTTACCCTACCGGTGCACCTGTTCCATGCTCCCAGTTTTTAGTGGAGTCCGAGTTGCTTATTTGCTTTTGTTACTTTGTATGTATGATTTTAGTTACATTATGCTCTTTGTTATATATGTCTGTTTTCCATGTCTGGTCTTTGTCCCTGGATTACATTCTTTTGATTACCGCTATAACCTTGGTTCCCTTGATTACTCTTTCAAAATGCAAGGTGTGCAGGGAATGAAAACATCTAATAATTATCCTTATAGTTATCATTTCATAATACGCAGTGTTATGACAAAAAGTGTTAAATTAAGACGGTCGATATAAAAAGGTTGAAACCGGTCTTTTCTGGATTCTTTTGCTTATTTGCTCATATTTGTTACGAGAGTAAACAGAAATTAAGCAGCTCAATATTTGGAAACAGATATATTTTGTATATTATGAAGAAGGATATGAAGGCCATGAAACGAAAACAATAATCAGAACAAATAAAATGGGAATTTATGGTTTGTGTTTTTATTTTAAACAAATAGTCATGATTATAATTTAAATATAAATTGTATATTTCATATAAAGACACAGTCTTAAAATGGCCTAGAAAGATTGTACATGCACAAAAAATAAAATACAGGACTTACCATGTTTGATACCTTCAGTAACCTGATGACCCAACAAAAGTACAAAGACGGAGAACAAATACCAGCTCTTCTTCATATTTCCACATCATTTCATTTCTGTGGCATCAGCAGCATTCTTACGTCATACCATTGTGTGGGGTAGAAGCGATATAGCCACGTGGATCTCTGATCAAACAGTAAAACGACCTATTGTTTGTGAGTGTCAAGATAATAATGTATCAAAAATGACCTGTGAACGAACTGACAGAGGGACCTAACTTGTTATGTATATTAATAAAAAACGCATATAAATAACCATCTTATGTATAAATATATATCATTAGCGCATTATGACAACCATGATACACTTTCTGTTTTAATTAGGCTATGAAATCACATGCAGGAATATCAATTAAGTAGAAGACGAAAATAAATATAAATTTTAAACATCTATTTCCTGAAAGATTTCTACCGAATTATTTGTCCAATCATGTTTCCTGTTCATAATATGCAAATTGTGAAGTTCGAACGTAGAGGTTGGTTTTAAGGTTAAAACGATATTTTTTGTGGTAAAATTCAAAATATGGTCCCACCTCTTTTATTAAGTTAAAATAAATGAAGTAATGGAAAAAATTCTTTTCAACCACAACAATCTGCAATCTGATAATTCTTGAGCAGTACAATATTTCTTTGTTGAAATTTAAAATAAAAAAGTGGTTAACTTCCAGCAACCGGTACGTCCGCTCCGAGTTCATATTTGTACAGATAAGGGACCATTAGTATAAAACTATCTGCCTCACATTTTAATATTTTTTTTTCAATCGACAAAGGAGGAAGGGTCATAAATTTATAATTCGACAAACTCAATGACGTCTAATTAAAAATTATCATTTGTTCATTTATATGTGGCAACATTCCTACAGTTCTTTTGGAGTACCATTCGAATCCTGGTTATCTTGATTCAGTGTGGATCCTCAAAAACTCGAAAGATCTTCTGGAAACCCTCAATTCAAGATTATTATCTGAATATAATAATATTTTAAAAAAAATCATTTATTCCCCATACTCAGTTAAATTTCCACCTCAAAAACATACATCGTTGTTACTAAAAACAAAAGACGGTACACCTAGATACAAATATGTAGTTCTTCATTCCTCATACTTTGTAAAAATAATTTCAAAATCATCTTCCGAATATACCGAATGCTTTCAAAATGCTGAAATTTTTTTATTGACAATTTATTTGTCCAGTGTGGTGGACTGACCTATTTCTTCACTCTTATGATCGTATGAGGCTGACTTATAGCCGAGCTGATTCGAAAGAAAGAACATCGTGTAGCTAGATCTTTTAATCTCACTTTCTGCTAAATAGATGACGTATAATCGTTAAACAGTCCAAGTTTCGGGGATTTGATATATCGCATCTACCACAAAGAAATTCAGATAAGGGGTACTACAGACTCTGTGAAGTCAACCTCATATCTTGACCTACACTTAGAGATCGATGGTAAAGGAAAACTGTTGACCAAATTATACGACAAAACAACTTTTCATTCCGTATTGTCGACTTTCCTTTCATCTGTGGCAACATTCCTTCAGCATCTGTATATGGAGTTTTCATTTTACAACTCATACAATATGCCAGAGCTTGACGTAACTGTACTTATTTTTGTAACGCGCTAGATTTCTTACAATTCGGCCTATAGAGCAGTTTTATGTTGTTACAAGATTGAAGGTTTATGGTCGTCATTAATTCATTAATCATTAATTCGTTATGATTTATCCATCCACACCATGAAAACTGATTTGTTCAACATGTCATAGTTATCCTTTTCTCTTTCGTCTACCCCGAACTTGTATTTTTATGACAAACTCGGCCGGTGTTTCTTGAAAAGCAGAGGACGCTTACCCAATCGATGCACCTGATCCATGCTCCCAGTTCTTAGTGGTAGTGGAGACCGAGTTGCTCATTTACTTTTGTTACTCTGTATGCATTATTTTTTGTTATTTTATTTTCTTTGATGTGTGTGTGTCTGATATTTGTGTCTAGTTTTTGTCCATTGATCACATTCTTTTGATTTCCGCTAGAACCTTGGTTCCCTTTATTACACTTAACCGTACATGCGGAGTTCTATATCAGAGGTCATGCGTATTGAAAGTGACTGTCGACGCTACTCGGATACTTTTTATCATGCAAAACTTCTTACAACCTTGATATGTTGCAACAAAACTAAGGCCACCACTTCAAAAGTTTTACGGTCAAAATAATGAATTCATTAATCGTTATCATATGGCCATCTCCACTATGAGAACACATTCCCTTATTCATTTTAACCCAGATTTCACATCATATGAGCAGCTCGGTGGTTGCCTCTACGAATAAAATAAACAAAAAAAAAAAAAAAAAAAAAAATAGCACTAACACGACCAGCGCATTCATCCAATACTCCCATTTCTAGTGAAATAAGGGAAACCTATTCATTCTTTAGTTTCTGTGTTTATTCTTTTGCACATATGTTTTTGTTTATAGTACTTTGTTTGATTTTTGTTCTAGTCTTCGTTCCAGGATATCCTTATCCCTATGTTTATCATGGTTTTATTTGCTTTTAATTTTTCAATTTGTTCGCTCAAACTTTCTTTTATTAAAAAATCAAAGTCAATTTAAATTGTTATTTTATAGTTTTTTCGACATTAATTGTTTTTTTTTTATTAAAAACTAAGGAACACATTCACGGAAAGTAGCCGGAAACACTGAAGACAACAGGCGGAAAAGTGGAACAACACAAATGAGTTGAACACATAGTAACGAATAGCATACAATTAATTGAAAATGAAGGAAAGTAACTACTGCTTCTTTCTGATCACCCGCCTTTTGGTCTAGTGAAAGAGGAAGAATTTATCTATAACGGTTAGAGGCCGTTTTGAAATATATATATATATATATACACCATTTCAATTAGCAGCTTTAATATTAACAAAGTAACAAATATTTGACCGATAAAAAATCAAAGAGTTTTCTTGAAAGAATATCGAAATGAAAAAAAAAACTCGAGATGTTAAATGATTAATAGGTATATCTAAAAGAATAAAAATAAAAACAAATTAAAATAAAGGGAAAAAGAATAAAATAAAATAGTAAAAACTAATAAAAATTACATTCCAGAGCATATTACTGACACATTATGGCTTCCGAGAAGAATATTCACATGATGTTTTACCACATGAATTATGTTTTTATATGTATCGACCACCATAAAATTGATGTACATTGTAATTAACGTCGCTGACGTTGATCTTTGATATTCGTATTTATAAGATGTACATATAATGAAGAGACTGATTATCAGAAACAGATGGATGATTCGATAATAAGAAATGTATGAAAAAAACTTTGAAATACACAATATTCTAATTATCAGCATCCGTTCCCGATATTACAATTTTAGGTTTTTTCCAGAGAGAAGATATGATCTTGAACTCCTTATCCCGAAAAAAACAGTGCATAGTAATTGGACAATATGTACATGTCAATTTCTCAAAATCTGTAATGTTAATATGGACAAGTCACGAAGGGGTAGAATCACGGAAAAGGAAAAATCGACCCTGCATATGAAACAGCAGATTTCTTCAAACCAGTATTTTCAAGATCAATTGTTTGAAAAGTAAATCAAAAACTTTGAAATGAAAATATGGTATATAACAGAGGATATGACCATTGCTAAAACACTCATACTTCCAGCACCACACCCGCTATGCGACACAATGAAGGTCAAGTCCGGTACAAAGCAAGCAAGGCTATGGCAAATGCAGTATATTAGTTTTCAGATAGAAATCGATAGTTAACCACGGGAAAATCTAATGGTCACGTTTGGCGTGGAGGGTTGTTTTTGACGTTCCTCTATTTTGAGATGTAAGTATATGTACGAGGCAGACTTAGGTTTGTCTGTAGTGTCTTTAATGATTGAGAAGATGTTTATAAACACCAAACCAAATAATTGTTCAGTGAAAGCACGTCATCTTCTAGCAAAAACTGAAATTCAAAGACTTGAGTTGATTTTACTTAGTTTGGAAACTTGTGGTTTGTTCGATTTGTTCCTGTTTGAACAATAAAGTATGTTAAAACTAAAACTAAACAATACGCAAGCATGTGAAGATCGACGCATGTACTTCTTTGTCCAAAATTCACCCTGCAAACATTGTTATGTTTCAAAATAGGGCACATTAAAATACAAAGTATAAATACATCTTTCAATTTTTCCTATGTTTCTAATCAGTGGTATTATCGAAATTGAAAGGTAAATCCAGCACAGAGAAGTTCAACCATGTTCAAATCAAGCAATAAAGACTCAGTATGTAAGAGGTTTTGTGATATTGGCACTTGTAGTAAATAAAGTTTTAACTACCTAAATTTTAATATTGCTATTAACGTGAAAATTTGTTACATGTGATTATCTTCTTACTTTTATTGGTTAAATGCTTTTTCTGAAGAGATTTGACGATGTTGCCAAAAGGTGGCTAAGCGAACATTTTGTCCATAATTATTGAGTCGCTTAATAAAACATTATTTGAAAAGGCATTGAACTTAAAAAAAAAATAATTCAATGTTTTCGAAGTATTATTGATGAACGGATGTAATTTAGAAGTACAAAACAATAAAAAATCTAATAAATGAATGCAAGGGAAAGAGAAACAGAATATTGATGAATTTTACTACTATCTGCATTCATATTTACCTATGTGTTGTTTAATCAAATATAGTACAGAGAAGTTACCATACATACATTGGTTTTTGTTCACTTTATATATGATTGATGTAACATGTAAATATAATATGTTCATCATTGATAATAATTTCTGTTAACAATTTAAAAATCAATGTTACTGTCATATTTTCTAATAAATAATAAATATAAAAAAATATTGATCCATACTTTATCATCATAATTCTTATCGCATACAAATGAGGTTTCAGACAATTGTAATTATAATATTGCATGAAAGGAAATACATTATGATATATTTTGGAAAATGTCGTAGGTCTGATAAAAATATAGGGGACAAAAGAGAAGAAATATTCCTCTTCATTAATTTTCAATTGGCTCTGGAAATCACCATAAAGGGATACGTTTTAAATGGATTGAATGCTCTGACAGTTATACATGTAGATAATAAATCAAACAAACAATAATGCAATCACTACCCAGGAAAAACACCTTATTACATAATTAAATCAATACAAAAATATCAGAATAAGCAGAGAGAAAATTATTTTGTTGTAATTCAAAAAGCATTTACTTCATAGCAAATTCCAAAATAAAAAAGGGATATATATATCTGTTGACGGAAAGATAGTTAAAAATACAAAAAAAACCAAAAAATTTAAAAAAAACCAAAAAAAAAAAAACAACAAAAAACAGACAAACAAACAAACAAACAAACAAAAACAAAATAAAAATGTACCATAACCTTAATGCACGGCAACAAAAGTTCAAGTGTAATTTATGAGAATCAACCTCCATATGAATTTCATGTATTTAGTTAATTATTTAAAATCGCATGTGCAAAGTTGATATAAAATTCATGTGAAGGTTCGATTCAAGTTAGCATTGTTACAAAGTTGTTAAGCCCAATTCAGGTGGAATTATGTGTAAACTACCTGAAAATATAATACATGTAACTGTTAACAGTGATTCTGTGCCTTACATTATATATCGACAAAGATTAAATCCAAATTAGATTCGGGATCAAATAATATACCTTTATGAAGTTCTTTTACAACTTCACATTTAAGCAAAATATTGATGTGTTCTGATAAAGACTACGTTTCGCGCTAGAACAAATAGGCTTCTGGAACAGGGTTATATTACTACAAGATTGAAGTCATCACTACAGAAGTTTTATGGTCGTCATCAAGAACTCGTGGATCGTTATCCATAAGCACCATGAAAACTGATTTATTCAACGGGTCATAGTTTTCCTTTCCTCGTTTGTCTACCTCGGACTTGACTTTTTATGAGCAACTCGGTGGGTGTTTCCAGAAAAGCAGAGGACGCTCACCCTACCGGTGCACCTGGTCCATGCTCCCAGTTTTTAGTGGTAGTGGAGTCCGAGTTGCTCATATACTTTTGTTACTTTGTATGTATGATTTTAGTTACTTTATGTTCTTTGTTGTGTATGTCTGTTTTCCATGTCTGGTCTTTGTCCCTGGATAACATTCTTTTGATTATCGCTATAACCTTGGTTCCCTTGATTACTCTTTCACATTAGAATTTCCACACTTTGATAGGTATATTAAGGTGCTTCTTTTTCAATTAAATAAATCATTGAAAAAGAAGTTAAAATGAAATAAAGGGAACCGGAATCCAAACAGTAATAAAATATATATTAAATAGATAAAGACTAGAAAAGGAGAAACACAACGAAAAAATAAAAAAAGAGCAACCAGCACGCAATTGAAACTGGACTAGATAAAGGGCGTCTGCTTTTCTAGAAACACCCTCCGAGTTGCTCATAAAATGTCACATAATAAGTAGACAAAAGAAGAATGAAAAAGACGGTGAACAAATGTGTTCTCTTGGTGCAGATAGATACATTATAACAATGCACAAGTTTATGACGACGACCTTAAATCTTTTGTAGTGAGGACTAATCTTGTAAATCTTGTAGCAACACAACCCTGTCCAAAAATGTCCGCGTAGTGTCGACAAGCGCTGGCATAATGTAAGAGTTGTGATATGAAAACTTCATACACAGTTGGTGAAAAGATGTTGCCACAGATGAAAAGAAAGTTGACGATACGGAACGTTCGCGTTTTATCATGTATATTGGTTATAACTTTTCTTTTTCCATCGATCTCTAAGAATAAGTTAAGATATGAGACTGATTTGAAGGTGTCTAATGTCCTTTATCACAAGTTCTTTGTGGTGGATGCAATGTATAAAATCCCCGAATCCAGGATTGTTTAAAGACAAATCGTCATTCATATTACAGATAATAGCATTAAAGTATTTGCCTGCTTTCTTCCTTCTTTCTTCCTTTGACAAAATCAGTTATAAAGTCAAAGTCATAAGAATGAAGGAATAGGTGGGCGAGTAGAAGAGAACAATTTGTTCCCATTAGAACGCCTGTTGAAAAAAAAAAAAACTTGTATATTGTCAATAAAATATTCACGCATTTTGACACGTTCTGCGGTATATTTAGAAAGTTATTTGGAATCGTTCTTACAAGGTACGAACAAAAATCAGTTGCGATTATTTCTAATCTCTCATCAATTCTGTCAGGATTTGCTGTCATAAAGCAGTAGTAATTTGTTAGAAACTGTCTTGATATGAGACACATCTTGTCATAATCTGTCACGGCTTTGGATAAACTCAAAACAATCTGTCTTGGGCCATGTTATTGTTTGACGTCATATTATTTAGAATACTACTTGCCGATTACATAAACTGGATCCACTTCTAAATGACGTCGAACAAAATAGTTCCTGGTAGATTCTGATACTAGCTAGAAAATAAATTTCCGACTTATGTCATTCGAAAAAAAAACTGTCTTTTAAGAATTTGGACTGTGTCATATATGTCGCAGTCAATCACATGATACTAAAAGAACAATTCTAATAGATTGCGCAATAGTGTTTAAACACTATTTAAAAAGAGTTCGATGTCATACATTTTGCAACAGTATATATTTTTTAAGAATGTTGACTGATTATATGTGCCGCAGTCACCCACAGATTAATGATTATTGCAAAATTAAATACAATAATTTGAGTCTAGTAAGAGTATGTAAATTCAAAGAATTTGCACTCAATCATTTTGATAAAATTACCAGAGTTTTGATTTGATACTAATATTGGCAATTTTAACATTTGGTACAATAGTGTAAGACCCTTATGTGAATTAAAAGGGTTCGCACTAAATTATATGCAAGAATATGTCTTTTTAACGATCTTTAACGGAAATATATGTATCATAGTCAGCTGCGTGATATAAGTAATGCAATAATTTTATACCCTTACACATGTACGAAGGTGTTTGCCGTTATCACGTCATTCTCTCATAGTATTTCACCGAATAATTGATAGTTTCCAGAGATTATATAACATGACCTTTTTTATAGATATATTTTATTGTAAATATCCGTCAATTGCACCTACGGTCGCACAAATCCTTGCCTTAAATCAACTGTCCGTTCTTACCCTTTTTGAGATGAAATGAGTATACATTTGTAGCAGACAAACACGAACTAAATTTTCAAAAATAACAGTAAATTTATAGGTAGAGAAATGAAGATTCCATTGATCGGTCAAGAGTAACGATTGTTTATAAAAAGAGATGATCAATTTACTTCACTGTTTATGTAAGAAAATTTACCCCCACCGTTAAACAACACCCACGCTAGAAAGTTACGACATGTGTAGTTTAAATTAGTACCATCAAGAATATCGTAATCATGAACTACATTGTTCTTTGTGTAAACTCATTCTCCGTTAATGCTTTTTACAATTCAAATAGGTAAATTAACGTAAGAAGGAAGAATAATTATTTTAAAGCAAAACGAAAGTTCAATGACCATTAATGACACAGGAACTATCTGCACGCGAATGACGAATGTGTTTATAATAATAATTACAGTCTATTATGAATGGTTTGAATCCAATGAGGCAATAAGGAATGTTAAGTACAAAATTTGAAAAAAAATACTTTAATTATTTGAAAACTAATCTAAAGTTTGAGTAAATGCATAAGATTAAAAAAGAGTCAGGAATCGAAGACAGATACGACTATAAATATACTCCATTTGACAGAAAGCAAGAGTTGCACAAGTTGAAGGGAATAAGAG
The DNA here is from genome assembly GCA_037379345.1 of Perna viridis. Classification (NCBI taxonomy): domain Eukaryota; kingdom Metazoa; phylum Mollusca; class Bivalvia; order Mytilida; family Mytilidae; genus Perna; species Perna viridis. Next base: position 32,884,969 of record CM074517.1, on the reverse strand, counting down.
AAGGAAACCCTCCGTTTAACTGAAGTATGGACGGACAAGCGGACGCATATTTAACCCATTTGGCAAGCGGTGTATAACTAGTAAAGTGCAAATGAAAAAGGTACCTCAGGTGAAAGAATGACAAGCCAATGTGGAAGAAATTTTGAATTATTAGCTTGACTCTATCAGATTGAACATATTAGGATATTTTTATCCCTTCAAATCACTGTGGTTTAAATATTATGGATTCTACTACATAATAATAAATGATTTATGATACATGTGGAAAATAAATATTTAAACCGTTAACATGTTGAAAATAGATATCTTGAAACGAAAGAATCTTACGAGGAATCCATCTTTTTTAAATTGTCGTCCTCCAATGATAGACGATTAAGAATATTCAGTTGAGGTTTTTTTTCAAAATATTAGAGACAAAAATCATCTTGCTAAGTCCTTTTTTTCAAGACTAGTATTTATACAGATTTACGGTCGAAGCAGATATTGCAGTTTAAATTAAAACATTCCTGCTGATAAAACATTTTGATTGATATATCTATTTGAATTAACAAGAAGTACACATTAAGCGTCATCAGAATTAGGCAAAATGCAAACCCTATTAACTTGTCGACATTTTTCATCAAAATATGTAGGCAGCTTAATCAAGTTGTAGTGTAATTAACTAGAAAAAAGATTGATAGGGTATTATTTATTGAAAAGTTGCAACATACAATGCATTCAGATATGCATGTAATAGTCAAAGAAAATTGATTAGTCGTAATAATGCAATAATATTTTTTCAATTATGACATATCAGCTATTAGCTATAAGTTATTGAGGAAACCCAATATATTTGTATACAATAAGTCCTCTTAAATCGTGCTTCAACACAGGAATATCGACCCAAAGTGTCATAAATGAGTTCTCAATTATTATAGTTTTAACGTTAAATTGAGTTCATAATTCAGTGATTATTTAATCTAATGCAACGACAAATCGTAACAGATGTATAGTCATGTATAAAACATTTTTAATGAACATTTGACCATACATATATCTATGAGATTGGAAAATACCTTTAAAATGACTAAAATCTTAGTAATGAGTATGAGATAGAAAAGGGCTATTGCGGTATAACAGCCATGCGGGAGTCACGTTTTGTTTGCTTTCTGATGAATACATTTTGATCATTGTTGTTCTTAACAAACGATTTGTCTGGTTGTTTTTCAATGTGTAACGATTTTATATAATCATCAGACAATCCAAAAAACTGCATCATGTCGAATTTTGGTAAAAGTGGTTGAATTTCATTATCATCATCAGTTCTTAATTCTTTAAGTTTTAATATAGAAAATGCGTTAAATTCATTGCTGTCTATAGGTTTGACAGGAAATATCATTCTAAGTGATTTTCTAGGAATATATCCAGGAGGTGTAGTAGGAACCTGAACATTTATAAGAGATCGTAGCGGAGTCTTAAGATCCTTTGTATCAAGTTTGTGTTGATGAGTTGAGGAAGAATGTTTCTCTGTTATTGTATTTGGGATAGTTGAAAATGATTTTGTAGACTCACTACCACCTTTTTGATCGTACTGGTTTTCCCTTTTTCTACTACTTGGTAATCTTTTATCAATTTCGCTATCAGAGGTCAAGTTTCCTTTTATGCTGTTACTCATATTATCCCTTACACTGACCTTAGGTTCAAGTAGTCTTATTCTACTTCTTGAACCGTCTTCCTCTGTCTTTTCATTGTGAATTAGTTTTTTTGTTGTTCTATGTGGAATTGTTTGTTGTCCGAAAACGTCTTTTAGTTTCGTCGGCTCTGTGAGTGTTTTTCGATTATTTGTGTCTTTCTTAATCTTTCTTGTTGTTATCCATGAGTCGCGATCAACGTTTCTCCTAGGGATATTTGAACCAGATCTGTTTTGTCCAGTTGGCATAATCTTTGTTATAGAAGATCCATTATTTACTTTGTGACCATGGTTTTCGCTCACTTTTATTCTATCAACGCTTATATATTTGTTGTAAGTTGAAGATGATCGGACAGGTATCTGTTCTAGAGATGATTTTGATTTGATAATGCTTGGCTTTACGTCATCAACAAAATTTCTGAAGCCTCTTCTGATATTTTCTTTCCTGCTTCGTCCAACAATTACTGATACAGCTCGTACATTTTTTGCTTTTATATAATCTGCATATATTTTCTTTGCTGTCATTGAACCCGTAAAAATAGCTCCAGCTTTGACGTTTTTAGCTTTTATTCTGCCATGGGTATCCGTTTCTTTAGGTGCATGACCATAGGAGCTTCCGTTTATGCTATTGAATCTTCCAAGAGATGTATGCCCTAAAATAATATTTTAGTATAATCAAAAAGCTATTGTATTCATGATTATGTTACAAAAAAAATTAATACACTTTTTTCTATATCGACAAAAATCCATTGATTACAAAATTATATGATTGTAAGCAAACAGGATGTTTTAAAATGGGTTTTTATGCTTCATATTTTTTTCTGTTTCACAATTTAATTTGGGAAAGGATCTTTTGATCTAGATATTTCAGGTGGTAATTTATTTTGATGTTATTTTTGTATTTCATCTTATGACTACACTCATCCATATCTTAACCAGGGAATCAATCATATCGAACCTATTTTTGGCTACATGGCTCTATTTACATACTAAGAATCAACAGGCAGAAATTTAAAGGGCATTTACATAATAAAGATGATCAAATGAATAGATGTTCCCTTAAACAAAAGTCACTATTGTTAAAATATTGAGTGCATGTTCGAACGAAAACCTGCATGATCACGAAGTTGTCTTCTAAATAATTTTTTTTCATCAGTCATTTACTTATGCATTCTTAGAACTGATATAATTAAGAACATGTGACGGTTATGTTCTAACCACGATAACAGCAACATACACGTACGGGTTTGTAAACAAAAGTTAACAATGAATTAATCAAGTTATCCCACTGTAAGCCTGTGATTTCCCTGTTTGTAAACACCTTTCGTTCAAAGTGTGTTCCTTTAGTATCATTACATCATAAAATACGACATTTTGTTTTAAACGACTCATAAACAATAGTTTCTGAAGCATTCTTGGCCTCTAATACACATTTTAGTAGGTTATTCTAAAACGATATATTACCCTAAAAAAACAAAAAAATATCACACACACACACGAAACCAAACGAAAGAAAAAAAAACCGAATTGCATAAAAGTAACCATATCATTTTAGGCATATTTGTTATAATAATCAAGACTAAATTGTTTATTCGTAGTTAATATCACATTAATTAACTCTTTAAATCATCACCTTACTTTTCTGTTATAGATGCGTATGTCTCACTAGTTTCTTTCACCAGCTTTATACAACGACATTCGTCAGCAGAGGCATTTAACTTAGGCTAGGGTTATGTTATTGATTTTGATTTGTAAAATATACTTTTTTATGAAAAAAAAGTGTATTTTGAAAAGTTAAGATAGATGTAAAATGAAGTTAAAAATGATAATACTTACAGGTTATCATAAAACCAAAAAGTATGGATAAAGTAAAGTATTCCGCCATTTTGATCAATTAAATTGTTACTTTTATTCATTCCCTCATTAATAATGAAACTTTACATCATCAACCACTTAAAGGTCGTGCAACCTTTTTTTACCGGGAGTTGTTGTTTGATAATTTCGGTAATTATGTCATTTAAGGGGATTTTTTTAAAAAACTGTATATATCTTGAAGATATTTTTTAAACAAAAACAAGTTATATTAAGTTTTATCTTAAAATACGGTATGAAAATGGTAAAATAGATCTCAGAAAATTCATGTAGCTAATTTTAAAGTACATTCACCCTAGAAAATCACAAATTAAAGTATTGCTTTTCTTTCTTTTTTTTGGTTTGTTTTTGTTATGTCTTCCCTTGCAGTACTTTCACGGGATATATGTTGTATTATAAAGATTTTATAAACACTGAAGAAAAGAGTTGACGCTCGAGTACACCTACTTTCTCTTTTATTCAATATATTAGTAAACTGCCATTTCAAAGATAGTATCCAGGAAGAATTACGACTGAAAAACTCATTCAAATAATTGAGTCTAAGGAAATTTTTATAAAAAAGAATAAAGAAATGTTTATTCGACTACACTGATTTATGACTTATGACCGTGTCCATAAAAGATAATACATTTCCTATCAATACAAAGAGGCAGCAAATGTAAAAGAAAGAATGGAAACATAACGATGAAATGATGACAACGAGATTCATTGAGCTTTATTAAACTTTTCAATTTCACTGATCACTAAAATAATTTCAATGAAAAAAAAAATAAAATCGTCATTTTCTGCAACTCAATAACCAAAGTGAGTTAGGTGTAGTGGTTAGACGTGAGAGGCAATTGATAAATACTGTTATATGTTTACCCGTTACCTGTTTGAAGAAATCGTACTCAGCAGGGACAATAATTCCTAGACACACTGCGCGTCGTACAAATAATTTTTAACATATTGTTTGGTAGATGATATTGCGGACTGAATATTGCATGTCATCAATCGATATATGCGACAGCTTATGGAAAATTTGATGTATGGGTTTTAAAATTGCCGTTATCATGATAGTGAACAAAATATTATATTTCTTAAAAGTTAAAACTAATGTGCAGGCAATCCTTTCTTTTGATTTATAGTTATACAAGCGGCGCTTCAATTCTGCGCCATTCTTAAGAGCAACTGTCACTCTTTTGCACGATTCCTACTTACATGTCACAAATATACTGTAAAAATTCATGAAATTGTATACATTTATTACAAGTTCCTTGTTCTAATAATTTATTAATGCATTACTCGAAAAATTGAAAAAAATATATTAATGTCGTTTACCTATAAAAATGTACCATTATTAAGGATATAAGCCAGATATGTGAAGAATGGAACAAAAATATCCCCTTCTCCCCACAAAGCAAAGGGATTACTAGGTAACATTAGCCTCCTGAGCTATATGCTCATTCGTTTGGACGCATTTCCATTTTATAACGTTTTGATTTGTTTTTTTAAATGCCAAACGTTACACTGTCCATTCTTTCGTTTGTTCGTCTTTATCGTTGGTTCCCAAAGTACAAGTTTGAACCTACAACTATTTCCGATGCTTCACTTCCGAAGTATCGCTCACAAAGTTTCAAAACACCTCAGTTGTTCCACCGGTAGATACACCAATGGTGGATGATATATTTTCACATAATGATTAATCGGATTTCATGATTCCATCGTCGCTTTTAGGAAAATGAAGAAAATAATTTTAAGAATTTAAGTATGAATATTGGAAGTAAAAGCGAATACTACAACCTTGAAGGATAATATCATATTTTAAAGTAAAATTCCGAATTAAACGATTATCATTAGATGTGGCCCAACATTGAAGTCGAAGTTGGCTAGTACTATTTCCGTTTAGGTGTGATGTAGTCTTGAGAATATCTAGGTTGAATCTGATAAAAAAGTATTGAAATTAGTTTTTTTGATTTATACATTTTGCCACTCATTCAACTAAACACTAATGTTTGAGTCATCCAATGTGTGCACCCTTGCTTAATCTTTTGGTTTGTTGGCACAATTCAAGTTGTTTCCCCTACACATGGTTTTCTATATTTTCAATTTAGGTAAATGTTCCGCCTATTTTGCCGTTGTATTGTCTCTTGTATTATGAAAGTTTTGTTCTGCTGTGATCGTCATGTCTTTACTACTTTCAGAACTTGGTTGAATATTGGTACTTCAACATGTCTTACACCAAGTACAAGCATTATTTTTATGGCAAGAAGAAGGAGAGAAAAAAAGGTTTTTTTACACCAAAATATGCCATACTTCAATTTGTCAATCATATATCCGAGGTTCGAATGTTATCCTCACTTTCTATTACAAATGGTATTAAAAAGTAACCTCAAGCACAATTTCAGAAGAATTCAAATATCCGAATTATTGTTTATAATAAGGTGTTTGATTAATTGTTCAGAACATTTCGTATCATATTTGCAGATGATATGATTTAATTAACCTTGCACAAGACATTTTAATGGTAGAATTAACAATTATTCTTGAAATATTTGTAATAAAAGTCTTCAAAATGCATACAAGGTCGCATCAAAATACATGCATTTCAAAGATTTTAATTACTTTTATTCGACATTACCATGCAAATGTCTTAAGCATAATTAATTAGTGATATTACCTTTTCCTAGATATATTAATTCTAACTACTGGTTTAAATGACTTACGTTTTAAAGTTCTTTTTTGTAAAAGGACATGTTCTAAATTTAGATTCACGTGAGTTTTGGAAAATGCTATTAGCTCGTAATCAATAATGTAAGTAATAAATGAAAAAAGTAAGCTTTGTAATATTATCACTCCCTCTCTTTGCATTACTAGGATTCACATAAATTGATTTAATGAATGGCTGTTACATTTTTCGGCCTATAAAGAAATAACCTCAATCACGTGGTGCACACTAAAAAACCTGCCAAGCAGTCTATTTTAAAGTGCACACAACGGGTATTCAGATTATTTCAAATAGACCGAATAAATTTAACAGTCATTCCTTATACATTAAATCAAGTACCAAATTTCAATGAGAAAATCATTGAAAAAAGTTTGATATCGTCACAGTCATTGCAAAATTTTGTCTATGAGATGATAAACGAAATTTTTTATCCAATCAGAAACCGAGAGACTTTTGAAATTATATTATATGATTACAATTTGATTTACGATATACAAAATGTATGACTAAGGATAAAAAACATATAGTTATCAATGATAATTTCCGGTCTTTTTCTCTTTTTTATTTACGGATTTGTTGTTTTTGTATGTGAATAAGTGCTGTAAATTGTTTACACATGAATTATGTTTCGAAATAAAACAAAAACATGTGTAATTCCGGTGGCAATATACTATCGTTTTGTCTTCATAAAAATCATAATTGATATAAAATATTATAATATTTTTTGCTGGTTTCTGTATTGAATTAAAATATTGGGAATAACCGCGAGTGTATCTTAGAAAAAAACATATAATAATAGTAATGACACTGTGTTCCACAGAAAGAATCGTCAAAAGAAGGTGATGGTTAGTAGGAAGAATTTTAATATCAGAGCCGGGTGTGATACACAACGCAATTGGCTATCGCGGCCAGGTGTTTTTATATAGAAGCCAATTGATTATAACGTGGCAGGTTTGAAACTAATTGACAATAACAATAGTGAGTTATAAAGAAGCCAATTAAACATAACGGCTAGTGCAAATATAAAAACCATTTCACTAAAGTATTCAAGTTAGTTGCATATCTGTCGTCTTCACCAATCTGTGAGTTGAGAGAAGCAGGGCGATTCAACACCAATGATTGTATTTTACTCCGTACTCCCAATTTCATATTAATGGCTTGTCTTATAATTACTTTTTAAGGATCCTAAAATTTTCGCCTATCGTTTTTTCGTTTGTTTTCTCTCGTGTTCTTGACAAAATAAAATAATTTATATCTGAAATGACTACCTGTATTTTCTTTTACACCATCTTTGACTTAAATAAGCAGATAACTCAACACAGTTAAAGAACAAAAATATATATGTTTCACTGCTATAATTCGAAAAATTCATAATATATAGATTCCTTTCTAAACTAAACCTCAACCAACAAAGTAGATTGATGTTGTACAATGATTTATTTATACATCTTATAAGTTGTCATTACCTTATTAAAGTCAATATCAAAATCTGTCACATTTGAAAATTAAGAAACAATATAGGAAATCTATCTTTTTAACTAAATCCGAACCTTCTTTAACTGCACATCCATGCGCGTTAAACAGAAATTCATTTTGTTCCTTATTAATGTAATATTAAATAATATAGAAATTTTTGCTTTTTACGAGAAAGACTAATTATTAAGATACAGATCAAAAGGGGTTTTTATTCATTTTTAATAATTCATTGCTTTTATTAGATGGTATGTCTTTCATTCTAAGTCTTAAAGAGATAATGAACTATAACAAAAAGTAATTCAACCAAAAACAGGATCTAACAAAATTAAAATGTCGAACATGACAATTTGTCGTATTTTATCGTTTACATACTTATTATAATAATGATGATTAATATAATCAAACGAACGAGGCTTATTTCGACACCAACTCCCCATTATCGCCTTCTATGATGTATCTGTTCTTAGTGCGAACATGGAACGCACCGCTAATTACAATTGGTTAACATAATTAATTTAAATGAAATAGAGGAGATAACAAATTCATAAATTAAAGTCTCTACTACACGAGACGTTCAGTAACGTTTTGTGTGTGTAACACCTTGGTGTTGACTTGGAGTATCAGTCATGAAGGAGACGGTGTTATGTATAGTATTCCTTCAGCTGGCACTTGTGTTTGGGGGTAAGTGACATAGAAATAAATGTGTGAAAGATTCTTAAACTTATTAAAGATTTTATTACCGCTGTATTTTTATTTTTTTCATATTAAATAAGAAAAGGGAACGAATTTTCTCTATCTACAAGAACTTATGTTATATGATAAATTTTCAAAAATATTTTCGATATTCAAATTGTGATTCAAAAACGTCCCAAACTTATTTTAAGAGATTAGTGTAGTAATGCATACTTTTGTTATTAAGTGCACATTTGGGTAATGCTGTGTTTCCATTTCTTTGAATCATTTAACTGTTACAAAATTATTTATGATATCTTTACTCTCTAGAACAACTATATGCAAATTTATATTGACATATTTCCTAATTGAAATTAGAAACACTTCTTTGTGTTGTACAAAGAGCACGAGAAATTTGCAGAGGGTACAATTATTTTGATATGAACCTATAAATGTAAAATTTGAGTTAACCCTGATAAAATGAATTTTCATTAACTTACCGTACATTTAATATGTTGTCGTAATATAAAATTATACGAAACTATATTAGAATTTGACAATTTCGTGTTTTTATTACACATTTTCTATATTGGGTATAGATCACCAAATAAAACAAAAGAATTAAGTAACAAAGCATACATTTGTCATTCTGATATATTCATATGAAAAAGAACATGTTTTACATTTACAAGAATGTAAAATGTCGTTGCTACCATATCCGTTTACAGCAATCATAATTTATCATGAGCAGTTGCTAAATGTAAAGATTTAAGCAACGACCAGTATTAATTGTATTCAAGATGACAAGTTTGTAAATGATAAACAAAAAACGTCAAATTCTAAATTTGGGAGATTAACTATATTTAGTAATCATTCGACCTTATAAGCCGTGACGTTGTTCACATGGAAATTCTTAATAAGCAAGATTTAATGTTTCCTATAATGTAGCATTGTCATGCATTTCCTAACATTCACATCCTTCAAACTTTGTGACGATTATTATATTTTCAGCCCCAAAGTCAACACAGACCAACAAAGTAGTCCCGAAAGATAGGGTCTTACAAGGTGCAGTCGAACAGTTGTTTATACCCGATGGAAATTCACTTTTCGAAATCGACATCGTCCAGGGATATAACCCAGAAGTAATTCAACATGTACGAAGGAAACGACAAGCAGAAGAAAAATCCCTGGAACGAAAATCCTCATCGAAAAAACGACGAAGGAAGAAGAAGAAGAGGAGGCGTAGCGAAAAGAAACCTGGAGCGGTAACCACATTAAGGGAAATAACTCCAACAGAGAAGATAATGTTACCACCTGTTGAAAGAGAACCTGAAAATCCACCAATGGAAAATGCACTTGAACCAGCAAGAAAGAGTCGTCGTACCTTCAGACCTCCACCGCCTACAGACCCTGCCCCAACTTTACCAGCTCTAGTCCTGAGTGAAATGGAAAATAATAATGATGACAACAGCGGTTTGTTGAAAGTAAAAAGTCTTAAATCTGTGTTTATCAACACAGACAACATGAGAACAAACAAACTAATGGCAGACAGAATTAAAGCAGATGCTATTCATGCAAAAGATGTCGTGGTCACTTCTAAGAAGAAAAAAAGCGGATCTCGTTCAGGTGGACGTAAACGAAGACGTCGTGTAAGACCATCAACTGCCGAATTTATCGAACAAGGCCCTTTATTTGAACATGATGGAACACAACGAGTTAATTCTATTCTTGAGCAACCTCAGTATATTCCTGAAACAATATTAACAAAAAATCCTTATGGTTTAGGAGATACAATTTACCAACCAGAAAAACCAAGACGACGTTTCAGAGTGAATGAAAGACATTTATATCGGGAGCCGTTAACTGTGGATCCATATGGTGATGCATTGACATCTGGTAGACCAGAAGTAGCACACCCGGAATTTATTTCTTCCAGAGTTAGGAGCAAAGTACCACTATTAAGTGAATTTATCGAAGGAACTTCTGGTAATTCTAAGCCATCCACAACATTTGTCAATCGACGACGACCATTTGCAAAACAAAGACCGATCGAAGAGTTCCATATATTTGATAATCCTATCAACACTGAACGACAAAACCCAGTAGCCAAACGAGTTGATAAAACATCAAAAAGATTTACTAAAAATGTAGATCCTTGGTTCCTCTAAATATAGATACAAATATATATTTACTTAAACATAATATATGCAAGAACTATTTTCAAACTATGTCCACTGAAAGTCTAAAAAGACTCAAGTAGAGGATATGAACTGTGTTAAGTGTGTTTGGACTACGAACATTAATTGATGATATGTTTTTATATTTGTTTGCAAACTTATCCACTTGCTTTGTTAGAAAAAAAACATGTCATGTATCTTCAAAATTAACGAAAGATGTGTTCATAAGTATTACCTATACATGGACTGATCGTGTCAGTAGATGATTAGACATAATTTTCCTCACGGATTTAGGGCTAATGTTTAAGACTAAATGATATATATTAAAAACAAGTATTCGTGATGCTCATTTATTAAAAAATGTCGTAGATTTGTTTAGCATTCAAGTACTTTAAATGCAGGTTTGAGATAGTTATCAATCATGATAATTCCGCATAAATATACGATATATAATATTTACTTCGTAGTAGGTTTTGTTACTTGTTACAATAAAATTGAAATAAAATAATACTACATTAAAAGATTTAGTTTTGTCAGTATTATAGTTATGACATATATTTAATAATATTAGATAATTTATAAGAAAAATCATGGACGAAGTAAATCTGAGAATGCTAAAAACTATTCAAACCATAAAAAAGGATAGCTGTATGTATGATAAAAATCACACAAACCAAAACAAAATAAAAAAACAACAAACAAACAAACAAAAAACAAAACAAAACAAAAAACAAAACAAAACAAAAACAAAAGCAAAAGCAAACCCCCCCCAAAAAAAAAAACCAACCCAAACAAAACAAACAAACAAAAAAAAAGAAACAAAAGAAACAAAATGAAGAAAGAAACAAATAAAAACCCAAAAAGAATGTTTTCTATCTAGATACAGCATATTTGTTATATCATATCCAGGGAAAGTATAATTGTTATACCATATCCAGAGAAAGCAAATTTGTTTTAACATAAACAGAGAAAGTACATTTGTTATGTCATATCCAAAGAAATCTCATTTGTTGATATATATTGTGAGAAGAAAGCGCATTCATTAATGTCTATACAGAGAAAGTACATTCGTTATTTCATAGCAAAAAGCAATGAATGACAAAACTATGTGCTGCCACCAATACTTTTGTCTTAACATTATTAATTGATATAAACGCATTTTAATGATGAAAACTCGTTCCTGAGGAATGACAAATTTGAAGCAATTTGGTTAGGATTTGGCTGCTTACACCAAACCGCCAGCAAAATATTTGACGAAGATTAAACTTTAAACTTCAAGAAACATTACCAATTAGGTCTAATCACATGCATTCCCTATGGTGTATGTAAAAGTCCCCTGAACTAAGAATACAAAATTGAGAGTGCTAAGGTAAAACTATCAGAGGACTATCTCTTATTACATCATAAGAGAATAGATTTATTTCAAGGAAAAGCATTAGTCGGAGAGGGTCTGCTTTTATAAGGCACTCAAAATGGGGAATATCCTCAATCTCAATTAACAATTTGATATAAAACTTGCATATTAGCTTCTTCTACTTAGTGATTATTGCAATGTATCATAAAATGACTTAGGCAAAGAAAGGCCAACACAGACACTCTTTTATCTAGATATTCCATAGAAACAGACGTCTATAGAAGATTTTTTTCTATAGCGTTAACTCTTAGAATTAGTAGTATCTTTCTTTGTTATCAATAAATCAGAGAAAAGGAAATTCTAAGTTTATACCTCAAATACTTATAAACCCCAAAAATAAAATGACTTCTGTATGTAAATAAAATATAACAATTCATTTTCATTTCAAAACTTAAGCAGCAGTATATAAAGGAATCATACAAATCTTGTAATATTTAATACACTCTAAAAGGATAAAATCTACTTTTTTAATTAAATTGTTTTATGGGTCTATATGATGAAATAATTATCTTTCTAATCAGTCTGGTCTCAAGAGATAATCCACGTGAAAAAATCTTAAGTATTTCAGTGTTATTTACATGGTCATCTCCTTTAATTTGGAATTCTACAATTCATTGTGTAACTTATATCTCCGATGACCAAGGTATGTATGAAAAGCCTCATGCTGATTTCTGTTTACTATAATTTTTTTTAACAAAATATCAAAAATAAATGATATATAGGCTTCCAAACCATGTATCTCATTTTTCAGTATTCTTAGCTTGAGTGTTACTTTGCAAATGCCTTTGAAAGAGTGTCTTTTTAAGGAGTTTAAGACACAAACATGTGAATCAGTACTCCAATTTGAGCATGTGATATATATAGAGTGTGCCTTTGTTGAAATCATCACTACAGAAGTTTTATGGTCGTCATTATGCACTCGTGGATGGTTAGTGTATCCATCTGCACCATGAAAACTGATTTGTTCAACGTGTCATAGTTTTTCTTCTCTTTCGTCTACACGGGCGAATTTTTATGAGCAACTCGGCGGATGTTTCTTGGAAAGCAGAGGATGCTTACCCTATCGGTGCACCTGGTTTATGCTCCCAGTTTTTAGTTGCTTAATTACTCTTGTTACTTTGTATTTTTTATTTTATTACTTTATGCTCTTTCTTGTGTTAGTGTGTTTTCCATGTCCGGTCATTCTTCCTGGTTTACTTTCTTTGATTTTCACTAGAATATTGGTTCACTTGATTACTCTTGCAAGACCTATTACTTTCATCGTACATCTTGTTGTATTTAATCGACCGATCTGTCTGGACGAATCGGAAATCAAACTTATCAAAAAACAAACAAAAAAACAAAAACAAAAAACAAAAAAAAACAAAAAAAACAAAAAACAAAAAACAAAAAAACAAGAAATTCCCACATCACAAAGCAGGTTGCAGATGGCTCCAAAACAACATTATACACAGGTACAGCGAAGTAGTTGGCCCTATATACTCAAGCAACATAAAATTAAACTCAAAGTGAAAACGAAACAAGAAATACAGAGGCCAGATATTTCTGACGTGGAACAGGCACAAAAAATTTAGTGGGGGTTAAATATTGTCACAACTATCCCCTTTATAAAATCTGGCCACTGCGGAAAACATAGTTAACTTATATGATTTAAAATTATAAAATACTTCAGAAAGGCAATATTTCTAGAATTAATGCGTTCATACACATTGTGTAGAATGAAAAGGTATAACTCCTTATTAGCAATCAAAGTGTATTATTATCCCAAACTATAAACACCCAGTTTAGGATAAGATATGAAACATATTCCACCAAAATTAGTGTCCTCAAACCTCGAAATTTTAAAGTTCTTTCGGTTTGGTCGGTCCGTAAAGGTGAGCATATACTACGTGACATCCATTCCATTGCAAAAGAGTAAGATACGGGAATAGTTTAGCTTCGATAATACAGCATTACGACAAACCATAGACATATGATTTGATTTATACTGATATTGTTTATGCGAATTACGACGATCTTGGCTCATCTCGTTACCATGTAAACGCTACGCTTCTGGATACAGAGTAGACTTGGAAAATTGGCACATAGTTCAAAGAACATAGAGTATACAATAACACGTACAAAAACATAAAAATAAATAAGTAACCCGGATTCCACTAAGTGTGGTGAACTATATCATACCTTGTTTCACCAACTTTTTCCCTTGATTGATTGGCCATCAAATGTTAACTGCATGCCCTTTTTAATGAACTGGACAATTGACATGGGGTTTGAACTCTCTTTCATTCTTAAGGTAATTTAATCTATAATAGAACAGTAAAATCTCCCAATCAATCGTCCAGTTAAGTACAAAGGAGGATTGTCATTCAATAAAGGAAATACCAACTATTCCTCCTGAATATCATAATTGTATGCATACATAATAGTAAAACGCAAACTATTGACTTTCAAATTACCATGAGCGTATCATATTAACCTTTTGACAATATATATTCACATGAGAATCATTGAAAATAATAATAATAATAATAATAATAATAATAAAAAACAATTTCATTTAGACAAGGACAGTTTTGTCGAGAACAGAAAGCTACAGATTTTATTTTTTATAAACCTCATATGTTGTTGACTAAACATAATTACAGTTCTTTATTTGGCTACAAACCGGAATGATATCGGGAATGACACATCAATCAAGTTAATTTGTCATATATGTATATATATATATATAGATAAGGTTGAAAGTCAGTTAAAAATGGTATAACAAAACCAGCGATATTCTTCATTGGTTACCAAAGTTGCTGAAAGGTCTAAAATAGAACATATGTCGGATGTATATTTATCTATTTGACACGATGTCTGCATGGTTCATTCTGGTGTTTAAAATGTAATCAACTATTTTAAGTTTTCTTTTAACTTAACTTTATACGAAACCAAGTCACATAAATGACAAATTTTATTCTTAGTCAGGACATTTTTATGTCTTGGACAATTAATTTACTAATTACTGAGAAAAAATTCAAATAGGTGACATGTGTACATAACATATGTCGTTGTGCAAACTACGGTTTTGTATTGTTTCAAACAAGTTTAAAATACAATGTGTATCATGAGGCTTTCAAAGTTTGCATCATTGCTTGTGGTTGCAATTCTGACAATACCATCTACATCAAGCCGAAAACCAGGTAGGGCGTTTTAAAACCATAATTAATTAGTACTTTTACACATGTTATAATCATGTAAATTATAAAACATGGTACACAAATTTGTCAACGGAGACACAAAGACCATATATGATAATTTAATAACCACGTTCTGAAACATCTTGACAATTATTTTCGCAGTGAACGTTTGAAAATGTGAAAAAAAATATTTGTACTTTAAAACAAACTGTGATATGTGTCTGCCTAAGGGAATATTTATACAGATGAACATACTATTAATGTGTGAAAAAAAATGAGTTAGTTACCTCGAACATTATTGAGAATATATCAATTGGAGACGGGTTAAAGATAAGAAAATTATTAAATATATATTGTTATCCGAATTACTCTCATAACCGCTAAAAGTAGAAGTTAGTTACTAAATAATTGTATTCGTGATATGCATCCTCTGAATGTTGCATTCCTATTTTCCATTGCATCGACAATACCCTCTATGAATACCTTAAGACAAGGAAGTAATATATAAAGTTAGCGACATTGGATGTGTCATTCACTTGTATAGAAAGGCATATTATTTTGTTTCGTAATTTATTTAATTGGGAATACTCAACTTAACTAGTCTATTTAGATCTAGCCAAATTGGATGTGTCATGCATTTGCATAGAAAGGCAGATTATTTTGTTTTGTAATTTATCTGCTCAGGAATACCAACTAATTCATCTTCCCAGGATAAAATTTTAGACCACATATGAATATATAATTTGATCACATTTGTCTTATATATACTATGAAAAAGCCACAATTTTCCATATTCAGTTGAAGATCATTAACTGCTAAAACTACCACGTGATGCATACAAACCATTTAAGGCACTTCTTTTTCTTCTTTTTTTCATTTGCAAAGTTGATATTACGGTTTGATACGTTTTTACCGCCATTAGAGCTTCAGTACAAACTACTTTAAAATAAGCATGGCATAGTGTATTTCAACTTAATAGCATTTATTCTTTCAAGTACTTAACGTGTTTTATTTGAAATTATATCATATTTTTACGAATCTGCAATATATATCGCAGGCAAAACATAAAATGCCAGTGGTTACAAAAACAAAAAAAAATTAACGTCTAAACCCCTTATCCATGGCTTTAGACGTCACAAATAAAATCTATACATCAGATGTTCTAGAGATTCAACAAAATGTCTGATCATGAACTTCATGGTATTACGAAGAATTTTATTATTGGATGGTACCCACGCAACAATTTGCATCCCTTTGAATTTTATTCCTTAACAACAAAAGATATGTTTATTAATTTGTCATCATTCTTTTGATATCTTGCTTACAATGTTCAAAGAAAAAGCCATACCTTTTTCTAATAAATTGCTTTATATATTCAAGGAAAACGCCAAGAACGAAATTATAGCTATATGAATCATCAATTTGAAGCTACCCATCACAACGGACATTTTCGCACAAATAAAAGATATAAAAGACTAGAAGGTCAAATACCAAGGCGATCAATGTTTATCACTACCAGGAGAATAAAACGCCCAAAACCTGTTCACGATAATGAAGGTATTCTAGCTTCGAAGGAGATTCAAGCAAAATATATCAATGCAGGAGCGTTAAAGGCTGACAATGTATTCGCCGACGAAATATATGGTGATGTAGTTTATAGTGACGTTATAACAGTCATGGATAAAAAGAGCTCAAAATTTCAAAAACTGAAGAACCTTTCTGAAGTGAAGAACAACACAAATGAGTTTATTGTTAAACAATCTAACAATAAAAACTTTTCCTCAGGAAAAAACGGATGGCAAAAAAGGCGGCTGAGAATTAATCAAAATCGACGAAAACATAAACGTGTTTTTCCTGAAAGACGACGAGTCAAACGAAGATATAAAAGCACCATTTTAGATGCAAACAATCATCCGTCCATTGCCTTTCAAAATGGCTACATAAAAAGGAAGAGGTTACGTCCGAAACCGTTTGATAGATTAAGTGTATGACAAGAATGATAATGCCAAAACATTGTTTAAAATCTCTTTAAAAATATCACAATAAGTACAATGAATTTCCATAACAAGGAGTTGTAAGACAAAACAACTTTTATGCAGAAATTCATAAATCAAGTACTACTGTTCTTCTTAAATAAAGTTATTCAGCAAACATTGGTAAAAATAAAGACAATATCAAATAATTTAAATTTAAAACCAGAATTGTTTTTCTTTTGATCGCATTGAGTATTATTTCGAAGGGAATATACACGGTGTGACGATTAAAGAACTTTTGTTTCGTTTTGAATGATGATATATTTAAAACATATTTCATTTATTTCATTTTTTTAATACCGCAAAACATTGATACGGTGTTATGGTGAAGGTTTCTTTTTTATGTTCATATAAAATCTTTTTTCAGCCTACGGCGTCGTTTTACTTTAGGCCTAATCACCAAAAGCGTCTTCGCATCTATGTATTTGCTACGAACTTTATCTGCTTTAATTTTATTTGCCGTTATGTCTTTTGCACTTATTTTATCAGCTACTAACTTTCTCGCTTTCAGGAGACCAGATTCATCGGTATAACGAACTCTATCCTTTATAATATCCTCTTGCACATTTTCGGACAAAACAGGATTCACGGCTGTTTTAGTTTTTCCATTTTTAATTTGTGTTCTTTTTCGAACAAAAGTATTGCCTTCACTCGCTCCTACTTTAAATAAATCACTCAGGAAAATATTTCGTGGTTTTGTTCTTTCAGCGCCTTCGGTATTTTGTGTTCCATATTGCTTCCTTTTATTTTTAACAAGTACTTGATCAGTGTCTTTACGCGAAGCCTGGATATTAATTCCATTCCATTGAAAGTTAAAATTGACACTACTGTTCGAGGGAAGTCGCTTTGGTACGTATGATTTGTCATCAGTTTCTGAAATTCCTTTTCTAACAGAGTTATATTTATCGGATATCATAAAATTATCGATTGACTTTTTTGTGCTGTGTGATGGAATTGCCTCCCTTCGTAAACCAAAAATATCCTTCACTGTCCTGTCGTTTCTTGATGGCTTACTTCTAAGGAAATTCGAAAGGCCAATATTACCGTCTGATTTTTCATCGTTTGTATTCACATCAACAGATACACCTAAGATGCTTGGATCAAAAGCTGTTGTTTTTCTACGGCTTTTGCGTACTCCTTTTCGATTCTCATCCCGACGCACTCCTCCTCGTACAATTACAGAATCCGCTACTATCATATGTCCATATACCTGATCGGCTTTGACATATTTACTTTTAACGTTAAATGATTTGATCTTATTGGCTTTTATTCTTTTTGCTTTTAATGTTCCTTCGGAGTTTCTCTTAAACCTTTGCCCATGAGTAAGTTTGGAATCAACGCTTTTTAAATCAGTACTGTCTTCAAAGATTCCAAGGCCTTTTTTGGCCCATTGTAAAATCCCAATATTATGATCCCTTATATATTTTCTGTCGTAAAAGCTATTTACTTTGTTGGAAAATAAGCCAGATGCTGAAAATGAAGGAAAAGATACCCTTTAGATTGAAATTAATAGCATATTTGAACAGTAATCACATAAAAAAAATACCGGTCACAAAATTATTTACTTCTATTGGAGGAAGGCAATATGTCTACCTTTTACACGAAACCAGTCATCAGTTTTGAATTTCGTATTTAAAAAAAATATTTACTCTAAACTGACGCATGATTCGTTAATACGTTGTTGCATTTATAGATTTTCTAAATGTATTATGCTTAATGTTCGGAATGACTTTGGTATGACAATAATGCCATGCTTAATTTTTCATTTGTTCTCATGGAAACATGGACAATAAACTAAAGGTTAAATACGTAGTTTTACAATATCCGGAAAGTTATAAAATTTCTTGCACTTACATTGAACAACGTAAACTGAGATGACAATATATATCCAATAATATGCTACATTTGTCATTGTTTTCTCCTTCAAACAAAACTAAACATCCGGGATGCTGTTTTATTACAAGTTAAATGTGGTCCATCTCAAATGACATTACTCATTCCTTGAAATAACACATATTGTATGAAATGGCTGTAAACCCATCTAAATCTTACAATTAACGAGATTTGTGTTAGTTTCTCAGTGATTTATGTGTTTTTTTGTATTCATATGGACATTTTACTTTAGAACATATCAAACTGACTTAAAAGGGTTTTGTCCCGTCTGTGAAAAAATATTCCATTCTGTTGGTGACTTTAGGACAAGATTTGCAGCTATCGAAGATTTTTTTTTCTTATGGACACCAATAATAATAAGAAGACATTTGACACAACAAAGAGAAAATAAGTTTTTAACATGACGTCTACCTTGACACGGCTAATAGTAAAGTGTCCGAGAAATTAAAAACCTACTGTAAAATTCCTTAATGGTGCTATGCTAGGACGGTACAGATTTTGCAAACAAAGACCATAGATATTTATATCACATTTGTCCGAAATTATTCAACTCAAAAGAACATGAGGTTTTCAAGAAAAAAGATGTAGAGGATGTTAAAAGCCTTTCCGAAAAAACAAGATGCTAGCAAAGGAAGCCAGAGGGCATTTTGCCAAAAATCAATCATAATTTTGTTACTTTGTATGTATGATTTTAGTTACTTTATGTTCAAGTTGTGTATGTCTGTTTTCCATGTCTGGTCTTTGTGCCTGGATTACATTCTTTTGATTACCGCTATAACATTAGTTCCCTTGATTACTTTTTCAGTGGAGATGACATACTTTGTTTGACTCAGTTATAAATAACAATATAGATGCTTAATACCTGGTCCAAAACTGATACAAATATTGAAAGCGGTATAAATTAAGTGGTTAGATATGTTGTGGAAAAACATGATGCGATTGAAAGTAATTGCCGCTTTTTAAATAGTCGATTTTTTTTGTGAGTTGGGCTTGTTATGCTACGTTTTTTTTAGTTTTGATAAAAATTAGGAAATATTATAAGAACTATCTAAAAAGTAGAGAGTAAGATAAAATATTTTATCAGAGGAAACAGTTAAAACGGTCGTATTGAACTAGTGATAATTGTAGATGAACTACTGTATTCTGGATGAGACAGCTTGTAACAATATATGTTCATATATAAGAAATCTGCTTATAAGATGCTTTGAAATGTGCTTATAAGAAATAATATAAGCTTTATCAATAAATTATTGTTCAAATGTTAGAATTTCTATCAGACAACAATTTTGACAAATTTTGATGACAGGAGACTGGGCAGCAGACAATTAAAATATCTATGAGAATTGATTGACCCAATTCTTGGCCGATCTGTTCATATATTCATTGGAATCAAGATTTTTACAAGGGCTACTATAAAAAAGAGAAGCTTGTAGCCCAGCTCTTCAATTTCAGTTTCTTTTATATAGATGATGTATTGTCTCTGAATAACCCTAGTTTCAAGGCTTACTTACATCTAATCTACCGAAATGAACGTGAAATGAAAGAGACCACTAATGCACAGTCGTTTGGTTCATATATAGATATCAACCTATACAGAGATTATACAGAGCGTTTATTTCGAAACTCTTATAAAACGGGATGATTTTGACTTTCCCATTGTAAACTTGTATCTTAAACTTTTTATATAAACATCATCACTAATCTTTACGGTCGTCATTAATGTTTGAATGATGGATATAAAATTTTCATTGCACGGATAAGACAGGATGTTTTCAGTTAGATTTCACGTCTCACAGAAAATACAACATACCAACCTTTACACTCACAAGGTGCTATAGTGTATCTGCTTTCGCATACTTTGTCGGATGATCTATAAGTGAGGATATATGTCAAATGAGCTACTTGATACTACGAATCAGAACAGTGTTCTCGATATTACATCTAGTGTCCTATAAATCTTGAAAAAGTTCATGACACTGGGTCTGTGATTTGTGTATGATCTTTTTTCTACGTGAAAACCAGGTCAGGATAAATTGATTCATTTACACGAATTTGTGCATTTAATTATCTATTTCAGATAATTGCTTACTATTGCCATATCATTTACTGAAAACAACAAAAAATACCAGAAATTCCACGATATTTACAAGATTGGTTATGTTTTCAATAAAAGAACTTTCCAGAATTGTTGAGATGTCTTCCTATTTTACTAGCAAACAAACTGTGAACCTGTTGGCATGACAACATGCAATTATGCACTTGTAAATCGTTTACATTAGATATAAATCAGTGTCAGAATCCAACGCACATAACTTTATTTGTAACAGCATCAATTTGGTTTACCTGTATAGTGTGTATTGGAGAATAATATCTTTCTTTTGTAAAAGTAGCATTATTTTCCATTCGTCTTAAAACTAAATCTACTAAGCATGCTTTACCGTAAAAGAGGTCAATAATATTTGTCATTTCTTTATAAAAACTGTGCTCCAAATGTTGAAATAAATTGACTTGTAGAAGTTTAATTGTTCGTTGCTTGATTTTGGTGGATGAATGTCTCATTGGCAATCCTTCCACATATCCTATTTTATATCATTCTGAGTTAATGGTCACTTCATATGTCAAACATAGCCTGTTAATAACAAAATAGTAGGCACAACTACAAATCATAGATATCAATTCCATCGTGTACTGATACTTTTTGACATTTCTATTCAGGGTCATCACTTATAGTGACATACAGTTGACCATATTTTGAACTCAATGAATAATTATCATGATATATATTTTGTTATCATTAAGTCATTATATGACGTATATAAATCATTCGTTTTAAGCTAAATGTATGTCCGCACGCCTCTTTGAACAAATGTCATATTTAAGGAGGTAGGGTAAGGGACACAACTCTTACAAATCATTGGAAAGTTTTAAACAGCATTTTTATCAATCTCACGGAAGTATCAAAGTAAATTGGACTGATTTCATTCTGTTTCAAATGAAAGCTTGAGAGGCTTTGGTGAAATTGAATATGATACAAACATATCACTGATTTCAATTATCATGTTCCTTACCCTAGGTCTACCTCCTTAAATTGTCATACAATCAAAAGTTTTTGTTGTTGACATAGTCATTTTTGATTGAATTCAAAATTGCAACTGAGACGATACCGTGCATAGTTGCTATCAATCATTTACGCAAATGAATGACAAAAAATAATGATCCTATAAACAACTCAAACCGGAAGGATCGAAATTGCAAGATGTACATAATGGCCCTCATACGTGTAGGGGGATGTTGCTCGGACTGACTTTTTCACCTGTCATGCGCTTTCGAATGATCATTCTTAACCAAAATACACACCAGAACGTTAAACAAAAATATGAGGCCTTGGGGTAAATCGTAAAGTTATTCAGAGTATAGAAGTCAATATTAACGAGAAATTAAGCGATACATAATGCAAAACCATTGGCTTTTCGATCATTCCTTTTTCGTATTCGATGGTGTGAACTGAAATGCCAAAAATAAATAAATAAATAAAATAAAATAAAAAAAAAAAAAAAAAAAAGAAAAAAAAAAAAAAAATAAGAAAGAAAAAAAAAGGGGGGAAAGAAACATATAAAAGTAGAAATGGCGAACCATTTCTGTATAAAGGTCATTTTCGTCATGTCCACTGGTCAATTTTTGATTACGTACAGGTGTGTATTTATATTGTCTGTTTCCTCATTTGCATTTTTCTGTGCATTGGTAGTTATTTATATATATGTTATTGTGTTGTTCTTATAGTTGTTTTACCCATTAGGTATATATTATTTCAATCAATAATTAAAATGAATAATAATTGATCTTAAAAAAGCAATCAAGGGAACCAAGATTCTAGTGGAAATTGAAATAATGTAATCCAGGGACAAATTCATACAACAAAGAACTTAAATTACCAAAATAATACATACAAAGTATCTAAATTAAATGAGCAAATCGGACTATACTAAAAACTAGGAGCATACTCCCATGCTCTAAAGTCATATACTGTCTCATCTCATCCCCCTTTCTAAACGACTAGTAATCATAAACAAGAATATCTAACAACTTCCCTAACATAGATAAAGGAAACCAAAATTTGTGTTGCATGCAATATGAACCATGTTTGAAATGTTTTTATGACGTAATTGTTAAGATTTGTTTTTAAAAAGCTACGATATTTTGAAGTAATCTATATATTTTGCACATCAGTCTGACACTGGAGGCCAAACATCTACCAGCCAACTGATGTGATATATTTGTTTTCCGATACGTAATTCAAAAAGTGCATTCTAAGGATTTAAAAATATTCAGAAAAAAAATTATACATACATTGTAGCCAGAACCACTTTGAAATCATTGTGTAAAAAACGGAGAAATTTGATATAAGGAATTGTTTACCTTTGAACAAGTAAGATAGAACAAATATAGGTTTCATAATGAATGAAAGTTGACTGTCGCTAAATATAAACTCAAATTACTTAATTCGACATTATATACAACAAGCTTCGGGAATTTTGTAATAATGTTAAAATTAAATAATTCAAGTTAATTTGTCGCGATGTTCATGCATCATTCCACCATTTTCTCTATGATCCCGTCCAAATATTTGATATTTTATCATTTGGTTTCCACGACTGTCGATAAGTGTCCTAATACTATATATTTTTAAATATCGTTAAAGACAATGACAGATCGCTTCGAAATTTGGCTCGAACTGGTGTAATGCTCACATCTGTAAATATTGTCTAATTATCGGTTTTAAGTAAAGTCAATACACTAAATAAAATGATATATTATTGATAGTTTTGGTTTGGTAAACATGGTGTGCTTATCACTTGATTTTGGATTTAGAAATAGCTTTCAGAAAAAGCGATTACTCTTTTGAGGTAGATACAGCTTGTTGCTTTTTGTCGACGTGCTGTTTGTTAAAGTGTTTGTATTCTGTATTGATCTAAGAACTTAAATATGAATTAAATAGTTCCCAAGCAGAAACAGAAACATGTAGTCCACAGCTTGTCGTTGTTTTTTTTTTCTATTTCATTTGTTATTCGTTTTATGTTTTTTGTTCTATAGATTAGGTCGATTTTTCGTCCTTAATGAATAGTTTCACTTTATACATTTTGATGCCTTTTACAACTTGCTTCATGGTATGGGGTTTGCCCATATTTAAGAATGTGTGGTAACCTGTAGACGTTAAATTGTTCGTTGCTTGGCTTAAGGGAAATGACTGTCGCATGAGAATTCATACACATTTTCTTTTTTTTTATAATAAAAAATTAGGTAACAATATCATACACAAAGGGCTAATCTTTAAGAAACTTAGCGCTAGAATTAGTATCACATCAAGCTCTTGAACAATGTATTAACGAATGGACTGTTGTGACAACTGAACAAGAATTTTCTTGTTCGTTGAATAGACTAGTTTTGATTTTAAGGTGTTTGTAAGAGGAAGAAAATACAGACAAACCAGAGTCATTTTTTTTTATCTTGAAAGTTTTTTCAATTACTGTTTTAATTTATACACTTTTAAACATTCCACAACGACGCAGAATTCATGAAATATGACAAATAATTATAAATAATATTTTATTCTTCACTGTTTATCGGTGTAACAATGAAAGACTTATTTTAAATCGTATATTTTGAATGCGCAATGCGCATGTAAAGGAAAGAAAAAAAAACATGAACAAATACAACGATCTAGACACTAACAAATGAAAATGTGGCCGAACAGAAACAAAAATACTTTTTTGTCAATTCATGTAATGTATTAACAAACCATTTGAATGCGGATCTTGAAATTGAACAGCTAATTTGTGTCGTGTTGGTAAGAATCGTACAAGACAGTGACAGCTGCTCTTATGAATACTGTAGAATTGTAGAATTGAAACCCCGCTTATTTTGGTTATTTCATGTTCTTTGTTGTGTTTGTTTTTAATCCACGTCTAGTATTTATTCCTGGATTGCTAGGATCACTTTTAATTAAGGGTTCTAATAAATTTACTGAACTGATAAATTCTAAGACAATAAGCAAAAGTATCAGTTATAAATCCATACAACATATGGCAATATCAAGAGAAAATCGGAAAGCTTGAACCACTGCAATTGTTCTGACTTAATATATTCATTTCCGATAGATATTGTGTGCTAAACCAGGTTTTACAGCGTGATAAACCTCTTGACGCAATTACGATCAGTTATATTTGGTATATTACAAACAGACAGCATCAAATCTCACACGTCAAAATTGGTAAAATCACTACTCAAATAATACAGAAAATGTATACAGAAAATAGAAGGAATTAAAAAATAAGATCTACAAAAAAGACATCAACTTCAAAAAAAAAGTCTTGGACTTTGTGGAAAGGACACATTAAGTTCAAGCAGTATAAAATACATAATGTGAACTTATTGACAGCATGAAAGTCCGTGAAATACAATCTGTTTGTTAGACAGAGAATATTTCTCAATAAAATTTGGTTATTGGAAAAAAACATTTTATACAGTATACACGAAAAAGTCGAATTTTTATACCCTTGGTCCTAAATTCTGTCCGTTCCTCATCCAATGATGATGCATTAAGAAGTAAATCAGAATAGTGTCATCTAGCTCTGGTATACATTTAAAATTCAATATGCAGGGAAGCTGGTATTAGTACTGAACACAATGGAAAAAAATCATGATTTTAAAACAAAATTCGTCTCGTTTGTCATACATTTTTGTCCTGAGACAATTGCTGTATTCAAATGCAGGAAATAGGTCTTATAATAACGTAAATGAAGTTGTTCCAGTAATCTCTTAAAATTCAAGTTCTAATGTATAAATAAATGGAGGCAATTCGCCATATTTTAAATTATTTTTGGAGAGAACAACGTCTATATATCGATATGTGGAATTAAAGAATCTTTCTTCTGGAACCTTCTTGTCTTTCACAATATTTTTGAAGAAACTCCAATTCAAGAAACAGGTAAGTGCTCATTGGAATGCCAATATATTGTTGAAAATATATTTTCCATTACCCTAATAGGAAAAAGTTGTCATTAATTTTTTAAAAACCCCCCCCCAAAAAAAAAAAAAAAAAAAACGGGAATAAAAATAGGACCCCCTTAAAATAACCAATATGAGAAGACCAAGTGGTTTTATTTATTTGGCTAATTTATTCTAAAAAAGAAATATGTTAAGCTAGGTCCAACAAAAATGCTTGAAGGTAAGGAAAAGCCTTATTGTCGTTAAAAAAAAGGATAACATTGTTATTTGAATTTGTGTCAATAAAACGGTTTACTTTTCTTGTCATGTCGCCATATATGATTATGCTTTCCAACAACGACCATATTGCACACAATACAAACCATGCCCACATATTATGAAATAGATAACATACTACATAAATTATGATGATAAATACCTGTTTTCACCACACACCTTAACTAATTGTCAGAAATACACTCATCAATTCAATTGAAGAAACAAAAGTCAAGGTTTTTATCAATTTTCTTTTTTTTTGGTTATCAAATTAAAACAAAAGAATTTACCATGATGAAGCTGATTTTGCCAGCCTTTCTGAACTTTTCTTGAAATGGACAATTTCAGATTTGTTAAATTTAAATAAAAATGATCTCAAATTAGAATTTCTGTATTTGTTAATAGATTAATAGAAGTAAATATTTGAGAATACACTCTCCATAACCCTCGTTTCCTATAGAAAATCTATCATGGATGAGTATACTTGCAATGAAATTGACCTGAAGTTTGTTTTTTTTAATAATCACAGTTTAATAAATAACGATATGTACAATCAGGACAGACCTATTATACATATGTGAAATATTTAATGTATTGATAAGTCATCATTATCATTTTTCCTTTTTTAAGCTTAATAGAAATATCAGCAAATAAATACCGAAGCGTCAAAAATAGGAAAATAATTTAAACATTACTAACAAAAGAACCATAAATTCAATTGAATAAATTAATAAATTAATTAATTAATTAAAATGAAATTCACAATTCCTGAATTTACTGTTTAAGTTAATATCAAAATATGAGAAATTATTGCAAAAAGGCCATAGCTTAATTTTACATTAGTTAAGTGTGCATTAGTTATTTGGGCCTTCAGTATTTACATTAAAGGCATGACGTCTTTTTAAACAGGCATATCAAATCCATATTAGAGCATCTAGTCTGTTTTGCAACAAAATCATAAAAACAAAAATACAACAATTTGTCCATTTTAGTCTTAACTGCAAAGTGTATAAATGCATAAAAAAAACTACTAAGTAAACCAAGAAAATGCAATAAAGCCTCTTATATAAAAAATAAAATCTGAAGTAAGTAGTATTTATGTTCAATCTATCTGTAAGTCCTTGAAATAATGTTCATCCTTATAAACATAAACATAAAACATTGATAAAATGATTTGCCTACTTGATAAATGCGTATCAGGTCACCTAGTATGCACTCAATCAAATTATCTCGGCACTGGATGATATTAAGCAAATTGAAACCAGTATATCTAGTTTTTGGAATTTTAAAACATAAAGAAAGCGAATACTTAAACCTGAAATTTTCTTGTTTTTTTTTCAAATACTTTTCTACATGTCAATGTTTTTTTTAACCGTAAAACTTTAGTTCTATATTCATACTTATGTATTGACTCAATCCGTGTTGGTTTTCATTCAATTTTAGGAGAAATGCAATATGAAAATACAAAATGTAATTTCTGAATGAAATGCTTCTGGGTAGGTTCTCCACTTCAACTTTCACATGGAGTTAATACATGTTACTATGTTAAGATTCATCGTAACATAGAAAATTTAGAATTTAGAAAAAAGTTCAGAAATGGCAGTGGAAAGCTTACTTTGCAGTAGTTGCCAGTTGGCAAAAGAAATTTTAATTTTTTTACAAATATGGACTCGAAAATATCCACAAGCGGAGTTGGTACGTCCCCAACGGTGTATATGGTCAATGTGCTATGACGATAGGTATAATCAAGCCAGCGAGGACTGTTCCAACACCTACTTCCCATAATCGTAATATCAGTTAACGGAATAACAGGGAAAAAGTAACTGTGTAATAGCTAAATAAATTATCTATAAATAAACCATTCTGATATAATGACTAACATTTTTTCACCTGTTTCAAATGTGAAATGTCCGTGTATTCACATCTGTTTGCTGTAATCATTTTCTATTCAGTTGGCAGTAATCATCATTTATAATATCTGATATCCGAGATTTGTGAACGAGCCAAAATTGACTGCATCTCAAATGAGTAAATGTATCAAAGATAAATAAAAGATATCACGTTTAGAAGGAGAAAGATGGAGGTAGATATACTTTATTTAATAATTGACGAGCATATAGGATCAATAGACACAAAAAGAAAAATAATCTAAATAAAAATAATTTAAGACATCATTGTAAGTACCGTTGTTATTAAGTAGCTGTATTAGAATCATGCAAAATGTAAAACATTTGACACACACCCCAAAAAAAGGCTACATATTTTTATTTTTATAATTACGTTGTTTAATTGGTCTATATTATGAAATGTGTAATTATTCATTCAAATCTGTCTGCTCTTAAGAAATAATCAACATTGAAAACCAATAGATTCTATTGTATTTGAGTGTCATTTTAAGAGTTATCTCCATAAATTTTGAAATATACAGTGCATTCTATATAATGTTTTTCTCCTAACGATATTGATTATATAAAATTGAATGTTAAATCCTGTTTACTATGTAATTCAAACAAAATGTCACAAATAAAAATATGCAGGCTTTTTGCCCATGAATCACATTTTACATGATTGATAGCTGGAGTGCTTCTGCAATAAATGTCATTTTGTTAATGTGTTTACAATAAGTGATTCATTGACAAAAATCATAATATTCAAATCATTTATAATGCACAATAATTATTATGTTTGCAGCATTAAAGTTAAGATCAAGAGAAAATACCAGACGTATCCAACCCTGCATTCATTCCATCAAGATTTAGTAGTAACGTCCCATTTAAAATGAACATAAAAAAAGATCTACGATATTGTAAGCCATAAAAATCATTTGTGAATCGACAAAAACGACCAATGGAAGAGTATAATATATCGGATAATTTTATCTATATTTTCGACGAGAGCCATTAGCCAAACGAGTTGATAAAACATCAAAAAGTTTTTTTTTTTCTTAAAATGAAGATATTTGGTGTTTTTTATAACTTGAATTATAAATACATATGTATTCTAACGATAAAGCATTCATTTTTATCCACCGTTAGTCGTAACAAGTCTGAAGAAAAATAATATATAAAAAAAACTATAAAAAGCCTTGAACTGTATCATTTTATTTTGTTTTTTTATTTATTGATGACTTATAATATTGTGTAATTATACTATTTTTTTTTGCAAACTTATCAATTGCTTTATAATAAGTAATAAAAACGACGACTTTAGACTTCATAAAATTTCCTCACCTAAGTGGCAATATTCCTTCTCTCCTGCATATGGTGTTTATATTTCACAATTGATTCGCTAGACTACAGTAAGTAATAACTACTCCTAGTTTCCTTGAACGCCATAAATATCTGTTAGCAGACTGCTGAATCAGTGGTATGAGGAAATGCGTCTCAAAAGGTCTTTTACAAAATTATATTTTAGATATCAGTCATTGGTTGAAGAATAAACAGTGGGTAATGATTGCTTATTGTAAATTATTCGTTGTACTGATGTGACTGATGTTTTACCAATTATGACACAATAACATGCTAATGACAATCAAGCATCACCGGTTATTGTACGCCTTGAATGGTCAAATCCTTGTGAGAATCATGGAAAAAGAAAAAAAAATATCTGAAACATAATTGTCAACACCAACCAACTTAACAATACACTTTCAGTTCATATCAATCTCTACATCACTGATACTGTGAATTTTTAATTGTATTGTCAGAAAACAAGCTGATCTACCGCTTAAATATAAATTTCAACTCCATTAAAATGATATTGGAACTCATTATACTTAAATGAACTCGACACTATTGTCTTCGCTCCTTTTATTATGAAATTATCTCCCTTCAATAAACTCAAAATTGTTTCATTTTCTAAAATTAAAACAGTTTGTTTCATCTTTGTTTTTAACAAATTCAAAAGAGAAAATTTATTTCCATTTATGGAATAAATAAACAAAGATATAAGCATTATCAATCAGTATATGTTGAATAAAGTAAAAAAACAATTACACCTTCGTGTTATGTTTTACGCAATCTGGTAGACATATATAGTAACAAGGAGTTGAGGAAAACCTGATCATAGAGGCATAAAAGTATGATAAGTTAATATTTCACTTCTGTTTAGTGTTGATCTGTTGTGTGAGTGTTTTTTGTTTTTTTTATCAATTAAAATATAAGATGAATGGACTTCCAGTAACACAATATTTTACCGTAGCACACATATAATGTTAATATTTCATGGTTTTGCGTTCTAGAATCGGCAAGAAAAAAAATGTTTTATGTATGTCTCCGCATGAATTAAACATTGCAACTTCAAACCAAGGGGCATATATATATATATAATTTATCTTTAGTGCCGGATGTAGTAATTTATTGGGTAGTTTCGAATTGGTGCAGTTGCGCACTTAATCCTGTAAGGAATGTCTGCATTCGTACCTTTACTTCTACATTTTATAAAGCTTTAGGCAATTAATCATTTTTGTCTCCCATTCCGTAAAATAACGTTTTACTTGAATCAAATTTGTATAAAATTCGGTGATCATCGAGTCCCAGAGTATGTTCCGCTGAAAACAGAATCAACAGAGATGAGGCAAATATACAAATCGTGTGTTATCGTTTCCTTCTCCACTGCAAGATAAGAGGGCGTGAGTGACTATATATATTTCCATAACCGGTTAAAAGTCACTAATGTTTCTCGTGTTTTACTACAGACAGACAGACAGACAGACAGATCCCTGACTGTGTTAAATGTATCCTAAGTACAATATCTGAAACATAATAGTCACGTACATGCACAAATCATTGTTGATAAACTTATCATTACTTTTTGTTAAATCAACAATGACTATAACATTTGCGAATTTTTAAAATATAGAAATGAGAAAAATAAAAATGAAACTTTTTCATTAGAATTAATGATTAGGAGTAGTAGTATATTAATATGGGAAAGTTTGAAATAAATGCATCTATATAGGTATTAGATCTCCTACTTTCAACTTTTTTCGGCTGGAGCTCCCGATGGGAGCTTAGAACCTGCCGCTTTCGAAATTTTCGCTATTTACCAGTCATAATGATGAGAATGAAAAGGGAAATTAAGAAACCAAGAAGTGACACTCTTCAGTTTGTAGATAAAAATACAGGGGGTCTCCTTTTGTACAGTTTCCAAAGGTTAACATCAATGCAAACTGTGTCTCCTTTAAAATGCACGAAAGTTTGACCTATCTTAAATTCAAGTTCGAAAACTAACTTCAATAAATGTCACGTGGATATTCATACCATTAAACCTTAGATGGTCTCGGTCAGGTCATGCTTATATAACCTGAAAATACCTTATATAATACATTGTCGTACCCCATCAAATCCACCAACCGGGAAGCGCCTGCTTTTGTTTTTTTCAAGAGGCGGATAACAGAATATGGATACATGTATTGAACACAAACGTAAAACAGGATGCAACTGACTGAAATAAAAGACTTCGTTCAAACAAAATTAAAAGGCTAAAATTTGAATTTAACATTCGAAAGAGTAATCAAAGAAACCAAGGTTATAGCGGTAATCAAAAGAATGTAATCCAGTGACAAAGACAAGACATGGAAAACAGACATACACAACAAAGAACATAAAGTAACTAAAATCATACATACAGGTAACAAAAGTAAATGAGCAATTCAGACTCAATTAAAAACTGGGAGCATGGACCAGGTGCACCGGTAGGGTAAGCGTCCACTGCTTTTCTAGAAACACCCGCCGAGTTGCTCATAAAAAGTCAAGTCCAGGGTAGACAAACGAGGAAAGGAAAACTATGACCCGTTGAATAAATCAGTGTTCATGGTGCTGATGGATACACCATAACGATCCACGAGTTCATGATGTCGACCATAAAACTTCTGTAGTGATGACTTCAATCTTGTAGCAACATAACCCTGTTCCAGAAGCCTATTTGTTAGAGTTCTAGCGCGATACAAAAAGTCTGCGTAGTTTTGGCAAGCTCTGGCATAACGTATGAGTTGTGATATGAACACTCCATACGCAGGTGCCGAAGGGATGTTGCCACAGATGAAAGGAAAGTTGACAATTCTGAATGAAAAGTCATCACGTTTGTCGTAAAGTTTGGTCAATAGTTTTCCTTTACCATCGATTTCTAAGTGTAGGTCAAGATATGAGGCTGACTTCACAGTGTCTGTAGTATCCTTTATCGCAAGTTCTTTTGAGTAGATGCGATGTATCAAATCCCCGAAATTAGGATTATTTAAAGATAATACGTCATTTATATAGCGGAAACTGAGATTGAAGGATCTAGCCAAACGATATTCTTTGTTTTTGATCAGATGAGCTGTAAAGTCAGCCTCATAAGAGTGAACGAATAGGTCAGCAAGTAAAGGCGCACAATTTGTTCCCATTGGAATGCCGACCGTTTGTTGAAAAACACGTCCACCACACTGGACAAATATGTTGTCGATTAAAAATTCTAGCATTTTGTAAACATCTTCCTCTGTATAATTGGAAGATGATTTGGAATTATTTCTTGCAAAGTATGAGGAATCTCTACCAAGAACTATATATTTGTATCTGGGTGTACCATCTTTTTTTGTAAAAACAACGATGTATAATGTTTTTAAGTCGGGATTTTAACTGATTATGGAGAATAGAAGTATACAGTGTTGAAAAATCATAGGTTTTAATGCTATTATATTCAGATAATAGTCTTGAACTGATAGTCTCCAAAAGATCTTTCGAATTTTTCAGGATCCACATTGAATTAATACCACTGCGGGAGTAACAAGTGTTATGGTAGGACTGCAGACCCTCTTTGACAGTTGTGAGTATAGAAGTTAAAAGTTTTGAAAGAGTTTGGTGGTACATTTTGCAGATCCAGCTATGAAACATTGTTTGTATGGATTCTTGTGGAGTTAATGAATCCAGTACATAGACGGTAAATCACAATCATCGTCCTTGGTAGAGAGACCAAAAGAGGATTGCACAGATTTATGGTTTTCCACAATCTCTTCTTTGGAGAGAGTGGTAGCAGTATAGGTCTTACCACTGCTATTATTTTCTACGTCTACCTCTGATAATAAACATTGGATATAAAACGTTTTGCAAACGAAAACAATGTTGTTTTGGGCTTTGTCTGCTGGTACGACAACATATTTGTCATGTATAGTAGACAATGTTTTTGCTACATCGGGGTCTTTGAAAACTGATGTAGCCTTGGCACTCATTGACCTACTTAAAACTTTCATTCGTTTCAAAATTAAAGACCTCACGGCCTTTAACAACACTGACAGAGAATCAATGTCTTCCTTTTCTCGTTTTATCTATTTTCTTGCATAGTCCTCGACGGCATCCATAAGAATTTTAAAGTTATAATTCCAGTTTATGGAGCGTGGTTCACGGTACTTGGGACCTTTAGAAAGAATATTACGCAGAGATTCGTTTTCGATAATGGTTAAATCTCCCGTAACGACGTGACCAGAAGGATCATATTTGAATGGAGAGGTTTTGCAAGAACAGTCAGGTGGTTTAGCCATGAAGTCCTAAATCTCGATGTTCTGCAATAGCCTTTAATAATTGAAAATTTTGGATGCGATGGGTGAAGTATAGGAATAAGAAATCATTGGTATAGATTTGTCTTTGAAATATGGGGGAATTTTGTTGGTAACGTTTTTGTGATGGAGGATGTTAGCCAATTTAATTGCATCTATACTTTTGTTGACAAACGGTAGTGGAAGAAATGATCGTTTTTCTTCATCTTGACTTTTCACACAAACTGGTTTAAAGAGTCTGTGGAAACCAATATCCAAAATGATGGCAACAAGTCTGTATAATGATGAGGTGGGGTCCGAAACAGGAGTGTCAAGACTTGTTTCGTAAAGGGAGTGTAGTAGAGTGAGAGGTAAAGAATAAAGTTTGGTTCTAATGTGATGAAGTCCAAGAGGTTTTTGTATGAAAGGAAGAAGACCATCTATGGAGACATCATGTAACTTGGGTGACGAATAGTGACGATGACCATGACTCCTTTCCCGTCTTGGATTTTTGTCAAATAAATTCATCACATTTATGCTATTGTTATATTGGCTTGAACGGTTTCCTTTACTTTTGATGTTGTCATTGCATCTGTAAGGTATTGCAGTACCTAGTCTGCGTATCCAGTACTCCTCTCTTTCCCTACGATAGTTTTTACTTAGAACGGGACTGTTCGTAGGATGGTAATTTTTTTTCTAAAATACGAACTTTCATGGAGAGGATTGAATGGTCTTGTTGATTGAAGTGTTGATAAACTGTCGGGAATTTGGTGGTGTTAATTTCCGAACGATGACCGCACATTCTTTTATTTAATCGTTCTTGCGTTTCTCCGACATATATTAAACCACATAAGTTGCATTCTAATCCATATATTAAGTTTGTTGATTTGCAACTTAAGTCATCGTGACTTCTTGTATGGAAGGTTTTGTTTGTAAGGGAACTGGAGAAGTAAGTGTCGGTTATAAGAATGTTCCATGTTTTGCAATTTTAATACCATATTTTGATATGGTACAATGTGGTTCGTCATCGTTGTAGTCAAGTATATCGTTTAAAGTGATGGAACATGGTTTGATAATTTTAAAATAGTCAGAAATTTGTACTGGAATAGATGGTCTGTAGATTGAACATGTGATTGGGTACTTTTAGTTGAATTGGTTGGGGCACTTTCCATACCAGATGTGAGTGTGCTAAGATTCCCATCTGGGGACACCACATACTTACAAGACAACAGAGTGTCCGATCTGCTGTCAGGTTCGGACCTTTTTATACTGGGCGACGTCCGACCCAGTTTTTCTTTCATTCCTCTTGTTAAAACCATTAATTTTAAAAATTGCACTGCTGGGTTGTTGATACCCTCGGGGACAAAATCCACCAGCAGAGGTATCGACTCAGTGGTGTGAAAGAGTAATCAAGGGAACCAAGGTTATAGCTTTTGCAAGCCATAGTGTCATAACTGTTAAAACATCAGTCACATTAGCAAAACGAATAACTTTTAAAAAGCAATCATTACTCACTGTTTTAGAAGAAACGCGGTATTTTTCAACCAAGAACTGATATCTTGAAAATAATTTCGAGACCTTTTGAGACGCATTTCCTCCTACTCATTATCTAGGAGTGTGTTATGCAGATATTTATGGCGTTCAAGGAAACTAGAGTAGATAGTACTTGCTCTTGCTTAGCGAATCAATTGTGAAATATAAATATAATATACAGGAGATGAGAGTATATTTCTGCACAGATAAGGGAAATATATGATATTAAAATTAAAGTCGTCTTTTTTATTATCAATATTAGTGCTGAGATTAACACTGTTGTCAAACTCGAGATGTAGGTTCTAAAAAGATGCAGAACAAGCTGTTTCTGTAGTCTCCTTTATCTCGATCTTTGTTAAATATATTGACGATAACCATTTACCAAAAGAATGGTTGTTGCTTGATAATACATCATGAATATATCTGTATATAAAGTTAAAAGATTTAGCATCTTTTTTACTTTCTTTTATTCTGAAGAAATTCAGACTCATATGAATATTAAAACAGATCGGCTAGGAGGGGAGCACAGTTAGTTCTCGTTGGAATGCCAACAAAAATGATGCCATGAACAATCTTATTCAGACCAATAATAACACACATTTGCAATGCTATAAAGGTAGATTTTCACTTTGTAATCCTTTTTTTTCTAACGGTTTGTACTGAATCTGAACACTGCAGTTTCTTTCAGCTAATTATTTTGAAGAAAGAACATTCCATATTCCTGAGAATATTGATTTCACATAAAAATATTAATCCTTTAAATATAGGTGCAGAACGAATCCAATGTAACTTTCTTTATATGTCCCTATCATGTAATTAAGTACTAGTTGGGGGCATTGTCCAATTATAGAAAGGAACTTTCAAAGGCAGACTATCACAAATTAGTTATTAACTTCTACCTGTCTCCATTCGAAATATTCGCAATAAAATTTGCAATATTGAATTTAATTTTCTTTGCAGACAAAAATGAAACTTTCATTTGAAGACATACTCCTGTGGGTGTTAGCTCACATCACATTATGTATACAGAACAAATTTGTATTTTTTCACATTTTTAAACAAAAATATTTGTGGTTATCAAATTATCATGTATGGTCTTTCTGTCTCCTTTGATAAATTTGTTTACATGTGTAAAGAACTAGTTAATTATGGTATTAAGGTTTGATGTTGATAGTTTTGTCTGGACTGCAACCGCAAACAAGGATGCAAACATTAAAAGCTTCATGAAATAAAATGTATTTACTACTTGTTTGAAAGAGCTTAAAACCACAATATGTACAGTAAAATATTTTGTGCTCACATGTCATCATGATTTTTTTCTGTCGGTAAAATTAATGGTGTAAGACATTAAATATCCCGACTAAGAATACAATTTCGCATTCATGTGACTTGGTTTCGTATAAAGTTCGGTTGAAGGAATATAGTTTACATTTTATGCACACAAATAAACCATGCAGACATAGTGGCATACATATAAAAATACGATCGGCACATGTTCTGTTTTAGTTCTTTCAGTTATTATGGTAACCAATGTAAAATACAACCGGTTTAAATAAGATATTGTTTTATTAGTTTTTGACTATCAATCAGATATATCAAGTGTCATTTATGCAATGAAATTATTATGTAGCCAAATAAGGAATTTTCGTTATAAGGTCAAAGATACATTAACTTGCTCTGTCAGACACAGACTAAAATACTTGGAATGATAGAAAATTTGAAAACTCTGGTAAAAAAGTTTTCTGATTGATGAACTTGTGCAAGGACGAAATGATCTATTTATATCTTTTTTATGATAACAAATTTGTTTTGTTTTAAAAAATGACTGTTTTAAAAATTTAATGAACAACTATATCCTTCTGGTATATGTTTTTTTGGCATATAACTACAAAACAATAGTGGCTTCACAAAAAATGCAAAATGTGATACAATAAAAACATGCCTACATATTCAGTGCAGATAAATTTATCACAGGTTTTGCATTGACAAAGGAGTCAAATAAGAAAATGAAATTAAGCATTGTATATTTGTTCTTGCAATTTCATTTTATGATTGTATAAGAATTCCAAATATTTGATTATATGTTGAAAAAAAAATCATCTTCAATGTATTCCTGAACAAGATATCATTTTTTTTTCACAAAACACTGAAAGTTTTAAAAAAATTGGTTGAGATAAACAAGTTGGAATCGAAGTATTTTCGAATTAAAAAATAAAATTGTTGAAATTTAATGCTTCAGATCTTTACTTATTACAATAATAATAACAGTAACTATGGTCAAGCAAGGTCTGCGGAAGAATAAATGCAAATTTTTAATGGTTTAGACAATAGACTGTTTCTACAACAGAACAATTCAGGTGCCAGTCTTTTAAGAATAGGGTAATGAGTGAGACGTGGTTTGATACAGTCCAAATGAATGAGGGACAACAAGGCCTTGTTCTGCCTTCTGAAATATACATTGAAACCCTAATTACATTGTAGCAAGTGGAGTAGATATATTAATTAAAGAGCTTTTATCTCAACTTTATGTATGCCAAGAATGAAATAAAACCTGAAATATCCTTTGATCAGATGTCGACTTTGATATAGCCACTGCTATGAACATGCATGCATGTATGTGAATGCATTAAATTTGAACCGCGTCACTGTCCTTACCGTGGATTTTTTTCTATGGATTAAACATTTGAATCTAATAGTTTTCAATATTTAATTGCTCTGATTTCCGATTAAAACTCCTCGATAAAAGATTGTTTTATATTACGATTTACTTTAGAGTTGAATGTAGTGCAAAAAATGAGAGGCTTTAAATACGCTCGTATAGGCATTAATTTAGCGTATAGAAATCTATAACGCAGTCTAAAGATAATTTAATTTGTAATATATGTCGTAACGCGTTTTATTCCCATCATGTTGCTTAAGTTGTTTTGTATATAAAGTAAATTTTCCAACATTTCTTTCGTATTTAGTGTACACCTACACAAACGCCAAATAACATACAGACATGCACTTAAAATATATCATTTATATCAAAACTATTAGCTGATGAAGAACTTTGATGCACCGCTCAGGAGGAGATGGATGTACATGTAAATGCTTTACTTGCATGTGTAAATATATGTGCTTAATAGCCTACGTGTAGTTTTTTGTATTTGTTTTGGCAGGTCTAATTGGTAATTGCTGTTGTGCTAATTGTTGTCTGCAGTTCAGGTTTTTTTCGTCTTTTCTTTTAATCGACAACATATTTGTCCAGTGTGGTGGACGTGTTTTTCAACAAACGGTCGGCATTCCAATGGGAACAAATTGTGCTCCTTTACTTGCTAACCTATTCCTTCATTCTTATGAGGCTGACTTTATAGCTGATCTGATCAGAAACAAAGAATATCGTTTGGCTAGATCCTTCAATCTCAGGTTCCTCTATATAGATGACGTATTATCTTTAAACAATTCTAATTTCGGGGATTTGATACATCGCATCTACCCAAAAGAACTTGAGATAAAGTATAAGACAGACACTGTGAAGTCAGCCCCATATCTTGACCTACACTTAGAAATCGATGGTAAAGGAAAACTATTGACCAAACTTTACGACAAACGTGATGACTTTTCATTCAGAATTGTCAACTTTCCTTTCATCTGTGGCAACATTCCTTCCGCACCTGCGTATGGAGTGTTCATATCACAACTCATACGTTATGCCAGAGCTTGCCGAAACTACGCAGACTTTTTGTATCGCGCTAGAACTCTAACAAATAGGCTTCTGGAACAGGGTTATGTTGCTACAAGATTGAAGTCATCACTACAGAAGTTTTATGGTCGCCATCATGAACTCGTGGATCGTAATAGTGTATCCATCTGCACCATGAAAACTGATTTATTCAACGGGTCATAGTTTTCCTTTCCTCGATTGTCTACCCCGGACTTGACTTTTTATGAGCAACTCGGCGGGTGTTTCTAGAAAAGCAGAGGACGCTTCCCTAACGGTGCACCTGCTCCATGCTCCCAGTTTTTAGTGGAGTCCGAGTTGCTCATTTGCTTTTGTAACCTTGTATGTATGATTTTAGTTACTTTATTTCTTTGTTGTGTATGTCTGTTTTCCATGTCTGGTCTTTGTCCCTGGATTACATTCTTTTGATTACCGCTATAACCTTGGTTCCCTTGATTACTCTTAATCACTACCGGTATATTTAGGTCTAAAATAGAAGAGTGGGGTTTAGCGCGTTGTAAAACTTAGATTTCACCAACCATTTCTTTTGAAATACCACTGCGGTACCAGCTTCTTCGGTGGTGTAATATCTATCTAGCCAGATTTATTTTGTTTTGCAGTTCTGTACTTACTTTGTAAAGAACATTAATTGCATGCCGCTTACAACCTGCTAAAATAGACTCTTCACAACAACTTCCATTCTCCAGAATGTAATTCTTAATTACCATAACAATGTAGATTCTTTTGTCATCATCTTAAAGATTACTTTTTCATTCTAGGAAAACAACAAGGACAAAACTATGTTCATGAAACCTTTTATTAAAGCTGTTCAACGAAGTAGACTTTTTCATACGAACAAAGAAAAAACCCTTTCGACTTACAAATAATAAACATATGAAGTTCAGATAACTAAAAGATCATCACCACCAACAGAAAGTCCCAAACTTTTTCTAACGAATGATGGTATAGTTTATAAGGAGATACAAACTAAATGCAGGAACGTTAAAGTCTGGCAATGTATTCGCCGACGAAGTAAATTGGGAATGCATTTTCAGTGACTTCTTAACTAATAAGCTTCTAATTTAAGAAAATAAAAGGTTGTAAGGAAATTAAGACTTCCCGACAAAGCAAACATCAAAGAAAAGAAAAAAATTCATTGTAAAAATTCACCAGCAGGTTAAAAGTTATATGTATAAATGTACAGATATATGTATAAAGCCTACTTCAAAGCTGTACGAGATATGAGAAATCGAACATATTTTTAAAGGTGCTTTAAGAATAATCTGTCACTTTTATGCATGATGTTTTATGTACATGCTTATATTCTTTTAATTGACCAAAGTACCAGTCGTGAAAACACAATAAGAATGAAGTATATGTATGTTGCAGAAAAATTTTATTCGTTATACATGTACTTATTACATAAGGCATCTTTTTATGTCATTTTGCAAATGCATATAGAATTATCTGTTTCAAATGAGCAAACAATGATTGATATAAATAAAAACTTCTTTTGATTTTTTTCTTCAACTAACAGCACATATGATAAAATTATAAACATATTGTTTTTTAGAAATCGCAAAAGGGGAGGAAATTTGCCAACATATTTCATAGAAATTTTATGAAAAGTTTATTTTTTTGGATTACATTAAACAAATGTATTTAAACAAAGTTGTCATGTTATTCGAGGTTTCTATACATCACACCTGCCCCTCAGGAACAAGGATTTTACAGACACTATGAAGTCAGCCTAATATTTCGACCTGCCGTTAGAGACCAATCGAAAGGAAAAAACTCACGATTAATCTATACGCAAAACGCAATGACTTGCTAGGGCTTGCAAAACTTTTTTTTTTGGTTCATGTCACCATTTTACTGCCGGTCTTTTGGAGCAGTATTTTGTTGGTTTAAGATGAAAAGCTTTACTACAAAAGTCATGGACACTTTGGTCATAATGGTGTATTCATCTGCACCATGATAACTGATTTGTTCTTTGTCATAGCTTTGTATTAGTTTGTATAAACTTTTCATGTCGCAAAATTTTGTACCGTATAATTTATTTATAGCATGATTAATAAACTGTTTCTTGAATTTCTCTTAGATCACACAAATTAAGATTTTTTTCCTTTATCCGACGGGCTTTTGTATATTGGAATAGTGTACCGATTTCACCAACTTCCTGTTTAGGTAAACATTACGAAAACAAAAGATATATTAACCATGTTATGATAATTATAATGCAAATCACGTTTACTTACGCAACTTGTACTTGCAAAAGAACACTTGAATAATTACTTATGATTAACTTTCTAAAATGATGAAATTAACAAATTAAACAAATACAATATGTTGAAAGGGATATGTTTGGTTTACTTGATAGTTTTCCTGGTATCGGGTGAGTTCTTTTTGAGTTGTTTTTATAATTTATTTTTAATCTGTTGTCAACCAGGTATGCACGTCTTGATTATGAATTCAATGTGACAATTACGTCATTAGTAATAAAACAGACACTTCAAGTTTTTAAAAAGGTTCAGTAAGCGATAGCAGGGAAACAATCGATGACAAGTATTGGGGTATGAGTCTGTATATTTGCCGTTTGTAAACATGTAAGACCAGGTAAAAGGAAATTGAAAAGTGTTCCCGCCTTGTGCCTCAGAAAACACGGCGGCCCGTATATTGTATTGGTTTTATAATCACCTTATCCTTTTCTGTTAACTTGCACAACACGTATGCCTATGCCTGCATGGTATGTCTTGGAATGTGCTTGAAAGTCATCTTGTGACTTGAAATACTTTTTTATGCGTAGGGATTGCGAAAACACAGATATTTTGTATATCATTAATAAACCAATTGATTGACAACTAAGATGTGTTAAATCTCTTAGTGGGACACATAATAAGATACTTGGTATAAAACACCCAAGAACATGATGTCTAGATTTAACGTCGGAAAATGTAAGATATTTTACAATGGTTTCCTTGTCGAAAAATTCTGAAAAATAACAATACTAAATACATATGAAAAAGAACAAAACAAAACAAAAGCACATAAAAGATGGTAAATGATTATAATCGCCGACAAACAATGAAACACACTTTCGTAGGATCATTCTAGTGAAATGTTTACAGATATTTACGATCCGTCGGTAAACACTTTTATGATAAATTTGTAGTACACGAAAAGAAACAGATTCTCGAAACAAAAACAAACCAATACATTTACTTGTAAAATTTCTTCAAACTTCTGAACATTTTACAAAATTATCATACTGCTCGCATATCTGTTTGATTTTCCCTGAGTCACATCATTCGTTACTATAATCAATAATTAGCAATGACCTAGATCTTGTATCTTCTAGGTTCCAAACACATAGTTGCTGATGATTCCGATCTAAATTTGAGTCATGCTTTTGAGGATATTCTTAGGACAGTCCTTCTTGACACATTGGAATCTTTGAATAATTATAATAAAAAACTGGCTAATTATTTCGTTGAACATCATCCTGTACTGGAACCTGCTTATGATAAAATGAAACGTGAAAAAGAAGAAACCAATGTGGTAAACAATCATTCATTTAAAAGACCTGAAGAACACCCGAAGCGGACAGAGAACTCGCAGTTGATTAAACCTGGTGCAAGTCCTGTCAGTGTTGAATTGGCTGAATTCATTGAGCATCCACAAAGAAATAAGATGCAGGCCAAAAACATTGCCACCGGTTCTCTAACAGCATCTAAAGTAGCATCTGGAGCGGTTCATGCCAAAAATATTATTGCTGATGAAGTCATAGTTACCGGAAATAGTAGACAAATTAATCAATTTCGTTTTAATAAGAATGTGAAAGAAAATCAGAAGTCGTTTTCTTTTCAAAAACATAAAAGTGGAAATGGGTTTGGATTTTCAGCTTCAAATAAGAGACAAAATAAAGGTCGTGTCCTACATGAAAGTCCTGCTAAAGACACAATAGCACATAGAAGGCAATATCTCGGTAGAAGAAATGAAAAATCTGCTTTATCTTCTTTTGTTAATAATAAATTAAAATTTTTAACAGGGGATTCAGCACAACACGAAGAAAGAAACCATATGCATGTTGGTAAGAAGTTTAGATTTCCAACTGTTCCTACATTACTAAGACCACCGGAAAATAAAAGCATTCAACCTCGAATTGGCCCCTCCAGGCATGGTGTAACGAAAAAAGCTCATCCAAAACACGAACCAATTTTCGTTGACTGGTCAGACTTTGAAGATACGGATGAGGAATATTATTATGACGATGAATCTGCATCCTTTGAAGAATCTTCTGCAAATAGGGACACTGAATTCACAGCCCGTGAAATTGTTGCAGGAAGCATGTATGCCGATTCTGTTAAAGCAAAAGAAGTTCATGTTCGAAACGTAATTGCAAACGATGTTGTTGTCTCAAAAACTTTAGGTTAAACGATCTAATAAACATTTTAATTTACGTATGT
This sequence comes from Perna viridis, assembly GCA_037379345.1. Lineage (NCBI taxonomy): Eukaryota > Metazoa > Mollusca > Bivalvia > Mytilida > Mytilidae > Perna > Perna viridis. Next base: position 32,841,402 of record CM074517.1, on the reverse strand, counting down.
GTTCCTTGAATGCTTTGAAGCTGGAATTTTCCCCTACCAACTTACGTTCCAATTATATGTAAATTACATGACTGAGTATAAATGGATCGATAAACTTTTGGACAAAATTTGTAAACATGACTTAGTTCCCTTAGAAAAAGTTGTACTTCTTTTATATCTAATAGGATACAACAAAAGGCAACAAGTGAACTTTTATGAAAATTGTTTAATACTTTAATAAAACAATGTACTTATATTTTATATGTTATATTTTTAAAAAAATCAATGAATCGTGGATAAAAGACCTGTCACTGTGGTGATACACATTTTGAGAGCGGCAATGAACTGAGTGCTTAGATATGATTCCAAATAGCGTAAGAGCACCGAACGTAATGTGTGCCTTTTCTTTTGTTAAATATATTAGTTTCTTTGTTGAGACAGGCCAGTTTTGGTTCGATTTCTCATTAGTAAACTGGTCCAAAATTTAAAAACTACATTAAAGGTAAAGAATAAGATTAAAACCATGGGAACTATAAAAAATACTGCTAACATACTGTTGTATTTTCCGGAGAATTTTTCTTGACCAGACATGCTGTAAAATATATTGTTAACAAAAGAATTTAATTTCTTGCAATTATTCTCATATCAAGAAAATGTCTCGCTTGATCATTACAAGAATTACAAAATAAACAGAAAGAAAGCCGAAGGCCAATTTTAAAGCTTTTAAATTGAGTTATAGTAGTAGGGTTAAGATGTTGGGAAATCCATGGTTATGCCAAACAAATTGTTTAATTTCGAAAACAGACATGAGAGTACCTTCAAGCTCTCCACAATGTGCAATCTTAACACTTAAATAAGATGTTTTCGTCCTAAAACTGAAAGTCAGATAAATATAAAGCTACAAAAATGACATGATAAGTTTAGCATTTGTTCTGAAGAATATCTTGTAATCGTAATCAACGTTGACACATATATTGCAATGTTCAAATGTTTTTGCTTTTACGTTTGTTTTTCGTGTGTCAATATTTTTTTTTTCTGAAAATGTTACTATCGTCGACCATTTGTTATTACCCTCGCACATGTTATTTACAGTGATAGTTTTCTTTATTGAAATAGGTAACGAGCTTATTTGCTAAATATTTTTTTTGGTAAGATTATCTGAATTATATTTAATCAATAGTGTAATGAATGCAATTTTCCCCGTTCTTCCGCCGAGGTTTTTAAGAAAAGCGAGAAGATCAACTAATTGCATCCTATCAAGTATGAAATATATGTAATTTACATTCAACTTCCTGTTTGTATTTTTGTTATTGATTGTTAATGTTTCTCTAATCTGTTTATTTGGGTTGGCCCTCTGACCTCCTCCAGTGATCAATTAAATATACAGTGCATATGAATGAATTGGCGAAAAACTAGCTTCAAAATTAACTTAGATGTACAAAACTTAAGCTTTTACGGGTTCCCCATTTTCTCTTTTATTCATGAGATGTATGTTCTTTACAATGTTTTATATAAGATGTCTTTTTGTTCTTTTTTCTACTAAAGATAAACATAATTGTCATTATGTATATGATAATGGTTGTTAAATACCAAAGGGGGGTGTTGTGTTTGAAATTACTTTCCCCATTTATAACGAAAACTCCTTTGATTTCGGAGTAATTCAAGATTAGATTTGACTGAATGGTGGTTACAATAAGTATTAGATTTGTAATAAATATTCCACAATATCAAGGTACTTAAAAACTTAAAAAGCAGAAAGAAACAAAAGCTTCTTTAGATTAAAATGTTCCTGCATGTCTTCTTTCACCTACAGTTTGTATAGTTATTTAAAACTATAAAATTAGAAAAAAAATGCAACACTCATGATCATAGCTTGGAAATAAGTATTATCATGCCTAAAAGTCAAAGGTAACATTGCTTCAATAAATAAAATATTTTTTTATTTATTAAATTGGATGGTAGATAGTGTAAATGTGTGTGGCAAAGAAAATTAACAATCAAACAACTATGAAACAAACACATAAACCAACAACAGCAATAATAACAAATTAGGAAATAAACAAGACAAAAAGCAACAAGATATGGATATGGTGAATACGTCAAACCCATCGGGATAAAAAATGTCAACTGCAGGCCATCCATGGGTCTTCCAAACACGATACTTCATGTTAAAAAGGGGGTTTTAGTTTTAAATATATATTTGACGGACGACTATCTAGGATGATGAACAGTTATACGAAAAGGAACACTTAAGTATACACCTTTCATCTGATCAATACATTGTGTATGCAATGACCGATGAGCGGAGCCAGCATTCAGAGCGAATAAATTTAGATGTTACAATATGATTTAGATGGAACTGTATTTTCAGAATTGATGACTGTATTTTTTTTGTAAAAGGAGCATTACTTCTTATTTGTCTGATAACTTTTTTGTAAATGTAGCATTACTTCTTGCTTGTCTTATAACTACATTTACATAACAAGATTTACCGGAAAAGTAGTAAGTTTACTTCTCATTTCTCTATGAAAAAATTGTTTAAAGAATACGTGAATAACTGAACTATATTACTCTGATTAAATGAAACATGTTAGGAACATCGTTGAGCTAGATCCCTCAATCTCAGTATCCGCTATATAGATAACGTATTACAATTGAACGCAGTTACGAAACATTACATATGAGTTCATAATATGAAGAAGACTAAAGAGATTAACCGAAAGATCAGTCAATAATGAATCTTGAAAAAATAGAGAGGCGTACTTGTTTTGATTTCATAGACTTTATAAAGGTCTCTTTTAGATGAAATACCATTTCTATTTGGGGTCATGACCTAGGGTGACATACTAATGACCATATTTTTGACTCAATGAATATTTATAATGTTTGTATTACTTTTATTAAAGTGTAAATTTGGTTATCATTATGTCAGATGTAAATCATTCGTCTGATGTTATATGTTTGTCCACAGTTTGAATGGTCAAAGCTTTTTGTTGTTGACCTTGTTTAACTTGTAAGCTTGGCGGCATTGGATGACGATGTGATTAAAGAAAGTAGGATTTACAATTTTCCAACATTGAAACGATAACATGTTAAGTTACACTAAAGATTGCTCTTGATCGATTTTTATTCAATATTTGAATGAAGTTTTTACTTGTCTTGTCAAAGGATTACCAACTATTTCCAGATTCGGTACTGCTACTTCTTGCACCCATACCACTAACTTCAACAGTAATACTATTCTAGTTTGTCTAATAATTATGATTTAATGAGCTCAGTTTGATTCATATATTTTGTACGATTCTATTTATTATAAAATTAAGTGATAAAATGAAAATGAATGGTAATTGCGAACTTTGTCCCCCAGAACACCACCCGGTAGGTTTATGAGAAAATATATACTGTTATACGGCTATTTATCAAACATATTCGATGCAGTTGGTGTTCTTTCTACCTGTTCGGTCAAAGTTTTCTTTGCCTCTCTATGTTTTTGTCCATACATTTTATATAATGTCTGTATAACATGAAAACATGTTATGATCATTTATGTGAAATAGACGACTGGAAATGATTGTGTTCATTTATAAAACATGAAAAAGGGTGCATCAACGAGAGGAAATGCACGGATAAAAACGCATTCGAGAACAAAACGGAGGTAAGACACAGAAAAATATATTTTTTTATGATTTACTTCAAAATATATTTCACTTACACTTAGTTGCCAAACATCGCCTCTCGTTTTCGAACATGTATGTTGAATTAAAGTTAGAATGTGAATAGTGTTGACCATTATACCAATACTCCTCTATTAGCTATATAAACATCTATACTACTAAAGGAAGACACTGATTTCTTTGAGCCGCTACTCCTCTGAAACCATACAAGGTCGAATGTATTTGTGATATGAGGTATAAATGTAATGTTGTGCACTTCCTTATTTTGTCTTTGAAACCATCTTTTTTCTACGAAAAACGCGATTTTTTTTCTCTGAAAATATCTAAATTCAATCGACGTACTGTCCGAATCATGTTTTTAGTACATGTGTTACACGAGTTTTGTAATTTAATTATTTTGCTTAATTAAACGACATCTACCATTTTCTGAGGTGCAAAATTGTCCAGACATGGAAAGGCTTAGAACTTGTCGAAATAAACCTTTTCACTTCTAGGTGTAAACATCTGCGCTCGAAGGCCGGACCCCTCTCCATTTTATGTTTAAACTGGCATGACTGGTAAACCCCCTACCCATTGTTTTGAGTAATTAAAAAATTTACTATGCACATTATAACTAGGTGGAGCAGAACTTTCAGAAAATTAAAGGGTGTGCAACTCAGCTCCCCTTCCCTCCAATCCCCTCCCCCAAATAATTAAAAAAAAAAAACACACATTGGATCATCAATCACAAACAAATGACTTTCTCACACATTTAGGGTGTGTCGAAGTAAGCCTAGTGAGCCTTCCTTCTTTGTATCTCGGCTTATTCCATTTAATAAACAAAAATACATACAAATTAAATTTTGAACTAGATACAAAAGTATTTCGTAGAATGATAGGACTGAATGCTAGAAAGTTCCCTTTCGACTTTCACCATTAAAAATTACGATAAAAAAAGTCCCAGTCTGGGGGTTGATCACCTAATTGTGTCTACATATAAAAGAGTGATTACAAAGTGAATGTGCGTCTGAAAAAAACTCACACGATACATTGAAAATAACTAATATCAAGGAGTAGGGCTATAATGCCTTTTCTGCGTCTTGATGCTGTATAAGAGTCTTCAAAAATGAAAAAAACAAAAACACAAAAAACAAAAAAACAAAAAAAAAAAAAAAAAAAAACGTTAACACCCCAAACCAGACCAAGAAGGCACATATAGCGTGCACATCATCGGAATTCGTGATAACATAAAAATCAAGGTCACTATCTTGCTGGCCACTGGTCATGGAGTGAAACTTGGGCGAAGTCTCAGGATAACCAACTAATAGCACCAGATTAAACATTTTTTTTCGAGGAAAGTTAATTGGCATGAGGATATGAATCTTTGCTTAGTCATGGTTTTTTTTCTTTGGTTGATAAAACATTTCGATTCTGACTTATGAGAAAAGATAATTTGGTAAGGAAATGGTTAAAAAATCGGTATTGTGAATAAGATAAGAAAAACAAATAATTTGCTTACATGCGTTAGAAACTACTAGAGCAATTTGAACAAAACTGTACACCATTGATGTATGGTAGATGATCGTAGATCCTTTACAACGATTACTCATATAGTTTAGATCCGTCAAATTAGTACTGTGTCCACACTTTGCTCCACTGACCGCGGGCATCCTGTAGTATAATTATGAAAGAAGAAGATGATGATATATATATTTATATATATTTTAATTTCTCACGTCACAACTTATTAATTAAGCCCGAATGTAATAACAGACTCAACAAACTAATATCAAGAATACAGCATGACATAAACAAGACTATGAACAAGATCAATACCTAACAATAAAAAAAGTCTTTATGTATGGACAAAATAATTGAAATTTACTGATTTGATAAAATATACAACAGTAAACCTAGAAAATACATGTAAATTCCTTGAATACTCTGTTTAGTTAACATAGGGTCTCATCGAGCTGGCCTCATTAAACCTATTTTCAAGCATTATTTTTTATGGAATATGTCATCGTTTTCATACCATTCAGATGAATCAGAATAGTATCCTGAGTCGTCCGACTCATAGTCGTATGAATCACTGTAATATTCAGAACTATCGTAGTACCACCCTTTTTTGGATTTTTTCTCATTGTTTCTTTTTTCAGTCTTCTCAGCACTGTCCTTAGAATGCCACTTATAATCAGATGATTCGTATGAGTCACTATAATCTGAGTACTCATAACTGTCCCAATCTTGGAAATTTAGTTTCCTTTTCCTTTCCACACGTTTACCTTTGCCATTGTCGCCATGGTTATTTTTGGCATTGCCATTGTCATGGTTATTTTCATTGTTATTACCATTTTCATGATTATTATCATTGTTATTATCATTGTTATTGCTATCTCCATTGGTTTTGGTCTTTCTATTATCACCGTGTTTATTTCGACGACCCTCAGAGGACCAGTCGTCTTCATAACTTTCGTAATCATACCAACCAGATGAATCACTAGAGTAATCACGTCCATCAGAGTTTTTCTCATAGGATTCTCTCGAACCGTATTTTCTTCCCCTGGGAAAACTTTCACTTGATCCCTTTTTATTCCAATTTTTTTTGCTGCTTGATCGTCTACCATTATCGTTCGCAACGCTTTCCTCCGACGAATACCAATACTCACAATCACTTTCATCAGAAGAATTACAATCACTAGATTTGTCAGATATATCATCGATGTCCTTTGCAGCCATTTTTATTAAAGCCTTAGGTCTGCTGCGAAGAAATTTCAATTTTGACTCTATGATATTGCTATCAACCTTTGTACTCTTTTCACTAGAGGATCCCTTTTCAGAGTCACTGCTTTCACTTGACCAGCAATCACTTGAATCGCAATCTGACCAATCACCAAACAGAAACAAGCGTGCCTTTTCCTTTGGTTTTGATGGAGATGGGTTGTTATTTACATGACTTGAAACTGGAGATGGGTAGTTATCAACAAGACCTGAAGCTGGAGACGGGTTGCTGGCTGCAGATTCGGATTGTTGTGACGGCTGATTTGTTGATGGATCCGATGACGGTAGAGGTTGGTTATGAGTTAATATATTAATGACTTTTTCTGCAGGAGTAGGCTTGGGTCTTAACTTTCGTGGTTTTACAGGTTGTGGCTCCGAATCTTCTTCATTATCTTCAGTTGCTTTAGCACCATCTCGCATCTCTTTAGTATCTTCAAGGAATTCTATCCTTTTCTCTTTGTTTTCATTTTTGTCACCTTTTCGTCCTTTCTTACGTCGTCTGCTAGTACGTCTTGGTAGCGGGTGATCATTTGCATCAACAGGACCACCAGCATTTCCAACAATATGAGTGTTATGGTCATCTACCTGAACTCCACCTCCTGAAGATGCAGGTATGGTAGCATCATGATTATTTCCTTGTCCATTTGTCTCTGCACCACCTGTTGCAGCAGGTGAATCTTGGTTATTTCCATGACCGTTTGGACCTGCACCACCTGAAGTAACAGGTGAATCTTGGTTATTTCCATGCCCGTTTGGATCTGCACCGCCTGAAGCAGCAGGAGAATCTTGGTTATTTCCAGGTCCATTTTGAGGTCCTACATCTTTGGGTTGTGCAATATTATTATTCCCATCCGGTACAGGCGCATCATGAATATTTCCAAGACCATTTGGCGCTGTGTCTCCTGGTCCGGATACGTCATAATTATTCCCTTGACCATTGGGAGACCCTCCTTCAGGCTTAGGGGATTCAGGATTATTGTTACCTTTGTCCGGAGTCCCTCCTCCCGATATTGGGGTTGGGTCATCAGCAACACTTACATCATGGTTTCCAGGTCCCCCAAGGTTTGGGGTTGGATCATCAACAACTGCACCGTGTCCTCCAAAATTACCATTAGATAATCCGCCATTATTCGATGGTGGTTGATCAATTACTACATTATGTTTGTTCCCTTGTCCACCGCTGCTTGCTGGCCCACCACCTGAATTTTCCTTTCCAGATGCTAACACCTTTTCTATATTTTCTGGCTTTCTCTCAGGATAATTTCGTCTTGACCGGACTTGATTTTTCCTCGATGGCAGTATTCCTGCAGTAAAATAAAGTGTCGTGAAATATGTTTTTGGAGATAAAACAAACTATTGAAACAACCAACCCTGTTTCAAATTTAACCGAATTAAACATATAACTTTTATACGAATAAAAAGTTCGTAAATCAAACACATTTCTAAAATGTTTCTTAATGTTTAGAAACGGGGAACCGACTTTTTTTAAAAGAGTAAGCGCTATCGTTTTGAAGATAAACGGAATGATGTATGAAACTTTAGACGAATAGCAAGCATACTTTCAAAATGTAAACTTTTTGTGGTTGACTACTGAAATGCATGTATGTAGTAAACAGAACGATGTGTGTTTTTGTATATATATATATATATATATATACATTGTCCTCTCACCTTAGATTTAAAGCAAACATCAATCACCAACTCCTATAAGTTCTGCTTAAACTTTTTATATGAACAACCACAAAAATTACCATTTATCAACACTAGTATACGTATCAATTCTTACCCTGCTCACTGACTGAGATCCAAATCACAACAAGGAACAAGGTGGCGGTACCCAGGCTGTTCATCTTGTACGTACGGTAATTTTAAAACTATATTGTCATTTCTTAAAGCATACTTGTTGAAAAAATTAATTAATTTGTAGACTAGTTTAGAGGACCACTTTGCATATTAATCATGTCTGTAATACAGTTTTTTTAGATAACATGAACTCACTTTTTTGTACCATAATTAATATTTCATAAACGAAAATGTTGCGTTTGATATATTATATAACCTAAAACGAGAAAAAAAAAAAATTCTCGGCCAAGTTGACATGTAAAAATAAGTTTAATAAGCATTAATTTAAGATAATGTTTTGAAAATAATTAATGAGTGTTTCTTGAAACAGATATGCATAGATCTAGAACTACACTGTTTTTATGGTATAAATGGCATTTGACGACATAAGGAAACACAATATTTTTCATTTTTAATGTGTATTTGATTGACTTTTTAAGACAAATAATAACCATATCTCTTTCATGTACATTTCTACACACAGCGAATATATATATATAATAACAGTAATTCAAGCAATATTGGTCTGGTCTGTGAAAACAAGTTAGAGAAGTCCGTTGAAAGGATGAAAAAAAAACGGCTTTGACAAACCAGGGAAGCCGATAATATTTAGTGTTCAGGAACGCGACGCGCGGTGAGAAATACAGTGCTTTAAATCCAATTAAATTTTACCTGAAAAAAAGCATGATTAAAACAGACTGATTATTGTTGGTTTGTTTACATATATGGAAACCGATTAATTGCAATCAATCTTATTTCATTTTACTTTAGATCGCATCAAATTGTGGCGAAAAGAAAGTTGGTTTATGTAACAGATACCAAATAAGTTGTAAAATCTATTAAGATTTCAAGCACCAAAATTAGAAAAAAAAGATCAAATAGTTAATATTTCTGAAAAAAAACCAATAACTTGTTATATGTTTAGAGAGAGGTAGAACAGATTAACAGATTGTCGCGTTAACAAATATTATGTTTTGTTTTTGATACATGTTTTATTTATATAAGGAAAAGATATTGTGAAAGAGTTATCAAGCGAACCAACGTTATGACGGTAATTAAAAGAATGTAATCCAAGGACAAAGACCAGACATGGAAACAGACAAACACAACAAGGAACATAAAGTAACTAAAATCATACGTACAAAGTAACAAAAGCAAATGAGCAATTCGGATTCCACTAAAAACTGGGAGCATGAACCAGGTGCACCGGTAAGGTAAGCATCCACTCTTTTTTTTAGAAAAATCCGCCGAGTTGCTCATAAAAAGTCGAGTCCGGGGTAGACAATCGAGGAAAGGAAAACTATGACCCGTTGAAGAAATCAGTTTTCATGGTGCAGATGGATACACCATAACGATTCAAGAGTTAATGATGACGACCATAAAACTTCTGTAGTGATGACTTCAATCTTGTAATAACATAACCCTGTTCCAGAAGCCTATTTGTTAGAGTTCTAGCGCGATACAAAAAGTCTGCGTAGTTTCGACAAGCTCTGGCATAACGTATAAGTTGTGATTTGAACACTCCATACGCAGGTGTTGAAGGGATGTTGCCACAGATAAAAGGAAAGTTGACAATTCTGAATGAAAAGCCATCACGTTTGAATATTTCAAATTATAGTATACACGTAGCTGGCTACTTTCGTGGATGGGTGAAAACCTGTGCTGTATAAATTTATCATTAATACGATGCTTAATTATTTCATATGAGATATTATTGATTTCTTCATGTAGCCATACATAATTTAATTTTTGAATTTTGAAACCAAATTTACCGCACCATTCATTGCATCATTATATAAAGGTTTACAAACATCAAAACAACCATTGGTTTTTCTGATACATTACGTTACTTATATTATAATATGCGATGCTTTCGCAAGACACATAATGGTAAATGAACCAATTCAGCAAATATAAAAATTCGTTGGTACATTCTTATCCAGCCTTAAAACAAATTTGTGAAAACGTTTAAATACAACATTTATCCTTTTATCTTATGAAATCCCCATTTTTCTAATGCAAGAGATAAAACTGAACCAACCATACTGTCAATCATGTCATTCGTTGCTCAGGGCTTAAACATATCTGCTTAAGTAAGTTAATGAAAAAAAAACTTTGCTCTAGACCCCTGCTGAGCAAAACGCTATTGAGAATGCACAAACTTTCCGTTAAAATGTAATAACATTCCTAGATAAACATAGGAGTTAAATACTTTGAGTTCATTACCATTGTAATAAAAATATTCTTTTTTAGGCCTGTAGCCGTAACGAAACACATGCACTTTTGTTTTTTCCGTATTTATCTCTCTATTCCATTTACGGCAATAAACGAACAATTTATCAAGCAGATATTGAAGAATGTCTGGCGTTTTTCCGAACAAAGCAGTATCATCGGCAAATAAAATCAAATAAATAACAAATCCGTTGTGTTCCACATTATCATATCAAGTGTTGAAGATATATCTTGAATAATATCATTAATGAAGAATAAATATTGTAGGGGAGAAAGTTTACCTTGTTTGACACCAAGAATGTTATCAAATGCATCTGGAAGTAGTCTATAATATCGCACACGTAACTGGACGGACGTATATATATATATATATATATATATATATATATATATATATATATATATATATATATATATATATATATATATATATATATATATATATATATATATATATATATATATATATACTGTAGATCGTTCTGTAGTACATAGAAACTCGATTCTTGGTTCTGGTTAGATAACGGCGATAACATGTTATTCCTTTCTATTCCTATTATATTACCAAACACAAAATCATATTTTTCAAGATCTTGAGTCTACAATGATTCTGAATTGTACGTACAAAATATATTATATTACATTATATCTTATATTATTTTATAGTAATAAATTGTGTCCTATTCTATTCAATAGAAATTGAAGGTGCAATATGCTCCGATATGGTACTCTGTTTAGCGCAATTATTTTTTAAATATATTTTCCGCGAACACAGAAGTTCCGAATATCATATCATATTGCATACTACTTGTCGTGCGATAAACAAAACGAAATGGCTGAATAAGACAACGGATTTTTATGCAGAGGAGAATTCGACGCACCCGAAAAAAATGATAATATACTGAAGTCAATTGAACACGTTTTGCAGAAAAAGTAACAACCGTAAATTGTACAAAAAGCACTTTAAATATGGTCTACAAGTGGTTGGTATCGAACTTTGTCCAACTTGAACGACGTATTTTGCTTAGATACATATTGAATAACTATACATTTAACTCAAGTAATAATGTTCTACCAAAGTCATGTAGTGGTTATAACCGACCAAGAATGTATGGGAACATTTTACCAATCATCCAACTTATAGTTTACAAGACTGAGTGAAATAAAATATTATTGATCATGTTTCATTAAAAAAAATAAAATGAAATGACTGGAGTCTTTTTATACACATGCATTGGAAATAAACACTGTCAAAGGAAAAGTAATTTAAAATTGCACTAGTGCTTATATCAACATATTTGACCTTATTTGATATAACAACAGTGTTTAAAAAATGCACCTCAGTTAAAGATAATTTTCCAGAAACAATAGAAATATTATAACATACAATAAATGGATTATTGCATGAATATTAGTGTGTAATAACCCACGCAGAGTATCATATTGCACTTTCACGTTCGTGCAATATGATATTTGCTCAGGCCAATATTTATATTATATTATATTATATTATATTATATTATATTATATTATATTATATTATATTATATTATGCAGCTTGCATTCGATCTAGTCCATAAAGAAATACCGTGCAACATATTCTTGTATTTAGTCACTTCCTCACGCTTTTTAACATATTCCGGGTTTTATTCAAATGTTCTATCAGTGTCATAGCCGTATAGTGATTGATACCGACAAAAGTGCATAAGAAGATATTGTCCAATTGATTCTTCTGATCGTTTACATGACTGAGTGAAAATCAAAGTTTATTGTCTTAGTTTCAGTAAAATATAAAATCAAATGATAAAAGGATTTTTTTTTCAATTTTATTGAATCACTGTCAAAGAACAAATACGAACTCATATTTCACTGTATTGAACCCAATGCAAAATTAGGATATATCAATTTTTTTTTCTGGGAACGTCTAGAACATAATTACTATACAATATTCATGCTAAAATCTATTATATTATATTTCATTATATTATATTAGACTGTTCAAAATCGCAAAACTTCGTTTTACAAAAATAGAATCAATATTTTTGGACACCAATCCGCAAAACTTTCGAATCGCAAAAAAATTACCAGTTTTTTACGTACGGTTGTTCACTTTTAAAAAATGATATACAATGTTTTATGACCTGTGATTTAAGGATTTGAAAATTCGAATGGTGTTGTATTCAGTTCTGGTATTTAATGTATTGTTTCGCTCGATAATTTATTGAATGTATTTCTTGCATTGTCCTGTTTTTTTAAGTTTCATATATAAGCCTTTGAATAAAAAACAACTAAAAAATAACTGGAAGATAATTTTTGTTTAAAGTATAGAACAGTAATAATTAACTTTTTTTCAGACGTTCTTTATTGAACTACTTCAATGTGTTTTGTTGAAATGTTCATGTTTATTCTCGTCAGTTTAATTATTGTATGTTAACCCTATTGACGTCTTTACGACACAGAACTTCACGTGGTCAGGTTTGTTTTACCCATAAAGACGAAAACATATCATTCCATTATTTAAGATATTTAAGATATATACACCTTATAAGGAAACTTTGTGAAGAATGAAGTATATTACGACTTAACTATCTAATCATGGTATATTGAAAGTTTAATCAGTTGAGACCCCGTCGGTAACTTGTGTTTTTAGATATAAACTGCTACTGTTTATGACAAGTTTGAGTCCTTTTTATTACAAATTTAATATTCCTATAGAACGGAACCCACTCTAAGTTTGCATGAATCATTCAAAATTTCATTCATTTTATAGTTTAAAATGCAAGTTATAGTTATTTATAATTTTTCATAGAAAAAGTCTTCACTAGAAAAGAAATCCGAATCGTCTTCCCAAGATTCAAGATTCGATTTTCGTCTTCTTTTTTCAATACGGCTTATACTTCTGCCCTTGTCACTTTTGTCCTCCGACGAGTCAAATTCGTAAGAATCTCTCTCAGTTTTTTCCCAGCTGTCGTCTGATATACCACCAAAGTTGTCTGCCAGTGTTTTGCTCATGAGACCCCGTTTATCGACCCCTTCGCTGTCATCGCTATCGTACCAAAATCCCTCGTCACTGTTTTCCCATTTGTCTTCACTATTGTCATAGTAAGCGTCAATTATTTTCCTATTTCTTCTGTAAATTTGGGACTTTACGAATTTACCACGATTACCACGAGCTCCATTTCGAACACCAGAAATGGTTTTAATATTATTGCGACCTTGCCTTACATTATTTTCAGAATCGCTATACTCGTATTCATACTCATAACTGCTGTCTTCCGATGAATAGTAGTCCCAAACATCTTCATCTCTGTTTTTTTTTCGTCGAGAAATTGGAGAAAGATTAAGGCTTTTGAAGGGTTTACGGAAGTCTAATATCTTTCGGTTTTTTCCCCTTTGTGGAGAACGATTTGCGACAGAGTCAATGTCCTCCCAACTTTCTGACACTTCAGCGCTGTAATCATAGTCCTCACTATCATCATAATATTCGTATTCATTATTCAATTTATTGTTTTCTGCAGAATACACTTTGTTTTTTAAAGACTTGACCTTTGAAAGGAACATAAGTCCACCAGGACGCGAAGCAAATCGCATTTCCTCGCTAACGTCGAAATCACCTTCGTCGCTGTCGATGAAATTGTGTGAACTGGACTTTTTCCTATTTTGTATTTTTTCCCCAGGCAGATAGTATTCGTCTGAAAATTCCACGCTGGACTCATCACTGTAAATATTGTTCTTGTTGAGTGGGGATTTGACTTCATCAGAGTTGTCACTAAAATACTCTGAATAATCGCTTTCTACGCTGTCATATATCCATTCACTTGAGTCTGATTCTTTATTCGCCAACATGAGTAACGCTAGTGATGCATTTCTATTGAATAAGCCAGATGCTTTAGTATCATTTGTTTTAAGGTGACTGATTTGTTTTGAAAACGTAGTATTCTTACTCAAGTTCATATTAGTCGGTGATATTTTGATACTTAACTGATTTGATGTTTTTTGATTATTTTGAAATATAACCACTTTCGTACCATTGTTTAAATTTTTACGGTTTAACAAAATTGGACTTGAATATTGGTTTTGTTTGCTTGATAATGTTGAATTTATTTGTTGAGGCTTCAGGTCTTGAATCCGGTTTACCCGTCCAGTAGACTCTTTCTTTTTTATGGGTTTTATTGTAACGTTTAATTTAGGTTGGACAGTTACGTGATTTCTTGTTTTGACTACCTTTCTTGTCGGAGTTGTTGGTGTAACTCGTGGTTTGGAAGTTGTGACAATCTTTGAATTCTGATAATTCTGTTGCATTGCAGCATTTAGATATTCCACATTGAATGGGAGTTGTCCCCCTTGTATTGGTATATCAGCAGCATGATTAAGTAGGTTCGAGTTAACGACAGGCCTTATTTGCACATTTGCTTCGATTGAACCAGATACTGAAAGCAAACAAAATAGAAAATTAAAATTATAATAACAAACAAGCAATATTCAATATTTCAGGAAAAATATTCCCCTTATTTTCAAAGACAAATCAATATCAATTATTGCATATTCCTATATTTCACTTATTGCATCAAACAATTTCAATTAATAAAGACTATTGAATGACCTCGAGATTCAGGACTTCAAGGCTAAATCACTTGCCTGCTCTTGCAAAAACTCTCTATTCAAATATGGTTCTCTCCAGTCATGTCATCATCTCTCCGTAAAGTCCTTTTTAAAGGTTCCAAGTACCGTGAACCACGCTACATAAATTGGAATTATGACTTATAAGTTCTTATGGATGCCATGAATAACTACGGAAAAAGGTTAAAATGACAACAAGAAGCCATTATTTCTCTTTCAGAGTGGATGTAGGCTTTGAAGTCTTTAATTATGAAACGTATGAAAGTTTTTAGTAGGTCAATGAGTGTCAATTTTCAAAGAATCGGATGTAGGAAAAACATTGTGTACATGACAAATATCTTGTAGTACCAGCAGAAAATCCCAAAACGACATTATTTTTGTCTGTAAAACGTATTACACCCAATGTTTATTATCAGAGGTAGACGTAGAAAATAATAACAGTAATAAGACCTATACTGCCACCACACTCTCCAAAATCTGTGCTATCCTCTTTTGGTTTCTCTACCAAAGACGATGATTGTAATCTGCCGTCCATGTACTGGATTCCTAAACTCCACAAGAATACATACAAGCAACACTACATAGCTCGATCTGCAAAATGTACCACCGCTTTTTTGAAACTTTAAACTTCAATACTCACAGCTGTCAAAAAGGTTCTTCATTCCTACAATGACACTTGTTTCTCCCGTAGTGGTATTAATTAAATGTGGATCCTGAAAAATTCGAAAGATCTTCTGGAAACCATCAATTCAAGATTATTATTGGAATACAATAACAGCATAACCTATAATTTTTCAACTCTTTATACTTCTATTCCCCATACTTAGTTAAAATCCCGACTCAAAAACATTATACAGCGTTGTTACTAAAATAAAAAAGACGGTACACCTAGATACAAATATGTAGCTCTTAGTATACTGTGTAAAAAAAATCATCTTACAAGTATACCGAAGATGTTTCAAAATGCTGTAAGTTTTGATCGACAACATATTTGTCCAATGTGTTGGACGAGTTTCAGCATAACTCATTTGTTATGTCAGGGCTTGCTGTAACTACGCTGACTATTTGTATCGCGCTAGATTTTTAACAATCAGGCTTTTTGAATTGGGTTATGTTACTAAAAGATTGAAATCATCACTACAGAATTTGTATGGTCGTCATCATATACTCGTGGGTCGTTACGGTATATCCATTTGTACCATGAAAACTGATTTGTTTAACGTGTCATGGTTTTCCTTTCCTCTTTCGTCTACCCCGGACTTGACATTATATGAGCAACTTGGCGGGGATTCCAGGAAAGCCGAGGACGCTTACCTTACCGGGGCACCTGGTCCATCTTCCAAAGTTTTATAGGCTTTCGAGTTGCTCATTTACTATTATTGCTTTGTACATGTTATTCTGGTTATTTTATGTTCTTTGTTGTGTCTGTCTGTTTTCCCTGTCTGGTCTTTGTCCCTGGATTACATTCTTTAGATTTCCGCTAGAATCTTGGTTCCCTTGATTACTCTTATTACGGTTTTTATATTCCAATATTTTATATATATTTAACTACAATATTTTGAGTAGAAATGCTTTGAACCGTGACCAATTCATTCTCCGTAGCCTGTACTAAAGTACTTTATACGAGGAGATTGATACGAAGTAGAAGGTTTCTTAATTTGTCAATTATCATTTCAGAACAAAGAGCATTAAACCAATTTTTCTTGATATGATGGAAATTAAATTTTGAATATTCTTTTTAATTCATAAAATGATAGATCTTGGTCAAATTCATATGCTTTAAGTTCTTAATTTTGAGTATTTGAAATGCAATATCAACATTGTTGTCTTCAAGTCATTTTCTTCGTTGCCACTTATTTTCTTAAGGAAATTCCCTGTAGAGTATTGAGAGCGTTTTCGTGACATAGCAGATATACAAGATAAAAAGTAACAAACGACATATGTATATTACATATTATGCCATTGTTTCTTATGCAACTTTAAAAATGACATTATTTGACACGCTACTTGCTTATTTTGGAGTATTATGCATCAAATACAATCGAAAGACAGCAATTATACAACTAAACTATTATTTGCGGTTAAAAAATTAAAGAACTTCAAAACAACCACTTACCTTCAATATTCAATAAACAAAACAATGCAATCCATATTTGACCCTGAAGTCTCATTTCAATTGTCAATCAGTGGCTACGGACCACATTTGATAGATATGTCGTTTTTTCGATGTTAATGAGATACATGAACTGACAATAAACCGAGTGTTACAAATTTATTTTATGGTCAATAGGACAAGAGTGGCTTGATATGACACTACGTTATATTTTAGTTACGGTAACTGAGCAAACATCTGCATACATAGAAATAGAATATTTGTTCGTGTTGCATACGTAAATGTATTCATTATGTCAAGCTTATTTATTTTATATGAGTATAAAGCGTAGTAAAAATAGACAACACAAAGCTGACAAACGACACGAATATGAAGTATGGTTTACGTTGGAAATAAATTATCGTATGTATGTTACAGTAACAACGAAGAAGTATAGATATCAAAATTTATTTTGCCTATACTAAGTATTGTTTAAAATTTTAGAAAATCACACACATGTATATTGATTTCATAAACAACTGCAAGCTCACGTATGATCAATTATGAAATATATCTCACGATTTCAAAAATGTAAAATAAAATCACTTTTTATGATATTTTACTGTTTGTACCTTGACAAAAAGGAAAAACGAAATAAATTAGAAACATTTGAAGTATAAAACCACTTCCAGAACTAATGTATCCATGTAATGGTAGGAACATTTAATATAACTTAGGTTAGAAAGAAACACCGTTTTAACTTTCCTTCAGTGTAGAAGAGGTTTTACAATTTTAATAAATTTATTCGATGAGGCTAGTCGTGTGTCAATTGAATAGCGTTTTGAAGGTATTATCTTACTTTTAAAAATAAGTTTATGTGCTTAAAAATCTAAAGCAAATAAGCGTGAAGCTTTGCAAAGTGGTATTTATTGTTGTAAAGATACAGTATTTGTATGGGGGGAACACTTCGCATTCTATGGCACATGGTGCATGGAATTGAGAACGGAAATGGGGATTGGGTACGTGCATGGAGGAATGGGGATTTCAAATTAAGGTGAAGGGGAAATTACTTTTAAACGTATTAATTGATTTTATACCGGTATTACATTTAATTAAAAATAAATGTTTGAATGTTGAAGAAATCAAAAAGGTAATGTAAATAATTGATAAAAACGCAATTTGACTCTACTAGGGTTGGAGATTTTTACATGGGGAATGAGGATAGGACAAAGGAGAAAAGGGGATGGCATATGGTGCAAATTGGAAGTTTATATCATGCATGAGCTGCAGCCGTGAATGTTCATTGTAAACATTTTCAATAATTCACACTGTGAAATAAATTTGGTAATTTCATTCTAGGACTTTCTACCGCAAACAATAATAATAATAAAAAACAACAAACAAACGTTAAAACACGTCTTATCATCTTATCATCCGCCAATAACAAAATTCAAAATCTATGTTGAGAATAACACTAGTATATGGAGAAAAAATATGATAAATAGAATAATCAATTGGTTATTATGCTCAAAACAAGTTCCCCACACTCGTTAAATCTCTGCGATCTTCGACAGTCGTGATCATATCTTGGTTATTCACTCTTTCCTATTATTTATCCCCTCATTACTTGAACAATTCTTAGTGAATGTTTCACGTAGACATTGTTCTACATATTAGTTAAAACTGTTTAGTTGGTCGGTGTATCTTTTTAACATTCTAATTGGTTTGGTGGAAATGACCCATTTTGAGATTTTGTGATTAACGAAGTCTTACACAAATGATTTAAAGTATTCAAAGGTAGAATTTCTTGTTAAACAGTGTAAAAGTCTTTATAGTTGGTTGTTGATTTTACTTGTTTAAAACAAAAAGTGTTTATAGACATATTGCAAAAGTATAGTACCATTGTAAATCTAATGTAAAATTCAAAATCATGAAATAAATGCATATAGTTTTTTTTCATTTGTTAAAAAGATATTTTATTATAAGTTTACTTCGATTAGAAGAATTGCAATCGATCAGTAATTTTTCTGTATGATCTATATTTATCATTTATATACTGCAAATGATCGACTGTCGGTAAGACGGGGTCGAAGTTAAGTTCTCCGTATCCTAGGTACTCCTGGTAGTGCCTGTTCGATGTATCTGGTGTTGACAACCGACGTATCGTCGTCGGAGATTCAATAAACATCGCCATGTTAGGTTTCGTTACTGCGTATGGAGCCAAATACTCGACTTCAAATGAATTTTGCATGTTTTTCGGTTTTATCCGTACCTTTGTGGATTCAAAATATTTATCAGTACTGCTTTGTCTTGGTCTTTGAATGTTCAAAATTTTTCTTCGACTATCAGTGGATGTTTTCGAGTAACCTCTTGAGACCTTCCTGTGGACGAAATCATTATTATGAAAATGGCCGCTTTTCTTACTTTTCCTATTGAAACTGTGATGATCCCCACCCGAATAAGGCGTTGGGCTCTTATTCGTTACTGGCAGATTGGTCCTTGTTACATCAGGGGTTTCGACATCATAATGGTAATACGACACTTTCGACTTTCTTTTGTCGGTTACACGTAAATTTGTTGTTTTTATTTTATCGCTTCGTATTCTATCTGCTAATACATGATCAGCCGTTAAAGACATGGTGTCTATAGTTTTTGAAAGAATTTTTCTTGCATTCAGAAGGCCATTTTGATTTGAGTCCGATTTTGATATTTGTATGTCATTGTTCAATAACTCTCGAGTTCCTTTACTACTACTGCTTGACCTAGTTTTGTGTCTGTTTACTCTTTGAAAAGCTTTGTCACCTCTCAGTCCTCTTCTTTTTGTTGATCTTCTTTGTTGGTTTTCGATTGCGGTACGACTGCGTGAATGAAGTTGTGAGCTATGTATCCTTGGTAATTTACCTAGAGATCGCAGATTGGTTCTCGAAATGCCTAGAACATTCACGTTTTTGCCACGTTTGTCGGAAAAATATTGTGTCTGTTCTAATGTGTTTTTAATTGATGTTTTTCGGTTATCGAATGGTCTAGTTGCATCTTTTCTCTCCGGTTTATCCCGATGTTTGAATGTCCTTCCTTGCTTCGAAACTATCAAAGTTTTCGCGACAACCGTGTCGCTTAATATTCGATCCGCACTTACTTTTCTTGCGGTAAGTAAATCTGACCTCAGATGTTTCGCATTGATATCATCAGCTTGTAAAACCCCCTCATTGTCCGGATATTTCGAAAGAGAAAATTCACGGTTCCTAGAACTATCTGAAAAAAAGGTGTAAATCATGATGTTCAGTCGATGCATAGTTTGATTCTTGTTAACCGAGTGAGGCAGTATTTGGAAAAAATATGGTCCGTTATTCCATTGAGGACACGCTTTTACCCATAAGAATGAAAATAAAACTATGGTTATTGCTTTTTATAAACAAACGTCTTATGAAATTCCTGAGAAAAGAAAACCGTCCTTTTCTTCTCTGTTGCACATAAAAGCTATCTCTGGTAGCCTGATTATGAATGTCTTGTTTTTTGGCGTAATATCTTTCGAATTGGTGGTTGATAATGACTTTTGTGTGCTTTATACTTTCCATTTTAATAATGCATTCCTGACACCGTGTTTTGTGATAAGGCTCGTCTGGTATGCTGATTACATGTGATACTGCACGTCGTACTATTTTACACGATCACATTAAATGTTTACAAAATATTTGTAATAAACAGAATGAAAAGTAAATCAGTGGGAAAGTCTCAATATTTCTGCAGGAAGATGTATTTAAAAAAACAATGACAGCTCAGTGTATGCAATATGTGCAATGTTACATTACAAAAAATATAGACAACGGTCAAATACCTCAGGTGTTCTGTAGATGCACTGAACTGCAATAAATGTACATTATCAAATGATATATGTAATTGATAACCAAGATCATGAGATAAATAGTGTCGCATTTAGCAAATTAGAGAATATGCCAGCTTGTAACCTACTGATTGTTATTTGTTGTATTTATCTAAAATTAAAATATGTACAATAGTCAAAATATTAGTCATGAAGCGAAATTAATATAAAAAAAACATAATCGGTGATATCGGGTCATTGACCAGAAGGGAATATGAATTAAATAATTTAAATAAGTTGTTTTTAATAGTCTAGTTCGTCGTAATCTTTAGAGCTTGTTAATCGTTTAGAATTCCGTACACATATACATGTATGTATCATCACCGAGACAGAAATAGCTTGGACCTATCCGTTGTGAATAATTTATATCTGACATGTCATATACGTGTAAAGCGATCAAGGCAAATAATGACTTTTTTGACAGATAAACATTAAGCACATGATTGAACCTTTCATTTCTTAAAGAAAGTTGTCATCGTTTCGAAAAATAGAATTGCTTCATATTTTATCCTTATTATAAGGTGCAAATGTTAACCCAGGAAACGTGAACTGGGTAATTTTAAAAATGTTTTTGATTAATGGTATGTACATGACTCCTCAAAAGAGAGATTTGCAGTTTGTCTAAAGACCGTATTTGTGACATTTTTTTTCAATCGGCAAATTGAAACACAGACACAGACACATCAGCTTTAACTCAGCAACATTTTAAGAGAAATAACGTCAAACATATTTTTTTCATGCTGTATCCATAAGAAAGAAAAGAATAAACAAAGCAAATAAAAATAAACATGATGTTGCAAAATTGCAAAATTCTTCGATTTGATTTCAGATTTTGTGCATTACGATTTTAAAACTAGAGCGTGAAAAAAGTATTAATATTACAGATCTCAAACGCGATACTTAAACATTATAAGAGCTCAATAACTTTTTATCAAATTATTAAATTACCTGCACTTGAAGAAATTGCGATCAGAAGAAAACATGATCCAAAGATAAAGTTCATGTTCCAGAAGTTGGCAGAACTGGTTTCAATGATATAGGTTGGTAGTCCATTTATACAACGGATTCTTAATTTAGAATTTCGATGTTTGTGCTTTCATTATGTTATAATTCATCGGTGACTACACAATTTAATCATATGTTAACCATTTTGTACTGTAGGTTTAAGAAAAAAGCTAAATTTCTTAATACATGACTTTACCGAACACAGTTGTCATAAAAATTAGATACACATACCATTAAAGCCAAAAGGTGAAAAATAAATTTAGCCAGAGGTATAAAACACCATTTGCTTTGATTTAAGTTGTATGTATTTTTCAAATGGTTGTAAATTAATTAATTTTGTATGCAGTACATCTTTACTGAAGTGTGTACAAAAGGTTTTGGTCAATAATAAGGCTATCATAGAAAACATTGGTTATCGTATTCGTTAGCAAGGTCTTAAAATAAGTAAGTTTTACACAATCTTAATTGTAACAAAATAATCAACAGTACTATCGTGTTGATTTAACTTAAATAAATGTCACTGTGTGGATAAAAATGTTTAATTTCACCAAAATGAATTCATGTTTTGAACTAGATTTGATCTGTAACTTTCAAATGAGTTTCATTTTATACTCTTTCTGAATCTTATCTAAAACTAAGTTGGACATCGTTTTTTATGATAATATCTTCAGATTCTCAAGATATTTTTTTCTGTAAGAAGCCTTTAGTTTTATTCTTATTTAAACACGAAGCAAACATATAATACCCATAGAAACAAACTTAAAGACAATCTGTAAATATTTATCAAAAAATAAGATAACAATGACGGATTATAATAGAATATTTGTGCATATTATTGGTGTTGACGTATGAACACATGTTGCCTAGGGAGAAAAAGGCTGTGATACTATCTAATTGCTTTGAATATGAAAGAAAAGTAATAATTTTACCTGAAAAATGTAAATACTTTTTGTATATGGACCATCGGGAACACATTTTTCTTCTACCAGGAGAATAAAAATATCAATATGTCATAGACTATTTGTAAACTTTACTGTATTTTGAAGTAATTTAACAATTTTAACTAATGCGGTACCATTTTATCTGTCTAAAAGAAAATATCGTATTTTTGTTATGAAAAATGTCCTATTTTGTTTTACATCAAAAGAATGCTGTCAACGAACAAAAACTAGACAAGGCAAACAGATACACACAACAAAGAACATTAAATAATCAAAATGACACGTACAAAAACAATAGAAAAAGGCAACCCGAACTCCACGAAAGACTGGGAACAGAGACCATGTGAGATAATCGTCCTCTGTTTTTCTAGAAGCACCCGCCGAGTTGCCAAAAAAGTAACGTTAGGGGTAGAAGAATGAGAAAAGAAAAACAATGACACAGTGAACAAATCGGTTCTCATTGTGCAGATGGATACAATGTAAGGATCCCCGATGGTGACGACCATACAATTTCTGTAGCAATGTCTTAAAACTTGTGGCAACATAATCCTGTCCCAGAAGCCTAATTGTAAGACGTCTAGCGCGATACAAAGTCTGCGTAGTGACAGCAACCTTTGGCGTAACGTATGAGTTGTGACATGGAAATTCCATACGCAGGTGCTGAACGGATATGATAAATGAGAAAAAACAAACTTGTTTGGAATTATTTATCTTTACTTTGTTCAAAACCTCCCTAAAATGTACTAAAAACAGGACAAAATCAGATCACCTACCATATACTGAACCAAATAATGCGTATTTCATGTAGGTTGATTTGTATGGTAAAGTACACTCACAATTTCAATAAACGAATGATACAATTACCAGAATTAGATTTCATGACTTATGTACATAATTCTGTTCATATATTGTTTACATTTTTTTTGGTTTTTTTTTGTTTTAATGTTTTGGTAGCGTGCATGGGTTTTTGTATATCTTGAATGTCCTCTAATTTTAATTATTCGATATTTTTTCGTCTAAGTGTCAGCAAACTTAGCGTAGAAATATTGAAACATTATGAAGTTTGTTCAAGTTTCATTTCCTTGTTTGTCTACCCCGGACTTCACTTTTTATGAGCAACTCGACGGGTATTTCTAGAAAAGCAGAGGACGCTTACCCTACCGGTGCGTCTGGTCCTTGCTCCCAGTTTTTAATGGAGTTCGAGTTGCTCATTTACTTTTGTTACTTTGTATGTATGATTTTAGTTACTTTACGTTCTTTGTTGTATATGTCTGTTTTTCCATGTCTGGTCTTTGTCCCTGGATTACATTCTTTTGCTTACCGCTATAGCCTTGGTTCCCTTGATTACTCTTCTACAAAAGGTGACGAAATCAATGTTCTAAATCGCAAAGCAACGAAATAACAGATAACTTTCGCATTCACTTCCGGAAAAGTTCTTCAATCATATCGAGGTCAACTGAGATGAACAGGCGTAAGATTGGGTGACATTGAAATGGCAGCCAAGGAATCATACACGTTATTCGGTTACTACAAAGAATGTTTAAATCATACAAATTTTATCGAAGCATTTCAGATATGTTTTGTTCGGAGACGTATTTTTACATTACTATTACTATTCTTGCAGCTATCAAATCTAATATCCTTTCCATGTCTATTATAAACCGTACATCCACCAGTCTTCACCAAATTCGACGTAAATGCCGAATATGAAAATTGTATATAAAAAACCAATAAATGATCGATAATTAAATAGTCTCAACAATAATCAATACATCAACGGTCTAATATTTTGTAATAAATAAACCATTGTTCGATGAAGCACATCTCCGTCCTTACTCCATAATACAACATATCATAATTGATTTGCATATATGGTAAAAACTGTGAAGAAATAAAGTTTTATATACATAATGGCTTCTGTATCTGTTCAAATGATATCAGGCGATAATTTGTGAATCAAATAAACAAATATATTTATAACTTCTTCATGACACTCAATCACAATATGTTGCAAAGGAGCAAAACGTCTTAAAAATTTGTTACATATATCCTCTTACTGTATGTAGAAGAATGCCATCATACATTTTTCATTTTGTTGTTACCTTTGCTGTACCATAATCTCAAAATACCTTTTGATGTCTGCAAAAGATCCGTTTTTTACTTGTTCTATCGAATACCACTGCATGGTTCTTAAACGTGCGAGGAACGTGGGATCTTTCCCAACACGGTGCATCACTATCGTTTGCGGTCAGATTTTCAGTATTATAGCCTGACAGCCCCAGCATGTAACACGCCAGGGGTACCCCATTCCACCACCTAGGACACACATCCCAGTTACTCTGTGGGCAGAGCGTCTAGCCCCGGCTAGGTTTCTAAGCACTATTTAGTCGCCTTTTACGACAAGCTTAGCGCTGCTGCAGGCCTATTCTTTTGGCACCCGGACCTGCAGGGGACCGAAAATTCAAAAAAGAAAAATTCAATGATTCCTAAACTTTACAACAATTACTTTCATTGCACATATTGAACAAAATGGATCTGTACTGTGATTTTTTAAAGTTTTCTTTGAATCAACAAAATAACGCAATTATATAAAATAGATATTCATACAACAATCATTTCAAAACTCGCGACTTTTAGAGTGGCCTTCTGTTGTACTGCTTTTATAATATTATTCGTATAGTGGTCTTTTAAATGAATGTGGAAAAATAAGATTGAATAATTTATCCTATCTCACAGGAGAAGTAATTAAACTGATTTCAGTGGCATGTAATTACTTTTATTTGTTTTTGCACATACTAAGTTTGTAATAAAAGTCAACAATTTTCATACACAATCAGCATTGAATTGAAACACGACAATATTATAATTAATATAAAATCCCAAAAAGTTTTGATAAGAAAGAAGATATAGAAAAAGCAACACATTTATACTTCATATTTTGATGCTAGATTATCATGTATTCATGGTTGTCATGCCATTTCAATTTGAGTTTTTAAACACCTATCAAACATGTTAAATATAATAAGTATCAAATACATAATTAATATCATCAGTATCAACAGCATAATCACCATAATCTTCATAGTCTTCAAAGTCATAATAATCATGGTCAACATTTATCTGTTTTACTTTACTACGTCCTTTTTTATTTTTGTAACGATTATCCCCTCGGTATTGAAAATGAATTGTCGACGGAAGAAATCTTCTTGGCGTGAAAGTGGATCGTAGATTTGAACTTAGATAGTGAGTTTTAAATCCTTCTCGTTCATTTGAATATAAAAACTCTGAACTATCCTCTTCTTGGGAATGATCGAAGTCATACAAATCAGTACTATCAGAATCATAATCATATTCTTCGCTAAACACGTCCCAGCTATCAGATTGATCGTCAAACGAACCGAAATCATGATTTTCATCACTATTTTCGTACGAAAATTCATATTCGCTCTCCGATTGCAAGTCAAGTTCAAATGAACTGATAGATTTCGCATGTTTTGACGCTGCTTTTAATTTGTACATTCCAAGATTCCTTTCTTCTTCAGAACTGAACATTTTATATTTTGTCGCTTGTTTTAGTTTTGAAAGAAACAAAAGGCCCTTAATTCCACTTTCACCAGATTCTTGTTCCGACGACTGTTCTGAATCATTACTGTCGTAATATTCATATTCCCCACTTTCCTCACTGGAATAGTCAAAGTCTGTATCTAAATTTCCGGTAGGTTCTGACCGGTTTCTTGTTTTAGATTTTAGAGATGATGTTTCCGGTAGACTTTGTTTATTTTTATTGACTTTACGCTGCGTCTTTGTTGCAATAGGGGTAGAACTTCTGTTAGGAAACCTTGATTTTACTGGAAACTTTGGAGGTCGATGCTTAAGTTTCTGAAACGATGTATTACTCTGATCTGCTAACAGGCGTTTTAGATATTTTCCCAGGACAGTTTTGATAGACGAATTCTTAGTTTTATTTAGCGATTTAATGTTGTAATTCAATGTGGGCTTTATATGAGACTGAATATCAGATGTATGATCGGCATTTTTTATTATTGACTTTAAAATTTTCTCTTCAGTTTCAAATCCTGTAACAGGAGCTAAGGTAGTATGAACTGTGGCTGTTACAGGTTTCAGTAATGTTGTGTCTGACGTAGTTACTGTTTGGTCAACGAAATTTCCTGGTTTAGTCTTGCCTTTAGTTTTACTTTGTTCATTCTCAATCCCAACTGAAGCTTCTGTACCTTTCAGTGTGACAAAGGTTTTTGAAATGATCTTGTTATTGCCATGTTTTACTTTTCTTTCTGATTTCGTAATCATACTTGGGCTTACGGAAAAATAAATTGGAATAGGCGTTGTCATATTATGTATATTGTTCTTATTTGACGACGTTACAACGGACGTTGGTTTCTTAGTGTTACTACCAGTGGTATCTGGTATTTTATTCATAACATGTTTAGTGTGTCTCTGTTGTCCATTTTTCCGATTGACAAACCCATAAAAATTAGAGTTTTTTCCCCATTTGTACTTGGCATTCTGCTCTATTTCAGATTGACTGGCCACTTGTTTGCTCTTTTTATTCAAACCATTGGTATTAATTATTAGTTTTCTGGACGAATAAGTAACGTGCTTCTTTTGCTTTTGTACAGACAAGACGGGATCAGAATTTACGTTTGTTGTTGAGTATAAATTAATCCGATTTATGCTCGTTATGTTTCTTACATTATTAGAAATATGTATGTTATTATTATTTCCGCCTCCCGTTTGTTCTAGTTGACGAACATTTTGACGAGTCTTTATCTTGATGAAATCAGATTGGTCACGTAAGGATTTTTTTAAGTTGTCTATATTAGATGAAATTCCTTCCAAGTATAGTTTGAGGGATTTTTCAAAATCATTTGCAACCGATTTGTCTTTAATACTACCGATTTCTCTAAATGCGTGCAACAAATGAAATACACCTGAAAACAATAGGACATCAGTTTTTGAATCTGAGTTTGTAAGTCTGATATTTCTTGATAATTCTAGAACAATAAACAAAATGAGTTAATGAACAAAAACATAGATAAATGATTATAGTAATAATAAAGATAGGTAATATTGTAACGTTGATTTGTGCACAAAGCAATTTAGTTTACCTATACAATGTATCTATTACTAAACTGTTCAGATTTGATTGATTGATTGATTGATTGTTGGAGTTTAACCCCGAGCAGCAATATTTCATCTTTCCATCTTGGTCAACTTTTTTCTAAATTAATTAGATCTTACACATTTGCGCAGGATTATCATGGTTTTGATTTAATCATTTTCGTCATTTTTAGGACACTTGACAACCATACTGCCACTGGATATGACAATGTCATTAATTTCATATAGGGTATAGGTCTTTAAAACTATATATCAATCAGATGTGATAAGCACAAATTGTTTTAAGTCGAATATTTAAGTTTCATTTTCTTTAACTATTTTCAGAGATATCTTATAGAATGATAGGATATAAACTAAATTTATTTGTTTCTTTGCACAAATAAAGAAGAAATTTGTCTTTACAATGGAACTGATTTTTTATACATTATTTCATGTCTACACAATACATTATAGTAACCTATTTACTATGAACGTCGTCAACCCTACATAGTTTAATGACAAAACATGGAATAATTCAAAACTGTTTAATTAAAAAAAGAATTCAGACAAAAATGAAAGGAACCTTATAACTGTACACAAATAGATAAAATGATCGCTGAATTTAGGGTGTAGTTACCGTGAATATACATGTCAAACAACAAATCATAGAAAGGTGATGAACTTACAGCTTAGTGTCATGTTCATAATGGCATTTCCTTGTTTGTGTGTAAATTGAGGAAACAATTATCTAAGTTATAGAATAAACTCTAACGGAAAATTGTTTACACAATATGCTAATGAAATAAACAACTTTTAAACTTACATGTTAAGAACAAAACAGGTAGAAACACACCAGACTTAGGCCACAAATATTCCATGACGTTACTAACTAATGACAATATGAAAAAAAATCATGAGAGCTTTAGAAAATTTTAATGAACTTAATTAAATTTTGACTGACAAAATTAATATCAATAAATAAACGCACAACGTTTATTATACAGGCATGATCATGTTCTTACATTATCTTAACTTTAGAAAATACATTTGAATTAACCAAAACAGACTGTTGAATAAACGATTGAATGCAACTACGGTTCGTTTCTTATTAAGTGCTAGATCGACTTATTGCTACCATTATGTTGAAGAAAAATTATCAGTCTGGTATCCGATAAACCTATGTAAATTCGGGCATCAAAACGATATATCTTAGTTTTCACACTCCAAACTGGGAATTTTTTCCCCTTTTTATCATGCATAAACATGGTTTCTTTTCATCTTTTCATCTTTTTATTTTTTGATTTTTTTTAAATTTTAAAATGATGCAATCATATTTTTCACGATATGCGGCTCCTTACCTTCCTCCACAGAGTATAGGGTAAAATTGTGAATTCTCTTTCTTCGTTTTTATGATGATAAGTAAAGGAACTAACACGATAAAAAATAAGGGTTTCCATCCATAAAGTAAATAAGTCAAACACCCATATCTTATATGCTAGCTATTATTACATCTAGTCTGCAGTTCTGATATAAAGGTTAAGCAATAAAACATGAGTTCTTAACAAAACAAAAAATAGTAAGTGTTATATCGTGACTAATAACGTCATAATAGGTCAACGTATTTTGACGTCATAACTTACGACTAATTTTTGTGAAAAGAGCTGCAAGACAGTACTACCGCACAACTATACAGTTATATACATGTTCATTTTATGTTTATACAGCATTATATTGTACGTAATAAATCGATGAAATGTTAGAAAAAAATAGTAGTATATTTTAGTGTCACATATTGACCTTCAATAACATTGCAAAACAGCGCAAAACATGGACCACCACTCTGTGTTGAGACACTATATACCCAAAAAAGCAAGACGGACAATACTAAAAGACTGTCTTTGCACATACCTTACTTGGTCTTTATCCTTGGATTATAAATATATATATTTAATTTCTGCTCGAATCTGGATTTCTTTGATTACTCTCTCTTTCATCATTTGAGAATGTATAAAATCCCTTTTTGCATACAAAATATGTGAATTACCGTATTCAATCAAATAAACAGCTTTGTTGGTTTGTTTCAAAGCTTTAAATCACCAATAAAATGATACATCTACTGGGCTACGTAATTGATGTACTCTTTTAGGGCTAAAATAATTTTGCAAACGTTAAGCATTTTATAGATTTTGTACATGATCACGTTTGTTTTCTCATCTACACATCCGATTATATTTTCTTTTGAGAGAAGGGTATCTAATTGTAACACATTTGACCATGATTTTATAAACGCGTACAATGAAAGATGAATAACTCTAAGAAAATATGGTAATAAATTGCAAATGTATTTCAAAATGACTAAATAGATGTGTTCCCAAGAGAATATGAAATATCAATTTGAGTACATGTATTCCATGACAGTTCTAATGACAATATAAAAAAATCATGAGAGCTTTAGAAAATGTTAATGAACTTAACTAAATACAGGCATGATCCTGTTCTTATATTATCTTAACTTTAGAAAATAACTTTTAATTAACCAAAACAGAATGTTGAATAAATGATTGAATGCAACTAATGGTTGATTTCTTGTTGACTTCTAGATCCATTTATTGCTACCACATTTTTGAAAAAAAATATAAAACAAATAAACACATATGTAAAATAACTGGGACAGTAACGTTTTGTACATTATTTGTACATACTAACTTCGTTCCTCGTAGCCAATGATTTATCATAACACAGAACGGTTGGGCCCCAAGGAAACGACCATATTACAGTAGGTCTTTCTTATACATAATAACATACAATATTTGTGCATAGTAATAATAAAAGCGTATGTATCGGATATTTGTGCAGGTGGAGGTAGTAAATATCGACGATGAGTTACAAGCAAAGATTTTCAAAGAGTTTTCTTAAATGTGCTTTCTGAATTCTGATTTGTTAATCAAAAACTGATTGACAATGTACAATAACATTGATGCTTATTAACTTTGGATCACAGTTCAATTCATTTTGTTAAACATAACATACAGCTATAAAATTCAAAAGAAAATTTATTTAATGTATATTTTAATCACAGCTGTAATCACATTCAGCATAACTTTAAGCATTTTTTAAGTAGATATCGTTTTTGTACATATTGATATTGTTGTGTTACCATTAATTGTATGCTGTCGGGGTCTAACAGACCTTGCTTAAATATATGTATTAGCATCATCTGCATGACCCCAATATAAATTAAGCATATTGCACAACCCTCCCCGAACGGTAATGCAGTCAACATCATAATTTGTTTACAGTAACATTGATTTTATGTTGTAAGTTCATACAAGCTGTCGAACCTTAAAACACATTCATTGTAACAATAACAATCAGTTTGTTTGTTTCTGAGAATTGATAAATAAAGAACACAAAATTTATTTTCAAACAAATGTCATTTATTAAGACCTGACGTGAAAAAAAAAACACTTGTAATGAATGTAGAAACATGGAGAGTGAATGTTGTGCGTATCCATGCTGCGTTTTATCAATGATCAATTCTAATACAGAAATGTGTGGGTCCTCTAAAACGACCATAGGTGTCAACGGTAAATAAAAAAAAATGCAAATATAATATGCTATCTGACTTCTCTTTTATTAGGCTAGATCCTTTTTATCATTTAGATACTTAGATGTTTGCAAAGATATGATAAAACTGAATTGATCCCCAGAATCAATTTTTTTAACTGAAATTTTGACTCATATTGAATGAACTGTAGTATTTGCTTGAAAATTTATTCCTGACATCAACATTCATAAAGATGGGGGAAGAATTGGGATACAAGTGGGAAATTTAGGCTCTCAAGAGTCTTTATATGATTTTAATCAAATAGCGGACAACGTTAAGTAGGATGTTTTATATTTTTTTTCCTAATTATCTGTATACTGACTCAATAACTTCTTAAGGGCATCTGTATAATATCTATCACGTCTATAAAAATATAAAGGATTTGCAGATTTGAGACCCATAGGTATGTCCATATCTTTTTTTAGAAGAACTGGGACAATGAGCGGTGACTTGGAATACAATGCGTCATTAAAGTTTGTGAGACTGCATACACGAACCCAGTAATTCGTTGTAAATGATTGTGATAATAATAATAGTAGGAGTTTTGATTTTCCAATTGATCTGTTGATATTGTCTAAAGTATTTATCATTTCATGGCTGACAATTTGTACTTCAGCAACATTAAGTAATTCCTGCCCAATGGCATCTTTCATGTCATTTTTAAAGTCTTCCATATCACTGTTATCTTCCATTGCTGACAATATCATAATATCTGGAAACATACAACATTGTGATTTCAAGTGACTGAAACATGAAATCAAGACAAAAGATTAAATAGAATTATCATTGACAAAGATTTTGAGGATGAGGCAAAATGCTCCAGAAATTTCCATGAAAATATAAACCAAAATAACACATATTTCTTTGAAAAGTCATCGTTTTTACATAAGTAATAGATGCATTGTTTCCAATATGATATCTGCCCCCACTGCAATAACATTTTATGAGGGCAATGTCTGCCATCTAATGGGCTTTACTACGTCACTTCCGCACACCTTTTCAAACGTTATCATGTTTATCGGTGACGTCACAGTCGATTTGATGTAACGTTGTCAGGTGAAATTGCGGATCACGCACTTTATCTGCCAGTCTCTTACGATATTTACCATCAAATATTTTGTGTGCAAAGAACTAACTGATTTTAATGAATTCCAAAATGGCCTTGATCGAATTGTGATTTAACGACTATTTATCAAGCTAAACGCAATTTATTTAACTAACTGTGATAAGCAACGCATTGTAATTGCTTCAAGTTGTATCCTTGTTCCAATTAATCAAGAACTTATTATTAGAACAATTCTTGTATTAATAACAAACACATAAATGAGGCAGAATTTTGATAAGAAATCACACTGCCTTACGCTTTTCTAATAGTTGAACACTGATGCGTTCAGTGTAAGTGTTTGTAAGAATCAGGCAAAATGGGAAAAACATGCATGTCAAAACCCCACTGATATGACAATAAAATATCACTCAAGGATTCTTTCTCTATATGAAAAGACCATTATTTGATCTCTGCATTACTGGCTTTGTGCAGAAATTTTTCAATAGAATGTTAGAAAAATTAGGTTTTTGAGAGAGTTATCTGCCCTTGAAATGTTCATTTTCAGTGCATTTCAATGAAATTGTAACTCAGTGGTCCAGCATGATTTGGGAAATCTTGTCTTTTTTCCTTGATTCTGATGGTGCAAATAGTCAAATTAAACTACCAAAATGGTAGGTTTTTTTCATACCATGTTTCATCCACTGCCTGATTCTTACATAGACTAACACTTAATATCATAAGCAGAATAAAACAAATGTGAGTGTTAAAATATATTTTGCTTTGCACTACATATCTTTTATACATTAAATAATATTAACCTCCAGATACAGTGTTTGGTGGCCTTCCATCTGTTGGGGCTGCATCAGTGTCGATTTTGCTGGAAGCTTAGGACAAGCAAAAAGCAAATACAGTTTTCAAATTGTGTCAAACTTAAATATAATTGTACGAAGTTTTTTTTAATAATGTTATCCTTATCTTTGCTGACATTTTAAAAATTGCACATATTTTCAAGTAAGGACGGCTTAATTTATTTATTTTGAATGTTAAGCATGTATTGAACGATACATATACGTAGAAAAAGTATATGTGGACTCCTGCACTGTAATAACATTTAAAAAAAAACATAATGGGTGCGAATTTCGTCTGAAAATGAATGATAAAACGCAGGCATAGCTGAGTATTTTCAACTGTCAATAGTCAAAGCAAAGCACCGTAGTAAACAACTAGAAAAAGTAAGTATCTAGTCATATCATTCTTATAATTCAAACTTAAAAAATCATAAATAAACAAATCTATAAACAATCAGTAATATTTAAACATAGATGCTGTGAAAATACATGTAACGTCAATAAATTGCACGGAAGATAGAAGATAGATTATCAATATTGTGCATAACTAATTCTTTTAAAGTTCTTTATTGCCTGATATTTTTAAAGACTACTATTTCATAATTTGACACAGTCATATCTTACCTTTTTGATTATTTTGTAAATGAAAGTCTTTAATTTTTTGTTGAATCGTCTCTAAATTTTCCGTGGTCGTTCGGTATATTTCGTCCTCAACTTGTAGCAATTTGTCTAACTTTTCCTTTTTGCATTGCAGTTGATGTTTACGAGGACGATATTTTGCTTCTTCTTCGATTTGACTGTTTTCACTTTCCTGAAGCATTTTTTCTCTATCTTTCATGTCATTTAATTCCAGAAGCAATTCTTTTATTTTGTTTTCACTACTTGTTATTTGTTCTTTTAATTTCTTTTTGCTTGTTTCGTTTTCTCTTCTTTTGTCCTCGATACCTCGTATCTTCTGTTCTGCCCTGTCAATTTTCTCATTACAAACCCTTCGTTCGTCATGCAGTTTCGTCTGAGCAGTTTTATTCAAATCAATGTTTCGCAACAGGACAGCTTCCTGTTCATGCAAATCTTTCAATTTTGGATTTGAATCTTAGAAAAATATAGTATATAAACTATCAATATTTTACCAATTTTCTCGTATTACTTAAACTAGATGTTTGTTTTTTTCATTGCTTTTTAATATCATTTAAGTATAAGTTCTATTTAATCTTGTAAGTTTTGTAACCAGATATATATTGTTCCGGAAAAAAAAAAGGAATTTTGAATGAACATATAGACTAAAATAAATCATCTGATCAACTCTGCGGACAATAACTGCAATATTACAAGTACAAAATGGATCACCAAATAACACTTCGTATTGACAATTTTGCTTCGCTAAAACACCATTTAAGCCACCAAAAGTATTGCATAAAAAGATGATGTTAACCTCGTTCCGAAGAGAACTTAATAAATTTTAGATCGCAGATATAATTATAACAATGGGGCGAAATTTACTTTTCAGACTACTAGATACCTGGCACGTATTGACAGTGATACAATCTTTCATATTCTTCAACTTTCCTAGTTAAATCATCCCGGTATATGTGTGCCAGTAAAGTCTTTAAGTACGAGACATCATCGATTCGAAGAAGATCCCGTTCTTGTAGAATTCTTAGTAAATCAATTCCATCATCGATTTTCTCTAATGCAGCCTTCTTAAACTTTTTGTTTGTCATATGCAGGCACGTTTTTAGCTCTCTGATTTGATCTAAATTGACATATTGGACAAAATATCATTAAAAAAAGACATTGTTAACATATAACAATCATGTTATTTTTTATTATAATTTGGAATTTAAATTGTCGTGCAATGTTAAATTATGATGTTTAAAAGAAATAAGACAATTTTAAAGTACTGTGAAAGTACTATTGGTACCAATTTTCGTGGTTTTTGCGGGTAGGACAAACCACGAAATTTGGTTCCCAAAGAAAAGGAATTTCCATTGATGTGTATTTTGAAAATCACAAAACCACGAATTCAAGTATCCACGAACTTGTGTTTCTTCCATAATCCACAAAATTGGTATCCACGACTTAAAAAACTCTCACAATAGTACTGCACATAAGAATCATGCAAAATGTAATTAATGGTTGGAAAGCCTACATATTTTTAATTGTGATATTTTGTTTAAAATGTTATTATAGCTAACATAACTTAACATGTAGCTTTTCATATATCCCGTGCTCTTCGGAGATAAAAAAAATATATATAATGTTCTGCAGAATTCGTAATTAAGGGAGATAACTCTGTAAATGACACTAGAATACAATAGAAACTATTGAATTTTTAATGTGGGTTATCTCCTAAGAGCAGACAGATCAGAATAAACAATTATACATTTATTATAAAGACATGTAAAGCAACTTAAGAACACAAATAACAATGGGGTATATCAAATATTACAGAATTTGCATGATTCTTACAAAGACAGCTACTTTAGTATAGATGAATGCATGTGGGGAACAGGAAGACACATTTTATCATTTGGATATTGGCTGACAAGTGCTGAAAATTTCCCCGTAATCTAAAAAAATTGTCCCTCTTTACCAAGTTATTTCAGTACTATTATATGTTTCTTGCTTTCCGGGTGTATTCATTGAACTTAAGCAATGAAACATGCTCCGAACAATTTAATGTGTATCACTACCTGCATGTTTTCACACTGACAAATACATGTACCATTATTGACTTACCTGCTGTCAGATCATTCCAAATCGCCTGGCATAGCGTGAAGTACCTAACTTTGTCAGCTTGAATGATATGTACTCAAATAGATATGTATATGAAATATATTGACTTGATTAAATTGATACTTTTCACAGGTTACATAGTATTCATAGCATAAGTTTAGCGAGAAATATTAATAAATATTGAAATGATGACATAATTTATGATATAATAAAACATTTTAAAATACGTCTGATCTATTAAGATGATTAATTCAACCATATACCATGCTTGTGAGTGATATAATTTATTCTAGTCCGTGCTTCGATGAATTCCTTATAACTCTTTGAAATGTGAGAGTGAATAATTTCCCCGCAAGTAATCTCTATCATGAGGTTTTGTGTCAACGCCTGATATTTTATTACATACTTTTCGAAAGTAGTGATGAAAAGTAATTTATCCAAAACTAAACTACCCCAAGAACAGCTAATACAAGGCTTCTGGGCTGTATGAATGTACTCTCTTATATGAAAATCATACCGGAATTACACTTGAAAAAGATTTTTCTTTGTTTATCAAAATAGACAATTTGAACAAACATCTGCATATTTTCCAAAAAAGAAATTAACATGTCAGTATCCCATGTGTAACTAAATAACTGCGAATGGTTGCGCAAAAGATTAAGTTGTAAGAAATAAAAGTTGTTTTGCTTGTTTTAATATAAAGATTTCATTAACTAAAGATTCCTTGAATAAATTGCATAAAAATTACATGTTTGTAATGGTCCATCTGTTTGCATACAAAGTGTAATATGAAGAAGTTCAGACGAAATAAGATATACAACCTTGGTTATATAGAACATTACAAACCTATAGATGCTACACTTCCTGAAATTAAACAATGAGAAAACTTTGTAAAGCATTTCAAGATTTTACAGGATTTTAAAGCTACTGAAAACATAATGCAATTGCGGTTTGAAAGAGTACATGTAATCAAGGGAATCAAGGTTATGGCGGTAATTAAAAGAATGTAATCCAAGGACAGACCAGACATGGAAAACAGACAAACACAACAAAGAACATAAAATAACTAAAATCATACATACAAAGCAACAAAAGCAAATGAGCAATTCGGACTCTACTTAAACCTGGGAGCAAGGACCAAGTGCACCGGTAGGGTAAGCGTCTTCTAAGCGCGGTGTTAGAATTTAGAGTTAAACAGGACTATGAGATATGACCCTGACAGTGGATTTTCCAATAATGATATGCTTAGTATTTGTTTTATTAACGAAGCATACATGTACATGTAAATGTAGGTTTCTAACATAGAATGGATTTATTTCATAATACTTGAGAAAATTTGAAATTTTACTTTAAAAAATTAATTATTCTTTTTCAAGGTTACTCTGAGATAGAAAATTCAAATACATGTAAATGGTCAGATTAAGAAGTCATTTTTTTGGAAAATAAAAAGTAAAATAATAAATGTATGATAAACACACTGTAATGTGCTTATTTCTAAACTGACTAGAAAATAATTCCGAATCTAAATCGAAAACTCTCGTTTTTTGTGTTAAATCTACAAGTTCAGGTCAAGTAGGTTCACCATACTAGCATATATTCTCTGATTGTTCAATTACTATTTCGTTTAGGTTTTGTTCAACATATCAAAGTTCCAATTCAGATTTATATAAGTTACCTTCTTCATTCAGTATTTCTTTGAGTTTTGTCACTTCTTTATCTGGTGGTTTAAGTGGAGGTTCTAGATAAAAATAATCATGAAATATTTGCGAAATGTCTAAACTATTTTAACCGCAATTATTTCTCAAGAAATTATTGTACATGTTTTTTTTTTAATCCTGAACTTAACTCACAATTCTGATCAATAAAAATCTAACACCTGTACGAATGCAAAATATGGACTAGTCACCCGATTGCAAGATCTAATCGTTTTCTAGTGAGGCTCCATATTGAGTTAGAGAACTATTACATCTTACCAAATCTAAGGATCTGAGATTTCACAATCTTGCATAAGAAAATGTGGTGTTTGATTATTTTTCTCACTTCGAGTTTATTTTCCGATTAACTGTTTGAATTGTAATGGTCTACATTTTAATGTGGCAAGTGATACGTCACGACCACGTGTAAAATATAAATAATTTAATTTCATAACAGTCACTGGATGTAAACAGTAATCAGCCATCGGTTATTCTCAATGACTGTGAAAGTACTTTAATTCGTGGATACCAATTTTCGTGGATCAGGGAAAAAACACAAGTTCGTGGATTCTGGTTTTAATGTTTTTGAAAACAGCGTACTGAAGTATACACATCATTGGGAATCTCGTATTAGTTGGGAACTAAATTTCGTGGTTTGGTCTACCCACGAAAACCACAAAAAGTGGTACCCCACGAACAATTTATTATAGTACTTTCACAGTGAACATTTCAAAAGAATTATTTTCAAACACATGTTGGTAAGATATGATCGTCCAATAATGACGGGGGAATCAGACCCACGTCTTATTATATACCATGATCGCACCACGTTTTTTTTTAAATTGGCGAATTTTGACAATCGTGCTATGACCGAAATAATGGCAATAAGATCGTGCTGAAGTCGTAGTAAGGTCATGATCGTGGAGAAACTTTTAACATATTCAAAACAAGCATAATGCGGTCGTGGCAAAATCTGGTCGTATTTTGAGAGTATTTCTTGGGCGGAGCGTTGAATGATCATGGTGGAAGCGTAGAAAGGTCGCGTTGCAATATGTTAAACCGCGACAGGTCGTATTAAGAAAGCGATGACCATAGTAGTATAATGATAAGCATAATAAAATCGTGGTATGATCGTAGCAAGATCATAGTAGAAGCGTAACAAGGACGTACGCGTGGTACTATCGTGAAAACACAAAAAATCTGCATTTTCTACCCGCTCGAAACATGATTTTACCAGGACCTTTATTTATCATAGATCGCACTGAACGTAGTGTAAACATGGACTAGTGTGACATGGGCTTAACTTTTTTTCAATTGTTTGTTTGTTTGTTAGGGTTTAATGTCCGAGCAGCAATATTTCAGCTATATTCAGACAATGAACATGAAATGGATGATAAAATGAACATGAAATGAAAAAGAAGGATGGGCCACAAGGATAATAGGGTCGACAAATTTTGATTACCACTGCAAAAAGGGGGGATGGGTAACGTCGGGCAATTTAGCCTCCTGTGGCGGAGCACACAGGTTCCTACTCCTATCGAATACCACAGCAGGGTTCTTTAACGTGCGAGGAGCGTGGCATCTTTCCCAACACGGTGCACCACTATGGTTTGCGGTCAGATTTTCAGTATTATAGCCTGACAGCCCCAGCATGTAACACGCCAGGGGTACCCCATTCCACCACCTTGGGCACACATCCCAGTTACTCTGTGGGCAGAGCGCCTAGCCCCCGGCTAGGTTTCTGAGCACTATTTAGTCGCCTTTTACGACAAGCTTAGCGCTGCTGCAGGCCTATTCTTTTAACACCCGGACCTGCACGGGGCAAATATTGGATGCCCACTTGTTTTGTCTCAACCCGTGGGTGAGATAAGGAAACTTGCACACCTTAAAATATGAATTTTCTTATCTCTTTACATGATATGCTTGTGGAAAATCATCTGTTACGTTGACATTACAGGAAAAATAAATTTATTAATTATTTGATCACACAAAGATGACTTTGGATAATAAACATCAATATTCTAAATGTACAACTCGTCAAACTGAAGCTTTAAATTATATTACGTGATTTATTCACTTTTAAGTACTCCTATGTCTAAGAATCAGACAAAATGTGTGGCACATAAACAAAAACATAAACAAAAACAAAAACAAACAAACAAACAAAAAACAAACAAAAAATCACAGAAATTTTATTTGAAAATCCAAGTATTTAACCTCGCAACCTCTAGAAATAACCATCAAAGTGATTGTAAATTTTGCCATTTTAAGATATTGAAAGGTCAAATTTAGTTGAAATGCACTAAGGAAAAATGGCGGGAAAATTACCACACTTTTTCCTATATAGGCAGTAAAAAATAGCTACGTCACAGATGCTTCAGGATAAATTTGAATAGCTTTTCGGTTGTTTTCTAAATGTATTGAATTGTATCTGAGGCAAAAAAAAAAGACCAAATTGAGAAAAATGATGTGCCACCCATTGCCTGATTTTTACATGGAATGGTACTTAATTGTATACGTAGAAAAATCCATTATAGTTTGGACGAAAATTACTGATTGCGTGAACATTTAAAAGTGATAATATTCTCCAAATCTAACGGACGAGATGATGGAATGACGAAATGTATAAGTATTATAGTGCATACAAGAATCTGAAGTTTTGATTGGTTTAAGAGACATTTGGTATTTTGGTCTATTTCTTACTGTGTCCCGCCCCTTAATTATAATTGGCTGTCACGTCACGGTATATCGCCATGTATCACGGTAGATCATTTCAATTGATCACTTTCGATATAACACCCGCTTCAACAGTAAGTTGCGTTCCAAACACGTATGCACATTTCCAGTTTCACATTTAAATTTGCACTTCCGCTTAAACGAAAACATCAGACGGCAGTTTGCTAATTGCAGCGTTTGCAAACGTTGACGAAGAAGAAACTCAATAGCTCTTGCTGAGAAGGATGACAAAACAAATTATTGGAGCAGGACATTATTCTCTACCTGTTGTGCCATCGTTATCCAATGCAGTTTAACAATTTACAAAATGTACTTGAATCAACTAACAGAAATGTTATGCCCTATATGAATAACACTGATTGTCATGTAATCTTTAAATTTCACTTGAAGTGACATAAATTTACGTTACAAACTAAAATTTAAGTTGTTACTTGTTTAAATTTGTTGTTATTGGCTTATTAAATTCTTCAAAACTCATACACATTTTATTTCAGCTACTGTTCAATACCAACTGGAAAACAGGTATGAGGAAGTGCAACAAATGTGTTAAAATGCATTTACTGAATATAACACATATTTTGGAGGGTGATACATCAGTAAAGTCTGTTAACGTACATGTATTCAGTATAACATAACACATAGTGCCTGTAGTAGAGGGAGATATGCTGATTAACTAGCGTCTCGGGTGATAAATTACCTCGTGTGTTACTTCGGAGTACAAAAAATGTACCTCCCTCTACTACAAGCAATATGTATATAATATCCCTCTTCCATGTAGATTAAATGTAGGAACAATTTATTGTGACAATTATGTTCAGTTTGGTGTCCCATTTTTTACGGAAAAGAGGTTTTTTCAAAACAAAACAAAAAACAAAAAAACAAAAAGTATTATGGAATTTTATAAAATTTGTCAATTTACGGTAATCAAAATGTTTAATGCGGATTTGACTATTGTTAATTTGTTTGTTACATGGAACAAATATACGTTAATACTGTCATGTATTGACATACTTGGCCATGGCAATATCAATAAAGTGGAAATGGTAAATTTGAAAAACTATCATTTTTTTTATTTGTTATTATACCTGTCAAATTGAATATCTCTTTTAGCTTCTGTCGAAGCTCATCTGACTGCGGTAATCCTTCCAACGCCCAGAACAGGTGTTGTTCAGCTTTGTAACGCAGCTTTGATATTTGATCCAGCCAATTATGTAGATACGGAACGAATCGGGAATGTTTTTCTTGTTCACTAATAATCATAAGTCGGGAAGCATCATATCCTAAATTGGCAGTAAATGTTCTCCAACGAAAATCTTGAGTATCAATCATAAGAAGAAAAAGGTGTTCCATCAAATTCGTTCCTAATAAAAATGATAGAAAATCGTAAACATAGAAAAACGTTTAAAAATGTGATTTTGACATAAATCACGTGAATAGTACATTGTCAGAATTCATTTCATGATCAACTGTTTTATATATATATTATAAATATATGGAGTTTAGAACAATGATTGTAAAAAAATCATGCTCTTTCGTTTAAATTTAATTCGTAGTAACTATTTTTCATAGAGGGTTACAATGCAATGTGATTCATTCAAAACCGTTTACTGTTAATTGTTATATGATGATTATATATTTGTACAAATTATTATAAGTGTGTGCATTGCATAAAGATAAACATTTTTATGAAAACGGATTTACTCCAGGTAAAAGTTCCGGGTAAATATATGCTTATACTGTACAGGGAATACCGAGCCACCCTTGTTTCCCCTGCTACTATAAGACTATAAAACGTAGGAACTCAAGAAGAAGGAGAAAACACAGGAAGGCCCAGTTCTTCAACCAGAAAATACATCCAATCACAACAGATTTCAGATATACTGAATAAAAAAATGACAAAGTATGTTGAAAAATATTGCTCCTGGAGCCATGCCACACTACATTCACCCAACACACAACACAGCTCATGTGCGGAAGTATCAGTCAAGGTAAATTTTAGTCAACACAGCTCTATATGGCTTCTTCAC
This sequence comes from Perna viridis, assembly GCA_037379345.1. Taxonomy (NCBI): domain Eukaryota; kingdom Metazoa; phylum Mollusca; class Bivalvia; order Mytilida; family Mytilidae; genus Perna; species Perna viridis. The sequence continues at coordinate 32,798,566 of CM074517.1, read as the reverse complement.
AGACGGATTCATCCTATAGGGGTATGGTAACAATCAATCTATTTGATAGAGACTAGTCACCTTTATCCCATATCGTAAATACTGACGCCTGTACATGGTATTACACCACGAGTGTACCTGACCCTGTATGTGCCCATATTCTCGTAGAACTACATTTTAAGAGAAAGAAAAATATGGGATGGGGTGTACATTGAGCTTTCAACTCTTCTGAGGTCGGCAAAAAGCTAAACCCTTGAAACCTGAATGGGCTGGGACTTATGATTAAATTCTGGTAACATAGAACGGGATAATGAGGGCTTACACATGGAACCCGGCTTTCATTGTTTACATGAGAATTGTATTAGAAAAGTGGCTAAATTGGGGTCAGGAAATACCTAAGCATAAGAAAACAATTAGTTTGGTTAATACTTGTACAAGGTAATCATGACACGGATGGGTATTCTATGATTCACAGTTTAGACTGCGAACAGCTAGGTATCCCGAGTCCTCTTGGGCTATAATTGAAATGTAACTCTTGGTTCTATACGTGGCTTCACCTAAAAGTAATTTAAGACCAACAATGCATCTAAAGACAACACTAAGCAAGCTAGTTATAACTCTATTGATCATTCTTCAATCTCCCCAAAAAAGTTCCAAACTTATTTTGGTCCTTGTTGGAGATGTAATGGCAAACGTAAAGTTGCAAGACAGTGGGTGTGGCTAGGATCAAAGTTTTTGCGACTTGGTTGTGTGGTGGAATGGGGTACCACTGGCATGCTTCATTTTAGGGTCGTCAGGCCATAATACGGAAATTCTGACCGCAAACCATAGTGGTGCAACGTGTTGGGAAAGACGCCACGTTCCTCGCACGTTAAAGAACCCTGATATGGTATTCGATAGCAGTAGGAATCTTTGCGCTCCGCCGCAGGATGCTAAATTACCCGACCCTACCCCCTCCCTTTTTCCAGTGCCGACCCTATTATCCTTGTGACCCGTCCAATTTTTCATTTTATCATCTTTTCATGTTCACTTTATCATCCATCTTATGTTCATCACCCGAATAAAGCTGAAATATTGCTGTTTGGGCGTTAAACACCAATCAGTCACTCAACCTTTTTATCTCAAATTTGGTCCAAGCCCCGCCTATAAAAATCAAATGTTCCCTTCATTAGCGCCCAACTGGTTAATCATGTCATCTGCCTCACACATTTAGTTTCATTCAGATAGAAATAGCGAAGTTGCACATTTAATTCTTCGATCATTTGTTTCATCTTCTGTGATACCACAGAGTTTATTGCCTTCTCTGCTCACCGGAGAGACGGTGATTGAATTGGTAACATTTCGGGTCCTTAGTATTTGAACTTCTTATCTCCCAACAGAATATCTGCCGTTGTTTCAGGTTTTCGTGTATCCGTTTCTCTTTTGATTGTGCGATATTGAGTTTTGTTGCTATTTTCTAACCGAGGGGATATTTGCTTCTCCTGATACAGTACAGCACGGACTTGTCATAATATACTTAATCGGCAGATCGCAAAATAATCCAGCCATTTCGGAATTCGTTCACTTTTGGACTGAATCTATTACTTAACCATCTATGGAATGTTCTCCCTAACTCAGATTTTTTTCATGCTTGAAATAACGTGGATTTTGGCATTCGGACGTTAAAACAATGATTTAGGTTATAAAAAACCAATAAAATGTTTAGTATACCTTTGAATTATCACGTGTAGTACATGAACTAAAACTTACGATTTTGTTCGTTTATTTGGCTTTCTGGAACATCTGAATATGAAGTTTCAAATTGGTTTCAGATAAAATAAATTTTGAATGATGTTAATTAACCTGTCGCAAAGGATTTATTATTTGTATAATTATTATACCATTTTTACTCAGAAAGTGGTATTGTTTAAATAAACATGACACATTCTCATACTAAAATGTATAATTCGTATAGTTCCACGTATTCGGATAGAATATAATAGTTTTAAGAAAATTGATATTTGTGATATTTTCTCACCTGAATTGTTAAATTAACATTAACATGAAAATACATGTATGCATGTATGCATCATAACAAAACATTTATATAAATACATGTTTATGTCAGAATCAACAACATGGGATAAATTTGACACACGAATGACATGACCCCATTGACCACATATTTTGATTTACGGCAAAGAAGTCGTCAATATTTGAAATGTATGATCATCTCATCATATCTGGAAATGATTAATTTACCATTGAAATGTTTATTTGCACAAATAGAACATAAATAAAACAATAATTAATTTTACCAAAATGATATACAAGAAATCTTTTGTATTCCATGATTCTGATGAAACAAATAGTAACATTACGCCACAAAAGTGGTTGGTTATTTCATTCAATGTTTCCCAACCTGTCTTGTTCGTACGAAGACTGAATCAGATACTTAAATTTAAAAACTAGTATTCAATTCATACAAGATTGCTTGATTAGTTTAGTGTATATACAAACTTTCAGAAATGCACATATATATGCCGTATGCATTTACTTACGGCCCAGTTTCTTTTTTACATCTAGAAGAAATTCTGGGAAAAAAGAGCAAAACATGTTATCAAAACTGACCTTCATACTTAACACAACATTGTTTATATGTATCAATTTTTTAAAAGTAAGTTGCAGTGAATCTTAAGTGTTTTGATGCCAGATCATGCAATGCTTGCACACCGACTGAAAACATATATTGAAATAACTAAGATTAAAATATGATGGAGTGTCAGAGCTTAACAGAAAATTTCTATCTTCGATAAAACGATAAAAGTAAATTTACAAAACGCGACAGACACAATCAAATATTAATTGAAAACAAAACAGACACAGAAAACCATGTGGTCTACCAGTTACTAACATAACTTTGACCGCATTGACTAAATAGATTAAGACCACAGGTTTCCAGTGTTACAAATGTAGCGTCATCTACATGAACTTTTCATTGATATCCAGTAACTACACAGGTCATGACCAATAACCTTTGTTTAATGTAATAAAAAAAGTTTTCATGGACCCTTTGTCAAGGAAACTTAAAAAAAAGGGTGTTCACAAACAGTTTTTTTTTTTAAATCTTACGAATTCAAGGTAACAATTTCTCAATTGTACCGAGACGTTGCAATAAAATAACTAAAATAAAAGGAGAAGATTCGGTTATGGCCAATTTTGGCGTCAACATTTGAAGTTGTTCAAAATTAAGATTTTTATCGTTTTTATACACACAAGTGTTTACACCAGCTAGTTTGATAAGATTCAGGCCAGAAACAGAAAAGTATCTCGTCATTGTAGCACCAACAAAATTGCCTAAATGATGAAAAATCCACAAAATCTCAATATTTCAGTATATTTTTGACGGTTTTTGTGAAACAGAAATGTGGCGGCATGCGTCTTCTTTCTTGATCTTTATATATATTGTGTAGTATTGTAATATGCAACACATATGTCAATATTTTGGATAAACACGGCCAATCCCGATTTAGGCAAAAACCATCGAAAAATATGTGCAAAAATGTAACAAAATAGAATATTTCACTAATATGTCTTTATTTTGACCGCTATTAGGTCAAAAACATTCATGATATCGCCAAAATCGACTGAGATGTATTAACAACATTCATCATCCTTTAAAATAAACTAACTAGTATAGGTAAAAACAATATTTTTCAAAGAAGTTCAATACGGGGGCCAAAATAGGGCCTTTAGTTACCGAACCTACTCCTTTATGAACAAATGGTAGAGGGTTTTGTTGGTGCGGATCGAATGTATTATCAATATATTTACGTGAGTAATGAACGTTTAATTTGTTATCCTCTCTGTACTGCAGAAAAGCTTAAAATAAACAATACAGTCAATTAAAGGTTACATGTATCATTAAAATCTGTCAGTAAATATCGAAGCTATATCTGTAGTCTGAGACCATAGCACTAAACAAATCGAAAATATTAAACGATATCAACAAGATGCCAACTACAAAACAATACCTAAAAAATAAAACCAACTATAGCAATTAAAACAAAATATACTTGTATTTAACGAATATTGATAGGACAGACACTAAATCTCTTAAATGATCTAAATTATTAATGCAAATAATGCGTAAAAAGTATATTGTAAATCTAGTGGTGAATGATGTGTCGTCTGTTTAAAACTTTAATTACATATCACATTGAAAGATGAGTATACTGAAGTTTTATATATCTGTTATTACAAAACACAGAAACACCAAAGAGTTGTGTTTGCAAACATTTCTTTCTCATGCAGGCAGTTTTTCACTATTAGTTTTTGCAAGCGATGTATTTTGCATACTCAAGTGTTTCAGTAGAAAAAAACACAAAAAAATCTTCAACGAATCATATGTTTTGATAATCCCTCGACAGAATGGAGTACAAAGACTAATGCTGCAGTGTTAATAAGTACAGTCTAGATGAATTCATAATTGTAAAATTTTGGAACAAATACATATTCTGCATATTAAAATACATGAATATTTTACCATTAATTTTTATACAATAACTAAGCATTTCAGTAAAAACGAAACTGAGTTCAACAAAATTAAGTTGAAAGAAGTAAATTCCAATTTTACTTTTTTCATAGCTATTGGTACAATGTATTTGTTTTATAGGTCCGCTTTCATTTGGTTATTGCTTTTTTTTCTAAGTTTGGCGATCATTTTTATAATTTCGATATTACTCTTATTTATCTTAATTTAATTTGATTAAATTTATTAAAATAGCTTTCCGTTTGCCACATGTTTGACGGAAAAGTAACGATTAATACGGTGTAAGTTTTATTCTGGTTTTAATTTTTCACATGTTACATTAACATTAAATATTTGATGATAATGTATTACTTACTATTTACGCTTGTTGGAGAACATGACAGTATATCTTCATGCACAGTTTCACTATCTAAATAATAAAAAGCAAACTCAATTAAGAATAAAGTTTAAAAAAGGAATTCAGTTGCTGTATAATATTTTGATGACTAGGCAGAATGTAGTTTTCTTACTCAACAAAAAGTCTCTTTATTTCAGGAATGGTCTTCATTATTATGGGGAAACCTCAATCAAAATACCGAAATCAAGCACATGTCTAGCTATGTTATTAACTCTCGGTTGCATTGTTGAACGATGTTTTATTTGATTAATGACTTGCGATTACCATCAGATAGACACAAAGGACTTGGGTTGGAGAATAACACGGAGTCAGTGACGTTTTCTTTGTATCTTGAATAAGAGCTAACTGGAACTAACTTATCCTGGATCCCGGAACTACGTTCCAGGTATTAGCTACTAGCGATACATCGGTAATCAGTCTAGACCTAACGAACTCAGACTACATACGCAGGTTTTATGAAAGACTGAACATCCACTGACGCATTCAATACAACAATTAAACTAGCAGGTTACCACTGGCATTGAGTTTATTACGAATAGACAAAAAAAAGAAAACAAACAAACAAACAAACAACCTGCAAGAGGACGAAGTTGAATATATCAGTATTTGAAAAAAAAGATGCCTCTCACAGTTTTTAACTGCCTTTCACAATTTTACAACTGAAATTTATTTTCATCATAATGCAACAAACATTAAGACGAATGATATGAATATTAAATGTTGTTATAAGATATGAAACTAAAAAAATATCCTTGCTTTGTATATTTTGCAGTCTAAAACAGTACCTTATCGGGCATCATTATAATGTTAGTTTCATCATAATTCCAACCGTCTAATTTCTTATTCTGACATTTTAAGTTTTCAATTTGTCATTTCTGTCTGATTCTCCACAGTATTTTCACCGTTAAGGAATTGCAATTAATGTTTCTATTTAATTTATCATTGGCTGTAGCGAGTTATTTTTTTTTACGATTTCCATTTTTCTACATTGAATTTTAACAGTTCAGTGTGACTTTAAGTATAATAGTTTAAAACAAGTATACGTTTTCAAAAAAGCTTGCACACCGATATCATTTCTTATTTTGTTGTGGTAGTGCAGAATTTTGTTTTGACTGGATGTTTGTATTGTATATCCCATGAGTTTTTATTCATTAAAATTACCAAATCATATACATGGAGTTAACTATAGAAGGATTGAGAATATTCATGGTTGAGCAATATATTTTAGGCTAGTGCTTCAATACCAGTCTTCTATTGATTAGAAAGTTGTCCATGTACATGCATACATGTTAAGTAGCTGTCTTTGTAAGAATCATGCAAAATCTGAAAAATGTGATACATCCCAAAAAAGGCTACATATTTTTATTTTTGTAATTAAGTTGTTTTATGGGTCTATACTATGAGATGCGTAATAATTCATTCAAATCTTCCTGCTCTTAGGAGATAATCCACATTGAAAATACAGTAGATTCTATTGTATTTGAGCGCCATTTACAGAGTTATCTCCCTTAATTTTGAAATCTACAGTGCATTCTATATAATTTTTATCTCCTAAGAGCACGGGTTATATGAAAAACCACATGTTTATTTCTGTTTACTATGACATTTCAGACAAAATATCAAAAATAAAAATATGTAGGCTTTTTTACGCATGAATCGCATTTTGCGTGATCCTTATCTGGAGTGCTACTTAAATATTAGTGTTCAGGAGCGTTATTCCGGTTTGAGTTTTTTGAGTATTGTACCTCAAAGTAGTGGTAATAGATGTATGTTGTTTATATATATGAAGACTCTATATACCGTGATGTACCTCTTATTTGATTTTCTATCTTTTGGGGATTCTGGATTCAAATTAGACTGTCATGATAGACTAAAAGCGAACTGTCTAATCTGTAGCTCCTCTATTCTAAAACCACTAAATAGAATTTAATTAAACTTTCAAAATCTTTATCACACGATGCCATTGTGCACCTATCTCCTTTTCCATCTTTTTTGGATTAACTCATGTGAAACATGGACTATGACTAACCCGTAACTCCTCTATAAAGTATAAACACTAAATTGAAGTTGTTGAATGCAAACATGGAATTTGACATACCTGTACCGAACCAGTGCATGATTATTGTAGTTGAATGTTATGTTGTGTTATAGTGCAGGTACGGATACGGGTTACACATTTGGTTGTGTTCCTGTAATCAACTGGTACTAATACACATGTATATCTAAGGAAGTGCTAAACAAAAAAATTTAGATATCCGATTTGGAACCAATGCATGATCTAAAAATGCACATCAATCTTGATCGGTGTGCAATGATATATTCTTCTCGATGTACTAAAAAGACAACATCAATATTACTGACTTGACTGTCCCTAAAAAGGCTTGCAAAATCCCTATCTTATTAGTTAATCGGGCACTTGCTGAACAATGTCCAAATGGCTTTTATTACGGATTGTTCTATAGATTTACAACGCTAGCAACAACGCTACAAGAACGTTCGTGAATACAAATTACGACATGTCTTATGTCTACCGTAAATTTACGACAAATGTTTACGATACGACATGTCGTATCGTATCTTTAGTGAAAACGGGGCCAGGTTAACTTCCTGTCAGACTGAAATCAGACTCTTAGTGCTTTTAAGGTGAAAGGTTAAATTCGCATTGATTACCGTTACATGTAAGAGGAATTCCTCCTCTATAATTTCAGTAATTTCTTATAATTTAATTTGAGTATCAAAACTGAACGATTAAATTATTAAAAGAGATTGATGATGTCACAGTCACGTTACAAAATTTGGTCTTCGAGATGACAGGCAAGATTGTTTTAAAGCGTGTTATTTCTAAAATTGAATTCTACTGAATAGCTGAAACTCTAAGCTTCACATTACCATAGTAATTGTCAATGTGGTTCGAAACAACGTTTAAGCAATATTGGCATCTCCGGTTATATAGGCGATTTCAAGTATGTAAAATTGAATTCAATTTGACAAATATTATACAATTGAACAACCGAACTGCCGCATAACATTTCTTGATTTATTTTTTTAATTTTGGAATCAATCAGCATGAGACAATTTTTTTTCCCACCTCATCCACTTTTAAGGGTTAGCTATACAGGTTACAGACCACCAATTCAACCAATAAGGATTTGGAACATACGCAAAAATAGTCCTACACCGAAATTACCCCCGTTCCTCATAGCGCTGTGAAAAAAGTTCTCATTTTATTTCAAATATTAAAACTGTTTCTGAAAGGAAAAACATTTCTGTACATTTTATAAGTGCATTTGGCTTCTTGTTATGTGGAGTCTAGTCTCGATGATATCTAAATATACCCCTATCTTGTGAAAACACTGGGATTTCCTATGCTAGTTATAGACCCTTCACTTCCGGTAACCAGTTCTGCACTGCAAGTCTGCTAACCCCAAACGCTATTCTGAGGATTGTGAGCTGACATATGTAGAATCATGCTGGTATATAGTCCTCTGCATGTTAAAGTTTAGGTAAAGTCCAGAGAAGCCATTGATTAGAATGTTGTGAAATTAGGATTGAAGCTTATGGGAAGCAGAATTAGTGGTTTTTATCCCACATGATTACCTTTATTTTCATCAACTGGTATTTCGTGTTTTCCATGCGATTCTGAAACAAATATGATAAGATAAAGCTACATGTAGGCTTTCAAATGTAAATCATTATTATAATATGATCTTTGAAATTAAAAAATACAGATTAAGAACATTTGAAATTATTAGACTAAGATGTAAATTAAAATCAAGAACAAATATAGTAAATGTAACCAAAATGTTAAATAAGCAAATTAAACTACCAAAAACATATACAACATAACGTGAAACGGAATCCCGACAAAACACTTTAAAGAATAAATAAACAAAAAAAGCAATGCAAAACAAAACAAACAAAAAACATAAAAAACAAAAAACAAAAACAAAAACAAAATAGGAAAAAATATCTGAAAAATTACGTGGTTTCAGTGGAAATGAGTCATAAGACAAAACGTAAATTAGAAAAAAATCTCTGCTCGTCACATTTTTTTCAAATAATATTTGTTTTGTACAAGAATTGTAAATCAAGATACTTTTTCATCGTAAGAGCTGGATGAGGGAAAATAAAGACTGGTTATATATGGCAGTTGATTGATTTTTGATTAACGTACTGTGGCAAATATTTCATGCATTTCAGGATGAGAACGATTGACCAATCGAACAGGTCCTGCTCTGTACTAGTCAGATATTTTTATTGCATTAGTTCATAGAAACAGCAGTTCGAAGAAAGACATGTCACTCATTTTTGGCACATTATTCTGACACACGATCTCCCTTGATGCTGCCTGGTTGGCGGAGAAGCAGTGAGTATACCTATTTCAAAGGGATCAAACCCACGACCTCCCAAACTCGAGGCGAGCAAGCTACTCTGCGACCACCGAGGAGGTTACAAAAATGGAAGGAAATAATTTTCTGTAAGTTTCTACGATACTGCTGCTGATATCATAAAAGCATTCTTCATAAAGAATTAAGGTTGGTGGAAAATTTATAAAACATCCGGGCTTTTTTCATGCATGGTTTTTATTTCAACATGGAATTAAAGACAAAATAACTTAAAATTAAGTACATCATATAAAAAAGTACTGCGTGTATTAAAGTTGAAACATAATTACTTTGAATGTTGACAGTATATGGTGCAACAGGTTCTGTAGGTCCTGCGTCTGGTTGTAAATCGCCAGAACTCATTGCTTTTATCTGAAAATATAAATATAAGTATTGAATGGGCATATTTTTTTCTTGAATATATATGTATGTTGCAAATTCACAGTTATTGAGGATAAATACGTAATTGAAACCCATATTACGTCTTAATAAATTGTTCTAGTGCTTTGAATAATTCCAGTGCTTTGTGACTGTTGAAAAAACAGGCTGCAAAACTAGTTTCCATGACAATTCTGATAGATCCCTTCCAAACGGTATCCCCGCATTGGACGAAACGTTTGGTAAGAAATAATTCAAGTACCAAGCGTCCAATTAACATAGTTTTCATGTTTACAAGTAAGAGAAGATACATTCACAATGAGATTTTTCAAATGTCAGTCTGATAAAATAAGCGAGTAAAGCTTAATCAGATTTTGAAGTTAAGTCGAACAATCTAAACTTTGAACTCTTGAAAAGTATATACCACTAATTTTAACACTCCTTATTAATAAACTTATTCCATTTTTAAAGTAAATACTTGTACTATAGCCAGTTGTTGTAGTACTTATTGTATAGGAAGTATTGAATCCTATTATTAGCTTTACATGGAAGGAAGTATTTGAAGTCTTCAATCCCGGTTTCACCGATACGATAAAACATGTTTATGAGTGACACTTTACAGAAGGATTTTATTGATAATTATTCATACAACCGAAACCTATTTTTAATGCAGGAAATAAATCGTCGGTTAACAAAATGCAAATTGATTTGTGATTGTCTTCATTATTTGCTCTTAAAATACACGTAAAAATATTTTTATGAATAAAAAAGATAAAGAATAGATCATATAAATTCACAAATGCGAATTTAAAATGGGATTGTAATTTTATCTTATTAACTTGCAAATTTGGTGAACTCCGCATGCCGTGCAACATCATTAATTTACTTCACCAGTAAGAAAAATCCGTCCTTACATAGAATTTCAATTTTTTATTACATTTAACTTTGCTCAACAGTAGCTATGAATATTTGTCAAGGAATGAAAAAGCAGGAATACAATGCATGATTAGAACAAGAAAAAAACAAAAGATATCTGAAATCTAAATAGAAAAAGAAATTAAAAAAAAAAACGCTCACCATTCAAATTCAGGTACAAAATGACGATTTGACATGGCATCAACTAACATTGAAACAGTTTTTTGTGGAGTCCGAATTGCTAATATACTTATGTTACTTTGTATGTATTATTTTAGATACTTTATGTTCTTTGTTGTGATTGTCTGTTTTCCGTGTCTGGTCTTTGTCCCTGGATTACATTCTTTTGATTTCCGTTAAAATCTTGGTTCCCTTGATTACTCTTTACCATCCAGTATACAGCCATTTGAAAGTTTTAAGAAACATATCAAGACTCAATTGTTCACACTGGCATATGAATGACAGTCCTTTTACGTTTAACAGAAATTCTTTTTTAATTATTGGACTCCACAACAGTATTATAATGCAAATATTTATATATTTTTATAATTTTATTCAAATAATATTTTGGGATTTTATTTTTATCTCTGCTGAATTACTGTGGTTTCATTTAATTCTCAATTCATATTGATTTTCTTATGGTCTCAATTTTTATTTTCTTAACAATTTATAGATTTTTAAAAAAAATATTCTTCTTTTTTCACGTTTATGTCACGATCCCATACCTGTTTTATTGTTAAGTTTCATTGTCTGTTTGAAATGGTTATTTTTAGAATTTGATTTTTTTTAGTAGTTCTTAATTCTGTCATTTTAGTATTTGTATGCACCTATAGGAATATTTTAGTCCTGACGCTACATAAAAGTTCTGTATAATTATAAAGCTCATGTACATTTATACGTACGTTTATGTACAACATCTCAATCAAGAGTTGTTATGGAGTTGGCCCTATCCAACAGTTTACATACAATAAAATAGGCAATTTAAGGAGGTAGACCTGGGGTAAGCGACATAACTCTTGAAATCAGTGATATGTTTGTATTATATACAATTTCACCAAAGCCTTTCAAGCTTTCAATTGAAACAGAATGAAATCAATCCAAGTTAATTAGATGCTTACTTAAGCTTGGTATCAAATGCTGAATACAAACATTCAAATCATTATGATTTGTAAGAGTTGTGTCCCTTACCCTAGGTCTACTACCTTAAAGCAATTCATATCGAATGTTGTTCCAACTTTATTGCTGATTATTTTAATTCTCCTCAAGCAATGACACAGTCTCAGGATATTGGCAACAAGGTAGTTGCGGAATTCAATGTTACAAGACTTATTATTTACGTAAACAAGTTTTTGATAAGAATAATAATTTCAATGGCACAGTTTGTGAAACAATACTCGTACGAATCTCACCAGCTGATTGACCGGATCTTTGTTAGTAATTTACAAAGTTAAACACTTACTTGATTTTGAGGAGATTTTTTGGTTTTACACTGAGACGGCATTTTTATAGGAGCTTAAATGCCGTGTATAGTACATGTACTTTGTGATGATTTATAATTAGATATTGCCACAAGTCACCATAACAACCCCTTATATCTGAAGAGAAAATGCCAAGTAAGGCATTTCTACTGAAGCATAAATACTTAAGGGATTTTGAAATTAAAAGTATGTTAAATAGTATCCGAAGAAGACTTCTCAAGAAGTTCGAACAATTGAGTATTATAAATCTAGAGGTTTTGTTCCAGAGAGTAACAAATATTGTACAATGTATTAAACTAATTTAGAGATTCTGAGAATATTCTTCAGCGACAGCTGGATTCCTAAATAGGAGGTATAAATACACCTGAAAATCATAATGAAGTTAATAATACTTAAAGGACCGCACGTTAGACCCTCCAAGTGCGTGAGGTAAACAACTGAAGTGAAACCGTATTACAGTTGAAGGTAAGATCTTATCATAATTACCCAGCCAACAGAGTAGCGAGATATTATGTGATACCCTCAGAAAAGTTCGTCTGTCTGTCCGTCCTGACCGTTTCCAGATGACAACTTGAGGACAGACCAATGGTTTTTAGTTTCCATAGTTGTTGTATACAATGAAATAAGAATTGAGTTTAGTTTTCAGCAAAATCCAAACTGTACAGTAGTTGTTAGAGTTAGGCTATTTCAACTTTTTCCCACCCCCTCATTTTCACCATAATCTGGTGGGGTATTACTTAATGTTTCATTCATTCCCTATTTTTAAATATTGAATTGATTTTACTTTTTAAATAGATTATCCGACATAAATAGTAGACTTTCCTTAAAAGGTGGAGGATGCTAGCAAAGAAATCACACCTAGTTATCATGGTTGTATTAAACGCAAGGTGGTCTCACTATGCTTCAACTTGTAGACCATCTTGATTTTCAGTGCACCAAATCCATAACTAAAATCACTCGTCAAAAGGCCATACGATGTCAAGTTTCTTATATGAAGCACACTTTTGTTATTTTTATATTTGTAGAAGGGAAATGACAGCTTACTTCACATTTAGATCAAAGTCTGTCATTTCAAAAATACTATATTATAAACAGAATTCAAAATGTTTTTTTAAATAAAAGCACGCCTTACTTTATGACAGTTTTTATGCTTAAAAAATATAATACCAAATACGGTTCAATATTTTTACTTTTAGATTAATTTCAGAACATGCAGAAAAAATCTAGATTAAATGTTTAGAACAACGAGGAATTGAAGAGCTACATTTTTATGTATATTTGTAAGTGTATATGATTTACTTCACAATATACATGTACTCATATTAACATTTAAAGTCCTATCAACACTATCGAATATCAGCATGGGAGCAGCCCGGTTCAAAATGTGCTACAGCCGGCAGTGGCGAATCGAGGGGGAGGGGGCTACAGGGGGTTGGCACCCTCCTTTGTATGGACAAATTTTCATTTTCAGATGTACAGTGTAAATCTAACAAAAATTAGTAAATAATGTCCTAGCACCTTCCTTTTTTTCCTGAGAAACCCTGGCTGGCACCCCTGCTTTTCAAAGTATCTAGATCATTAGTAACAATCCATTTAAAACTCAGACACAGCCAATGGTAGATATAATATAAGCTGAGTGCAGCCGTCCCCCCCCCCAAAAAAAAAAAATAAATAAAATCATAGAATAAACTATGTCGAAAGAAAATCAGACATGCAATCCATCATACCAAATAAAGAACGTTAATTCTTTTAAAGTGCCAATTCCATATACAATTTGTCTATCTATATAATTTTTAACTGAGATTTGTAATTGTTTGCGAATTTGGTTTACTTTTGACATGTATCATATCCTGTCTGGTATTTATTAATCTGCTATGTTTACTTAAATGTTCATTGTTTGTGATATAATAAATGACGATCAAAAGATAAAAATTAAATCGTAACCATGTCGGTTTTTCCTCATAAAGTACAATAGTTTCGAAGATAAACCTACGACAAACCCGTACACATACTACGCCCAGCATTAGCACCTACTAATTTTGTTCAGACAGTATTTCTTGTAGTTTATACATGTATTAGGTATCTAAAACACCGGTTTAAATATTCCTTATATATTCAGGAAATGCAACTTGTAAATTTGTCAATAGCGTGTGTGAAATTTTAATAAGTGTTTCACTCATCAATAACTTACTATAACGGTTTTCGTCCATTCCAGAATTCCAGAAAATGCTAAGACATTATAGGACTTAAGGGATATAAGACACAATTATTTAGAAAATCGTGTACTAGCAATTTTGTTTATCTATTAAAACATTTCACTAATTAAAAAGGGAATAGAAACTGTTAATGATAATACAGCTAATCTAGAGTCCAAATATTTTTTTAACCTTTGATAGCAAATATATATATATATAATGGTGGTCAAATGAACACGTGAAGTAAGCTTTACTCACAAATTATGGGGTTCTCCTTCCTATGATAATGACACTATACAGTTGTGGTGTATATATGTACAATAACTTCCTTAATCTTTGGGAAACTCTATTGTTATTTTCCCATTCATTTCTCATTCTTGATCTTGTTTATGATTTTACACAAATTTATACAAATTTAAAAAAAAAAACAGTAATGTACATAAGCAACCCAAATCTAGATACGTTGCATAGGCAATGAATATTTGTGTGCATACAATTAATGTTTTTTTTATATTTTTAAGCACTATATTTAGAAGGTGTGTCAAGCATTATAAATATAGAACAAGGAAATAAGTAACATAGTTCCCTTGTTCTATTTTTGACATTTTTCTTTCGACGAGAATTAAATTCAATGTCCACGTCAACCATATAATATTACACATAGCAAATAGTTCAATGATGCTGATGGTCATATATGCCAATATATGGGCCGGTTGGTTGCCCGACCTCGCCCTATTTTTTTCTAGATCGCAGCGAAATTCGATTATACGTATGGATGACAAATTTCTGCAGTTTGTACATGTATTGAGCAGGTCAACAATTAAGCAATCGCCATGGGTACGACTAATTACCCTTTTTAAAAAAACAGAATGGTGAAGCAATAAACTTTCACTATATAAAAATTTAAAATTAAGCCTTGATAAAGAATTTTATTTAAACTTTCATGACTTCCACGTAAGAAAATACTTTACAAATTTGCGATTAAGCCACCACAATCTTGAAATAGAGAGGGGGAGACATTTAAAAATTTCAAGGGAAAACCGACTATGTCAGCACTGCATTGTTACTGAAACTGAAGAACACTTCCTTATACACTGTAATTATATGAAAACTTAAGACATAAACTTCTGAATGATTTAAATTGGAAATTTGAAGACACGACTGTATCTGAACTACTTAATCCTTCCTCTAAGGAACATGTAAAATTTATTGGCTCCTTTTTGAAACAGTCATTAGAACTGAGGGTAGAAGAAACAGAACTATTTTCATGTTCTACTTTAAATAGTCTCATATTTGCATTTGTCATTATTGTATGATTTGTGATTAATTTTGTTGTTGGCTTTTGTTTGTCACAAACATTATTATATTTACACGACAATAAAATATTTGAATATATAATACATGTATAAGAGTTGGAAAAATTTGTTAAAACGACCCCCTTTTCAACCCCTTTAAAATGGAAGCTATTGGTTTGGATTATTGACTTATCCTTCTAGTTCAGGATAAAAAATGACCTGTAGATTGTTTTCTAATTATTATCATTATGTCAATTAAAGTTTTGACTAATTCTATCATTCAGTTTGTGTTTTCAGAAGGTGATCCATGGATGTCAAAATCCCCGGAGACCAAATGCATTTCCGTCGTTCAAAAAAGTAATATCGGCAAAGGATTACTAAAGCGTAAGCAGTGGGATAATATCCAAAACATGATCTAAACGTGAAAACATGAAACAAAAACGATCTACATATACAATGTAGCGAAACGAACAAAATATATTCTAAATAAAAAGAATGAAGGTAAGGAAAACAAGACTTCGTGGAAAAACAAAACACTAACAATATGAACATGCATCCACAAGAAAAAAACCGGGATTGACAGCAGATGTTCCGGAAGGGATAGCATATCTTGCACGGTCAGCGGCACCCGTCCTTGCAAGTGAATATTATCCGGTAATAGAGTTGCAACAATTATGCAGCTCGCCCACACGATTCATGAGAGAGAAATTATTCATTTCAACATACTATTATGACGTAGAAATAGTAAATAATGAGAAAATTGCGAAAAAATATCCAAAATAGACAAAAATAAATTAAGATAATAACAAATCACTATAAATCAAAAGACATTATGAACAATAAATGTTTGAACGCTGGAATTTGATCTTGAACTTGATATCACAGGCAATAACTCATCGCGATAAAAATTAACATCGTGCCAAAAATTTACCTTAAGATTTCAAAAGCCTAACCTCCATATGAGGAGATATTCATGTACTGCGTATAATTGTTACACAAAAGATACCAAATTTAAAATTTTCATTTGGTTATTGCACGTTTGAGATAAAGGTTAAATAAATAAAGGTTTTCTAAAAAATAATAACTGCATATATAGAAATGATCATATTAGTATCACATAAAGGCGTATGTAGATCGAAAATATATCGTTTGTTCTTTGGGCTTTTCTGAAACATGATTCACGTCTACCATAGACAATGTCTGAATTTTATATCGATTGGTTTGCATATTAAAATGACGAGAGTAATCATTAAACACAAATTTTCTCAAAATTCATTGCTCTAGGAATTGACTGAAAAGTCCTTAAATTGCTCCTATCAACTATCTCCTTATAAAACCTCGTCTCTATAGCTACATAAGAACCAACAGAAGCTTCATTCTGTAAAGACTTAGCAGATTCAGAAGAATATTCGTTCAATATTTGATTGATATGTCTGGACAGCAGTTTTCCGGTATATATCTAAATTGATGCATTGGACGACTGTATTGATCATTCAGAATTTCTGCTGATTTTAGTGTCAAAGATATTTTTTGATGAATATTGGGAAATGTTTGCAAAAACTTAACAGTGTCCATGAAGCGTTTCAAGACAAAAGGAAAACTATTGCAATATTTCCAGAGGATTTGATTCTATTAAAAAAGTAGCTAATACGGGATAGTCATTTTAAGGATTCCCAGGAAAAGATTCTCCGAAATCGTTTTCCTGAAAAATCACCGAAAACATAGACAAAGTATAACAAAGTTACGTTAATCTGACTTGGTCTCGAATTTCTTCGAAATATTTTCGCTGATAATATAATGTTTTTTTTTTAATTAGCGGAAAGACAAATTAACATATCAAATTCGATGTATATAAATCTAATTATATCTTTCAACACGGGTACATTGTATAAGTTCATGTATGTACCATCCATGGGCAACATGTTTATTTTTAGACAAAACAGTCATTTTGCGCTCGACCTAATAAATTATGTTAACTCCTATAGTATCATTGGGCGTAAAACATATCGTCAGTCTAGGAGAAAAAGTAGTAGACTTTTGCACAAGTTAATAAATAAAAAATAAGGCATGAATTATGTGAGAAATTGCACCCTTTCCTAAATTTATTATGTAATTATTTACACGGACACCAGTATTCAAATAATTATCTCTATCATGCATTTTAACTTTGTTTTTCTGTCTATACACTATTTAAACTTATATGCATTTGACAAGTTTCGATGTGGAATAAGAACTTATATGTTATATGCATGGTGACCTACGTCATAAGAGAAATTTACGTGAGCGTTATTCTATGGCTGTGCTTAAAAGATATAATTTTGAATTTTCGTATTTCATTGTTATTTTATCTTTTTTTTCCGATATATTGTTACATGCAATTGAATTAGTTTTTCCCAGGATTCTCCAATATAAGTGAATAATTAGCGACATAGATGTCGACGTCATTACTAATACAAAACCATTTTTGTACCGATAGCAGTTATATAAATTGTATGTAGTATGAAGTCGCAGTGATCTTTTTCCATTTTGTCAAATCATTTTCGTTTATGATTTGTTAAAATCCTTCCAAAATCTCTGAAGCATATTATATACATGTACCATGACGACGTGTGTGACGACGACAGTTTACATCAGATTTTGTTCTCATCTTTGCAGCTTAACTACATGTCATACATGTAAGTGGGGTGACTCCGACAGTGACATGCCATTTAGACCCAAAAGGCATATTCAATTCCATCACATAATTGAGGTAAACGGAGCTTGGTCGCTGTTAATCAAAACACACCAATTGATCGAAAATTTGCAATTAATTTAAATGCTGTTCAGTGAAATGAAAACATACACAACAGGAATTATAAAAAATATATATTGATATACAAACAGTAAATTTTGCTATCATAAAAATTGCTGAATTAAGGACAAAATGGAGATTTAGAATAATTAAATAATAATCTTCAATATGAAATTACGAATCAGCGAAGGTGGTTTGCAAAAAATGGTAACTGTTTCCGCAATCTAAACGACGAAGGCAATTCTGTACTAAAAATATGGGAAAGGGCGGGAGGCTAAAAAGTTTTGCTTATCCAAAATGACGCCTGCAGACGACTGATCAGATAAGACTGTCCAGACAGAAAAACGCGTGGCTGTCTCATATTCTTTGATTGGTTGACCATTTTACATTCCGCTTCACTACAATTGTGATCACTGCTAACGTCTCTTAAACTCTGTTAGAATCTGTCAAGAAACCTTTCTACAACAGCAGACAGGACAGAAATCATGACGGATCCTGTCATGGTCTGATAGAGGTTGTCCTGGGTTAGGACACATTTTTGCCCTATTTCCTGACAGATACTGACAGAAGCTGTCCTTGGTCGTGACAAAGAAATACGAAAAAGCTTTTCTAAACTGTCATACCCCAGGACATTTCTTGACACTAAATTTATCTATTGTGCGTGACGTAATTTAGAACTAGAAGTCCATGATTAATAATGGAAACTTTGTAACGTAATGTCAATTAGAAAATCCTATTAGAAAAAAAAAAACATCTAGATTTCAAAATTTCCATTGAATTATTCAAATCTTCAATTATATAGAGCTCATCGTGATCATCACCCCACCATCACTCGATCGTGGTTCATTTTCCAACATTCGGTGCATTCACGCATCGTTCAAAAAATTATCATTGTTTACATGCATTATTTTATACATTCTGTCATGGACATTTATTTAATTACAGCTCTATGATTCTGTTCTAAAAAAAAACGGTAACCGATAACTTTCAGATGTTTATTAATTTTCACAAAGTTCAAGAATCGTAAAGTAATTTTTCAGTGAAAGTATTTTAAAATTACGCCCGGGTCTCAAATCATTCTATAAACTGTTCAAAATTGACATTTTTTTTAGAATTAAATGGGTGACTGCTATCTAAACAATTTGGTCAAAATACTTCAAAATGCTATTTTTATCAAACAATATGAATGTGAGCATTTCCAATTAACCTAATGGTCTTAAATCTATGTAGAAATGTCAAGAATATTAGTTTCATATTAGTGATTGTGACACCTGTATTTCAATCAAAGTTCTAACAATTGACATATTTCTGCAAAATGTATGAACTTTTTATTTCCTTAAGAGTCTAAAATCATTCAGTAAAATGTTAAATTTTTTCCATTTAACTGTCATGTGGGTGACTGCGACACATAAATTGGAGTCAAAATTATTTAAAAATATCATAATCTAGCAAAATGTATGAGTGCGAGCACTTTTAAATTTCATAATAGTCTAAAATTATTGTATGAAATGTAAAAATTGTCAATATATGTATCATACTGGTAACTGCGACATATATTTTTCAATCAAAATTCTTAAAAATAGCATATTCTTGCTAAATGTATGAGTGCGAGCAGTCTTATAAATTCTGAAGGGATAAAAAAAATTATGATACACTTCTAAATTTTACCTTATATCCACGTAACTATCATGTCAGTGGCTGTGACAACAGAAATTTGATTCAAAATTCTTCAAAAATGTCATATTCTTACAAAATGTATGAATGCAAGCACGTTTAAATTTCAAAAAGGTCTAAAATTAATGACTAAAAGGCCAAATGTTTCCATGTAAACTATCCTTTAGGTGACTGTGACACATATATTTCAGAATTGTTTTTAAATGCAAAATGTATGAGTCCAGGCACTTTTAATTTCCATAAAGGTCGAAATTTATTGTATAACATGTAAAAATTGTAAATATTAGTATCATTCTGGTAACTGCTACACATATATTAGTATTCCAATCAAAATTTAAAATTGACATTTTTTTGTAAAATGTTGCGAGCGCTTTTAATTTCGATTAGGGTCTACAATTATTGAATAAAATGTTGAATTTTGCAATATAACTTCCGTGTGGGGGATTCTAAATTCTTTGAAAATGCCATATTCCTGCAAAATGTTTGAGTGCGAGCACTTTTAATTATCACAAGGGTCTAAATTTATTGTATAAAATGTACAAATTGTAATAAAATAATAAAAAAATAAACTAGTATCTGAAGGAAAATCCAGACTTCAATATAGATTTAAAATAAAGAATCAGGCACGGATGCATAGTGGGTTGGGATTTTTTTCATGAAATCCTTTTTTCGCAAATTCTACCCCAAAATCTGATTGACTCTCTTCCCTCGACCTTAAATTCTACCTACAACCTTAACCGGAATTCTTGAACACGCTCTTGCGATGCCCCTGAGACATTTTAAATTTTATCACTCATAAATGTATCAAAATTCCTATAATTAGCTATACAATGCAGATGTTATACGTCCATAACTAGTTCTCTAAAATGGTATTTTCGTGTAAGGTAATTTCATTCAACGACCATCACGAATTATCCTTATTTAATTGGCTTGCGAATGATTTATACTTCAATCAATATTTAACGACCTATACTATAAATGTGAGATGAAATTGCTCAGAAAATTACGTTCCGAGCTTCATTGGTATCTGATTGAATCTATTTTCAGTTTATCCTCACGAAGGTAAGATAACTTTAAAAGAATATTCTTTCTTGTTAGTTTCTTTTTTTTTTGTTAACTTATACGCAAATATCTAAATACAATCAATGCAACTGAAAATATTTGCGTTTACTCTACCCTCTTCATTTTCGGAAGAGAAAACAAAAACAACACGTTTTTTTTCCTTTTTTTTAGCCTCCTGGCAGGTGCTTTGATAATTTATTAATATGTGATTTAATATGTTTGTTTATGCTAAAGGATTCAGGGAACAAATCTATAACAAATTATTTTTTTTCAATGAAGTTATCTAATCCTTACCAAAGTTCACTGGTTTAACAGTTTAACTCAGTTTAAATTTTACGACTTCATTTGTTAAAAAAAGAATGATAGATAAATATATTGAATAAAGTTTAGATACTAAGTGAAATGTAATATAGATATGGATTCAATCCTAAAAAGTGCGGCCATATCATGCACCTACTTTCTTTTTATACAATTATCAATCGTTACCCTATTTAGAAACCCAATATTTGTTAAAGTTTGCGTATTCTTGTTGCAAACTTGATTTACGTGAGGTATATCGCGTGAAATGTTAGAAGTATTACAATTTTATCTATACCCGTATGTTTATTGTCTGACAAAACTTCTTTCAATTTTGAATATATGTTTGATTTGGTTGCCTTTATTTAAATATAGTAGTTAGTTCATATGTCAAGTGAACAATGCATTCAATAAATAAATACCAAAACACAGATGTATTTTCCATTATAGAAGTTGAAATGGCTGGACTAGTACCAAACTGTACCTCCGGATCATCAAGTAAACAAAATACTACAGTGGCGTCGGTACTTTTACTTCCACTGTCTCTAACAACTCTCCTTCTAAACTTGCTATCATTCTGTGTCTTGGTTCGCTCAAAAAAGGTGCGAAAGAGTAGATTTCTTTGTGTACTCATCTCTCTGAGTATCCATAATATGGTGCTTAGTTTTACAACTATATCTACGATTTCAGCAACACTAATCCAACTTCAGTGTGTTCATATCGGATTCGTGTGTCTGTGTTTACAGTTGTTAGCGAACATTGCAATGTCATGCTCACTTTTACAAATTATGTTCATCTGTATTGAAAGACTTTTTGCGATGTTTTCATTTCGAAATACCAGCATCTGGTCGTTTCCATACACGTGTATTTACACGACGTCCATTCTAGGCACAGCAGCATACGTTACTGTTATCTTTGTTATGTACGCCGACTTTGATTCAGCGTCTTGCAAACCAGATGAAATTTTTGATAAAAATTATTGGCGTTTTCAACTCTTTATAGCAATCAAGAGGTTGGTCTTTTTATGCATTACATCTATTGTTTATGTTATCGTATTTGTGCGGTTAAAAGCGAGCATGAACAAGATTTCCCCGTTTCCGTTTTCTGAACATAATGAAAACAATTACAAAAATACTGTTAACAGCATTAAAATAGCGTCTTTTTCGGGAGAGGTTTTAACAAGAGGTTCAAGATGGCTAACAAAGGTCAAAAGTCCTGGCTTTGAACAATCAAATAAAATCGACAATATAATTCAGCAAACACAGGAGCAATCTACACTCACCGATGCCAGTGGTCCTGCTCGTGAAACATTGCATGGAACTCCTGGAAGAATTAAGAAGTTCCGACGTTCAATGGTCACTTTGATCATAGTTATTATAGCTACATCAGCTTGTGTCCTTCCAAGTGTTATTATAAATATTATGTCTGCTTTAACATTTGATCGCGTGACAACCAATACGATAGAATTTACAAACATTTTTATCGTACTCAATCCGTTAATTGATCCAATAGTGTACGTTCTTCGAATAAAGGATTTCCGAAACCAGCTGAGATGTAGGAATTCTTGACAGCTATACATTTTTAGCATAAAGAGGGGGGACATTAAAATGTTAGTACTCTTCCGGTATATTAAATGACAAATAATGTCAGGAACACCAAAATAAAAACGGACGAAGAACAAACTGCATCACACAAACTAACAAGAAATATACGGATAACAACAAACAACACGAACCTAACACAATCCGAGTTAAACCCCGAGAGTTTCAAAACAATATACAGTGACTTGTGCCTGCATGCACCTAGGGTCTAATTCGGTGAAAAGGGAAACAATTCTAGGACTGATGTCGAATGTGGATTCATATTGAAAATGTCATATTTCAGAAAAAGACTAATAATCAGTTTCTAAAACGATTAAAAGCCAATAGATTAAATGATACTAGACGATTTCCACATGCAGTTCCGGTCCAGAAAAGTTCTTCAATTATGTATAGATCAACTGGGGGCAACTTTGTCTTGTACAAAACCGCAAATCAGTAAACACAAGATTAGTAATGAAGGTAAACGTCGTCTATTGTTCTAAATTATTATTTAGTCTTTTTTTTTTTTTTTATAAAAAATTGACTAATGTCTGGATGTTTTCTTTTTATTGTTTCATATCGTGATTTTTATTTAAAGTCGTTTTTATATCATGTTGAGGATGACTAATTGTAACAACAATTTGTCTCAATAAAATCAATATTGTATGAATTTGTCGTCTCGTTCGATTCTCGTTCGTCTAGTCGGATATGTACTTTGAAATATAATCTACTTAGTTTCAAGATTTACTCGACTTTTGGGCAGATATTTGTTGATGTTAAAGATAGAACGACAAAAGGAACATAAACTATATGACCAAGAGTAATCAAGGGAACCAAGGTTATAGCGGTAATCAAAAGAATGTAATCCAGGGACAAAGACCAGACATGGAAAACAGACATACACAACAAAGAACATAAAGTAACTAAAATTATACATACAAAGTAACAAAAGTAAATGAACAACTCAGACTCCACTAAAAATTGGGAGCAAGGACCTGGTGCACCGGTAGAGTAAGCGTCCACTGCTTTTCTAGAAACACCCGCCGAGTTGCTCATAAAAAATCAAGGCCGGGGTAGACAAACGAGGAAAGGAAAACTATGACCCGTTGAATAAATCAGTTTTCATGGTGCTGATGGATACATCATAACGATCCACGAGTTCATGAGGACGACCATAAAACTTCTGCACTGATGACTTCAATCTTGTAGCAACATAACCCTGTTCCAGAAGCCTATTTATTTGTTAGAGTTTAAGCGCGATACAAAAAGTCTGCGTAGTTTCGGCAAGCTCTGGCATAACGCATGAGTTGTGATATGAACACTCCATACGCAGGAGCCGAACGGATGTTGCCACAGATGAAAGGAAAGTTGACAATTCTGAATGAAAAGTCATCACGTTTGTCGTAAAGTTTGGTCAATAGTTTTCCTTTACCACCGATTTCTAAGTGTAGGTCAAGATATGAGGCTGACTTCACAGTGTCTGTAGTATCCTTTATCTCAAGTTCTTTTGGGTAGATGCGATGTATCAAATCCCCGAAATTAGGATTGTTTAAAGATAATACGTCATCTATATAGCGGAAACTGAGATTGAAGGATCTAGCCAAACAATATTCTTTCTTTCTGATCAGATCAGATATAAAGTCAGCCTCATAAGAGTGAAGGAATAGGTCAGGAAGTAAAGGAGCACAATTTGTTCCCATTGGAATGCCGACCGTTTGTTGAAATACGTCCACCACACTGGACAAATATATTGTCGATTAAAAATTCCAGTTCTTTGTACTTTTTCCTTTAACAAATATGCATCTTTTTAAAGTAAAAGATGACAAACCATCCTTAGAACGATGAAAAGGAAATTAATTATTCATATTTCTTCATTTTAAGAATGTCCTTATAATTGTCTTTGAAATACAACAATCCTCAACTTTAACATGTTTCTGCATTTATTTTGATGTCTTCCTTTGTATGTAGATCGTCTTTATTTCTTGTTTTCACACATTGGGCATGTATACCTTTGATTTGATTTTTTTAAACTCTGATTATTCGCTTATTTTGTTTTCAATTTGGCATTAGAGGAGTAATCCTATCGTATAATCAAAATGTTGTATTTCAAAGATAACTGTAAGGACATTCAATAATGTTGAAAATGTCATTAGTGTCATAAGGGTATATGATTTCTATTTTTCTAAATATCGAATTTCGGTAAATGTGGTTAAAAATAAAGTTCGAACAGTTCTTGAAAAAAAGGTAAAGACAATCTATATACAAAAGACAACAATATAAATACAGTGACATGTACAAACTTTTAAGTACCATTCTGTGTAAGAATCGAGCAATGGATGGCACATCATATGTTTCAATTGTGGTCTTTTTTGCCTCAAATATAATCAATACATCTAAAAAACAACTATGAGGCTGACTTTATAGCTGATAGGATCAGAAAGAAAGAATATTGTTTGGCTAGATCATTCAATCTCAGTTTCCGCTATATAGATGACGTGTTATCTTTAAACAATCCTAATTTCGGGGATTTGATACATCGCATCTACCCAAAAGAACTTGAGATAAAGGATACTACAGACACTGTGAAGTCAGCCTCATATCTTGACCTACACTTAGAAATCGATAGTAAAGGAAAACTATTGACCAAACTTTACGACAAACGTGATGACTTTTCATTCAGAATTGTCAACTTTCCTTTCATCTGTGGCAACATCCCTTCGGCTCCTGCGTATGGAGTGTTCATATCACAACTCATACGTTATGCCAGAGCTTGCCGAAACTACGCAGACTTTTTGTATCGCGCTAGAACTCTAACAAATAGGCTTCTGGAACAGGGTTATGTTGCTACAAGATTGAAGTCATCACTACAGAAGTTTTATGGTCGTCCTCATGAACTCGTGGATCGTTATGGTGTATCCATCAGCACCATGAAAACTGATTTATTCAACGGGTCATAGTTTTCCTTTCCTTGTTTGTCTACCCCGGACTTGGTCCATGCTCCCAGTTGCTCATTTACTTTTGTTACTTTGTATGTATGATTTTAGTTACTTTATGTTCTTTGTTGTGTATGTCTGTTTTCCATGTCTGGTCTTTGTCCCTGGATTACATTTTTTTGATTACCCTATAATCTTGGTTCCCTTGATTACTCTTTAAAGGCCATTTAAATTTATCCTGAAGCATCTGTGTCGTAGATATTTTTGAATGCTTATTTTAGGAAAAAGTTTTTTTTTTCCATAGTGCATTTCAACTAAATTTGACCTATCAATATCTTAAAAAGGCAAACTTTACAAACACTTTGACAGTTATTTCTTTAGGTTATGAGGTATAAATATTTGGATAATGCAATAAAATATATGTGTATTTTTTCGTCATTTGCCACACCTTATACACATTTTGCCTGATTCTTAGACGGAGAAGTACTTAAATGATTGATACATTAAAGAAGCTCGTTGAAATATTCTTTTGTTCGGAGATGTATTTCCACATAACTATAACTATTCTTGTAGTCCTAAGTTCCGATATCCTTTCTTTGTCTAGTATAAAACTGTAAATCAGGTTACATCAGATTAAACGTTAAAGGCGAATGAGAAAGTCTGCTATTTTATAAATTATTTTAAAATGTCTTTTTTATCGAGTAAATGACTTATGTCTGGAAAGATGTCTTGATGATAACTTTTATTGCTTCCTGTCATGATTTGTATCTGATGTTTTTATTTTATCTGAGAATTACTACTGGTAACAACAATTTGTATGAATACAATTTATACTTTGTTAATTAGTCGGCGTCTCGTTCGAATCCTGTGTACTTTGAAATATAATCTAACTAGTTAAAAGATTGAGACGTCCTTAGGACAAAAATATGTCAATGATAAAGGTAGTACGAGTAAAGCAACACAAACTATTTGATCAAATTCATTGCGTGTACCTTTTCCTTTAACAAATAGTGCATCTTTTGAAAGTAATATATAACACACCATCATTAAAACAATGAAAAGGAAATCAATTATCCAAAATTACTAGACCAAGAATCACAAAATTAAATACAAGGACGAATACGCATAGAAACTTTTATAATGTTATAGTTGATCGATGCGTGTTAAAAGCAACAAGTACAGTAGAAAAAAGTACATGTGTAATTATTATAATTGCCTTTGATTTTGGAAAGAAACAGTTTTTGAAAATGAATAGAGCAAAGGAACATAATCTTGCAAACAAAATCTATCAAGGTTTGGTTTTGTTTTTTAATTCCGATTAATTCGCTTATATTGTTTCCAATTCAGCAGCAAAGGAGTGATCCTATCGTATGATCATTTTGTTGTATTTTATTGTATTTCAAAGATAATTGTGAGGACATTCATATAATGTTGAAAATGTCTTTAGTGTATAGAATTTCTATTGTTTGTAAATATCATATTTTGGAAAAAAGAAGTCACGACCAGTACATGAAAACAGGAAACAAAGTCGATTTACATACAAACGAAGACAACAAAATAAATACAGTAACATGCACAAGCTGAGGATTAGGTTAACACTATAGCACATTCCCACTACAAAATCCTTCAATATACAAAAAGGGAGGCCTTTGTGCTCCGGAAAACGTAAGCATGGCCCCACCAGCAGTTTCTGTAAAAATGCGAGTGAGTAAAATCGGTAAGATGTCAAATTTTGGGTGTTGTCATCCGGGTAGCACGCGAAACTAATTTAGTGTATCCTGTCTCATCTGTAACAAAGAAACTTTTAAAAAGAAACTGCAAAAAATAAGCGTATTAACCCACGTCAGTTACATGTCAATTGTCAAGTATATATTCTATAGACTTGAGATGTTAGTATTTTGCCGGTTAGGAAGGGACTATCTACAAGTCGAAAGTCAAAAGCATCATAACCTATCTCGAAAGTAATGTTTATCTTTGAGTACGTAACAAATTCTGCATAGGGAACAGAACAAGGTGCATCAATTGTTTCTGTAATAGAGATACTTGCTTGATTCACCATATTTCGTTTCAGCTTTGGATTTAAACACCAAAAAAATGAAGAGAATAGCAAATGGCTCATCGTAACTCTTTTTTTTATTTATAATTTATAAAACTTTATTGTTTACTTTGTAATAGGAAGCATCGCGATGTTCATATTGATTGATTCTTTGTTGGGGTTTAACGCCCGAGCAGCAATATTTCAGCTATATTCAGGCAATGAACATGAACAGGATGATAAAATGATCATGAATGATAATGAAATGAAAAATGGGATGTGACACAAGTATAATAGGGTCGACAAATTTTGATTGCCACTGCAAAAAGGGGGGATGGGTAACGTCGGGCAATTTAGCCTCCTGTGGCGGATCACAAAGGTTACTACTCCTATCGAATACCACAGCAGGGTTCTTTAACGTGCGAGGAGCGTGGCATCTTTCCAAACACGGTGCACCACTATGGATTGCGGTCAGTTTTTCCGTATTATAGCCTGACAACTCAAGCATGTAACACGACAGGGGTACCCCATGCCACCACGTGGGGCACACATCCCAGTTGTTCTGTGGGCAGAGCGCCTAGCCCCCGGCTAAGTTCCTGAGCACTATTTAGTCGCCTTTTACAACAAGCTAAGCGCTGCTGCAGGCCTATTCTTTTGACAACCGGACTTGCACGGGGCGCATTACGATGTTCAAAAATCCGTCCGAATTTCCCTCGAATAAAGGTATAATTTCTGTCAACCTTTTTTGTCATTAAATCTATTTTGTAATCATAAATTGTATGCGCTATTTTCTTGAATGTCAGTCAAGAATATCAAAAATCTTTTATATTACCTATATTGACATTGGTCACTCAAATCAAGTCTTGGGTTCGTAACAGACACACAAATCTAAAAACTAGAAATATGATCCACTATAACTGGTTTCTTCAGACTAACAACTGCAACGAAAATTTAGTTAAACTGAACATATAATGTTTGAAGTAGCAAGTCATCAAACAGAAAGCAAAGATTACAGCCAAGTGCCAGTTGGTTACAAAAATTGGCAAGGGGATAAGGGAAAACCCGACATAGATTTGAGGATATAATGAAAGTGACTGATTTTCTTATTTTAGGCATATCATACCTATTACACTGTTCGGTAATTTTACAAATAATTATACAGACATATATATTTTCAATAAATTAATAATGTTGAAAATTGTGCAAAAACAGGATGTTAAAATAACGTTGAAATCATATGAGTTGTTTACGGAAAGTTTTGTCCTTTGTTTGACCTAGGTGATTTAATAAATTAAAAGTTTCGGTAAATATTCACCTTCCATCACAAGAATAGGTATTAAAACAAAATAGGCGACCCAAAAGTTAAATGAATGTTGCACGTAGTTTGGTCTCTCTTCCAAAGACAATGATTGTAGTTGCCATCTATAGCTATGTATCAAAACCCACAAAAATCCATACAAACAACGCTACGTAGCTGTATCTGCAAAATGTAACAGTTTCATACTTACAATTTTCAAAGAGGGTATCAAGACCTACCCAACACTTGTTATTTAAGTAGTGGCATTAGTTTAATGTGGATCTTAAAAATTCGAAAATTCTTCTAGAGACCCTCAATTCAAGATTATTATCGGAATATAATAACATTAAAATCTATGATTTGTTCAACACTTTATACTTCTATTCCCCGACTCAAAAACATTATATATCGTTGTTTCTCCAAAAAAAAAGATGGTACACCTAGATACAAATGTGTAGTTCACATCACATCACACCTCATACGTTATGACAGAGCTTGCCGTAACTACGAAGACTTTATGTATCGCGCTACTTACAATTTGGGTTCTGGAACAGGGTGATGTTTCTACAAAATTGAAGTCATAACTACAGAAGTTTTATGGTGTCACCATGAACTCGGGGATCGTTACCGTGCATCCATCTGCACCATGAAAACTGATATATTCAACGTGTTCTTTTTCTTTTTTGTCTACTCTAGACTTTTTATGAGCAACTCTGCGTTTTCTAGAAAAGCAGAGGACGGTTATCCTTCCGGTGCACCTGGTCAATGCTCCAAGTTTGAGTCCGAGTTGCTCATTTACGTTTGTTACTGTGTTTGTATTTTTTTGTTTGTAAATGTTCTTTGTTTGTATGACTGTTTTCCATGTCTGGTCTTTGTCCCTGGATAACATTTTTTTTTTATTTCCGCTACAATCTTGGTTCCCTTGATTACTCTTTTGTTTAAGAAAGGAAGTAAGGCGAATATTTAAAAGTGTAATTTGGTCTACGTAAATAATAAATAGGCAAACGACAGTCACATTTAAAAGTTCTGTAAAAAAAGAAACCAAATACAATTAGAATACATATAAAACAAATTGAAATAAGAATGCAGTGCCAAATTTTCCGCCTTCCGGCCTCCATCAAGGGCAAAGAGTACCGCATCCAAACGAGACCATTTTTGACCAAGATTATATACACAAAACAACTTTCAAAATGATCTTGATCTGTGTGAGGAAAATGCGTCAAGTTTAAGACAAAAATAATGTAATTCAAGTGGAAATAATGAAATACTAGAGAAAACTACGCTATGATATAGTACATTAACGTGAATTTTAACATTCTTATCAAAGTGATCGGCAGTCCCAAGAATGAGGATGACGCGTTGTTCAAGGAACTGCTACTGTTTTTTACCTGAACAAGTTTCCAGAAGAACAGTTCCTTTCATGTCATTCACACTGTGGTTAAGTCTCCCGCAAATGCTCTTCGACTGAACATTACTTTCCATTGTTGACACTTTGTTTATGCTATACAAAATGATCGCACAACTTCCGATAAGTCTTGTCGGCATAAACCTTTTTGCAGCATTTGCAAAGCAAACTATGTAAATCACGTTTTCTGATTTACAGGTGAATCGATCTTTTAATTTGAAGACATTGGCTGGCCTGATGACCTCGTCGGTTTCACCTTGTGTAGGGAGATGTCGATAAGCATGTCTGCTTAAAATGTAATGTGTTTATGTAGCCAGCAGGGGAGAGGATCGGTTGGTAGCACTCTGAAAATGACGCAAACAGTGTGCGCTTTCAGATCTTTCCCTTTTCTACAGGTAGTAACATAACTAAATCGTGAAATACTGATGATGTGAACATGTCTTTTAGCTTTACGGGTTTAAAGCTGCGGAGTCCGATGTGCTCATTTACTTTTGTTACTTTGTATGCATTGTTTTGTTAAATATATGTTCTTCGTTGTGTATGTTTGTTTTCCATAGCGAATGCTTGTCCCAGGATAACATTCTTTTGATTTCCACTAGAAACTTGGTTCCCCTGATTACTCTGTCACGATGATACACCTTTTATAATACAATGTAACTTATAAGTTTTGTTGTTTATATCGTACAACCATATGACGGTCGAACATACAATGACAAATCATTCAACGTCCCTAAATCAAACAACAACAAAAAAAGATTATTCAAAACAGTCTAGACAATATTCGTCAAAAATATCAAATAATTGATCTGATCATAGACCTGAAGAATCAGATGTATGACCTGACCAATTCATAATTATTGAAAATTAAATTAAGTAAATGCAGAAATGCATTAACTTTTAAAGTATACATTAGCACCGAAACAAAAACGTAGCTTTTGCTATTGATTAAGATCCAGTTATTTGATATGATATGAATGACTTTAAATGGAATAAATGAAGATCGAATGGAAAGGCGTATATAGTAATTACGGGCATTGTCTAACACCTGTTGCCATCGTTCACTTTCATTTTTTAAATAATGTTAAAGATTTCATCATCCATTTATTGCCACTTTTTCAACATAATCCCCTTCTTCATTTTTAAGGATATTAAGGATATCAAGACCTTACTTAGTCCACTTGAATAATCATGTACAGTGAAGATGCCACTCCAAAGGATTTCATTGTATGCCTGTGGAGTAATTTCTTTTGAAAGGATTTCTTTTCAAGGCAAATATCTTCAAACCCGTTGTGGATAAAAAATCTGAAAACTGTAACATGTACAAGAACACATGAAATTATTAATAAACTTACAGATGTAATTTTTCAAACATTTCAGGAGTTTTATCCCTTGAAATATAATACTTTTTTTGAAAATTCATTTATTCAAGAACCGGATGTCATAGAGACATGGAATTTTCACCAATAACATTGGTCTATGTGGCTTTTCATTTGCAAGGTCAAAGGTCACAGTGTGGTAAAGAATATGAAAAGATATAGGCGCATTCGTGCAGCATATGAAATGACCCTCCTGATGAACTCTACGTTTTGAGCTCAGGTTTTCAACTGCCAAACTGTCTGATTAAATTTATGGTAATTCAATTATTTCAAAGAGTTACTATTATGACATTGATATGAATGTATTACATTGTCCATGAAACTTCCGTCAAGGTAAAGTGTTGTTAATTGAATGACGTTAGTCTCGTGTATGAATTTCCTATTCTGGAGTAAGTAATTTGATTATGTTTTAATTATTCATTAGGCTCAAAATGGCCCGTTTTTTTTAATTCAATTGTAAATGTTCTGCAAATTATCAGTCAGTTTACAAATTTAATATATCCTGTGTTGTTTTCGACATATCAAAATTTTAGTTTATAAGAGCAGGAATATATATTTCAAAATCAACAACACATACATAACAACTTTTGCACAAGATGAAAAGATCTTCACATTAATCTGACATAATACCAAGAACCAACTAGAAAGAAAACGATAAAACTACAACATTAAATTTTCATATTTTACGATGGCTTTATATATTTCTTAAGTTCCAATTCATAGAATTGATATTACATCTTTTTGTCAACTTTATCCGATATATTATCTGAAGGTCTAAAAGGGCATATTTCACAATCAAAATTTCAAACCCAATAGTTTACACATGTGCACTTAAGTGTTTTATATTGTTGCTTATAAAATAAAAGGTCCTCATAGCGAGTACATCACTTTCGTTTTACCGAAAACAGAATCTGTCATCACTAGAGATTGGAATATCATTGGGAATTAACTCCTACATAAAGTAGTAGTTTTTAAAGTGGTCCACAATTAACAGAACCACAGCACCTCAATTGAAAACTTATAATGGATACTTTTGAAGATTATTCCAGATCATAGATAAAGAAAGAAAAGGACAAGGACAAGGAACCAGAAACCAAGTCCTTGTCAGATTGGAGACGTGCCATCCGATCGTTGGTACGGAAACGTATTGACAATTTCCAGAAGTATGTCAATAAAAGACCCAAGACCGTATTCAACGACCGTGAGGCACTTTCCTCACTACATGAGAGATATGTTATCGTCCCTGCGGGCAAAGCTTCAAACAGCATTATATTTGTTTGCAAAGCGCATTACCTCAGTTGTCTTATTAAGGAATTGGGCATTGATAGTAACATCCCAGATAAACGTACTACTTTTGATAAAGGCGAAATTCTAAACAACCAACCAAAAGTCATTCATGTATATGACTTCTCTCAACATCGAAACAAAATGTGACGACTTACCTTACTTGTATGGACGCCCAAACTTCATAAGAATTTATACAAAGAACGGTATATTGCAGCATATTCTCGTAGTGGTATTAACCATATGTGGGTCCTTAAAAGTTCAAAAGATTTACTTCAAAACCCAAAATCAGTCTTGTATATGGACATATAAGTTATTTTATTGCAACTTGTGAAATTTATCAGTATAGTGAGTTTCAATGCTATATTTTTTCTGATAACATCTGATAACTATGAACTTTAATATTTGAGCAATACTGTAAAGTATACAAATACATTAAATGGTCTCTTACGTAGGTATAATTTAACCATCTGCAGTGCGCATATGTAAAATCCTCTTCAATTTATTTTGGGTTTCATTGCATTTTTATAGACACCAGAGGAAGGCGAAGTCATTGCTCCTCTCATAGACAATGTTTTAAACATCTTTTTATCAAGATGGAAAATTACAATAGAAATAAACATGACCTAAACGTAAACACACGAAACAGAGATAACTGAAAATAAAGGAAAAAAAACATGTCACACAAAAACGAAAGTTCTAGTAATATATACTCCCACAAAAATAAACCTTGAGTGACACAAGGTACTCCAGGAGGGTAAATTTGTCCTCCTCCGCCAGAGACATTCATTGATTTTTTTCTCAAAACAAAAGTATGATTTTCGATTACACGGTTAATATCCACAAAGCAATAACTGAAAATAAGAATTGATATAAATAATTACATATATGACACATTTTCATCGCTCTATACATATATATACATATACATGTGTCCCTCGTAATTACTATCACATCAACTTTGCTTGTAACAAATATTTTTTGGACAATTTTTTCAATTATTTCGAGATCTATTTGCGTCAACAGGCGTAAGGTCGGAAGTTATTGCAAAGGGAGACAATTACAGATTCGATTACTACAAAGAATTTAAATGGTACATATATTATTGAAGCATTTACGATATCTTAATGTATTTCAAACGACTATTACTGTTCCCATAATCTTATAATTAAAAAGATTTTCTTTGTCTAGTATAAGACTGTACAGTTTCCACCAGATTCGACGCAAACTATTAATCCTAGCATAAATGAATATCGACCATTTTCCAGTTAAATTTGAACTAGACACTTTGAAGCTGATCGCTCATTATGTTACTTGGGATCGGAGGATTTATCAACAGTTTTTTCGTAAGGGAAAAGACGGAAAATATGCTAGCGGCTAATCCTACTGTCATCAAAGTCCCAGTTGCAACTATACCTAAATAGATTAACACAAGATTAGCTAAATTGTGAAATGAAAACTAAAGAATAGATTGTGAAGCAAAAATCTGGATGAAGTTAAAAAGAGGGAAAAAGAATAGAAAAATTTTCTCCAAATGTAAAAGTCTTCTAGCTGTTATGTTATTTACATTTTTTATAGAAAAAAAAACACAACCGTAGATATTGAACAGAAAATACCGGACAAAAATGTTCATTTCAAGGGATTTAAAATCAAACGAACAATTTGTTTCAATGGAGAAAGAACATTTCTGTGCACCCCAACCCCATTAAATAATAAGAAATTAATAAATGAATAAACATACAAATAAAATAATAACAAAAACAAAAACAAAAAACAAAAAACAAAAAAAATTAAGACGATGGGAAAGGTTTCATTAATACAAGAATTAGAAAGAACAGCAATAATTTAGCGCGGATTTAAAGTTGAAACAACTCCCTTTTTTGAAAGCTGAATTTTAATATCTAAATACCTTCAGTACTTATTGTTTCGTCATTGTGCCCAGTGGTTTGGTTATTTGTAGAATTTGTAATATGGTTGTCACGATTTTGTGGTTGACTAGTTGAAAAAGACTCTAAATCGCTGTTTGTAGTCATCTTGTTCGGAATTTGATTAGTATTCAGTGAGTCTGTTTGAATATCATCGTTTGAATACATTTGTACTATATCATAAACTTCTGTTAGTTTGTACGAATTAACTGGCTCCTGATCAGCATTTGCAAACATTTGGTTTCTCTTCTCAAGCAAATGTTTTGATATACCACCAGAGTTTGCAGGTACGTGTTGTGTTGTCTCATCGTATTTCATAAGCAATAGTGGCATTATGTCAGAATTGACAGTAATCTTTTGTGACACTTCGCCAGCACGAACAGACGTTTGTAACGTCAGATTGTCAAGACTCATAGGCAGATTTGAAACATCTCTAACATTCACAGGCGCTTTTTGTGTTACTGCGTTAGGTTTCACAAGTGTTGATTGTGTCACACCACCGTTAATTAAATGCACGTGTTGTGTTACTTCATCTGGATTAACATGTATGTTTACGAGAGAATTCACAGACACTTGTTCTGTCGTCTCGACAGAATTCGTAAGCATTTGGGTTGTTTCTACAAGCATATGTAACAGGTCGGAGATGCGATGCGTAATTGTCATACTTTTGTTTTATTTGCGATTTGGCACTTTTTATTTGAGATAATACCATATCCTTAATGTACAATAAGACAATATTACAGTTATTATTTGTTTCTGTCTGAAATATGTATACGATAATTCCCCCGTCATTTTGTTAAAGTGGGAGGTTGTGCAGGATTATAGACATTGACCAGGAGCTTTTCAGTTAATTTTTGTTATATTACTGTTTCAATAATTACAACAAAACTGCAACTCCTACCAAATGGAAAAAGTGTATGTCTAAACGATCACAATTAAGAAATGACATGAAACAGGCAACACTTCGCATTACGCATTTTATAATGAAAGTGAATTTGATTATAGTTCATACATTTTACCTACATTTTGCAGGCAATTTAGGTATAAAAATATATCTCTTACTGAGAAATGTAATGGAATGAATTAATTGTCCAGATTGACAAAATGTAATAAAAAATGCCGACAAATGCCTGTTTATTAGGTGAGAAATTTTTCTATGCACGAGTATTTTCAGCTCAATTTGTTATATACAATGTATTAGTTTTTCACTATAATAGTTGCTTCAGTTTCAGAGATACGTACATCATAAACATTTTTTCAATAATAAAATGGGTTATTTGAGTTTATAGCTGATCTGATCCGGAAGAAAGAATATCTTTTGGCTAGATCCTTTAATCTCAGTTTCCGCTATATAGATGACGTATGATCTTAAAACAATCCTAATTTCCGGTGCACCTGGTCCATGCTCCCAGTTTTTAGTGGAGTCCGAGTTGCTCATTTACTTTTGTTACTTTGTATGTATGATTTAAGTTACTTAATGTTCTTTGTTGTGTATGTCTGTTTTCCATGTCTGGTCTTTGTCCCTGGATTAAATTCTTTTGATTACCGCTATAACCTAGGTTTCCTTGATTACTCTTTGATACATTGCATCTACCCCAAAGAACT
Organism: Perna viridis; assembly: GCA_037379345.1. NCBI lineage: Eukaryota > Metazoa > Mollusca > Bivalvia > Mytilida > Mytilidae > Perna > Perna viridis. Next base: position 32,761,749 of record CM074517.1, on the reverse strand, counting down.
TGAGATGAAGAATATCGTGCTAGAACTCTAACAGTGAGCTTATGGAACAGGGTTAATTATTAAGTCATCACTACAGAAGTTTTATGGTCGTCATCATGAACTCGTGGATCGTTATGGTGTACCCATCTGCACCATAAAAACTTATTTATTCAATGGGTCACAGTTTTCCTTTCCTCGTTTGTCTACTCCGGACTTTACTTCTTATGAGCAACTCGGTGGGTGTTTCTAGAAAAGCAGAGGACGCTTACCCTACCGGTGCACCTGGTCCATGCTCCCAGTTTTTAGTGGAGTCTGAGTTGCTCATTTGCTTTTGTTACTTTGTATGTATGATTTTAGTTACTTTATGTTTTTGTTGTGTATGTCTGTTTTCCATGTCTGGTCTTTATCCTTGGATTGCATACTTTTGATTTCCGCTATAACCTTGGTTACTCTTTAAAAAGTAATCAAGGGAACCAAATATTGATTTCCAAAATAACGCCAAATAAAGTTACCGTCACAAGATAATAGTGTTGTGGTGTTCTGACTGGAGAAAGATACAATTTCACATTGACCGACATTCGTGTTTGTTTTGAAAAGTGCAGTCTAATTAATTATCTGGAAACAATATGTCCGGTGTTTTACTTTTGCGCCATATAATACTCAAATTGTGCAAAAAAAGAGACTTTTGCGCTAGGAAAGTAATATACTCTTTGCGCCGTAAACAGGTAAATTAGGATATTAGTATGAAACATACTCAGTAGTATTCAAATTGTTGTCTTTTTGACTTAAATTAAATTCGTTCTAGTCAATTACAACATTTATAAATAACATCAACGAAACCAGTGACGACAGATGCAAGTGAGTTCATAAGAATCAGTTTAAATTCTTCTTGTTAGATCTTGGTCAAAAAATTCTTGATAATGATAAAAAGCTTCTATTATTCACTAAAACATAAGCAAGTATCACTACGAATTACTATGGCATCTTCTTATATTTATACACACTTTAACTTTTTCCTCTGCAAATTTTGGTGACCACAATAACCATGACTTGACCACTTTAATTATAAGTTTTTACTGACTTCAGACTTTCACACTTCAAACATTATGGACAATAACTCACTTAAACATATGTTATTAAAAATATTTCGGATTAATTATTTTGTTTTATATTATTGCCTATAGCTGAGAAATTTCAAATTGTAAATGGAAATAACATAACATTGATAACCTGAGGAAACGACAAAATCTATAGACGAAAACTATAGCTAGTCCTGATGAAGTATTATTGTATTGAAGAATGATATAAAGATATATTTACATTCATTATGAATAATGATTTTCATTACCTTTATTTACCTGTATTTGGGGCAAATTGAAACTGATTTCCGTTGCGCAAAAGTAAAAGAGCTTAATTACAAATTTGGCACAAAAGTAAAACTCCAACTCATTATTTAACGACTTTACCTTCGCATACAGTGAATTCCAATGAGCTGATTAAAGCTGTTTCGTTTGTTTTGGGATAAATGCAATTTCCTAGAGTAATGTTTATTCCTTCAAAAGTGTTTAATATTTTGTACAGTCCCAGTAAACCACAACCACATATGAAAGGATTGTTATGTGTACTCCTGGAATAAAAAGTATGAACTCAATAATGACCTACAAACCGACTCGTGGTTCAAAATGGGAATATTTTCAGATACACCATTAACTGTTTATGGAATGATAGTGCAAATTAGGACTGATGATGAATTCGAATCGTGCATTTGACGATCGATCTAGCATGTTCATCTCTAGCGTGCAGACATGTGTATTCCTCATATCTCATATATATATGCTCTGTTGGTTATCATGAACGTTTCTTAACAAGCTAAAACAATACCATACTTAACCAAATGTAAAGCAAAAAACTTACACTATGCTTAATAAAACTGAATTGGAAAAACCTTTCACTCGAAAATATATTTATATCTGCATCGTTTAACTTACTCACTCATTCACCCACGATTTACGAAAATATATCCTTTATACTTACAACAGTACAAAATTCCCCGTGTTTTTGTCGTCGAAGATTCCTTCTCTAAACTCAGTTAGATAGTTACTGTAAATTTTCCTTTGAAAGATGAAATGATATTTATACTTCAGGTTGTATCAATGATGAAATATGTCAATAACGCGGGAATGGGTATGGTAAATATGTCAAAGCAACAACAATCCTACCGGAATTGAAAATGCAGCTAAAGGAAATTCAAAGCTCTTCAATGAACGATTACGAGATCCTCACACCACAGGGCATGCTGTAGCTGGCCCCCAAACAACATTATACACAGGTACAGTGAAATAGTTGCCCTGATAGACTCTCAAGCAACACAAAAGAAATGTGAAAACGGAAAAAACAGAGGCCGAAAATTCCTTGACTTGGGACAGGCGCAAAAATGTGTTGCCGTGATCACATTTGTTTTACCACTACGTAATTTCATTTTTTGTTATCGATAGTACAATGGAAAGAGTAAAACAAGGCGCCAAGAAAACTAAACCCATGTACTAGAATTGAACAAAATGTGTCAAATGTGTCTTGTTACAATTCCGGAATGTATTGTAATATTGACATGAGGCTTTTGCAAATATAATGAAGAACCAAAGCAATATACCTATCTAAAATATCATGACGAAATCTCATGTTGTCGATTTTTGATGTTACAATAACAATGTTCCTTTTAAAAATCAACTAAATGACAGAGATTGCAACTTCATAATAACGGATTATCGTTTCATATATGCATTGTCAATTAACAAACATTACATCATGACATAAACGTGGACAATTATTAATTTTCGAAGGCAAGTGTGAATATAAAAAATAAAACCACCAAGTTGAATTCATTATTTAAATTATTGATAAACAGATGCACACATAGAGGGCATGTGTGAAAGTTACACAGCAAAAAGTTAAACTTTATGTTCGCAAGCATTTCTTCATAAGTCGTGCTAATAACCCCCTAGATCATGTTTCCTCAGACAAAACAGTAATGGAAACACCATCCTATGCAAACCAATATACTTTATACAATAGAATATGAACCTGTTAGAATACATGTCCGAGGTAACAACACATCAGAAACCACAGAGATGAACATAGATGGAAGTAACAGCTCCTGTGTTCATGGTAAACGAGGGGAAACGTGGGTAAGTGTAACAAAACATGAAGAGTATGCTTATACTAAGCTAAAAGCAATTATATGAGACATTCAGGCCATTTCTTTGTGAAATTAACGTGGGAACTAGCATTTTTCATCTCGGGTGCAATTTTAAACATTTTACAAATGCATGATGGCCAGAATTAAATGAATTAACTATCAAGCAAATAAACCAATTCCTCTGATTTACTGATTGATTGATTAAGATTAGCCGATAGACTCCAGAAGTCAAATTGTACCTCCCACAATTATTATTTTGTTAAAGTAACGTGTACATTCATTTACACCTTTTCCATCATTATAACACTCACAAATATTTTAGGTTGATCAGGCTTGCAAATAATCCCTGTGGCAATGACGTAAGTTTATTTTCTGATAAACCTCTGAAATGAATTTTTAATATTGTTTCAGTTGTGAAGATTGCATATCAGTTAACCGATATCTATCAATGAATATACAATTTCAACAATCAACAAATTCGATTAGGAATTGAAAATCGAGTGTAAAATTAAATATGGAGGCCTGATAAAATATCTTACTTGTAAATTGACTGATATAATTTCATTGAAAAATGAAATAAAGAGTATCGTTCTCAATAACTGTTTTAAAAGTGGCAGCTGTCTTATATTTACATATGTATAGATTTCCTATCAATTGACCAGTGCACCCCCTGTAAAAATAACTTACAAAAGTGTTAAGGTTTTCAGGTTTCTGAATATACCGGCTGGTAAATAGTCCATGGTATTCCCATCTAGAAACCTAATTAAACATATTGAATGATATGTAGCATTTTAAGTTAAATACATACTATTCAAAGTTGAATGATACAATAAAGGGTCCCAGCACTCTAAACTTAAGTTACTCGGTGCATAGCTCTATGATAATTTGAAATCTGCCAAAAAAACAAAACAAAACCAAAAAAAAAAACCAAACAAACAAACAAACAAACAAACAAAATTATCTTTTATCAGTTACAAAACTTAATTCATATATTTTAGTTCAAAACAACTATTTCAGTCTGAAACAAAAAAATTAAAAGAAAACGAAAAACATTAACGAAAGTAATATTTAGTGAAAAAATACAGATTGAGTATTAAAGGTTTGAATGAACGCAGACTACTGTTACAGGAACTAAAACATTTTTGAAAAAATGGTTGTTTTTCTTTCCTTATAAAATTAAACATTTAGATTGTAGTTTACTAAATTTGTTTTTCTTTACAGAATCCATCCATGCTTTAATGCTTTACGAATCAAAGGAAAGAAGTGTGGTCCTGCGCACTAGCCTAAATTCGTCAAGGGGAATGAGATGTTCCGCAAAACCATAATTCCATACAATAATATATTAAAAAAAAATCACAAATCCTTGTTCTATATGTACCTGTTGCTAAAACTTACAATTCTATGAGATTAACTTGGGCTCTAAATACATTTTCATTCAGATTTTTTAACTTGTTGAATGATAAGTTCCTAAAAAATATTTAAAACATGTGTCAGTAATCGTTCTTTTAGAAAACAAATGCGTATGCTCAGTTTTTCTTTCTCATGCACAGCAACTTGGTTGTCAAGAAGTTGCCAAAAGAGGAATATTTTCAGAATGTTTTGTGCCTTTTGTCTGTCATATTTGTATATATCTATATATAAGGGAGTGTTTTCCTTTTGACTCATACAAAACAAGGAAAAATTATGTATCATTTTAATATAGAAATCTTTACAAGTTACGTTTCCCACTAACGTGCTTTCACGCATGATATCAACACATCAAACACAAATTTGATTTGATATAAGTCCACAATTCTTGATAAATCTCATTATCTAAGTCGGGTACAATGTCTATTGTTTTTTCATATTATTAGTTTTATTTATTTTTTTTTTAAATATCCGATTACTCTGTGTGTATATATTCTAAAACAAATTACTTAATTCCACCATGTCAGGAGATGCACATCTTCAAATGCTGTCATGAGTTCAATAATATCGGTTCAATACTTTTAGGTTACATATAAGTTAACGTATTAAGTAGCAGTCTTTATAAAAAAAAACCTGACTGGAGGTGATTCATTCGTGTCAAAAATCAACCGAACTCACTTTTATTTCTTATTCAGAAACTGTTACTTCTCACTCAACCGGTCGTAGTTTTTCATTTGGTTATTGCACTTTAAATATTTAAAATGTATAGACTGTACATTAAAGTGGCACTTTGCAAGAGTTATCGTTCATGATTTGGTTGATTTTAGTGAAGATGAATGTATGATTTTCTCAAAACTACAAATTTTATAACATAAGAATGATCGTTATGTAAAAATTTAACATATATTGACCGAAAAAGCATAGTTTGTTCGGCGTGTTTTTATGCACAATGAATCACTTTACCATTGACGGTGTCTGATGTTTATATGGACTGGTACTTAAGATCAAATTTACTACAGCTCATTTTCATTTAATTTTTAAACTTACAAGTACCGAAGGTTCTTCTGTTTTCTGAATAAATCTTTAGGAAGAGTAGTCATGTTGTTTTTGTCCAGCAATCTGATTAATAAATAGTATTACATAATACAAAACATTTTACATTCTGATACGTATCATTTTAAAAATCTAGAACTATCGTAGACATATTTGAAATTCATTGATATGTTGTTGTAATTATAAGTCTCTTTCAAAAATACAAAGACACTGCAAATTACGGTAAGCTGAACATTTGTTTCAATGAGTAACCTTAGAGGAGAACATTAGAACCACGAGTAATTTTCTTTGACTATGACCGTTGTTGAGTACATTGCAGTTTTTTTTCGAAAGCAAGTACGGAGTAACCTACATTTCCTGAGCTAATGCTACGCCTTGAAATTCCTCAAAATTGCTAACATTTGTGTAGAAACAATGCAGCACTTAAATATACTATACAAATGTATAAAAAAAGCTTGTTCTAAAGTTGCAATTCAGAAGGTTTTTGGCATTTTGTAGAGACGTGAAATGCGAAATGTTTGTACTTCATTATGCCATAATATATTTCTACCTTAGCTTAGATCTATGCTTAATTAAATCGAACGTCGCGAATCCTCTGATTTGGATTGATCAAATTTGAGCCTAAAATAGATTTCTTTTATTTAAATGAATACAGAAGGGGTTAATATGCTAATCAGTACGTGTATATGTAAGAATGAGTGATAAATCAGAACTCACAATGTTTTTATTTTAGTTTGGAAAATGAAAACAGTTTCATCTAATTCACTAAGCTGGCAGTTCCCCAGGTCTCTACAACATATTCATATGAATCGATTTACCTTTTAAAAGGACTTTTTGTGGTTGTGTAGTTTGCAAAATATATAGATTAATAATGTTAATAATTGCAATTATTTTTGTGAACAGACCGGCATATTTCATTAATGACAGTGTTGATGAAGTCAAATCTTCTTGAGTCTTGAATGAACCAGGATTCGAACGGCTATCAAAAAGAATATAATCTAGGGATTAAGACTAGTCAGTGAAAATAAACACACACAACCAAAAAATGAAATAACCAAAACTAAATGAGCAAAACGGACTCAATTAATTCATGGGAGTATGGGCCCGAAGCACCGGTATGGTAGGGTCCTTTAATTTTCAAGAAAAAACTCGCCGAATTGCTCTGGTCCAAGGGAGACAAAAGAGGAATAAAAATTGTGATATGGTGAACAAATCTTATGGTGCAGATTGATGCATTATTCACCGTTCATGATGACGACTATAAAACTTTTTGTAATGACGACTTCAATCTTGTAGCAACATAAACCTACAGGGCCCGAGTTACTCATTTACTTTTGGTTCATTGTTCGTGTTATTTTTTTTTTTTGTTGTTTAATGTTTTTTGCTGTGTGTGTCAATTTTACTCTTTCAAAGAGTAGGTCAAGATATGATGCCAACTTTATACATTTGAAGAGTCTGCAGTATCTTTTATCTAAGGTTCTTTTGGGGTAGATGTGATGTGTAAAACCGCCGTTTATTTGTTTGTATGATATAATGGTCACTCTGACCTTAAAGTTATGTCGTTAATATCATTTTACTGTTGGAGTTATTTCGTTTTTTTACAACAACCAGATGATGCCTTCTTCATTTACAACACCAGTACATTTATTTAAGGTAGTCGCTAGATAAATATCTATTACATGGTGCATTATTTACCGTCATCCTGCAAAATCATACAGACATACATTGTACATTAACGTATTTTCAGTTAACCGATAGTATTCGAGATGATATATTAAAATATATTTGTAAATTTCCTGAAGTCTGCGCATCCGGTAAGACTGCGCTGACGTCATATATCCGTAAATAGAAAATTCATGAAAAAAATCTCTAATGTAATGTGTAGAATTTGACAAATTTGCTTTTTTCGATATGATTCCCTTATATGTATTGACCCATGACATGATGACCTAGTGAACAACGCAATACATGTGATTTTGGAATCGCTTACCTGTTATAACTATTCATATATACATGTAACCACAGCGCAAAACAATGTTCCTTTCTTAATGATTCACCATAGGCGAATTTAAAGAAATATATATATATACAAACGTCTCAGAATGTGACGACTCTATCCGCTACACTGTTCCATCGGATCAAATTGATACAGGGAAGATATATAAACGTATAGAAGGGTCTTAACAAGTCCCAACGATGTTACAACTGTCAAATTTGCGATCGCAAATTTTTTGTCGTTTCCTCCGCGGGACTCGAACTCGTACCGCTGTGACAACTATGGCACACCGCCTGCACTAAGTCCAGCGCCCTAGTCCACTCGGCCAGCTAGGCTATATAAAAATATAGCTTTCGCCGGCCGGGTCATTCCTCCTCGTAGGATTAATCTAGGGCTGTAACTAAGTACACGATGTATGGTAGTACGGGACAGTTCATTTCAGATGTTATTATGTAGGATAGAGGATCAAATTAATAATGCATGTCACAACAAATCAATATTATACAAACGTCTCAGAATGTGACGACTCTATTCGCTACACTGCTCCATCGGATCAAATTGATACAGGGAAGATGTATAAACGTATAGAAAGGTCTGAAAAATTCCCAACGAGGAGGAATGACCCGGCCAGCGAAAGCTATATTTATATAGCCTAGCTGGCCGAGTGGTCTAGGACGCTGGATTAGTGCAGGTGGTGTTGCAATAAATATCACAGCGGTACGAGTTCGAGTCCCGCGAAGGGAACGACCAAAAATTTGCATTGCAAATTTGTCAGTTCTAACATCGTTGGGAATTTTTCAGACCTATATATATATAAAGAGAGAGATAAGATTTCAGTGTGTTAGTAATAAAAAAATATAGAAAAATGTTTTCTTAAATTTATTTTAATTTTTGACAATGCTAAAGAAAAAGGAGAAAATTATAATTTAGAAATGTTAAAAGAAGCTTTTGATTATGTCAGAATAAGGGGAGAAGTTATAAAAGGTGAACAAGATGACATGGTGTCCCAGAAAGCACACACAGATTAAGTAATACAAAATGTATTACAGGGGTTGATAACCTCACAATGGGTAGTCTAAGCATTTTTACAAATCAGAGGAGATTGAATTAGCAAGACAGTGTGTCTCAATGGCAGAAAAAAAGGTTATAGGTTTGCACGATGGCAAATAATAGAAATGGAAGCTAATATGTGTACTTAAAAGGGAAGAAACAAATCTCCAACTAAACATTGGTTTTATGTTTTTGTATCGAAATCCTAATGTCAAAGTGGTTCAGCCTAAAAAAAGAGAAAAAGTCAGAAATGATGTTCGACCAGAGCATATTACAAAATATTTTGAAGAGTTGAAATTTATTCTCGATGAATACAGCCTAACAAACCAAACCCCGCAAATCAGGAATGTTGATAAGACTGGACTCAAACTTGATCAAAGCTTTATATTTGTTAATGTGATTGCTGTCTTAATCGGGTCTATTTAAAGTATTGTACCGAGCAGGAACACACATCTAAAACTTATGACTTCTACTGTCCCTTGTGTGTTGACTCACAGAGCATTATAAATAGCATGACATTGTGACTACTATGCATAGACATTAACAATATATTAATTGGTTATACGAAACTTATAACTGTCTAATCAGTTCATTTAACCAAAGAAACTTGTAAATTTAGTTCCGCTTAAAAATCACATTTTATAAAAGACCGCAAATCTTAGATGCGCAGATAAACAAATGTATTTAGCAATCATTATGAAATATCAATTTGAATGGTAAAGTTGCAAATTTTTTTTTTATCAAAAATGAAATAAAAAATATCTTTCAAGGGAACATAATTTACGGGAAAGGGGGTGGTTGCTCTACTATACTCACAAGTAAATGACAAAGCACAATTTCTCAAGGAACTGTTGATTCATCACAGTTAGTGGGTTGGATCGCAAATACCTACAATACACAATATGTAAACTCACAACGTCTCATATAATAAAATATATAATAAAATATAAACTGTGAAGATTTAACAATGGTTTTAATGATAGAAAAAAAAATAAAGATGCGGAGACAATGTTTGAGGTGAATGTTGTTATATTAAAAGGCAACTGATCGTACATACATGCATGAGATATGTGCTAGAACTGTCGGTAGAAAAGTTCTATAATGACAGATTATTTTGAACAGTTTTATAGTATGTAGTTGTGACAGTTCTAGCAGAGGCTTAAGTAGAAAAGTTTTCGCTGATCTGGCTCTCCTGGAAATTCATTTGAAATGTAAATTGGTGTAAGAGGAGAAATAGTAGCTACATACATGTATGTAGTTAGTAGATATTATTTTAGGGTTGTCGCATTCAATGTCATATTGATGATAGTGGTGTTATTAATTTACCACTTATCCGAAATAATATAACGTTCTGCTCAAGCTTCTCTTGAATCAAAACGAAAATATTGCAAATAAAATACGGATTTCATCATTCCTGCATGGCAACACTGGTTTTCGTTCCAATTTTGTTTTGTAAATTTTCTAACCAGCATCAATTTTCTTTTGCTTATTATTTCAACTAAGTAGTTTTGGTGTCTTCGAAGTAAAATGACGTATTCACATTCACCAAAGATGGTAACTTTCCTTTACCTAATATATATTCATTCATTATGTAACTTACATCTACATCTGAGGATTAAGGTATTTTATTTCAAAGAATGCATCAATATATGTTATGACGATATTATAATACAACACAAGGATTCGGAAACAAGCTGAAGCTTATGCTAATCCGTCTCTTTATAAACAATGAACTGATTTCAGAAGACAATAATAGCATGTTCTTATATGGGTATCTTTGATGCTACTATCTATTGGAGATGTAAGGGTTGAATGAAGAATATGTATTGAAATTGAAGAGTGATAGATAGGAAAGTATACAAAAGGGTATGGAGGAGTTGAAATGCACAGAAGATAACACACAATACAAAGATATATACATGTATGTATATACACAATTAAGCATTGACAAATCGCTCAATTGGATATACACTTCTGTGGTATAGGGCTTGGGTAGAACAAACAAAATTCCCTGGCGAAGGTGTATGTTAAGCATGCTCCACGCAAGCTCATCGACTATCCTACAATTAGCACAAAAGGGTCTTTGGAACAATATTATTGCAGTATAAAGTAAATCAATAGACGTATTTTAAAAATTAATATAGTTATTTCTAGATCTACATGTATAAGAAACTTTGAACTGTGAGAGGAGCTGTCTTAAGAAGAATTCTATATCACTTTTGGAACTGTGGTGAATTAGAGCTTCGTTGAAAGATTAAAGCAGATATCAATTTTCTGTAATTATTATTTTGTGGGCCAAAATACATGTGTACTTGTTTTCGCAAATACTGTATTGACGAGTATTCTACTACGTCAGAACTCTTTTTTAAGATAGTTCTTGTTTTAATCAACTTTTATATTGACTACATGTACATGGTACAATCAGAGGAAATTAAGATATGGATTTAGATAAATAATACAGGGTACAATGAAGATAGCACAGACTTTACAAGGATTAAATCTTTGTATTGAATACCAGTTTGATCATAATGTATGTGTCATTTGAGGAAACAAGAGTTCCAATATTTGTTTAAGTTTATACCATTTGAAAATTTCTAACCAAAGCACATGGGAAACGGAACAGACGACAATAACGAAGGTACACCATTTACAGATGAGATAAGTTCTAACTTCTCAGGGGAACTGTCATAACCGCCGGCTCTAGGACAGTTCTAACATCTCAGGGGAACTGTCATAACAGCCGGCTCTAGGACAGTTCTGACATCTCAGGGGAACTGTCATAACAGCCGGCTCTAGGACAGTTCTAACTTCTCAGGGGAACTGTCATAACAGCCGGCTCTAAGACAGTTCTAACATCTCAGGGGAACTGTCATAACAGCCGGCTCTAGGACAGTTTCTAACTTCTCAGGGGAACTGTCATAACATCCGGCTCTAGGACAGTTCTAACTTCTCAGGGGAACTGTCATAACAGCCGGCTCTAGCACAGTTCTAACATCTCAGGGGAACTGTCATAACAGCCGGCTCTAGGACAGTTTCTAACTTCTCAGGGGAACTGTCATAACAGCCGGCTCTAGGACAGTTCTAACTTCTCAGGGGAACTGTCATAACAGCCGGCTCTAGCACAGTTCTAACATCTCAGGGGAATTGTCATAACAGCCGGCTCTAGGACAGTTTCTAAGATGTCATAGACCAGATCTAGAGCCAGCTCTTCTAGCAGTTCTACTAGCAGAACCGACTATACGAGAACAGTTCTGCTACTAGAATTGGCACTTCTGACAGTTTTTGCAGAACCAGCTCTACATGAACGGTTCTAGTAGTGGAGCCGGCTCTACCAGAGCAGTTCTACTAGTAGAGCCGGCTGTGCTAGAACTGCCAGAAAGGTTGGCCCTAGAACTGTCCGAGAACTGTTCTAAATCTGTCATAGAATTGATCTTCTGACAGTTCTAGAACAGTTCTGTGAGAGGTTAGAATCGAATTCAAACAACAGTGTTAACCATCAAAATCTTCAAAGCCGGAGATCTCCCTCTCAAATTTTCCAAGAGTTTTGCAACTGTACAGTTTTCGCGACATTTTTTTTTGTATTTTTAGATGTAGTTATAGAACGTATTTCAACTTAAATCCAATATCACTGCCGAATTTTCTCGTTACATTCCCTATAGTAGCCTCCTCACCCCCGAAAGAAATCGATTCGCATTGTTTCCTTATGTAACAATAATTAAATGGTCCTCATCACAGGTTTGAGAACATATACTTTGTTCTGATAGTCGTTGAAGTGATTTATCAAAATTTCAAGACGAATAGATCAAATAAGACGGAAGAAATTTCGGATTCAAGCGGATAAATCTCACGCTTTGACACAGGCACGTATAAGAGGGAAAATGTTGAAATTTGAGGAAATATCGGGAGGCTCCCGCGCCTAAAGAGAGTTTACATCTGAAAAACCCATGTATATAAATGTAATTATATTAGATGTTGAAATTGTTATTACTAAAATATCAATTCTAAATACATTTTATGACAAAATAGACAGATTACTTACATAAAATGAATAACAGAAGCTGTTGCTTCCATTAATTGATTCCAACCTTTCAGAAAGTCTTCACTAGTAAATGTAAAACTGTTGTTTTCAAAATCTCTGAAAAGTTGACATAACTACAAATTTTATGCTCTACATGCAACAAAAACGTTTTCAGAATGTAGAACCCCTAATATTTCCAACGAATGGCAGAGAGAAATGTACATGTACGATTTCACACCGAGAAAGCCTCTGGGAAAAATCTAAAGCATACGGAATTCTTAGCTAATTAGTTAATGTAATCTAGAGTTTTTAATGTTTAAGAACTTGTTGTATAGAACAGGAAAATTAAGTTCTAAATGAAAACTGGTGTCATACAAGATTGTGTTGTATCTCCTGGTCTCTTAAATAGACATCGATTTGGTGAAAAGGCGATGGAAGATAACTTGAACGATTTGTAAATGTACTTAGTAGATCATATTGCGTTACTGTTTAATACAAAAAAAAAAAACAAAAACAAAAACAAAAAAAAAACATGGGGGAAGGGATAGAGTAACTAAATATAATGGGGTTATTATAAGTGAAACAATAACAGAAGAAAAAAACACACAATTCGTCAAACCTATAAAAATAAAAAAATGTAAAAATTGTCGGTTCCTAATTAAACTCAACTCACCGATGTGGATAGGAAAGCGGGCGATATATGGTTTTATGTATTTCATCATATGTTAAGAGGTGAAGAAATACGGGCACGGTGCTTCAATGATTGATTGATTTTTGGGGTTTAACGCTCGGGCAGCAATATTTCAGCTATATTCAGATGAGGAACATGAAATGGATGATACATTGAACACAAAATGATGATAAAATGCAAAATGGGATGGGACACAAGGATAATGGGGTCAACAAATTTTGATTGCCACTGGAAATACGGAGAGATGGGTAGGGTCGGGCAATTTAGCCTCTCGTAGCGGAGACCGGTGGTTCCTACTCCGATAGAATACCACAGAAGGTTCTTTAACGTACAAGGAACGTGACATCTTTCTCAACAGGTTGCACCACTATGGTTTGCAGTCAGCTCTTCCGTATAACGGCCTAACGGCCCCAGCATGTAACATGCCAGGGGTACCTTATTCCACCACCTGGGGCACACAACCCAGTTGCTTTGTGGGCAGAGCGTACTAGAACCCGGATAGGGTTCCGAGCACTATTTAGTCGCCTTTAACGACAAGTTTAGTGCAGCTGCAGGCCTATTCTGTTGACAACCGGACTCGCACGGGGCAAGGTGCTTCAATCGGAAAGAAATGTGTATGCCTGTGCTAAACTGGAAGCATTGGAAGCCAGAATTCGAATTGAAATTTAAACAAGACTCATTTTTTGCCCTTGAAAAGGAAAGATACTGTACCAAAGTCTTTGTCGGATGGGTTCTTGTCGGAGTTATTGACCTTGAAATTTTTACATATTTATAAAAAAAAAAAAAGGTTGAAGGTTAATTCAAAGAAACTTGTAATTGTTGAAATGATGCATACGATAAAGCCTACGAAAGATTTAAATGAGTTGTTGAAAGATCACTTTCAAGAATTAATGTCCTCGTAAGGTCAAAAATAGCTATTTTTTACAGTTTTGCAAACAACGTAGCAGATATAGAAAATAATTCATTTGTGAGAAAATTGTTTTTATAAATTCCTAACATCAAATATTCATAAAGCAAATAAATGAGTTACAGGTGAACGATTCGGTTCCTCTCGGGCTTATAGTTTCTTCACAAATAAAAAGACATTTTGATAATTTCGTACACGTTTCTTTACATTCATTGTATGCAAAAAGGAAGAAATCATGAAGTCTACTTTTATCGACGTTTGGATGTTAAAAATATTATGTAATAACACATAAATGAAAATGACATTTGTTAACTGCTCATTTAAAGGTTATAGATTAGGGGTAACTAAAAAAAAAACATATATATTTTCCAAACATAGAGATTGTTAGATTGTTGTTTCATGCATTTCGGGACGAGAGGGTTGAATCAATCGAACAGATCCCCTGATTTATATTAATCTGATTTGTAATACGCTAGGTCACAGAAGCAACAGTCCACAGGTAGGCATGGCACTTCATTCGGACACATTGTTCTGACAAGCAAGCCATTCTAACTCATATGCTGCGTGCCTTGTCGGAGAAGTAATGGCTGCCAATTTTGAGGTCTAATAACATGGCTTGGTTTAGGATCGAAACAACGACCTCCCACACTTTAGGCAAAAACGCTACCACGAGACCTCTAGGTGGGCCACTACAGAAGAGTTTAAGGGGTCCATTGTGCAAACAGTGAAGTCTTGTATTGTATATTCTTATAAAGTTACTGTATACTTACAAAATATTAAAATCTACTAATTGTCGTGGAATTAAATGAATTCCTCTTGACGAGCAAATTGCTTCTTTTATGGTTGCTTTTTCATAACAGTCACAGATACCTTCTAAATCACAATCCAAATTAACGAAATAATCGTACAAGCCGTACAGAGAGTTAATGTCATCGCTGTACATTTGAACAACATGTACACATATGACGAGAGATAGCATTATGTTCAACGCAATGGTTTTATCTACTTGAAACATCATTATGTCCCTGTGTAAAGAAAATGAAGCAAATTTTCAAATGTTTGATCGATCTTCACACCAGATTGTACGTACTAAAAGCACTATAATACTAGCATTAACCGCATACTTAATGACGTTTTTATTTATTCTGTTTAAGTTTCATTATCGAAATACAACGTTTGCGAGTGATATCGTTTTTTTCCTTTAAACAACTTTGTTTTTATGGACGAAGTTCAACATGTATCATTTCTAAAACTAGTTTCCTTCTATTCCCTGATCATGTGTCTAATTTGTAAGTTTTTACGGATATTTACAAGTTCAAATTAATTTGTTTATTAGCACAAAACAATTACAATAATTGGTAATGGCTTAATATTATATAAGACAATTACAATGATATAGCGATATGTATGTGTTCTACAGTCAGTTTGTAGTCATTAGTCATATAATCATAAAATCACTAATAAAGTGTAACAGAGACAACATGTACTTCAATAACTCATTTCTTATGTTTAAGGAAGTAGACCTTGGGTAAGGACACAAATCATTAGAACGTTTGTATTCGGCATTTTACATCAATCTCGTGTAATCATCAAAGTAACTTGGACTGATTTCATTCTGTTTCAAATATAAGCTTGGTACGCTTGGGTGAAATTGAATATGATATAAATATATCACTGGTTTCATATCCCCTACCCTAGGGCTACCACCTTAAGCATTTACTTGTACAGGAGGTGACAATTTACAAAATTTAAACATTTTTTATATAAAAGTTCCAAATAAAATTGTTCTTTAAATTCTGGACAATAAAACATGAAGTGTGTCTCATCTTCCATATTTCCTATAGTACAGCAATTATATTTTCTTGCTTCATCAGGTAAATATAAACATCTGCCTTTTTAATGGCAAGATTATGTGTACTTTTTTTCATTTTACATATTAAAGATATCTCATCTCTTGTACTTAAATACCAGTCCATATAAAATTCAGACACTGCCTGTGATTCATGGTGTAGAAAAACCCATGGGTCAGACAATGCTTGTGTTGTCTACATATGCTATATTCTATGTGACAATAGCCTTTTCTATATTTAGATCTGAACTTTTGAGAATACTACACTTCAATCTCCCACTAAAATCGACCAAATCAAACCAAATCAAGAACGGTAACTCTTGCAAGAGTAATCAAGGCAACCAAGATTCTAGCGGAAATCAAAAGAATTTAATCCAAGGACAAAAACCAGACCTCGAAAACAGACAAACACAACAAAAAACATACAGTAACTAAAATAATACATACAACGTAACAAAAGTAAATGAGCAACTGGGACTCCACTAAAAACTGGTAGTATGAACCAGGTGCACTGGTAGCGTAAGCGTCTTCCGCTTTTCTAGAAACACCCGCCGAGTTGTTCATAATAAAGTCAAGTCTGGGGTAGACGGAAGTTGAAAGGAAAGCTATGACACGTTGAACAAATTAGTTTTCATTGTGCAGATGGATACATCGTAACGATCCACGAGTTAATGATGTCAACCATACAACTTCTGTAGTGATGACTTCAATCTTGTTAAAGTGTTAATTTCATGTACAATCTATATAAATTTATCTCAAAAGCGCAACCCCAAAATGTAAAACTTAAGACTGGTTATGTGATCTATAACGGTTTCTGAACAAGAAATAACACTCACATGCATGAATCATCTCCAGTCTGATTTTTATAAAGACTGCTACTTTCAAAGATATACCTTGTAAAACATGTGTTCTAAAAAGTTTGATTTTGGGGAATCAGTTATTTTTACGGAAGCGTATTTAGGGCCATCCTTTTTTATTTTTTTCAAATAGTCGACTTTAATCTTGGAATTATCAACATTAATCTTGGAATTATCAACATTAAACTTCGAAATTCCAATTTTAATCTTGAACATATCAACTTAATATTAATCTTGGAATTATTAACTGTAATCTTGAAATTATCAACATTAATCTTGAAATTATCAACATTTATCTTGGGATTATCAACATTAAACTTTGAAATTCCAACTTTAATCTTGGAAATTTCAACTTCAAATGAGTGTCCAAGATTAATGTTGATACTTCCAAGTTAAGTGTTGATAATTCCAAGATTAAAGTTGGAAATTACAAGATTAAAAGTGACGATTCCAAGATTAAAGTTGGAAATTTCCAGATTAAAAGTGATAATTCCAAGATTAAAGTTGGAAATTCCCAGATTAAAAGTAATAATTCCAAGATTAAATTAGA
This sequence comes from Perna viridis, assembly GCA_037379345.1. Classification (NCBI taxonomy): domain Eukaryota; kingdom Metazoa; phylum Mollusca; class Bivalvia; order Mytilida; family Mytilidae; genus Perna; species Perna viridis. The sequence goes on along the minus strand of CM074517.1, from coordinate 32,744,196 downwards.
AATTCCAAGATTAAAATTGGAAATTCCAAGATTAAGGTTGATAATTCAAGATTAAAGTCGACCATTCGAATAAAAAAATAAAAAAAAAAGATGGCCCTAATACGCTTCCGTAGGTTTTTTTAAACATTGTGGCTTAAGAGTTATATCAATCAAATCATGTTTTGTATTGGGTAATACAGATTTATTGGTATATCATATCAATGTACACATGAAAGTCAAAGATTATCAAATAAATAATGCATATTCTATACTCAGAGATTAGTAGAGTACATGTTAAACTTTGTTTAAAGTAAAACATTTTCGAAGTACTCGATATGAAAAATGCTACTATATTAAACAACTTATCTGTAAGTGTCGTTTTGTTTAAAAATGGACTTCGTTGTTCTTCCACTTTTAATTACTCAGATTGGAAGGTATTTCTTAGAAGATCCTAAATTTGAATAATTCGGCACTGGATGCCAATATTTTGTAGGATTTATTGTTTATTGAAGGATTTGGTATGCCACTCCTTGATTTATTGTTTATTGAAGGATTTGGTATGTCACCCCCTTGATTTATTGTTTATTGAAGGATTTGGTATGCCACCCCTTGATTTTGACATACAGAGAAAGATACAGTAAACGAGAATATAATTTATATTCAGTTTTACCAGTTAAATGTCGCTGTAATCTAGTCACATCCTAATGTATAACCTCAAACGTAAAGGACATGACATTGTCTAGTGCCACGTTCTTTACTTAGGCTTGTATCATGGATATTATTGTATTTTAATGCAAGTATTATAGTAACGTTGCCTTTTTCTTCAGTGGCTTTTTTATACAAATAGGAACTTTGTACATAGCATAACAATAGGACATGATACATGAAGGGGTAGACAGGGGATAACTTTTGCCTTTCTCCCACCTCTTCTCTCCTTTCTCTCGCGCCTTTCTCCTTTCTCTCCATTCTCCCTCCTCTTTCTCCCTGACTTCCTTTACCCTGCCCACCGTCTCAGACATACGACACAATATACGTGCTTAGAATATTTGTCGGAAATCACACCAAGGTCCACTGGATTGGATTGAGATAAATGGACCAAGATAGCGCAAATAATGCAGTGCGCTGCTTAAGTCAAACTGCGAAAGGATGTCATAGCTACAATAGTACCATTGAAGTAATAATTTTTTTTAATGTTTTGTCTTTACATACGCGTAAATTCAGAGGAGAAATAGTGTATAACTTACCTTTATCGGTGGAATCCTTTGACGTTCCGATAAATGCAATTACCTTTGCACAAAGCTTTACAGCATATCGTATAAGTATCCACATTTAAAAAAAAATGCTTAGTGAAGAGATTTCGTTTTTAGACGGTAAAGATAAACGAGAATGAGGGAAATGCAATACACATTTTCAGCGATAAGAGGAATTTAATACATTTGCATGATGTCAAAGTTGCGATATCTGTCAACATCTTAAAATTTAATCCCAACACTGAATAAAAAAAAGATCTTTTGAAACATTTATTTTGTGTATGAATATAATTAGGATAATTATTTTTTCGGAGAGTATCTGAGACAAGAGCCAATTTATTAAAGGCCTCAAATGTTGCTTTGTTTTTCTGTATTTTGCACAAAGACCGAATGAGTGCTTGTGCAAATAAAGTTAAAAATTAAACGATTTTATAAATAATAAAAGCAGAACTTTGTATCCATAGCACATATACATGTAAGTGATGCCAATCGAACAAAATAAAAAAATATCAAGGAAAATCTTGCAATTCAATATAACTGTAATCCTTTGCTTGGAAACAATTTGATGTCGAGTTTATGTATACAGCTAAGAATTTTTGAAAACAAAAATGGAAACGAGCACCTTGTGATCGCAGATTTCGAAATTCGGATACGGGTTTGTCTTGATGAAGTAAGAAGTAACAGACATATTCGATTATTTTATCTTGTCTTCCCCTTCTGTTGAATAATACATGTAAGATCCTCGTTCTATTTTTTAACATTAAGACCGAAACCTTAACATATACCACTACTTGTTATCACTGGAACATGTTTCACATAAATGTAGATTACATGAACAAATGAGTCCACTAAAAGAGATGAGGTTAATTACTGAGAGCGGCAGAGTTTAAAGCTTTGAAAGAGCAAATATATACACTGTGCAAATTGATCTTAATATTCCTTTCTTTTAACAAAGTGAATTCTTATTTTTTATTACATTGAAATAAAGTAATTTTACATAGCTGTACAATTTTTTGAAAGCAAAAATTTTAGTAGAAAAAATGAAGTTAAAGGGTAACCTATTATTTTTTTTCCTTTTGTTGCTCTCAAAATTAAAACGTTTTAACTTTCCTGATTTCACTGATTACAGAATTATTATTCTGAAGTTTTATACATGGTGATGTCTGATCGTTATTTGTCACAGTACATGTATCATTTTATATGCCGCTGATTTGATACCCAAAATGCATTTAATGAAAAAGCAACTTTTTACACTTGTAAAGTTGAATTATAATTTATGAAAATCGCCGAACAATATTCACTGACAGGTGATTGCGAAAAGCTTGGCAACGATTTGCTGTCTGTTTTCCATGTTTGGTTTTTGTCCCTGGATTTTGCGTTCTTTTGATTTCCGCTAGAACCTTGGTTCCCTTGATCACTCTGTCAAGACCACTTGATTCAAAATGATGTTTCTCTTTCACGCAACGGTGTTAAGGTGTTTTCCAGATTTTTTTTTAAATCGGTAAAATTTCAAATGCGTTTCATCCTCCCCATAGATCCTTTATTTGATTTTTTTCATACAATTACTCCATCCATTCTTTATGAAAAATTTCAACATTTCTAAAATAGAAACGAATCACGTGACCAAATCATGCATTCTTTATAAAATATCAGAAACATCAAAAGTCCAGGAGGAAGCTGACCACAGCCTATTATGAAATTTAAAATACATTTTAAAGTTACCTTATACTTTCTAAAAAGTGCTGTGACTACTTTACCTGAGATCGTAAACATATTTAAATTTTGGCCCAAAGTAGCGTTTTTACAAATTTCATCAAGATTTTGCACTTCATTCGCTATTTTCTACGTTTTAAAGAGTTTAGGTAAACTAGTCACAGCAATTTTTAAAAACATTTTAAAATGTACGCTATCCATCCCACTATAAATCTAGTGGGTCTATTGAGCGCTTCCTCCTGGACTTTTGGGTCAAAATTGAGTGGTATCATTTTATTATTTCAGATCGTAATGGACGACGTAAATCAAAACGTTCAAGAGAATGACAACAGTAACTTAATACCTTAATCGGACTACGGAAGAGAAGCGATTACACATTACGCATTGCACTGATGAGGACTTGAAAGAGTAATCAAGGGAACCAAGGATATAGCGGTAATCAAAAGAATGTAATCCAGGGACAAAGACATGGAAAATAGACATACACAACAAAGAATATAAAGTAACTAAAATCATACTTACAAAGTAGCAAAAGCAAATGAGCAACTCGGATTCCACTAAGTTCACTGGCTGGAAAATATGGAAGTCTCAACTCCTCGTTAATTAAAAAAAAAATAATTTTGAAACACTTTGTTCTCATTTTATTAAAATATAGAAGAAAAATAATAAAACTTTTAATGAACTAATCATGAAGTAAAATAATATTCCAAATTACCGAGTTTAGTCTACTTTTCACAGGTGCTGAAGCATCCATTCAACTTTTATTTTAAGCTCATTAAATAGTAATCCGCCAAATTCTTTGGGTATGGATTAATCTATGCAAAATGGATATTCATTTATTAGAAACTTATCATAAACAAAGTTCTATTTACTAAATTCGTATTTTAACATCGAATTGAAATACCTGCATTTTGAACTTTCCACTTCCTCTTTGCTAGATGATCTCAAGATTGTAGGTAGAAAAGTATACGCTCATACATAAACTCAAATACCCCATTCACTATACAATGTTTATTACTAAAAAAGGAATATTACCTCGCAGGTCATGTATATGTCTACTTTCAGTGCTGCATTTCCACCTATGAACTCGTGAATTACATGTATCCCCAGGGATAAAAATAAGCCGTCGCCAAGTAGCCCAATGGCTACTACATTTTGAACTGGGCTATCAAAACTTTTGGGTAGAACCTAGTTCAACATATTGAAAAATATTTAATAACACTATCTGGACTACCAGATTGTATTGCCCAATTTTTACCTTTGATCCCTCCCTCTTCACTACTCATCCATGCATCATTACTTCACATGCATATGTGCCCCTTTGGTTTCACCCCATAATTATTTTAGGTACAATGTTCATGATAACACTACCTTGCTTGCATCTGCAGTAGTGTACTTGATATTGGTTTATATTTACATACTACCATTCTCCTCTTTTCCAAATGATTTCAGGGCCTATTTTTAAGATTACCCTACCTTTCTTGCATCTGCAGTGTTGTACTTGTCCCGTTAAAACCTGAGATCTTTATATATATATTCCCCCTAACAAGTTTCCCATTTTTCATCATAGCAGCAACAAATTCAGATGCTAATTGAAACCAAATACATTATTATCTGTTGCTTTTGCCAGAGATTGTATATTCCCCTTTTTTTGCTCAGTTTTCTTATAGCAATAGAACTTAATGGAACCTGATTGATAAAGAATTCATTTCATCTTCAGTTTTTAGTAAAAAGTCCTAGTTTATTGTAACATACATTATTTTTCTTGTGATAAAAAAAGAGGAAAACTGAGAAAAAAGAAAACAAGAGGAGGTGTAAGGTATAGAAAAACAACGTTTTTTATGCCACAAAAATCTGTAAGACTTGCTACTAGAAATTTAAGTAAAGGGTAGGAAAGGCTAAGACAAAAATGTCTGTTTCCTTTGTTTCACTTATTTTCCAAATGTAATTATTTATAACATTTTAAAAAAAGAAACAGACATTTTTGTAAAAATATAAACTCATTTTGTTTTAATGACATTTTTTCATGCAAATTCATAGAACTATAGAGACATGATTATTACATTTTTCATCCTAAAAACATACATTAAACAAAACTATTTAGAAAGTAATCAGCCTAACTTAGCATCATTGCAATATAATTGATGTAAATAATTTGGTTTTTTTTTTTCTGAGAACAAAATCTTTCCCTAAATAAGTCATAAAATAAATCATTAAGTACTTATTTATTTATAATTATGATGATCACATTGCTTAATTAATTCAAGAAAAAAATGAAGCAATGTGATTTATGTCAAAGTACAGTGAAACCTGTGTTTGTTCAGAAAAGTTTTTTTCTGTTTCATAGGTCTCAATTATATCACCAGATCACAGATTGTCACCATTCCAGAGATACATTATCTAACTTTTAACAAAATAAAACTTTTAATTGTTCTCTCTCATGCAACACTTTCATAATATTAAATTTAACCAAGAAGAAAGCAGCACAACATGTAAAAAAACAAAACCCATTTAAAAATAAAGCAGCCTCTTTGTACATATAAAAAATTCAATTATCCCACAAGTATGTCAATCATAAAACAAATATAACCATGCCAACATTCTCAAGGTTTAGTAGAAAAAACATACTATTAATATATTTACCATCTTTTTCCAATTATTCCCTTAAGTCTTAAAATAAAAATCCAATTCTCTTAAAAAAAAACTCAGATATAATACCCTAACAAAAAACTCAGATATAATACCCTAACAAAAAACACAGATATAATACCCTAACAAAAAACTCAGATATAATACCCTAACAAAAAACTCAGATATAATACCCTAACAAAAAACTCAGATATAATACCCTAACAAAAAACACAGATATAATACCCTAACAAAAAACACAGATATAATACCCTAACAAAAAACACAGATATAATACCCTAACAAAAAACACAGATATAATACCCTAACAAAAAACACAGATATAATACCCTAACAAAAAACACAGATATAATACCCTAACAAAAAACACAGATATAATACCCTAACAAAAAACTCAGATATAATACCCTAACAAAAAACACAGATATAATACCCTAACAAAAAACACAGATATAATACCCTAACAAAAAACACAGATATAATACCCTAACAAAAAACTCAGATATAATACCCTAACAAAAAACTCAGATATAATACCCTAACAAAAAACACAGATATAATACCCTAACAAAAAACACAGATATAATACCCTAACAAAAAACTCAGATATAATACCCTAACAAAAAACACAGATATAATACCCTAACAAAAAACACAGATATAATACCCTAACAAAAAACACAGATATAATACCCTAACAAAAAACACAGATATAATACCCTAACAAAAAACACAGATATAATACCCTAACAAAAAACACAGATATAATACCCTAACAAAAAACATAGATATAATACCCTAACAAAAAACTCAGATATAATACCCTAACAAAAAACACAGATATAATACCCTAACAAAAAACTCAGATATAATACCCTAACAAAAAACACAGATATAATACCCTAACAAAAAACTCAGATATAATACCCTAACAAAAAACACAGATATAATACCCTAACAAACAACACAGATATAATACCCTAACAAAAAACACAGATATAATACCCTAACAAAAACACAGATATAATACCCTAACAAAAAACACAGATATAATACCCTAACAAAAAACACAGATATAATACCCTAACAAAAAACTCAGATATAATACCCTAACAAAAAACACAGATATAATACCCTAACAAAAAACACAGATATAATACCCTAACAAAAAACTCAGATATAATACCCTAACAAAAAACTCAGATATAATACCCTAACAAAAAACACAGATATAATACCCTAACAAAAAACTCAGATATAATACCCTAACAAAAAACTCAGATATAATACCCTAACAAAAAACTCAGATATAATACCCTAACAAAAAACTCAGATATAATACCCTAACAAACAACACAGATATAATACCCTAACAAACAACACAGATATAATACCCTAACAAACAACACAGATATAATACCCTAACAAAAAACACAGATATAATACCCTAACAAAAAACTCAGATATAATACCCTAACAAAAAACTCAGATATAATACCCTAACAAAAAACTCAGATATAATACCCTAACAAAAAACTCAGATATAATACCCTAACAAAAAACTCAGATATAATACCCTAACAAAAAACACAGATATAATACCCTAACAAAAAACACAGATATAATACCCTAACAAAAAACACAGATATAATACCCTAACAAAAAACACAGATATAATACCCTAACAAACAACTCAGATATAATACCCTAACAAAAAACACAGATATAATACCCTAACAAACAACACAGATATAATACCCTAACAAACAACACAGATATAATACCCTAACAAAAAACTCAGATATAATACCCTAACAAACAACACAGATATAATACCCTAACAAAAAACACAGATATAATACCCTAACAAAAAACACAGATATAATACCCTAACAAAAAACACAGATATAATACCCTAACAAACAACTCAGATATAATACCCTAACAAAAAACACAGATATAATACCCTAACAAACAACTCAGATATAATACCCTAACAAAAAACACAGATATAATACCCTAACAAACAACTCAGATATAATACCCTAACAAAAAACACAGATATAATACCCTAACAAACAACTCAGATATAATACCCTAACAAAAAACACAGATATAATACCCTAACAAAAAACACAGATATAATACCCTAACAAACAACACAGATATAATACCCTAACAAAAAACACAGATATAATACCCTAACAAAAAACACAGATATAATACCCTAACAAAAAACACAGATATAATACCCTAACAAAAAACACAGATATAATACCCTAACAAAAAACTCAGATATAATACCCTAACAAACAACTCAGATATAATACCCTAACAAAAAACACAGATATAATACCCTAACAAACAACTCAGATATAATACCCTAACAAACAACACAGATATAATACCCTAACAAAAAACACAGATATAATACCCTAACAAACAACACAGATATAATACCCTAACAAACAACACAGATATAATACCCTAACAAACAACACAGATATAATACCCTAACAAACAACACAGATATAATACCCTAACAAACAACACAGATATAATACCCTAACAAACAACACAGATATAATACCCTAACAAAAAACACAGATATAATACCCTAACAAACAACACAGATATAATACCCTAACAAAAAACACAGATATAATACCCTAACAAAAAACACAGATATAATACCCTAACAAAAAACTCAGATATAATACCCTAACAAAAAACACAGATATAATACCCTAACAAAAAACTCAGATATAATACCCTAACAAACAACACAGATATAATACCCTAACAAACAACACAGATATAATACCCTAACAAAAAACACAGATATAATACCCTAACAAACAACACAGATATAATACCCTAACAAACAACACAGATATAATACCCTAACAAAAAACACAGATATAATACCCTAACAAACAACACAGATATAATACCCTAACAAACAACACAGATATAATACCCTAACAAACAACACAGATATAATACCCTAACAAACAACACAGATATAATACCCTAACAAAAAACTCAGATATAATACCCTAACAAACAACTCAGATATAATACCCTAACAAACAACACAGATATAATACCCTAACAAAAAACACAGATATAATACCCTAACAAAAAACACAGATATAATACCCTAACAAAAAACACAGATATAATACCCTAACAAACAATACAGATATAATACCCTAACAAAAAACTCAGATATAATACCCTAACAAAAAACTCAGATATAATACCCTAACAAACAACTCAGATATAATACCCTAACAAAAAACACAGACATAATACCCTAACAAAAAACTCAGATATAATACCCTAACAAACAACTCAGATATAATACCCTAACAAAAAACTCAGATATAATACCCTAACAAAAAACACAGATATAATACCCTAACAAACAACACAGATATAATACCCTAACAAACAACACAGATATAATACCCTAACAAACAACACAGATATAATACCCTAACAAAAAACACAGATATAATACCCTAACAAACAACACAGATATAATACCCTAACAAAAAACACAGATATAATACCCTAACAAACAACACAGATATAATACCCTAACAAAAAACACAGATATAATACCCTAACAAACAACACAGATATAATACCCTAACAAAAAACACAGATATAATACCCTAACAAAAAACTCAGATATAATACCCTAACAAACAACACAGATATAATACCCTAACAAAAAACACAGATATAATACCCTAACAAAAAACACAGATATAATACCCTAACAAACAACACAGATATAATACCCTAACAAAAAACTCAGATATAATACCCTAACAAAAAACACAGATATAATACCCTAACAAAAAACACAGATATAATACCCTAACAAAAAACTCAGATATAATACCCTAACAAACAACATCTTCCAAAACATTACACATCCTTTAAATGTGTAACAAGTTATTTAATACTTTTTACTACATGTACAAATTACTATCAGAAACTAATTACAGTCGACAGCATTCTGTTCTTGTCAAGTATCAAACTTTTTAAAATATAACTATATAAAAAAATTCCTAAATTTTCTCAAGAAAGATAAAAATACATAGAACTTGATCTTACTACAATATAATCAGATATAGAACCATTACAGTTCACTGAAGTCTAAATACTAATACTTAAGTTTATAAAAAGAACCCATAAAAAGTGCCTCTTGCCTTTTTTGATAATGAATAAATTGTTCTGAAATTAATATTACTTCACCAAAAATTATATATTTAAAATAAGATGTAAGTTATGAACTACAATTTATCTTTGAAAAAATACATACAGTATTTGAATAAGGATTTAATATATATGCAATGGAAAATTGGGTTGGATGAAGACAACTGAGTTACAATAAGATTTTAAATTACAATTACTAATTTACAATAATATAACCATAATGGACATTTGTGAGACATCAACTGATAGCAAAAATAACAGCAGGGAAAACCTGGGTAGAAAATATAAACAAAAAATTAGGAATATAAAATTTAATTTGTAGGTTTTCATCCCAATAGTAAATCATGTTACACTGAAACATGTCCACACAACTTTGTGGTCGTATAGTTCAATTGTTTTAGACAATGATAATGACTTCAAAAATGGAATGTTCTAGACAAGATTTCAGTATTCTTGCGGAATCTGCATGTTCTAAAGCTTAAATAGTAATACTCCACAAAATCAAAAGACTCAGTTTTTGATTGATATAAAAGCTAGGTTAAATACATATTGATGTAATTTCATAAATTTCAAAAAAATATCACTAAATTCTTAACAAGTTTGTTTTTTTTGTACTGTTATTCATAGATACTGCTACAGAAACTCTTTATTTTTGACATTTTTTTTTCATTTAAATAAAACAAATAAGTTATCACTACATGTTTAGTAATAATTTATATTGAATGACATTATTGAATGAACATAAAGGGCAATAATAATGCAGAAAATAGAAAATGAAGAATATTATTATCCATAACCTTAAAAGTTGAGTTTTCTTAAAACAAGATATGAAAATAAAGGAACCTGACAATTTCGCTTACCCCAAAGAAATGTTTGGTGACTAACAGTTATTAATTGCCACTTAGTATTCATTCAACACTGACAACAATGCACCGCACAAACTCTTGTAAAACAACAAACTACCACGTGGTGTAAGGTGAACTCCATCATGAAGATACAATTCCCTGTGCACCATTAAACCCCGTCTGTGCTTCCAGTATCTTACCGCACCAGAGTTAAAAGACAAACACAAGTTGGTATTGATATTGAGAAATTCGGCGTCGTACTTCTCAATATAAATAAACCGGAAACGGGTATTGGCCACCTACGAAAAACCTGACCAACAATCACCTTCCCTACACCCTTACCTACCAACCAGTCGACCAAAGCACGGTACTTACCCAAAAACTTACTCATTACAAAATTACTGCTATCAATATTATTACCTTCAAGTTGAATAAATACAACTTTTGCTGGAAATTCTTGCAGCAATGCACTTGCCTCTGCATTACCATTTTCTGAGAGGAAAATGTTTTATTATTTTTGGCACCCCCTTTCCCCAAATACCTTACAAGCACTGTTCTACCACCAATGCCAAGACTAAGGTTAAGCTGGTAATTAGGTTCGAGTCCGTTGATACTCTCGCTGATCCGTCTGACGAAGCTGTGTCCCATTATCAAAACTCGGTATGTAGACATCTTCAAACTAAGCCGACCACGTGGGAATATGACAAAAAAAACCTCGCCGACGAAAACACATGTACCAAACAGTAGCTTGAAAAAGCGATCAAATGTGCGAAATAAAGGTGTATGATAAATATTAGTTGACTACAGTACACTTAATTCAGATATCAACCTAAGAATTTTTTTTTTTTAATATTTGGATCACCCTCAAAAGGGCCGTTTAAATATGTGGAAACTGACATCTGGGGCACATGTACATGTTCACCGTCTAGGGATTCTAGTCTACGTCACAGCCGGGTGGTGACTCTAAAAGGTATATAAGTTGCTTTCATGATGAACTGTGACAGCAACACCCTGGTATCTTATGTTAGGCTTGACTTTGGTCCCGGGCGATTTCTCCTGAATGATCCCTCTCCCTCATCCTTTACATAGAAGCACTATGGGTATTTTTATGAAATTAACAGAATTCTTTTTATCAAAACTCCATTATCTGACATTTCCTTTTCGTGCATATACATGTATGCAAGGTAATCTAGCGGAAAGTACATGCAGGAAAATGCGCAATCGCGGGTTTTTGGTTCTCTTTCTCCGTTGTGTACGATTCGTTAGTCTATTCGTATTAAAAGCATATTATAGCGATTTTCTTGTTTATCTTTCGTCAGATACGGTTATAATAGTGGCCAAAATGTTGGACAGTCGAACAGATACACATGTACATGTAGTACTAACTATATTGGCATTATATATACATGTAAGAAAGTTTTGATCGGTCAAGTTTGATTTTATTTGACCTACAAGTTGTGCATGTTGCATATGAAATCATTAAGTATTGCACGTGCAGTCATTTAATTCACTGTCGCCTGCGACTTTTCATATTATAACAGTAATGAAACGATTCTAGTAAGGAAGATATCAACGTTGCAGGTAACTGACAGAGATTTTTTCAAATGGACAAGTCTTTCAGTTAAAATACTTATAGGGGATACGGGTGAGAAGTGCTCACAACACCTTACGGCTATAATACACAGACACGTTGTTTCATTGTTTATAGATGTTTATGCCTTTTGTTGTATTAATTATAAAGGATCGTGAAAGAAAATGAAAAGATCAACTGGCGTTTGAATTGCTTTGCATTAATACACACGTCGGAAATACATGTAGCACATAATGTTACACTTTGAAAGCTGTCACTTTCAATAAATGTATGCATTCAAAGGCCTTTAGTGACTGTTTTTGATAGAACATGGTAAATATGTTATTCTGTTCTACATGTGCATGTACATGTATAGGTTGGTAATAATGTAGGGGGCAGGGATATATATTTTTTTAAAATTTGTTTTATTTACACTTAATTCAGATATCAACCTAAGAATCTTTTTGAAATATTTTGATGGCCCTCAAAAGGGCCGTTTAAATATGTGGAAACTGACATCTGGGGCACATGTACATGTTCACCGTCTAGGGATTCTAGTCTGCGTAACAGCCGGGATGGTAATTCTAAAAGGGATATAAGTTGCTTTCATGATGAACTGTGACAGCAACACTCTGGTATCTTATGTTAGGCTTGACTTTGGTCGCGGGCGATTTCTCCTGTATGATCCCGCTCTCGCTACCATGGGTTCTCGCTTAACTTGAAACTTAGAAGAAGAATACGACTCGCCTTGACTCGTCGTCAGTCATGTTTATTAATACGACAAGCAAAGAAAAATGAAATTTCAATCCACTAAATGAATTTTAGACAGGTAATAAGGAAAATATTTGGCGTTTCATTCTTGAAATTCAGATATTAACAATTGGATTCAAACAAATAACAACACATATTAGGACCCAACTTTCCTTTTATAGGACGGATTGAACTAACATAATAAATGTCAGCCAATCGGCTTGGTCGTAATATTGAAGCATCCAGATATAAACTGTTTATATAGTCACAGAGCGGCTGTGATAGAAAGATACTTTTAAATAAAATCAACTGTCATTGGTCAATTTACTTTTAATAGAGAATGTTGTTGAGAGAATAGAAAAAGAGGGGGGGGGCATTAATGTACTAATGTGAATACACAATTTCTATGACTTTGATCAGTGAATTTGACTTCACAGTAGATTTAATTTTCAGCAAATGACGAAGGTGCACGTACGTTGTGAAAAAAAAATGTCGTTCTCCTTCATCCTTTACATAGAAGCACTATGGGTATTTTTATGAAATTAACAGAATTCTTTTTATCAAAACTCCATTATCTGACATATCCTTTTCGTGCATATACATGTATGCAAGGTAATATAGCGGAAAGTACATGCAGGAAAATGCGCAATCGCGGGTTTTTGGTTCTCTTTCTCCGTTGTGTACGATTCGTTAGTCTATTCGTATTAAAAGCATATTATAGCGATTTTCTTGTTTATCTTTCGTCAGATACGGTTATAATAGTGGCCAAAATGTTGGACAGTCGAACAGATACACATGTACATGTAGTACTAACTATATTGGCATTATATATACATGTAAGAAAGTTTTGATCGGTCAAGTTTGATTTTATTTGACCTACAAGTTGTGCATGTTGCATATGAAATCATTAAGTATTGCACGTGCAGTCATTTAATTCACTGTCGCCTGCGACTTTTCATATTATAACAGTAATGAAACGATTCTAGTAAGGAAGATATCAACGTTGCGGGTAACTGACAGAGATTTTTTCAAATGGACAAGTCTTTCAGTTAAAATACTTATAGGGGGATAGGGGTGAGAAGTGCTCACAACACCTTACGGCTATAATACACAGACACGTTGTTTCATTGTTTATAGATGTTTATGCCTTTTGTTGTATTAATTATAAAGGATCGTGAAAGAAAATGAAAAGATCAACTGGCGTTTGAATTGCTTTGCATTAATACACACGTCGGAAATACATGTAGCACATAATGTTACACTTTGAAAGCTGTCACTTTCAATAAACGTATGCATTCAAAGGCCTTTAGTGACTGTTTTTGATAGAACATGGTAAATATGTTATTCTGTCCTACATGTGCATGTACATGTATAGGTTGGTAATAATGTAGGGGGCAGGGATATATATTTTTTTAAAATTTGTTTTATTTACACTTAATTCAGATATCAACCTAAGAATCTTTTTGAAATATTTTGATGGCCCTCAAAAGGGCCGTTTAAATATGTGGAAACTGACATCTGGGGCACATGTACATGTTCACCGTCTAGGGATTCTAGTCTGCGTAACAGCCGGGATGGTGATTCTAAAAGGTATATAAGTTGCTTTCATGATGAACTGTGGCAGCAACACTCTGGTATCTTATGTTAGGCTTGACTTTGGTCGCGGGCGATTTCTCCTGTATGATCCCGCTCTCGCTACCATGGGTTCTCGCTCAACTTGAAACTTAGAAGAAGAATACAACTCGCCTTGACTCGTCGTCAGTCATGCTTATTAATACGACAAGCAAAGAAAAATGAAATTTCAATCCACTAAATGAATTTTAGACAGGTAATAAGGAAAATATTTGGCGTTTCATTCTTGAAATTCAGATATTAACAATTGGATTCAAACAAATAACAACACATATTAGGACCCAACTTTCCTTTTATAGGACGGATTGAACTAACATAATAAATGTCAGCCAATCGGCTTGGTCGTAATATTGAAGCATCCAGATATAAACTGTTTATATAGTCACAGAGCGGCTGTGATAGAAAGATACTTTTAAATAAAATCAACTGTCATTGGTCAATTTACTTTTAATAGAGAATGTTGTTGAGAGAATAGAAAAAGAGGGGGGGGGGCATTAATGTACTAATGTGAATACACAATTTCTATGACTTTGATCAGTGAATTTGACTTCACAGTAGATTTAATTTTCAGCAAATGACGAAGGTGCACGTACGTTGTGAAAAAAAATGTCGTTCTCCTTCATCCTTTACATAGAAGCACTATGGGTATTTTTATGAAATTAACAGAATTCTTTTTATCAAAACTCCATTATCTGACATATCCTTTTCGTGCATATACATGTATGCAAGGTAATATAGCGGAAAGTACATGCAGGAAAATGCGCAATCGCGGGTTTTTGGTTCTCTTTCTCCGTTGTGTACGATTCGTTAGTCTATTCGTATTAAAAGCATATTATAGCGATTTTCTTGTTTATCTTTCGTCAGATACGGTTATAATAGTGGCCAAAATGTTGGACAGTCGAACAGATACACATGTACATGTAGTACTAACTATATTGGCATTATATATACATGTAAGAAAGTTTTGATCGGTCAAGTTTGATTTTATTTGACCTACAAGTTGTGCATGTTGCATATGAAATCATTAAGTATTGCACGTGCAGTCATTTAATTCACTGTCGCCTGCGACTTTTCATATTATAACAGTAATGAAACGATTCTAGTAAGGAAGATATCAACGTTGCGGGTAACTGACAGAGATTTTTTCAAATGGACAAGTCTTTCAGTTAAAATACTTATAGGGGGATAGGGGTTAGAAGTGCTCACAACACCTTACGGCTATAATACACAGACACGTTGTTTCATTGTTTATAGATGTTTATGCCTTTTGTTGTATTAACTATAAAGGATCGTGAAAGAAAATGAAAAGATCAACTGGCGTTTGAATTGCTTTGCATTAATACACACGTCGGAAATACATGTAGCACATAATGTTACACTTTGAAAGCTGTCACTTTCAATAAATGTATGCATTCAAAGGCCTTTAGTGACTGTTTTTGATAGAACATGGTAAATATGTTATTCTGTCCTACATGTGCATGTACATGTATAGGTTGGTAATAATGTAGGAGGCAGGGATATATATTTTTTTTAAATATGTTTTATTTACACTTAATTCAGATATCAACCTAAGAATCTTTTTGAAATATTTTGATGGCCCTCAAAAGGGCCGTTTAAATATTTGGAAACTGACATCTGGGGCACATGTACATGTTCACCGTGTAGGGATTCTAGTCTGCGTAACAGCCGGGATGGTGATTCTAAAAGGTATATAAGTTGCTTTCATGATGAACTGTGACAGCAACACTCTGGTATCTTATGTTAGGCTTGACTTTGGTCCCGGGCGATTTCTCCTGTATGATCCCGCTCTCGCTACCATGGGTTCTCGCTCAACTTGAAACTTAGAAGAAGAATACAACTCGCCTTGACTCGTCGTCAGTCATGCTTATTAATACGACAAGCAAAGAAAAATGAAATTTCAATCCACTAAATGAATTTTAGACAGGTAATAAGGAAAATATTTGGCGTTTCATTCTTGAAATTCAGATATTAACAATTGGATTCAAACAAATAACAACACATATTAGGACCCAACTTTCCTTTTATAGGACGGATTGAACTAACATAATAAATGTCAGCCAATCGGCTTGGTCGTAATATTGAAGCGTCCAGATATAAACTATTTATATAGTCACAGAGCGGCTGTGATAGAAAGACACTCACTTTTAAATAAAATCAGCTGTCATTGGTCAATTTACTTTAATAGAGAATGTTGTTGAGAGAATAGAAAAAGAGGGGGGGGCATTAATGTACTAATGTGAATACACAATTTCTATGACTTTGATCAGTGAATTTGACTTCACAGTAGATTTTATTTTCAGCAAATGACGAAGGCGCACGTACGTTGTGAAAAAAAATGTTATTCTCCTTCATCCTTTACATAGAAGCACTATGGGTATTTTTATGAAATTAACAGAATTCTTTTTATCAAAACTCCATTATCTGACATATCCTTTTCGTGCATATACATGTATGCAAGGTAATATAGCGGAAAGTACATGCAGGAAAATGCGCAATCGCGGGTTTTTGGTTCTCTTTCTCCGTTGTGTACGATTCGTTAGTCTATTCGTATTAAAAGCATATTATAGCGATTTTCTTGTTTATCTTTCGTCAGAAACAGTTATAATAGTGGCCAAAATGTTGGACAGTCAAACAGATACACATGTACATGTAGTACTAACTATATTGGCATTATATATACATGTAAGAAAGTTTTGATCGGTCAAGTTTGATTTTATTTGACCTACAAGTTGTGCATGTTGCATATGAAATCATTAAGTATTGCACGTGCAGTCATTTAATTCACTGTCGCCTGCGACTTTTCATATTATAACAGTAATGAAACGATTCTAGTAAGGAAGATATCAACGTTGCGGGTAACTGACAGAGATTTTTTCAAATGGACAAGTCTTTCAGTTAAAATACTGATAGGGGGATAGGGGTGAGAAGTGCTCACAACACTTTACGGCTATAATACACAGACACGTTGTTTCATTGTTTATAGATGTTTATGCCTTTTGTTGTATTAATTATAAAGGATCGTGAAAGAAAATGAAAAGATCAACTGGCGTTTGAATTGCTTTGCATTAATACACACGTCGGAAATACATGTAGCACATAATGTTACACTTTGAAAGCTGTCACTTTCAATAAACGTATGCATTCAAAGGCCTTTAGTGACTGTTTTTGATAGAACATGGTAAATATGTTATTCTGACCTACATGTGCATGTACATGTATAGGTGGGTAATAATGTAGGGGGCAGGGATATATATATATTTTTTAAAATTTGTTTTATTTACACTTAATTCAGATATCAACCTAAGAATCTTTTTGAAATATTTTGATGGCCCTCAAAAGGGCCGTTTAAATATTTGGAAACTGACATCAAGGGCACATGTACATGTTCACCGTCTAGGGATTCTAGTCTGCGTAACAGCCGGGATGGTGATTCTAAAAGGTATATAAGTTGCTTTCATGATGAACTGTGACAGCAACACTCTGGTATCTTATGTTAGGCTTGACTTTGGTCGCGGGCGATTTCTCCTGTATGATCCCGCTCTCGCTACCATGGGTTCTCGCTCAACTTGAAACTTAGAAGAAGAATACAACTCGCCTTGACTCGTCGTCAGTCATGCTTATTAATACGACAAGCAAAGAAAAATGAAATTTCAATCCACTAAATGAATTTTAGACAGGTAATAAGGAAAATATTTGGCGTTTCATTCTTGAAATTCAGATATTAACAATTGGATTCAAACAAATAACAACACATATTAGGACCCAACTTTCCTTTTATAGGACGGATTGAACTACCATAATAAATGTCAGCCAATCGGCTTGGTCGTAATATTGAAGCATCCAGATATAAACTGTTTATATAGTCACAGAGCGGCTGTGATAGAAAGACACTCACTTTTAAATAAAATCAGCTGTCATTGGTCAATTTACTTTAATAGAGAATGTTGTTGAGAGAATAGAAAAAGAGGGGGGGGGGGGCATTAATGTACTAATGTGAATACACAATTTCTATGACTTTGATCAGTGAATTTGACTTCACAGTAGATTTTATTTTCAGCAAATGACGAAGGCGCACGTACGTTGTGAAAAAAAAATGTCGTTCTCCTTCATCCTTTACATAGAAGCACTATGGGTATTTTTATGAAATTAACAGAATTCTTTTTATCAAAACTCCATTATCTGACATATCCTTTTCGTGCATATACATGTATGCAAGGTAATCCAGCGGAAAGTACATGCAGGAAAATGCGCAATCGCGGGTTTTTGGTTCTCTTTCTCCGTTGTGTACGATTCGTTAGTCTATTCGTATTAAAAGCATATTATAGCGATTTTCTTGTTTATCTTTCGTCAGATACGGTTATAATAGTGGCCAAAATGTTGGACAGTCGAACAGATACACATGTACATGTAGTACTAACTATATTGGCATTATATATACATGTAAGAAAGTTTTGATCGGTCAAGTTTGATTTTATTTGACCTACAATTTGTGCATGCATATGAAATCATTAAGAATTGCACGTGCAGTCATTTAATTCACTGTCGCCTGCGACTTTTCATATTATAACAGTAATGAAACGATTCTAGTAAGGAAGATATCAACGTTGCGGGTAACTGACAGAGATTTTTTCAAATGGACAAGTCTTTCAGTTAAAATACTTATAGGGGGATAGGGGTGAGAAGTGCTCACAACACCTTACGGCTATAATACACAGACACGTTGTTTCATTGTTTATAGATGTTTATGCCTTTTGTTGTATTAATTATAAAGGATCGTGAAAGAAAATGAAAAGATCAACTGGCGTTTGAATTGCTTTGCATTAATACACACGTCGGAAATACATGTAGCACATAATGTTACACTTTGAAAGCTGTCACTTTCAATAAATGTATGCATTCAAAGGCCTTTAGTGACTGTTTTTGATAGAACATGGTAAATATGTTATTCTGTCCTACATGTGCATGTACATGTATAGGTGGGTAATAATGTAGGGGGCAGGGATATATATTTTTTTTAAATTTGTTTTATTTACACTTAATTCAGATATCAACCTAAGAATCTTTTTGAAATATTTTGATGGCCCTCAAAAGGGCCGTTTAAATATGTGGAAACTGACATCTGGGGCACATGTACATGTTCACCGTCTAGGGATTCTAGTCTGCGTAACAGCCGGGATGGTGATTCTAAAAGGTATATAAGTTGCTTTCATGATGAACTGTGACAGCAACACTCTGGTATCTTATGTTAGGCTTGACTTTGGTCCCGGGCGATTTCTCCTGTATGATCCCGCTCTCGCTACCATGAGTTCTCGCTCAACTTGAAACTTAGAAGAAGAATACGACTCGCCTTGACTCGTCGTCAGTCATGCTTATTAATACGACAAGCAAAGAAAAATGAAATTTCAATCCACTAAATGAATTTTAGACAGGTAATAAGGAAAATATTTGGCGTTTCATTCTTGAAATTCAGATATTAACAATTGGATTCAAACAAATAACAACACATATTAGGACCCAACTTTCCTTTTATAGGACGGATTGAACTAACATAATAAATGTCAGCCAATCGGCTTGGTCGTAATATTGAAGCATCCAGATATAAACTGTTTATATAGTCACAGAGCGGCTGTGATAGAAAGACACTCACTTTTAAATAAAATCAGCTGTCATTGGTCAATTTACTTTAATAGAGAATGTTGTTGAGAGAATAGAGAAAGAGGGGGGGCATTAATGTACTAATGTGAATACACAATTTCGATGACTTTGATCAGTGAATTTGACTTCACAGTAGATTTTATTTTCAGCAAATGACGAAGGCGCACGTACGTTGTGAAAAAAAAATGTCGTTCTCCTACAACCTTTACATAGAAGCACTATGGGTATTTTTATGAAATTTACAGAATTCTTTTTATCAAAACTCCATTATCTGACATATCCTTTTCGTGCATATACATGTATGCAAGGTAATCTAGCGAAAAGTACATGCAGGAAAATGCGCAATCGCGGGTTTTTGGTTCTCTTTCTCCGTTGTGTACGATTCGTTAGTCTATTCGTATTAAAAGCATATTATAGCGATTTTCTTGTTTATCTTTCGTCAGAAACAGATATAATAGTGGCCAAAATGTTGGACAGTCGAACAGATACACATGTACATGTAGTACTAACTACATTGGCATTATATATACATGTAAGAAAGTTTTGATCGGTCAAGTTTGATTTTATTTGACCTACAAGTTGTGCATGTTGCATATGAAATCATTAAGTATTGCACGTGCAGTCATTTAATTCACTGTCGCCTGCGACTTTTCATATTATAACAGTAATGAAACGATTCTAGTAAGGAAGATATCAACGTTGCGGGTAACTGACAGAGATTTTTTCAAATGGACAAGTCTTTCAGTTAAAATACTTATAGGGGGATAGGGGTTAGAAGTGCTCACAACACCTTACGGCTATAATACACAGACACGTTGTTTCATTGTTTATAGATGTTTATGCCTTTTGTTGTATTAATTATAAAGGATCGTGAAAGAAAATGAAAAGATCAACTGGCGTTTGAATTGCTTTGCATTAATACACACGTCGGAAATACATGTAGCACATAATGTTACACTTTGAAAGCTGTCACTTTCAATAAACGTATGCATTCAAAGGCCTTTAGTGACTGTTTTTGATAGAACATGGTAAATATGTTATTCTGTCCTACATGTGCATGTACATGTATAGGTGGGTAATAATGTAGGGGGCAGGGATATATATTTTTTTTAAATTTGTTTTATTTACACTTAATTCAGATATCAACCTAAGAATCTTTTTGAAATATTTTGATGGCCCTCAAAAGGGCCGTTTAAATATTTGGAAACTGACATCTGGGGCACATGTACATGTTCACCGTCTAGGGATTCTAGTCTGCGTAACAGCCGGGATGGTGATTCTAAAAGGTATATAAGTTGCTTTCATGATGAACTGTGACAGCAACACTCTGGTATCTTATGTTAGGCTTGACTTTGGTCCCGGGCGATTTCTCCTGTATGATCCCGCTCTCGCTACCATGGGTTCTCGCTCAACTTGAAACTTAGAAGAAGAATACGACTCGCCTTGACTCGTCGTCAGTCATGCTTATTAATACGACAAGCAAAGAAAAATGAAATTTCAATCCACTAAATGAATTTTAGACAGGTAATAAGGAAAATATTTGGCGTTTCATTCTTGAAATTCAGATATTAACAATTGGATTCAAACAAATAACAACACATATTAGGACCCAACTTTCCTTTTATAGGACGGATTGAACTAACATAATAAATGTCAGCCAATCGGCTTGGTCGTAATATTGAAGCATCCAGATATAAACTGTTTATATAGTCACAGAGCGGCTGTGATAGAAAGACACTCACTTTTAAATAAAATCAGCTGCCATTGGTCAATTTACTTTAATAGAGAATGTTGTTGAGAGAATAGAGAAAGAGGGGGGGGGCATTAATGTACTAATGTGAATACACAATTTCGATGACTTTGATCAGTGAATTTGACTTCACAGTAGATTTTATTTTCAGCAAATGACGAAGGCGCACGTACGTTGTGAAAAAAAAATGTCGTTCTCCTACAACCTTTACATAGAAGCACTTTGGGTATTTTTATGAAATTAACAGAATTCTTTTTATCAAAACTCCATTATCTGACATATCCTTTTCGTGCATATACATGTATGCAAGGTAATCTAGCGAAAAGTACATGCAGGAAAATGCGCAATCGCGGGTTTTTGGTTCTCTTTCTCCGTTGTGTACGATTCGTTAGTCTATTCGTATTAAAAGCATATGATAGCGATTTTCTTGTTTATCTTTCGTCAGAAACAGATATAATAGTGGCCAAAATGTTGGACAGTCGAACAGATACACATGTACATGTAGTACTAACTACATTGGCATTATATATACATGTAAGAAAGTTTTGATCGGTCAAGTTTGATTTTATTTGACCTACAAGTTGTGCATGTTGCATATGAAATCATTAAGTATTGCACGTGCAGTCATTTAATTCACTGTCGCCTGCGACTTTTCATATTATAACAGTAATGAAACGATTCTAGTAAGGAAGATATCAACGTTGCGGGTAACTGACAGAGATTTTTTCAAATGGACAAGTCTTTCAGTTAAAATACTTATAGGGGGATACGGGTGAGAAGTGCTCACAACACCTTACGGCTATAATACACAGACACGTTGTTTCATTGTTTATAGATGTTTATGCCTTTTGTTGTATTAATTATAAAGGATCGTGAAAGAAAATGAAAAGATCAACTGGCGTTTGAATTGCTTTGCATTAATACACACGTCGGAAATACATGTAGCACATAATGTTACACTTTGAAAGCTGTCACTTTCAATAAACGTATGCATTCAAAGGCTTTTAGTGACTGTTTTTGATAGAACATGGTAAATATGTTATTCTGTCCTACATGTGCATGTACATGTATAGGTGGGTAATAATGTAGGGGGCAGGGATATATATTTTTTTTAAATTTGTTTTATTTACACTTAATTCAGATATCAACCTAAGAATCTTTTTGAAATATTTTGATGGCCCTCAAAAGGGCCGTTTAAATATGTGGAAACTGACATCTGGGGCACATGTACATGTTCACCGTCTAGGGATTCTAGTCTGCGTAACAGCCGGGATGGTGATTCTAAAAGGTATATAAGTTGCTTTCATGATGAACTGTGACAGCAACACTCTGGTATCTTATGTTAGGCTTGACTTTGGTCGCGGGCGATTTCTCCTGTATGATCCCGCTCTCGCTACCATGGGTTCTCGCTCAACTTGAAACTTAGAAGAAGAATACGACTCGCCTTGACTCGTCGTCAGTCATGCTTATTAATACGACAAGCAAAGAAAAATGAAATTTCAATCCACTAAATGAATTTTAGACAGGTAATAAGGAAAATATTTGGCGTTTCATTCTTGAAATTCAGATATTAACAATTGGATTCAAACAAATAACAACACATATTAGGACCCAACTTTCCTTTTATAGGACGGATTGAACTAACATAATAAATGTCAGCCAATCGGCTTGGTCGTAATATTGAAGCATCCAGATATAAACTGTTTATATAGTCACAGAGCGGCTGTGATAGAAAGACACTCACTTTTAAATAAAATCAGCTGTCATTGGTCAATTTACTTTAATAGAGAATATTGTTGAGAGAATACAAAAAGAGGGGGGGGGGGCATTAATGTACTAATGTGAATACACAATTTCGATGACTTTGATCAGTGAATTTGACTTCACAGTAGATTTTATTTTCAGCAAATGACGAAGGCGCACGTACGTTGTGAAAAAAAAATGTCGTTCTCCTACAACCTTTACATAGAAGCACTATGGGTATTTTTATGAAATTAACAGAATTCTTTTTATCAAAACTCCATTATCTGACATATCCTTTTCGTGCATATACATGTATGCAAGGTAATCTAGCGAAAAGTACATGCAGGAAAATGCGCAATCGCGGGTTTTTGGTTCTCTTTCTCCGTTGTGTACGATTCGTTAGTCTATTCGTATTAAAAGCATATTATAGCGATTTTCTTGTTTATCTTTCGTCAGAAACAGATATAATAGTGGCCAAAATGTTGGACAGTCGAACAGATACACATGTACATGTAGTACTAACTACATTGGCATTATATATACATGTAAGAAAGTTTTGATCGGTCAAGTTTGATTTTATTTGACCTACAAGTTGTGCATGTTGCATATGAAATCATTAAGTATTGCACGTGCAGTCATTTAATTCACTGTCGCCTGCGACTTTTCATATTATAACAGTAATGAAACGATTCTAGTAAGGAAGATATCAACGTTGCGGGTAACTGACAGAGATTTTTTCAAATGGACAAGTCTTTCAGTTAAAATACTTATAGGGGGATACGGGTGAGAAGTGCTCACAACACCTTACGGCTATAATACACAGACACGTTGTTTCATTGTTTATAGATGTTTATGCCTTTTGTTGTATTAATTATAAAGGATCGTGAAAGAAAATGAAAAGATCAACTGGCGTTTGAATTGCTTTGCATTAATACACACGTCGGAAATACATGTAGCACATAATGTTACACTTTGAAAGCTGTCACTTTCAATAAACGTATGCATTCAAAGGCTTTTAGTGACTGTTTTTGATAGAACATGGTAAATATGTTATTCTGTCCTACATGTGCATGTACATGTATAGGTGGGTAATAATGTAGGGGGCAGGGATATATATTTTTTTTAAATTTGTTTTATTTACACTTAATTCAGATATCAACCTAAGAATCTTTTTGAAATATTTTGATGGCCCTCAAAAGGGCCGTTTAAATATGTGGAAACTGACATCTGGGGCACATGTACATGTTCACCGTCTAGGGATTCTAGTCTGCGTAACAGCCGGGATGGTGATTCTAAAAGGTATATAAGTTGCTTTCATGATGAACTGTGACAGCAACACTCTGGTATCTTATGTTAGGCTTGACTTTGGTCGCGGGCGATTTCTCCTGTATGATCCCGCTCTCGCTACCATGGGTTCTCGCTCAACTTGAAACTTAGAAGAAGAATACGACTCGCCTTGACTCGTCGTCAGTCATGCTTATTAATACGACAAGCAAAGAAAAATGAAATTTCAATCCACTAAATGAATTTTAGACAGGTAATAAGGAAAATATTTGGCGTTTCATTCTTGAAATTCAGATATTAACAATTGGATTCAAACAAATAACAACACATATTAGGACCCAACTTTCCTTTTATAGGACGGATTGAACTAACATAATAAATGTCAGCCAATCGGCTTGGTCGTAATATTGAAGCATCCAGATATAAACTGTTTATATAGTCACAGAGCGGCTGTGATAGAAAGACACTCACTTTTAAATAAAATCAGCTGTCATTGGTCAATTTACTTTAATAGAGAATGTTGTTGAGAGAATAGAAAAAGAGGGGGGGGGGGGCATTAATGTACTAATGTGAATACACAATTTCTATGACTTTGATCAGTGAATTTGACTTCACAGTAGATTTTATTTTCAGCAAATGACGAAGGCGCACGTACGTTGTGAAAAAAAATGTTATTCTCCTTCATCCTTTACATAGAAGCACTATGGGTATTTTTATGAAATTAACAGAATTCTTTTTATCAAAACTCCATTATCTGACATATCCTTTTCGTGCATATACATGTATGCAAGGTAATCTAGCGGAAAGTACATGCAGGAAAATGCGCAATCGCGGGTTTTTGGTTCTCTTTCTCCGTTGTGTACGATTCGTTAGTCTATTCGTATTAAAAGCATATTATAGCGATTTTCTTGTTTATCTTTCGTCAGAAACAGTTATAATAGTGGCCAAAATGTTGGACAGTCGAACAGATACACATGTACATGTAGTACTAACTACATTGGCATTATATATACATGTAAGAAAGTTTTGATCGGTCAAGTTTGATTTTATTTGACCTACAAGTTGTGCATGTTGCATATGAAATCATTAAGTATTGCACGTGCAGTCATTTAATTCACTGTCGCCTGCGACTTTTCATATTATAACAGTAATGAAACGATTCTAGTAAGGAAGATATCAACGTTGCGGGTAACTGACAGAGATTTTTTCAAATGGACAAGTCTTTCAGTTAAAATACTTATAGGGGGATACGGGTGAGAAGTGCTCACAACACCTTACGGCTATAATACACAGACACGTTGTTTCATTGTTTATAGATGTTTATGCCTTTTGTTGTATTAATTATAAAGGATCGTGAAAGAAAATGAAAAGATCAACTGGCGTTTGAATTGCTTTGCATTAATACACACGTCGGAAATACATGTAGCACATAGTGTTACACTTTGAAAGCTGTCACTTTCAATAAATGTATGCATTCAAAGGCCTTTAGTGACTGTTTTTGATAGAACATGGTAAATATGTTATTCTGACCTACATGTGCATGTACATGTATAGGTGGGTAATAATGTAGGGGGCAGGGATATATATTTTTTTTAAAATTTGTTTTATTTACACTTAATTCAGATATCAACCTAAGAATCTTTTTGAAATATTTTGATGGCCCTCAAAAGGGCCGTTTAAATATTTGGAAACTGACATCTGGGGCACATGTACATGTTCACCGTCTAGGGATTCTAGTCTGCGTAACAGCCGGGATGGTGATTCTAAAAGGTATATAAGTTGCTTTCATGATGAACTGTGACAGCAACACTCTGGTATCTTATGTTAGGCTTGACTTTGGTCGCGGGCAATTTCTCCTGTATGATCCCGCTCTCGCTACCATGGGTTCTCGCTCAACTTGAAACTTAGAAGAAGAATACGACTCGCCTTGACTCGTCGTCAGTCATGCTTATTAATACGACAAGCAAAGAAAAATGAAATTTCAATCCACTAAATGAATTTTAGACAGGTAATAAGGAAAATATTTGGCGTTTCATTCTTGAAATTCAGATATTAACAATTGGATTCAAACAAATAACAACACATATTAGGACCCAACTTTCCTTTTATAGGACGGATTGAACTAACATAATAAATGTCAGCCAATCGGCTTGGTCGTAATATTGAAGCATCCAGATATAAACTGTTTATATAGTCACAGAGCGGCTGTGATAGAAAGACACTCACTTTTAAACAAAATCAGCTGTCATTGGTCAATTTACTTTAATAGAGAATGTTGTTGAGAGAATAGAAAAAGAGGGGGGGGCATTAATGTACTAATGTGAATACACAATTTCTATGACTTTGATCAGTGAATTTGACTTCACAGTAGATTTTATTTTCAGCAAATGACGAAGGCGCACGTACGTTGTGAAAAAAAATGTTATTCTCCTTCATCCTTTACATAGAAGCACTATGGGTATTTTTATGAAATTAACAGAATTCTTTTTATCAAAACTCCATTATCTGACATATCCTTTTCGTGCATATACATGTATGCAAGGTAATCCAGCGGAAAGTACATGCAGGAAAATGCGCAATCGCGGGTTTTTGGTTCTCTTTCTCCGTTGTGTACGATTCGTTAGTCTATTCGTATTAAAAGCATATGATAGCGATTTTCTTGTTTATCTTTCGTCAGATACGGTTATAATAGTGGCCAAAATGTTGGACAGTCGAACAGATACACATGTACATGTAGTACTAACTACATTGGCATTATATATACATGTAAGAAAGTTTTGATCGGTCAAGTTTGATTTTATTTGACCTACAAGTTGTGCATGTTGCATATGAAATCATTAAGTATTGCACGTGCAGTCATTTAATTCACTGTCGCCTGCGACTTTTCATATTATAACAGTAATGAAACGATTCTAGTAAGGAAGATATCAACGTTGCGGGTAACTGACAGAGATTTTTTCAAATGGACAAGTCTTTCAGTTAAAATACTTATAGGGGGATAGGGGTGAGAAGTGCTCACAACACCTTACGGCTATAATACACAGACACGTTGTTTCATTGTTTATAGATGTTTATGCCTTTTGTTGTATTAATTATAAAGGATCGTGAAAGAAAATGAAAAGATCAACTGGCGTTTGAATTGCTTTGCATTAATACACACGTCGGAAATACATGTAGCACATAATGTTACACTTTGAAAGCTGTCACTTTCAATAAACGTATGCATTCAAAGGCCTTTAGTGACTGTTTTTGATAGAACATGGTAAATATGTTATTCTGTCCTACATGTGCATGTACATGTATAGGTGGGTAATAATGTAGGGGGCAGGGATATATATTTTTTTTAAATTTGTTTTATTTACACTTAATTCAGATATCAACCTAAGAATCTTTTTGAAATATTTTGATGGCCCTCAAAAGGGCCGTTTAAATATGTGGAAACTGACATCTGGGGCACATGTACATGTTCACCGTCTAGGGATTCTAGTCTGCGTAACAGCCGGGATGGTGATTCTAAAAGGTATATAAGTTGCTTTCATGATGAACTGTGACAGCAACACTCTGGTATCTTATGTTAGGCTTGACTTTGGTCGCGGGCGATTTCTCCTGTATGATCCCGCTCTCGCTACCATGGGTTCTCGCTCAACTTGAAACTTAGAAGAAGAATACGACTCGCCTTGACTCGTCGTCAGTCATGCTTATTAATACGACAAGCAAAGAAAAATGAAATTTCAATCCACTAAATGAATTTTAGACAGGTAATAAGGAAAATATTTGGCGTTTCATTCTTGAAATTCAGATATTAACAATTGGATTCAAACAAATAACAACACATATTAGGACCCAACTTTCCTTTTATAGGACGGATTGAACTAACATAATAAATGTCAGCCAATCGGCTTGGTCGTAATATTGAAGCATCCAGATATAAACTGTTTATATAGTCACAGAGCGGCTGTGATAGAAAGACACTCACTTTTAAATAAAATCAGCTGCCATTGGTCAATTTACTTTAATAGAGAATGTTGTTGAGAGAATAGAAAAAGAGGGGGGGGGGCATTAATGTACTAATGTGAATACACAATTTCGATGACTTTGATCAGTGAATTTGACTTCACAGTAGATTTTATTTTCAGCAAATGATGAAGGCGCACGTACGTTGTGAAAAAAAAATGTCGTTCTCCTACAACCTTTACATAGAAGCACTATGGGTATTTTTATGAAATTAACAGAATTCTTTTTATCAAAACTCCATTATCTGACATATCCTTTTCGTGCATATACATGTATGCAAGGTAATCTAGCGGAAAGTACATGCAGGAAAATGCGCAATCGCGGGTTTTTGGTTCTCTTTCTCCGTTGTGTACGATTCGTTAGTCTATTCGTATTAAAAGCATATTATAGCGATTTTCTTGTTTATCTTTCGTCAGAAACAGTTATAATAGTGGCCAAAATGTTGGACAGTCGAAGAGATACACATGTACATGTAGTACTAACTACATTGGCATTATATATACATGTAAGAAAGTTTTGATCGGTCAAGTTTGATTTTATTTGACCTACAAGTTGTGCATGTTGCATATGAAATCATTAAGTATTGCACGTGCAGTCATTTAATTCACTGTCGCCTGCGACTTTTCATATTATAACAGTAATGAAACGATTCTAGTAAGGAAGATATCAACGTTGCGGGTAACTGACAGAGATTTTTTCAAATGGACAAGTCTTTCAGTTAAAATACTTATAGGGGGATAGGGGTGAGAAGTGCTCACAACACCTTACGGCTATAATACACAGACACGTTGTTTCATTGTTTATAGATGTTTATGCCTTTTGTTGTATTAATTATAAAGGATCGTGAAAGAAAATGAAAAGATCAACTGGCGTTTGAATTGCTTTGCATTAATACACACGTCGGAAATACATGTAGCACATAATGTTACACTTTGAAAGCTGTCACTTTCAATAAACGTATGCATTCAAAGGCCTTTAGTGACTGTTTTTGATAGAACATGGTAAATATGTTATTCTGTCCTACATGTGCATGTACATGTATAGGTGAGTAATAATGTAGGGGGCAGGGATATATATTTTTTTAAAATTTGTTTTATTTACACTTAATTCAGATATCAACCTAAGAATCTTTTTGAAATATTTTGATGGCCCTCAAAAAGGCCGTTTAAATGTGTGGAAACTGACATCTGGGGCACATGTACATGTTCACCGTCTAGGGATTCTAGTCTGCGTAACAGCCGGGATGGTGATTCTAAAAGGTATATAAGTTGCTTTCATGATGAACTGTGACAGCAACACTCTGGTATCTTATGTTAGGCTTGACTTTGGTCGCGGGCGATTTCTCCTGTATGATCCCGCTCTCGCTACCATGGGTTCTCGCTCAACTTGAAACTTAGAAGAAGAATACGACTCGCCTTGACTCGTCGTCAGTCATGCTTATTAATACGACAAGCAAAGAAAAATGAAATTTCAATCCACTAAATGAATTTTAGACAGGTAATAAGGAAAATATTTGGCGTTTCATTCTTGAAATTCAGATATTAACAATTGGATTCAAACAAATAACAACACATATTAGGACCCAACTTTCCTTTTATAGGACGGATTGAACTAACATAATAAATGTCAGCCAATCGGCTTGGTCGTAATATTGAAGCATCCAGATATAAACTGTTTATATAGTCACAGAGCGGTTGTGATAGAAAGACACTCACTTTTAAATAAAATCAGCTGTCATTGGTCATTTTACTTTAATAGAGAATGTTGTTGAGAGAATAGAAAAAGAGGGGGGGGCATTAATGTACTAATGTGAATACACAATTTCGATGACTTTGATCAGTGAATTTGACTTCACAGTAGATTTTATTTTCAGCAAATGACGAAGGCGCACGTACGTTGTGAAAAAAAAATGTCGTTCTCCTACAACCTTTACATAGAAGCACTATGGGTATTTTTATGAAATTAACAGAATTCGTTTTATCAAAACTCCATTATCTGACATATCCTTTTCGTGCATATACATGTATGCAAGGTAATCTAGCGGAAAGTACATGCAGGAAAATGCGCAATCGCGGGTTTTTGGTTCTCTTTCTCCGTTGTGTACGATTCGTTAGTCTATTCGTATTAAAAGCATATTATAGCGATTTTCTTGTTTATCTTTCGTCAGAAACAGTTATAATAGTGGCCAAAATGTTGGACAGTCGAACAGATACACATGTACATGTAGTACTAACTACATTGGCATTATATATACATGTAAGAAAGTTTTGATCGGTCAAGTTTGATTTTATTTGACCTACAAGTTGTGCATGTTGCATATGAAATCATTAAGTATTGCACGTGCAGTCATTTAATTCACTGTCGCCTGCGACTTTTCATATTATAACAGTAATGAAACGATTCTAGTAAGGAAGATATCAACGTTGCGGGTAACTGACAGAGATTTTTTCAAATGGACAAGTCTTTCAGTTAAAATACTTATAGGGGGATAGGGTTGAGAAGTGCTCACAACACCTTACGGCTATAATACACAGACACGTTGTTTCATTGTTTATAGATGTTTATGCCTTTTGTTGTATTAATTATAAAGGATCGTGAAAGAAAATGAAAAGATCAACTGGCGTTTGAATTGCTTTGCATTAATACACACGTCGGAAATACATGTAGCACATAATGTTACACTTTGAAAGCTGTCACTTTCAATAAACGTATGCATTCAAAGGCCTTTAGTGACTGTTTTTGATAGAACATGGTAAATATGTTATTCTGTCCTACATGTGCATGTACATGTATAGGTGGGTAATAATGTAGGGGGCAGGGATATATATTTTTTTTAAATTTGTTTTATTTACACTTAATTCAGATATCAACCTAAGAATCTTTTTGAAATATTTTGATGGCCCTCAAAAAGGCCGTTTAAATGTGTGGAAACTGACATCTGGGGCACATATACATGTTCACCGTCTAGGGATTCTAGTCTGCGTAACAGCCGGGATGGTGATTCTAAAAGGTATATAAGTTGCTTTCATGATGAACTGTGACAGCAACACTCTGGTATCTTATGTTAGGCTTGACTTTGGTCGCGGGCGATTTCTCCTGTATGATCCCGCTCTCGCTACCATGGGTTCTCGCTCAACTTGAAACTTAGAAGAAGAATACGACTCGCCTTGACTCGTCGTCAGTCATGCTTATTAATACGACAAGCAAAGAAAAATGAAATTTCAATCCACTAAATGAATTTTAGACAGGTAATAAGGAAAATATTTGGCGTTTCATTCTTGAAATTCAGATATTAACAATTGGATTCAAACAAATAACAACACATATTAGGATCCAACTTTCCTTTTATAGGACGGATTGAACTAACATAATAAATGTCAGCCAATCGGCTTGGTCGTAATATTGAAGCATCCAGATATAAACTGTTTATATAGTCACAGAGCGGCTGTGATAGAAAGACACTCACTTTTAAATAAAATCAGCTGTCATTGGTCAATTTACTTTAATAGAGAATGTTGTTGAGAGAATAGAAAAAGAGGGGGGGGCATTAATGTACTAATGTGAATACACAATTTCTATGACTTTGATCAGTGAATTTGACTTCACAGTAGATTTTATTTTCAGCAAATGACGAAGGCGCACGTACGTTGTGAAAAAAAAATGTCGTTCTCCTTCATCCTTTACATAGAAGCACTATGGGTATTTTTATGAAATTAACAGAATTCTTTTTATCAAAACTCCATTATCTGACATATCCTTTTCGTGCATATACATGTATGCAAGGTAATCTAGCGGAAAGTACATGCAGGAAAATGCGCAATCGCGGGTTTTTGGTTTTCTTTCCCCGTTGTGTACGATTCGTTAGTCTATTCGTATTAAAAGCATATTATAGCGATTTTCTTGTTTATCTTTCGTCAGATACGGTTATAATAGTGGCCAAAATGTTGGACAGTCGAACAGATACACATGTACATGTAGTACTAACTATATTGGCATTATATATACATGTAAGAAAGTTTTGATCGGTCAAGTTTGATTTTATTTGACCTACAAGTTGTGCATGTTGCATATGAAATCATTAAGTATTGCACGTGCAGTCATTTAATTCACTGTCGCCTGCGACTTTTCATATTATAACAGTAATGAAACGGTTCTAGTAAGGAAGATATCAACGTTGCGGGTAACTGACGGAGATTTTTTCAAATGGACAAGTCTTTCAGTTAAAATACTTATAGGGGGATAGGGGTGAGAAGTGCTCACAACACCTTACGGCTATAATACACAGACACGTTGTTTCATTGTTTATAGATGTTTATGCCTTTTGTTGTATTAATTATAAAGAATCGTGAAAAAAAATGAAAAGATCAACTGGCATTTGAATTGCTTTGCATTAATACACACGTCGGAAATACATGTAGCACATAATGTTACACTTTGAAAGCTGTCACTTTCAATAAATGTATGCATTCAAAGGCCTTAAGTGACTGTTTTTGATAGAACATGGTAAATATGTTATTCTGTTCTACATGTGCATGTACATGTATAGGTGGGTAATAATGTAGGGGGCAGGGATATATATTTTTCCTAATTTGTTTTATTTACACTTAATTCAGATATCAACCTAAGAATCTTTTTGAAATATTTTGATGGCCCTCAAAAGGGCCGTTTAAATATGTGGAAACTGACATCTGGGGCACATGTACATGTTCACCGTCTAGGGATTCTAGTCTGCGTAACAGCCGGGATGGTGATTCTAAAAGGTATATAAGTTGCTTTCATGATGAACTGTGACAGCAACACTCTGGTATCTTATGTTAGGCTTGACTTTGGTCGCGGGCGATTTCTCCTGTATGATCCCGCTCTCGCTACCATGGGTTCTCGCTCAACTTGAAACTTAGAAGAATACGACTCGCCTTGACTCGTCGTCAGTCATGCTTATTAATACGACAAGCAAAGAAAAATGAAATTTCAATCCACTAAATGAATTTTAGACAGGTAATAAGGAAAATATTTGGCGTTTCATTCTTGAAATTCAGATATTAACAATTGGATTCAAACAAATAACAACACATATTAGGACCCAACTTTCCTTTTATAGGACGGATTGAACTAACATAATAAATGTCAGCCAATCGG
The DNA here is from genome assembly GCA_037379345.1 of Perna viridis. NCBI lineage: Eukaryota > Metazoa > Mollusca > Bivalvia > Mytilida > Mytilidae > Perna > Perna viridis. The sequence continues at coordinate 32,709,972 of CM074517.1, read as the reverse complement.
CTTGGTCGTAATATTGAAGCATCCAGATATAAACTGTTTATATAGTCACAGAGCGGCTGTGATAGAAAGACACTCACTTTTAAATAAAATCAGCTGTCATTGGTCAATTTACTTTAATAGAGAATGTTGTTGAGAGAATAGAAAAAGAGGGGGGGGGGGGCATTAATGTACTAATGTGAATACACAATTTCTATGACTTTGATCAGTGAATTTGACTTCACAGTAGATTTTATTTTCAGCAAATGACGAAGGCGCACGTACGTTGTGAAAAAAAAATGTCGTTCTCCTACAACCTTTACATAGAAGCACTATGGGTATTTTTATGAAATTAACAGAATTCGTTTTATCAAAACTCCATTATCTGACATATCCTTTTCGTGCATATACATGTATGCAAGGTAATCTAGCGGAAAGTACATGCAGGAAAATGCGCAATCGCGGGTTTTTGGTTCTCTTTCTCCGTTGTGTACGATTCGTTAGTCTATTCGTATTAAAAGCATATTATAGCGATTTTCTTGTTTATCTTTCGTCAGAAACAGTTATAATAGTGGCCAAAATGTTGGACAGTCGAACAGATACACATGTACATGTAGTACTAACTATATTGGCATTATATATACATGTAAGAAAGTTTTGATCGGTCAAGTTTGATTTTATTTGACCTACAAGTTGTGCATGTTGCATATGAAATCATTAAGTATTGCACGTGCAGTCATTTTATTCACTGTCGCCTGCGACTTTTCATATTATAACAGTAATGAAACGGTTCTAGTAAGGAAGATATCAACGTTGCGGGTAACTGACAGAGATTTTTTCAAATGGACAAGTCTTTCAGTTAAAATACTTATAGGGGGATAGGGTTGAGAAGTGCTCACAACACCTTACGGCTATAATACACAGACAAGTTGTTTCATTGTTTATAGATGTTTATGCCTTTTGTTGTATTAATTATAAAGGATCGTGAAAGAAAATGAAAAGATCAACTGGCGTTTGAATTGCTTTGCATTAATACACACGTCGGAAATACATGTAGCACATAATGTTACACTTTGAAAGCTGTCACTTTCAATAAACGTATGCATTCAAAGGCCTTTAGTGACTGTTTTTGATAGAACATGGTAAATATGTTATTCTGTCCTACATGTGCATGTACATGTATAGGTGGGTAATAATGTAGGGGGCAGGGATATATATTTTTTTAAAATTTGTTTTATTTACACTTAATTCAGATATCAACCTAAGAATCTTTTTGAAATATTTTGATGGCCCTCAAAAAGGCCGTTTAAATGTGTGGAAACTGACATCTGGGGCACATGTACATGTTCACCGTCTAGGGATTCTACTCTGCGTAACAGCCGGGATGGTGATTCTAAAAGGTATATAAGTTGCTTTCATGTTGAACTGTGACAGCAACACTCTGGTATCTTATGTTAGGCTTGACTTTGGTCGCGGGCGATTTCTCCTGTATGATCCCGCTCTCGCTACCATGGGTTCTCGCTCAACTTGAAACTTAGAAGAAGAATACGACTCGCCTTGACTCGTCGTCAGTCATGCTTATTAATACGACAAGCAAAGAAAAATGAAATTTCAATCCACTAAATGAATTTTAGACAGGTAATAAGGAAAATATTTGGCGTTTCATTCTTGAAATTCAGATATTAACAATTGGATTCAAACAAATAACAACACATATTAGGACCCAACTTTCCTTTTATAGGACGGATTGAACTAACATAATAAATGTCAGCCAATCGGCTTGGTCGTAATATTGAAGCATCCAGATATAAACTGTTTATATAGTCACAGAGCGGCTGTGATAGAAAGACACTCACTTTTAAATAAAATCAGCTGTCATTGGTCAATTTACTTTAATAGAGAATGTTGTTGAGAGAATAGAAAAAGAGGGGGGGGGCATTAATGTACTAATGTGAATACACAATTTCTATGACTTTGATCAGTGAATTTGACTTCACAGTAGATTTTATTTTCAGCAAATGACGAAGGCGCACGTACGTTGTGAAAAAAAAATGTCGTTCTCCTACAACCTTTACATGGAAGCACTATGGGTATTTTTATGAAATTAACAGAATTCTTTTTATCAAAACTCCATTATCTGACATATCCTTTTCGTGCATATACATGTATGCAAGGTAATCTAGCGGAAAGTACATGCAGGAAAATGCGCAATCGCGGGTTTTTGGTTCTCTTTCTCCGTTGTGTACGATTCGTTAGTCTATTCGTATTAAAAGCATATTATAGCGATTTTCTTGTTTATCTTTCGTCAGAAACAGTTATAATAGTGGCCAAAATGTTGGACAGTCGAACAGATACACATGTACATGTAGTACTAACTACATTGGCATTATATATACATGTAAGAAAGTTTTGATCGGTCAAGTTTGATTTTATTTGACCTACAAGTTGTGCATGTTGCATATGAAATCATTAAGTATTGCACGTGCAGTCATTTAATTCACTGTCGCCTGCGACTTTTCATATTATAACAGTAATGAAACGATTCTAGTAAGGAAGATATCAACGTTGCGGGTAACTGACAGAGATTTTTTCAAATGGACAAGTCTTTCAGTTAAAATACTTATAGGGGGATAGGGTTGAGAAGTGCTCACAACACCTTACGGCTATAATACACAGACACGTTGTTTCATTGTTTATAGATGTTTATGCCTTTTGTTGTATTAATTATAAAGGATCGTGAAAGAAAATGAAAAGATCAACTGGCGTTTGAATTGCTTTGCATTAATACACACGTCGGAAATACATGTAGCACATAATGTTACACTTTGAAAGCTGTCACTTTCAATAAACGTATGCATTCAAAGGCCTTTAGTGACTGTTTTTGATAGAACATGGTAAATATGTTATTCTGTCCTACATGTGCATGTACATGTATAGGTGGGTAATAATGTAGGGGGCAGGGATATATATTTTTTTTAAATTTGTTTTATTTACACTTAATTCAGATATCAACCTAAGAATCTTTTTGAAATATTTTGATGGCCCTCAAAAAGGCCGTTTAAATGTGTGGAAACTGACATCTGGGGCACATGTACATGTTCACCGTCTAGGGATTCTAGTCTGCGTAACAGCCGGGATGGTGATTCTAAAAGGTATATAAGTTGCTTTCATGATGAACTGTGACAGCAACACTCTGGTATCTTATGTTAGGCTTGACTTTGGTCGCGGGCGATTTCTCCTGTATGATCCCGCTCTCGCTACCATGGGTTCTCGCTCAACTTGAAACTTAGAAGAAGAATACGACTCGCCTTGACTCGTCGTCAGTCATGCTTATTAATACGACAAGCAAAGAAAAATGAAATTTCAATCCACTAAATGAATTTTAGACAGGTAATAAGGAAAATATTTGGCGTTTCATTCTTGAAATTCAGATATTAACAATTGGATTCAAACAAATAACAACACATATTAGGACCCAACTTTCCTTTTATAGGACGGATTGAACTAACATAATAAATGTCAGCCAATCGGCTTGGTCGTAATATTGAAGCATCCAGATATAAACTGTTTATATAGTCACAGAGCGGCTGTGATAGAAAGACACTCACTTTTAAATAAAATCAGCTGTCATTGGTCAATTTACTTTAATAGAGAATGTTGTTGAGAGAATAGAAAAAGAGGGGGGGGCATTAATGTACTAATGTGAATACACAATTTCTATGACTTTGATCAGTGAATTTGACTTCACAGTAGATTTTATTTTCAGCAAATGACGAAGGCGCACGTACGTTGTGAAAAAAAAATGTCGTTCTCCTTCATCCTTTACATAGAAGCACTATGGGTATTTTTATGAAATTAACAGAATTCTTTTTATCAAAACTCCATTATCTGACATATCCTTTTCGTGCATATACATGTATGCAAGGTAATCTAGCGGAAAGTACATGCTGGAAAATGCGCAATCGCGGGTTTTTGGTTCTCTTTCCCCGTTGTGTACGATTCGTTAGTCTATTCGTATTAAAAGCATATTATAGCGATTTTCTTGTTTATCTTTCGTCAGATACGGTTATAATAGTGGCCAAAATGTTGGACAGTCGAACAGATACACATGTACATGTAGTACTAACTATATTGGCATTATATATACATGTAAGAAAGTTTTGATCGGTCAAGTTTGATTTTATTTGACCTACAAGTTGTGCATGTTGCATATGAAATCATTAAGTATTGCACGTGCAGTCATTTAATTCACTGTCGCCTACGACTTTTCATATTATAACAGTAATGAAACGGTTCTAGTAAGGAAGATATCAACGTTGCGGGTAACTGACGGAGATTTTTTCAAATGGACAAGTCTTTCAGTTAAAATACTTATAGGGGGATAGGGGTGAGAAGTGCTCACAACACCTTACGGCTATAATACACAGACAGGTTGTTTCATTGTTTATAGATGTTTATGCCTTTTGTTGTATTAATTATAAAGAATCGTGAAAAAAAATCAAAAGATCAACTGGCATTTGAATTGCTTTGCATTAATACACACGTCGGAAATACATGTAGCACATAATGTTACACTTTGAAAGCTGTCACTTTCAATAAATGTATGCATTCAAAGGCCTTTAGTGACTGTTTTTGATAGAACATGGTAAATATGTTATTCTGTTCTACATGTGCATGTACATGTATAGGTGGGTAATAATGTAGGGGGCAGGGATATATATTTTTCCTAATTTGTTTTATTTACACTTAATTCAGATATCAACCTAAGAATCTTTTTGAAATATTTTGATGGCCCTCAAAAGGGCCGTTTAAATATGTGGAAACTGACATCTGGGGCACATGTACATGTTCACCGTCTAGGGATTCTAGTCTGCGTAACAGCCGGGATGGTGATTCTAAAAGGTATATAAGTTGCTTTCATGATGAACTGTGACAGCAACACTCTGGTATCTTATGTTAGGCTTGACTTTGGTCGCGGGCGATTTCTCCTGTATGATCCCGCTCTCGCTACCATGGGTTCTCGCTCAACTTGAAACTTAGAAGAATACGACTCGCCTTGACTCGTCGTCAGTCATGCTTATTAATACGACAAGCAAAGAAAAATGAAATTTCAATCCACTAAATGAATTTTAGGCAGGTAATAAGGAAAATATTTGGCGTTTCATTCTTGAAATTCAGATATTAACAATTGGATTCAAACAAATAACAACACATATTAGGACCCAACTTTCCTTTTATAGGACGGATTGAACTAACATAATAAATGTCAGCCAATCGGCTTGGTCGTAATATTGAAGCATCCAGATATAAACTGTTTATATAGTCACAGAGCGGCTGTGATAGAAAGACACTCACTTTTAAATAAAATCAGCTGTCATTGGTCAATTTACTTTAATAGAGAATATTGTTGAGAGAATACAAAAAGAGGGGGGGGGGCATTAATGTACTAATGTGAATACACAATTTCGATGACTTTGATCAGTGAATTTGACTTCACAGTAGATTTTATTTTCAGCAAATGACGAAGGCGCACGTACGTTGTGAAAAAATGTCGTTCTCCTTCATCCTTTATATAGAAGCACTATGGGTATTTTTATGAAATTAACAGAATTCTTTTTATCAAAACTCCATTATCTGACATATCCTTTTCGTGCATATACATGTATGCAAGGTAATCTAGCGGAAAGTACATGCTGGAAAATGCGCAATCGCGGGTTTTTGGTTCTCTTTCTCCGTTGTGTACGATTCGTTAGTCTATTCGTATTAAAAGCATATTATAGAGATTTTCTTGTTTATCTTTCGTCAGATACGGTTATAATAGTGGCCAAAATGTTGGACAGTCGAACAGATACACATGTACATGTAGTACTAACTATATTGGCATTATATATACATGTAAGAAAGTTTTGATCGGTCAAGTTTGATTTTATTTGACCTACAAGTTGTGCATGTTGCATATGAAATCATTAAGTATTGCACGTGCAGTCATTTAATTCACTATCGCCTGCGACTTTTCATATTATAACAGTAATGAAACGGTTCTAGTAAGGAAGATATCAACGTTGCGGGTAACTGACAGAGATTTTTTCAAATGGACAAGTCTTTCAGTTAAAATACTTATAGGGGAGAGGGGTGATAAGTGCTCACAACACATTACGGCTATAATACACAGACACGTTGTTTCATTGTTTATAGATGTTTATGCCTTTTGTTGTATTAATTATAAAGGATCGTGAAAGAAAATGAAAAGATCAACTGGCGTTTGAATTGCTTTGCATTAATACACACGTCGGAAATACATGTAGCACATAATGTTACACTTTGAAAGCTGTCACTTTCAATAAATGTATGCATTCAAAGGCCTTTAGTGACTGTTTTTGATAGAACATGGTAAATATGTTATTCTGTTCTACATGTGCATGTACATGTATAGGTGGGTAATAATGTAGGGGGCAGGGATATATATTTTTCCTAATTTGTTTTATTTACACTTAATTCAGATATCAACCTAAGAATCTTTTTGAAATATTTTGATGGCCCTCAAAAGGGCCGTTTAAATATGTGGAAACTGACATCTGGGGCACATGTACATGTTCACCGTCTAGGGATTCTAGTCTGCGTAACAGCCGGGATGGTGATTCTAAAAGGTATATAAGTTGCTTTCATGATGAACTGTGACAGCAACACTCTGGTATCTTATGTTAGGCTTGACTTTGGTCGCGGGCGATTTCTCCTGTATGATCCCGCTCTCGCTACCATGGGTTCTCGCTCAACTTGAAACTTAGAAGAAGAATACGACTCGCCTTGACTCGTCGTCAGTCATGCTTATTAATACGACAAGCAAAGAAAAATGAAATTTCAATCCACTAAATGAATTTTAGACAGGTAATAAGGAAAATATTTGGCGTTTCATTCTTGAAATTCAGATATTAACAATTGGATTCAAACAAATAACAACACATATTAGGACCCAACTTTCCTTTTATAGGACGGATTGAACTAACATAATAAATGTCAGCCAATCGGCTTGGTCGTAATATTGAAGCATCCAGATATAAACTGTTTATATAGTCACAGAGCGGCTGTGATAGAAAGACACTCACTTTTAAATTAAATCAGCTGTCATTGGTCAATTTACTTTAATAGAGAATGTTGTTGAGAGAATAGAAAAAGAGGGGGGGCATTAATGTACTAATGTGAATACACAATTTCGATGACTTTGATCAGTGAATTTGACTTCATAGTAGATTTTATTTTCAGCAAATGACGAAGGCGCACGTACGTTGTGAAAAAAAAATGTCGTTCTCCTACAACCTTTACATAGAAGCACTATGGGTATTTTTATGAAATTAACAGAATTCTTTTTATCAAAACTCCATTATCTGACATATCCTTTTCGTGCATATACATGTATGCAAGGTAATCTAGCGGAAAGTACATGCAGGAAAATGCGCAATCGCGGGTTTTTGGTTCTCTTTCTCCGTTGTGTACGATTCGTTAGTCTATTCGTATTAAAAGCATATTATAGCGATTTTCTTGTTTATCTTTCGTCAGAAACAGATATAATAGTGGCCAAAATGTTGGACAGTCGAACAGATACACATGTACATGTAGTACTAACTACATTGGCATTATATATACATGTAAGAAAGTTTTGATCGGTCAAGTTTGATTTTATTTGACCTACAAGTTGTGCATGTTGCATATGAAATCATTAAGTATTGCACGTGCAGTCATTTAATTCACTGTCGCCTGCGACTTTTCATATTATAACAGTAATGAAACGATTCTAGTAAGGAAGATATCAACGTTGCGGGTAACTGACGGAGATTTTTTCAAATGGACAAGTCTTTCAGTTAAAATACTTATAGGGGGATAGGGGTGAGAAGTGCTCACAACACCTTACGGCTATAATACACAGACACGTTGTTTCATTGTTTATAGATGTTTATGCCTTTTGTTGTATTAATTATAAAGGATCGTGAAAGAAAATGAAAAGATCAACTGGCGTTTGAATTGCTTTGCATTAATACACACGTCGGAAATACATGTAGCACATAATGTTACACTTTGAAAGCTGTCACTTTCAATAAACGTATGCATTCAAAGGCCTTTAGTGACTGTTTTTGATAGAACATGGTAAATATGTTATTCTGTCCTACATGTGCATGTACATGTATAGGTGGGTAATAATGTAGGGGGCAGGGATATATATATTTTTTTAAATTTGTTTTATTTACACTTAATTCAGATATCAACCTAAGAATCTTTTTGAAATATTTTGATGGCCCTCAAAAGGGCCGTTTAAATATGTGGAAACTGACATCTGGGGCACATGAACATGTTCACCGTCTAGGGATTCTAGTCTGCGTAACAGCCGGGATGGTGATTCTAAAAGGTATATAAGTTGCTTTCATGATGAACTGTGACAGCAACACTCTGGTATCTTATGTTAGGCTTGACTTTGGTCGCGGGCGATTTCTCCTGTATGATCCCGCTCTCGCTACCATGGGTTCTCGCTCAACTTGAAACTTAGAAGAAGAATACGACTCGCCTTGACTCGTCGTCAGTCATGCTTATTAATACGACAAGCAAAGAAAAATGAAATTTCAATCCACTAAATGAATTTTAGACAGGTAATAAGGAAAATATTTGGCGTTTCATTCTTGAAATTCAGATATTAACAATTGGATTCAAACAAATAACAACACATATTAGGACCCAACTTTCCTTTTATAGGACGGATTGAACTAACATAATAAATGTCAGCCAATCGGCTTGGTCGTAATATTGAAGCATCCAGATATAAACTGTTTATATAGTCACAGAGCGGCTGTGATAGAAAGACACTCACTTTTAAATAAAATCAGCTGTCATTGGTCAATTTACTTTAATAGAGAATGTTGTTGAGAGAATAGAAAAAGAGGGGGGGGGGGGCATTAATGTACTAATGTGAATACACAATTTCTATGACTTTGATCAGTGAATTTGACTTCACAGTAGATTTTATTTTCAGCAAATGACGAAGGCGCACGTACGTTGTGAAAAAAAAATGTCGTTCTCCTTCATCCTTTACATAGAAGCACTATGGGTATTTTTATGAAATTAACAGAATTCTTTTTATCAAAACTCCATTATCTGACATATCCTTTTCGTGCATATACATGTATGCAAGGTAATCTAGCGGAAAGTACATGCAGGAAAATGCGCAATCGCGGGTTTTTGGTTCTCTTTCCCCGTTGTGTTCGATTCGTTAGTCTATTCGTATTAAAAGCATATTATAGCGATTTTCTTGTTTATCTTTCGTCAGAAACAGTTATAATAGTGGCCAAAATGTTGGACAGTCGAACAGATACACATGTACATGTAGTACTAACTACATTGGCATTATATATACATGTAAGAAAGTTTTGATCGGTCAAGTTTGATTTTATTTGACCTACAAGTTGTGCATGTTGCATATGAAATCATTAAGTATTGCACGTGCAGTCATTTAATTCACTGTCGCCTGCGACTTTTCATATTATAACAGTAATGAAACGGTTCTAGTAAAGAAGATATCAACGTTGCGGGTAACTGACAGAGATTTTTTCAAATGGACAAGTCTTTCAGTTAAAATACTTATAGGGGGATACGGGTGAGAAGTGCTCACAACACCTTACGGCTATAATACACAGACACGTTGTTTCATTGTTTATAGATGTTTATGCCTTTTGTTGTATTAATTATAAAGATCGTGAAAGAAAATGAAAAGAACAACTGGCATCTGAATTGCTTTGCATTAATACACACGTCGGAAATACATGTAGCACATAATGTTACACTTTGAAAGCTGTCACTTTCAATAAATGTATGCATTCAAAGGCCTTTAGTGACTGTTTTTGATAGAACATGGTAAATATGTTATTCTGTCCTACATGTGCATGTACATGTATAGGTGGGTAATAATGTAGGGGGCAGGGATATATATTTTTTTTTAAATTTGTTTTATTTACACTTAATTCAGATATCAACCTAAGAATCTTTTTGAAATATTTTGATGGCCCTCAAAAAGACCGTTTAAATGTGTGGAAACTGACATCTGGGGCACATGTACATGTTCACCGTCTAGGGATTCTACTCTGCGTAACAGCCGGGATGGTGATTCTAAAAGGTATATAAGTTGCTTTCATGATGAACTGTGACAGCAACACTCTGGTATCTTATGTTAGGCTTGACTTTGGTCGCGGGCGATTTCTCCTGTATGATCCCGCTCTCGCTACCATGGGTTCTCGCTCAACTTGAAACTTAGAAGAAGAATACGACTCGCCTTGACTCGTCGTCAGTCATGCTTATTAATACGACAAGCAAAGAAAAATGAAATTTCAATCCACTAAATGAATTTTAGACAGGTAATAAGGAAAATATTTGGCGTTTCATTCTTGAAATTCAGATATTAACAATTGGATTCAAACAAATAACAACACATATTAGGACCCAACTTTCCTTTTATAGGACGGATTGAACTAACATAATAAATGTCAGCCAATCGGCTTGGTCGTAATATTGAAGCATCCAGATATAAACTGTTTATATAGTCACAGAGCGGCTGTGATAGAAAGACACTCACTTTTAAATAAAATCAGCTGTCATTGGTCAATTTACTTTAATAGAGAATGTTGTTGAGAGAATAGAAAAAGAGGGGGGGGGGCATTAATGTATTAATGTGAATACACAATTTCTATGACTTTGATCAGTGAATTTGACTTCACAGTAGATTTTCTTTTCAGCAAATGACGAAGGCGCACGTACGTTGTGAAAAAAAAATGTCGTTCTCCTTCATCCTTTACATAGAAGCACTATGGGTATTTTTATGAAATTAACAGAATTCTTTTTATCAAAACTCCATTATCTGACATATCCTTTTCGTGCATATACATGTATGCAAGGTAATCTAGCGGAAAGTACATGCAGGAAAATGCGCAATCGCGGGTTTTTGGTTCTCTTTCCCCGTTGTGTACGATTCGTTAGTCTATTCGTATTAAAAGCATATTATAGCGATTTTCTTGTTTATCTTTCGTCAGATACGGTTATAATAGTGGCCAAAATGTTGGACAGTCGAACAGATACACATGTACATGTAGTACTAACTATATTGGCATTATATATACATGTAAGAAAGTTTTGATCGGTCAAGTTTGATTTTATTTGACCTACAAGTTGTGCATGTTGCATATGAAATCATTAAGTATTGCACGTGCAGTCATTTAATTCACTGTCGCCTGCGACTTTTCATATTATAACAGTAATGAAACGATTCTAGTAAGGAAGATATCAACGTTGCGGGTAACTGACAGAGATTTTTTCAAATGGACAAGTCTTTCAGTTAAAATACTTATAGGGGGATACGTGTGAGAAGTGCTCACAACACCCTACGGCTATAATACACAGACACGTTGTTTCATTGTTTATAGATGTTTGTGCCTTTTGTTGTATTAATTATAAAGGATCGTGAAAGAAAATGAAAAAATCAACTGGCGTTTGAATTGCTTTGCATTAATACACACGTCGGAAATACATGTAGCACATAATGTTACACTTTGAAAGCTGTCACTTTCAATAAATGTATGCATTCAAAGGCCTTTAGTGACTGTTTTTGATAGAACATGGTAAATATGTTATTCTGTCCTACATGTGCATGTACATGTATAGGTGGGTAATAATGTAGGGGGCAGGGATATATATTTTTTCTAATTTGTTTTATTTACACTTAATTCAGATATCAACCTAAGAATCTTTTTGAAATATTTTGATGGCCCTCAAAAGGGCCGTTTAAATATGTGGAAACTGACATCTGGGGCACATGAACATGTTCACCGTCTAGGGATTCTAGTCTGCGTAACAGCCGGGATGGTGATTCTAAAAGGTATATAAGTTGCTTTCATGATGAACTGTGACAGCAACACTCTGGTATCTTATGTTAGGCTTGACTTTGGTCGCGGGCGATTTCTCCTGTATGATCCCGCTCTCGCTACCATGGGTTCTCGCTCAACTTGAAACTTAGAAGAAGAATACGACTCGCCTTGACTCGTCGTCAGTCATGCTTATTAATACGACAAGCAAAGAAAAATGAAATTTCAATCCACTAAATGAATTTTAGACAGGTAATAAGGAAAATATTTGGCGTTTCATTCTTGAAATTCAGATATTAACAATTGGATTCAAACAAATAACAACACATATTAGGACCCAACTTTCCTTTTATAGGACGGATTGAACTAACATAATAAATGTCAGCCAATCGGCTTGGTCGTAATATTGAAGCATCCAGATATAAACTGTTTATATAGTCACAGAGCGGCTGTGATAGAAAGACACTCACTTTTAAATAAAATCAGCTGTCATTGGTCAATTTACTTTAATAGAGAATGTTGTTGAGAGAATAGAAAAAGAGGGGGGGGGGCATTAATGTACTAATGTGAATACACAATTTCTATGACTTTGATCAGTGAATTTGACTTCACAGTAGATTTTATTTTCAGCAAATGACGAAGGCGCACGTACGTTGTGAAAAAAAAAATGTCGTTCTCCTTCATCCTTTACATAGAAGCACTATGGGTATTTTTATGAAATTAACAGAATTCTTTTTATCAAAACTCCATTATCTGACATATCCTTTTCGTGCATATACATGTATGCAAGGTAATCTAGCGGAAAGTACATGCAGGAAAATGCGCAATCGCCGGTTTTTGGTTCTCTTTCTCCGTTGTGTACGATTCGTTAGTCTATTCGTATTAAAAGCATATTATAGCGATTTTCTTGTTTATCTTTCGTCAGAAACAGTTATAATAGTGGCCAAAATGTTGGACAGTCGAACAGATACACATGTACATGTAGTACTAACTACATTGGCATTATATATACATGTAAGAAAGTTTTGATCGGTCAAGTTTGATTTTATTTGACCTACAAGTTGTGCATGTTGCATATGAAATCATTAAGTATTGCACGTGCAGTCATTTAATTCACTGTCGCCTGCGACTTTTCATATTATAACAGTAATGAAACGATTCTAGTAAGGAAGATATCAACGTTGCGGGTAACTGACAGAGATTTTTTCAAATGGACAAGTCTTTCAGTTAAAATACTTATAGGGGGAGAGGGGTGATAAGTGCTCACAACACCTTACGGCTATAATACACAGACACGTTGTTTCATTGTTTATAGATGTTTATGCCTTTTGTTGTATTAATTATAAAGGATCGTGAAAGAAAATGAAAAGATCAACTGGCGTTTGAATTGCTTTGCATTAATACACACGTCGGAAATACATGTAGCACATAATGTTACACTTTGAAAGCTGTCACTTTCAATAAATGTATGCATTCAAAGGCCTTTAGTGACTGTTTTTGATAGAACATGGTAAATATGTTATTCTGTCCTACATGTGCATGTACATGTATAGGTGGGTAATAATGTAGGGGGCAGGGATATATATTTTTTCTAATTTGTTTTATTTACACTTAATTCAGATATCAACCTAAGAATCTTTTTGAAATATTTTGATGGCCCTCAAAAGGGCCGTTTAAATATGTGGAAACTGACATCTGGGGCACATGAACATGTTCACCGTCTAGGGATTCTACTCTGCGTAACAGCCGGGATGGTGATTCTAAAAGGTATATAAGTTGCTTTCATGATGAACTGTGACAGCAACACTCTGGTATCTTATGTTAGGCTTGACTTTGGTCGCGGGCGATTTCTCCTGTATGATCCCGCTCTCGCTACCATTGGTTCTCGCTCAACTTGAAACTTAGAAGAAGAATACGACTCGCCTTGACTCGTCGTCAGTCATGCTTATTAATACGACAAGCAAAGAAAAATGAAATTTCAATCCACTAAATGAATTTTAGACAGGTAATAAGGAAAATATTTGGCGTTTCATTCTTGAAATTCAGATATTAACAATTGGATTCAAACAAATAACAACACATATTAGGACCCAACTTTTCTTTTGTAGGACGGATTGAACTAACATAATAAATGTCAGTCAATCGGCTTGGTCGTAATATTGAAGCATCCAGATATAAACTGTTTATATAGTCACAGAGCGGCTGTGATAGAAAGACACTCACTTTTAAATAAAATCAGCTGTCATTGGTCAATTTACTTTAATAGAGAATGCTGTTGAGAGAATAGAAAAAGAGGGGGGGCATTAATGTACTAATGTGAATACACAATTTCTATGACTTTGATCAGTGAATTTGACTTCACAGTAGATTTTCTTTTCAGCAAATGACGAAGGCGCACGTACGTTGTGAAAAAAAAAATGTCGTTCTCCTTCATCCTTTACATAGAAGCACTATGGGTATTTTTATGAAATTAACAGAATTCTTTTTATCAAAACTCCATTATCTGACATATCCTTTTCGTGCATATACATGTATGCAAGGTAATCTAGCGGAAAGTACATGCAGGAAAATGCGCAATCGCCGGTTTTTGGTTCTCTTTCTCCGTTGTGTACGATTCGTTAGTCTATTCGTATTAAAAGCATATTATAGCGATTTTCTTGTTTATCTTTCGTCAGAAACAGTTATAATAGTGGCCAAAATGTTGGACAGTCGAACAGATACACATGTACATGTAGTACTAACTACATTGGCATTATATATACATGTAAGAAAGTTTTGATCGGTCAAGTTTGATTTTATTTGACCTACAAGTTGTGCATGTTGCATATGAAATCATTAAGTATTGCACGTGCAGTCATTTAATTCACTGTCGCCTGCGACTTTTCATATTATAACAGTAATGAAACGATTCTAGTAAGGAAGATATCAACGTTGCGGGTAACTGACAGAGATTTTTTCAAATGGACAAGTCTTTCAGTTAAAATACTTATAGGGGGAGAGGGGTGATAAGTGCTCACAACACCTTACGGCTATAATACACAGACACGTTGTTTCATTGTTTATAGATGTTTATGCCTTTTGTTGTATTAATTATAAAGGATCGTGAAAGAAAATGAAAAGATCAACTGGCGTTTGAATTGCTTTGCATTAATACACACGTCGGAAATACATGTAGCACATAATGTTACACTTTGAAAGCTGTCACTTTCAATAAATGTATGCATTCAAAGGCCTTTAGTGACTGTTTTTGATAGAACATGGTAAATATGTTATTCTGTCCTACATGTGCATGTACATGTATAGGTGGGTAATAATGTAGGGGGCAGGGATATATATTTTTTCTAATTTGTTTTATTTACACTTAATTCAGATATCAACCTAAGAATCTTTTTGAAATATTTTGATGGCCCTCAAAAGGGCCGTTTAAATATGTGGAAACTGACATCTGGGGCACATGAACATGTTCACCGTCTAGGGATTCTACTCTGCGTAACAGCCGGGATGGTGATTCTAAAAGGTATATAAGTTGCTTTCATGATGAACTGTGACAGCAACACTCTGGTATCTTATGTTAGGCTTGACTTTGGTCGCGGGCGATTTCTCCTGTATGATCCCGCTCTCGCTACCATTGGTTCTCGCTCAACTTGAAACTTAGAAGAAGAATACGACTCGCCTTGACTCGTCGTCAGTCATGCTTATTAATACGACAAGCAAAGAAAAATGAAATTTCAATCCACTAAATGAATTTTAGACAGGTAATAAGGAAAATATTTGGCGTTTCATTCTTGAAATTCAGATATTAACAATTGGATTCAAACAAATAACAACACATATTAGGACCCAACTTTTCTTTTGTAGGACGGATTGAACTAACATAATAAATGTCAGTCAATCGGCTTGGTCGTAATATTGAAGCATCCAGATATAAACTGTTTATATAGTCACAGAGCGGCTGTGATAGAAAGACACTCACTTTTAAATAAAATCAGCTGTCATTGGTCAATTTACTTTAATAGAGAATGCTGTTGAGAGAATAGAAAAAGAGGGGGGGCATTAATGTACTAATGTGAATACACAATTTCTATGACTTTGATCAGTGAATTTGACTTCACAGTAGATTTTATTTTCAGCAAATGACGAAGGCGCACGTACGTTGTGAAAAAAAAAATGTCGTTCTCCTTCATCCTTTACATAGAAGCACTATGGGTATTTTTATGAAATTAACAGAATTCTTTTTATCAAAACTCCATTATCTGACATATCCTTTTCGTGCATATACATGTATGCAAGGTAATCTAGCGGAAAGTACATGCAGGAAAATGCGCAATCGCGGGTTTTTGGTTCTCTTTCTCCGTTGTGTACGATTCGTTAGTCTATTCGTATTAAAAGCATATTATAGCGATTTTCTTGTTTATCTTTCGTCAGAAACAGTTATAATAGTGGCCAAAATGTTGGACAGTCGAACAGACACACATGTACATGTAGTACTAACTACATTGGCATTATATATACATGTCAGAAAGTTTTGATCGGTCAAGTTTGATTTTATTTGACCTACAAGTTGTGCATGTTGCATATGAAATCATTAAGTATTGCACGTGCAGTCATTTAATTCACTGTCGCCTGCGACTTTTCATATTATAACAGTAATGAAACGATTCTAGTAAGGAAGATATCAACGTTGCGGGTAACTGACAGAGATTTTTTCAAATGGACAAGTCTTTCAGTTAAAATACTTATAGGGGGATACGGGTGATAAGTGCTCACAACACCTTACGGCTATAATACACAGACACGTTGTTTCATTGTTTATAGATGTTTATGCCTTTTGTTGTATTAATTATAAAGGATCGTGAAAGAAAATGAAAAGATCAACTGGCGTTTGAATTGCTTTGCATTAATACACACGTCGGAAATACATGTAGCACATAATGTTACACTTTGAAAGCTGTCACTTTCAATAAATGTATGCATTCAAAGGCCTTTAGTGACTGTTTTTGATAGAACATGGTAAATATGTTATTCTGACCTACATGTGCATGTACATGTATAGGTGGGTAATAATGTAGGGGGCAGGGATATATATTTTTTTAAAATTTGTTTTATTTACACTTAATTCAGATATCAACCTAAGAATCTTTTTGAAATATTTTGATGGCCCTCAAAAGGGCCGTTTAAATATGTGGAAACTGACATCTGGGGCACATGTACATGTTCACCGTCTAGGGATTCTAGTCTGCGTAACAGCCGGGATGGTGATTCTAAAAGGTATATAAGTTGCTTTCATGATGAACTGTGACAGCAACACTCTGGTATCTTATGTTAGGCTTGACTTTGGTCGCGGGCGATTTCTCCTGTATGATCCCGCTCTCGCTACCATGGGTTCTCGCTCAACTTGAAACTTAGAAGAATACGACTCGCCTTGACTCGTCGTCAGTCATGCTTATTAATACGACAAGCAAAGAAAAATGAAATTTCAATCCACTAAATGAATTTTAGACAGGTAATAAGGAAAATATTTGGCGTTTCATTCTTGAAATTCAGATATTAACAATTGGATTCAAACAAATAACAACACATATTAGGACCCAACTTTCCTTTTATAGGACGGATTGAACTAATATAATAAATGTCAGCCAATCGGCTTGGTCGTAATATTGAAGCATCCAGATATAAACTGTTTATATAGTCACAGAGCGGCTGTGATAGAAAGACACTCACTTTTAAATAAAATCAGCTGTCATTGGTCAATTTACTTTAATAGAGAATGTTGTTGAGAGAATAGAAAAAGAGGGGGGGGGGCATTAATGTACTAATGTGAATACACAATTTCTATGACTTTGATCAGTGAATTTGACTTCACAGTAGATTTTATTTTCAGCAAATGACGAAGGTGCACGTACGTTGTGAAAAAAAAATGTCGTTCTCCTTCATCCTTTACATAGAAGCACTATGGGTATTTTTATGAAATTAACAGAATTCTTTTTATCAAAACTCCATTATCTGACATATCCTTTTCGTGCATATACATGTATGCAAGGTAATCTAGCGGAAAGTACATGCAGGAAAATGCGCAATCGCGGGTTTTTGGTTCTCTTTCTCCGTTGTGTACGATTCGTTAGTCTATTCGTATTAAAAGCATATTATAGCGATTTTCTTGTTTATCTTTCGTCAGATACGGTTATAATAGTAGCCAAAATGTTGGACAGTCGAACAGATACACATGTACATGTAGTACTAACTACATTGGCATTATATATACATGTAAGAAAGTTTTGATCGGTCAAGTTTGATTTTATTTGACCTACAAGTTGTGCATGTTGCATATGAAATCATTAAGTATTGCACGTGCAGTCATTTAATTCACTGTCGCCTGCGACTTTTCATATTATAACAGTAATGAAACGGTTCTAGTAAGGAAGATATCAACGTTGCGGGTAACTGACGGAGATTTTTTCAAATGGACAAGTCTTTCAGTTAAAATACTTATAGGGGGATAGGGGTGAGAAGTGCTCACAACACCTTACGGCTATAATACACAGACAGGTTGTTTCATTGTTTATAGATGTTTATGCCTTTTGTTGTATTAATTATAAAGAATCGTGAAAAAAAAATGAAAAGATCAACTGGCATTTGAATTGCTTTGCATTAATACACACGTCGGAAATACATGTAGCACATAATGTTACACTTTGAAAGCTGTCACTTTCAATAAATGTATGCATTCAAAGGCCTTTAGTGACTGTTTTTGATAGAACATGGTAAATATGTTATTCTGTTCTACATGTGCATGTACATGTATAGGTGGGTAATAATGTAGGGGGCAGGGATATATATTTTTCCTAATTTGTTTTATTTACACTTAATTCAGATATCAACCTAAGAATCTTTTTGAAATATTTTGATGGCCCTCAAAAGGGCCGTTTAAATATGTGGAAACTGACATCTGGGGCACATGTACATGTTCACCGTCTAGGGATTCTAGTCTGCGTAACAGCCGGGATGGTGATTCTAAAAGGTATATAAGTTGCTTTCATGATGAACTGTGACAGCAACACTCTGGTATCTTATGTTAGGCTTGACTTTGGTCGCGGGCGATTTCTCCTGTATGATCCCGCTCTCGCTACCATGGGTTCTCGCTCAACTTGAAACTTAGAAGAATACGACTCGCCTTGACTCGTCGTCAGTCATGCTTATTAATACGACAAGCAAAGAAAAATGAAATTTCAATCCACTAAATGAATTTTAGACAGGTAATAAGGAAAATATTTGGCGTTTCATTCTTGAAATTCAGATATTAACAATTGGATTCAAACAAATAACAACACATATTAGGACCCAACTTTCCTTTTGTAGGACGGATTGAACTAACATAATAAATGTCAGCCAATCGGCTTGGTCGTAATATTGAAGCATCCAGATATAAACTGTTTATATAGTCACAGAGCGGCTGTGATAGAAAGACACTCACTTTTAAATAAAATCAGCTGTCATTGGTCAATTTACTTTAATAGAGAATGTTGTTGAGAGAATAGAAAAAGAGGGGGTGGGGGGGCATTAATGTACTAATGTGAATACACAATTTCTATGACTTTGATCAGTGAATTTGACTTCACAGTAGATTTTATTTTCAGCAAATGACGAAGGCGCACGTACGTTGTGAAAAAATGTCGTTCTCCTTCATCCTTTATATAGAAGCACTATGGGTATTTTTATGAAATTAACAGAATTCTTTTTATCAAAACTCCATTATCTGACATATCCTTTTCGTGCATATACATGTATGCAAGGTAATCTAGCGGAAAGTACATGCTGGAAAATGCGCAATCGCCGGTTTTTGGTTCTCTTTCTCCGTTGTGTACGATTCGTTAGTCTATTCGTATTAAAAGCATATTATAGAGATTTTCTTGTTTATCTTTCGTCAGATACGGTTATAATAGTGGCCAAAATGTTGGACAGTCGAACAGATACACATGTACATGTAGTACTAACTATATTGGCATTATATATACATGTAAGAAAGTTTTGATCGGTCAAGTTTGATTTTATTTGACCTACAAGTTGTGCATGTTGCATATGAAATCATTAAGTATTGCACGTGCAGTCATTTAATTCACTGTCGCCTGCGACTTTTCATATTATAACAGTAATGAAACGATTCTAGTAAGGAAGATATCAACGTTGCGGGTAACTGACAGAGATTTTTTCAAATGGACAAGTCTTTCAGTTAAAATACTTATAGGGGGAGAGGGGTGATAAGTGCTCACAACACCTTACGGCTATAATACACAGACACGTTGTTTCATTGTTTATAGATGTTTATGCCTTTTGTTGTATTAATTATAAAGGATCGTGAAAGAAAATGAAAAGATCAACTGGCGTTTGAATTGCTTTGCATTAATACACACGTCGGAAATACATGTAGCACATAATGTTACACTTTGAAAGCTGTCACTTTCAATAAATGTATGCATTCAAAGGCCTTTAGTGACTGTTTTTGATAGAACATGGTAAATATGTTATTCTGTCCTACATGTGCATGTACATGTATAGGTGGGTAATAATGTAGGGGGCAGGGATATATATTTTTCCTAATTTGTTTTATTTACACTTAATTCAGATATCAACCTAAGAATCTTTTTGAAATATTTTGATGGCCCTCAAAAGGACCGTTTAAATATGTGGAAACTGACATCTGGGGCACATGTACATGTTCACCGTCTAGGGATTCTAGTCTGCGTAACAGCCGGGATGGTGATCCTAAAAGGTATATAAGTTGCTTTCATGATGAACTGTGACAGCAACACTCTGGTATCTTATGTTAGGCTTGACTTTGGTCCCGGGCGATTTCTCCTGTATGATCCCGCTCTCGCTACCATGGGTTCTCGCTCAACTTGAACCTTAGAAGAAGAATACGACTCGCCTTGACTCGTCGTCAGTCATGCTTATTAATACGACAAGCAAAGAAAAATGAAATTTCAATCCACTAAATGAATTTTAGACAGGTAATAAGGAAAATATTTGGCGTTTCATTCTTGAAATTCAGATATTAACAATTGGATTCAAACAAATAACAACACATATTAGGACTCAACTTTCCTTTTATAGGACGGATTGAACTAACATAATAAATGTCAGCCAATCGGCTTGGTCGTAATATTGAAGCATCCAGATATAAACTGTTTATATAGTCACAGAGCGGCTGTGAAAGAAAGACACTCACTTTTAAATAAAATCAGCTGTCATTGGTCAATTTACTTTAATAGAGAATGTTGTTGAGAGAATAGAAAAAGAGGGGGGGGGCATTAATGTACTAATGTGAATACACAATTTCTATGACTTTGATCAGTGAATTTGACTTCACAGTAGATTTTATTTTCAGCAAATGACGAAGGCGCACGGACGTTGTGAAAAAATGTCGTTCTCCTTCATCCTTTATATAGAAGCACTATGGGTATTTTTATGAAATTAACAGAATTCTTTTTATCAAAACTCCATTATCTGACATATCCTTTTCGTGCATATACATGTATGCAAGGTAATCTAGCGGAAAGTACATGCTGGAAAATGCGCAATCGCCGGTTTTTGGTTCTCTTTCTCCGTTGTGTTCGATTCGTTAGTCTATTCGTATTAAAAGCATATTATAGAGATTTTCTTGTTTATCTTTCGTCAGATACGGTTATAATAGTGGCCAAAATGTTGGACAGTCGAACAGATACACATGTACATGTAGTACTAACTATATTGGCATTATATATACATGTAAGAAAGTTTTGATCGGTCAAGTTTGATTTTATTTGACCTACAAGTTGTGCATGTTGCATATGAAATCATTAAGTATTGCACGTGCAGTCATTTAATTCACTGTCGCCTGCGACTTTTCATATTATAACAGTAATGAAACGATTCTAGTAAGGAAGATATCAACGTTGCGGGTAACTGACAGAGATTTTTTCAAATGGACAAGTCTTTCAGTTAAAATACTTATAGGGGGAGACGGGTGATAAGTGCTCACAACACCTTACGGCTATAATACACAGACACGTTGTTTCATTGTTTATAGATGTTTATGCCTTTTGTTGTATTAATTATAAAGGATCGTGAAAGAAAATGAAAAGATCAACTGGCGTTTGAATTGCTTTGCATTAATACACACGTCGGAAATACATGTAGCACATAATGTTACACTTTGAAAGCTGTCACTTTCAATAAATGTATGCATTCAAAGGCCTTTAGTGACTGTTTTTGATAGAACATGGTAAATATGTTATTCTGTCCTACATGTGCATGTACATGTATAGGTGGGTAATAATGTAGGGGGCAGGGATATATATTTTTCCTAATTTGTTTTATTTACACTTAATTCAGATATCAACCTAAGAATCTTTTTGAAATATTTTGATGGCCCTCAAAAGGGCCGTTTAAATATGTGGAAACTGACATCTGGGGCACATGTACATGTTCACCGTCTAGGGATTCTAGTCTGCGTAACAGCCGGGATGGTGATTCTAAAAGGTATATAAGTTGCTTTCATGATGAACTGTGACAGCAACACTCTGGTATCTTATGTTAGGCTTGACTTTGGTCGCGGGCGATTTCTCCTGTATGATCCCGCTCTCGCTACCATGGGTTCTCGCTCAACTTGAAACTTAGAAGAAGAATACGACTCGCCTTGACTCGTCGTCAGTCATGCTTATTAATACGACAAGCAAAGAAAAATGAAATTTCAATCCACTAAATGAATTTTAGACAGGTAATAAGGAAAATATTTGGCGTTTCATTCTTGAAATTCAGATATTAACAATTGGATTCAAACAAATAACAACACATATTAGGACCCAACTTTCCTTTTATAGGACGGATTGAACTAACATAATAAATGTCAGCCAATCGGCTTGGTCGTAATATTGAAGCATCCAGATATAAACTGTTTATATAGTCACAGAGCGGCTGTGATAGAAAGACACTCACTTTTAAATAAAATCAGCTGTCATTGGTCAATTTACTTTAATAGAGAATGTTGTTGAGAGAATAGAAAAAGAGGGGGGGCATTAATGTATTAATGTGAATACACAATTTCTATGACTTTGATCAGTGAATTTGACTTCACAGTAGATTTTCTTTTCAGCAAATGACGAAGGCGCACGGACGTTGTGAAAAAATGTCGTTCTCCTTCATCCTTTACATAGAAGCACTATGGGTATTTTTATGAAATTAACAGAATTCTTTTTATCAAAACTCCATTATCTGACATATCCTTTTCGTGCATATACATGTATGCAAGGTAATCTAGCGGAAAGTACATGCTGGAAAATGCGCAATCGCCGGTTTTTGGTTCTCTTTCTCCGTTGTGTTCGATTCGTTAGTCTATTCGTATTAAAAGCATATTATAGAGATTTTCTTGTTTATCTTTCGTCAGAAACAGTTATAATAGTGGCCAAAATGTTGGACAGTCGAACAGATACACATGTACATGTAGTACTAACTATATTGGCATTATATATACATGTAAGAAAGTTTTGATCGGTCAAGTTTGATTTTATTTGACCTACAAGTTGTGCATGTTGCATATGAAATCATTAAGTATTGCACGTGCAGTCATTTAATTCACTGTCGCCTGCGACTTTTCATATTATAACAGTAATGAAACGATTCTAGTAAGGAAGATATCAACGTTGCGGGTAACTGACAGAGATTTTTTCAAATGGACAAGTCTTTCAGTTAAAATACTTATAGGGGGAGAGGGGTGATAAGTGCTCACAACACCTTACGGCTATAATACACAGACACGTTGTTTCATTGTTTATAGATGTTTATGCCTTTTGTTGTATTAATTATAAAGGATCGTGAAAGAAAATGAAAAGATCAACTGGCGTTTGAATTGCTTTGCATTAATACACACGTCGGAAATACATGTAGCACATAATGTTACACTTTGAAAGCTGTCACTTTCAATAAACGTATGCATTCAAAGGCCTTTAGTGACTGTTTTTGATAGAACATGGTAAATATGTTATTCTGTTCTACATGTGCATGTACATGTATAGGTGGGTAATAATGTAGGGGGCAGGGATATATATTTTTTTTAAATTTGTTTTATTTACACTTAATTCAGATATCAACCTAAGAATCTTTTTGAAATATTTTGATGGCCCTCAAAAAGACCGTTTAAATGTGTGGAAACTGACATCTGGGGCACATGTACATGTTCACCGTCTAGGGATTCTACTCTGCGTAACAGCCGGGATGGTGATTCTAAAAGGTATATAAGTTGCTTTCATGATGAACTGTGACAGCAACACTCTGGTATCTTATGTTAGGCTTGACTTTGGTCGCGGGCGATTTCTCCTGTATGATCCCGCTCTCGCTACCATGGGTTCTCGCTCAACTTGAAACTTAGAAGAAGAATACGACTCGCCTTGACTCGTCGTCAGTCATGCTTATTAATACGACAAGCAAAGAAAAATGAAATTTCAATCCACTAAATGAATTTTAGACAGGTAATAAGGAAAATATTTGGCGTTTCATTCTTGAAATTCAGATATTAACAATTGGATTCAAACAAATAACAACACATATTAGGACTCAACTTTCCTTTTATAGGACGGATTGAACTAACATAATAAATGTCAGCCAATCGGCTTGGTCGTAATATTGAAGCATCCAGATATAAACTGTTTATATAGTCACAGAGCGGCTGTGATAGAAAGACACTCACTTTTAAATAAAATCAGCTGTCATTGGTCAATTTACTTTAATAGAGAATGTTGTTGAGAGAATAGAAAAAGAGGGGGGGCATTAATGTATTAATGTGAATACACAATTTCTATGACTTTGATCAGTGAATTTGACTTCACAGTAGATTTTCTTTTCAGCAAATGACGAAGGCGCACGGACGTTGTGAAAAAATGTCGTTCTCCTTCATCCTTTACATAGAAGCACTATGGGTATTTTTATGAAATTAACAGAATTCTTTTTATCAAAACTCCATTATCTGACATATCCTTTTCGTGCATATACATGTATGCAAGGTAATCTAGCGGAAAGTACATGCTGGAAAATGCGCAATCGCCGGTTTTTGGTTCTCTTTCTCCGTTGTGTTCGATTCGTTAGTCTATTCGTATTAAAAGCATATTATAGAGATTTTCTTGTTTATCTTTCGTCAGAAACAGTTATAATAGTGGCCAAAATGTTGGACAGTCGAACAGATACACATGTACATGTAGTACTAACTATATTGGCATTATATATACATGTAAGAAAGTTTTGATCGGTCAAGTTTGATTTTATTTGACCTACAAGTTGTGCATGTTGCATATGAAATCATTAAGTATTGCACGTGCAGTCATTTAATTCACTGTCGCCTGCGACTTTTCATATTATAACAGTAATGAAACGATTCTAGTAAGGAAGATATCAACGTTGCGGGTAACTGACAGAGATTTTTTCAAATGGACAAGTCTTTCAGTTAAAATACTTATAGGGGGAGAGGGGTGATAAGTGCTCACAACACCTTACGGCTATAATACACAGACACGTTGTTTCATTGTTTATAGATGTTTATGCCTTTTGTTGTATTAATTATAAAGGATCGTGAAAGAAAATGAAAAGATCAACTGGCGTTTGAATTGCTTTGCATTAATACACACGTCGGAAATACATGTAGCACATAATGTTACACTTTGAAAGCTGTCACTTTCAATAAACGTATGCATTCAAAGGCCTTTAGTGACTGTTTTTGATAGAACATGGTAAATATGTTATTCTGTTCTACATGTGCATGTACATGTATAGGTGGGTAATAATGTAGGGGGCAGGGATATATATTTTTTTTAAATTTGTTTTATTTACACTTAATTCAGATATCAACCTAAGAATCTTTTTGAAATATTTTGATGGCCCTCAAAAAGACCGTTTAAATGTGTGGAAACTGACATCTGGGGCACATGTACATGTTCACCGTCTAGGGATTCTACTCTGCGTAACAGCCGGGATGGTGATTCTAAAAGGTATATAAGTTGCTTTCATGATGAACTGTGACAGCAACACTCTGGTATCTTATGTTAGGCTTGACTTTGGTCGCGGGCGATTTCTCCTGTATGATCCCGCTCTCGCTACCATGGGTTCTCGCTCAACTTGAAACTTAGAAGAAGAATACGACTCGCCTTGACTCGTCGTCAGTCATGCTTATTAATACGACAAGCAAAGAAAAATGAAATTTCAATCCACTAAATGAATTTTAGACAGGTAATAAGGAAAATATTTGGCGTTTCATTCTTGAAATTCAGATATTAACAATTGGATTCAAACAAATAACAACACATATTAGGACTCAACTTTCCTTTTATAGGACGGATTGAACTAACATAATAAATGTCAGCCAATCGGCTTGGTCGTAATATTGAAGCATCCAGATATAAACTGTTTATATAGTCACAGAGCGGCTGTGATAGAAAGACACTCACTTTTAAATAAAATCAGCTGTCATTGGTCAATTTACTTTAATAGAGAATGTTGTTGAGAGAATAGAAAAAGAGGGGGGGCATTAATGTATTAATGTGAATACACAATTTCTATGACTTTGATCAGTGAATTTGACTTCACAGTAGATTTTCTTTTCAGCAAATGACGAAGGCGCACGGACGTTGTGAAAAAATGTCGTTCTCCTTCATCCTTTACATAGAAGCACTATGGGTATTTTTATGAAATTAACAGAATTCTTTTTATCAAAACTCCATTATCTGACATATCCTTTTCGTGCATATACATGTATGCAAGGTAATCTAGCGGAAAGTACATGCTGGAAAATGCGCAATCGCCGGTTTTTGGTTCTCTTTCTCCGTTGTGTTCGATTCGTTAGTCTATTCGTATTAAAAGCATATTATAGAGATTTTCTTGTTTATCTTTCGTCAGAAACAGTTATAATAGTGGCCAAAATGTTGGACAGTCGAACAGATACACATGTACATGTAGTACTAACTATATTGGCATTATATATACATGTAAGAAAGTTTTGATCGGTCAAGTTTGATTTTATTTGACCTACAAGTTGTGCATGTTGCATATGAAATCATTAAGTATTGCACGTGCAGTCATTTAATTCACTGTCGCCTGCGACTTTTCATATTATAACAGTAATGAAACGATTCTAGTAAGGAAGATATCAACGTTGCGGGTAACTGACAGAGATTTTTTCAAATGGACAAGTCTTTCAGTTAAAATACTTATAGGGGGAGAGGGGTGAGAAGTGCTCACAACACCCTACGGCTATAATACACAGACACGTTGTTTCATTGTTTATAGATGTTTGTGCCTTTTGTTGTATTAATTATAAAGGATCGTGAAAGAAAATGAAAAAATCAACTGGCGTTTGAATTGCTTTGCATTAATACACACGTCGGAAATACATGTAGCACATAATGTTACACTTTGAAAGCTGTCACTTTCAATAAATGTATGCATTCAAAGGCCTTTAGTGACTGTTTTTGATAGAACATGGTAAATATGTTATTCTGTCCTACATGTGCATGTACATGTATAGGTGGGTAATAATGTAGGGGGCAGGGATATATATTTTTTTCTAATTTCTTTTATTTACACTTAATTCAGATATCAACCTAAGAATCTTTTTGAAATATTTTGATGGCCCTCAAAAGGGCCGTTTAAATATGTGGAAACTGACATCTGGGGCACATGAACATGTTCACCGTCTAGGGATTCTACTCTGCGTAACAGCCGGGATGGTGATTCTAAAAGGTATATAAGTTGCTTTCATGATGAACTGTGACAGCAACACTCTGGTATCTTATGTTAGGCTTGACTTTGGTCGCGGGCGATTTCTCCTGTATGATCCCGCTCTCGCTACCATTGGTTCTCGCTCAACTTGAAACTTAGAAGAAGAATACGACTCGCCTTGACTCGTCGTCAGTCATGCTTATTAATACGACAAGCAAAGAAAAATGAAATTTCAATCCACTAAATGAATTTTAGACAGGTAATAAGGAAAATATTTGGCGTTTCATTCTTGAAATTCAGATATTAACAATTGGATTCAAACAAATAACAACACATATTAGGACCCAACTTTCCTTTTATAGGACGGATTGAACTAACATAATAAATGTCAGCCAATCGGCTTGGTCGTAATATTGAAGCATCCAGATATAAACTGTTTATATAGTCACAGAGCGGCTGTGATAGAAAGACACTCACTTTTAAATAAAATCAGCTGTCATTGGTCAATTTACTTTAATAGAGAATGTTGTTGAGAGAATAGAAAAAGAGGGGGGGCATTAATGTACTAATGTGAATACACAATTTCTATGACTTTGATCAGTGAATTTGACTTCACAGTAGATTTTATTTTCAGCAAATGACGAAGGCGCACGTACGTTGTGAAAACAAAAATGTCGTTCTCCTTCATCCTTTACATAGAAGCACTATGGGTATTTTTATGAAATTAACAGAATTCTTTTTATCAAAACTCCATTATCTGACATATCCTTTTCGTGCATATACATGTATGCAAGGTAATCTAGCGGAAAGTACATGCAGGAAAATGCGCAATCGCGGGTTTTTGGTTCTCTTTCTCCGTTGTGTACGATTCGTTAGTCTATTCGTATTAAAAGCATATTATAGCGATTTTCTTGTTTATCTTTCGTCAGAAACAGTTATAATAGTGGCCAAAATGTTGGACAGTCGAACAGATACACATGTACATGTAGTACTAACTATATTGGCATTATATATACATGTAAGAAAGTTTTGATCGGTCAAGTTTGATTTTATTTGACCTACAAGTTGTGCATGTTGCATATGAAATCATTAAGTATTGCACGTGCAGTCATTTAATTCACTGTCGCCTGCGACTTTTCATATTATAACAGTAATGAAACGATTCTAGTAAGGAAGATATCAACGTTGCGGGTAACTGACAGAGATTTTTTCAAATGGACAAGTCTTTCAGTTAAAATACTTATAGGGGGAGAGGGGTGATAAGTGCTCACAACACCTTACGGCTATAATACACAGACACGTTGTTTCATTGTTTATAGATGTTTATGCCTTTTGTTGTATTAATTATAAAGGATCGTGAAAGAAAATGAAAAGATCAACTGGCGTTTGAATTGCTTTGCATTAATACACACGTCGGAAATACATGTAGCACATAATGTTACACTTTGAAAGCTGTCACTTTCAATAAATGTATGCATTCAAAGGCCTTTAGTGACTGTTTTTGATAGAACATGGTAAATATGTTATTCTATCCTACATGTGCATGTACATGTATAGGTGGGTAATAATGTAGGGGGCAGGGATATATATTTTTTCTAATTTGTTTTATTTACACTTAATTCAGATATCAACCTAAGAATCTTTTTGAAATATTTTGATGGCCCTCAAAAGGGCCGTTTAAATATGTGGAAACTGACATCTGGGGCACATGAACATGTTCACCGTCTAGGGATTCTACTCTGCGTAACAGCCGGGATGGTGATTCTAAAAGGTATATAAGTTGCTTTCATGATGAACTGTGACAGCAACACTCTGGTATCTTATGTTAGGCTTGACTTTGGTCGCGGGCGATTTCTCCTGTATGATCCCGCTCTCGCTACCATGGGTTCTCGCTCAACTTGAAACTTAGAAGAAGAATACGACTCGCCTTGACTCGTCGTCAGTCATGCTTATTAATACGACAAGCAAAGAAAAATGAAATTTCAATCCACTAAATGAATTTTAGACAGGTAATAAGGAAAATATTTGGCGTTTCATTCTTGAAATTCAGATATTAACAATTGGATTCAAACAAATAACAACACATATTAGGACCCAACTTTTCTTTTGTAGGACGGATTGAACTAACATAATAAATGTCAGTCAATCGGCTTGGTCGTAATATTGAAGCATCCAGATATAAACTGTTTATATAGTCACAGAGCGGCTGTGATAGAAAGACACTCACTTTTAAATAAAATCAGCTGTCATTGGTCAATTTACTTTAATAGAGAATGTTGTTGAGAGAATAGAAAAAGAGGGGGGGGGGGCATTAATGTACTAATGTGAATACACAATTTCTATGACTTTGATCAGTGAATTTGACTTCACAGTAGATTTTATTTTCAGCAAATGACGAAGGCGCACGTACGTTGTGAAAAAAAAATGTCGTTCTCCTTCATCCTTTACATAGAAGCACTATGGGTATTTTTATGAAATTAACAGAATTCTTTTTATCAAAACTCCATTATCTGACATATCCTTTTCGTGCATATACATGTATGCAAGGTAATCTAGCGGAAAGTACATGCAGGAAAATGCGCAATCGCGGGTTTTTGGTTCTCTTTCTCCGTTGTGTACGATTCGTTAGTCTATTCGTATTAAAAGCATATTATAGCGATTTTCTTGTTTATCTTTCGTCAGATACGGTTATAATAGTAGCCAAAATGTTGGACAGTCGAACAGATACACATGTACATGTAGTACTAACTACATTGGCATTATATATACATGTAAGAAAGTTTTGATCGGTCAAGTTTGATTTTATTTGACCTACAAGTTGTGCATGTTGCATATGAAATCATTAAGTATTGCACGTGCAGTCATTTAATTCACTGTCGCCTGCGACTTTTCATATTATAACAGTAATGAAACGATTCTAGTAAGGAAGATATCAACGTTGCAGGTAACTGACAGAGATTTTTTCAAATGGACAAGTCTTTCAGTTAAAATACTTATAGGGGGATACGGGTGAGAAGTGCTCACAACACCTTACGGCTATAATACACAGACACATTGTTTCATTGTTTATAGATGTGTATGCCTTTTGTTGTATTAATTATAAAGGATCGTGAAAGAAAATGAAAAGATCAACTGGCGTTTGAATTGCTTTGCATTAATACACACGTCGGAAATACATGTAGCACATAATGTTACACTTTGAAAGCTGTCACTTTCAATAAATGTATGCATTCAAAGGCCTTTAGTGACTGTTTTTGATAGAACATGGTAAATATGTTATTCTGACCTACATGTGCATGTACATGTATAGGTGGGTAATAATGTAGGGGGCAGGGATATATATTTTTTTAAAATTTGTTTTATTTACACTTAATTCAGATATCAACCTAAGAATCTTTTTGAAATATTTTGATGGCCCTCAAAAGGGCCGTTTAAATATGTGGAAACTGACATCTGGGGCACATGTACATGTTCACCGTCTAGGGATTCTAGTCTGCGTAACAGCCGGGATGGTGATTCTAAAAGGTATATAAGTTGCTTTCATGATGAACTGTGACAGCAACACTCTGGTATCTTATGTTAGGCTTGACTTTGGTCGCGGGCGATTTCTCCTGTATGATCCCGCTCTCGCTACCATGGGTTCTCGCTCAACTTGAAACTTAGAAGAAGAATACGACTCGCCTTGACTCGTCGTCAGTCATGCTTATTAATACGACAAGCAAAGAAAAATGAAATTTCAATCCACTAAATGAATTTTAGACAGGTAATAAGGAAAATATTTGGCGTTTCATTCTTGAAATTCAGATATTAACAATTGGATTCAAACAAATAACAACACATATTAGGACCCAACTTTCCTTTTATAGGACGGATTGAACTAACATAATAAATGTTAGCCAATCAACTTGGTCGTAATATTGAAGCATCCAGATATAAACTGTTTATATAGTCACAGAGCGGCTGTGATAGAAAGACACTCACTTTTAAATAAAATCAGCTGTCATTGGTCAATTTACTTTAATAGAGAATGTTGTTGAGAGAATAGAAAAAGAGGGGGGCATTAATGTACTAATGTGAATACACAATTTCTATGACTTTGATCAGTGAATTTGACTGCACAGTAGATTTTATTTTCAGCAAATGACGAAGGCGCACGTACGTTGTGAAAAAAAAATGTCGTTCTCCTTCATCCTTTACATAGAAGCACTATGGGTATTTTTATGAAATTAACAGAATTCTTTTTATCAAAACTCCATTATCTGACATATCCTTTTCGTGCATATACATGTATGCAAGGTAATCTAGCGAAAAGTACATGCAGGAAAATGCGCAATCGCGGGTTTTTGGTTCTCTTTCTCCGTTGTGTACGATTCGTTAGTCTATTCGTATTAAAAGCATATGATAGCGATTTTCTTGTTTATCTTTCGTCAGATACGGTTATAATAGTGGCCAAAATGTTGGACAGTCAAACAGATACACATGTACATGTAGTACTAACTACATTGGCATTATATATACATGTAAGAAAGTTTTGATCGGTCAAGTTTGATTTTATTTGACCTACAAGTTGTGCATGTTGCATATGAAATCATTAAGTATTGCACGTGCAGTCATTTAATTCACTGTCGCCTGCGACTTTTCATATTATAACAGTAATGAAACGATTCTAGTAAGGAAGATATCAACTTTGCGGGTAACTGACAGAGATTTTTTCAAATGGACAAGTCTTTCAGTTAAAATACTTATAGGGGGATAAGGGTGAGAAGTGCTCACAACACCTTACGGCTATAATACACAGACACATTGTTTCATTTTTTATAGATGTGTATGCCTTTTGTTGTATTAATTATAAAGGATCGTGAAAGAAAATGAAAAGATCAACTGGCGTTTGAATTGCTTTGCATTAATACACACGTCGGAAATACATGTAGCACATAATGTTACCCTTTGAAAGCTGTCACTTTCAATAAATGTATGCATTCAAAGACCTTTAGTGACTGTTTTTGATAGAACATGGTAAATATGTTATTCTGACCTACATGTGCATGTACATGTATAGGTGGGTAATAATGTAGGGGGCAGGGATATATATTTTTTTAAAATTTGTTTTATTTACACTTAATTCAGATATCAACCTAAGAATCTTTTTGAAATATTTTGATGGCCCTCAAAAGGGCCGTTTAAATATGTGGAAACTGACATCTGGGGCACATGTACATGTTCACCGTCTAGGGATTCTAGTCTGCGTAACAGCCGGGATGGTGATTCTAAAAGGTATATAAGTTGCTTTCATGATGAACTGTGACAGCAACACTCTGGTATCTTATGTTAGGCTTGACTTTGGTCGCGGGCGATTTCTCCTGTATGATCCCGCTCTCGCTACCATGGGTTCTCGCTCAACTTGAAACTTAGAAGAAGAATACGACTCGCCTTGACTCGTCGTCAGTCATGCTTATTAATACGACAAGCAAAGAAAAATGAAATTTCAATCCACTAAATGAATTTTAGACAGGTAATAAGGAAAATATTTGGCGTTTCATTCTTGAAATTCAGATATTAACAATTGGATTCAAACAAATAACAACACATATTAGGACCCAACTTTCCTTTTATAGGACGGATTGAACTAACATAATAAATGTTAGCCAATCAACTTGGTCGTAATATTGAAGCATCCAGATATAAACTGTTTATATAGTCACAGAGCGGCTGTGATAGAAAGACACTCACTTTTAAATAAAATCAGCTGTCATTGGTCAATTTACTTTAATAGAGAATGTTGTTGAGAGAATAGAAAAAGAGGGGGGCATTAATGTACTAATGTGAATACACAATTTCTATGACTTTGATCAGTGAATTTGACTGCACAGTAGATTTTATTTTCAGCAAATGACGAAGGCGCACGTACGTTGTGAAAAAAAAATGTCGTTCTCCTTCATCCTTTACATAGAAGCACTATGGGTATTTTTATGAAATTAACAGAATTCTTTTTATCAAAACTCCATTATCTGACATATCCTTTTCGTGCATATACATGTATGCAAGGTAATCTAGCGAAAAGTACATGCAGGAAAATGCGCAATCGCGGGTTTTTGGTTCTCTTTCTCCGTTGTGTACGATTCGTTAGTCTATTCGTATTAAAAGCATATGATAGCGATTTTCTTGTTTATCTTTCGTCAGATACGGTTATAATAGTGGCCAAAATGTTGGACAGTCAAACAGATACACATGTACATGTAGTACTAACTACATTGGCATTATATATACATGTAAGAAAGTTTTGATCGGTCAAGTTTGATTTTATTTGACCTACAAGTTGTGCATGTTGCATATGAAATCATTAAGTATTGCACGTGCAGTCATTTAATTCACTGTCGCCTGCGACTTTTCATATTATAACAGTAATGAAACGATTCTAGTAAGGAAGATATCAACTTTGCGGGTAACTGACAGAGATTTTTTCAAATGGACAAGTCTTTCAGTTAAAATACTTATAGGGGGATACGGGTGAGAAGTGCTCACAACACCTTACGGCTATAATACACAGACACGTTGTTTCATTGTTTATAGATGTTTATGCCTTTTGTTGTATTAATTATAAAGGATCGTGAAAGAAAATGAAAAGATCAACTGGCGTTTGAATTGCTTTGCATTAATACACACGTCGGAAATACATGTAGCACATAATGTTACACTTTGAAAGCTGTCACTTTCAATAAATGTATGCATTCAAAGGCCTTTAGTGACTGTTTTTGATAGAACATGGTAAATATGTTATTCTGTCCTACATGTGCATGTACATGTACAGGTGGGTAATAATGTAGGGGGCAGGGATATATATTTTTTCTAATTTGTTTTATTTACACTTAATTCAGATATCAACCTAAGAATCTTTTTGAAATATTTTGATGGCCCTCAAAACGGCCGTTTAAATATGTGGAAACTGACATCTGGGGCACATGAACATGTTCACCGTCTAGGGATTCTACTCTGCGTAACAGCCGGGATGGTGATTCTAAAAGGTATATAAGTTGCTTTCATGATGAACTGTGACAGCAACACTCTGGTATCTTATGTTAGGCTTGACTTTGGTCGCGGGCGATTTCTCCTGTATGATCCCGCTCTCGCTACCATGGGTTCTCGCTCAACTTGAAACTTAGAAGAAGAATACGACTCGCCTTGACTCGTCGTCAGTCATGCTTATTAATACGACAAGCAAAGAAAAATGAAATTTCAATCCACTAAATGAATTTTAGACAGGTAATAAGGAAAATATTTGGCGTTTCATTCTTGAAATTCAGATATTAACAATTGGATTCAAACAAATAACAACACATATTAGGACCCAACTTTCCTTTTATAGGACGGATTGAACTAACATAATAAATGTTAGCCAATCAACTTGGTCGTAATATTGAAGCATCCAGATATAAACTGTTTATATAGTCACAGAGCGGCTGTGATAGAAAGACACTCACTTTTAAATAAAATCAGCTGTCATTGGTCAATTTACTTTAATAGAGAATGTTGTTGAGAGAATAGAAAAAGAGGGGGGCATTAATGTACTAATGTGAATACACAATTTCTATGACTTTGATCAGTGAATTTGACTGCACAGTAGATTTTATTTTCAGCAAATGACGAAGGCGCACGTACGTTGTGAAAAAAAAATGTCGTTCTCCTTCATCCTTTACATAGAAGCACTATGGGTATTTTTATGAAATTAACAGAATTCTTTTTATCAAAACTCCATTATCTGACATATCCTTTTCGTGCATATACATGTATGCAAGGTAATCTAGCGAAAAGTACATGCAGGAAAATGCGCAATCGCGGGTTTTTGGTTCTCTTTCTCCGTTGTGTACGATTCGTTAGTCTATTCGTATTAAAAGCATATGATAGCGATTTTCTTGTTTATCTTTCGTCAGATACGGTTATAATAGTGGCCAAAATGTTGGACAGTCAAACAGATACACATGTACATGTAGTACTAACTACATTGGCATTATATATACATGTAAGAAAGTTTTGATCGGTCAAGTTTGATTTTATTTGACCTACAAGTTGTGCATGTTGCATATGAAATCATTAAGTATTGCACGTGCAGTCATTTAATTCACTGTCGCCTGCGACTTTTCATATTATAACAGTAATGAAACGATTCTAGTAAGGAAGATATCAACTTTGCGGGTAACTGACAGAGATTTTTTCAAATGGACAAGTCTTTCAGTTAAAATACTTATAGGGGGATACGGGTGAGAAGTGCTCACAACACCTTACGGCTATAATACACAGACACGTTGTTTCATTGTTTATAGATGTTTATGCCTTTTGTTGTATTAATTATAAAGGATCGTGAAAGAAAATGAAAAGATCAACTGGCGTTTGAATTGCTTTGCATTAATACACACGTCGGAAATACATGTAGCACATAATGTTACACTTTGAAAGCTGTCACTTTCAATAAATGTATGCATTCAAAGGCCTTTAGTGACTGTTTTTGATAGAACATGGTAAATATGTTATTCTGTCCTACATGTGCATGTACATGTATAGGTGGGTAATAATGTAGGGGCAGGGATATATATTTTTTCTAATTTGTTTTATTTACACTTAATTCAGATATCAACCTAAGAATCTTTTTGAAATATTTTGATGGCCCTCAAAACGGCCGTTTAAATATGTGGAAACTGACATCTGGGGCACATGAACATGTTCACCGTCTAGGGATTCTACTCTGCGTAACAGCCGGGATGGTGATTCTAAAAGGTATATAAGTTGCTTTCATGATGAACTGTGACAGCAACACTCTGGTATCTTATGTTAGGCTTGACTTTGGTCGCGGGCGATTTCTCCTGTATGATCCCGCTCTCGCTACCATGGGTTCTCGCTCAACTTGAAACTTAGAAGAAGAATACGACTCGCCTTGACTCGTCGTCAGTCATGCTTATTAATACGACAAGCAAAGAAAAATGAAATTTCAATCCACTAAATGAATTTTAGACAGGTAATAAGGAAAATATTTGGCGTTTCATTCTTGAAATTCAGATATTAACAATTGGATTCAAACAAATAACAACACATATTAGGACCCAACTTTTCTTTTGTAGGACGGATTGAACTAACATAATAAATGTCAGCCAATCGGCTTGGTCGTAATATTGCAGCATCCAGATATAAACTGTTTATATAGTCACAGAGCGGCTGTGATAGAAAGACACTCACTTTTAAATAAAATCAGCTGTCATTGGTCAATTTACTTTAATAGAGAATGTTGTTGAGAGAATAGAAAAAGAGGGGGGGGCATTAATGTACTAATGTGAATACACAATTTCTATGACTTTGATCAGTGAATTTGACTTCACAGTAGATTTTATTTTCAGCAAATGACGAAGGCGCACGTACGTTGTGAAAAAAAAATGTCGTTCTCCTTCATCCTTTACATAGAAGCACTATGGGTATTTTTATGAAATTAACAGAATTCTTTTTATCAAAACTCCATTATCTGACATATCCTTTTCGTGCATATACATGTATGCAAGGTAATATAGCGGAAAGTACATGCAGGAAAATGCGCAATCGCGGGTTTTTGGTTCTCTTTCTCCGTTGTGTACGATTCGTTAGTCTATTCGTATTAAAAGCATATTATAGCGATTTTCTTGTTTATCTTTCGTCAGAAACAGTTATAATAGTGGCCAAAATGTTGGACAGTCGAACAGACACACATGTACATGTAGTACTAACTACATTGGCATTATATATACATGTAAGAAAGTTTTGATCGGTCAAGTTTGATTTTATTTGACCTACAAGTTGTGCATGTTGCATATGAAATCATTAAGTATTGCACGTGCAGTCATTTAATTCACTGTCGCCTGCGACTTTTCATATTATAACAGTAATGAAACGATTCTAGTAAGGAAGATATCAACGTTGCGGGTAACTGACAGAGATTTTTTCAAATGGACAAGTCTTTCAGTTAAAATACTTATAGGGGGATACGGGTGAGAAGTGCTCACAACACCTTACGGCTATAATACACAGACACGTTGTTTCATTGTTTATAGATGTTTATGCCTTTTGTTGTATTAATTATAAAGGATCGTGAAAGAAAATGAAAAGATCAACTGGCGTTTGAATTGCTTTGCATTAATACACACGTCGGAAATACATGTATCACATAATGTTACACTTTGAAAGCTGTCACTTTCAATAAATGTATGCATTCAAAGGCCTTTAGTGACTGTTTTTGATAGAACATGGTAAATATGTTATTCTGTCCTACATGTGCATGTACATGTATAGGTGGGTAATAATGTAGGGGGCAGGGATATATATATTTTTTAAATTTGTTTTATTTACACTTAATTCAGATATCAACCTAAGAATCTTTTTGAAATATTTTGATGGCCCTCAAAAGGGCCGTTTAAGTATGTGGAAACTGACATCTGGGGCACATGTACATGTTCACCGTCTAGGGATTCTAGTCTGCGTAACAGCCGGGATGGTGATTCTAAAAGGTATATAAGTTGCTTTCATGATGAACTGTGACAGCAACACTCTGGTATCTTATGTTAGGCTTGACTTTGGTCGCGGGCGATTTCTCCTGTATGATCCCGCTCTCGCTACCATGGGTTCTCGCTCAACTTGAAACTTAGAAGAAGAATACGACTCGCCTTGACTCGTCGTCAGTCATGCTTATTAATACGACAAGCAAAGAAAAATGAAATTTCAATCCACTAAATGAATTTTAGACAGGTAATAAGGAAAATATTTGGCGTTTCATTCTTGAAATTCAGATATTAACAATTGGATTCAAACAAATAACAACACATATTAGGACCCAACTTTCCTTTTATAGGACGGATTGAACTAACATAATAAATGTTAGCCAATCAGCTTGGTCGTAATATTGAAGCATCCAGATATAAACTGTTTATATAGTCACAGAGCGGCTGTGATAGAAAGACACTCACTTTTAAATAAAATCAGCTGTCATTGGTCAATTTACTTTAATAGAGAATGTTGTTGAGAGAATAGAAAAAGAGGGGGGCATTAATGTACTAATGTGAATACACAATTTCTATGACTTTGATCAGTGAATTTGACTGCACAGTAGATTTTATTTTCAGCAAATGACGAAGGCGCACGTACGTTGTGAAAAAAAAATGTCGTTCTCCTTCATCCTTTACATAGAAGCACTATGGGTATTTTTATGAAATTAACAGAATTCTTTTTATCAAAACTCCATTATCTGACATATCCTTTTCGTGCATATACATGTATGCAAGGTAATCTAGCGAAAAGTACATGCAGGAAAATGCGCAATCGCGGGTTTTTGGTTCTCTTTCTCCGTTGTGTACGATTCGTTAGTCTATTCGTATTAAAAGCATATTATAGCGATTTTCTTGTTTATCTTTCGTCAGAAACAGTTATAATAGTGGCCAACATGTTGGACAGTCGAACAGACACACATGTACATGTAGTACTAACTACATTGGCATTATATATACATGTAAGAAAGTTTTGATCGGTCAAGTTTGATTTTATTTGACCTACAAGTTGTGCATGTTGCATATGAAATCATTAAGTATTGCACGTGCAGTCATTTAATTCACTGTCGCCTGCGACTTTTCATATTATAACAGTAATGAAACGATTCTAGTAAGGAAGATATCAACGTTGCGGGTAACTGACAGAGATTTTTTCAAATGGACAAGTCTTTCAGTTAAAATACTTATAGGGGGATAGGGGTGAGAAGTGCTCACAACACCTTACGGCTATAATACACAGACACGTTGTTTCATTGTTTATAGATGTTTATGCCTTTTGTTGTATTAATTATAAAGGATCGTGAAAGAAAATGAAAAGATCATCTGGCGTTTGAATTGCTTTGCATTAATACACACGTCGGAAATACATGTAGCACATAATGTTACACTTTGAAAGCTGTCACTTTCAATAAATGTATGCATTCAAAGGCCTTTAGTGACTGTTTTTGATAGAACATGGTAAATATGTTATTCTGTCCTACATGTGCATGTACATGTATAGGTGGGTAATAATGTAGGGGGCAGGGATATATATATTTTTTAAATTTGTTTTATTTACACTTAATTCAGATATCAACCTAAGAATCTTTTTGAAATATTTTGATGGCCCTCAAAAGGGCCGTTTAAGTATGTGGAAACTGACATCTGGGGCACATGTACATGTTCACCGTCTAGGGATTCTAGTCTGCGTAACAGCCGGGATGGTGATTCTAAAAGGTATATAAGTTGCTTTCATGATGAACTGTGACAGCAACACTCTGGTATCTTATGTTAGGCTTGACTTTGGTCGCGGGCGATTTCTCCTGTATGATCCCGCTCTCGCTACCATGGGTTCTCGCTCAACTTGAAACTTAGAAGAAGAATACGACTCGCCTTGACTCGTCGTCAGTCATGCTTATTAATACGACAAGCAAAGAAAAATGAAATTTCAATCCACTAAATGAATTTTAGACAGGTAATAAGGAAAATATTTGGCGTTTCATTCTTGAAATTCAGATATTAACAATTGGATTCAAACAAATAACAACACATATTAGGACCCAACTTTCCTTTTATAGGACGGATTGAACTAACATAATAAATGTTAGCCAATCAGCTTGGTCGTAATATTGAAGCATCCAGATATAAACTGTTTATATAGTCACAGAGCGGCTGTGATAGAAAGACACTCACTTTTAAATAAAATCAGCTGTCATTGGTCAATTTACTTTAATAGAGAATGTTGTTGAGAGAATAGAAAAAGAGGGGGGCATTAATGTACTAATGTGAATACACAATTTCTATGACTTTGATCAGTGAATTTGACTTCACAGTAGATTTTATTTTCAGCAAATGACGAAGGCGCACGTACGTTGTGAAAAAAAAATGTCGTTCTCCTTCATCCTTTACATAGAAGCACTATGGGTATTTTTATGAAATTAACAGAATTCTTTTTATCAAAACTCCATTATCTGACATATCCTTTTCGTGCATATACATGTATGCAAGGTAATCTAGCGAAAAGTACATGCAGGAAAATGCGCAATCGCGGGTTTTTGGTTCTCTTTCTCCGTTGTGTACGATTCGTTAGTCTATTCGTATTAAAAGCATATTATAGCGATTTTCTTGTTTATCTTTCGTCAGAAACAGTTATAAT
This sequence comes from Perna viridis, assembly GCA_037379345.1. NCBI lineage: Eukaryota > Metazoa > Mollusca > Bivalvia > Mytilida > Mytilidae > Perna > Perna viridis. The sequence goes on along the minus strand of CM074517.1, from coordinate 32,669,182 downwards.
AGTGGCCAACATGTTGGACAGTCGAACAGACACACATGTACATGTAGTACTAACTACATTGGCATTATATATACATGTAAGAAAGTTTTGATCGGTCAAGTTTGATTTTATTTGACCTACAAGTTGTGCATGTTGCATATGAAATCATTAAGTATTGCACGTGCAGTCATTTAATTCACTGTCGCCTGCGACTTTTCATATTATAACAGTAATGAAACGATTCTAGTAAGGAAGATATCAACGTTGCGGGTAACTGACAGAGATTTTTTCAAATGGACAAGTCTTTCAGTTAAAATACTTATAGGGGGATAGGGGTGAGAAGTGCTCACAACACCTTACGGCTATAATACACAGACACGTTGTTTCATTGTTTATAGATGTTTATGCCTTTTGTTGTATTAATTATAAAGGATCGTGAAAGAAAATGAAAAGATCAACTGGCGTTTGAATTGCTTTGCATTAATACACACGTCGGAAATACATGTATCACATAATGTTACACTTTGAAAGCTGTCACTTTCAATAAATGTATGCATTCAAAGGCCTTTAGTGACTGTTTTTGATAGAACATGGTAAATATGTTATTCTGTCCTACATGTGCATGTACATGTATAGGTGGGTAATAATGTAGGGGGCAGGGATATATATATTTTTTAAATTTGTTTTATTTACACTTAATTCAGATATCAACCTAAGAATCTTTTTGAAATATTTTGATGGCCCTCAAAAGGGCCGTTTAAGTATGTGGAAACTGACATCTGGGGCACATGTACATGTTCACCGTCTAGGGATTCTAGTCTGCGTAACAGCCGGGATGGTGATTCTAAAAGGTATATAAGTTGCTTTCATGATGAACTGTGACAGCAACACTCTGGTATCTTATGTTAGGCTTGACTTTGGTCGCGGGCGATTTCTCCTGTATGATCCCGCTCTTGCTACCATGGGTTCTCGCTCAACTTGAAACTTAGAAGAAGAATACGACTCGCCTTGACTCGTCGTCAGTCATGCTTATTAATACGACAAGCAAAGAAAAATGAAATTTCAATCCACTAAATGAATTTTAGACAGGTAATAAGGAAAATATTTGGCGTTTCATTCTTGAAATTCAGATATTAACAATTGGATTCAAACAAATAACAACACATATTAGGACCCAACTTTCCTTTTATAGGACGGATTGAACTAACATAATAAATGTCAGCCAATCGGCTTGGTCGTAATTCTGAAGCATCCAGATATAAACTGTTTATATAGTCACAGAGCGGCTGTGATAGAAAGACACTCACTTTTAAATAAAATCAGCTGTCATTGGTCAATTTACTTTAATAGAGAATGTTGTTGAGAGAATAGAAAAAGAGGGGGGCATTAATGTACTAATGTGAATACACAATTTCTATGACTTTGATCAGTGAATTTGACTTCACAGTAGATTTTATTTTCAGCAAATGACGAAGGCGCACGTACGTTGTGAAAAAAAAATGTCGTTCTCCTTCATCCTTTACATAGAAGCACTATGGGTATTTTTATGAAATTAACAGAATTCTTTTTATCAAAACTCCATTATCTGACATATCCTTTTCGTGCATATACATGTATGCAAGGTAATCTAGCGAAAAGTACATGCAGGAAAATGCGCAATCGCGGGTTTTTGGTTCTCTTTCTCCGTTGTGTACGATTCGTTAGTCTATTCGTATTAAAAGCATATTATAGCGATTTTCTTGTTTATCTTTCGTCAGAAACAGTTATAATAGTGGCCAACATGTTGGACAGTCGAACAGACACACATGTACATGTAGTACTAACTACATTGGCATTATATATACATGTAAGAAAGTTTTGATCGGTCAAGTTTGATTTTATTTGACCTACAAGTTGTGCATGTTGCATATGAAATCATTAAGTATTGCACGTGCAGTCATTTAATTCACTGTCGCCTGCGACTTTTCATATTATAACAGTAATGAAACGATTCTAGTAAGGAAGATATCAACGTTGCGGGTAACTGACAGAGATTTTTTCAAATGGACAAGTCTTTCAGTTAAAATACTTATAGGGGGATAGGGGTGAGAAGTGCTCACAACACCTTACGGCTATAATACACAGACACGTTGTTTCATTGTTTATAGATGTTTATGCCTTTTGTTGTATTAATTATAAAGGATCGTGAAAGAAAATGAAAAGATCAACTGGCGTTTGAATTGCTTTGCATTAATACACACGTCGGAAATACATGTATCACATAATGTTACACTTTGAAAGCTGTCACTTTCAATAAATGTATGCATTCAAAGGCCTTTAGTGACTGTTTTTGATAGAACATGGTAAATATGTTATTCTGTCCTACATGTGCATGTACATGTATAGGTGGGTAATAATGTAGGGGGCAGGGATATATATATTTTTTAAATTTGTTTTATTTACACTTAATTCAGATATCAACCTAAGAATCTTTTTGAAATATTTTGATGGCCCTCAAAAGGGCCGTTTAAGTATGTGGAAACTGACATCTGGGGCACATGTACATGTTCACCGTCTAGGGATTCTAGTCTGCGTAACAGCCGGGATGGTGATTCTAAAAGGTATATAAGTTGCTTTCATGATGAACTGTGACAGCAACACTCTGGTATCTTATGTTAGGCTTGACTTTGGTCGCGGGCGATTTCTCCTGTATGATCCCGCTCTTGCTACCATGGGTTCTCGCTCAACTTGAAACTTAGAAGAAGAATACGACTCGCCTTGACTCGTCGTCAGTCATGCTTATTAATACGACAAGCAAAGAAAAATGAAATTTCAATCCACTAAATGAATTTTAGACAGGTAATAAGGAAAATATTTGGCGTTTCATTCTTGAAATTCAGATATTAACAATTGGATTCAAACAAATAACAACACATATTAGGACCCAACTTTCCTTTTATAGGACGGATTGAACTAACATAATAAATGTCAGCCAATCGGCTTGGTCGTAATTCTGAAGCATCCAGATATAAACTGTTTATATAGTCACAGAGCGGCTGTGATAGAAAGACACTCACTTTTAAATAAAATCAGCTGTCATTGGTCAATTTACTTTAATAGAGAATGTTGTTGAGAGAATAGAAAAAGAGGGGGGCATTAATGTACTAATGTGAATACACAATTTCTATGACTTTGATCAGTGAATTTGACTGCACAGTAGATTTTATTTTCAGCAAATGACGAAGGCGCACGTACGTTGTGAAAAAAAAATGTCGTTCTCCTTCATCCTTTACATAGAAGCACTATGGGTATTTTTATGAAATTAACAGAATTCTTTTTATCAAAACTCCATTATCTGACATATCCTTTTCGTGCATATACATGTATGCAAGGTAATCTAGCGAAAAGTACATGCAGGAAAATGCGCAATCGCGGGTTTTTGGTTCTCTTTCTCCGTTGTGTACGATTCGTTAGTCTATTCGTATTAAAAGCATATGATAGCGATTTTCTTGTTTATCTTTCGTCAGATACGGTTATAATAGTGGCCAAAATGTTGGACAGTCAAACAGATACACATGTACATGTAGTACTAACTATATTGGCATTATATATACATGTAAGAAAGTTTTGATCGGTCAAGTTTGATTTTATTTGACCTACAAGTTGTGCATGTTGCATATGAAATCATTAAGTATTGCACGTGCAGTCATTTAATTCACTGTCGCCTGCGACTTTTCATATTATAACAGTAATGAAACGATTCTAGTAAGGAAGATATCAACGTTGCGGGTAACTGACAGAGATTTTTTCAAATGGACAAGTCTTTCAGTTAAAATACTTATAGGGGGATAGGGGTGAGAAGTGCTCACAACACCTTACGGCTATAATACACAGACACGTTGTTTCATTGTTTATAGATGTTTATGCCTTTTGTTGTATTAATTATAAAGGATCGTGAAAGAAAATGAAAAGATCAACTGGCGTTTGAATTGCTTTGCATTAATACACACGTCGGAAATACATGTAGCACATAATGTTACACTTTGAAAGCTGTCACTTTCAATAAATGTATGCATTCAAAGGCCTTTAGTGACTGTTTTTGATAGAACATGGTAAATATGTTATTCTGACCTACATGTGCATGTACATGTATAGGTGGGTAATAATGTAGGGGGCAGGGATATATATATTTTTTAAATTTGTTTTATTTACACTTAATTCAGATATCAACCTAAGAATCTTTTTGAAATATTTTGATGGCCCTCAAAAGGGCCGTTTAAGTACGTGGAAACTGACATCTGGGGCACATGTACATGTTCACCGTCTAGGGATTCTAGTCTGCGTAACAGCCGGGATGGTGATTCTAAAAGGTATATAAGTTGCTTTCATGATGAACTGTGACAGCAACACTCTGGTATCTTATGTTAGGCTTGACTTTGGTCCCGGGCGATTTCTCCTGTATGATCCCGCTCTCGCTACCATGGGTTCTCGCTCAACTTGAAACTTAGAAGAAGAATACGACTCGCCTTGACTCGTCGTCAGTCATGCTTATTAATACGACAAGCAAAGAAAAATGAAATTTCAATCCACTAAATGAATTTTAGACAGGTAATAAGGAAAATATTTGGCGTTTCATTCTTGAAATTCAGATATTAACAATTGGATTCAAACAAATAACAACACATATTAGGACCCAACTTTCCTTTTATAGGACGGATTGAACTAACATAATAAATGTCAGCCAATCGGCTTGGTCGTAATATTGAAGCATCCAGATATAAACTGTTTATATAGTCACAGAGCGGCTGTGATAGAAAGACACTCACTTTTAAATAAAATCAGCTGTCATTGGTCAATTTACTTTAATAGAGAATGTTGTTGAGAGAATAGAAAAAGAGGGGGGAGGGCATTAATGTACTAATGTGAATACACAATTTCTATGACTTTGATCAGTGAATTTGACTTCACAGTAGATTTTATTTTCAGCAAATGACGAAGGCGCACGTACGTTGTGAACAAAAAATGTCGTTCTCCTTCATCCTTTACATAGAAGCACTATGGGTATTTTTATGAAATTAACAGAATTCTTTTTATCAAAACTCCATTATCTGACATATCCTTTTCGTGCATATACATGTATGCAAGGTAATCTAGCGAAAAGTACATGCAGGAAAATGCGCAATCGCGGGTTTTTGGTTCTCTTTCTCCGTTGTGTACGATTCGTTAGTCTATTCGTATTAAAAGCATATTATAGCGATTTTCTTGTTTATCTTTCGTCAGAAACAGTTATAATAGTGGCCAAAATGTTGGACAGTCGAACAGATACACATGTACATGTAGTACTAACTACATTGGCATTATATATACATGTAAGAAAGTTTTGATCGGTCAAGTTTGATTTTATTTGACCTACAAGTTGTGCATGTTGCATATGAAATCATTAAGTATTGCACGTGCAGTCATTTAATTCACTGTCGCCTGCGACTTTTCATATTATAACAGTAATGAAACGATTCTAGTAAGGAAGATATCAACGTTGCGGGTAACTGACAGAGATTTTTTCAAATGGACAAGTCTTTCAGTTAAAATACTTATAGGGGGATACGGGTGAGAAGTGCTCACAACACCTTACGGCTATAATACACAGACACGTTGTTTCATTGTTTATAGATGTTTATGCCTTTTGTTGTATTAATTATAAAGGATCGTGAAAGAAAATGAAAAGATCAACTGGCGTTTGAATTGCTTTGCATTAATACACACGTCGGAAATACATGTAGCACATAATGTTACACTTTGAAAGCTGTCACTTTCAATAAACGTATGCATTCAAAGGCCTTTAGTGACTGTTTTTGATAGAACATGGTAAGTATGTTATTCTGTCCTACATGTGCATGTACATGTATAGGTGGGTAATAATGTAGGGGGCAGGGATATATATATTTTTTAAATTTGTTTTATTTACACTTAATTCAGATATCAACCTAAGAATCTTTTTGAAATATTTTGATGGCCCTCAAAAGGGCCGTTTAAATATGTGGAAACTGACAACTGGGGCACATGTACATGTTCACCGTCTAGGGATTCTAGTCTGCATAACAGCCGGGATGGTGATTCTAAAAGGTATATAAGTTGCTTTCATGATGAACTGTGACAGCAACACTCTGGTATCTTATGTTAGGCTTGACTTTGGTCCCGGGCGATTTCTCCTGTATGATCCCGCTCTCGCTACCATGGGTTCTCGCTCAACTTGAAACTTAGAAGAAGAATACGACTCGCCTTGACTCGTCGTCAGTCATGCTTATTAATACGACAAGCAAAGAAAAATGAAATTTCAATCCACTAAATGAATTTTAGACAGGTAATAAGGAAAATATTTGGCGTTTCATTCTTGAAATTCAGATATTAACAATTGGATTCAAACAAATAACAACACATATTAGGACCCAACTTTCCTTTTATAGGACGGATTGAACTAACATAATAAATGTCAGCCAATCGGCTTGGTCGTAATATTGAAGCATCCAGATATAAACTGTTTATATAGTCACAGAGCGGCTGTGATAGAAAGACACTCACTTTTAAATAAAATCAGCTGTCATTGGTCAATTTACTTTAATAGAGAATGTTGTTGAGAGAATAGAAAAAGAGGGGGGCATTAATGTACTAATGTGAATACACAATTTCTATGACTTTGATCAGTGAATTTGACTGCACAGTAGATTTTATTTTCAGCAAATGACGAAGGCGCACGTACGTTGTGAAAAAAAAATGTCGTTCTCCTTCATCCTTTACATAGAAGCACTATGGGTATTTTTATGAAATTAACAGAATTCTTTTTATCAAAACTCCATTATCTGACATATCCTTTTCGTGCATATACATGTATGCAAGGTAATCTAGCGAAAAGTACATGCAGGAAAATGCGCAATCGCGGGTTTTTGGTTCTCTTTCTCCGTTGTGTACGATTCGTTAGTCTATTCGTATTAAAAGCATATGATAGCGATTTTCTTGTTTATCTTTCGTCAGATACGGTTATAATAGTGGCCAAAATGTTGGACAGTCGAACAGATACACATGTACATGTAGTACTAACTACATTGGCATTATATATACATGTAAGAAAGTTTTGATCGGTCAAGTTTGATTTTATTTGACCTACAAGTTGTGCATGTTGCATATGAAATCATTAAGTATTGCACGTGCAGTCATTTAATTCACTGTCGCCTGCGACTTTTCATATTATAACAGTAATGAAACGATTCTAGTAAGGAAGATATCAACGTTGCGGGTAACTGACAGAGATTTTTTCAAATGGACAAGTCTTTCAGTTAAAATACTTATAGGGGGATAGGGGTGAGAAGTGCTCACAACACCTTACGGCTATAATACACAGACACGTTGTTTCATTGTTTATAGATGTTTATGCCTTTTGTTGTATTAATTATAAAGGATCGTGAAAGAAAATGAAAAGATCAACTGGCGTTTGAATTGCTTTGCATTAATACACACGTCGGAAATACATGTAGCACATAATGTTACACTTTGAAAGCTGTCACTTTCAATAAACGTATGCATTCAAAGGCCTTTAGTGACTGTTTTTGATAGAACATGGTAAGTATGTTATTCTGTCCTACATGTGCATGTACATGTATAGGTGGGTAATAATGTAGGGGGCAGGGATATATATATTTTTTAAATTTGTTTTATTTACACTTAATTCAGATATCAACCTAAGAATCTTTTTGAAATATTTTGATGGCCCTCAAAAGGGCCGTTTAAATATGTGGAAACTGACAACTGGGGCACATGTACATGTTCACCGTCTAGGGATTCTAGTCTGCATAACAGCCGGGATGGTGATTCTAAAAGGTATATAAGTTGCTTTCATGATGAACTGTGACAGCAACACTCTGGTATCTTATGTTAGGCTTGACTTTGGTCGCGGGCGATTTCTCCTGTATGATCCCGCTCTCGCTACCATGGGTTCTCGCTCAACTTGAAACTTAGAAGAAGAATACGACTCGCCTTGACTCGTCGTCAGTCATGCTTATTAATACGACAAGCAAAGAAAAATGAAATTTCAATCCACTAAATGAATTTTAGACAGGTAATAAGGAAAATATTTGGCGTTTCATTCTTGAAATTCAGATATTAACAATTGGATTCAAACAAATAACAACACATATTAGGACCCAACTTTCCTTTTATAGGACGGATTGAACTAACATAATAAATGTCAGCCAATCGGCTTGGTCGTAATATTGAAGCATCCAGATATAAACTGTTTATATAGTCACAGAGCGGCTGTGATAGAAAGACACTCACTTTTAAATAAAATCAGCTGTCATTGGTCAATTTACTTTAATAGAGAATGTTGTTGAGAGAATAGAAAAAGAGGGGGGGGGCATTAATGTACTAATGTGAATACACAATTTCTATGACTTTGATCAGTGAATTTGACTTCACAGTAGATTTTATTTTCAGCAAATGACGAAGGCGCACGTACGTTGTGAAAAAAAAATGTCGTTCTCCTTCATCCTTTACATAGAAGCACTATGGGTATTTTTATGAAATTAACAGAATTCTTTTTATCAAAACTCCATTATCTGACATATCCTTTTCGTGCATATACATGTATGCAAGGTAATCTAGCGGAAAGTACATGCAGGAAAATGCGCAATCGCGGGTTTTTGGTTCTCTTTCTCCGTTGTGTACGATTCGTTAGTCTATTCGTATTAAAAGCATATTATAGCGATTTTCTTGTTTATCTTTCGTCAGAAACAGTTATAATAGTGGCCAAAATGTTGGACAGTCGAACAGACACACATGTACATGTAGTACTAACTACATTGGCATTATATATACATGTAAGAAAGTTTTGATCGGTCAAGTTTGATTTTATTTGACCTACAAGTTGTGCATGTTGCATATGAAATCATTAAGTATTGCACGTGCAGTCATTTAATTCACTGTCGCCGGCGACTTTTCATATTATAACAGTAATGAAACGATTCTAGTAAGGAAGATATCAACGTTGCGGGTAACTGACAGAGATTTTTTCAAATGGACAAGTCTTTCAGTTAAAATACTTATAGGGGGAGAGGGGTGATAAGTGCTCACAACACCTTACGGCTATAATACACAGACACGTTGTTTCATTGTTTATAGATGTTTATGCCTTTTGTTGTATTAATTATAAAGGATCGTGAAAGAAAATGAAAAGATCAACTGGCGTTTGAATTGCTTTGCATTAATACACACGTCGGAAATACATGTAGCACATAATGTTACACTTTGAAAGCTGTCACTTTCAATAAATGTATGCATTCAAAGGCCTTTAGTGACTGTTTTTGATAGAACATGGTAAATATGTTATTCTGACCTACATGTGCATGTACATGTATAGGTGGGTAATAATGTAGGGGGCAGGGATATATATTTTTCCTAATTTGTTTTATTTACACTTAATTCAGATATCAACCTAAGAATCTTTTTGAAATATTTTGATGGCCCTCAAAAGGGCCGTTTAAATATGTGGAAACTGACATCTGGGGCACATGAACATGTTCACCGTCTAGGGATTCTAGTCTGCGTAACAGCCGGGATGGTGATTCTAAAAGGTATATAAGTTGCTTTCATGATGAACTGTGACAGCAACACTCTGGTATCTTATGTTAGGCTTGACTTTGGTCGCGGGCGATTTCTCCTGTATGATCCCGCTCTCGCTACCATGGGTTCTCGCTCAACTTGAAACTTAGAAGAAGAATACGACTCGCCTTGACTCGTCGTCAGTCATGCTTATTAATACGACAAGCAAAGAAAAATGAAATTTCAATCCACTAAATGAATTTTAGACAGGTAATAAGGAAAATATTTGGCGTTTCATTCTTGAAATTCAGATATTAACAATTGGATTCAAACAAATAACAACACATATTAGGACCCAACTTTCCTTTTATAGGACGGATTGAACTAACATAATAAATGTCAGCCAATCGTCTTGGTCGTAATATTGAAGCATCCAGATATAAACTGTTTATATAGTCACAGAGCGGCTGTGATAGAAAGACACTCACTTTTAAATAAAATCAGCTGTCATTGGTCAATTTACTTTAATAGAGAATGTTGTTGAGAGAATAGAAAAAGAGGGGGTGGGGGGGGGGGGGGCATTAATGTACTAATGTGAATACACAATTTCTATGACTTTGATCAGTGAATTTGACTTCACAGTAGATTTTATTTTCAGCAAATGACGAAGGCGCACGTACGTTGTGAAAAAAAATGTCGTTCTCCTTCATCCTTTACATAGAAGCACTATGGGTATTTTTATGAAATTAACAGAATTCTTTTTATCAAAACTCCATTATCTGACATATCCTTTTCGTGCATATACATGTATGCAAGGTAATCTAGCGAAAAGTACATGCAGGAAAATGCGCAATCGCGGGTTTTTGGTTCTCTTTCTCCGTTGTGTACGATTCGTTAGTCTATTCGTATTAAAAGCATATTATAGCGATTTTCTTGTTTATCTTTCGTCAGATACGGTTATAATAGTGGCCAAAATGTTGGACAGTCAAACAGATACACATGTACATGTAGTACTAACTATATTGGCATTATATATACATGTAAGAAAGTTTTGATCGGTCAAGTTTGATTTTATTTGACCTACAAGTTGTGCATGTTGCATATGAAATCATTAAGTATTGCACGTGCAGTCATTTAATTCACTGTCGCCTGCGACTTTTCATATTATAACAGTAATGAAACGATTCTAGTAAGGAAGATATCAACGTTGCGGGTAACTGACAGAGATTTTTTCAAATGGACAAGTCTTTCAGTTAAAATACTTATAGGGGGATACGGGTGAGAAGTGCTCGCAACACCTTACGGCTATAATACACAGACACGTTGTTTCATTGTTTATAGATGTTTATGCCTTTTGTTGTATTAATTATAAAGGATCGTGAAAGAAAATGAAAAGATCAACTGGCGTTTGAATTGCTTTGCATTAATACACACGTCGGAAATACATGTAGCACATAATGTTACACTTTGAAAGCTGTCACTTTCAATAAACGTATGCATTCAAAGGCCTTTAGTGACTGTTTTTGATAGAACATGGTAAATATGTTATTCTGACCTACATGTGCATGTACATGTATAGGTGGGTAATAATGTAGGGGGCAGGGATATATATTTTTCCTAATTTGTTTTATTTACACTTAATTCAGATATCAACCTAAGAATCTTTTTGAAATATTTTGATGGCCCTCAAAAGGGCCGTTTAAATATGTGGAAACTGACATCTGGGGCACATGAACATGTTCACCGTCTAGGGATTCTAGTCTGCGTAACAGCCGGGATGGTGATTCTAAAAGGTATATAAGTTGCTTTCATGATGAACTGTGACAGCAACACTCTGGTATCTTATGTTAGGCTTGACTTTGGTCGCGGGCGATTTCTCCTGTATGATCCCGCTCTCGCTACCATGGGTTCTCGCTCAACTTGAAACTTAGAAGAAGAATACGACTCGCCTTGACTCGTCGTCAGTCATGCTTATTAATACGACAAGCAAAGAAAAATGAAATTTCAATCCACTAAATGAATTTTAGACAGGTAATAAGGAAAATATTTGGCGTTTCATTCTTGAAATTCAGATATTAACAATTGGATTCAAACAAATAACAACACATATTAGGACCCAACTTTCCTTTTATAGGACGGATTGAACTAACATAATAAATGTCAGCCAATCGGCTTGGTCGTAATATTGAAGCATCCAGATATAAACTGTTTATATAGTCACAGAGCGGCTGTGATAGAAAGACACTCACTTTTAAATAAAATCAGCTGTCATTGGTCAATTTACTTTAATAGAGAATGTTGTTGAGAGAATAGAAAAAGAGGGGGTGGGGGGGCATTAATGTACTAATGTGAATACACAATTTCTATGACTTTGATCAGTGAATTTGACTTCACAGTAGATTTTATTTTCAGCAAATGACGAAGGCGCACGTACGTTGTGAAAAAAAATGTCGTTCTCCTTCATCCTTTACATAGAAGCACTATGGGTATTTTTATGAAATTAACAGAATTCTTTTTATCAAAACTCCATTATCTGACATATCCTTTTCGTGCATATACATGTATGCAAGGTAATCTAGCGAAAAGTACATGCAGGAAAATGCGCAATCGCGGGTTTTTGGTTCTCTTTCTCCGTTGTGTACGATTCGTTAGTCTATTCGTATTAAAAGCATATTATAGCGATTTTCTTGTTTATCTTTCGTCAGAAACAGTTATAATAGTGGCCAAAATGTTGGACAGTCGAACAGACACACATGTACATGTAGTACTAACTACATTGGCATTATATATACATGTAAGAAAGTTTTGATCGGTCAAGTTTGATTTTATTTGACCTACAAGTTGTGCATGTTGCATATGAAATCATTAAGTATTGCACGTGCAGTCATTTAATTCACTGTCGCCTGCGACTTTTCATATTATAACAGTAATGAAACGATTCTAGTAAGGAAGATATCAACGTTGCGGGTAACTGACAGAGATTTTTTCAAATGGACAAGTCTTTCAGTTAAAATACTTATAGGGGGATACGGGTGATAAGTGCTCACAACACCTTACGGCTATAATACACAGACACGTTGTTTCATTGTTTATAGATGTTTATGCCTTTTGTTGTATTAATTATAAAGGATCGTGAAAGAAAATGAAAAGATCAACTGGCGTTTGAATTGCTTTGCATTAATACACACGTCGGAAATACATGTAGCACATAATGTTACACTTTGAAAGCTGTCACTTTCAATAAATGTATGCATTCAAAGGCCTTTAGTGACTGTTTTTGATAGAACATGGTAAATATGTTATTCTGACCTACATGTGCATGTACATGTATAGGTGGGTAATAATGTAGGGGGCAGGGATATATATTTTTCCTAATTTGTTTTATTTACACTTAATTCAGATATCAACCTAAGAATCTTTTTGAAATATTTTGATGGCCCTCAAAAGGGCCGTTTAAATATGTGGAAACTGACATCTGGGGCACATGAACATGTTCACCGTCTAGGGATTCTAGTCTGCGTAACAGCCGGGATGGTGATTCTAAAAGGTATATAAGTTGCTTTCATGATGAACTGTGACAGCAACACTCTGGTATCTTATGTTAGGCTTGACTTTGGTCGCGGGCGATTTCTCCTGTATGATCCCGCTCTCGCTACCATGGGTTCTCGCTCAACTTGAAACTTAGAAGAAGAATACGACTCGCCTTGACTCGTCGTCAGTCATGCTTATTAATACGACAAGCAAAGAAAAATGAAATTTCAATCCACTAAATGAATTTTAGACAGGTAATAAGGAAAATATTTGGCGTTTCATTCTTGAAATTCAGATATTAACAATTGGATTCAAACAAATAACAACACATATTAGGACCCAACTTTCCTTTTATAGGACGGATTGAACTAACATAATAAATGTCAGCCAATCGGCTTGGTCGTAATATTGAAGCATCCAGATATAAACTGTTTATATAGTCACAGAGCGGCTGTGATAGAAAGACACTCACTTTTAAATAAAATCAGCTGTCATTGGTCAATTTACTTTAATAGAGAATGTTGTTGAGAGAATAGAAAAAGAGGGGGGCATTAATGTACTAATGTGAATACACAATTTCTATGACTTTGATCAGTGAATTTGACTGCACAGTAGATTTTATTTTCAGCAAATGACGAAGGCGCACGTACGTTGTGAAAAAAAAATGTCGTTCTCCTTCATCCTTTACATAGAAGCACTATGGGTATTTTTATGAAATTAACAGAATTCTTTTTATCAAAACTCCATTATCTGACATATCCTTTTCGTGCATATACATGTATGCAAGGTAATCTAGCGAAAAGTACATGCAGGAAAATGCGCAATCGCGGGTTTTTGGTTCTCTTTCTCCGTTGTGTACGATTCGTTAGTCTATTCGTATTAAAAGCATATTATAGCGATTTTCTTGTTTATCTTTCGTCAGAAACGGTTATAATAGTGGCCAAAATGTTGGACAGTCGAACAGACACACATGTACATGTAGTACTAACTACATTGGCATTATATATACATGTAAGAAAGTTTTGATCGGTCAAGTTTGATTTTATTTGACCTACAAGTTGTGCATGTTGCATATGAAATCATTAAGTATTGCACGTGCAGTCATTTAATTCACTGTCGCCTGCGACTTTTCATATTATAACAGTAATGAAACGATTCTAGTAAGGAAGATATCAACGTTGCGGGTAACTGACAGAGATTTTTTCAAATGGACAAGTCTTTCAGTTAAAATACTTATAGGGGGATACGGGTGATAAGTGCTCACAACACCTTACGGCTATAATACACAGACACGTTGTTTCATTGTTTATAGATGTTTATGCCTTTTGTTGTATTAATTATAAAGGATCGTGAAAGAAAATGAAAAGATCAACTGGCGTTTGAATTGCTTTGCATTAATACACACGTCGGAAATACATGTAGCACATAATGTTACACTTTGAAAGCTGTCACTTTCAATAAATGTATGCATTCAAAGGCCTTTAGTGACTGTTTTTGATAGAACATGGTAAATATGTTATTCTGACCTACATGTGCATGTACATGTATAGGTGGGTAATAATGTAGGGGGCAGGGATATATATTTTTCCTAATTTGTTTTATTTACACTTAATTCAGATATCAACCTAAGAATCTTTTTGAAATATTTTGATGGCCCTCAAAAGGGCCGTTTAAATATGTGGAAACTGACATCTGGGGCACATGAACATGTTCACCGTCTAGGGATTCTAGTCTGCGTAACAGCCGGGATGGTGATTCTAAAAGGTATATAAGTTGCTTTCATGATGAACTGTGACAGCAACACTCTGGTATCTTATGTTAGGCTTGACTTTGGTCGCGGGCGATTTCTCCTGTATGATCCCGCTCTCGCTACCATGGGTTCTCGCTCAACTTGAAACTTAGAAGAAGAATACGACTCGCCTTGACTCGTCGTCAGTCATGCTTATTAATACGACAAGCAAAGAAAAATGAAATTTCAATCCACTAAATGAATTTTAGACAGGTAATAAGGAAAATATTTGGCGTTTCATTCTTGAAATTCAGATATTAACAATTGGATTCAAACAAATAACAACACATATTAGGACCCAACTTTCCTTTTATAGGACGGATTGAACTAACATAATAAATGTCAGCCAATCGGCTTGGTCGTAATATTGAAGCATCCAGATATAAACTGTTTATATAGTCACAGAGCGGCTGTGATAGAAAGACACTCACTTTTAAATAAAATCAGCTGTCATTGGTCAATTTACTTTAATAGAGAATGTTGTTGAGAGAATAGAAAAAGAGGGGGGGGCATTAATGTACTAATGTGAATACACAATTTCTATGACTTTGATCAGTGAATTTGACTTCACAGTAGATTTTATTTTCAGCAAATGACGAAGGCGCACGTACGTTGTGAAAAAAAATGTCGTTCTCCTTCATCCTTTACATAGAAGCACTATGGGTATTTTTATGAAATTAACAGAATTCTTTTTATCAAAACTCCATTATCTGACATATCCTTTTCGTGCATATACATGTATGCAAGGTAATCTAGCGAAAAGTACATGCAGGAAAATGCGCAATCGCGGGTTTTTGGTTCTCTTTCTCCGTTGTGTACGATTCGTTAGTCTATTCGTATTAAAAGCATATTATAGCGATTTTCTTGTTTATCTTTCGTCAGATACGGTTATAATAGTGGCCAAAATGTTGGACAGTCAAACAGATACACATGTACATGTAGTACTAACTATATTGGCATTATATATACATGTAAGAAAGTTTTGATCGGTCAAGTTTGATTTTATTTGACCTACAAGTTGTGCATGTTGCATATGAAATCATTAAGTATTGCACGTGCAGTCATTTAATTCACTGTCGCCTGCGACTTTTCATATTATAACAGTAATGAAACGATTCTAGTAAGGAAGATATCAACGTTGCGGGTAACTGACAGAGATTTTTTCAAATGGACAAGTCTTTCAGTTAAAATACTTATAGGGGGAGAGGGGTGAGAAGTGCTCGCAACACCTTACGGCTATAATACACAGACACGTTGTTTCATTGTTTATAGATGTTTATGCCTTTTGTTGTATTAATTATAAAGGATCGTGAAAGAAAATGAAAAGATCAACTGGCGTTTGAATTGCTTTGCATTAATACACACGTCGGAAATACATGTAGCACATAATGTTACACTTTGAAAGCTGTCACTTTCAATAAATGTATGCATTCAAAGGCCTTTAGTGACTGTTTTTGATAGAACATGGTAAATATGTTATTCTGTCCTACATGTGCATGTACATGTATAGGTGGGTAATAATGTAGGGGGCAGGGATATATATTTTTCCTAATTTGTTTTATTTACACTTAATTCAGATATCAACCTAAGAATCTTTTTGAAATATTTTGATGGCCCTCAAAAGGGCCGTTTAAATATGTGGAAACTGACATCTGGGGCACATGAACATGTTCACCGTCTAGGGATTCTAGTCTGCGTAACAGCCGGGATGGTGATTCTAAAAGGTATATAAGTTGCTTTCATGATGAACTGTGACAGCAACACTCTGGTATCTTATGTTAGGCTTGACTTTGGTCGCGGGCGATTTCTCCTGTATGATCCCGCTCTCGCTACCATGGGTTCTCGCTCAACTTGAAACTTAGAAGAAGAATACGACTCGCCTTGACTCGTCGTCAGTCATGCTTATTAATACGACAAGCAAAGAAAAATGAAATTTCAATCCACTAAATGAATTTTAGACAGGTAATAAGGAAAATATTTGGCGTTTCATTCTTGAAATTCAGATATTAACAATTGGATTCAAACAAATAACAACACATATTAGGACCCAACTTTCCTTTTATAGGACGGATTGAACTAACATAATAAATGTCAGCCAATCGGCTTGGTCGTAATATTGAAGCATCCAGATATAAACTGTTTATATAGTCACAGAGCGGCTGTGATAGAAAGACACTCACTTTTAAATAAAATCAGCTGTCATTGGTCAATTTACTTTAATAGAGAATGTTGTTGAGAGAATAGAAAAAGAGGGGGTGGGGGGGGGCATTAATGTACTAATGTGAATACACAATTTCTATGACTTTGATCAGTGAATTTGACTTCACAGTAGATTTTATTTTCAGCAAATGACGAAGGCGCACGTACGTTGTGAAAAAAAATGTCGTTCTCCTTCATCCTTTACATAGAAGCACTATGGGTATTTTTATGAAATTAACAGAATTCTTTTTATCAAAACTCCATTATCTGACATATCCTTTTCGTGCATATACATGTATGCAAGGTAATCTAGCGAAAAGTACATGCAGGAAAATGCGCAATCGCGGGTTTTTGGTTCTCTTTCTCCGTTGTGTACGATTCGTTAGTCTATTCGTATTAAAAGCATATTATAGCGATTTTCTTGTTTATCTTTCGTCAGAAACAGTTATAATAGTGGCCAAAATGTTGGACAGTCGAACAGACACACATGTACATGTAGTACTAACTACATTGGCATTATATATACATGTAAGAAAGTTTTGATCGGTCAAGTTTGATTTTATTTGACCTACAAGTTGTGCATGTTGCATATGAAATCATTAAGTATTGCACGTGCAGTCATTTAATTCACTGTCGCCTGCGACTTTTCATATTATAACAGTAATGAAACGATTCTAGTAAGGAAGATATCAACGTTGCGGGTAACTGACAGAGATTTTTTCAAATGGACAAGTCTTTCAGTTAAAATACTTATAGGGGGATACGGGTGATAAGTGCTCACAACACCTTACGGCTATAATACACAGACACGTTGTTTCATTGTTTATAGATGTTTATGCCTTTTGTTGTATTAATTATAAAGGATCGTGAAAGAAAATGAAAAGATCAACTGGCGTTTGAATTGCTTTGCATTAATACACACGTCGGAAATACATGTAGCACATAATGTTACACTTTGAAAGCTGTCACTTTCAATAAATGTATGCATTCAAAGGCCTTTAGTGACTGTTTTTGATAGAACATGGTAAATATGTTATTCTGACCTACATGTGCATGTACATGTATAGGTGGGTAATAATGTAGGGGGCAGGGATATATATTTTTCCTAATTTGTTTTATTTACACTTAATTCAGATATCAACCTAAGAATCTTTTTGAAATATTTTGATGGCCCTCAAAAGGGCCGTTTAAATATGTGGAAACTGACATCTGGGGCACATGAACATGTTCACCGTCTAGGGATTCTAGTCTGCGTAACAGCCGGGATGGTGATTCTAAAAGGTATATAAGTTGCTTTCATGATGAACTGTGACAGCAACACTCTGGTATCTTATGTTAGGCTTGACTTTGGTCGCGGGCGATTTCTCCTGTATGATCCCGCTCTCGCTACCATGGGTTCTCGCTCAACTTGAAACTTAGAAGAAGAATACGACTCGCCTTGACTCGTCGTCAGTCATGCTTATTAATACGACAAGCAAAGAAAAATGAAATTTCAATCCACTAAATGAATTTTAGACAGGTAATAAGGAAAATATTTGGCGTTTCATTCTTGAAATTCAGATATTAACAATTGGATTCAAACAAATAACAACACATATTAGGACCCAACTTTCCTTTTATAGGACGGATTGAACTAACATAATAAATGTCAGCCAATCGGCTTGGTCGTAATATTGAAGCATCCAGATATAAACTGTTTATATAGTCACAGAGCGGCTGTGATAGAAAGACACTCACTTTTAAATAAAATCAGCTGTCATTGGTCAATTTACTTTAATAGAGAATGTTGTTGAGAGAATAGAAAAAGAGGGGGGCATTAATGTACTAATGTGAATACACAATTTCTATGACTTTGATCAGTGAATTTGACTGCACAGTAGATTTTATTTTCAGCAAATGACGAAGGCGCACGTACGTTGTGAAAAAAAAATGTCGTTCTCCTTCATCCTTTACATAGAAGCACTATGGGTATTTTTATGAAATTAACAGAATTCTTTTTATCAAAACTCCATTATCTGACATATCCTTTTCGTGCATATACATGTATGCAAGGTAATCTAGCGAAAAGTACATGCAGGAAAATGCGCAATCGCGGGTTTTTGGTTCTCTTTCTCCGTTGTGTACGATTCGTTAGTCTATTCGTATTAAAAGCATATTATAGCGATTTTCTTGTTTATCTTTCGTCAGAAACGGTTATAATAGTGGCCAAAATGTTGGACAGTCGAACAGACACACATGTACATGTAGTACTAACTACATTGGCATTATATATACATGTAAGAAAGTTTTGATCGGTCAAGTTTGATTTTATTTGACCTACAAGTTGTGCATGTTGCATATGAAATCATTAAGTATTGCACGTGCAGTCATTTAATTCACTGTCGCCTGCGACTTTTCATATTATAACAGTAATGAAACGATTCTAGTAAGGAAGATATCAACGTTGCGGGTAACTGACAGAGATTTTTTCAAATGGACAAGTCTTTCAGTTAAAATACTTATAGGGGGATACGGGTGATAAGTGCTCACAACACCTTACGGCTATAATACACAGACACGTTGTTTCATTGTTTATAGATGTTTATGCCTTTTGTTGTATTAATTATAAAGGATCGTGAAAGAAAATGAAAAGATCAACTGGCGTTTGAATTGCTTTGCATTAATACACACGTCGGAAATACATGTAGCACATAATGTTACACTTTGAAAGCTGTCACTTTCAATAAATGTATGCATTCAAAGGCCTTTAGTGACTGTTTTTGATAGAACATGGTAAATATGTTATTCTGACCTACATGTGCATGTACATGTATAGGTGGGTAATAATGTAGGGGGCAGGGATATATATTTTTCCTAATTTGTTTTATTTACACTTAATTCAGATATCAACCTAAGAATCTTTTTGAAATATTTTGATGGCCCTCAAAAGGGCCGTTTAAATATGTGGAAACTGACATCTGGGGCACATGAACATGTTCACCGTCTAGGGATTCTAGTCTGCGTAACAGCCGGGATGGTGATTCTAAAAGGTATATAAGTTGCTTTCATGATGAACTGTGACAGCAACACTCTGGTATCTTATGTTAGGCTTGACTTTGGTCGCGGGCGATTTCTCCTGTATGATCCCGCTCTCGCTACCATGGGTTCTCGCTCAACTTGAAACTTAGAAGAAGAATACGACTCGCCTTGACTCGTCGTCAGTCATGCTTATTAATACGACAAGCAAAGAAAAATGAAATTTCAATCCACTAAATGAATTTTAGACAGGTAATAAGGAAAATATTTGGCGTTTCATTCTTGAAATTCAGATATTAACAATTGGATTCAAACAAATAACAACACATATTAGGACCCAACTTTCCTTTTATAGGACGGATTGAACTAACATAATAAATGTCAGCCAATCGGCTTGGTCGTAATATTGAAGCATCCAGATATAAACTGTTTATATAGTCACAGAGCGGCTGTGATAGAAAGACACTCACTTTTAAATAAAATCAGCTGTCATTGGTCAATTTACTTTAATAGAGAATGTTGTTGAGAGAATAGAAAAAGAGGGGGGGGGCATTAATGTACTAATGTGAATACACAATTTCTATGACTTTGATCAGTGAATTTGACTTCACAGTAGATTTTATTTTCAGCAAATGACGAAGGCGCACGTACGTTGTGAAAAAAAATGTCGTTCTCCTTCATCCTTTACATAGAAGCACTATGGGTATTTTTATGAAATTAACAGAATTCTTTTTATCAAAACTCCATTATCTGACATATCCTTTTCGTGCATATACATGTATACAAGGTAATCTAGCGAAAAGTACATGCAGGAAAATGCGCAATCGCGGGTTTTTGGTTCTCTTTCTCCGTTGTGTACGATTCGTTAGTCTATTCGTATTAAAAGCATATTATAGCGATTTTCTTGTTTATCTTTCGTCAGATACGGTTATAATAGTGGCCAAAATGTTGGACAGTCAAACAGATACACATGTACATGTAGTACTAACTATATTGGCATTATATATACATGTAAGAAAGTTTTGATCGGTCAAGTTTGATTTTATTTGACCTACAAGTTGTGCATGTTGCATATGAAATCATTAAGTATTGCACGTGCAGTCATTTAATTCACTGTCGCCTGCGACTTTTCATATTATAACAGTAATGAAACGATTCTAGTAAGGAAGATATCAACGTTGCGGGTAACTGACAGAGATTTTTTCAAATGGACAAGTCTTTCAGTTAAAATACTTATAGGGGGAGAGGGGTGAGAAGTGCTCGCAACACCTTACGGCTATAATACACAGACACGTTGTTTCATTGTTTATAGATGTTTATGCCTTTTGTTGTATTAATTATAAAGGATCGTGAAAGAAAATGAAAAGATCAACTGGCGTTTGAATTGCTTTGCATTAATACACACGTCGGAAATACATGTAGCACATAATGTTACACTTTGAAAGCTGTCACTTTCAATAAATGTATGCATTCAAAGGCCTTTAGTGACTGTTTTTGATAGAACATGGTAAATATGTTATTCTGTCCTACATGTGCATGTACATGTATAGGTGGGTAATAATGTAGGGGGCAGGGATATATATATTTTTTTAAATTTGTTTTATTTACACTTAATTCAGATATCAACCTAAGAATCTTTTTGAAATATTTTGATGGCCCTCAAAAGGGCCGTTTAAATATGTGGAAACTGACATCTGGGGCACATGTACATGTTCACCGTCTAGGGATTCTAGTCTGCGTAACAGCCGGGATGGTGATTCTAAAAGGTATATAAGTTGCTTTCATGATGAACTGTGACAGCAACACTCTGGTATCTTATGTTAGGCTTGACTTTGGTCGCGGGCGATTTCTCCTGTATGATCCCGCTCTCGCTACCATGGGTTCTCGCTCAACTTGAAACTTAGAAGAAGAATACGACTCGCCTTGACTCGTCGTCAGTCATGCTTATTAATACGACAAGCAAAGAAAAATGAAATTTCAATCCACTAAATGAATTTTAGACAGGTAATAAGGAAAATATTTGGCGTTTCATTCTTGAAATTCAGATATTAACAATTGGATTCAAATAAATAACAACACATATTAGGACCCAACTTTCCTTTTATAGGACGGATTGAACTAACATAATAAATGTCAGCCAATCGGCTTGGTCGTAATATTGAAGCATCCAGATATAAACTGTTTATATAGTCACAGAGCGGCTGTGATAGAAAGACACTCACTTTTAAATAAAATCAGCTGTCATTGGTCAATTTACTTTAATAGAGAATGTTGTTGAGAGAATAGAAAAAGAGGAGGGGGGGGGGGCATTAATGTACTAATGTGAATACACAATTTCTATGACTTTGATCAGTGAATTTGACTTCACAGTAGATTTTATTTTCAGCAAATGACGAAGGCGCACGTACGTTGTGAAAAAATGTCGTTCTCCTTCATCCTTTATATAGAAGCACTATGGGTATTTTTATGAAATTAACAGAATTCTTTTTATCAAAACTCCATTATCTGACATATCCTTTTCGTGCATATACATGTATGCAAGGTAATCTAGCGGAAAGTACATGCAGGAAAATGCGCAATCGCGGGTTTTTGGTTCTCTTTCTCCGTTGTGTACGATTCGTTAGTCTATTCGTATTAAAAGCATATTATAGCGATTTTCTTGTTTATCTTTCGTCAGAAACAGTTATAATAGTGGCCAAAATGTTGGACAGTCAAACAGATACACATGTATATGTAGTACTAACTACATTGGCATTATATATACATGTAAGAAAGTTTTGATCGGTCAAGTTTGATTTTATTTGACCTACAAGTTGTGCATGTTGCATATGAAATCATTAAGTATTGCACGTGCAGTCATTTAATTCACTGTCGCCTGCGACTTTTCATATTATAACAGTAATGAAACGATTCTAGTAAGGAAGATATCAACGTTGCGGGTAACTGACAGAGATTTTTTCAAATGGACAAGTCTTTCAGTTAAAATACTTATAGGGGGATAGGGGTGAGAAGTGCTCACAACACCTTACGGCTATAATACACAGACACGTTGTTTCATTGTTTATAGATGTTTATGCCTTTTGTTGTATTAATTATAAAGGATCGTGAAAGAAAATGAAAAGATCAACTGGCGTTTGAATTGCTTTGCATTAATACACACGTCGGAAATACATGTAGCACATAATGTTACACTTTGAAAGCTGTCACTTTCAATAAATGTATGCATTCAAAGGCCTTTAGTGACTGTTTTTGATAGAACATGGTAAATATGTTATTCTGTCCTACATGTGCATGTACATGTATAGGTGGGTAATAATGTAGGGGGCAGGGATATATATTTTTTTAAATTTGTTTTATTTACACTTAATTCAGATATCAACCTAAGAATCTTTTTGAAATATTTTGATGGCCCTCAAAAGGGCCGTTTAAATATGTGGAAACTGACATCTGGGGCACATGTACATGTTCACCGTCTAGGGATTCTAGTCTGCGTAACAGCCGGGATGGTGATTCTAAAAGGTATATAAGTTGCTTTCATGATGAACTGTGACAGCAACACTCTGGTATCTTATGTTAGGCTTGACTTTGGTCCCGGGCGATTTCTCCTGTATGATCCCGCTCTCGCTACCATGGGTTCTCGCTCAACTTGAAACTTAGAAGAAGAATACGACTCGCCTTGACTCGTCGTCAGTCATGCTTATTAATACGACAAGCAAAGAAAAATGAAATTTCAATCCACTAAATGAATTTTAGACAGGTAATAAGGAAAATATTTGGCGTTTCATTCTTGAAATTCAGATATTAACAATTGGATTCAAATAAATAACAACACATATTAGGACCCAACTTTCCTTTTATAGGACGGATTGAACTAACATAATAAATGTCAGCCAATCGGCTTGGTCGTAATATTGAAGCATCCAGATATAAACTGTTTATATAGTCACAGAGCGGCTGTGATAGAAAGACACTCACTTTTAAATAAAATCAGCTGTCATTGGTCAATTTACTTTAATAGAGAATGTTGTTGAGAGAATAGAAAAAGAGGGGGGGGGCATGAATGTACTAATGTGAATACACAATTTCTATGACTTTGATCAGTGAATTTGACTTCACAGTAGATTTTATTTTCAGCAAATGACGAAGACGCACGTACGTTGTGAAAAAAAAAATGTCGTTCTCCTTCATCCTTTACATATAAGCACTATGGGTATTTTTATGAAATTAACAGAATTCTTTTTATCAAAACTCCATTATCTGACATTTCCTTTTCGTGCATATACATGTATGCAAGGTAATCTAGCGGAAAGTACATGCAGGAAAATGCGGAATCGCCGGTTTTTGGTTCTCATTCTCCGTTGTGTACGATTCGTTAGTCTATTCGTATTAAAAGCATATTATAGAGATTTTCTTGTTTATCTTTAGTCAGGTACGGTTATAATAGTGGCCAAAATGTTGGACAGTCGAACAGATACACATGTACATGTAGTACTAACTATATTGGCATTATATATACATGTAAGAAAGTTTTGATCGGTCAAGTTTGATTTTATTTGACCTACAAGTTGTGCATGTTGCATATGAAATCATTAAGTATTGCACGTGCAGTCATTTAATTCTCTGTCGCCTGCGACTTTTCATAATGAAACGATTCTAGTAACTTAAAAGTTGAGACACGTATGTTAGTTTTGTAACAAGAAATACCCTGCAAAAAAGAAGATTTCTAAAGAAATAAACACTTATTACTGCAAGTATCAGTAGATGAAATCTACAGATAGGTGCGATCCAATCCAAATGGAACAACTTCATGATCGATTTGTGATACCAAAGTAACCGAGAAGTTCGTAAGTTTTCGCCCAATCCTCTGACCAGCTTGCGGAAGACGCAGTTGGCCATATTTGGAAAATAAGCTGCGCCTACAAAATTCCGTATTTTTGAAAAAATAAAAAAAATAGGCGAAATATAAGAATTGTAAACACATTCATTTGTTACATAGATAATTACCACATATCATTCACTGGTAAATATATATTTATTGGGTCTGTGAGACTACAGAATAGGATATTTGTCTACAGAAGTAAATCATGAATATTAATCGCCCAAACGGAGTTACTCCCCCCCCCCTCCCACCCCCTTAATCGAATGGTTGAAAGTACCGGTCTCAGTATCGTATTAATTTTCCCATAGACTTCTATAGTGAAGTGCATATTTTTAGGATTTAAAAAAAAATATGTAAATTGATTCAATAAAACTTTCACTTATGTAGCATTTCTAAGGACATGTGAAAAAATAATTTCCCGCAAAGAAAATAGGGTGAGTCCACGAAGATCGGGCAGGAAAGTAGTCGAACTATAAATAGCCATTTTCCCTACTTTCACTTTCGTTTTGCACTCACCAAACCAATCTTTTCAGTGGAACATTTTTATGATATTATGTTAGATTTTCTTTCAAAAAAGTTCTTCATCTTACAGTGTGATGTTTGCTCTATTTTATAAGTCATTGTTCGTATCTTTTAATAAAACATTACTTTGTAGAGAGGCAAAAAGAAAATGCACTATATTTTTATAGCATCCATGTTCGTACACCCGCTCAGGGATATGCAATACGATACTGGCACCTACCGTAACACCCTTGCGCATGACAATCTCTTTAAACTTCCAAAAGCAACATCGACAACACCTAACAATATGATGTTATAGAGTTCCGTAGAGAAAAAAAAAACAGTAAAACAAATAAAGCCAAGGTCATCAATATTCGAACTGTTAAGTGAGCTACGGTATCATTCGATTTCTCAGGTCGGTTGGCTAGGATGACAAGTTCTGTCCTGAATTTTTAAAAGCAGTAATCACTGACCCGACTTTTTATTTCACTGTATTGTCCCTATACAAATTTTTATCCAGGCTTTTTTGTCCTGATACTCAGTTTTTAAAAATAAATTTAAACCAAACTAATGTCCTGCCCTTCATAATTTTAACCCCATCCCCCTAAAATCAAATGGTTGCCTCCTTTTAGTGTTGTCACGCGTGCGCTTGGGGAGGGGGATATTACGTTCCCGAGAATTTTAAAAATTTGATGTCTACATTTCCGAAAATTATTAAAGATTACGTTTCCGGGAACAAGAAATATTACTAATCCGAAAATTCAGCTGTAAATTTACCTGATGAAAAATACTGATAATATATTAATATTAATAATATAAAAAATATATCGAAAAAAAATGTTGAAGTTCGAGCAAAGACATTTCAGGTCTTGACTATGTCCGCCGTTTTGGATGCAAGTACTTTGCGAGAACTGATATGTAAAAGTATTAACTTAATAACTTAAGTTATTGAAATCTAGTGCTGCCCATTTTACGTTTTAATGTAAATGATGAATTTAGTGCTTACTTTTATATGCATAATTATATGTCTGATTGTATATCAATAAAGATTTATTCATCAAAATAAATATTCTTCTCGAAGACCTACTTCCACCCTCCGATCGTGAGGGGCAACAGTCATCTGACGAACGGAAGGGGCATTTTGGCTTACTTGCTTTAATATTTTATTTTTAAAAATTTTAAATACATACAATTTTCGGAAATATAATACTTTTTCGGTAACGTAACATTTTTATAGCCGGAAATGTGTTTTTTCTCGGAAAAGTAATGCCAATTCCAGGAAACGTAATTCTCCCTTGGAGACTCTAGAATCTGCCCAATAAGTAAATAATTATTACCGTTTTTGCAATACTGCTAGAAAAAGGGGAAATTCAATGGGTTATCATAGCAAAATATTGAACTGGCATAACTGACTTTTAAAGACTACTATAAACTTAACTTCCCCATGCAAAACAAATGGAGTACATTCAAGTTTCTTTTCCATCTGAATCACAGCAGAAGTTGCACGACTAAAATTTATTGGCACTAGGGGCGGATCCAGACACTTTGAAAAGGAGGAGTGCAAGTCGGGGTTCGTCAGAAAAAAGGGGTGCTAGGTCATTATTTGCCATTTTCTGTCAATTTACACATGAAAATGACAATTTTTTCAATAAAAGGGGGAGGGTGTGAACCTCATGCACCCAATCTGGATCCGCCACTGGGCACTCTGGTAAACCAGGATTATTTACCTCCTCCTGTTACGCTGATAGTCAGTATTGTGGTTATAAAGTGAGTTACTCTGGAGAATAAAACCGAGAAAAAGGAAAAAAAGTCATTTATTTTTAAATCAAATCAAAATTAACAAATAATCATATTAGAAATATAATCATATAACACACAAACGATGATTTTAATCATGTAAATGGGACAAATTAAAAAGGAAAAAAAAGGTAAAGCTAAAACATTTAATAAGACTTTTATAAATTAAGGCCTCCTACATAAAGTATGATTTACACATTAAAGGATATCCATTATTCTTGACAGAAGTATATATTACATGTAGTTTTCTACATGTAGAGGCTTACACATTCATTACATTGCATCCAGTTTTATGATCCAGATAAACCTACATGTATATTTACCCCTCCTCCTCCCAAAAAAAAAAATTTAAAAAAATCATCAGATTTTACCTTGGTTATAATGTTTGTTTTATCAATTTAAAGTTTCTTCTATCTATTATCAATGCCCTTTAATTTTTAAATCCTGTAACTCCTACATGTACATGGATATAAATAAAATGACTTGTCTTGCAACGTGAAGACCCAATAAAGGCTTTTGTCACTGCAACCCTCCAATATTTTTTATTACCTTCCTTCCTGCATATCTAACTTTATATAATGCTTTAATTTATGAAAATCCAATGAGTGGTTTTGGGAGAATAAGGCTTCCCACATATTTTGGTACACTTAAACATTATTTGTTGGGTACAAAAACTTGATTTTAAAATGTTCTTTTCATATGATTTAATGTACATTTATTAAAATACTCAATGACCTTTTGTTTATAAGAAGCATATTTGAACATAGTTTTTCATACAAAAACAGGAAAGACAAAAAAAAGGAATTACAACACTGCAGCTGGATTTCTTGACAAGCACTATTACAAGTAGTTACATGTACATTAATTAGCTTCTTTATACACACAAAAATTAACTAATTTCCTTGGTTTATGTAAAATAAATAGAAATAAAGTGAAACTGTCTAAACCAAACCTCTTTTAGACTTTAAAATTAGTTCAGTTTAGACAGGTGTTTGGTTTAGACAGGTCTACAGTTTAAACAGGCATTCAGTTTACTTTTGTTCAAAATACATTTAAATTGTTATAATGGGACATAAAAAGTATCTGGATTAGACAGCTTTTGGATTATTATGGGTCTGGGAAATTTTGGTTTCATTGTAAAGCTTTTTTCTGAATATTTCAAAAAATCCATAATACAACTACATGGCTTTTTGCTCTTCTAAGTAGATGAGATGTATATTATAAATCTGTATGTCTTCAAAAACATATGTTTACTTAACATTACACTGAATACTGTACATGTACTGTTTACTTGTATAGCGAGGGATATGGAAAAAATTACTTAACCTAACCAAAATATTTAAGTGATAGGATAAAAATCCTATCAGAATTTTAAAATGACATCATTGATACTGAAAGGTGTTTTGAAGAAATAATCAACAAGATAAACTGTTAAATATAAAATATTTTTACAGCTTGTCACTAACAGAAAATTACCTGTGAATCATAACAATATTTTACATGGCATAAGAAAAGACTTCTTAGCAATAACCATGAAATGTACAATGTTCATGTATAACTTGTTAAAACTGTATCAATGTCAACAAATCTATATGGAATGTAAAAACCAATTAATGTCATGGAAGTCTTTTAAATGTTTACCAAGTGTACATTTGTATAGGAAACAGTAACAGACCACATAACCAGTCTTACTTTGACCTCTAATTGTTGCACTTTTGAGATAAAACTTACGTAGATTGTACATTAAGGAGGTAGACCTGGGTTAAGGGACATAACTCTCGAAATCTGTGATATGTTTGCATCATATTCAATTTCACCAAAGCATATCAAGCTTTCATTTGAAATAGAATGAAATCAATCACAGTTACTTTGATGTTTAGATGAGATTGATGTAAAATGCTTTATATAAATGTTCCAAAGATTTGTAGGAGTTATGGCCATTATCCTTAGTCCACCTCCTTAAATTGCCACGTTGGCAAAATAGCAAGGGTTATACTTGATTTAAGCAGAGATAAATGCATGGTTTTCACCAAAATACAAATTTGTCTACAGAAACAATTAAAGTACCTTAGTGAGAGCGCTCTCATACCCCATGTTGGAATAAGTAAATTTGTTTGTAAGAGAAATACATGTAGAAGGACCCTGATAAAAAAGAGGAATAAGAATGCTTTTTAGGCTTTAGATCTTTATCTTCTAACTAAATTCTATTACTCAGAATGGTAGTTTCAAACTCCAGACTGGGATTTCTTTGAGTTTTAGTTAATCCAAAAGTAAATATCATCGTAGTGGAACAAACATACACTTGACCTGTAACTTATCATGGTGAACTTATATACCAAAAATCATGTCATAATCTGCAAGCGTTTAGAGAAAAAAGTCTGAAAAACGGTTACTTCTGTGAATTTAGCTAAGTTCAACGCCTGTAATTTTGGTAAAAATCATCGGAGCGGAACAAATTACAAATTTGTCCAGTAACTTATCATGGTTAATTTCTATACTAAAAATCAGGTCAATATCTGCAAACGTTTAGAAAAAAAGTCTGGAAAACGGTTATTTCTGTGAATTTTGCTAAGTTCAAGGCCTGTAATTTCAGTCAAAATCATTGGAATGGAACAAAAGTTAAACTTGACCTGCAACATATCATGGTGAAATTATATACCAAAAATCATGTCAATATCTGCAAGCGTTTAGAAAATAAGTCTGGAAATCATTTTTTTCTGTGAATTTTGCTAAGTTCAAGGCCTGTAATTTTGGTAATTATCAGTGCAGAACAAAAGTTAAACTTGACCTGTAACTTATCATGGTGAACTTATATACCAAAAATCATGTCAATATCTGCAAGCGTTTAGAAATAGTCAGAAAAACTGAAGGTGGACTGATGGACTGACGGACTGACAAAAGGGTCAAAAACATACCCTTCGCAACTTCTTTGTGTGGGGTATAATTAAATGTATGAAAAATATGACATATGTAGACCTAAAAAGTAACTTGATTGTTGGGATTTCTGAAACTTGTATCAAAGAATGGTATTGAAAATTCATCACTAACTTTACAAAATAAACTTTCAGAAAAACTAAGCAGCGATCCCTCGGGATAGCTTGTGTTGTTGAAAAGGTATTTGAAGACTTATATACATGTACAATGTTCATGTAGTTAAACTGGACATAAAATCAGAAACCTTAAGATGGCCAATGTGTAACTTTATGTATGTATAAGATTTGGTAACTGATAAATGTACATGTATGGATAAATATCCTGAAAATGAATATAACCTTAAGTAAGTTAATGGCTAAGGCAGAAACAAATTAATAGTTTTGTTTCTTGCTACCAGCAAGAAAAAGATAGGGTAGGATAGTCATCCTAATGAAAGTTCAAAATAAGAGGTGCACAATGGCATTATTTGATGAAGAATGTAAGCAAGTTTTATCAAATATTCCTTTAGAGGCTTTCATAGATATTGAGGATTAGAATATGGTCTCACTTAGTTAATGAGTGAAAAAAAGCTATGTTTTGCAACAGAAAACCTGAAAATTTATTAAGATGGAAATGCAAGGTAGGGGAATTATTTTATTTTTTAAAATCATTTTCCATGTACACTGAGTTTATAGGGAAACAATCTAGACTTTAAAAATGGTACTTGATCCAAAATGGCCATAGAATGATAAGGATAGGCACAAAAGAATAGGGTAGGTAAGGTAGAAAGAAACAGAAATAGAGAGTTCATAAAAACATGCACTACATGTGCTTTGTACAAGTCTATGTTAAAAAGAATCAAAAACAACCGATAATCAGAATTCTATGTATAAATAATAAATTCAGACTTTATGTCGGAAAAAGTGTAAAGTTAATCATAAATATTGTAATGTTAAAGCTTACAATATTTTTTTTTTATGATTCTGTATGGCATGAGAAGAATGTGAGTGAGATTGTACAAATTTTGATACATCAAAATGAAAAATAAGATCAAAGAAAAATTATGAAAACTTAGATTAAACTTAGCTCGTCTGAGAGCAACACTATATTGACATGCCAGATAATACTAAATGAACTTATTTCTTTTTAGGTACAAGTATAATGTATCTGTACAAGTATTAAACATTTTCTGTTCACAGATATTCTCAAATACATGTCAAATGTCAACCATCTCAATACACTATTACATTTTGTAGTTACATAATCACTATCATGTACATGTAGTTTTATAAACAGGAGTATAAACAGTGAATCAAATTAATACATGGATTTGTTCAAAATTACGAACATGTAAAACAAGTAAAAAAACAAAAGATAAACAAACATTAAATAAATATGGTAATAAATTATCACAACAAAACAAGTAAAGGAAGTAAAAAAAAAACCCAATAATGACCAGTTTTGTTTATTAGATGATATTTCCGCAATATTCTCATTTAGAAACCATATAGGACATGAAAGATTTTCCAAAAGTCTTCCAAATTTCAAAATAGGAGGTACACAATAGCATCATCTGATGATGAATGTATGCAAGTTTTATGAAACTCCATTAAAGGATTTCCAATCGGTGATTTCAGAAAAGTTGTGGATAAAAACCGGGAACAGACAAGCAAATAGCATCTTCACAATATAAACAATATACCTCCAGCTATTAAAGTGGGGGGTATAAAAAACATTTCACAGGAGAAACTACCATAAAGAAATTGTTACCCTGCATAATGACGAAAATTCTTGGAAACCAGAAGAAGGGAAGGAACATGTACATGTATTTAATTTCTAAAGGCAATAATTTAAATACACGTATATTGCACTCATAATGAACTGTATCATACCAGTTACTAATTAAACAGGATATCAAGTAACATTAAAAAAATTATAACAGCAAATGAAAAAATGAAAACATTAAGGCACCAACCATTACTGGGGGGGCTGGGATTGTTTGAAAAAAAAAATCCAAATTTCCAAAACATTTTTTTACTCTGCCATGGACAGGAAAAAAATTATGATTCAATATTTACCCCATTACTAAACACTGTAGATTTTCAAAAAAAATCCTTGTTAAATCAAAATTTTCAATCTGCTCTCGTATAACACATGCAGTGAGTTTTAAGGCTATCATTAATTACTCTCGTATAACACATGCAGTGAGTTTTAAGGCTATCATTAATTATTGGTTACTATTTTCATTATCACTACATATAACAGCAGCACCTTCTTCCTCTGATAGCTCTGAATGTATTCTATCCCCTGTATTAAATCTTTCCTCACAACGAGTCAGTTGATGCTGCTCAAGATTTTTCTTGCTGTTGAAACTCTTGAAGCACTTGTCACAATCAAATAAAAATTCGCCTTCATGTATTTTCATATGATATTGTAAAGCTAAAAAATCTTTGTAAAATGTTCCACAAACTTCACATTCTTTTCCCTTATAACCTAACTTGGAATGTGTCAGAGAATGCTTCTTCAGGCATCCTTTTTGGTAAAAGCACATACCACAATCTGCACATTTGAATTTCTTTTCTGGACTGTGGCGTTTCATATGCATATTTAGACTACTAATCTGAGTAAAGCGCTTACCACAGCCTTCAAATGTACATGGATAAGGTCTTATGCCAGTATGAGTAACAGCATGATTCTCAAGTTCTCGAGATGACTTAAACATTTGAGGACAATCAGAACATTGAAATTTAAACTCGTGCCCATGGAATTCCTGGTTATGGTTAAACTTTTCTTCCTTTGTACTGAAAACTTCACCACATTTTTTGCATTGGAATGTTCTAGAAGTCAAGTGCTTTACAGTATGTATTTCTAGTTTATTAGCAGTTTTATAACCTTGTCCACAAAGGTCACATTTGTAAGGGTAGTTATTAGTATGAGTAAGAATATGATCGTTTAAATGTCCTTTCTGGCTATAGCCTTTACCACAAACATCACAAATATGAGGTTTTTCACCTGTGTGTGACCGCACGTGGCGTGATAACTTGTACTTGGAAGAAAAACCTTTCTGGCATACAGAGCATTCATGAGTCTTTTGTTTTGCTTCTTTTGCAAAGTCTAGATGAACTGCTGCAATATGCTCTTTTAGATAACCTGACCCGGTAAAACCTTTCCCACAAACTTCACACACATATGGTTTCTCACCGGTATGTATTCGCTGGTGGACTTTCAGATTGTAAGATGAGTAAAAATTCTTACCACAATGTTGACAGAGATATGGTTTGTTTTCATCATGTGTTTTCACATGCTTTGCCAGTGTTCCTTTGACTGCAAATTCTTTTCCACAAAATTCACAACGAAATGCTTTAATCCCAGTATGACGAGTCATGTGATCAGTCAAATGATGGCTTTGGGTAAAACTTTGACCACATTCAGTACACAGGTATGGTTTATTGTCTGAATGAATCAGTAAATGTCTCTGTAATCTATAATTAGACGTAAAGCATTTCCCACAAATGTCACATTTAAATGGAGCATAGCCAATATGGACATTTGCCATGTGTGTCTTCAAAAGATCGACTCGTTTGAATCGCTTATCACACTCCTTACAAACATGTGGCTTTTCCTCAGAGTGCATTTTGATATGAAGATTATAACTACCTCTTAGCTTAAAACCTTTGTTACAAACCTTACATATATAGTTAAAACCCACGGTATGTATTTTCATGTGAATGTTTATATAAGATTGTGCTAACTTTTTGTTGCAGACTTTGCATTCAACCATTTTTCGCTTTCTTGTCTTCTTGAAACTTTCATTTTCTGTGTCATCAAAGGACGTTTCTATTAAAAAAAAAAAAAATAATACATGTGAATTACATTAATTGATAAACATGATACTAAAGAATTCATTGCCATTTTAATCATATTTTGGAATTTCACTACGCTACGATATCAAAACATTAAACTAACAACAGTTGCTATAGTCAAAAAGTATAAAAGCACCAATATTTAGTCAACAAAAGATGGCTTTTAATGCACATTCTTGATAAAGAAGCAGAATGAATATTAATTTCAAAGTCTTTAATATTCAAGAATATTATACCTGTAATATACATAGAAAGAACTGCATCATCCTCTTCCTGTCTCCCATCATGCATTTCACTGATCCCATCATCCAATGAATCACTGTAGCATGACTCCTCTAAAGTAGCGTGTCCAGAAATCATTTCTCCATTTCTCTGAGGTGCATTTTTATGAAAAGGACTAATTGGGCTGCTGTGTTTTGGGGTTGACTTTTTGTATTGTAATGAATTTAAGCTTTCAAGTGACCAATTGTCTTCCTCAATTTTAATATCAATTTCTTGCAAGTTCTTATTTGTAGGAATGTTAACATCACTTAAATCTTCTCCATCCGGAATTTTTTCTGAAGAACACATTGGAACTGAAAATTCTGCATCCTTTTCAACTTTGATACATGCATTCTTCATGGTTTTCATGTAAGTATCTGTGTAACCATTGATTTTGGAAGTGCCATCTTCATGTACATGTATATCTTCATCTGGTTCTTCTTTGATCACAGGATCACCAGGAATTTCTGTTATGTCCTTGTTACCATGCAAATCATTTAAAAGTGCATGCTCTTCTTTATTTATGTCATCAGAGTTTTTGTTACATCTGTTTGAAGATGCTGCCTTTTCCTTCACTTTGACACTATTCTCCTCATCGTGAAAGTTATTTATAGTAATGGCACTATCTTCCATGGTCCTGCTTAATTTACCATTTACATCTTGAAGAACCTTCAAAGAAATAAAAACAAAACAAAATTATGAAATTAAACTTGTTTGAGACCAATACTAAATTGACATGCCTGATGATAAGCGACTTTTTTTTTCTATTACATACAAGTATATGTACAAGTATTAAACATTTTCTGTTTACAGATATTCTCTAATACATGTCAAATGTCAACCATCTCAATACAATATTACATTTTGTAGTTACATAATCACTATCATGCACATGTAGTTTTATAAATAGGAGTATAAATAGTGAATCAAATTAATACATGGATTTGTTCAAAATTACAAACATGTAAAACAAGTAATGATCAAAAGAAACACAAACTGAAAATAAACAAAACATCTCATAGACTAAAATGGCATATAACATGTACATTCAAAAAAATAATCTTGGAGCCAGTACTTTACATGTATCATGTTGACACAATCTCTGTTCTTCCACAAGTCTATTCCTTAGCCAGCACTCCACAGTATTGTAGAACTGCCTGATTTTGGTCTTGTAATCTGATGCTTTGTAACATTTATCACTTTAAAAAATTGTCAAGCATCTGTAAATCTATATATCTAGAAATAGCTCAAGCCAAGGCCTTCAGGATGCAGTAAAAATTTTCTGAAAAAAAATTACCCACAGCATATAGGGTTACCATAGAAACCATGCAAAAATATGCGAAAATTTGCAAAAAAGTTCATAAAATCAGGTTTAAAAATATCAAATTTCCCGCAAAATATCTGAAATTTTTATTTCAATCCCTGAAACTGTTCAAACTTTTCCCTTCAAAAACCCCTTCCTCATATGGGCATCGCCGGTTAGATTTTGAGCTATTTCACTTTGTAATCCACTTATTAAATTTAGCATGGTACAAAATTGACTTACTTTCACTTTCACAATGAAGTCAAATTGTCATTGAAAAAAAGCCCCTTCAACATTGAATATATATAAAACATTGCAAAATACTTTTAAAAGTCCCCTTTTTTCAGAAAATGTTTTATCAACAATAGATTCTTCATTTTTAATCACTATAGCAACTACCGGTTTCCATTCATGTCATTTTTCATCCCTAGCCAAAAGTGCGAAACTAAACTAAACTGTGGAGTGCTGGCTTATTGAGGTCTCACTAACCACTTCCGGGTCAAATGGCCACCCCCCCTATGTAGTACCAAAAACACACTGAACCTAGACATATGCATTGTAAGTGCATTATTTGTGTGTATTATGATTAAAAGTAGTCAAAATAAAGCGAGAATGTGTACTTTAAAATCATATATGTAATTAACTACAAAAGTGTATGAATATTGTTTACATGTGTGAGTAATTTGCCTCCATGCTGTCAGTTAGCAGAACAGGTAAAAATGTGGATTTTCAGTATTATTTATTCAAGTAAATTTTGTGAAGAATTTCTACTATGATCGTACCATTAGCATAATGATTTTGGAAGCCTTATTTTCCAAGCTTCACAACGGTATGCAGCTTTAAGATGTCATTTGTCCTGGGAATTCACAGTGAGACTTTGAAAATTACTTATTACTTTTTTAACATGTAAAGTAATGGAAACGTTAGAAGTGGTTAGTGAGACCTGAGGGAATATTGAGTTATCTCCCTTCTGGAAGAGTTGTCTTTCCTTCAAGCAGATACCTTATAGGTACTATTTATTTCCCATAGGTGACAATAATAAAACTTTTGAAAAATTCACCCTTTTAAAACAATGATGGAGCTATCAACTGACTTTTTTGCCAGTCTTATCTGTAACTAAAAATGTGAGCAAAGTCATAGCATAACCTTCTCGTTTCTTTGGTACTTTAAGCAGATGATGTTTGGGGTCAAAGTTCCCCCTTTTTCTGTGAAAGGCACATGAATATTAAAAAATCATAATATTAACATTAAATGGATTTCAAAAAATATAATGTATTTTTTTTAAAAGTATGACGATGTTAAGAGTTCGGAATTATTAAAACATTTTGGCTATCAGCACTTTTGTCCTATCACAATGTCCGGAAGTATTTACTCAAGTAGGGTACACAAAAGGCCAACCTGAAATAATGAGAAATAGTACTGTTCTACCTGTATTGACATAAAAGGAGAAAAAAACAAGTTTTTTTTAAAAGAGATACCTCTGTTCTCTTTCAATATAGAAACCATATTTGAAATTCCTAAAGTCTTTTAAATGGATATTCAAAACATCAAAATTCCAAAAATAGGAGTATCTGATGAAGAATCCTGAATGTAAGAAAGTTTTATAAAATTTTCCTTTAGAGTTAAGGATTAGAATATGACCGCACTTCGTTAACAAACTGCAAATCAAAATTTAATCATATGAAATGCAAGATAGGTGCAAAATGACGTCATTTGATGAACAATGCATGCAAGTTTTATTGAATTTCATTCAGTGGTTTCAGAAGAGTTGTGGATAGAAACTGGAGACAAACAAGCAAAAGAAACAGAAGCAACAGTATCATTACAATATTCAATGTACCTCTTGTTTGAAGTAGGATATAAAAATATATTTCATAGAAGCCTAACAAGTAAGGATACCTGCTATAAAGAAAATATAAATCTGCATTATGAAGAACATTCTTGGAAACCAGAAGAAGAGTAGATACATGTGCATGTACTTAAACTCTGAAGATAACCTTTTAAATACATGTATATTCCATGTATCATGAACTGTATCATACCAATTATCAATGTCTGTTATCACAAACAGAAAAATCTATGAAATCCCAGGATAAGATTCATGTACACTTACAGGCTTAGAAACCTAGGATAATGCTAGGTTTAAACCATTTTCAGGTTTATATACTAGTCTACCTGCATCTTTGATAGTGGGAGCCCCTGTGCTTTGTATAGTTTTTACTTGATGATCAATTTAGAAATATTCATGAGCTTCTACTCAGTTTGCAGGCTTCATATTCGAAGCAGAGAAACCTGTGAAATCCCAGGATAAGGTTCGGGTACATGTAGGTGTCTAGAAACCTGGATATATATTGGGTTCAAACCCACAGTGGTGTCACCTTCTTGACTGATTACAAGTCACGTGCCTTAATCACTTGGCCGTCTAGCCTCCAAGTGATGTATATACTACTACACAAAAATGTACATGTAGCTACATGTACATGTACACTATAATGTAAGTAACAAAGGAAAGCACTTCTTTCTTTGGTATTGGTTTTGCTCTATACAATGGGAACATACATGTACATGTGATAAACCTTTAAAATTTTGGTCAAGAATTTAGACCTTGGAAGGGTAGCTTTTAAAATTGACATATGTTTTAGTCATACATGTACATTTTTTGTACATGTACTCTCTACATGTGTAATTTAGTTTAGAAAATTTCCTTTTTATGTGTTTCAGTATTTTTTTAAAGTCAGTGTTCCTGCAGGTGTTTTGGATCATAACATTGTGACCATACATTTGTATTTTGATGATGATACTTACTGGTAAGATTAATTCTAAACAGAGGTTGTTATATCAGAAAATTACTGTACAACTTAACACCTGTAAATTGCTCTACATGTAAATCAGTATTATAGTAAAGGTAAAACTTCAGAAATAACTCCTAGATTTTTCTCATATTGTGTCAATGACCCATTTATATGACATGAAATAGTTTATTTCAAATATTACAATGGGCCATTAATATGAATAATTCATTATTTTAACACAAAAAAATGGGCCACTGACCCATGCCTCCACATCTTTTAGGTCAGTTTTACATTTGTAGGGCCAAGGGTTCATCCGTATCTGATATGGCTGTCACCATTCACCTGAATTTGTTATTTTAAACAGTTTTTAAAACAGCAGAAGGACAGGAGATGACAGTTGACATTTTAAAATGGGAGATTCTAGGTGGGAAATTCACATATACAATGTATGTAGGTAGGAGTGAAAAAAAGGAGTAGATCTACAATGTACAGGACTCATGCTACAGGGCGATTCAGGTGAAATAGTCACCCTGGGGTTGCTCACTTTGCCCTCAGATGACAACAAAACTGAAATGAAGTCACCCTTTTATTTCCAGACATCACTCATGATCAGGACTGCATGTATGCTCCATCTTTTAGTGGTATTTTGACCAGAGTTATCTCTCTTGATATAACAATTAAACACAAAAATGGCGCCAGTTTGAGAAAATATACTGTAAAAGTCTTCAAAATCTATTGAATACATTTGTATTTGGTTAAAAGCAAGTATTTTAATCAGGTTTTCGTTTCAAATGTTTAAGACAGGATACGTTATGAACATTCTTTACTCCAGTTTGCGATAATTTATGTATTATCATTCATATTTCGTTACGAAACAAGCAAATCTGTCCTAGGTTTCAGAGACTTAGGTTAAATTTATCTCAATTGATAATTCGGTAGAAAACCCAAACAGTTTCATTTGACATAACTAAACAGTAAATTCTCCATTATAACGAACCTTTTCTTAAGCTTGAGATAAATTTGTACTGATCGCTACACTGTGTCAATAAAGTTTCAGTCTTGATTTTTCAGTAATAATTTATTGATTCTCTAGATCAAAGTCAATCAAAAGACTGGATATCTTGATCAAGAAATCATTATGGAGTAAGTGGGAATAGGGAAAGAATAAAAAATTCCAGCAGAATATCACTCCTGAAATTTTCTATTCCAGTGCTGCTAAAAAAGACACAATCAATAGAACAGTGCATTTTAAAAAGCTTTCTTATTCATATTTTAATTTTGCTGTAATAAATTTGGTAAGGGGTAGAGGTTTAGAAATTCATCAAGAATACAGTCAATCCTCCAGTTAGTTACGATAACTTAACCTTCCATCCGCGCTCATGGGAACGCACATAACATTATCATAACTTGCTCATTTTTATTTTGACAAAAATATTTAATTCTTTACATGTGTAGCTTACAGAAAAAGTAACATTTATATGTATCACAATTGAAGAAAATAAATATATAAAAATGTGTGTTTATATTGTATGTATGTAAGTAACATATAACACATATAAATTTTTAAAAAGCTTCATAAACGATGCACATACATGTTCACTCCTCCCTATCCACTCCCCACTTCTCCCAAGTGTCAATCTGAAAGAGAAGTCACTTCCTATTTGTTTTTCTCGATCTCGAGTAGTTTGAGCCCTGGTTCTAGGGAATATTGTGGCAGGACAGCCTATCTGCGTTGTAGTAGGTAGTGAGATTTAAATAGCCAGTTAATTGACTTGACTTAAGGATTAATTCTTTAGTCAAATTGGTTTTATGCTGGCTTGTCACCGAGCGACCCAGGGTTCGATCCCGGGGGGAAGTATAATTTTGGGAGTCAAATCATGCTCTCCCTTTACAATATACATGTATACACTGATCCAAATCTGAAAATAGCCCCGGACACTGAATCCCAAAAGGGATTAATACATGTCATGTACATTGCATATTAAATGGATTTGGTAATTTGTTGTCATCTTCCAAAAGCAAAATGCGTAACATTATGTCCACAGTCTGAACTTGTATCAAAGCCAGGGGAGCTAATCAGAGCTAATATGATGCTTCTATACAAGCGAAGAACTACTGTCTGATATACATTGTACATGTTGATACATTATTTCGTCGAGAAGATTACTGCAAATCGGATTTTTTGGGTCTATCACAAATCAGAAAAAATCGAAGGGTGTATGTACCTTGAAACTGCAAAATGATAACTATGTATCTTTCAAAATGCATCACGCAGACAGTTTAAGTTGCATTATCGATAGGGTAAATCAAGAAATCGATCTTTGAGCAGGAAGTTGTATTGTATATTGAAAAAACAAACCAAGAACGGATAAGGACGCACTTAAATTTCCGGACATTTAAATATTCATTCATATTTCCTTTGAACTTGAACGCAAATTCTGACATATATCGTTAATTTATAAGCATTTTTTTTTTATTAACAAGAAAAATGACCCACTGGAAAATCCCGAAAGGGAGGGGCTATAGCCAGGACATCCCCGAGGGGATGGGCTTAAGGCTACAAACCACTAATGTCACTTCCCATAGGCTGATTTCACTAAGTTCAATGAGTCATGGAGCTTCTACCTTAAGTTTAACCTGAAGAAGACTATACATCACCTGAAAGCTGCATGTGTACACTAATAGCCCTGAAAATATTATGTGGGGGTTACTATTTTGCAGTACGGCTCCTACAAGACAATGAGCTAAAAATAGAATGGGAATTCCCCTACATTTCACAAAAAGAGGTCTTCATGCAGAACTCATAAAAAATATGTAAATATGTTGTCGGACCAGCAGAAAAAGCCCAAAACAACATTGTTTTTGTCGGCAAAACGTTTTATATCCAATGTTTATTATCAGAGGTAGACGTAGAAAATAGCAGTGATAAGACCTACACTGCTACCACTCTTTCCAAAGAAGAGATTGTGGAAAATCATAAATCTGTGCTATCCTCTTTTGGTCTCTCTACCAAGGACGATGATTGTGATTTACCGTCTATGTACTGGATTCCTAAACTCCACAAGAATCCATACAAACAACGTTTCATAGCTGGATCTGCAAAATATACCACCAAACCTCTTTCAAAACTTTTAACTTCTATACTCAAAACTGTCAAAGAGGGTCTACAGTCCTACCACAACACTTGTTACTCCCGTAGTGGTATTAATTCAATGTGGATCCTGAAAAATTCAAAAGATCTTTTTGGAGACAATCAGTTCAAGAATATTATCTGAATATAATAGCATTAAAACCTATGATTTTTCAACACTGTATACTTCTATTCCCCATACTCAGTTAAAATCCCGACTTAAAAACATTATACATCGTTGTTTTTCCAAAAAAGATGGTACACCTAGATACAAATATATAGTTCTTGGTAGAGATTCCTCATACTTTGTAAGAAATAATTCCAAATCATCTTCCAAATATACAGAGGAAGATGTTTACAAAATGCTGGAATTTTTAATCGAAAACATATTTGTCCAGTGCGGTGGACGTGTTTTTCAACAAACGGTCGGCATTCCAATGGGAACAAATTTTGCTCCTTTACTAGCTGACCTATTCCTTCACTCTTATGAGGCTGACTTTATAGCTGATATGATCAGAAAGAAAGAATATTGCTAGATCCTTCAATCTCAGTTTCCGCTATATAGATGACGTGTTATCTTTAAACAATCCTAATTTCGGGGATTTGATACATCACATCTACCCAAAAGAACTTGAGATAAAAGATACTACAGACTCTGTGAAGTCAGCCTCATATCTTGACCTACACTTAGAAATCGGTGGTAAAGGAAAACTATCGACCAAACTTTACGACAAACGCGATGACTTTTCATTCAGAATTGTCAACTTTCCTTTCATCTGTGGCAACATCCCTTCGGCTCCTGCGTATGGAGTGTTCATATCACAACTCATACGTTATGCCAGAGCTTGCCGAAACTACGCAGACTATTTGTATCGCGCTGGAACTCTAACAAATAGGCTTCTGGAACAGGGTTATGTTGCTACAAGATTGAAGTCATCACTACAGAACTTTTATGGTCGTCATTATGAACTCGTGGATCGTTATGGTGTTTCCATCAGCACCATGAAAACTGATTTATTCAACGGGTCATAGTTTTCCTCTCCTCGTTTGTCTACCCCGGACTTGACTTTTCATGAGCAACTCGGCGGGTGTTTCTAGAAAAGCAGAGGACGCTTACCCTACCGGTGCACCTGGTCCATGCTCCCAGTTTTTAGTGGAGTCCGAGTTGCTCATTTACTTTTTTTACTTTGTATGTATGATTTTAGTTACTTTGTGTTCTTTGTTGTGTATGTCTGTTTTCCATGTCTGGTCTTTGTCCCTGTATTACATTCTTTTGATTAACGCTATAACCTTGGTTCCCTTGATTACTCTTTAATATGCATAACAGTGTATTTGCAAATTTAAAGTTTCTTATTTTTTTGCTTTTGCAAAATATTAAAAAATGCCTATATATTAGACTTACGATCTATTCAGTTAAAAGGGTTATTATTTTTTTCTAGTTATTTCAACTATAAACACTGAGCTGAAGTCCAGTGTTAACAACAAAATATAGGCACTTCCAAAAGTACAGTGTTAAGTTCAATTGTCTCCGGATATCGTTGACCAATCAAAAAAGAAATACGTACATCAAACGTTTTACAGGCTCGAATTTTAGAGTATACCATGATAACTGTTCCTGAATGACATGTATAAATACAATTCAGGTCCCACTAAAATTAACAATCCCGGTTTAAGGGAGTGTTTTGCACTTCATTATTATTGGTAGATTATTATTTTTTTATATATATATTATTAAAATGTTTGGGTTCTTAAATCTATTTTTAATTGACATATATATTTAAAGTTACAAATGCAGTTACACGGCACTGAATACTATTAGAAATGATTGCATTGTTCGTGCTTTCAGTCAGTGCCAAGTACATGTCCATGTATTTTTTACATTTGTCAGGTTACGGTCTGCAAAACCGAAAATTTTACAATGAAACAGAAGAAGTCAATGTAGTAAAGACGTAGTCTAGAATGCTTGTACATGTATGAGCTCCATGGCTTCTTTAAAATGCAAGCAAAGTTTAATTGATGGAAACGTTAAATGTGTCAAGGTTAAAGATGATAGAAACGGAACAGTTACTGTATTTTTTAAAAAAGTTCATGGGAAGTTCCATGGACTGTAGTTGTTTAGCAATAGTTACTGGTGTGCTGGCTAGGTGCAGGACAGATCCAAACAAATACAAAAGACTGGTTATTCAGGTTCATGGCTATAATTTGCTTATTTTTTTGAAAAAAAGTGAAAATACAATATGAAGGGAGGGGTGTGTCCA
This sequence comes from Perna viridis, assembly GCA_037379345.1. NCBI lineage: Eukaryota > Metazoa > Mollusca > Bivalvia > Mytilida > Mytilidae > Perna > Perna viridis. Next base: position 32,625,402 of record CM074517.1, on the reverse strand, counting down.
ACTATCGAAATCGATCCACTGGATCCGAAGATTCAGATCTCTGAAAAAAAAAACAAAAAAAAAAAACGTTTAGATGAATACAAGAGCGTAATTATTCACAATCCTACTTCTGTATGGGGTGGGGGGGGTGTTACCCCGACTTCCACTAGAAACTAAAAATAGATCTGTGTGTAAATTCTCTACTTTAACGCAATGTTGCTAAAACACATTCCTATAGGTTTAAAATTTAGAAATAATAACCACCATGTCATGCGGCGTTTTTGTCCGTCAATTAAGGCTCATTAAGGGGGACCAATTTTTCAAACTAACCACCCTGAGCCTTAAGTGCCCCATGAACAGGTTATTTTTTTCCCTGTATGTTACCATGGCTACTGTTTTTATGACAATAATCGCTAATTCACTTATGAATCACTGGAACCTCCATACACCAAGGATTAAAAAAATATGTACTTTGTATGATAAAAAAAACCACTTGAAATTTCTGTGTGGACTGCCTCAAAACAGCATAATTTCAACAAAATGAGATCACATTTTTAGAACACATCTGACCGTATAGTGCATGTACTACCTTACTATAATATATACATGCGTCGACCGGGAGTCGAATCCGGATCGCTTGTTTTAAAGCAACCATGCTAACCGTTACACCACCGACGCTATATGACACTCTGATTTTGACGAAATGAAATCCTGGATATAACATATGGACCCTATGCCGGTCCAAATTATAGGCAGATGGTGTGTAAATAATGTACTTGGAAAATACAGACTTCCTTTTGTTCGACGAAAAACGCCGAGTACTTCTGATTGCTACATGCACAAAAGAAAATACTCCATTCTAAATTTGTCAATTATAATAACATATGACATCGGATATTTTTAAAAGAAAAATGCTATCTGAAATGATATACCAATAATATATCAATCACCCTGATGCTAACATTCACTTTTTGTTATCATACCTTTCTCAACCCTTGAATTGCCAAAACTTTGAAACTAAATGATATTGCAGAGGTACCACGGCAGTCTTGATCCGGTTAGTGACAATTATTTACCGTATACGTTTGTGACGTTCCGTTTCATCGAAGACAACGACAGGCGGGTCCCTCACTTAGACAAGGTAAATATGTATTTACTTTTTCGTTTTTGTCAAGTTCCATGTCTATTTTAGCAGTTGACATGAATCAAAAATAGAAGCACCGGAGCATACTTGTAGTTTCCATATGTTTAACTATTTTTAAGTGATTTTTACCAGTGAATATAATTATACACATTTTCTTAAACTCCCCCCCCAAATAACTATCGTAGATATGATATTATAAAAATATGAAGCACGCAAGAATTGTGTACAAGTGTTGTGGAAACTGCATTTTCCATTACGACTTCTATTTGAGAAACCAAATTGTGTCAATACGTGCGAAGATGTGGATTGCGAGGGCATGCCAAGACAAACCGCTCTAGAATCCAACTTTAGACCCTGCTGAGATAATAGATACATTAATGACCACATCTGTACTATTACGATACCAGAGATAATTAGTGCCAGTAGGGAGCAGACCAGAAATTTTTGGGGGTATTTCTTGGCATGGAGAAATGTTTGAGAGACTGAATACTTGTAATCATAATAAGAAGAAGACGAACCCGACAAAATACATGTAGAATATGTTTTCCCATTTCGTTTTGGGAACATAATACTTACATAAAAACTACAAACAACATTTGCAATTTGTTTGTTGTGATAAATAGAACCTCGACTTGAGTCGTGTACGTCGGAATACCCTTCTATATATAGTATGAATACCAGTAAAGTACGATGGATCAGTATGTCATTAAATTAGGGTGATGATCACTTGAGATGATTTTGCAATGTATACCTAGGGTCTAGGCGGTCTGTCCAATGCTTGTTATATTCCCTACTTCTGGGTTTTCATTAAGAAGTAAAATCAAGTCTTACGATCTTTTTCCTATTTTTTGGCTATTTTATGAAAAATAATAATTTTCCGGCGCTGGCCATGTTAAACCGGGGCTTTTGTGGAAATTTGAATAAGGTCGTTTGAAAGGCCTTGTAATTTCCTATTTTGGTATACGATGAAACTGTCTAAACCGAACCCTGAATAATCCGAAAACCTGTCTAAACCAGATACTTCTTGAAGTCCCTTTGTATCAATTTTAATGTTTTTTAACCTGGGTTAACTGAACTCCTTTCTAAACCAAACAACCTTAAACTCCGAAAGGGATCCGGTTTAGATAGGTTTCGTTGTATATGTATAAAAAGACTACGATTTTGTCCCTTACATTTGTAAACATCTATTTCTTTTTTTAAATGGCGGTACTGCTGAGTTTCTTAATATGTATGCTGTTGCACAACCTCTTCAATACGCACTCGATCTTGTACCAAATTTGGTTTGCTTGGACACGGTTCAATCCTGTAATCTAGCCAGATAACATTAATTTTCTGATCTTAATTATTATATTTTTTCATTATTTTATTTTATCATTGCAATTTGAGACCGTCGTTTAAAATTACCCCCCCCCCAAAGTAAATACAAAATGAAGAAAACGTTTCTTATGTGCGAATTTCTAAAGTCTATACCATGCCAAGACAAACCGCCCAAGAATCCAACTTTAGACCCTGCTGAGATAATAGATACATTATGACCACATATGTACTACTGCGTTACCAAAAATAATTAGTGCCAGTAGAGGCAGACCAGAAAGTTTTTGGGGTATTTCTTGGCATGTGTTTCTTTTCTCGAGGGAAGCTCAAGTAAGGTGGTTGAAGCAAGTGTTTATATCTTAGAATAGGAACCAGCATACTATAACTAACAGCAATTGAAATCAATTATAATCCGATTCATAATCAAGTCAAGTCCAAAATAAATCTGGCAAATAAATATTACACCACTGGAGCAGCTGGTACCGCAATGGTCCTGACTTGGTACAGGCACTTCAGTCAAAATAATGGGTTAATAGTAGGTTTTACAGCGCGCTAAACTCCCCTCTTCCATTGCGTCTTGACTATATTTGCATGCTTTTGTCATAAGCGGTAAATCAGTGGTCACTTCTGTGTGTATTCAGCACAAAGAACATTTTACAAAAAGCAATTAATATTCATTGTTTTAGAAGAAACTGAGTATTTTTCCAACAAAGAACTGATACAGAAATGTATGAGTGAGAAAAAAAATACGACTTTTGCGCAAACAATGAGTTTAGACTGAAGATATTGGTTTTGTTAATTGTTTTGGTTTGGAGACCGATAACTGCATTAAATATCACTTTATTTATTTAATGGGATTGCCCCCCTTCAATCAGTTATCATCATTGTATGGATAGACGAATGGACATGTCCAGACTGTACTAATTTTCTCGAGGCTGTCTTTATAGCTGATCTGATCCGAAAGAAAGAATATTGCTAGATCCTTCAATCTCAGTTTCCGCTATATAGATGACGTATTATCTTTAAACAATCCTAACTTTGGGGATTTGATACATCGCATCTACCCCAAAGAACTTCAGATAAATGATACTACAGACACTGTGAAGTCAGCCTCATATCTTGACCTACACTTAGAAATCGATGGTTAAGGAAAACTATCGACCAAACTTTACGACAAACGAGTTGACTTTTCATTCAGAATTGTCAACGTTCCTTTCATCTGTGGCAACATCCCTTCGGCACCTGTGTATGGATTGTTCATATCACAACTCATACATTATGCCAGAGCTTGCCGAAACTACGCAGACGTTTTGTATCGCACCAGAATTTTAACAAATAGGCTTCTGGAACAGGTTATGTTGCTACAAGATTGAAGTCATCACTACAAAAGTTTTATGGTCGTCATCATAAACTCGTCGTTACGGTGTATGTATATATCTGCGCCATGAAAACTGATTTGTTCAACGTGTCATAGTTTTCATTTTCTCTTTCGTCTACCCCGGACTTGACTTTTTATGAGCAACTCGGCGGGTGTTTCTAGAAAAGCAGAGGACGCTTAACCTACCGGTGCAGCTGGTCCATGCTCCCAGTTTTTAGTGGCGCCCGAGTTGCTCATTTGCTTTTGTTACTTTGTATGTATGATTTTAGTTACTTTATTTTCTTTGTTGTGTATGTCTGTTTTCCATGTCTGGTCTTTGTCCCTGTATTACATTCTTTTGATTACCGCTATAACCTTGGGTCCCTTGATTACTCTTTAAATTGTTGTAATAGAGTAATAGCAGGGAGATCGAGATCCAAAGATTTCGAAAAAAAAAAGGATTACAGGCTAGTTTAGTTTGCTAAAAATTTGCACGAATTGGTAAATGAACAAAATTGCAACACAAATGTGTGTGTGTGTGCGTGTGTGTTGGGGAGCACAAACAATACCGACACACACCCTCTTATATACATGTAGTACTTCATTTGATTAATTTAATGGAAACGTGAAATTAAAGTTTCATCATAACATATCAAAACTATTATAAGAACTTAACCATCATTACATGGATATATAAATGACTTCCGATTACCTCTGGTTTTATTACATGAGAAACCATATGCAAATTACTGCGGTATGATTAATAAAAAACTGTTTCCGAGATATCATTACAATATGTCATGTTACTTCAGCATTTCTTCCGCCAGCAAAGGAAATGTCTGTGTAATTAAGATACAGGATCAAATTTAGCTAAGTTTGCAAAATATTATTATAGAATCCATGTCATTTGAAATTACATGAATGGTAGGAGACACAATCAAGTTTCCACACCGTCAACGAATTTGTCTGTTTCTGTATCTCAAACGACTATTATTTATTTACATTTAATTTTTTATAATGTTTTTATTGCATATTCCAATATATAAATAACACCAAATTTTACATTACTTGCATTGGGGTGTTACAGTGGTAGATCCAGAGGGGTGCACGAGTTGCCCCCTTTTTTATTTGAATTTGTTTTTTTTTCTTATATAAAATTGACAAAAAGGCAAATAATGTCAATCATCCGTCCACATACCAATGAAACAAGTCAAATGGTACATATTAATATTTTTGTCACGATGTAAGATTCGTGATATATGATGTTGCTAGGTAACAATAAAACATATGTAGTGATAAACAAAGAGAGTTCTCTAGATTACAAACATAGACGAAATCACTAGTATTACAGTCATTTGACGTTGCGTACGTTGTTGGTGTCACATTCGACTGAACCGGGGCTGGTTACGAAAACTTAAATGTTGCTATTAGAATGTTGAGTTATCAAAGGCAATATAGATATTAAAATGTTCGAAAATGGTTGTTGTTTTAGGATTATAATCATAAATCTTTAAAAGATCCCATTAATTGCGGAGGGAAAGCACTATTTGATCGCAAGAACGTCCATTTTCATATGTGGACGGGTAACATTAAGAAATGCTTGCTTCCCATTTCACCAATATATCTAAGTTGTTTCTTGGCGTATTTTGATATATCAAACTCTGTGCTGCAGACGATGTCATATTTTTCATGACGTAATGATCAAAGCGTATTACAAAATCACAAATGTCTCCCCTTCGATGTGGACATTGTAAAAATGGAAAAAAAAATCGATTTGAAAACAAAATGTTAGACATTTCTTTTTAAGTTATGCGAACAGCTTTTTTAATCGGGACTTTTATTAACTATAATGACAATTTATTACATAACCCCAATGAAAAAATATATAAAATGTTCAATCAGCCTTTTTGTGCGAATTTCAATTATGTCACAAATTTTTTTTCGACGTTGGCCATTGGCTACTTTCTTGCTTACCGTTGTAAAATGTAACAACGAATAGTATTTTTACCAAAGTATATTCACGCTTAAAGGACTGTATAAATATTCAGAATATCATGCTAATTTAAAAAAAAATAATAAGTTTTATTGTCTGATAGTAGATAAATACCATATGTGTTGTGATGTCACGTTGTCTTTTTTCCGACGTTTTCTACACGGTGCGTGCTACCCGGTCTTTACCAAAACTTTTTTCGTTAGCTTAAAGTGAACTAATAACGAAATTTTGAGTTTTACATGTATATATGCTGCAGACAGTAAATTCTAAAAATAATGGTACTTGGTTGAACATCTATCTTAACGCAGCATTTTGTCTATGTCTAACCAAAATGTCACATCTAAAATTTGTATATTTTATTTATTCACGCGTACACCATGCGAAATTCGAACGAATGGTTCAAAAAAGGCAAATGGCGTTGAGTCGATTTCTTCACATACTTAAAAAATGTATTCATCCTCCTCAATGCTTTTATCATTTCATTTTTTCTTTGGCTTAACAAATGGGTTATATATATAATGTAAAAACCGTGTCTAACAAAAATGTCACAAAGCGTATTTTTTTACGTTTCCAAAATAACGTTTTGTTTTGCGACGTAAAAACTGTATAAAGGTCAGTTTTAAAAACAATAAAAAGTATTGAAACGTTACGACATACTAGATTGAACTAATACGACTGTGGATGTAATGAGTTAAAAAAAATAAACGATTTTAGCGAATCTGATAAAATAATGAAAGAAATGTTGAAAAGAAAACAGGAAGAAGAAAGCACCCCCCCCACTTGCGCGCACTCCTGTCTGTTCATATGCAATGATGCCCTGGTGAAATCTGTCTGTATCGAAGTATTTTGAAATATGTAGACACGCGCTTGCACATTCGACAGTGAAATATTGTAAAATCAATTTACATACATACATACATACATACATAACTTTAATTCCTCCAAAAGGAGATATGACATATAAGTACAATTACATAATGCAAATAGAAAAAATTAATATTAATCAAAATAGAAATGTATATACAAGCACGTCTTTAGAGAGTACAGTTCACAAGAAATGGACCAGTTGTGGATAAGATAGTGTCTGGGTCAGCGTGAGTCCAACTTGCTCCTAAAAGAATGTTGCATTGTGTTATAATGTCCAATTTTGAAAGTTCACTGTAGATGTCGTGTCCCAGGAGACAATACAGTTTTCTGTTCATTAATTGTCGATTGTCATTTAAGACTGGACAGTTTGAAATTTGATGCAGTAATATATCATTTGAATATGAAGCACATAACTGACCATTCCCGGATGTGATTGATAAAGTCCATAGTTATGAAATTTTCTTGGCTGTTTGCAGGCACAAAGATGAAATGAGACCGTATTTCTTTAAGTTTGATGGTTTGCCTAAGTCTATTAGTTCCTTAAATCATGCGAAGTCATCATCACACTGTATTCTCAACATTTTGTTGTTTAGTTTAGAGGTATTGATGGCAGTATTAACAAAATTTTCGCATGAAAACTTAGACGGAAATTCACCAGAGTATATATAATTCAAAAGGTATTGCTGGAGATCATATTTGTGTAAAATATTTATTATGTCCGGTATGAATCCAATCTGTTTCCTAAATGGATGATGAAAATATTGAAAAAGTCTGTAGATGAACACTTGTTTAGCGAGTGTATCAGTGTTGAGGGTACACAGTTTCTGTAGAAACATCAGTTTTCGCTTATCGACTACGACTGGAATGCGAGGTAAATCCAACATGCTTTCACAAATGTCGGATCGTGTGCTTCTGTGAAATCCTTGAATGTGTTTGACAATAAAGTGTTGGAAAGTGTTCAGCATAAATCCTTGTGAGTGCAAGTGTTCCACAATTCACTACCATACAGAACTGTAGGTAAACCTATTTTATTGTAAAGACTTGTTACTGTCAATGGATTCATTAGATGGGAACCCATTTCAACAATAGCGAAGTACGCGTTTCTAGCAGTTTGGCATGACAAGTTAATGTCAGATACGCAACTTAAGTCAGTAGTTCTCAATATGCCTAAGTGTTTCACGGAATCAACTGGATTGAGATCTTTATTTCCAAGTTTAAAGGAAAGTTTTGAATGTTCTTTATTCTTTTTTGGAATATAACATAAGACGGTCGATTTATCAGGATTAAATTTGAACTTCCATTTCTGATAATAGCATAACGCAGTATTCAACATTTCCTGAAGACCATTCGGTGTCATATTAATGCAGGTAACACCATCAGCTAATAACGGATTGCAGGTCGTCAAGTTCCCATTGTTGGCACATGATTTCGCTGATTGCAATTGATTGAGGAGATCGTTAATATATACTAGATATAGTAAGCCTGAAAGCACACCACCCTAACGAACTCCCTGCTTGATTTTGAATTTCTCAGAATTAAAGCCATTGGACATTATCGAACTTTTGATATTTTGGTAACAATCATATATGATTTTCAGGTATATTTTGTGTATTCCTAGTTCATGAAGTTTATATATCAAGCCGGAGTGCTACACAGTGTCAAATGCACGTGAACTATCCAAGAACGCTACATATAATTTACTGTTCAGCTCAAGGTTATAAAATAAAGTTTCTTGGAAGTTAAATGAAGCAGTTACACTGGAAAATGAGTCTGTTGTGATAAGCATGATGAGAAACGGTCCTTCATAATGGATTCAAAAAGTTAATATAATGCTGGTAGTAACGATATAGGTCGGTAGGTCCGATGATCTGATTTAACTTTTCCTCCTCCTTTATAAATCGGTACCAGTGTTCCATGTTTCCAACATTTCGAAATTTTACCTCGTCGTAAACATGCATTAAATAAATTTAGAATTTCACGTTTAAATTTTGCTCCACAGTGACGCAAGTGTTCGTTTTGCAATTTGTCGAAGCCTGGAGCTTTTCGTAGTTTCAGATTATTTATTGCCTTTTCTAGTTCCTCAGTGGAGACCAAACCACCTGGTATATCCAAATGTTCATTGCGAGGTGTCTGTAGAATGTCATGCAACGTTCGATCTACTATAGTTTTAAAATGTATATATCTTGGTCGTTCTCTGGCGACGGTGTGTAAACATCACTACAGTGTTCTGTGAAAATATCTGATATTTGTTGTGGAAGGTCACTAGATTTGTCGTTGTAGGTGAGGGTGAGTATAGAGAGCACTGGCTTTTTACGTTGTTTTCGTCGTGAATAAGTTTCCAAAAACGAACGTTGCAACCTGCTGCTTTATCAATGTCTTCAAACGTTTTATTCCTATAGTCTTCGCATGCTTTCCGTTGACAAGCACGAAAATTGTTTTTGGCAGATTTATAATATGTATATGAAGGAAAGTCATGGCAGCTACGTCGACCTTCTGAAATCCATTGTTGGCGAGCTAAGCGTTTGGTGCGATGAGCATGTTTTACATCGTCATTCCAGTATGGCTTTGTTAATCTATTAAAGCGGTTATGGGGTATACACGTTTCGACAACAATAATTCAGTAAGTTGTTGAGCAGTTGCGTCAATATCACAACTTGTCGCGATTCTAAGATTGATTACAGAAATTTGGTCATTAGTTAATGTTCTATAACTGTTGATGTCTAGTTCTGTCGCTTTGTGCCCTGATGACCAAGCAAGATCACTAGTAAGTATGAATCAATATCGGCATCATAGGAATATCAATTTTGATAATAATAGGCAGATGATCGGACGTATTAGCTAATGTTCCTTCTTCAACGACAGTACAGGATTTTACAAAAGTATTTAAAGTATTATCCATAAGAATGTAATCAAGCGTGGTTTTGCAGGTAATATAGGTATATGTCGACCCAACGCACATTTTGTTTACAGGGACCATTCCGTTATTTAAGATAAGATCGGAAAACTCGATGGATTTATAAACATTAGTATGACACAGGTCTCGTTCGATAACACTAGTATTAAAGTCTCCTCCAACTATTACATATCCGTATCGTGAGTAGAAATTGATGTAGTCATTCAAAATATTAATTTCATACTTGTATTCATCAATGTTATTGTTTGACGGTAAATACACGGAAAATATGAACATAAACCGATTTGATCTCGTCTTGAATTCTACCCCGATGATGCGTTCTGCTTGAGTTTGATAACATTGAGATTTATTTCGTTACGGCATAAGATTGCTACGCCTCCTTTACCGCATCTATAAGTTTCTTGTTTCACAGATGTATCTGCAGAAGCGTAAGACGTAAAATTACGATCAATGCTATCGAGGAAGTCCAACGAAAGTGGAAGCAATTTATGTTCACTTATTAAAGCTATGTCGCATCGGCTATACTGAAACAAGTCCGATAAGCATGCTGCAGACAACATGATCCCTCTAACGTTCCAAACAACAACTGATAACATAAATAATATTAAGATTATGGACGTACTGTTCATGATGATTGGTGTGAATTTTGCTCAGTTAACCAATCGTTCCATTCGCGATTGTTATACCAATGTCGACATATCATTCCAGAAGGCCAGAACGCTTTGTTTTGTACTGTCACGAAAGTCGGACGGAGCGTTAAATTTAGCAGACAGTCTCCCTTTCTTGGGATGAAAAAATATGATATTTGATGCCGTTTCACCTTTGCACTTTAAGAAGTCAGACATGGGTTGTCGGGTAGAATTTATGTCAATGTTAGTAACATAGAAGCGTGAAATTCTTTTACAGTTTACGGCTTGAAAGACGTCGGTGTTCGACTGCGTATTGAAGGAACTTTGTTCACTCTAACGATTTGTACTCGAAGTTGACCTATAATTTACAAGATGCGGGGTTTCTGACGACATATTCACACATACCGGAATTCGATATGATTTCACGTTTTCTGGCGGAAGCCGGTTTTGAACAACTGAACTATATAACTTTCGATTTGAGGTTGAAATTTCGTAGTTGCAAACGTTTATTGGTGGAATCAAATGTAACTTGGGATCATCATTACTGCTAATTGGCTCAAAATTGTCTCTGTAATAACGTAGATTTCTCTATTGCCGCGTTGTGTACAGTGTTTGTATTATCGCCTAAGGAGGTCACACTGTTTCCCCGACTAATCTCACTATCTGTCGACATGACGTTTGATTATTGAATTTTCCTAATTGACTTTTGAATAGAATTTATACACCCGCTATTTTTCTTCACTTCAGTTTTCAGATCTGATATTTTATAACAGTGCGTATTGAAGTTAATGCACCGATGCTTTCAAGTGGAGAGTCAAATGTTTAACTGTTACAGTAGATTCACATTTTTGAATTTTCGGTTGAAATTGGGCTTGAAAACGATCAAAAGTATAAAGGTAGCTTCTACAATATCCTAAAGTTCAGTTATTTTATCTTTCAATTCTTTTTCTCGTTCGTCTTTAGACTTTAACAACTTTTCAAGGGTGGCAACTCTCTCTACGAGCGACTGTATGACTACGGACATTTCAACATTGTGAACAGGGTTTTCAATTTGTTCATTTTCAACACTTTGTGCTGGTTTACTGGGTTTACTAAAGACACTTTCAATCTCAGAATCGTAACCGTTTATAAACATATTGATAACGAAACAGACTTAATACTTGAACTTAAGTTGGTTGTTTTTCTGTAGCAGAGTTTTCCATTTGGAAATCCATTGATTGACGAGGCCCTCCCAAAGAGTACAGTTCCATACCAAATTATTTAACTTTCATTGTTCTCACAAAGTTGGGAAAGTTTCTGAATATAAAGTTCTCTAGGTAACCCGTGTAAAACATTATCTAAAGTTTCATATGTTTGTTGGGACGGGATATAGGAGTCTTGTGACAACGGGCTAACGGGATACGGTTTTGTGTTGTTTACATATGACTGATCGGACCAGTTTTCACTTCGTGATAATTCGAATTGTTCATAATCTATGGATTTTCGTGAAGTTAACGTTTCTGGACTAATGTTAGTGTATTCAGTGTCATTGTGCAATCTTACTGACATTAAATCTGTGAATGTTTTTTCATCGGTATCATTTTCGATTTCATCGTCGGGACGGCGACATAGATCTGACATCATCCTGTCATCAGTGTTGGTGGGTAGACTACCACATGAGGCCATCTAGGTACTGTTTTTGTGCAGATGATGGGTATGAGTTAACGAAATCACTCTTAGATGTAGATGAATTGAATATGTAAGGAAAAAAGCGTCGATATAACACGGATACATTCAAACCTTTAATTTTGTGAAAACGCCCTGGTGAAATCGGGATCAGCGTGTCTGTATCGAAGTATTTTGAAATATGTAGACACGCGCTTGCACATTCGCTAGTGAAATATTGTAAAATCAATGTATTTCATGATCTTCTTAATTACCTCTTGACAATCATTTTAGCTATAAGATCTAATAAGTTGCACAAATATTGAAAAAAAGTTTTTTTTTAATTTGTTTTTTCAAATCGAACCCAATCCCTCCCCAAAAAAAAGGTTTATTCTTGTGTGGCCTTTTTGACCCCTTATAACTCGAAAACCGTAAGAGATATCCGAAATCTGATTGAAAAATGCAGGCAGGATTATTAATTTGGAATCCAATGAAGAATACAGTGGAATAAAAAATTTCGAAAAAAACTTATGAAAATGTTGCCCAAATTTGACCCCCTATAACTTGATACGGTCCAAAAAAAACAAAACATAAAATCTGGGGTACATTTGTTTGCCCGAATTAAATAAAGAACACTTTAAAAATTGAATAATTAAAATCGAAAAAAAACAATCTACGTAGGTTTTAATAAAACACGTACTTTTACCCCTTTTTGGCAAAAAGTGGCAAGGGCAACAAAGTCCAAATTAAATAGGAATCTTCTTAGTTTTTGGAAAAATCATATCAACATTTCAGAACAATTCGTCAACCACAACTTATTATCAGTTATCGCACGGAAATGAAGTCTCCCCAGACGACGACGACGTCGCCGCCGACCACGACGACTGCGCCATAACAAGTTTTTTTTCGTCGAATAATTAAAACGGGAGATTTCGCTCTCAAATTTTCTCAAAGAGGGATCTTTGCCCAGGTTTTGTTTTCTCGAAATGTTTAGCAATGTGTTATGTTTAGCAACATTCCGAAACGAGTACATGTATTCGGAAATTTCAACATACAATGTACATCTACGTTAGAGGTATAAAACCAAATAGGAAAGAAATAAAATAAATTTATACGCTTCCACAATTTGATTTCCGGGGTGGGGCGTTTACTGACTTTTTTGATTGTAGGTTTGTTGGCTTTCTGTTTTAGTGAGGGTGTTTTACTTTTTTTAGCGCATCACGAAATATGTTTTCATAATTCTTAACATTCGAAATATGTTTTCATAATTCTTAACATTTTTCTCATAGGATAAAATTTCCTTTTAATCATTTTTAAATGATTGATGCCAAATTATATACCATATCAGGATGTAATCTGATCACTTCAATCGACCAAAAAGTACGAAAAAATAATATCGAATCGGATAATTGAATAATAAAACATGTCATGTGTGTTATTTTATGCAAAAAAATAAATAAGCACACTTCTTTTTACATGTGACAATTATAGAACGGTGTACGTCGCAATACAAAATTTTGCCGATTTCGACGTTACCAAATATGACACCAACACCGTACGCTATGTCTTGGCATTCTGTCAATTAAGGAAAAAAAGGGGACCCGCCTCCTAGGGGGATCTCCATTCCTGTAAGATGATCACTTTCTTCTGAAGTTTTAATTTTCAGAGAAATTACCTGATTGAAATCAATATTTTAATTTAATATTCGCCTGGAAAAGCATGCATATCGTTTTTGTTTTTTGTTTTGGCTAAATACTTGTAATCTTGAGTTCATTGTCTTTCTCTGAGTGTCAGTATATATGATTTCTCGTGAGCAATTGAATTAAACGACAGTCTTTTCATTTTAATTTTCATTATAAGGTAACCTGTTCTTCAGAATATTCACCTACTCAGATGTGGGGATTTTGACTTCACCCGATCGAACTGACGAAACTTATAATGCTATTTCATAAGAATTTAACAACTCTGTTATTTCTTCTTACGAAATATCTATTTGTCAAGAAAATAATGAAAAGAAATGAAGTTTGTTTTGTACCAATCAAGTAAAACTTTAGAACAGATAACGTTAATTTTTAAATGAAGCTTCGAAGTTGGAAGGTTTAGAATTTCAGAAAACAATATAGAACTCATTACGAACGGTTTAAAACGGGTTATCATATTACTGAAAGTATGTTTTTATTGTTAAAATTGATTAGAAGCTGCACAAATCTGCATAGTTTGCAAGCAATAATGGCATTCTAATCATATTTGCAGATTCTATCTTTTAGAATGATGTATCCAATTTAAATTTAAATTAAACGATATCAACAAGAAATTCTGTTATGGGATAGTTTAAATTCAATCAAGACAAATGTTTTAGCGTTAAATGAAATTGAATCTTTATATCATACGTGTACATAAAGGATCACTTGTAATGAAATCGAGACAGCAGCCTCCTACGCTAGACCGTACAGTAAAAAGTCACAGTGATTTTGACCTACATTGTGCCAGCTGTGAAAAGCGAGCCACTCTTTGCACCTTCTGTGAGACCATGGCCATTAATTACGCCACTAAGGTGAATATAGCTTATATAAGACGATTTTAAGATTTTCTTTTAATGTCACGTCACTTAAACCTACTTTATTCCAATGTAATCACTTAACATAAACAAAGATCACTACAGTTTATGAGATATCTTATATACAATAAAATATACATGTATCTTATATATTTAATGAGATATCTTATATACTATAAAATATACATGTGTCTTATATATTTAATGAGATATCTTATAAAGAAAATCTTATAAGGTATCTCATATCTTTTATAAAATATCTTATAAAGAATATAAGATATCTTATGAAGAACGAGAGATATCTATAATTTAGAATGTAGGTTCATAATATACCAGTATATCCGCATCTTTACTTTTTATAAACAATTGTTCAGATAATCTTAATCTTAAAAAAAAAAGACAAATCAAAATCTACGTGTAGTGATCAGCATTTCGTGTCACGATTTACCTTTTTGATCGCAAAAGTTCAAGAAAAATGCAATAGTGATCAAGTGAACTAAGACTCTAGCGGAAATCAAAAGAATGTAATCCAGGGACAAAGACCAGAAATGGAAAACAGACATACACAACAAAGAACATAAAGTAACTAAAATCATACATACAAAGTAACAAAAATAAATGAGCAACTCGGACGCCACTAAAAACTGGGAGCACGGACCAGGTGCACCGGTAGGGTAAGCGTCCTCAGCTTTTCTAGAAAAACCCGCCGAGTTGCTCATAAAAAGTCAAGTCCGGGTTAGACAATCGAGGGAAGGAAAACTATGACCCGTTGAATAAATCAGTTTTCATGGTGCTGATGGAAACACCATAACGATCCACGAGTTCATGATGACCATAAAACTTCTGTAGTGATGACTTCAATCTTGTAGCAACATAACCCTGTTCCAGAAGCCTATTTGTTAGAGTTCCAGCGCGATACAAAAAGTCTGCGTAGTTTCGGCAAGCTCTGGCATAACGTATGAGTTGTGATATGAACACTCCATACGCAGGAGCCGAAGGGATGTTGCCACAGATGAAAGGAAAGTTGACAATTCTGAATGAAAAGTCATCTCGTTTGTCGTAAAGTTTGGTCAATAGTTTTCCTTTACCATCGATTTCTAAGTGTAGGTCAAAATATGAGGCTGACTTCACAGTGTCTTTAGTATCCTTCATCTCATGGAAAGCAGACAATCACAACAAAGAACATAAAGTAAATAAAATAAAACATAATTCAAAAAAAGTAACAAAAGTAAATGAGCAACTCCACCACTAAAAATGAGAGCATGGACCAGGTGCACCCGTGGATCAAGCATCTTCTGCTTTCTTAGAAACACCCGCCGAGTTGCTCATAAAAAGCCAGGGTAGTCGAAAGATGAAAGGAAAACTATGACACGTTGAACAAATCAGTTTTCATTGCAAACTTACTTTAAAAACAATTTTCCACCTATTTTTATAGGTAATTATCTGTCAAATATAAATAACATCTGAAACAGTCAATGACATATGTCATTCTAAGGATATTTACCCTTTGTGCATATAAAACGGGACAGACTGACAGTTGAAAGAGGATAACAGTACAGGTTAACAACATTTAATCCTCTTAAAGGACGCAGGGAACACGACGGCTTTACATTTATTTGCTGCGTCAACAAGGGTAAAATCATCATTCCAGTTGTCAATTGTGATGGTTTAGTCTAAACTGCAGTCATTTGGCATTTCAAAAAAAAAAATAAAAAAAATAAAAAAAAAATAAAAATAGAATTAAAATAATTGAAGTTGATAAAATATGGGTTGCTGGGGATGGCCATTGAACTTTGTATTATAGATTAAACAACAAAAATGTCAATCAATTCTATATTAACTCATTCTTTAAAAAAGCAAGTTTTCAAAATAGCAGAATATTGTCTCCTTTATATGAAGATTAGATATCGACGCTTGCCCTTATTTGGTATGAAGTGTACCCTAGTTTGTTGTTGATCAGTTTTTTTTTTGTTCCGAAATACATGTTTTTATTCGTCGTATAGTACTTGTGTAATTTTTGTACATTGAATTCAAATTAAGTAGGTGTAACATTTATAAAGACACTGGATATGGTGAATATGTCAAAGAGACAACAACCCGCCCACCGTAATGAAAAATGCCAGTTCAAGGCCAACGATGGGTCATCAATAAACGACGAGGAAACTCTCACACCAGTGGGCAGGCTGTGCACAACTATCCCCAAAACATTAGATACAAGTACCGCGAAATAGTTGCCTCTATATACCCGCTGCATAAATGTAAAAGACATACAGAGGCCAGAAGTTCCTGACTTGGGACAAAAAATTAGAAAAAAAAATACGGCGGGGTTTAAGTCCTTTCAATTGGCGTGATCACAACTCTCCAACTCTCTCTGTTTGAACCTGGCCACTGTGGTCTGTAGTATCATTTATCTCAAGTTTTGTAGGGTAGATGCGATGTAGTAAATACCCGAAACTACAAAATTACAGATCTGAATACAGAGAGGATTATAGGTACATAAAAATGTATTATAATAGATAGAAACAGCAACTTTGTTTGGTTAGTTTTTCTACACCATGAATCACCTCTGTCATAGGGATTCGATTATTTTTGCGAGCAAAATCGCAAAATGTAATACATTACTGCAAAACAAATTTAGGAGTAGGACTAAACTGGTTATTGACAGAATTATATTTACTTCAAAATATTTTTTTTAAATGTAGAAGATATGAATATTAAACCCATTCAACAAATACTTATATATGGAACATATCAATTTCAACGCCGTGGAAAGCTTTTGTCTCGCAAGAATACGAAAAAACCAAAACAATTTGAAATTTTTTTGAAGCTTGATCCGTTAGATGAAACTTAAATACCGCTTAAATAAAATCCGCTTATAGTTGTTCTGTCACCCTTGACCAAAGAATAAGCAGACATTTCCTGTCGATTTATTTTCATCTAACCATAAAAAGGAATTGCGCTATCGGAAATTCGAAGTTATGTTTGGTTTTATTCGTATGCGTAAAATTAGTGATGTCACTTTACGACTTGAGTGTTTCTAAGAACGGACATTGATAGCAATCTTTATAGTTAGGTTGGTCGAGACAGAACAGCGATTTATCTTTAAACCTACGGCTTCATGATTATGGCTCATTTTTAGCAACGATATAATTAGTATGGATGTTTAACTTTATTGAAGTGGTCAATCTTTCGTTGAAACGAACAAAATCAGACAATATTACTTTGTATGTATGATTTTAGTTGCTTTATGTTCTTTGTTGTGTATGTCTGTTTTCCATGTCTGGTCTTTGTCCCTGGATTGCATTCTTTTGATTGCCGCTGTAGCCTTGGTTCCCTTGATTACTCTTTCTTATTTAATACATTTAGTCAAAATTAATTGTATATAATTTGTACATTTGCAAATAAACATAAATATCCTATTCGCAATTATAATGTGCAGTTCGGTGTGTTCAGCCATTGGCAACAAAAATCAATATGAGAGTTCACATTTATGGCCACTGTTCAGGAAAGGCCATGATATATCGTACAGAATAATGGCAAGTTTCAGAAACAGCATTTTTTTTGAAAAATGACAAGCCATCTGAAACCGAGTAGTTAGAAAAAATGCGACTGAAAATATCTACGTAACTTTTAATTTTTGTAAACAATTTTTACTCGTTTGTTAGGTAGGTTGAACTACGGTAGAATTATGTAAGATCAATTTCAATTTGCAATCAGTCAACATTTGGCATGTATATGAGGTTTTCAAATATTGCTAAGCCACTAAACGCAAAAAAAAACAAACAAAATCAAAAGCAGTGACAAAGTAAAAAGAATCGGTGTCTTTATACTAAACCTGCAAAAAATCATATTCAAATCATATTATATACTAGTTGGAATTATTTTTTCTTGTAAGCTGCATATCAAAACATTTTGAAAAGGGGGTTCCAAGCTAATGTTTATTCATTTTTGTCCGACTTGATTGGCAAGAAAGTTAAACCATTATCCAAAAGATAGGCTTGAACACTGAAACTAGTATATAATATGATTTGAGTATGATTTTTTTCAGGGTTACTATAAAGATTCTTTTTACTTTGTCACTGCTTTTTATTTTTTTTTCGTTAAGTGGCTTAGCAATGAGTAAACAATAGCTTGGAACCCCCTTTGTCTTGATATGCACCTAACACGAATAAATAATGCCAACATGTTGTAAGCTTTATGTAGCATAAACGTATTTTTAACTTCATTTGGCGATTTTGTTTTTCTTTCTTCTTTTTGTTGTCCATTTTCATTGTTGCTTAGGAAAAAGCATTAGCAATTTTAATGGAATTGAGATAACTCGTATATAGCTGCGATATTTTAGAGAGAAAATGTTATTTAAATATTTCATTATAGTGTAAGGGAAAATTATGATTCCTCGAAGTAAGTTCGTTCAATATAAAAGGAAAATATTGACCTTTCCAAACTTTCATGCAATAAACCCTACAGTATCAAAGAAACTAAATGTCTGAATTAGGTATACTCGTTTCTTTAGTGTATCTCCCATTCTAATCAAAACTCTAATCAAAACTAATTTCCGTCCCAAATCCTGACATAAATGTGGAACGATATAGACACGTGGAGGAAGAAACCGTTTTCTCTATCATAAAACGGACTTTTCATCCTCAGGAGGAAATTGAAAAGGAAGATGTCATTGATTTCTTTCTTCACGTTGTAATATTACTGATGAGATTTCCAGTTCTCATATATGTCCGCTGACAAAGATTGTTCATAATATAGGGAAAATGATCATTCCATCAAAGGTAACAAGGCACTGTTATTATAATATCAGAAACTCAATAATGATCGCATGTATTAGGCATTAAAAACATCATACCGTATTTCGCTAAATACAGATATTGGCAGAGTTCAAACCAAGTTGGTTAGTATATTAATTGAGTTCTGATTCAGTTTTAGTTCTTGCATTTAACTTTTCTAGTAGTGTCCCTTCTTTCAATTCATGTCAGATTTGACATAATGATGAGCAGCTCTTTGGACGTTACTAGAAATAAAAAAAAGAAAATAAAATGAAAAATAAAAGAAGTAAATAATGAAAATAAAAACATCAGCGGATGCTTTCCCTACTGGTGCACATTGTCCTAACTGAGCCTGTGTTGCTCATCTCTTTTTTTAGTTTCCGTGTGCATTTGTTAAGTAAACTTGTGTTATTCGTGGTATTTTGTCTGTCTTTTTGTCTATTTTTGTCCTAAGATTTGCAGATGTCATGTTCCTTGTTCTTACTATGGACGTCGTTCTCCTATAACTTTTAAATTTTAGAAAACATCGATTAAAACGTATTTATAAAAAAAATATAACTTTCACCCATAGTGACTTATTTATTGCATGTTTCAAGTGAATCATCTCCAGACATAGGTACATTGATTAATTTCTACTGAACGCAAAAAGAGGTTCATTTTAGGCTGGAACACACACCTCTGTCCTAGGTTGTTACATTTCTAAAAACTAATCTCGTATTGCCATTTTATTAAATTTAAACTCCTTTGGTCCTTTGGTCTTCCAAATCTTTAATTAAACCTATTCAAAATATTGCATATTTGTATTAGTGGATTTTTTTTTTATTTTTCAAGATCTTATAAAAATAAAAACTCATTTTTTCCAGGGCTGTAATCCAACTTTCTGTTTTATTCCTGGAAAATGGAACCAAAAACCTTGACAGATTCATCATTTTATATATTCACAGTCTAAAAACTGTGAATTCGTTGGGTATATTGTGACAAAAATTCAAGATTTTCAGCTCAATTGTGTTTTGTTTGCTTCCACTGAAACGTATAATTAAAGCTATGTATTGAAACGCGACACATTCTCTTTCACATATACTGATAGAAATATGAATGTTTTAATACAGAAGACCCATTATTGATTTATATATAACAAACGTCTTCATCAAAGAAGTAAACAGAGCTAAAGAACGTAAATAAAATCTTAAACATTTTATCCACATAACTAACGTTTAATCTTTCAGGAAATTGAATTACGGTACGTAATGAATTTCTTTCCCTGGACTAGTTATTGTGATAATTAGTCCACAAAATGAATTTTCCAAAGAGTTGTAAACTGACAAAGGAAAACCATACCGTCAATTTTTTTAATAATACACATACTTTTCTTTTCGACAGTTTAATTTTAACCTTTCAGTGCTGAAGAAAAGAATACAAACAAAAACAAATCAACAAACGGTAACTAAGATAAAAAATATGAATATAAAAACACAAAGAAAAGCACATAAAAACAACAACACGCAATATTGATAAGTGACAAGACAAACAATACAATACAATACAATACAATACCAATAAAAGCGGACGAACAAAACGAATTTCATTAACACAACAAAAGTACATTATAAGGTAAGATGTGGCATAATACGAGTTTTTTTTTAAATAAAATTTTCAATTGATAACAGGCAGACTGCAAGTTTATTTCTGTATCCTAATAACAAATATGTTTCCGGATGAAGTGAGACACCTTTTCATAGTTGCTTTTCCGAGACACTGTCCTGACATGTCATTCAGTTTCAAATTTAATTTTAATACTCGTTTGTTCTATGCTGTCGTTCAGCTGCTAATGCGGAAACTCTGAAAGACCTGTCTGATGATTATTTTATTATGTTTGGCAAAATGTCTAATTGTCTTTAAGGAGTTTTTTTTCCAATTTTGTTTTTAATTTACATACATTGTTTGAGATGAATATTCTGTCAAGGTCATTTATTTCCAGATATTTCCAATACTCAATAGATAATCCAATAAGCAATAAAAAAAGAAACGAACAAAACCTCCCCCCCCCAAAAAAAAAAAAAAAAACCAATAAAAACGACAACAAAAACACACAAAAAAATACAAACGTAAACAAACAAAAGTACAGAACAAAAGCAAAACAAATATACGTACATAACAAACAAAACACAAACACAAACGCAAAACAAACAAAAAATATAAGCATCGTACCAAAAACTCCTTTAGTCATGTGTTAGGGTATAAGTAAATGATCAAATTCTTGATTCTAAGTTGCCTTTCATAAACGATGCCATACACTCAAATATATTAATTAAAACAAGTTATTTGACACCACTACATGTAGGAAAGCATTACCATTTTAATGTGTCACCAATACCCCAATTAGAGTGAACAGTGACACAATGTTTTAATTTTGATTCTGAAAGAACTGAATTTAATTGAATGGTATCTACTGAATAATTAAGCTTACTAAATTGTATGGGTTCCTATTGCATTTCATTGTGGACAGCATATTTTAGATAGTCACTTAATTATTTTGATTCTAATGCACATACAGTAGTTGGGTTTAACACTTTTTGCTTTTTGGCAAATTAGTATTATTAGAACTCTGTCATGTAGAAAAATTTGACCCTAACTACATTAAGTATTACAAAAACATCAGTTTTTTTATCGACGTTACGGTTCAAGGAAAGTTTAAGAATATATTATGATGGATTACATCGTAAATCGATGTTTATACTATTCAATTCACGCACAGTGGACGACTACGAGTTACAATTGGAAGACACTATCTACTAGTCTGAAGAACTTCGCGTATTTTGAATTTGGTAAGGCATAGGCGTACATCTGTTTGTACAGGTACAATACATATTTAATTGAAGGTTTTAATTTGTTGTCTATAAAATATTTGTATATCATAATATACTGAACAGTTACATGTATTATAAAAGCTATTCAAAGGCAGTTTCCTTGTTTTTTTTTATTCGGTTGTTCCACTTTTGAGATAAATAAAAAGATTATACACGAAAAAGGCACTTTGAAAGAGTTATCGTTCTTAACTTGGTTGACTTAAATGGTAGATGAATGAATAGTTTTCTTAAAAAGAAACGAACCTCTTGGCAGAAAGAACTACAATTATATAAAAATGTGGTATATGTAGGAGGAAAAAGCATAATAAGTTTTTCTGCACTATGAATCACTACTATGTTGGTGGTATCTGAATATTTTATGGATTTGTACTTAAATACTACTTTTTTTAAAGTAGGTTGCGAACTTTTTTTATTGGGGGTTTCTATGTGACTGTGTATTAATTCGAGAACTTCATAAATTTAAATGATGTTCTTGTCATGAAACTAACTGTTCACTCATAAAATTAAAATGCATCTATATATTGTGAAGTAATTGTAAGCTTTTTAAATATAGGCCTCATCAAAGGAGTGATAACTCTGAGTGCGGCATCTGTAAAATCGAATCTTCAGTGATAAATTTACTTTTTTATATCAAGGAAATGAAATCTGTTCTCAAATGTCTTTCAAATGTTCATTATGCAAGTATAAATTATTACACAGCAAGATTTAATGTAACTAAACCACAGAAAATTTGAAAACTGTACACAACGAACAGTACAACGAATGTATGGTTAGGTCATTATTAGTAGAGAAAAGTTGTGAGCTGAACTATATGACAGAAGCTACGAGTGCGAATTCCCAGTGTTCATCGACACTGTCTTACACAAAAATATTTTATGCAGCTGCTCAAGCACAAGTAGTTCTTGTCTTATGGTATCTCAAATCATATCTTTTCAAGTCATTACGACAAAATACTTATAGTTTTAATAATGCATCTGCAGTTGCAATGCTATTGAGACAGTGATGTTGCTTATAGATGGAAGTTGGTCATTCCAAAGTGATTGATTGTCAACTTGACGATTTGGACAGATGAAGAGTGATCATTTCAATAAAACCAATGACCTCCATATATCAAACACATTTTTCCTATTGCCCTATATATATATATATATATATATATATAAAACGGATATGATGAATCGCAACAAATGCACCAGCGTATAACATAGGTACAAAATAGAAAATATTTTAGAGATCAACAAGTGTAAACACACCTGTCAGTAGCCATGCAAGTCCCTGACAACAAAAGTAATAAACTCCACGGCAGTAGAACGATAATTCTTATTCAAAATTAAACTAAAAAGTAATATAACGATTCAAGACATATAAAAGAACAACATTTCCTGACTTTGGAAAGGCACATGAAAGCTGCGCTGAGGTTAAACTTGTTTTATAAGGCTTTAACCAACTTGTCTGTGGATATGTTGCAAGAAACAGGAGCAGCTCAACTTTCCAAATCACCCCGTCTGTAGTATGGTTCGTGTTTTTCTTTTGTGTTGTACTACTCCAAGCACGAAACAGCGTCTGGCGTTCGAAATGCACTCTAGACGTTGCAGCCAGCCCCCCCCCTCAGTAATTGCAATCTTAAAAAGTCTGAAAAAGTTAATGATTTGACGCGACATCATTTGATTGTCAAACGACGTTTGTTTTGAATAATTTTCGAGAATTTTGAAAGGCCTGTCTGCAGCGGTTAGTAAGAGAGGAAACGGATGATTGTCGCTTTGTAGAGCTTGGTACCATTCGTTCTTTGCCTGTTGTTCCGCGTGTTAAGGACTACTCTTTGTCGTACCTCCCGTATTGCTACTTCTAGGGACCCAACAAAAAAATAGAAGAAACAAGGCAATCAGAGACAGAAACAACCAGTGACATTAAAATGAAATAGCTGACGCGGATTTAAATTATTTCCTCACACCAAGTCAAGAACGATAGGTCCCAACTTCATGTATTGTCTACATAATTTGTATCGCAAAACTCACAGAAAAACACTATGCTATTGTTAATGTGAATGAGAATGATAAATCTTTACTTTCTTACCGAACATCTGTTTTTTGCTACTAGGGTTCAGACCACACTACGACTAATAATATGTACATAAAAACAGAAAATATGTTATACCTGCGTCTACATATGCTTTTGTAACACAAAAAGTGTGTTAGATTCCAAATGTTTTAATACATTAAGTTTACATCTATTGTCAAACAAGCAGCCTACTCTACAAATATTAGATCGATTTGCTAAAATTAAATATTTTAGATTATAAAAATAAAATAAAATAATAAATAAATAAAATAAATAAATGTTCTTGAATTTAAACGAAAAATGAAAATCTATCATTTCTTTTAATCATCTAATTACGTCATGTCTTTCCGATGACCGCAGCGTAGTACACACTAAACATGGTCGAATCAACCAAGGTCGAATATGATTACGGTCGAAATGTTTTTATATATCACATATATGAGAAACAAGTTGTCTAAATATCTCAACACTATTTAAAAAAATCTCAATAATAATGGGAATTACGGCAATAGCTTAAATTTATCTGTTCAAGAATGTAATATTAAAACCCTAGATGCATGTAGTTTAATGGAAATAATGCGTTACGTAACGGCCAATAAAAATCTTAGTTTCTGACTGAAGTTGAGCAAATAAAGAATATACTGCAGCAGGCAAATTCACAGATGACAAATACATCTGGAGTGAGCTTTAAGGAACAATTACATAGATTGAAACCCTTTGTCTTTTTGTGATATATCTTAAAGAACATTACCGTATTCGTTTAAAACGCGACTGCCTAAGAGAAAATGGAATTTTCTTTTAATTTAAGAGTAAGGCTTTTATCAAAATTGCCTTGATAAAGCAAGTCAAATGTTATTAACCATTCTGAAATTTTAACTCTAAGCACTAAATGCAAGTGAATATCTCATTATTTTCCAAGGACTCATTATTCTGGTAGGAATAAGGTTTCAGGGCTCAGATGACAGATTTCGTTATTATGTGTCGGAAAAAAATATATTGAAGTCATGCTGAAATTCGCAGGTAAAGCTTGAACATTTTGAGGAAAAAAATCTTGTAAGACCAAACACATACTTACGTAACAGTAATTAAGAATGCATATTCCAAATCATTCGAATACATTAGTTAATTTGTTTTTAAACTGGGTATGTCATCTCGAGATATTACAATTTGTTGTCTTTCAATATACAACTGCATTTGGTTCTAAATTTAGTAGTGTCTCCTGCTGCTTTTGACAGGATAAAAAATGACACACCAGGCACACCAAGCATGCATTAATATCTTTTTATAGAAAATTAACATAAATGGACAGGGCGCTATAAAAAACACAAAAAGGGCAGGGCACATCAAGCAAGTATTGATACCTATTTATGGAATATCAACATAATTGGCATTAAAATCACAAAAAGGCAAGGTTAGGGACCTGTTGTACCTAAACGTGATTGTTTTATATGGACTACAAATTAGTAATATGTACATTAAACACAAACTAATGTCTTGATCAAGAAGTCTGATCACTTGATAATTGTGTCGATTTCATAATTTGAGATCACCAAACTGTATAATGGGCACCTTCACATTTAGTGAATACAATGCATAAGTGTGCATAGAGAGAACGAGATTATGTGAAATATAAAATCCATATTTTAATATTACATATATCATCAAAATATACATTAAACTTTATAGTTGTTGGTGTGACTCGCGCAATACGGAAGACACATGTATGCATATATATTGGAATTTTCTATAAATGTTTTTATCACATTTGTGACGTGATAGAAACAACATATAACAGATCGAGGTCTATGTCGCTCAATTTAGATTGATTGGTGTCTGCAGTAAAATGTGCCAATTGCTTGAGCATGGACGAGATTTCATTTTATTTGAGAGCGAAGCGTTTACTGAGATTGCCTCGCTACAGCATGTCAAAACTGTAATAAATAAAATTAAAATTACGATTATTGGGAGTATTTACCTTCATGAGCAAAGTAGCAAAGTTTTAGGTCATCATGATTTATGAGGCAATGTCAAAACTTATAATCATCTCAACAGATGCTACACTGCATTGTGAGAACATATGAATTCAATCATTTCTTTTCCAATTCTTAACACTGCAATTTATTACTGTATTTTACTAAAATGTATAGTCCTCGAAAAAAGCAGGATATTCCACTCTCTAATGTTCCTACTGTAGCAGCGTCTTAACGAAGGGCTCATGTGTAGTTTAATCGTGATGTAATAAACCAGTTATTTACTTGGTTTATTTATATACATAGAAACCTTTCTAAACAGAACCATCCAAAATTGTTTTTCTAAACCGAACACATTTTTTCAAAGTTATTTTTTGCATCAATTCAAATGGAATAATATTTTGAACCATTGTAAGCCAAACATCTGCTTGAACCGAATCAATTTTAAAGTCCAAAGTGGGTTGGGTTTAGACAGGTGTTGCTGTATTTCTAAAATGGTTCACAAAAAAGTGTTGTAAGAAAGTAAACAAATAAACTAGCCGTCATCTTTACCGAACGAAAATAAATTAATGATTTGAAAGATTTAAACATTTGAAAATTAACTGGGATTAAACTTTCCGTTTATAAAACTAGTAAGAAGTATCTCTTATCGGAATGCTGCTTTGTACTGATATTTGTGTCAATAGTGTTTTGATATATTTAGGAAATGCATCTCGGCAATCAAATCATTACCCAGTATGATTAGGCGTAGTACCCGTAGTGTAACATTAACCAATAGATAATGGCATCTCCAATATATAGTTTAGATGATCTTGATCCGGTCATGTATATCACTATCTGGTACACCGCGAACGTTTATTTCCTGAATCAATCTATCATATTATGGTACATGAAAATAGAAAATATGTTTTATTTATTTAATTATGTCAATTTTAAAACCAGTTTTACATGTACACAATGATATAAGTTCCAGTGTGGGATAACATTTGTTGCACAATGATACAATACCAGACTCGTTTTATATGATTTATTCTGAATAGGGAAGTAAGGATAAGATTTTGAAACAGTAATAAATGCTTGTTTTGTAATTTATAGAACGCACCATACTTAATTACGCAATACAAACTTCTGTAAATATACGAAAGTGAGCAATTTCAGGAATGTAGACATCAACTTCTTTTTTATTTGATTTATCGTCGTATAGGGAAATTTTCTATTGAGTTGAATAATTCTCAAAGCTGTTATCAGACTTGTTCACACATTTGACTGGATTGAAGTGGTTGCTGAAGATTGCGAAACACGTGTTATTTGAGACTTTATAAAAATCCACTGAAAGAAAGCAAGGCTTTTTAACCTGATAAATTTGTATATACATTCTAAATCGATAGTATTCATATAACCTTTATCCTCTATGATGATGATTTTTGACAACTACAATTGTTACATGTTTATATATTAAAACCATTAGAACATGTTATTTCAATGAACCAGAATTTGAAGAACATTATGTTAGTAAGGTATAACAATATACATTAACGTATAGGTTTTATACGTTAATTTTGTCACTTTTTTGTCAGTTTTCTCTGAATAAACGTAAGAAAGTGTCTTAATAACGCATCACCGTTTCGATATTTATTTTTGAAATAATATGACGAGTATGCATGCACAAGGTATATTTGAGATAATGATGATAGCAACATATACGTAATTCGACGTAATATAGAAAAAAGAAAAATCGCTCTGGCCATTTCCGTTACCAATTTAAACATATTCACATTATCGAAGTGTCAACTACAAGACGTTCCTTATGAAAAAAAATCCAATAAGTGAGGCGGTTGATGAGTATATTTCAGGATTAACTTTTTTGCACATTTTCAATGATAATGAGATATCTTGCAAAAGTATTTATTGTAAAGTTTGATATCCATGCACTGTTGTATCAAAACTACTCATATCTACTAGGCAAACACTCTGACACATGGGGAGATCGTGACAAAAGTCAAATTCTCCAATAGAGCCTCAACTTATACCATAATATTACTTAACAGCGTAATTCCGGTCTATTGTCAGTGAGCATTTTTATTCATTAGAAGTATTGGACGTGAAATTTGTTTATTCTTTTTTGAAGTGCAAAGCTTTTATGGAAACAGTCAAATAGTGACAGGTCAATTTCATTGGTCTGTTTAACTTATCTGTCAACTTATTTAGTGAGTAAGGTGGCTTTGGTGCTTTTAAAATATAAAACCGTTAAATACTTTTCTGATGTATGTTTATGAGCCATTGCTATCAGAAAGTTTTGCTTTAATAGTAGTAGAATGTGTCTTTTGTATTGTCTTGTCAGTGTATTGTTTTTAATATTTGTTTTTCATTATCAAATGCAGTTTACTATACCAACTATATACACTTCTAAGAGATAAATGGTAATGAAAATATGTTATAGACATATTTAATCACAGACTATTCCCTTTTTACGTGTGTGAAACCTTTTCTATTCCTAGAAAAAAAGATTAAAATACATGAGCAAATGTCCCAATTTATTTCAAAAGTATTTTTACATGTCAGTATTTAATGTCTACGTCGTCAGTCAAATTTAATAGCATGGATTGTCACAGTAAGGAAATGTCTGGACCTCGCAAACCGTTAATATTACCTCATTTACCATATACAGTTATAACCCAGACATTCATTTCCTTGGAATTGTTAGTTTAACTCTGCTAATTTATTTGTCCTGTCGGTTATAATTTTTCATATTTCAAATTGTAGGTCAGCATAGGTAAGACCAGCGCATCACCAATGTGAGTATGTAATACAAGTGTATCACCAATATGATTGGGTAAGATCGGTGTATCACCAATATGAATAGGAAAGACCAGTGTATCACCAATGTGAGTAGGTAAGACCAGTGTATCAACAATATGAGTAGGTAAGATCGGTGTATCACCAATATGAGTAGGTAAGACCGGTGTACCACCAATGTGAGTAGATAAGGCCAGTACATCACCAATGTAAGTGAGGAGGCTAGACCTGTGTATCACCAGTGTGAGTAGGTAAGACCAGTTTACACCAATATGAGTAGGTAAGACCACAGCATCACCAATGTGAGTAGGTAAGATAAGTGTATCAACAATGTGAGTAGGTAAGATAGTAAGATAAGTGTATCAACAATGTGAGTAGGTAAGATAGTAAGATAAGTGTATCAACAATGTGAGTAGGTAAGATAGTAAGATAAGTGTATCAACAATGTGAGTAGGTAAGATAGTAAGATAAGTGTATCAACAATGTGAGTAGGTAAAACCAATGTATCACTAATATGAATAGTAACAGTTTACTCATAGTGTATACTTATGGGATTATTATGAGGACATTAACTGCTTTTGCTGGTGGCGTATTTTGTAGGTCTTTTTGATATACCGTATTATGCCCTTTTAAGGTAAATTAAGGTTTATGGGTTGTTTTTGGCACAAAAAAATGCAAAAGGTACACACTATCTACTTCCAACTATAGGGGTCTGAATGGAATGGTTCAAATTCTTAATTACTATTCTATTCCATTTGATTGTGACAACACCCATAATTACATGGCAGTGCATCAACATGGTCGGTTTTTTTTATAACTACAAACGCTCCGTCCGTCCGTCAAAAAATATTATTGAGAGCAATAATCCCAAGTTTACGAACTGTTTCTATACTCCATAAAAGGGATGTATACACAATTCAAGAACTATAGGTTACACATATACAGTGACATTTATATTTTTTGACTTACCATAATAAGGATGCTTACAAAATTTAAAGATGCCAGTTTCTAGTGGATGTAAGATTGTACAAACTTTACATAGTGAACTGAATGGAACAGGTTGAAATGTAATATGGTGACATATTTGGCTATAAATAAAATAACTTTAATTTGATCCAGAAGATGCAATGCTATGCCTCACAAGTTTGTGAGTGGGGGTGTTCTCCTCATGTAAAGTCGGCATTGTTTATCAAAATCAAGGGAACCGAGGTTATAGCGGTAATCAAAAGAATGTAATCCAGAGACAAAGACCAGACATGGAAAACAGACATACACAACAAAGAACATAAAGTAACTAAAATCATACATGCAAAGTAACAAAAGCAAATGAGCAACTCGGACAGCACTAAAACCTGGGAACATGAACCAGGTACACCGGAAGGGTAAGTGTCCTCTGTTTTCTAGAAACACCCACCGAGTTGCTCATAAAAAGTCAAGTCCAGGGTAGACAAACGAGGAAAGAAAAACTATGATCCGTTGAATAAATCAGTTTTCATGGTGCTGATGGATACTCGAGTTCATGATGACGACCATAAAACTTCTGTAATGATGACTTCAATCTTGTAGCAACATAACCCTGTTCAAGAAGCCTATTTGTTAGAGTTATAGCGCGATACAAAAAGTCTGCTTAGTTTCGGCAAGCTCTGGCATAACATATGAGTTGTAGTCAAGTGTAGGTCAAGATATGAGGCTGACTTCACAGTGTCTATTGTATCCTTTATCTCAAGTTCTTTGGGGATAGATGCGATGTATCAAATCCCCGAAAT
The DNA here is from genome assembly GCA_037379345.1 of Perna viridis. Taxonomy (NCBI): domain Eukaryota; kingdom Metazoa; phylum Mollusca; class Bivalvia; order Mytilida; family Mytilidae; genus Perna; species Perna viridis. The sequence continues at coordinate 32,594,772 of CM074517.1, read as the reverse complement.
TAGGATTGTTTAAAGATAGTACGTCATCTTTATAGCTGAAACTGAGATGGAAGGATCTAGCTAATCGAAATTCTTTCTTTTGGATCAGATCAGCTATAAAGTCAGCCTCATAAGAGTGAAGGAAAAGGTCAGCAAGAAAAGGAGCACAATTTGTTCCCATTGGAATCCCGCCGTTTGTTAAAAAATGCGTCCACCACACTGGACAAATATGTTGTCGATTAAAAATTCCAGCATTTTGTACACATCTTCCTCTGTATATTTGGAAGATGATTTGGAATTATTTCTTACAAAGTATGGAATTAATTATACGAAATGATAGGATGTTGAAAGGATGATTTGGAATTATTCACAAATTCATGTTAATTTTATGTGCCTTACATAAATTGTTTTAATTTATCATATGAAATTCGCATTTTTCTTTTTCTCATCAGAATGTGCATCTATGTTCAAAGAGTAATCAAGGGAACCAAGGTTATAGCGGTAATCAAAAGAATGTAATCCAGGGACAAAGACCAGACATGGAAAACAGACATATACAACAAAGAACATAAAGTAACTAAAATCATACATACAAAGTAACAAAAGTAAATGAGCAACTCGGACTCCACTAAAAACTGGGAGCATGGACCAGGTGCTCCGGTAGGGTATGCGTCCTCTGCTTTTCTAGAAACACCCACCGAGTTCTCATAAAAAGTCAAGTCCGTGGGTAGACAAACGAGGAAAGGAAAAGTATGACCCGTTGAATAAATCAGTTTTCATGATGCTAATGGATACACCATAACGATCCACGAGTTCATGATGACGACCATAAAACTTCTGTGACTTCAATCTTGTAGCAACATAACCCTGTTCCAGAAGTCTATTTGTTAGAGTTCTAGCGCGATACAAAAAGTCTGCGTAGTTTCGGCAAGCTCTGGCATAACGTATGAGTTGTGATATGAAAACTCCATACGCAGGAGCCGAAGGGATGTTGCCACAGATGAAAGGAAAGTTGACAATTCTGAATGAAAAGTCATCACGTTTGTCGTAAAGTTTGGTCAATAGTTTTCCTTTACCATCGATTTCTAAGTGTAGGTCAAGATATGAGGCTGACTTCACAGTGTCTGTAGTATCTTTTATGTCAAGTTCTTTTGGGTAGATTCGATGTATCAAATCCCCAAAATTAGGATTGTTTAAAGATGACACGTCATCTATATAGCGGAAACTGAGATTGAAGGATCTAGCCAAACAATATTCTTTCTTTCTGATCAGATCAGCTATAAAGTCAGCCTCATAAGAGTGAAGGAATATGTCAGATAGTAAAGGAACACAATTTGTTTCCATTGGAATGCCGACCGTTTGTTGAAAAACACGTCCACCACACTGGACAAATATGTTGTCGATTAAAAATTTCATCATTTTGTAAAGATCTTCCTCTGTATATTTGGAAGATGATTTGGAATTATTTCTTACAAAGTATGAGGAATCTCTACCAAGAACTATATATTTGTATCTAGGTGTACCATCCTTTTGTAAAAACAACGATGTATAATGTTTTTAAGTCGGGATTTTAACTGAGTATGGGGAATAGAAGTATACAGTGTTGAAAAATCATAGGTTTTAATGCTATTATATTCAGATAATAGTCTTGAACTGATTGTCTCCAAAAGAGCTTTTGAATTTTTCAAGATCCACATTGAATTAATACCACTACGGGAGTAAGAAGTATTGTGGTAGGACTGTAGACCCTCTTTGACAGTTGTGAGTATAGAAGTCAAAAGTTTTGAAAGAGGTTTGGTGGTACATTTTTTGCAGATCCAGCTATGAAACGTTGTTTGTATGGATTCTTGTGAAGTTTAGGAATCCAGTACATAGACGGTAAATCACAATCATCGTCCTTGGTAGAGAGACCAAAAGAGGATAGCACAGATTTATGGTTTTCCACAATCTCTTCATTGGAAAGAGTGGTGTAGGTCTTATCACTGCTATTATTTTCTACGTCTACCTCTGATAATAAGCATTGGATATAAAACGTTTTGCAGACAAAAAACAATGTTGTTTTGGGCTTTGTCTGCTGGTATGACAACATATTTGTCATGTATAGTAGACAATGTTTTTGCTACATCGGGGTCTTTGAAAACTGATGTAGCCTTGTCACTCATTGACCTACTTAAAACTTTCATTCGATTCAAAATTAAAGACCTCACGGTCTTCAACCATTCTGACAGAGAATCAATGTCTTCTTGTTCTCGTTTTATCCATTTTCTTGCATAGTCCTCGACGGCATCCATAAGAACTTTAAAGTTATAATTCCAATTTATGGAGCGTGGTTCACGGTACTTGGGACCTTTAGAAAGGATATTACGCAGAGATTTGTTTTCGATAATGGTTAAATCTCCCGTAACGACGTGACCAGAAGGACCATATTTGAATGGAGAGGTTTTGCACGAACAGTCAGGTGGTTTAGCCTTGAAGTCCTCAATCTCGAGGTTCTGCAATAGCCTTTTATAATTGAAAATTTTGGATGCGATGGGTGAAGTATAGGAATATGAAATAATTGGTATGGATTTGTCTTTGAAATATAGGGGAACTTTGTTGGTAACGTTTTTGTGATGGAGGATGGTAGCCAAATTAATTGCATCTATACCTTTGTTGACGAACGGAAGTGGAAGAAATGATCGTTTTTCTTCATCTTGACTTTTCACACAAACTGGTTTAAAGAGTCTGTGGAAACCAATATCCAAAATGATGGCAACAAGACTGTATAATGATGAAGTGGGGTCAGAAACAGGAGTGTCAAGACTTGCTTTGTAAAGGGAGTGTAGTAGAGTGAGAGGTATAGAATAAAGTTTGGTTCTAATGTGATGAAGTCCAAGAGGTTTTTGTATGAAAGGAAGGAGACCATCTATGGAGACATCATGTAACTTAGGTGATGTATAGTGGCGATGGCCATGACTCCTTTCCCGTCTTGGATTTTTGTCAAATAAATTCATCACATTTATGTTATTGTTATATTGGCTTGAAAGTTTTCCTATACTTTTGATGTTGTCATTGCATCCGTAAGGTATTGCAGTACCTAGTCTGCGTATCAAAAGAAATAAATCTGTTGACCTAAAACATTTCATCGGTTTGCCATACAAATCGTATTTGTCACTTTAAAATAAAAGAATAACTTTCAAATATATTTAAAACATATCACAGTAAATTATGTCACGAATTTATCTACGATTAGATTATTCTATTGCCTCCCCGAACTTCATCGACGTGAGGACATTTTTGCTACAAGAATTAACCCTCAAATTAGATGACAGCATTAAATTCTAAACATTTAATTAAGTTAAGAATCTGACGTTTGTATACTCAAGGGAAAGTGAATAAAAAGGATTCAATGTCGGGAATGTTTTTTATTTGTCTGAAACCTTAATAGGATTTTAGATCATTTTATCTACTTTTGAAATACCATTTCAAGAAACACATCAGTAATATTTGTTTTCGACGTTCGAGTTTCGTATAATTAATTCCTTAGGAAATCACATAGACTTTTGTCTTTGTATGCCAACAAAATTCATATAAAGGATATATATGTCATCTAATATTTCAATAATACTGTACATAATCTAGATTAAATACACATACATAGCCCACGATTTCAAGTACAAAATTCACAAATAATTATGAAAACATTTGGTCATTCACAAAAAATTCGATTTGTATTTATCTTATTCGCTTTCCGTGATTGGGCAAAACAGAAAACCGCTTTAGTGAGTTGAGTATATACTGAAAATGATTCAATTATCGTAGAACTAAATGAACTAAATATTTCTTTATATTTCTATCAATAGATAGACCTTATATGCTTCATAAAACTGGAATAAAAAAATTACAACGAACCTAAATGTCAGATGACTGCAATTAAAGATAAATAAAGAATATTTCTAAAAATAAATGCGTCCACAGCTATTCGTGCAAAACACACACACACACCGTCTCAGAATGTGACGAGTCTATTCTCTACACTGCTCCATCGGAACTAATTGATACAGGGAAGATCACGTAAAGGTATAGAAAGGTCTGAAAAATTCCCAACGATGTTAGAACTGTCAAATTTGCGATGCAAATTTTTGGTCGTTCCCTCCGCGGGACTCAAACTCGTACCGCTGTGACATCTATGGCAACACGGCCTGCACTAAATCTGGCGCCCTAGCCCACTCGAGCAGCTAGGCTATATAAAAATATAGCTTTCTCTGGCCGGGTCATTCCTCCTCGTAGGATTAATCTAAGGCTGTAACTTAGTACACGATGTATGGTAGTACGGGACAGTTTACCTAGGTGTTATTATATAGGATAAGGGATCAAATTAATGATGCATGTCACAACAAATCAATATTATACAACGTCTCAGAATGTGACGACTCTATTCGCTACACTGCTTCATTGGATCAAATTGATACAATGAAGATCACGTAAACGTATGGAAGTGTCTGAAAAATTCCCAACGATGTTAGAACTGTCAAATTTGCGATGCAAATTTCTGGTCGAACTCGTACCGCTTACCGTATATATATATAAAACGGTAAGTGGTAATCACTGCAAATAATCCCAAAGGATTTGTTATATAAGTCTAATCAATATTAAAAATCTTTTTCATTTCTCCTGTGCAATAACAGAGGTAAAACAACATTGCAATTCACAAACAAGTGTATGCAGTGATGATATTCATGATTTGCAAATGTTGTGGAAAAGGATTTGTAGTAAATTCATTCAAAAATGGTTGTGAAATACTTGACGCTTTATCATTTGAAGTATTATCTAATTTTGTGTGTCTTCCCCTAACTCTAGAGGAGTGGAAACAAAATTGCATTACAACAAGAGATTTCCGTTCGTTCGTACAATCAGTATCGCATCTGTTTCCTCATACATAAAGATCCATAAACGTTTTTACTACACAGTACGTGTTTTAATACGCTCTTTCTCTTTCTTTTGATATCTTTCTACTTTCCTCGACGCTTGTTGCTACAAGTTTGACATAAATAAACCCAGAAATCCATAGCATTTCTGGAAACTTTTATTACATTTAATCACCTTCTTATTTAAATTTTCAAGGGTCATTTAACGGCTTATAAAAAATGTTTAAAAATAATGATTGCAATAGTATTTCCGAATGGTATTATTCCAATGATTATGACCAGAAATACACTTTATCATACATAGTACGAAAAAAAAACAAATCAAAAAGAATTGGTCGGAAAAATGTACATACATATACATACTAATAACATTTCCCGCTTAATGAATCTTGTTAATACGTCATTATCACAGAATATTAGTCCTTTTTATGTAGATAATATGCTTTGTTAGTCGTATGTATGACATTTTTAACAAATCAGCTCATAATCCCATACACATGTTATTAAACCATGTACACCATTTTTTTCCTCTTTAATGTGATAATGAGAATTTTGGTCTATGCATGTAATTCCACCGTTGCACTTTAAAGGAATATGGTAGATTCTTTTTTATTTCCTTGCATAAGGTTAACCAACCATATTTCTCTTTTTAGTGTACTACCAAAGCTTTTCTTCTGGATTTTGCAAATACTAGTAATACAATTTAGAAGAAAGTAAGTAGACTTTTTTTTATCCTTACACGTTCTTTTGATAGTTTTTCAAACGACAGCCTATTGTATTTGAATGGGGAGTTACAAATTATAAGAATATCCGGTGCCTGCAAACTTCAAAATGATGGTTGTAAAAAAAAGACCGCTTATGCCAGTTATTTTTTAACCTAATTTTCAAGTATTTCGCTCGTTTTCAAAATATATCCAAAATATTTGTTTTAAATGCTTTTCTGGTCCCCACTTCTTTCAGGGAACTCCCTTACATCCCCATGGTGCCCCATACCGGTTCATTATAAATTGTATTGTTTGATTTTATATTATTCATTACACTTTCTGTAAAGTAAGCTTCGAATTAAAGGTCTTTCACTGGAAAGTACAATACAATGACTGAAAGTAAAACGTAGATTAAAGCAGTTATCAATGAAGTATTGTTGTATGATCTAAAAGACGAACTTTAACGTATGTGCTTCATAAATTATTTTTCCGTTAATTAGAAATCAGCCATTCTATTGGTAATATTGTGTAGTTTATAGTTCTCTAAGGAAATGATGCCTCATCATAGTAATTGGTATCTACTCCAGGAGAGTTTTAATGCTCTTTTACGAACAGATTAATAAACCGATATCTGGTCAAGCTGCTAAGCAGCAAAATATACTTATACAACACGATGTGTAAATGCCTAAATAAGGTGGAACTGTAGGTTTTTGAGGCTGTTTTATAGACCATGATTAGAATAACCATCTAAGCTGAGTGTAGTGGGCAGGTGGCTTAAACGAACAGCAATCAAATACGCATTGAAAATTGTGAATACAAATGAATTACGTATTGTATTATCAACATAAATGAGTGTGATGAATGTGTTTTTACATTTGTTTTCATTGTGAAAATTAGGGCCCTCGGTAAGTCCTCTTTCTTAAATATCTCTTGATTCGCCATTTAATTGTTTGATGTTAACTGTATCCTCTTCTAAAACTGTACAAATAACCTCTAAATCAAGTCTATGGTGTCAAAAGCCGATATGAATCTTATTTTATTATACGCAGTAACTGTCTAAAACATGGTATGCGACATATCTATGCCAATAAAAGGTTATCCGTTGTATAGGCAACCTGAACGGGGTTCAAAATCTATTCTAATTCCAAGGGGTACTTTGACCCTTTTCTTTAAGGTTTAATTTTTTCGCGGTATTCGCCATTTATAAAAATAGAAAGAGTTTCTTTATTAGAATACGGGAAAATCTTGAAACTATATTGTAATTTTTCTCGTAGTATACCTATCCTGTCGTATATTTTTCGACTTTCTTTCTTGTAGTTCGTAGACCGATCACACCGACGACTCCATTTTTTTGCATGCAGTCAAAGTTCTCTAGACTTTGTTAGACGGATATTCTCTATTTCCTCTTAAGTATGTGACTACATGCAAGTGCTGTTATAATTCATTCAGGTCATGAACCTTGTTTAATCCTATCATGTTTTTAAATTTTTAGTACAAACATTCATAATTTAATTGTGCTGTCTTTGAATTTTCAAATAATTAATATTTGCGATTTAAAGCGATTGTTCGCCTAATATAGAGTTTAATTTCTATTTCGCGGGTACTATTTTTCGCGGTTTTCTGTCCATCGCGAAAATAATTAAAATTAGTACACCTCGAAAATTTATTCGTTGACAGTATACGGAGCCTGATTAATTCTTTAATTTATCATGATTGATATGTTCAAAATATACCTACTACAAAGTTAATTTCAATCAAACGTAATATAGGTTGCTTCACTAAACTGTACAGCGTGTTCATGACATTCTTACAAAATAAGTCAATTAGTTGTAGACTTTATAATGAAAACCACATATTACTAATAACTCCAATTTTGTTGAATATTTACAAATGAACATTGCGTCCGACTCGTATGTGACATTTCAATCTTTCCTATAATGGAAAGACATTGATATGTTGTAATCAAAAGTTATTGTCACTAAAGGACTCTCACAAATCTTATGCAGAATGTCTTAATATTCTGTAAATGTCTCTTGCAGCAACGATGTAAACAGATACTTCCTTCTTCACTGATAGAAAAAAAATACCAGTAATTTGACTTCTGTCAAGACGCATAGTCATATACATAAGAGGAGTGTATTTTAGAAGATATTTTGCTTTTGAAGAACCATACAGATCACTCATTTGCTCTGACGCCGAGCTGACGACTCCATTTCATTTCTATTCTTTATATCCCACATGGTTGGCGCAGATGCGGTGATTGCATATGATTGCATATACATTTGAACGTATGTAAAAATGTCAAGCAGTTTACTAGTATATTTTTTTGCCATGAAATTTAAAAAAATGACTTTCTATCTTAACAAAAATCAAAAAACAAAAAGAAAAAAACAAAAACAAAAAACAAAAAACAACACAAGAACAAGTCATATAGGTAAAAAACTGCTGAGGAAAAAAAAACATCGTTGATAACGAAGCGTCAAATAGTTATTATCAGTTTGATCCACGGACAAACATATTCAATTAAAAAATAGTTTACGTTTCTCAACGCCGAACTTCTAATTTATTTCATACCGATATAAAATCTGGGTATCAGTTTTACACTGTAGCACTAAAAGTGCTATATTAGTGATTGACACTATGAAGCATTATTTGACACTACTTTATCCTTTGATGTAAGAATAATCTAAATGTCGAGTTAACTGCGACATTCGCTACATTTACTCTATTCTACTTCGTAATAAGTAATCAGTGTCATAAAAATGTAACAGATCTTGTACAGATGGCACCATTAATCTGTTAGTATGTCCTATCAAACGGAGTTACATCGCCAACTAAGTGCTAAATGTTTACTGACCTTTCCTGTTAGAAATCTATTGAGAAAAATCATGAGTTAACTATAACAATCTTTGTTTCAAGCTCGTGTCTCGTTAATTCTACACTCAGACGTTTGAATTCAAGGATTATCTACATCTAACATAATCTAGCCAAATGAACTGATACACCTTTTTCTGCTTCACACCAGAACCTCAACTCGTATATGGATAATAAAGAACGCTTGAAATCGAAAATGCATGTCGAGACAGTAATCAGTACACGGATTTTCTCTGTAGAGCACGAATAAAGTCAAACTAAACTTCTTCTGGGGTACGTTGGACATTTTTAAAAATTACCATGACAGGAGATTAACAGTCGGTTGATTGACTGATATGAAGTTTCCACCTCAAAGATGAGAAAAGATATCAAAAAGATTCCATGTCTGCCCGAATTGACAACCTACCGAAATTCACATTTAATTGCTCTGGGTATAGCTTCTTTGACATAAGTGTATCGGAGCAAGTCAAAGGAGCCAGGTCATACGATACACAACAATATTTTTTCAATTGCAGTTTAATATAGTAATAACACTACAATCATGTGATGAAGTTAAAATTACATAAAGATACATTTAATTTACTTTAAAATCTTCAATTAAATTCGTGACACTATGTTTTTTTCACGATTTATTGCTATATCAAGTTCAAGATCGATTTCCAGCGGTATTTGATATAAAGTTAATACTGTCCCACGTTTGATGGTAGTTTTCGATTATCTTAATTTGATTTGTCTGTGATTGAATAATTTTTCACTTTTTTCTGCAATATCTACAATATTTAACATGGTGATACTTTGTTGTTTGAATGATATCGCCCAAATATTAATTGTTTTTATAGGACCCCTTTGTTACTCTTGTCGGGGGACTGAATTGTATTGCTAGACTATTACATGATTACACTCACGTGCGCTATGACGGGTTCTGTTTGTCGGAACAATACATACTTACTTTTTTGGAGCACCTTCTTATGTCACTCCCGTTTTTTATACTGTTTTGCTAGTGCTTTGGTATTTTGTTACGTCTTGTTTTCCTTATCTTAAGTTATCTATTTCATATGGTTCGCTACATCGTGTCTGTAGATAGTCTTTGTTACCTGTTTTATGTTCTGGTCATGTATGTCGGTTTCGGCATATTTTAAATCTCTCATAGTTAACGATTCTGTATTGTTTGCAGATATTTTAATGTGATTTGGTTCATAAACACTTCCTCGTGTGAAATCAAAGGTTATAAGAGAAGAACTTTAGGAGCGTTGTTCCTCTTTGACATTTTCAATGTAACTTGCTACTTTTTTTTGTTTAACTATCTATTTATGGTAGGAAATATGTCTCTAGCTCATAATAATTATAATAATGGAGCAGATTATTTCTGTTTGAATATGCTTTCGTCTTCGTCTTCTCTTTCTCTTGATCCTTAATCTTTTAGATTATGTTATTTTTTTTCGTCTTATTCTCCTCTAAAATAATGTTGCCCTGAACGTATATATTATGGCTTTTCTCTTATGTCAAAAGTTGTTTGCTTTGGAATATAGCACCATGAGGCGGTATGTGTTGTGTATGATACTTAGTGGTCCTCCAATTTTAATAAAAAAAGATCCACACTGTCGTCTTGTATAAGAAAAAAAAACCCAAACAAATCAGCATTGTAGGGCAAGAATGAGTCTTGAATAGAAATATTCTACAACTGATTTAAAATGAGAGAAATTAGACCAGAAACTAATCAGAATAAAATTAGAGAAAACATTTTAATAGTATATACTTTTTTATTATATATGATAACTTTACAGATATAAAAATGCATAGTTTGTATTTGATACCTTAACCAATCGGATGACACTCAAGGTCAGATACCAGATGACACCCGAGTCCAACTTCCATATACCTAACATCATGAATAAGCATAAGCTGTGAGACAATACCATAATTCTATTTCCATGGGCTTGATCTTTTATATACAACAAACTGTTTGTACTTTTGTACAATTGTCCATATCATAACAAGGTTAACATAAACGTTTAATATGTGCATCCATCACGGTATAGTTTCTTGGTTGCCAAGTTTCGAGTCAATATTAACTGAGTGGGGTTTTTGGGGCTAACCAATGTCTGAACCATTTGCTGAATATTGCTATTGTTTAAAATCTAACATTGAGCTCGAGATAAAGGAGACTACAGAAACAGCCTGTTCTACATCTTTTTGGACCTACATCTCGAATTTGACAACAATTATCATCTCAGCACTAAGATTTATGATATAAGAGACGACTTTAAATATCATAAATTGTCCTTACTTGTGCAGCAATATACCTTCATCTCCTGCATATGGTGTTTATATTTCACAATTGATTCCCTACGCAAGAGCAAGCACTAACTATTCTGAATTCTTTGAACGCCATATCTGTGTAACAGAGTCCTCAATCAGGGGTATGAAGAAATGTGTCTTAAAAGGTCTCTTTTCAACTTCTTTTTTAGATATCAGTCCTTGGTTAAAAAATACTCAGTTTCTTCTTAGACAATGAGTAATGATTGATTTTTTTTTGTGAATTGTTCTTTGTGTGCTGATGTGACCATTGATTTACCTATTATGACAATAACATAATTACCACTGGTATATTCACGCCACAATGGAAGAGGGAGATTTAGCGCGCTGTTAAACCTAGATTTAACCCACCGTTTCAGCTGCTCCGGTAGTGTAATAAGTATTTTGCCAGATATATAAATGGGATTAGTGTTCGGTAATTTTGTTGTTACTCTAATTGAAGAACAAATAGACCCAGATTGATAAACATATTTCTGCAACGCAAACTAATAGGGAATCAGCATACTCCAATCACTAACATTGGTCAGATAAGCTTGTGATCGTCTTTCATGTCTACCTTGTTCTATCTGTAAATGTTTTAAGTGCTATTCTCTGATAGAATTAAGAAGAGGGTGAATTGTCTTCAGTAGAACATTAACTATGTGCCTCCCCCACATTCTAAAATTCGATTGGTTTTTCTGGGTATTATTCATTATTATTCAATTTGTCCTGATTCTAATAGATTCCAAAACTAAATGTTTTGTTATTTCCAGCCAATATAGCCACACGCATGCATCCTGAACATGTTGTTAATTACCGTATTAAATCATAGTGAAAATCGACCTTTCAAAATAGTTCTTTATACTGAAAAGAATATAAAATATAGCTCTGCCACCTGTATTCATTTTCATATTTTCTAGCATAACGAAGCCTAAAATGTTATAGGGCATTGAACTTCGAATAATATATTTGCAATACTTTAGTTAAACGAATATTACTTAGAGTGTAAAAGAACTGAAATAGTTTGATAACATTCTGTGCACGTAAGAACATATTCCATTGTTCAGCAGTCACGTCTGTCATTGAAATACACAGTTTCTTCATAATCAAATTGAACTTAAGAAAATTAAGTTAAAATATTTAGCTATAATGAGTTTATATTCAATTGAAATTTAAGGTAGTTTACTAAGTAAACCTAAGATGGAGTAATTAAGAATAATCAAGTCAAATAATCTGGAATATCTGACAAGAAAGTAGAAATAATTGCCAAGCGGGATGGTCAGAGAGTTTCTAAATCTCGTAAGAGCATTGATAGGCTGAACTCGCATTAAAGACAGTTTTCACATAAAGTTATGGTGAGTAATTTCAATATATGTGAACAACAGGACAAAAATATAGAGATATGTTTAATTATTAAGAGGGCGTTCACGCAAAAACCTGGCAATTGGTGGCACAAGACAAACTTTGTTTTGAAGATTGTTAAATCTAATTCAAATCACAAATGCATTCTTTCTCCAAGTCGAATGTTGGTGTTTAGACAACGGTTAATGAGAAATAAATTACACAGATAGCATTGCAATTCATGGAAAAAAGGAGACAAGTTTTTCATTCTGTGCAAAATTTGTTTGCTTTCTATTTTCTGAGCCATTCATTGTCGATTTTTAAAACATGTTTGTCCTATACGTGATATGAACATTACATTGGATCAAAATAATCTATGGGATAAAATTTACCATATGCCATACATATGATAGGCACCGCCTGATTTCTGAATGGACATTCTTTCAAGAGAGTAGATTGTAAAAAGTGCAGTTCGGCATGTCATGCAACAATAAGGGATTCATTACGTATTGATACTTTCATAGATATATTATAGAACTATAAATAGTTAATGCATAGTTTGGTTAAGTGTGTACGTATTTCAGGAACACTCTTCTTGATTTTTCATTGTAGATTTCAAAACGAAGCTGCAAATATCTGCCAAGCAGAGTGAGCGTGTTTCCCTTCCGAACCTCAATTTCAAGAACTCTGGGTCCGTCACTGTATTATAACTATACACTATCTTCAAAACCAATCTTCTAAATTGTGTTGTGTCCAAACCGAACCTTACTGCTACTATTTGCCATCGTCAATGAATTTCAGGTCATGTCTAGGACCCCCCCCCAACATAAAAAATGCCTTTCACATTGAGACTACTTGTCAAATTGAGAACTGACATACCACTGCAATAGTTTTACAATGATGTCGACGTCAGAGAAACAATTTAATCTTGAAGTTGAAATAGAATTCAATATGAATACAACGGGACAGTACATTTTTCCTCAATTGTCTCTACAAGTGTTAATACGTCTATTGCATGTATGTTATATTATATATATAGAATTCTTGAAGAAATAATAAGCTCTCTAGTTAGAACTATGCGCTACATAATGCAGATGAGTCGTACTTTTTCATCGCTGAAAACATATGTAATATTTTGGACACATTCTTTCCAATTTGACCACTCGTAAATTATGATATATTTAGATTCACTCAAAAGCCTACCTAGATTTGTATTGAATATGGTATCACTCAATTTCATCTCGGAATAAAAGCTTTTCAAGACGACAATGTTTTTTTTAAATATCATGTATCAGATATTTCTTAAACAGAATCAACACCAAGTAATTCATAGTTTATTTAATTAGTTAACTATAAGAAATATACACACACAACCATAACATACATTTTTTATTGGAATAACGCCTTTCAAATCTTTTATATTTTAAGCAATTTATCTACAGTAAGTTTTTTTTTATTATATTCCATATCGATCTTGTGTGAAAACCATAACTCGAATTAACATCTATTAATTCATGTTTTATTTAATTGTTTGACTGTAAGAAGAATACACACTACCATACAATGCCGTAGCAATGTTAATACACAGTTGACTCCTTCATTTGTACTGAATAAAACAAGTTTATTGCCAAAGCAAATGAAAGCAGATATACAGAAGTGTAAAAACACCAAGTGTCACAAGTGTCACTTAATCATTTTGACCACTTACATTACAATTATCTTACAAGATTGATGTTTATTATTTTGCCTTTCCTATAAATAGGTGTTTCATTGATATAACTAGATTTTTTATAACACTGCATACGGAGAAATAGCTAAAAGAATCTTGTTTCGTGCTGGTAGAGTTGCCAATTGAATAGCGTAAGTGTTGATTTACTGATATGATGTAGAGAACCTATTAGTAAAACAAGTTAATATTGTTTCCATTCATGTATCTCACTATGTAACACATTTTTGATATGATAACAGTACAAAAAACACTATATTGTAATATGCCAGTGTGATACTTAAATGATGCGAATCGACAAAAAGTGTAGGTAGTCTTTAAATCACTTAACAATTTGTACTCATCTGTACTCGTAAAATCATTTAAAAAGAAACGCAGTCACCATTTGTTAAAATTGTATGATTCTTGGAGTCTTAAAGACAAATCGGAAATAGTTTCTTTGCTATTTTGGACTATTGATAATCAATGATATTTTCGTGAACGCATGTACAATAATTTTGGACGAAATTGATTAAAGTAGAAAATTATATTTTGTTGAGATAAAAATTTTTCTGTGAAACACGAAAACATATTTCTCTTTTTCATTGCTATATGTCGTAGTTAACAAGAGCATATTTTTATCCAAAAAGTTAATAACCTCTCATCTTAAAATTAAAAATGACGAACATTTAACAAAAATGAATATCTGTTTCTGAAAGGGTTGCTCAATATGTAGTATAAAATGTTTAAAATGGTAAAAAAATGAATGAATGCCCGCAAAATACTAAATGGTAAATATACATAAAGAATTTTACAGGCTACACAGATGCAGAACTGTAAAGAGATTAAATGTTTGCTCTGATTCAACTAAATATCATGAACAAAAATTCCTTAAAAGTGTTCTCTACGGTTGTTAATCATCAATCTCAATTCCAAAACAATAGCATTGCAAAATTACGTATGCATCTATTATTATAACTAAACACTTATTCTATGAAATATTGTACAAACACAAAAATATAAAAAAAAAAAAAAAAACGAAACAGAGTAAGTTGTATCGTAATCAGAAGTAATGAAACTTAAGTACCAGTCTACGTAAAAAAGCAGGCAGTTAGTGTAACAAAATATTAAATTAATAGTCACCTCTTCATTGTGGTTTGCTAATTTGTACCGTAAAGGAATAGATACACGGATTTCCATTTCATTTTGGTAGCAGAATTTTCTATTTCATCAACATGCACTGCAAATAAACAAGTTAGGGGTAGATACCTCTATCAAAAAGACCTTAATTTTTAAAATTCTCTTGAAAAAATTCAAATATCAAAAGAGTAATCAAGGGAACCAAGGTTATAGCGGTAATCAAAAGAATGTAATCCAGGGACAAAGACCAGACATGGAAAACAGACATACACAACAAAGAACATAAAGTAACTAAAATCATACATACAAAGTAACAAAAGTAAATGAGCAACTCAGACTCCACTAAAAACTGGGAGCATGGACCAGGTGCACCGGTAGGGTAGGCGTCCTCTGCTTTTCTAGAAACACCCGCCGAGTTGCTCATAAAAAGTCCGGGGTAGACAAACGAGGAAAGGAAAACTATGACCCGTTGAATAAATCAGTTTTCATGGTGCTGATGGATACACCATAACGATCCACGAGTTCATGATGACGACCATAAAACTTCTGTAGTGATGACTTCAACCTTGTAGCAACATAACCCTGTTCCAGAAGTCTATTTGTTAGAGTTCTAGCGCGATACAAAAAGTCTGCGTAGTCCCGGCAAGCTCTGGCATAACGTATGAGTTGTGATATGAACACTCCATACGCAGGAGCCGAAGGGATGTTGCCACAGATGAAAGTGGTAATTAAAATTAAAATATTAAAGACTTCCTTATGTAAAATATATTGCCCTATCGGTGAGGTTTTGCCATGCATGTTACAATTTTCCATTTTGCCTCATTATTACATAGACTGGTACTTTCTTTGTCACATATATGAGATTTCATTACGGCAAAATGCCAAAAAAATAATGATCAAATACAGATTAGATATTGATACAATATTAAACTGCACTGTCTCTCTTTGATTTGTTAAAAACCGTTGATTCTGAAAGACGACGATACTTTGCCTCTTCATCTATAGCTGATTGTTTCTTTGATAGATGTGGACAAAATAAGGCAACAAAATTTTTCATAAATGTTCTGCTGAACAGACAATATATTATAAAATTCACAGCAGCATTGAGTGCCAATAAGGTGTCCGAGTATTCCCTTATTCCTTTAACTAAGTAATCCTCTTCGTGATAACCATAATTGAAAAACGTCATTACAGCGTCTGGAGTAATACAGATCATAAACGTCATGATAACAACGATCATCATAATTGTAACTCGATGACGGGCGTTGTTTCTTTTGTTTGCTCTAGATTTTCGAATTGAATTTATAATGCATGCATTGAGTGTAATCAAAATAAGAAGAGGAATATTACACCTTAGAAAATTAATCATCCAACTATATGCCGATGCGAATGTTTCATCTTGCCACAAGGAAGTTATTTCTACATCATACATCGTAGCATTTGTTCCCTGATCTATAAAGTGTATAGTTTTGTATCTCATTGCGGATGGAATAGCAACACAAGTCATTATGAAATAAATAATGGCACTTGTAGCAATCGCTCGAGACCTGGTACAGGTAAGTTTTGCCTTTGCAGGATGACATACCATGATATATCTCTCCGCTGCAACGGCAACAGTTAACCACGAAGATATACAAGCTGACATGTTGAAGATGAAATGTGCATATGGGTAGATATGGCCATAAGCTTTATTTGCTTCTGCTTGATGAGTTTTCGAAAGCAAAGTTACAGAAAAATAGATTATATCGTTGAGTAATTTTACACTATCGGAGACGGCCAAGGCGCTAAGAAAAGCATTAGTTGAAGTCAACATATTTTTCTTTGACAAAACTATCAGCGTTATCATATTTGCTAGGATTCCTGGTATACATATCGTCGGATACAATATAAGCCCTGTAATAAACTGTGACGTTTCATAAAAACCCTTATGAGCTGGCTCAATGAACTGTCCCTCGGGTGATCCGTTGGTTAGATTATTCTGAGTTGTTATTAACTGCATCACGCTTGTTATAGGCCGGTGAATTCTCTAGACAGGCATTGTTCCTAAAATGATAATTCAAAATATAAGTTCTGTATATACAAATGTACTATACAACACATAAGACGATTTTTGTATACATGACTAGCATTCAATGAATTTTCTCAAATGTCATAGTTTGAGAGTTTTCGCGACATACTTTCTTAATATTTTAACAGATTTTTTGTATCTAATCCGCTTTGAATACTTCTAGCCCCGATTCAATATATTGATGAACCAAGGATGGAGATGACATATTATTCATATCGGTTTGTATAATCGAGACTAGCTCATGATCAGTTTACTCGAGGCGTTCCATACCTAAATTCTAAACATCAATATCATGTAGTTTTTCATAGAAAAACCTTATATTATATCATTCCAGATTATTCATAATTCTGAAATAAAAAAGCCAAACAAATCTGCCAAAAGGGAAAATCTGAAGACAACGCAGACTTTTTGTATCGCGCTAGATTTCATACAAGTAGTCTTCTGGAACAGGGGTTATGTTGCTACAAGATTGAAGTCACATGAACTCGTGGATCGTTACGGTGTATCAATATGCGCCATGAAAACTAATTTGTTCAACGTGCCATATTTTTCCTTTCCTCTTTTGTCTACCTCGGACTTGACTTTTTATGATCAACTCGACGGGTGGTTTTGGACCTTACCTTACCGGCACACATTGTCCATGCTTTCAGGTTTCGTGGAGTCCGAGTTCCTCATTCATTTTAGTTACTTTATGTTCTTTGTTGTGTATGTCAGTTTTCGATGTCGGGTCTTTGTCCCTGGATTACATTCTTTTGATTACCGCTATAACCTTGGTTCCCTTGATTACTCTTTCACTTTTGTTACTTTTTATGTATTATTTTAGTTACTTTTTGTTCTTTGTTGTGTTTGCCTATCTTCCGTGTCTGTTCTTTGTCCCTGGATTACATTCTTTTGATTTCCGCCAGTATCTTGGTTCCCTTGATAACGCTTTAAAATCTTTAGTGGCAGGTGTATTTTTGGATAATTTATAGGACACAAAACAAACAAAATAGTCTGATTTTGGCAAAAAAGTAGAAAAAACTTTAATTTTAATTTTGGCTAAGAACGACAATCGACTAATTTTTAAAATCAATTTTAATACATCTTCAAATAAAACATCAATTTTGTCTAATATCACAAATCTAACTATTCCAAATATTTGTTTGTTACACATGAGCTATAAAATGTATGTTTGCGAGTGAGTCCGTATAAAAATTTATATTTAGATCATTTTTTTCAGATCACGTCAGTATCGGCTACCTAGTCGTCTTTAGGCTCACTTCAGCACAGATTACCCATTAAATATTTGCGACCTTTGCCAAGTAAATTAACCGA
This sequence comes from Perna viridis, assembly GCA_037379345.1. NCBI lineage: Eukaryota > Metazoa > Mollusca > Bivalvia > Mytilida > Mytilidae > Perna > Perna viridis. Next base: position 32,576,445 of record CM074517.1, on the reverse strand, counting down.
TTGCCAAGTAACCAAAACATTAAAGACATATTGTTAAATCAACTAGACAATCATGCTCATGATCTCCTATTAATGAGTTACTGTATAAAGTAATTAAATAAAAATATCGGTTAATTGTGCTATTATTTGCTGTGAGAATACTTCTTGGAAAATATGTCGTATGGTTCCTTGATTAATCGTGCTCTTCTCATGTGTCTAAGCCATTTTGTTTTCTATCATTATAAACAATATTTCATCTCATCATGTTCTCATATAAAGATTATAATATAAAAGCTCGTGAAATTAATATGATTATTGATGTTGAATAGTTTAAATCTTGTAAGTTGGTAAATGACGTCATTTGAATTTTATTCAATAATCAGCAATCAGTCAAAATAATCACTCGATAATATATTTGACATGTGAACTGTACTATTCCCTTAGAATAAACACGAATTTGACTAATATTTTGACATCTGTCGAAACCGAGCACCGTACAGACTAGGGGTAAATATTGATCAGTTAATAAAAAATTTCTCTCAACCCAGTAGATATACTTGTCTGACCCCGAAATATATCATATATCAGTCGCCAAAATTTACAGAAGAATTGGCGATGAAGGCTCTCGTTAGCTTTTAATAAAACTGCAAAATAATCATAAAGTGTTGTAAGATTTAATTGTGAATTTGAAGGCTTGAATCCATGACAAATGAGAAACATAAAGACTTCCAAAACAAATATATTGCTTGAAGTTGTGTTAAATTCCGATATTCTGTCGATTTTGTTTCTTTTGGTCATTTTCTAGACATATGATTGGGTAGGAAATGGTGTCCACACTCAAGAAACAGATACTTCTTTAAGTATTTTGCTTTAACTAAAGGGCGTATTTCCTAAATAGAGGAGTTACATTACTGCTTAGCCTTACACCTGTGCCAATTATATTAAGTTTACCAGTGCGAGTAATATGAAGTCTTAAGTACGTGTTAAAAACGAGTGAAATAAGAATAATTATTGCAAGTATTAACTTAGCAAAAGTAAGTAGGACCCTCCATTGCAATAATACAATAACGAGGTTCACGATTATTGGACATAAATTTCAAGTCAAAGCTTGATTGCAGTAATGAATTTAAATCCGGAAATGTCATTGCAACAAAAGACACCTGCGACCGAGGAAGAAGAGGAGATGAAATGATGTTTAATGTTTAATAAGTATCTTAGTAATTTTAAGGCCTAACAAGGATTAGATTCTGGATATTGTATTGGTAAAATGATGTAATTTCAGTGACAAGAGAGTTTAAACTCACGACAGTAAAAGTACAATAATTGACATTTAAATCCCTTAGTAGAAATAAATTACTTTTACTGGAAGGAATACAAACAGGAAATAGTGCGAATGTTATATAACATGAAGACGTTAAAAATTCAATCATAGGAATTACAAAATTTGTGACCCCCATTTATGGCAAAGTTTATCTGTGGTCGTTAAAAATCGTAATCTACTTTATTTAAAACAACAGAAAATATTGTTTTAAAATCTTAATTGCAATAAGGTATATCTAGAAAACATGAACATGTGTTGCTTCTAGACTACACGGGTTAGAATCTTAGATTGAATAAATATTCATGATCATAATAAACACAACTCAGAAAGAAAGCAAAAGTGTACTTTTTAATGATTGAAGGTTAAAGGCAGTTCGTTGGTATGTTTTAAACAGGAACCATTAACTCCATAACGGCATTTTTAACTTATGCAGTCGAAACAGAGAATAACACGCATGGCCTTTCTCACCAAGGTGTTATGTTCTGACGAGACTTCAATAATGATTTTTTTTTTCTGTTTATCGATGACGTCACAGTCGAGTTGACGTAAATTTTAAGAAAAAATGTATGAAGTTGATGATAACTGTTCTATTATTGATAAAGTTCCCTAAATTTTGTATAGTTTTTCATTATATTTAGATTTTAGCGTATTTGAATTTTCCCACTTATCCTGCTGCCGACGCTTCGGTTTTGTTTTGTCGATATCTATTCTCTTGATAAGGTCAACATCACTTTTGATCGATTAAGGCTTCAAACTTGAATACACTCTGATTATTCCGTAGGGAAAGATAATCCTATCTATACTGTGGATTTAAGGGAAATTGTTACTATGTGTATGATGTAGAATGATTGAAGTACCATTCTGTTAAAGAATCAGGCAATGGGTGCACATCATTTTTCTCAATTTCCCTCTGTTTTGTCTCAAATATATTCCTTTTCTGTGTCCATTGGCTTCTCTGTGAAGGCCCTCAAGCAACTAAATGTACTTTCATCAAAATGAAGGACAGGAATAAATCAGGTTATATTCAAAATTTGACTTGTAAAGTTTGTCAACTGCATATTCGCTCTAAATACATCTATTGTCGAAACCTAAAATCGTTTAACTATTTAAATTTATTCCGAAATTTTGTCTATTTACTATGGTAATCTCTGGTTATTCTTCTTTATGTTTTACGCCTCATTTTGCTCGATTCTTAGACGAGGAGGTACTCCAATCACTAATAGACCATATGACAGTAAAAAGATAGAAATTGTACATACAAAAAACACTCATTAGTTACTTCATTTTGAACATTAAATGACTTAGATCAAATTCATGAAAATATGGAGCAAATTGATTTTACAAAATACTTGTACCAGAATCAAATGTATAGATCTCATTGTAATTCAATTGAATTTATTTGCATGCAGTAAAGTAAAAACTTGATCTTTTGTATTTTTATCTAAAGGTGGAGTTGTTATGGAAATGAATCATATGAAAGCCTTCCCTTTAATGATATAACTTCAATTTCCAGCTTTTTGCATGTTTCACTACAGGAGATTTTAAAGTAGTTATTAAGATATTGCTTTTTAGCCCATCTATTTTCGACCATACACTGATAAAAAAATATCCGTTGCAATTGTCCATGAATGTCAACAGCAAAACCTAGCAGTGAACATGCATGATTTGAACTTGAGGAAACCTAGTCATAACACTGTCGCATATGAGTTATTTTAGTAATCGCTGAGACAAACAAACAAGACTGACTTGTTGAACTTTGCACAAATGGGCATTAGGCATATCATCAAGACAACGTTTTTCTTTGTAGAATATTAGTCTGATATAACAGTTACCCTCTGACCCCTTGAACTTTTTCAATTTCTCATTGGATCAGTAATTCTATAAGGTATCCAAACTATTGATTTGACGAGGATTTGTTTGTGTTATATTTAATGAAGAGATTATTTCTTTTTTTTTCAGTCTTACCTCTTGCCACTTACCTTGAATAATCACCACCGTATACGTATATTCTAGCGTTATATATAGAATGTTGTTGTAGCGTTATTTTTATGCAGGAATTTATCACATTTAAGTAAGATTCCAACTTTCCACTAGCGTATACATATTGCAAGGGTTTGTAATATTGAGTTATCGTACTAGGATTTAATGTTGCAAAAGAATATTGCTGCTTTTTGTTGAACATAATCAATCTTACAATATCAAAAGAGTTTGGTGGAAACATTTGCCAGTAACAATATTGTTTAATCAATGAAACCATTTATAAAGTCCTTAACAATACAGGAACTTACAAGTACAAGAACTTGGTAAGAGACACGTAAGACTGCGATTAATCAACCAAACAGCAAGAAAACATAATTGATAATGTGTTTAATAATTTTTTATCAATATACATGTTTGTCATATAAAACGAAATGTTATGCCTTAATACCTATAATATAACGTTTGACATTTATATCAAATTCTATATCATATCATTATAAAAATTCTAAGTCTTTGACAAGGAACAAGATATGTATTCTTGTAGTTACTGCATGTTATTTCTAAAATGTACATAGAAAGCTTTTATAGCATTTTACACAAAGAACGTAATGTTCACTTCTTGCAAGCCGCTTGACTCGCTGTACCAATATAAATTCGGGTTCTACGGCAATATTTCACCAAGATGTCATTTTTAGAGTATTGAGATTTCAGGTACTTTAAATTTCAAATTTCAAAGATTTATCATGATTAATGTCGCTAGAAGAGCATAATTATCAAAATGGTTGTAAGAAATCAAACATTTGATTCATAAAAAAACTATTATTATTTAGAAGGACTTTTGATATTCCAATTCCGTTATTTAGAAGGACTTTTGATATTCCAATTCCGTTATTTAGAAGGACTTTTGATATTCCAATTCTGACTAGGAAACTTAAACATTACTGTGATTGATGGATGTCTACAGTTTATGTTCAAGAAGCTGAAATATACAACTATGATCAAAGTTTCAGTAGAAATAAATTGCAAGGTTGAAACGTTACATGCGCAATTTCCATTTTACGTTCCACAAAATACTTGTTCTTTGCAAACAAACTAATAAAAAAGTGATTAAAACGTCATTTAAACTACATGTTCGTGATGGAATTGAATCAGTGAATAGCAATTATCCCACAGAGCAAATATGAACAATGACATAATTTGCGACGCCGTAAACTGAAATAGGCCAATTAAAACTGTAATCAGTTTAGTTAAAAAGTATTGATAAATTTCAAAATGTGAAAACGACATCCGTTACTAACGAAGATATTTGAGAAAAAAAGATGCTGATATAATCATAATTGGCTGAAAACTGCTATGTAATCGTTCATGGAAGTATTGTTACAAAAGGTTATTGTTTAACGAAAACATGATAGAAAGGAAACACTATAGCCCAAGGACTAATAGAGCATTGTATTATTCATGTCAAAATGAGTCCAAACGGTGATTTCATAAATATAAGCAAATAAAAAAGAAAGAACAGATGTTGATCAGAACAATAAAAAAACCCTTGAATATTCTTGAATTAAACGTTTATGAAAAGTATTCCGGTATTCCGGTATCTGTGTTATATAAGCACAGATATGGCGGTTCAGAAACTTTGCACGGCTAACACATTTTCAATATAACTTGAACTATAACGGTTTCAAATTTTGATTGAGTAAGAAAAATATGTTTATATTATCAACGGCTTACTGCTCAATTTATTAGGTTGATATTGATCTGTTCAATTGTTTTAAGATAGTAATCATAACTTTTTTTTTAATTTGATCATGAGGCGTTGATGTACATTGAACCGACGGCTTTAAAGTTTTTTTAAGCTAAATAACAAATAATGACAAAATAATTACCTGACATGACATATCGCAACTTCCGGTAGTTGAAAAGTCCTCTGTTGGTATGAAGTACCACAACTGAAGAAGCATTTTGATTTATCATTATGTTTTAAGATAGATCAAGATGCTGCTTTACCTGTAGCATCTCAATTAAAATACGCCGTTGTCAAGGTATAAAGCTGTAGGCTAAAATGCTTCCATGATCACAACAAGCAAAACAGTTCTAGTGGTCACATTTGATTTTGGAATAAGGGACTATATATACTAGTACTGAACATTATTGCTTGGATTTATTATACTATTTAGTGCTCGTAAATACATCTAAGAATAATTCATTATAGAATGTTTATGTACTTAGATGTTTCATTCAGTTCCAATTTCGTTCAGTATAAGAGTGCTTTGAATACTTATACAACTAGTGCATTTTGGAACAAGGATCGTAGCTCATACATGTGGGATGATCGGCCTATGTAACGCCTAAACTGTCTGATGAGATACACATTTGTTTACGTGTTGTCAACTTTATATTACTTGCTGTGGTTTAATAATGACACGTGGTCATCTTGTATTTACGTTATGTAGGTACATCTTTACATTATGTCGTTTTGTCTTTACGTTCTGTCATTTCGTCTTTACGTTATGTCGTTTTATGATTGCGTTATGTCAACATATATTTACGTTATGTGGATTTATCTTTACGTGCAGTGATTTTCTTATAACGCGAGGTCGTTTCATCTTTACGTTATGTCGATCTCTAAATACTTTATGTGCATTTTCTTTTCACGTGATGTGGTTTCTTCTTTATGTAATGTGAACCAAAATTTCATGATGAAACCACATCACGTAAAAAAGAAATCACTGCACGTAAAGAAAAGAAAATGCACACAAAGTATTTAGAGAGCGTCATTACGGAAAGATGAAACAACCTCACGTTATAAGAAAACCACTGCACGTAAAGATAAATCCACATAATGTAAATATATGTTGACATAATGCAACCATAAAACGACATAACGTGAAGACAAAAGTACAGAACGTAAAGACGAAATGACAGAACGTAAAGACAAAACGACATAATGTAAAGATGTTCCTACATAACGTAAATACAAAATGACTACATGTAATTATAAAACCACAGCAAGTAATATAAATTGACAACACGTAAACAAATGTGTATCACATCAGACAGTTTAGGCGTTCCATTTCGGTCGATATTTTCTAATTTTACATTTAATATGACGAACCTAAAACCTGTAAACGCTGATTTGTTAACCGCCCCAAAGACGTTGACAGTAAACACAGTTATTTTTTTTCATCTATATAACCTTACCCTTAACCAATGCCAATTTTAATTGATATTGTAAACTTTAATATAAGACTACCAGTGTTAAATGGATCAGCAAATGGAAATATATAACGTCAGTAAAGAGATGTTTATAAAGAAAAGGGATACTTTTAGTTTATTATCATTAATAACTTTACCTTTTATCTTAATACTATCCTTCAACGTAATTATATAAAGTATAAATTGTACCTATTGATTTTAACTTGTGTGACTATTAAGATTATGAGTTGATAAAGAGTAAATGAATTAAATCGTTGAAAGGCTTTCTGTTCCAAGATGGTTGCACTATAAAATCCTTTACTTATTATTTATACTCGATTGAAGTCAATGTCCTTAATTAATCTAATGCTTTGTATCTGCCTTTTCATCTCAACGGGACGTTTTGCTTTAATAATGTGTCATAATAATCTGCATATTATACATTATTCAACGTTTGAACTCAACTCTTTTGTCCTAGTCAATCATTAGCATCAAAACTGTGATAAAATGCTTTGCATATTAGTATAGGAGACGGCTTTACCAGAAATTTGGGTTTTATTTTTCGCATTACTAAAATATTTATAAATGTTAACAGCTCTCCAGCTAAGATTCATGCAAAATGTGACACATGGTTGGGAAGCCAACATATTTTTATTTTTGATATTTTGTTGAGTAAACAGAAAATATCATGTAGGTTTTCATATACTTTTGTTCTTAAGATATATTAATAATATAGAATGTGCTGCAGAATTTAAAACTAAGGGAGATAATTCTGTAAATAACACTTAAATACAATAGAAAGCATTGGATTTTCAATGTGAATTATTTCCTAAGAGCAGAAAGATTTGAATTAATAATACATTTCATCATATAGACCTATAAAAGAACTCAATAACAAAAATAAAAATGTGTAGCCTTTTTAAGGGTGTATCACATGTTACAGATTTTGCATGATTCTTACAAAGACTACTACTAAAAATATCTAAAGATGGCATTACTGAGAACCACGTGTTCACTTTTCGTAGAATATTATGAGATCCTCTTGAATTACAGCTTTATTATCATAATTTTAAACTACACATCAGACATTATTTCTTAGCGTTTATAAGCATTTGGAAAGACAGGTTAGTTCTTGATAGACAATCCTTTTTCCGTGATTGTTTATAATGTAAAATACAATAGGCAACCGACTTAGGCCACGACACAAGATATGTTGACGATATCATTTGGTAGGCTTATAATTGACGCGATGCATGTACAAATTGACTGGAAAGGGTTGTTTTCCATGGGTTATATTGAAATGATTCACATTTAATTTTTTGAAGTATGCATGCATGGATTCACTTCAAGCGCAAAAATGTGTAGACCACGCATACATTTGTTGTGCAAAATTATTTAAAACAGTATTTTAGTTTTTCAATCTATTATTGGTAGTGATACATATAATGAGAATATGTATGGCGTATATGTCAGAGGGACAATAACTACTCCGAGATGAAAATGTCAACCCAAAACCGCCCATTGGCCTTCAATGAACGACGAGGAAATCATCATATCACAAGGCAGGTTACAGCTGGCCCCAAACATCATTATGCACATGTACAGCAAAAGAGTTGCCCCTAAATATTAAAGGGACATAAAATAAAAACTAAAGATGAAAACGAAACAAGACATACTGAGGAAAGAAATCAGGGACAGGTGCAAACAATGCGACGGGGTTAAAACACTTTGGTGTGATTACAACCTACTCCCTTTAAAATCTGGCCACTGTGGAAAGATAGTACACATTTGAACACACCTAAAAATGCTGTAATCATATCAAATGAAGTCCAATTAAAGCAGTTCTTACTTTTTTTGTACCTAAAATAATCAAAAACAATTCGAACAAATATTCACATCCCAATTTATTAAATGATCATTTCATAAGATATGCGAATTTTTGTTTAATGAGATTAAGTGGAAGTGTAGTGTATAAAGTTGTAAAATCAAAACTTTGAACAGAATCGAAAGATCCCACTTGAGCATGTAATTTATAAAACACTTAAAGCGGGTTTTTAACACTCAAAAAGCAATTAATTCCACTATTTTCATAAGCTTTGTTACAAAAACGTGTTTTTCTACAATATTGAGCGCACTAGTTAGTGAAAGGAAAATGTGTGGTTGTCGTTGAGCAACGATTTGAATAGGAAATGAATCTATATTTAAAAGGTGATTTGTGAAGTTTGGGAAGTAAGTACATAGTGGGAATTTCCAAGCTACTAGACTCAGCTTGTGAAGAGGTTGCGACGGGTTTGTGTTTGTTCACAATTTCACTTTCTGCAAACTTAGTCAGTTAGAATGTTAGTGAATTCATAATTTCTTCTTGTAGAATTTCAATATAAAACTTCCGACAAAAAACAATAATATTATTTGCAGCTTTGTCAGCAAGAACAAAACAATTCCTTGCTGAGCTCTTTCATTTTTGTTTTATTCAGGAAATACGGTCTTTATGTTGTTTATTGGGCATAAAGTGTTCCTCGAAATGTTTTAGTCGGATGTCAACTATTTTTATAACTGTTTTGAAGAAAGAATTTAATGCTTCATTGTCTACATTCTCACATTTTATCCATTTTATACCATACGGATGGAGTCCTGGATGATGTTACTACATTTATTCCAATTGATAGCGACGGGAGAACGATACTTAGGTCCCTTTGGAGGAAATGTTTTCAACTCTCGGACTTCAGATTCAAGTTTAAAAGTTATAACATGGGGACTGAGACCATAAATATATTTTGAGTTACTTTAAGTCCAAGGAATGGGCATATTTTCTCAATGTTCACATCTCTGCATAATTCACTATAATTAAAGACATGTTTACGGGTCGGGTTTTACACCCATATTGAAAAGCGTCCGTTTGTATCATAACTGATACAAAGGCCATGTTAAAAAGAATATTTATTATTAAGAATAGGTTAGTACTATATTTTAACCTTGGCAATCTGGTGACAAAAAACTATGCAAAGATAGCAAAAATTGTGGAAAGCTAGCAAATAATTTCAAAGAAAAAGTATTTCAGGGTTTTAAAGACCGTATTCTGTCTAAACGAACCACAGATCAAATGATGTTAACTATTTGGAGATATAATGAAGCGATATCAAGTAATGAAAAAAATGCTATCATCATATTGGTCGACAATATTATGCGGTTGCTAAAAGCTATCTTCAGCGAAGACCTGACTTTAAGAACTGTTTCGTCTTCGTCTAATTTCAATTTTTGTCATCAAGTTTTAGCATTACTTTTTGGTCAAGCGGTCGTTCGGAATGTTTCGAGGGGATGAAGGGATACATTTAATGATGCTTTTGTAACTTTACATATTAAAGAGCCACTCCCGAAAATTTGTGCATTTATTTATCAAAATATAAAAAAATCTACGTTTCCTATGGTCACCAAGGGTTATCATTAGGGACATTGCAATATTCTGAAACATAGGCGTCTCGGAATAAAAAAAAAAACTAGTTCATTTAGGAAAAACATAATGTGAATTTGAGTTTGGTTATATACATGTTAGAATAACATTGCTACATACTTCGCTAATCCAGTATATTTGTCGCTTCTGAGTCAGTCGAAGACAGATTTATTCGGATGTGGGATTTTCTCACCGTTCTCTGTAGGTCTGTCTGTCTTTGGCTTTGTTATTCACTGTTTGAACGGGTTGTTATCACTTTGACACATTTTTGTTTTCACTCTCTATCCTTCAATCAATTATACTAATAATTTGTTTTTCTTCTATACTTGACCGATAGACGAAAGAACGATGTACTGCCTTTAAACAAGAAATATTTGTCTTTTTCAAGATAAAGAATTTGAATACATGTTTATGAGGTCAGCATAGATAAACGTGTCTTGATTCAAATGTTTAACAAGACACGCAGTGTTGTCCGCTCAGTATGATAAATCTGTAATTTATAGTTTAAGCCAAATGCATCATTAAAGATAAAACTAGCTGGCAACAACAAAATAAATCACAGGATGATAGATAATATGCAGTTCAATGTAATCGATGTTTGATGAATGTCAGTTTATATGAAGTACAGATCCGTGTAAATTTTAGATAATCAAATAGCAGTGAATCAACACAACTACCTGACTATCTACAACGTACACGATCTGTATTTTATATTAAGAGAGAGAGAGAGGTATACAGAAAGGCCTATGTAGTTACTTAAAAATAAAGCATATAAAAACCACAAATTATCTTTTGGTCAAACGAATTAGCAGCTCAAATCACTTCTACCATTGACAGTTAAGGCTTTTTTTTTTTTATAGTTTTAAAGTTGATAGATTGGAACTTAAAACACTTAAATCATTGTTTTGACACTCTGTGTTGACGACTTTATGGCACTTAAAAAATGTTTAAATGCACCACAAAATTGGTCTTCTCTATTCTAGGTTCCTATTTAACCTGTAAACAATTAGATGGTTTCACAAATCTCCCCCTTCTACTTGTGCTTTATTTCTACATGTAGGTCTGTTGCGTTTATTGAATAAACTTAAGGGATTTGTCTCCTGCATGACTTTTACACAGGCATTAACTAATGACTGATGGTTCGCTTTATATCTGTTATGTACGGTATCTATCAAATATATATCTATGATTTTTCATGAAGCAAAAAAGAAAGAATTGATGACACCGACTATATAATTTAATAGTTATTGCATTGGTAATGGACATATATCACTGCACGGTAACATATGTGAAGAATAATTTGACTGCACATATTGAATTTCGATAAAGATTGATCGTAGTCGCGCAAACAAATATAATTACCTAAATGCATCTAATTATAATAACTTGTTAAACATGTGAGTAGATCACCAAATATTAAGAAGCAGTCTTTGTAAGAATCATGTAAAATTCTGTAAAATGGGATACACCCCAAAAAGTCTACTCAATTGTTTTGTGACTAAGTTGCTTTAAAGGCATATAAGTTGAAATTTATAATTATTCATTCCGATCTGCCTTCTGCTCTGTGGAGAATCCAAATTGAATATCCAGACAGTTTCCATTGTAATTTAGTGTCATACAGAGTAATTTCCCTTAATTTCGAATTCTATAGTACATTATATAAAATATTTAAGACCTAAGAGCACGGGTTATATGAAAAACCACATGTAAATTTATGTTAACTATAACAATGTTGGCAAAAATATGTAGGTTTTCCAACCATGTATATCATTTTGTATGATTCTTAGCTGGAGTGCTACTTAACATTATAATTTGATTTGTACGTCAATTGTTGAAATTTGTGCTTTTGCAGGTCGAAATTTCTGCGGTTTGTCAAAAAAGTGTATTTAATTTCTTTTTAACATAATTTGTTGTGGTCTTTTTTAGTACTGGCAGAAGGTAAAAAAAATAATAATTGAACACATACTAATTCATTTTTGCAGTCCCTTTGTTTCTGCAAAAATGAGAAATAAAACACAACAAAGCAAAAATGAAAACAAAACAAAACAAACACAAAAACGGTATGTTGCATACAACCGATAACGCCAACTTCAAAGGACCATAAACAGACATTATAAAACGATTTGTCGTAAGAATTAAAATAATCATTGTTTAGTGCAAAATTTTGTTTTACATCAAATCGATCTGTAACAGTTATTTTGCATTTCATGCAGAATACATGTTAACGGGTTTCTCTTTTACTTTTGGAACAATTTGTCACAATTTGTACTGATAGCATCTGCTATTTTTCAACAATAAATGACAATTCAAAGTGTGATTAAATGGTTCGCAGGACGCAGCATGATATGAATGCAGATGTTAACCTTTAACAGTAACTAATAGAAATAAGTATTTCATACAAAGTTACTGAAAACGCTTACCAACCCATTTTGGTATTAAGTTATTAAAATTTAAGAGACACAAACCCAATAAGTACCAGTCCACATAAAATCAAGACACTGCAAATCGGTAAATTGGTTTATGGTGTAGAAAAACCCACCAAACAAACAATGCTTTTTCAGGACACATGGGCTATATTTTCAGATAATAATAATTATTTCCGTATTCAGATCTGCACTTTTGAAAAAACCATACATTTATCGCCCAATAAAACCAACCAAATAAAACCAAATCAAAAACGATAACTCTTGCAAGATGTGCCAACTTCATGTACAATCTATATAAATTTTATCTCAAAAGGGGAATATCCAAATGAAAAACTAGGATTTCTTATGTGATCAGTAACTATTTCTGAACAAGAAATAGAATTCAAGTCGGTGGGTTATTGACATGCATGAATCACCTCCTGTCTGATTTTTATAAAGATTGATATTTAAAACAATAAAAACCTTCCGTTTATGGTACTGAACCTCATGGTACAATTTCATAGGGATGCACACACCTTTAATAACAAGAGGGAACCAGACACATATTTTACCTTTCTTATTTCTTAAAGATGATGTAATCTCCCAAAAAAACAAAATAAGCATGTCCTTAAGTAGCAGTTTCATAGAGATTCTCAAATATTTACGTACGTTATGTTGTTGAGTTTTCTAAAATGTTTTCTTTTGGCCTTTTATATGTATTTGGCTCCTTAAGTGAACAATAACATCAAGTAAAAACGAACAGTGACGACGAGACAAACAACGTCTTCGTCATACAATTATACAATTTCAAAATAAATGTATGATATTTGTCATATTTCGTAAATTGAAAATTTGAGTTTAACTTTCTATTTTTGAATTTGTTTTAGCTTTTGTTTTAATGCTTTAATATTTCTTAATATTTGTTGATTTGCAAAATAAAATGTACATGTTGGTTTTGTCCGATGCAGGTTAGACTATAATAGATGTTACACAAGCATTGCAATCCTGACAGTATACAAAACACATTTGTTTTTGTTTATGCTGATACATGCATCTGTCAACACACGTGAATGACTTATTTCGGTCATGATATTTTATTCAGTTTAAAGTAGTTTATACTCTGACACAAATCAATCTATATTATAGATATCGAAATTCTGGTTATAAAACACAATATACTATTTCACAAATTGTAATTGCCATTCAGCTTTAACTGTATTGCTGTCGTCATAAAGACGTTGTATTTTTACGTTGTCGATAAATGAAAATATTTAATGGTCGCTTTGACATTTAGGGTTGGTATTGAACTATTTTTGATGATGTTTACCAAAAAAAAAAATGATGGAACAGTTATTAAAACTTGAATGCAATTCAAATTACATTTGTTTAAACTAAGATCAATATAGCGAGAAATCCAGGGGCTACAGCAACTAAACTTAATATTACGTGATGAACCCTTGGATGCAAACATCATTAACAGGCATTCCAAGGACATGCAAAGTATATATAATATTTCATTTTTGATTTGTAATACGTATTTATGGGCCATTTTACATCATTACGTCTGTTAATTCCAATTTAAAATGCGAAATTGCTTGAAAAGCATTTAACATTTCAACAATATGTAATTCATTTTATTTTGAACTTAAATATAACAACAGATATCAATTAAATCCTCATTTCATGATGTTTGTATATGCTGTCGCCTCTAAGATCTACACATGCATAGCTAAAATGAAATTATGTCATCTACTTCTCAATGTAATTAAATCTCGTGAGATTCAGATATTCGCTAGTATTGAATGTTACCACAACTGTCATTTTTTGTACGATATGAAATCGTTGCATCAAGATATAACAAAATGTCCTCGAATTCAAAATTACCAAGTAATGCATCTGTTTCACAAATCGTTTTTTTGCATGGAATTTGAGAAACTATTGAACTTATCTGCAAACTTTCTTCAGGAATCTATAAAACGTATACAAAAAATATAAAATGCCTAGAAATGTTGTAAATTTGCTGTTATTTTGTCTTCCAATATGCCATTAAATAAATATGCATTATCAAACCTGAAATTTTAAGAATTAAGCTATTAAACTCTTAAAACTAACCTGATTCACTTCCAAGTCCTCGCAGTATCTATAATTTAAACTGTTTCCAGAGAAATCAATATGAAATGTTTTACCAAATAAAACGAACAAGTTTTTTTAAAAATATTTCTAAAAACATACAATCAAATGAGCTTCAACAGAATACTGAAATGAAATGCTTTACTTAATCCTGTCTCAATTACAATGTTCATCAAACTGTCCATATTTGGTAACTGTATCTTAGTTTTTCAATATTGAAATTGAATTCGTGTAAGGCAATCATAAAATTGCATCGTGATTTGAATGTGCATATAAATGCATATATGGAAACACATAGAACAAGGCGATAAATAAACGAGTTGTTTGAAGAAAGGAATTTGGTCCCAGGTTTGTTAAATATCCAAAAGAATAATCAAATATTCATCTATTCCTGAAACACTTAAGAAAAAAATGTAAACTGTTCAGTTACTTATGCAAGCTTCATTTATACCCTTAAACACAGGGTATTTGGATAATATGACATGTGACGTGGATTGACAGGGGATTGAAGTTCATTTATTCTTGTATACAGTTTATCAAGGGAGTTGAAAACAATGTTTCAACCGATTGATAAACAACTTGACAGAAAGTTTTTATGATTGTTCTTCAGTTTTATAATTTTGTGTTAACGTCTTGTAATCGTCAAAAAGACTGCCATATTTAATTGGCAACAATTTTGGAAAATTGTAAATGTTCTGCAAATACACAGAAAGCTATCAGGTTAGTCAATTATCTATATTAACACCGAAACTGTCCGAACTCCAAACATTTCAAGATAGCTGACAGTTCAGAATCGGATTAATAACAATAAAAGTTTACTAGGATGCAACATTAACTTATACTTTGATCGTTTTTATTTAAAAAGAATGTCGTTAGCAATTTAAACTAGTTCATGATGATTTTTGAGCCACACTTTTATTCGGGTCAAAGGTAAATCAATTACAAACCTATGAATATATGAAAAAGTATTTATCGACAATTTGGAAAGTGTAAGCAATTCCGAAGAAAGTGTATTTTTTTTTTACAAGAAAATAGACCAGTTACATGAAAAACGAAATAGTATTCGGATATATAAGAATTGTATCCACATTTCCATAAACTAATCACCTAACCACATTTTTACAGGATGCCCATGATCCATACAATATAAAAATGGGAGATGTGAAATAATTGCAAATGAGACAGTCATCCACAAAAAGCCAATAACCGAATACTTAACTTCTACAGGTCACCGCACGGTCTTCAATGATGGACAAAACCCATACAATAAAGCAAGCTGTAAAAGCCTCCAAAATAAATGAAGTGAAACTTTCCATAAAAGACTAAATCCGACCTAATCTATGAGGAAAACATAAACCGAATATTAGGGAACACACAAAAAACAACAAAAACCACTTGACTACAGGTTACTGGCTTGGGACAGGCACATACAGTATTTGGCGGGGTTAAACATGTTTGTAATGCTCAAACCCCCCTTAACCTACAACTGTGGTGGGAAGACAGAGATCCGAAACGAACTATAAAACTTTGTTGAATTCGGATTATACTGTTGAGATCGAGTTTAGTGAAAATATATCATAAAATGTCTAGGTAAAACAAGGTCTTCGTGCAAATGCCAAGATGAAAGCAATAAATAAAAATGTATAATTTTGACCATATTTGTTCAATGATGTAGTGTATATACATAGTTTGTAACTAAACAGGAAACTTATAATTCAAGATAGAATTTGCTTCAATCTTTTACTTCCAGTTTATTCACTTTATGAGACCTTTTGTAAAGCATACAAAACAAATTAGTTTATTCAATAATAAAAGACTTGAACTTTCTTCACCTCTTACATAATTCAATAAACGAGAGCTATGTTGTTTTGATTAGTTCCGTCCATTTACTGCAAGCATTTCTATCCTTCTTGAAAATTAAATTATCGATTTGTAATCAATTTGAAAACATACATATGGAGCTGATACCAGGTTTAATTGCGATCAGCTATCTTTAATTAACCCGAGGTTATCTTCATACTATGAGGACCATTAAGACGTATGGTATTATGGTTACATGTACCATTGTAGCGACGTTGTTTAATCCTTTATTGGTTTTGCTCTTCATACGGTAAAAATAAAGCTTTTCTATTTTCTAATTGTTTCGTGGATCAAGTTAATAGTGTTAAAGACAAAAAATCAGACTTAGGCCATTTTGTTTCATGCAGGTAGCTGTAGTATAAAAATATATGTATACGCCAGTTGAAAGAAGATAAACCTTTTATTTGTGTAAGACAACAAAAAAAACTTGTATTTACATTTTTCCTTCATTCTTACAGTCTGGTTCTCTTTACTTAACCTTCTTGGTGCCGGGCATTTTTTTTTCTTTTTTGTAATTACTCATGAAACACTTTATGTATATTATACTGACGATAACTGTTAACGTTATATTGAACGTCTTGATGGAATGCAATACAAACATCACATTGTAATCTATAATGCTCACTCTGATACTTGTTTAACTCTCTGTCAACACCTTTAAACTACCATTAATTTGCAAGATAATAAACAATCACTATTAAAAAAAAACCAAATCAAATACGCATGGTATTGAGTTTAAAGAAAAACCGACAGATTTAGGAAATGAGAATGTACCGTAACGTATTACTTTGAAAATTTGGTAATTGAAATGACGATGACGCCCATAATTTAATAAACGACGATCCTGAAAAGCAGACTACCAAACTGATCAAAACAATACACATTCCCATAGTGTCTTCTACTGATCATTCTAATTATTTTTTTCTTTTGAATCTTTTGATTGTCAACAAGAGTCATATGGTTTCTACTTGCTTATCATTAGCTGGAGAACAATTAAATAATCCTCATAAATCATATTAATTGCATACAGAAATGGAAACTTTGACTATCTGATTGATAATTTGTACTGTATGAAATATCTACGCATACTTTGATAATGCAATTTCGTAGATGCGAGTTATCACAATTCAATAGCTAAACTTTTTACTTCTGTACGCCTTGTTCATTATCTTATTTCATATAATTGTATTAAACAAACACATATTTTAAACGGAACAGGAATGGAGGTTTCAATCATTAGTTGATGCGATAGTATGGGAAAGTTAACATAACATGCTTAAATTGATAAAAAGTTTCGTTCTATCTTACATAAAAATAAATGTTGCCTTTGAAATCAGTGAAAAAATGTCGACAATTTGCACTAATTATAAAGTACATGTCAGAATGCCACTACATGTGTCTAAACAACCCAGAAATCAGCCCTAACAATCAATTACATATATATTCAATGATTTTTGCAATTGATTGTAAAGATCATCAGAAAAGCCTGGAAAACAAAATCAATAACCAATTTTAACACGACAAATAATACAACTTTGAGACAGAGTCAAAAAAAATTTACGGACATTACTTTCCGATATTTCGAGCAAGTAATCAGATGTAAATTTCAAACGTCCTTATATCGTCTCCCTCAATATGTCGGTCGTTGGAATAAATACACTGTAACATTTCTCATTATGAGCTAAAAACTAGAAGATTGATTAAGAAACTGGTTTTCCTAATTTCAGAATATGCTAACAGAAATATTTCATGGTAACTTTAAAACGTAATTCCTTATGAACATATATTTGTTTCTTTCACGTTCATTCATTGCAATGCCTAAGGAAAAGGATACCAAATGTTTTAGCCATAACCCTATATAAAGTACAAAATGTAGTATTAAGAAATACATAATTTATCATTAGATCTAAATCCTCTGTCCTTGATATTAGGTCACAACACCATCTACCGAACGGACTATTTTGAGCTAAATGATTTAGCTCCGTATTCACAATATAACTCCACAATATTTGAGTATTTTCGAAAATGTGCGAACACTGTCTTCTTAACATTTAAATTAAAAAGATAATAAAAAATAATAACTTTGCATTGTCTTGTACTTTCATTATTATAAATATGAAATATTTACGATTTTAAAGTTTTCATACTGATTGAAAAAAAAAACCATAACATCGAAAAAACAAAAAAAACAAAAACAAAACCGCTAAATTTATCAGGTTCTATCAGGACGACTTTATAGTGAAATGTAAATATGCATTCACCACGGAAAATTAACATCATTTATATCGTTTTATTTACAATACATCTTGCCAAAGTCCATTCGAAGGGTCATATAATCAAATGACTATGGATGTATAAATAATTCATTGTCAATAAATCAAAGTGAAGAATTGATACCAGCCAATATGGAGACAGGAAAGCCATATGCTTAGGATTCTTTTCTTTTTAAAATGAAAGCCGAAATAGGTCTAAATGCATTTTCAACGGAATTACTAAATAACTTTATATCGCATTCGTACGTTTTTGCTACGATGACCCAAAGTGAAAATGTAAAGCAAATATAATACTATAATCTGCAGAAATCTTACTTAAAGTCAAATTTTGTTTTCATAGGTAAATCAAATCATATGTAAATATATATATATATGATTCCCTGACAATGTATGCAGTCTAAACCTACCTTAACAAACTATATTCCATTTACCATAGCAAAACCTATGAGCTAATGTTTTGTACATTCAGTTTTTTTCTCTCAGGAAACCGACTTCAGTGTGATCTGGAACTCGTTCAATATTCCATTAAAATTTAAATGACGTTTTTGCTTAACATCAATTAAAGTCAATCCAGCGTAAAACTAAATAAATCCGAACATTTTGTATGCGTCAGCCTTCTACTTTCTCAGCAGCTATAAAGCTCCGAAATAAAATTGTTATTGCTCATATAATTGTCATTATCTAGCACATTTATTAAGCAATAGAAATTAATACTTCGGCATGTGAATATATGCAATTACTTTCTACGACTTTCCAGTTAATGGAAGCCCCTTGGTTGATAGATGTTCATTACAGTATTTCAATTGAAGACTTTCCGATATATAAGCAAGAACAGGATCTTGTGATTAGTTGTAATTCAATATTTGTAGATGTTTGCCAGGCGAAGTTGACTGTCTCTGACCAATTATACGTATCACGTGTTATATGCTTAGTGGGAATTTAGCAGACTCTTTGTGATTAGCATATTTTAACAATTGATCTTTGTGAAGCGCCAAAGGCTTTCCTATTTGCCAGTGTTTATATTATTTACATATACAGATTACATTGTTTTAAAGGAGACTTCTAACTCCTAATAGGAAACGAAAACGGTGGTTACACGTGGTGTATGTTTGAGTCCTGATGTTTCATCAGAAACAAAATAATGCGGCTTCAAAGGTGTCAAGTTGGGCTTATTTGGACTGTGAGATATATATTGCCATATTTTCAAAACGTTCTATGAACGTCTCTGTTTTTGTATAAATACCAAATGGAATATAGGATTCTTAATTTGTAAAAAAACTCTGATTTTTGTTTTTGTCTTTTTAATCAGAGACCACAGAAAACTGAACTGAAAGCGTAAATAATTTGTTTTGTTTATAAACATGATAAAATATAAATAAATATGTAAAAGCAATGTATGCATACCTGAAACGAATCCAAGGAGATTGGGATGTAGGAGCCGCCCCCCAGTGCTCAAATAATTTGGTTCATATTAAAAACAAAAACAAAAACAAAACAAAAAATAGAGTAAAGATATTAGCATTTATGATAAGGTTAACGTATACCAATTCAAGTATGCAATTCCTAATGTTTGCTCAATGTTTAGTAACCCTAAAGGTACGTGTATACATCCAGATATATGGCATTTTGTATGTACATCACGTTCAATGGCGTAGTTTAATGGAGAACCTACTTATAGAACCAAGTAATACGTTTAATACTAATTAATTGAACAACAGCTTCAACAAGTCGTTTAACATATTTTACGAAATGTACATGTACGTATTGATTATAAAAGAACTGAAAATAGCCGAATGTTATTTGAAGATACATATGTAAAATATGCAAACATTCGAACGATGATATTTGGCTCAAGAGTTATCCCATTGGAATGATTTATATTATGATTTATATTACTGATTAAGTGTTAAATGGTGTACTAATGATATAAGGTATAATATTTTTTTCGTTCTTATGCAAGGTAGAATTCAGTACAAATTAATATATTAATTCTACTAAAGCCAACTTTTGTTGACATATGTTATTTCAAAAATACATTGTCTATTCGGTATACACAATGTTACCACTGCTGTAAATACTGCTAGATGGATTCAGTGCATTCGTGCCTCCAGATGTTAAAAGTTAAAACTTGATTTTATAATATGATAACATATATTTTTTTTCATCTTTGCAAATATATACACAGGAATAGAATCCTTCTATCAAATGATTAAAAGTTCAAAGTCGAAACTTGATTGACAACATATATTTTTTAATCTTTACACAAATATACACAGCAATAGATTTATTCGATCAAATCATTGAATGCCTTTGATTACTGAATGTCTACTTAATAGTTTGTTAATTTGTGTATAAGTCAACATGACAATATCATTGATATATTTTAAAATCAGTTCGTAGCAATCTAATTTGCTTTTATTTATTAAAGACACCCGATCATCAACTAGTCGTGATAACAGTAAAACATGTATAAAATAAACCTGTCAAAATCGGGCAGTTTTTCTTTTGCCTTTAACATTGTATTTTAGAAATGCATGAATTGAACACCTGTCTGCCTAGAATGAACAAAATTTCACTTATGATAGTTTTCAATTTTGTACTTTGAAATAGCAAAAACTTTGCTGTTCGAGTCTTATTGGCCAAACAGTATCATATACATTTTGCAAGATACAATACAAGGTGGGTAAGAAGACATTTAATTATTTCTCTACAATAGTTAATTTTGAATTGATAGTGCATTGGTATCAAATGGATATAGCATTGATTTGATTAGCTTGTACTACAGATAATAATTTGATCGATAAAGTTGTGAAACACCAGATACAAATAAATTTTGTCTAACTTCTGATGTTCTATGTGTTCAAAATAAATAAAACGGTAATATTCATTCCTAACAAAGATATTCTACTTGATGAAAGTTGTTAGATATAACAGTAAAAATCATAGAATTAATTGATTTTGATATTCCATAATAGATGTCGTAATTAATTATTCAATGCAATATCCTATATGTATATGGTCTGATTTTCTTCTGACCTACATGTAACATAAGCATTTCTATGCCAATAGTTTTGGAATATGTTAAAAAAGCAAAAACAATAGACCAGAAAAAAAAACCAAGAAAACAAAACAAATCAGAAAAATGTTTTGTAGAGATAATCTTAAAAGTAGTCAAGTATAAAAAACAATCATCTGATTTTCAGAGTAAAAATACCGACGACTTCTAAGTCAATAAAAACTTCGACTTACCCAACATAGTGAAATGTATGCCTTCTGAAAAACTGGTATTACTGCAGTTCCACCTTTAGTTATCTCTTGAACTAGAATAAATTTGGTTAAAAACCAATTTAACTTGTTCTAGCATAAAACTAAATATATGCTCTCTTTTTGTTGGCTCACAACCACATTCTTGAAACTGAAGTGCTTCAATTTTTATTGAAATCATTATTGCCCATATAATTTTCATTATCTAGTCCATTTGTCAAAATTCAGTAGAGTAATATCAATTAATATTACGCTGTATGAATACCTGCGATTACTCTCAGTGACTTGATAGTAAATTGAAGTTCTTTCATTGATAGATGTTCACTTCAATTATTCAATCGAAGACGTATTGCTCGAAGAAAAACAGGAACCAGCATCTGATTAGGTGTAATTCAATATTGGTAGATATTGTCCTGGGAAAAAGGTTGAGGTCATAGAGAGTTTTCCCAAATTCAAGCTTCCGCAAATGTTATGATTTCTCTATTTTGTTTATTAGTGTTTCATTCTGATAGAAAGAGAAATATTATGAAGGAAGATGCGATGTCGATGATAAAGCATGAGTGTTGTATCATTAACATGAAATCGTGTATATAATAGAGGTAACATTATTCAAATAAGATGAACCTTCGTCCACAGATTGGATTAAATAAGTGTTTATTGAACCACAGAATAATTGAATAGACGGATAGCATCTGGAAACTGTACGCCTGATTATTTTAATTTGATTTGACCCTTGCAAATGATTCATTTCAAAATATAATAATTTTGCTTTTATCTGGTGTTACTTATATAGGGGGAAATCAAGGTAACCAAAGTTCGAGTGAAAATCAAGACAGGGGAAATTGACATACAAAATTAAAATCATCAAATAACCAAAATTACACGTACAATGAAATAAAATTAAATGAACAACTGGACTCCATAAAAAAACCAAAACAACTTGGAGCATAGACCAGGTATTCCAGTGGGGTAAGCGTCCTCTGCTTTTCGTAGAAATATTCGCCGAGATTTAATAAAGTCATATCCGGGGTAGACGTAAGATGCATTATTTTGGGTACATTACAGTAAAAAGGAAGACAATAATTAGAACGGAGAAGCTGATATTTATACTCCGACGGAAATTTGACATAGAAAACAGTTACACAAAAATACATCAGAGACTGACGAATAAATGAGCAATCCAGACTTTACTTAAACTAAGAGAATGGACCAGGTGTTTCAGTAGAGTGAACATCCTTCGTATACAGGAATTATTTTCTCTTATGTCAGCAGCTTAAACATTGGTCAATATACATTCCTTAACACCATAAAAGAAAAATACGTATATCTAATAGTATTTCACATATTAAATAGAAAAAATGGTTGTCAGTTTTTGTTTTATTTGTTTAATTCCTATTACTGTTCTATGAAACACTATCCAACCAATTATCTGACATTAAAAGGGTGCGTTTTATATTATGTTTCTAATTGTACATATAAAGTATTATGTCAAAATAATATTTTCAACTATTCTAAGATAAATGTTAACATCCTTTCAAACGCTCATTGTTTATTTTTAATACAATGTATATACTTCTATACGAGCATTCAGGATCTAAGACTAAAATATATGTTCAGTGTAATAAGTATGATCTATCTAAAAAGGAAGGAATGAACACATAACATTGTTACCAATTATGTTGTCATAGTGGCCACGTCCATAACTGTTTATGAAATAAAATTTTTGTCAATAATATAATTGAAAGAAAGTTAAGCTCTGAACAGAAATATGCAGCTCATAATGGCGCTAAAATAATGTGAGATATGAATACTGAAATGTTATACAATGAGACTAAAACATTGTACAAAAAACAAATGTAAATATATTAAAATATAAATTGCGCTCGTCATATAGTTTAGTTATGAGGAACCTGCTTTCGTCAAACTTAAATGATCGGTCAACAATGAACCCGATCTGTCAGTTGATTTTCGTTATCATTTTGATAGTTTTTGACATATCATGTTAAAGGAAACAACATTTAGATGTCGAAATTTTCGATTTTGCAATATTTATATGATGGTTAATTATGAATTAACATTGAGGTAGCAGACCTAGGGTAAGGGAGGTAATCAGAATTTTAGTCACTTCAGTGTTTGAATGATTCCTAATATGCAAGCTTCAAAGTGATACTCATGTTAAAGGGAAATAATTCCCAGAAAGGGTTCAACTTCTAGAACAAAGTCAAAGATGCCAGCCCCCAGTAACAATGCTCTTTAGAAGTATTGATTAAATGTTTCAAATGGGTAAATTGAGGATTTTATATTAATAAGGTGAGAAAATCTTGAAAGGCTGCCATCTATTGCAAACCAAGATTCCTTTAGATAAAATATTCAAATTGAAATATTAAAATAATCTCTGTCACAACATGAGACAGTGCAGCTAACCAATAACCAGGCCAGTTTTATAACTCCTTAACATTTAGAATTATTTTTTTTTATAATTCCTCATAAGACTTCAAGCTTTCTCTTTTCATTTTGTTGCTTTGTTCAGCATACATTGTACAACTAGGTACAGCACTAAACTATGTTTAGCATATAAGTTTTTCCCTTCATGCAGAAGTATGAATATTCGTGTGACACTTAATTTGCAAAAGTAGTTGACTCAATCTGTGCCCGGCAATGCTCTTTCATCAATATAAGTCATCAAAATTTGATATTTGATAATCTTATTGAATATTGATATGATTTTAGTAGTAATTATTAATTATTTGAAAAATATTTCATTGCATTTTAAAAAAAAATTACATGGTAAACTTTTTTTGAAAATTGGTTTGTTGATTTGCATATGAATAGTCCATATATAATACGTTTTGTACGAAAATTGAATTATGGACTTTCTGCAAAACAGAGGTTTTTATATCAGAAAATAGCTGAAAATTACCCCCTTATTGTCATTTTGGTAAATTTAAAGCTAATTAATTCTTCTACAAAATACGTAGAATGAAATTAAATGTGATATATTAGCACATTTAAGTGAAAATGACTTAATATTCAGTTATTTATTTATTTTAAATATATTGTCAAAATAATCCTAAAATACCAGATGTTGTTCAGTTAGGCCAATGATTCAGATTTCTTAAAACAGCAATATTTTATTTCTCATTGTTCAAAATCTGCATGGTGAATTTTCTTAAATATTTATCAGATGATGCACCACAGTTAATGTTATATCATGTATAAATTTTGGGGATGCCCCAGGTCTACTACCTTAAGTGTATAAATCGGGCAAATAGGAAAAATGAGAAACATGCAAGTCAGAAACCCACCGACCTGATGATAGAATTAAACTCGTGGGTGATTTCTCTCTTTGAAAAGACAACCACTATTTGATCCCTGCATAACCGAATTTGTTCAGAAATTTGTTAACAGAATGTTGGAAAAATATGGTTTTTGACTTGCTTATCTATTCTTTGAATGTTCATTTTCAATGCATTTCACTGAAACTATAACTCGATTTACTAAAATGATAAAGAAAATTTTGTACTTTCCCTTGATTGTGTCGGTGCAAATAGACAAATTAAACTTTCAATGATCGCCTTTTTTCATACCATGTTTCACTCACTGCCTGAGACTTACAGAGACAGAGTTAACATTTAAATGTCGATATTGCTCTGTCGTAGTTAACCTTTATTGTAATATCTGTTTTATTCTTTATGAGTTTCATTATCAAAAACACGAAATTTGTATACTTAACATAAAAAATGAATATATTGCAAACAGTACAGTTCTAGCAAAGACAGTTACGGTTTACAAACTACTCTTAAATAGTTCAATGACCACGCAAATTTGTGGACAGGGTAATTTTACTCATCAAATTTTCATTTTTATTCTTATGCTTTATTTCGATGGCAACCACAAAAGATATCAAATAATCAAAGGAACCAAGATTCTAGAGGAAATCAAAATAATGTATTTTAAGCCCAAAGATAAGACATGGAAAACAGACAGATACAACAAAGAATATAAATAATCAAATTAATGCGTACAAAGCAACAAAAGTAAACGAGCAACTCGGACGCCACTAAAAACTATTATGAACCAGGTATATCTGTAGTTTAAGCCTTCTCTGCTTTTTAGAACATCCGCCGAGCTGCTCATAAAAAGTCAAGTCAACGTTAGACAAAAAAGGAAAGGAAAACGATGACACCTTGACCAAAAGGTTCTCATGGTGCAGATGGATACACCGTAATGATCCACGAGTTCGTGATGACGACAATAAAACTTCTGTAGTGATGACTTCAATCTTGAAGCAGCATAGCCCTTATCCAGTAGCCAATTTGTAAGAAGTCTAATGCGGTACAAAAAGTCTTCGTATTTACGGCAAGCTAAAACGCATAACGTATGAGTTGTGATATGAAAACCCAGGTGCTGACTAAATGTTGCCACAGATGAAATAAAAGTTGACAACACGGAATGAAAAGTCATTGTGTTTGTCGTATTGTTTGATAAGTAGGTCTCCTTTACCATTGATTTCGAAGTGTAGATGTGAGGCTGACTTCACAGTGTCTATAGTATCCTTTATCTGTTTCTTTAGGGTAGATGCTATCTATAAAATCCCCGTAACTAGCATTGTTTAACTATAATACACGATATCCCTTCCCTTGGATTAGACCAGCCTCATAAGAAAGAACGAATAGGTAACCGAGTAGAGGAACACAATTGTTCTCGTTGGAATGCCGACCTTTTGATGAAAGCGTCCACCACACAAAAAAAATATGTTATCGATAAAAAAATTCCAGCATTTGGAAAACTTCGGTAAATTTGGAAGATGAGTTGGAATCGTTCTTTTTTTTTTTTTTTTTTTTTTTTTTTTTTTTTTTTTTTTTTTTTTTTTTTACAATGTACGAAGAATCTTTACCAAGTACTATATATCTGTATAGGTGTACCATCAAATATACATCAAAGTTCAAGGGATATTGGCAAAAGGTAAAATCAACTTACATTACAGGAAATGTTGATGTCACTACCATGTAATGATCCAATTAAAACTTTCTTAGGTTCGATCCGGTAAAAGGTATCAACTTTATTCCAAAACTGTGCTCATTTTTAGTAAATACATGAGTGTCTTAACTGAATATTCATTTTTTCTTATATCGAGCAATTTGTAAACTTGATAAATAAATGTTTTTATTTAATTTGAATTGATTAATGATAGAACCAAAATTAATACGATTTTAGATTACATTTCTTTATTTGATATTTTGAATTTGGTGCTTTGTATTCTTCAGTTTCATCTCGTATTTCGTTTGTTTGTATGTTTGATTTCATCACCGGTGATACAAATGTAACTGACAAGATAACGATAAAACAAACGCGTACGAATTTGTGAAGACTTTGGTTTTGGAAACTTTTTACATAGTGTTTTCTATTTGCTGTTCTACATTTTTATCTACCATGAAAATATTCAATTTGGTGATATAAAATTATTGCTATTGACAGACGTAAAACGTTTTATGTGTTCATAATTATGTTTCCTTATTTCAATCTGCAAGAATATATCAATGCTTTTGCATGATATTGCATGAAATAAAACAAATGATATAAAACATTATTTTATCACGACTAGAGATGTTGACAGATTATGAAGTCAATCAATGAAGTTTCTATATCTGCACCTATGATATCATCTAAATATTCAACACCTCAGAATAAGTAAATAAAAATGTGTCCTGTTTTCTAAAAGAATAAATTACTTAAATTGCACAGGCTGTGTTCAATACCGTGAACTCTCTAAAAACAAAAATGTAACTTCAAATGTATTAAACGTATGCATCAAAGATACTCAAAACATTGTAATACAAAATGTATGCAAGAAATCATCCGAACTATCGATTTGTTTGTTTGTGTATGCTTCGATCTTAACAACTGTACCATTATCTGAAATAAGAGAATAAGTCTTGTCGATTTTGTCCTTGTCTTAACCCAACACTGATCTTTTAGGTATGACATTTGCCATAATGTATTAATCAGTCTGAATATAAATCTAGGCTCAGACTAATTGAAATATTGTAAAGATGAGATATGACTTGGTCAATATGTATGAATCTAACGAAAAAAAAAAACAAGGAATTTCGTAATTTTTGAAATGGTTTTTGGTGAGAATCATATGAATAATGACACACTATTACATAAGACCAACTAGTCACGTTAGAATGAAGCCGGGACGACAAGTACGGAGAGAAATACAGTGATAGAAACATAAGCGATGTTTAGGAGTAAACACTTCGAGAAATTAAGAATATGAGATGATGTTTTATTTTTCATGCATTTTATCATTTTTATGTTGCGCTAAATAACTTTACTAAGGTTGTTGTAGACTTAAGTGAACGATATAAATTTGACAAATAACGACATCACAAGAACTTTTGGTGTGGTTCAAAATTACACATCGTCCAATTGATAATGTCCTCATATAGTTTAACAGCTTAGGGTCAAATCATTCATATTATTGCGACGCGAATGTTATTTTACATTGTTTGTTTTTGTTTTGTTTTGTTTTTGTTTTGTTTTGTTTTGTTTTGTTTTTTGTTTGTTTTTGTCTTTTTTTCACTTATGTAAAAGTGTAGAAATTAACTGAAATACTAGATAAAAACTATGATTATGTATGGTTTGAGCATATGATATATGCACGAACTGTCGCGCAGTTTATACTTACAAGGAAAGAATGCAAAACATCTTCCTGATTCAGGTGTTGTTACATATGTAACATAGGGCAAAAATTTACAACAAACTGTACTATTCGAAAATCAAACCCAGAATCACAGGTACTGCAAGCCAACCCTCTTCCAACTGAGCTTAAGGAGTAGTCAATAAATGTAGCTATATGTAATTGAGCATGTTATTCAAATTTGTGGAAATACGATGCCGTGACACTTAGTTACAGAATGAAGTATAATTTAACTACAAAAAATGCTTTTATTTACTCTATAAATCGTATAGAAACACATGAAATGTATGTTTGTTTATGTGCAAAGGCAACTCTGACAATGCATACCATGACGTGTTCCTTGCACGTTAAAGAACCCTGCTGTGATATTTGATAGGAGTAGGAACCTTTTCGCTCCGCCACAGGAAGTTAAATTGCCCGATCCTACCCATCCCTTGATCTGTATGAACAAAGTTTGCACATAAGCTTTAAATATTTCCGATGTTTTCCTTGAAATACGCATATCCATGAAGGCATTGTATCATAAGTATAAGGTTTCATTCATGATATTTTAGCATTTTGTAATGCAATATAAAACGTAAATTGTGTATAAAAATGAAACTAAACATCAACCCTTTCCACTGTTAACGATGATTTAAAACAATTATCACCCAAAAAAGCCACGATAAAAGCTTTTTAAAACAGTTTACAAATAAATGCTCCACTTTAACACTGATCTCTCAAAAGTTACAAATTAAGATCAAAATCGTTTCCAACTGCTTATTCTAATGTTTTCAAGAACATGTGCTTCAATCTAAATAACCACATGCGCGTTTTACAATTACTTACTGTTAAGATACGAAGAAATAAAACCAGTTTAATATTATGTTCGAAAAAAAAACGTTTAAAATAACACTATTATATGACGTAACAAATGATTTACTATTGTGCTATAATGTAATGCGTAATTCGTGCTTTGGAATGTCGATAAATGAAAAAAAGCCTTATGCACTTTAATAGACATTGCTGGTACGCACTGGCTAACCCACGAGCATTTTGTCAAGCTAATTCATCATCTTTACACTGATTGATTACTTACATTTTGAACATTTATTCTTAATACGAAAGTACACAACAACTACTATTTTTTAGGCAACATTTCCATAGTATAAATTTCTCTTATTAACATATAATTCGCTGCTATGTGATCTTTTGTAATATTTTAAGTAGAAAAAAACATACGTTAATTCATTTTCGTGACAACAGGGTCTGTAACATATATTGTAAGCCGAACATCGTAAAGCGCCATATGTTAAATAAATGTCTTTTATTGAAAGAGAATAATTAACAATGATATAAAGACAAACTTTGTAATATGCAATCACCAGTATGATGCAATTATGAAGCTATTGTTGTATTTTGAGCATAAAGAATTTAAAGTACTAGAGCACCTATTTCAAACAGTACTGACAAGCTGTACTTGCCGTTAAATACACATGTTCTTGTGTGGCAGCTTTTTTCATGACTTATATTAGTTGATGTGTTTTATTTATGGTAATGGGATATATTTCATGAATTTCAGGACAATCGAACAGACCCTGAATTGTACTAGTCCTACACGCCTAGCCAGATCCTTATTTTGCTAGCTCACAGAAGAAGCAGTTCGCAGGTAGGCATGTCAACCCTCTTGGATACATTATTCTGACTTACATGCAGATCCAACCGCTATTCACAATACCCTTAAGTACCGCATGCTTGCCAGAAGCTCTAGCTACCAAATTTAAAGTGTTGGTGTGACTCAGTCTAAGATCAGACCTAAGACCTTCTGCACACGAGGCGAACACGTTACCATGACCCCACCATTACTAATATTAGATATGACAAGTGGTAGAAGGAAAATGCTAAAACATACCTATAACGATCATTATATATTGATGAAGAGTGACTTTATCATCACTACTTAATGACTTAATGACTTAAGGAGGTACACCACCTAGGGTAAGGGACAGGGTAAGGGACACAACTGTAAGAAATCATTGGAACGTTTGTATTCATCATTTTACAACAATCTCATGTAAGCATCAATGTGACTTGGACTGATTTCATTCTGTTTCATGGAAAAGCTTGAGGCTTTGGTGAAATTGAATATGTTACAAACATATCACTGATTTCAAGAGTAATGTCCCTTACCCTTGGTCTAATTCCTTAAAGAAGTATATAAATTGTCATTTTAAACACAAGATTTTTTTCCGAGTTGTAAAATCGTCTCCTGTTAATAATAACAAAAAAACTGCAGAAGCGAGTTCAAGGAAGCATTTTCTTACTCAAATTGTAAAAAGTTGCAAGCTACTCATGTAAATAAACTACAAGAAAACGAGACTATATAAACAAACATAAGCATATGTTTATAAGGGGAAAGTCATATTTTCATTTTCCAGTAAGATATACGACACATTAGAATGTGTAGATTACTGACATCCTCGTAACTAAATTTCAAATAATTTTGTACGAAAAATATACATGTATAGTGCAGAACTATTTATTTCAGAAATAAGTGTCGCGGACAATTTCGTAAATGTTACGTCTAGCACGAAAATATAAATAATAAAAATAAAAAACGTACAGCACGAATAAACAAAATACGTATACGGAATCATGTGTTATTATGAAATTTGTACAACTAACGTGTAAAACAAGATTTACGGAACATACTGTATTTAGAAAATGTAGTAAAATAAATATAGGGCTCAGGAACATCTGTGCTGTTATGACCTCAATAATACTTTGGCATTGATAAACGATTCTTTTGATTCCAATAGATTTTATTTGTGTTGAAAAGAAACAAGTTTGTCTTTATTATACCCCACTTTTGAGTAGGGTATATAGTAACAGGGACTTCGTCCACAATTCAGTTCGTATTTCGTCCTTTCTTCCGTTACATAAAGGGGTATCCGGTTACTCCTCCTACACAACAAATGGAATTTAATTAAACTTTCACAGAATATTTATTTCATTCTTTTTATGCACTTTCTATATTAGATTTTAATCCAGTTAAATTTGGAGGACAAAGGTTGCAAGCAATCAGAAGGGAGTAAGGACATCAAGTTTTTTTCTAGTTTTTTAACTTCCTATCTAATAGAATTAGTGTTAAGATATAATTTAAAGTAACTTACTTTACGTTCTACTTACATTCGTATTAAAATAACCGAGGTCTATTTTTTTTATTTCTACAATTACAAACGTATTAATCTTAGAACAAAAACATAAGTCATGTTTTTATTTGAACCTATCTGTAAACATGCAATGGTTTTGTAAAAACCACGTGTTGGCATATTAACTTATTTACAGTCTTTATCGTCAAATATGCAAACCAATTACTCACGTCTGTCTGATAAATGTAAAGTATATATCAGTTAGATTAAATGGAATTTTTAGGAAGTGAAATTGAAGGAAAGCAATATGTTAGGTCATTAATATTTCACTTGGCAAATTTCAAAGGTTATTGAGCGTCAGTTCCTGGACTTTGGTAATTCATATTCTTTTCATTAAAACTACTTACTACTTTGGTCACTACATAAAACTTTATCATTGGTTGAACGACAAGAGGTGATAATAGTTAAATCTCCTAAATCCGAAGAACATGACTTACTGAAATGAAGCAATATATATATTGGACCGTTGACGAGTAAAGCAAAACAAAAGGATGCTTTTAAAGTATTCAGGTATATAACATATAAAGTAAGACAAGTATTTCCGTTTTTGACACTTCTTTTGTTTCTATTAGTGTTATTGACCTTTATCCCCTTGCCTTCACCACAATCGAGAGACCATGCGCTTCCTCAAACCTTTTTTATGTTGGATGCCTGATGCAGCACTGAATTGGGTATTTTCGGATATCAGGTTTATGCTTTGAAATGACAGAATATTAAGCATAAATGTATAACATGACTATTTAGAAGAGGAAATAACATTGATATTCAAGACAAGAATAACCATAAATATATGATTAAAACGGAGAAGTCAGAGAGAGTGCCGTTAATATCAAAACCTTATAACATAAAGCAGTAATTGCTTAGCAAATTTGATATATTGACGTCATAACTGTTTTAGAAGGCAAAAATCATTGCAATTTAACATTAACGAGAAATAATTGAAAAAAAAAAAACAACATCGAATTAAAGTACAATCTACATGGTAAGAATTAAAGGAAAAATTATTAGATAGGAATTTTAGACTTCTGTAGCTATTCATCAAATGAATTGATCTTCAAAATCCAATTGTTATGTTTAAGATCTTTCAATTTTATTTTTTATACTAAATTTCATTTAAATCTATGTAAATAATAGTTGATCTTGGCAAACCTATTTTATATCAAAACATTATGCAGGAAATACACTGTTGACAAACACGAAGCATGAAGACCGTTAAAACGAAAATACAGTGGCGTAGTACTTGTAAGTTTTTTGAAAGATTTCGAAATAGGAAACATAACTTTGCAGTTCCATACGTTTCATGAATCAACTAAATGTCCAATCTGTGAATGAGCCCCATTAGTTTTATTGAAGTGTTGCTAAAAAGATGCGAATTAGACAATGGGTCTTTGAAGTTTAAAATATGTTTGACTTTGTTAAGAATATTTATTCTATATCCAATTATTTAAACTTTATCACACAATTATTTACAAATTATATTCTATTAACATCAATACCTCGTGTAATGATAGACATATTGGTGTAATTTAATTAATAATTGAACTATTTTCAAAGGAATGAATTTTCAACTAACGAAAGCAGATCTGTATTTTTTTGCAAATTCATTCTTAATTATAATATAAACATACAATTGGAACACTGATCATAGTTTTTTTATGTTATATTATTATAGTCCTGTAGCTTTATATGTAATTAATCAATTACAATGAAAGTGTAATGAAATATCGCATCCAATGATTGCTGTTGACAATAAAACAAATTTAATTCAATTATAAATGTGTAAGGCTTGTCGTCAGAAACATAACACAAACTCATGTATCAAGCATAGATATCCATATGCGTAGATACCACGGATATATATGTGTAAACCAGCCTCCCTGTTTTATTATCTGTATTTTCGTATTTTTTTTTCCTAACAAAGCTACCATAATTCCTGTTTTTACCGAACGTAATACTGACTAGAAACATATATATTTTTAAAAGGACCTAAAATACAGTTTTGCCACCAACGAAATCACCAAACGTTGCTTAAAATTTAATTTCCCAAGTTGTTTTATGTTTCGAGTAAAATATCCGATAAATGTTTAAACCAAAGCGCTGACAGCATACAATACATGTACCAGATACCAACTATATAGTAAATAATCATATAATACTCCTGCAGAACATTTCAGTTGTTCTTCTACAGTATGATATTGAATAGAACTTAATTTTCGTGATACTTTTATTCCCATAAGGCATATTATATCGTTTTCCAAGCCAAATGTAAACCAATATGCATTAGTTTTAGTCGTATCGACTTTACACCTACGCTGTTATATAGTATTACAGGCGTTAAAGTGATATAAACAATTTATTATTCTTTAAGAAATTGCAATGTCTTCTGTGGGATAGTTTCTCAATAAATGGAAACATATTCACAAGAGTAAATAATATGATACCAAAAGGAAAGTTTGTCGAACTTGTAGTTGGCCAAATTATAATCGTCTAGACCTCTATCGAAGAGCATCAGAAAACAATGATTGGTTTCAAGGTAAATATGTAATCAGGTTCAAAAGCAATGCTATTTTTCGTATAATCACTAAAATATCAGAGAATCAAGGAGTTGAATGTATACAACTTTGAATTAAATGTGCTGGCAGTTAACTTTATAGATCACTTATCAGTACTATGTTGTCAGTGTTTTTAGCAGATAAGACCACAGTGCTATATTAGAATGAACCCCTGTCATTTTATCAATCAATGACTCCATTCTGATATTATACATGAGTAGAATTTAATAGTTGGGAGTTATGTATTTAATCAGTGGTATGTCTAAATGCGAGCAGTTTTGATATAAGTTTAAAAAAACATAACTTTTATACGTTTGCTAAAGATAATCATCATTTTTTACTCAATTACCTTTTGAATTTGAAATCTATGACTGCTAGCCCATGTTAGAGTTTATTATATTATTTTCTTAGCATATATATAATGTTTCAAAGCATAGTGTACTCAATTTTAACGCAAGTATGCAGTTAACATCAAAATACAACTGTCATCAAATATTGACAAAAGTATGAATAAAAAACAACGCTAGCTCATAACCGTGTAATTTAGACGTTAATATCAACTCTACCATCGTTAGTCCATTTAATTTAGAAATTCAAATTCTATACATGAGTAATACATATTTCATATAAAAAGGTTTGTTGGAATAAAAACCTCAGCTTAAAAATTTCTCTTATTCATATTGTCCAGGTTTTTAAGTAAGAGATTATTGTATTAAATGGAAAATTTCAATAAAAAAAATAAAAACAAAACAAAGCCTTATTCAATAATAACTGATCAGAACAGTCATTATTGTATAACATATTTAAGTTAGCCCTTCTCCAATAAAATATATCAATGATGCTGAGTTGTGCAGGTTAAGTTAATGTTTTCTGCAAACAACCAAACTAAAAACACAAAAACGTTAACTTGCGTAATTACAAATTTAGGAAGTACTTACCTATAGTTTCCATAATTGATCTGACAATTTGAGAGGTTGGCAATGTATTTGAGAAGAAAATTTCATAAGATGATCGAATAATGCTTTCATACTTGAATCAAACAAGTTTAAAAATAATCTTACCACTGAATTGCATAAAGTATCCCAATTCAATTTGCGTTTCTCCTAAACTTTAAACACAACTTATCTGGTACAGAGTGGCTTGTAATGTTAAATACTTCTAGCTAAATGATATCTCTCTAATGCCATCGATTACTGCAGCTATCATACAAGCTTAGTGTTTTGCTTTCCAATAACGACGAGAGAAAATAATAGATAAATATACAGACATCAATCTTAAATCCCATCGGAAAAAATCATATATGCTACCCTGCTCAACACGTTGTAAATGAAACCCCAGATGTATTCTTTCTGAATATTTGTTTACAAAATAAACGAATAAAGAAAGATGAAGATTATTTTACTTAAGCAGGAGAAACATAAAGCTGTTTTTTACAAATATTATGATTGGCTACTAAATCTTGAAATTTAAGAAAAACAATCAATTAATACAAGGATTGAGTTCCAACAATGAACACGACAGTCATTTACTACCAATAGACAAGGCAATGTTAAAATTTGTTTTTATCGTACATGTTCAGTGTTGGTAATATGCAGACAATTATGACAATGTTTATTAAAATCAGAAGTGCCTGTGTTCGAAGAAAATATCTTGCACTTGAAATTTGTGTAGACAACTTTTTGCATTTGTTTTGAAATTGTTTTGAACATGGTTAATTAGACATTATCACAGTACAAATATATAATAAAAATATAAACACGACATGTCCATTACTCTCAATACCTAGAGTAGCAAAAATACTACGATTCGAGTTAGCTAATTGATACTCTAGATTTACTTTAACTTTGGTAATAGAAAATGCTATTATATTTCTTATGTGCATAAATTGTCGTCTTTCTTTTTTTTTCTATTAGACGAAAGAGAAAACTGAGAACTTTTTATTAGATATCCACAAATTTATCAGAATAAGAACTCGTGGGTGAAATGTAAAAAATATAAAATACTGAATCCGGATTTTACTCTTATGGAGATGTTTTCTAAAGTATCAAAATATTTTTACATTTGGCCCTTTGATGTATTCTTCAATCAAGAAATAAGTATATGTTGATAGTCGCATAATGATTTTAAGTACCATTCTTTGTAAGAATCAAGCAATGGGTGGTACATCATAATTCTCAGTTTCGTCTTTCTTACCTCAAACATATGTAATACATTTAGAAAACAACTAAAATGTCACTCAAATTTATCCTGAAGCATATGTGACGTAGATACATTTGACTGCTTATGTAAGGAAATATTGCAGAAAATTTTTGCTGCCATTTTTATGTAGTGCATTTCATACTTTGAGTTACCAATATCATAAAAAGGCAGGTTTTACAAACAATTTGATGGTTCTTTCTAGAGGTCATAATGTATACTTAAAACATTTTGCCCGATCCTTAGACGGAAAAGTACTTAAACTAGTCTAGATTTATGGCATCGTCGACATTTGTATTCTGTTACATATATATATATATATATATATATATATATATATGGTCTAGGGCGCTGGACTTAGTGCAGGCGGTGTTGCCATAGACGTCACATCGGTACGAGTTCGAGTCCCGAGGAGGGAACGGCCAAAAAGTTGCTTCGCAAATTTGACAGTTCTAACATCGTTGGGAATTTTCTGACCTTTCTATAAGTTATGCCAGAGCTTGCCGAAACTACGCAGACTTTTTGTATCGCGCTAGAAGTCTAACAAATAGGCTTCTGGAACAGGGTTATGTTGTTATAAGATTGAAGTCATCATTACAGAAGTTTTATGGTTGTCATCATGAACTCGTGGATTGTTGTGATGTATCCATCACAATGAAAACTGATTTATTCAACGGGTCATAGTTTACCTTTCCTCGTTTGTCTACCCCGGATTTACTTTTTATGAGCAACTCGGCGGGTGTTTCTAGAAAAGCAGAGGACGCTTACCCTACCGGTGCACCTGGTCCATGTTCCCAGTTTGTAGTGGAGTCTGAGTTGCTCATTTGCTTTTGTTACTTTGTATGTATTATTTTATTTACTTTATGTTCTTTGTTGTGTGTGTCTGTTTTCCATGTCTGGTCTTTGTCCCTGGATTACATTCTTTTGATTACCGCTATAACCTTGGTTCCCTTGATTACTCTTTACGTTATCTTTCCCGTATAAATTTGATCCGATAGAGCAGTGTAGCGAATAGAGTCGTCACATTCTGAGACGTTGTATAATATTGATTTGTTGTGACATGCATCATTAATTTGATCCACTATTATAAATAATAACATCTGAAATGAACTGTCCCGTACTACCATACATCGTGTACTAAGTTACAGCCCTAGATTAATCCTACGAGGAGGAATGACCCGGCCAGCGAAAGCTATATTTCTATATAACCTAGCTGGCAGAGTGGTCTAGAGCGCTTGAGTTAGTGCACGCGGTGTTTCCATAGATGTCACAGCGGTACGAATTCGAGTCCCGAGGAGGGAACGACCAAGAATTTGCTCCGCAAATTTGACAGTTATAACATCGTTGGAAATTTTTCAGACCCTTCTATAAGTTTACGTTATCTTCCCTGTATCAATTGATCCAATGGAGCAGTGTAGCGAATAGAGTCGTCACATTCTGAGACGTTTTATATATATATATATACAACGTCTCAGAATGTTTGAACGTTTAGTTCACAGTTATAATATGTGGCCCAAATGCATTTCATCCCGCTAGGACACATCGGTTTGACTCCAAACCCTCCTGTAGTCACTCCAATATAAAAATACGGGGTGCTAGGCGGAGCAGCAGTGAGCTCCAACCTGTGTGTTTGTCTTTGGTTTGACTCGTTCGGGAACCACGACTTCCACACCCAAGGCGAGCAGACAAGAAACCACGGAGACGTTCCCCGATATGAAACACGAACACATAGTTATCATTTAACAATAATAATATTACCATTGTATTCTTTATTCCTAGCTCATGGTTATTTTAAACGCATTGACCCTTTCGTAAAGCACTAACAGCAACTATTTTTTTCTCTAATAGATAATACATAAGCATAAAATACGATCCTCTTAGTTCCATCGTATTATATAGAATAAATGAAAAAAAGTAATTCAGACATTGCATGGCCGAAAATATTGCAGAATAATAATGCAGTTTCTCTGAATTGAAAATTGAATAATTGATATATAGACCGATTAAGAATTCAATTGCAATGCATGGGGTATCAGTATTTTTTAACATTCCTTGATCGTTTAATTTTTGTTCAGCTTTCAATCATGGAACTGTGTGTTAAGGTTTTTAGTTGAATGTGATTTGAAGCGTAAAACCTTTCATTTCACACCAATGTACACATGACATATTCATTTTAGAGAAGACATAAAAAAGTAGTTTTCGTTTCATGAACAAAGGATACTGTAAAGTGCTTGCTATGCATACAACTCTTTTAAATAATTAGATTTTCATATATTATCAATGGTTGGGTACACTACGGTATATGATAAATGAATAAAAGATAATAAAAATGGGAACATAGGTGCGTAGATAATTGGGTGTATTGTCAAGGTGGTTTCCATAGATTAAAAACGAACAAAATACAATCATTTTTATGATGGCCAGTATCGCTTTAATAATCCGTAATGTTTTGATGGAAGGTCCTCAGAATATGATAGTTATTGGTTTTTTAATCATATTAACCATTAAGGATTATGATGTGTTAGTTAATCTCAATAAATTATTTGTAATGATTGATTGATCAGATAAAGCATAAGATGTTATTGTCTTTAATGACATATGTTTTTAATGTTGGGCAATCTTTTGCATTACAATACACTGCATATAGCTTATTAAAGATTTATGAATTGATATTTATTTTTTATAATATCATTTTGTTTCCATATTACTTGTGTAAGAGTTATCAAGAGAAGCAAAATTCTAGCGGAAATCAAAAGAATGTAATCCTGGGACAAAGACCAGATATGTAAAACAGACAAACACAACAAAGAACATAAAGTAACTTAAATAATACATAACACGTATACTAGTTAGTTATTTCTTAAGATAAAAACAAACGAAAGCTACAACGAAATATAAAATATAAACCTTTAAGCTGTATTTTCATTATTCTTATATTTAAAATAAGAAAAAAAGTTAATTCTACTCATCTCTATTTG
This sequence comes from Perna viridis, assembly GCA_037379345.1. Lineage (NCBI taxonomy): Eukaryota > Metazoa > Mollusca > Bivalvia > Mytilida > Mytilidae > Perna > Perna viridis. The sequence continues at coordinate 32,536,967 of CM074517.1, read as the reverse complement.
TTGTTTTACACATACACATATAACGCTTTGGATTTTATGATTCATATTTTGCCCAGAAACATGACCGCTTCAAAAGTATATATATCTAAAAACTACCTTTAAGAACAGGAAATTATGTTCGATATTCTAAATAGTGCAGTACATAGAAACTTTCAGAAAAAAAACTCAAAGATCAAAGAAGACTTTCGTATCAATGTCCATAGTCCTGATTTGGTACAAGCATTCTAACATAAAGTTGGCTTAACCAGGTTTGGTAGAAGAAAACTATATGTAACTCGCAAGCTATTGTTTTACTTTATAGTTTTAAGTATATAATAGCTTTCAATACCGTGAAGTGTGATGAACTCCTTAAGATTATATATAGGAATTTAATATTATTGTACAAAAGAGGTCTTCATACTGAATACCAAAATGAAATTCATTGAACAAGATCTTGTTCAAATAAGGCATAACAAGGTTAGAATTGTGTTATTTACTAGAAACAAGTTATTTTTTTCAAGATTCAATTTGCTTTTTTTTTTTTTTACATAGAATCAGTTCATAATACACTAGAGCATTTTGCCTACGTTTCAAATGATGTTGAGTGACCTGAACAACTCATGAATTCAGTAAAATATTATCTTACTTGGAATTGATAATAAATTTCGATAATATACATATGAAATAAATCCGATAATTTCACTTTCGTATTTTCTCCTGCTAAAACGTGACATGAATTTTAACGAACACATAATTTAAAACAAACAAAAGCAATACTTTATTGATAATATCGGATAATTAAAATTGGCTCGTACCATGAACTTTGAAGAATTAACTTGTGCTCGGAACAAGTTCGCACACTCGTAAAATCTGTGCGTTCTGTATCTTATTTATGCATTTTTTTTGGCATTTAAATTGCCTTTATGCCTATGAAAGATAATGATTAATTCTACCTTCAACATTTTGAGGAAAAAATGATAAGAGAGTAAAATCTTTACCCGTTATCAAATACTGAAAAAAATATTCAAAATTGCTATAGGCTAATTGAGCAACACAAATATCAGTTTTTAAAAAAATCTATCTTGCTCAAAACAAAATACCGTGATACACATCAGAAAAAAAGGTCAGGTTTTTAATGGTCGAAAATGATGACTAGTTCATGACGCAAATAATAACAGAAGATGGCAAATACGTATACAAATACGTATCACAACGTATACTTTTGGGTACTTAATTAAAGAAAGCGATTAACATACATTGTAACCAACACACATGAGATTCGTATGGTTTATTTGTGTTGTTACATGAACTACATAGCAATGGAGTTTTAACCAGACTTATCCATTACGTAATATTACGATACATGAGCCAAAAACTAAAAAAAAACAATGCTCTTATGAATATTAAAATATTAACAATGCTGATCCCTATTACTAGGCCACTAAACGAATATCACCTTCCTTTTAGCAGTATGCAGCGTTCAAAACTCACTCTATACTCTTCGGACAGCCATCTCAGAATATGCAAACATATCGATAAAAACCGGGAAAATGATTTTTTTTGTGAAGTTTGTTAAGTGGCAGTATTTAAGTGTTAACATTACTAACATAATGTGGTTGTAATGCACAACCAACTATGACTACTATAATTTGTTTCACTACTAAAGTACACCCAAAAACCTTAATATTTGGATTACATTGCATTTATGTATAAATTTACACTTATAAAAGTTATGAAGTGTAGTTTCTTTTGATATGGAAGTCCCTTGGAGATATTTTCATGTTGCCATTCAGAAGTTTTTTTGAGTTTACTTGGAAGTCACTTGGAAGTTATTTCAACTATCCACTTGGAAGTCATTTAGATTCACTAAGGTAATATTCCAATACTCCAAGTAATTCACTTCCGAATCAAATTTCCAAGTTGTTGACTTGGAACTTCCAATTGCATTTCGAAGTTGCTGACACCGTTTGCATGATACATATGTGAACAAATAACATGTTCCTTATTCATTATATTTTTATTCCAATTCCGACTTCGCAAATTGTTTTTGTGAAGGTCATCTAAACTTGATTTCCATGTGATTTTACTGTCATAGGTGCAGCATGTTTTGAGATGCATGATATATATTGGTGATTATTATCTTACTACTCCCATTATTTTTTACAAAAAAACATTCCGATTATCACCTTATTGGATCAATTATTTATCATTCTTTACGTAGAAAACGAAAACCAAATCTGATTAAAACGAAACAAATAATGCAGTGCAATAACGTTGGTTTAATACATTTTGATAGTTATACTTGCAGAAAATAACTTTAGAAGTTTTTGTGATTAGATTTGGTTGTGACCATCTCGAAGTGGGTGCAATCATTGATTTTACTGGCATAAGGTATGTAAAGGTTTAATTGTATTAAATCCTCGTACATCCTGAGGTCATAACTTCGATAGATTATAACTGTAAAAATACTCAAACATGATTTTAAAAACGTAATGTCTCCGTTTACACAATAGCTACTGGAATTGATCAAAGATATATGTGCATTAAATATATATTATTCAGTAGGTGTATGTTTCAGCTGCTCTTTCTATCTTCTATTTATCAAAATTGAAAATTGATAGGATAAACATGATAATTCTAGTGTAATAAGAAACTTCGATTAAACATTACTACAATGCAGGTATCGGTCTCAGAGGATGATACATGTCATTAAAAGTTTCTAAAATAATCAATAAAATCATGATAATGATATGGCTTGATGTGGTATACAGTTTCGTGTTTCCTTATCATAGCAACTTTATTAATTTTCAATTATAATTCACATTTTTTGCAGGAAATTTGAATTCATGGTTTGCCAAATTATGAACATGTATATTCATGTACATATACAATAGAACTTATTTGTTACCTTTTGTATCAACTAACTACATGTTTCCTTGTAATTTACTATAGTATTTAATACATACTTGACCGACAGCTTTTTTTATCACTGAAACAGATGGCAATCTTTCTGATTTGTGTCTAACAGGGCTTACAACAACTCATATTTAAGTAAATCAAAAGTTGCAAAGAGACTAATAGTACGACGCGTTTAATCAAAACATACAGATAGAGAACACAATTAAAGTTTTAATTTGAAAGCTAAACAAAATAATAGACAGAATTTTAAAATTTGTTGAATCCTATTAAAAAAGATTACTTATTGATTCAGTATACTTGTGCATATTTACAAAATTTGTCTATGTTTAAAACGATAAAAATGTTATACAGTTGTTTGATAAACCCCTTTTTTACAAACATTTGTCGGTAAATTTTTTTGTGAACGTGCACAATTGAAAAAAAGGGCAATATAGCCTATAATCACTAATTGTCTGTAACCCAGCTAAAACCCCATAGTTTAAAGCGTATACACGCATATAAATTGTCAATTAAATCCTTCTGTTAAACAAAAGTTGAGGAAAAGCTGTTGAATGGCAGTAATTAGGTAACACATACAACAAATGTAAATCATCAAAGTATTAAAGATTATATTTATATTACCTGATCTATGAAGTCTTTCCTGGGTGATAAGGAAACTGTCAGACCATATATATATAAATCACGTAAACGTCGACACTAACACCAATGGTTAAACATGAAAAACAAGTTCGTTTTGAATATATATTCGGATCGTCTACTTCATACAAAGTAATTTCCATTGAATTCCGAAATCACTTTATTTATACTAAACCTATTGTCACATTCAAAGTATATTTAGTGTTGAAAAACAGATGAGAACATGTTAATTAGCACAACAATGAACGCATATGCCGTTAATCAATACTTCTAATTATCTTTATTTATGACAATTGACATGACGATATATATTTGTGTTTAATATATAGATTTTTTACAACTTCTATGAGGAGCAAGTAAAAATTTATGAACTGTAATTTCATGCCTTATGTTTATATCTAATCTCAAATACGAGAGTATATAATCAGGGATCAAATAACAGAAAGAAAATTCATAAAGCATATCAATTAAAACATAAATAACTGACAATATCAGATAATATCTGCATCAGATATACAAAACTGTTTAAATAGAAATATTTAGAAAACAGAAACATAGTCTGGTGTCTTACGAATTCTTTCATGTCTTCTTGATTCAGCCGAAGACCTCTAATTAGTGCAAGTTTAAGAAATTTGCTACTCATTTTAAATACTTTGTCAGCCAGAACTATTGCATGACTAAGATATCCTTGTAGTATCAATATATTTTCAGAGTTGTTTTGTAAACTCGGCCAACCGGGCTATATAAAAATATAGTAATAGCCTAGCTGGCCGGGTGATCTATGGCTCTGGACTTTGTGTATGCAGCGTGGCCATAGATGTCACAACGATTCGAGTCTGAGTCCCGCTTTGCAAATTTAACAGTTCTACCATGGTTGGGAATTGTATAGACCCTTCTATGGGTACGTTATATTCCTTGTATCAGTTCGATCCGATGGAGTTGTGTAGAGAACAGAGTCGTTTATACATCATAGAATGTGACGATTCTGTTCGCTACACTGCTTTATTGAATCAAATTGATACAACCTACGCATAGAACATATATATTTCACATATTAATTTAATTCCATTTAATCTTAAGTCCCCAAAAATAAAAACCACGTAAATTTAATACCCCAATTCATAAACAAATCGTAAAATTAACCGCCATAAATTGTTTTCCTACATTGCACTTTCATATGATTAAAATCATCATAAATAATCAAGCTTCGTTATACTATTAAGATAAATCACGTAATATTGAATTAATTTTCCATGTTGATTAACTGTAATGATTCAAAATCTATTTTTCATCTTCATTTCCTGTTTCTAATCTATTATTGGGATATCATATAAAGCATATATATAGACTTTGCTTAAACAGTGTATACTGCTGCGATAACGAGTTGGTTGCACAATGAATATTCAGGTAGCGTGGTGTATTACAATATTATTTAAAACAAAGTTCATCAAACTATTTTCCGCTTAAAGGTGAAGGTACTGTGCAATAGTTGGTGTTTTAGGTCGCCCCGCTACTCTGTCAAGGTAGAGGGATATGATCGTGAATAGATCGAAAATAGATGTCAAGTGCAAGTACTGTAGCTTTAACGTAACGGGGGACGTTGAGGATCCTAATTATTCTTACAAAGTTAAGAGGGGATGTCCGTCAAAATCCTTAAGCATTTTAAAGGTTATTGAGGAAGAAGATTTATATTTCAACAATTATTTTAAGAAAAACAAAACGAACAGTACTGATTGAAACAACCATTAAAAAACAAATTAGCTTTTATTGACAAAATTAGATCATAAGAATATTGTTTAAAGTATAAAAGTGTTTAATATAATTATAATCTAATTATCATATTAGTTCCTTAAATCAGTTACTTAGAAATGCCTTTTTTTTTTTTTTTTTTTTTTTTTTTTTTTTTTTTGTGACCCGACCATCCAAACGATACAGCCTTGACGAAAATACACACTACTATAATAATAATCATAACAATACTCATTACGATCACGAAACTTCACGCTAAGATCGAATATACACATTACGATCATTCAAAAAAAAACCTTTTGTTATAAAAATATATACTACAATCTCGAAAGAAAACACCAATACCAGAAATATACACATAATATTGTTGAAAATACACGCTCCGTCATTGAAAATACACATTACGATCATAAAAGTACACAACACGATCATATAAATACAGTGAGATTATGAAAATACACATTACGATCATGAAAATACGCAACGATCGTGAAGAAAAGCAGCAATCTATAAATATATACTTCGATCACGAAAATACACACCAATATCATGACAACTCTCAATATGATCATAAGGGTACACATTCTGATCATAAAAATACACTCAGATCATGAATACACACGCTATGATCATTCATTATAAATCACTTTCAATCAAACACTCACTCTCAATTGTCAAAGTTTTTTAGGGACTAGCTATTAGTACTAGCATTTCTTAAAAACAGATTTTACTAACAAAGAGAAACTAAACAATTGAAGAGCAAAACTTTCAATTGTTTTCAATGATTGTGTAAAATCTAACCCCTCCTGTACCTTAAAAAATATTCATAAAATTTAAAGATACATTTGTTAGTGAAAATTTACAAACTTTTTGCCACTTGATGTGATTGATCGGATTCTGTTTAATTGCTTACGATGAATAACTTTGGTGAGTAAGCTGTAAGAACGCATTTATCCCTAAGACTTAATACATAGCACAGTAGGACTGTAAAATATGTATGATACTTTATAGTTTGTTTGACACCTACGTGAACGTTGAATCATTTATAATTAAAGTTCGGAAGCTAGATTTTCAATATAATTTATCAAAATGATGAGTACAAATGAGATTTTCTACCATTATAATTAGAAATAATATATGTTGTTAGGGTGTTTTGAGGTGCAGAAATTTGTACTCAAATATGGTAAAAAGTTTATTGAACATATACAAACGTATCTGAAAGAGTATTCAACAATCTAAAATACTTTAACCACGACTGAGTGGGGAATATTGTATACAAGGTACCAAGTTTCCCTTTTACCTTGCGCTATAGACTACATTCTGAAAAAAATAACGCCAACATTGTTATTTGGAAGGCATATCTGCAGTGTTTGGTGAGAAAGTAAACGAACGTTTGTCTGTGCGTGGAGATTGACACGGAATACGAATGTCGGAACGTTAAAAGAAAAAAAAACAGCTAGATAAATTACGGTTATTAACTCTTCTTGAAACCAATGTTTTGATTAGTACCTATTTTGTTGTTGCTCCATTTGTTTATTTTTTTTTATTTCGGCCATATTCATGCGCATTACGAACTGTAATGCATTTCTAAATATTTTACGTACGAAGTTTTCTGCGAAAACCGTAAATTATTAAAATAATTATTCAATCAGTGTTGATTATAAAATCATTAACAGTATTTGATAGTTTGTTATACTTACCGTCTTTATATACTACTGTTATGTGCTTCAAGATTGAAGTCATCACTACAGAAGTTTCATGTTCGTCATCATGAACTTATGGATCATTTCGGTGTATCCATATGCACCAGGAACACAAACTGATTTGTTCAACAAGTCTTAGATTTCCTTTCCTCTTTCGTATACCCTGGACTTAACGTTTTATGGGCAACTCGGTGGGTGTTTCTAGAAAAGCAAAGCACGCTTAACCCTGGTGCACCCGGTCCATGCTCCCAGTTTTTAGTGGAGTCAGAGTTTCTCATTTACTTCTGTTACTTTGTATGTATTATTGTATTTACTTTATGTTCTTTGTTGTGTTTGTCTGTTTTCCATTTGTGGTCTTTGTTCCTGGATTGCAATCTTATGATTTCCGCTAGAATCTAGGTTCCCTTGATTACTTTTTCGATCACGTTTTGAAATAGTGATCGCCAAATGATAAATCGTAGATGAACATCTTATCTTAGATTCGTGTTCAGCCAATTACACAACATAAACATGAACAAAACAAAACAAAACAACTATCTATGGAACATTTTCTGTTTTTAACGTAAAATATACTAATTAAAGATTCATGGTATAAACATATTTTCATTAAACCAACAATTTTTATCAACAAATTCCGGTATCATCATAGTATCATACTACGTAGTGAGTAAAATGCAAGAAGTCGTATATCTTAAGTCTATAAAATAAATTTCTTTTCTTGTTATTGTTCATATTTTCATATGAAGCTGACTTTAGAGCTGATCTGATCCGATAGAAAGGGCATCGTTTAGCTAGATCCTTTAATCTAAGTTTTCGCTATATAGATGACGTACTCTCGTTAAACAATCCTAGTTTCGGGGACTTGATACATCGTATTTACCCCCAAAGAACTTGAGATAAAAAATACTACAGAAACTGTAAAGTCAGCCTCATATCTTGACCTACACTTAGAGATCGATGGTAAAGGAAAACTATTGTCCAAACTCTACGACATACGTGATGACTTCATTCAAAATTGTCAACTTTCCGTTCATCTGTGGCAACATCCTTTCGGCACCTCTGTATGGCCTTTTCATATCACAACTCATACGTTATGCCAGAGTTTGCCGTAACTACGCAGACTATCGCGCTAGGACTCTTACAGTTAGGCTTCTGGGACAGTGTTATGTTGTTATAAGATTGAAGTCATCACTACAGAAGTTTAATGGTCGTCATTATGAACTCATGGATCGTTACGGTGTATCCATCTGCACCATGAAAACTGATGTGTTCATCGTGTCATATTTTTCCTTTCCTCTTTCGTCTAGTTTTTAGTGGAGTCTGAGTAGCTCATTTTCTTTTGTTACTTTGTACGTATTATTTTAGATACTTAATGTTCTTTGTTGTGTATGTCTGTTTTCCATATTTGGTCTTTGACCCCGGATTACATTCTTTTGATTTCCACTAGAACCATCGTTCCTTTGATTGCTCTTAGAACCATGAATTGTTCATACAAAATAATGGTTTCATAGTATGCGCGAGTTTTTCTTCTAAATGTAAGTTTTGCTTTCAATAATATGTGATTGTATACATTGTTACCTGAACGAAGACATTAAAATGGCTTCATTAGGATGGTCATTATGGAATGTTTCTTATAAATATATTACCTTTATTCTTATTTGTGGGTATTAAAGAGATTTGAACGATATGAAGAGGCTTATAAGTAACAAACAAAAACACCCTTGTCGACTTTTTTTTTCTATATATGTTAAAAGAAAACCTTTTATATCACATTTCAATAATTTTTCTGATAATACAAGCCTGCATAAAACGTTACAAAAGATTACTTCTGTTAATATAAAATACAGACAACTTATAGAAGGATAGGGTAAAGTAAATTATGTAAAGGAAGATGAAGCTTATTACATGTAGTTTCAAATATTTTCCTAGATTATTATTGATTTTTTTAAGACTTATTATCTTAGCAGTGTGCGGTTGGTGCCATTATCACTTACATTTCAAAGACATACAGTTCAAAGACTACAATAAATCACATTAAAATTCGTAATCTCATGTTTTGATGTAGTGTATGTTTTGAAAGTATGAATTGAAGGTTAAAAACTGGCTTGATTTGACTAAAAATAGAACAAACATTATTCGCAATAACAAAGTTAAATTATGTTACGAGTTTCAATGCAACAGACTCCTTTTTGAAATAAATATCGGAACAAAAAATACGTTTTAAAATAAATTCTTCTTTTAAATTATAGATATGAACTAATGGAAAACAAAGATCAATTTCTTTTTTATGAAAATCATTCTTTACATTTTTTTCATGAATTTACATATTTGTCTTTCAATTATCATGTTTTTTTTTTTTTTTGCTTTATATTCAGAGGAATGTTTTAGGTTCATATATTTTTCATTTTTTGCATGAAATAACACGAGATTTATGTCTTATTGAATATTTTACCAAACATTACATGAACATAACTTTTTTATAGTGAACGTTAACAAGCACTAAGACTGCCAAACAGTGCATTTATTTTACTACATGAAAGAGTGTTATGTTAAATTCGTGTTTGATGCTTTATCAATGTTATGAGCGATTTTGTAATAAAAGCTTTGCATGCATTTGTGTTCTGTTTGAATCATGTCAAGTAGGGTTTTAAGGAATAAGTAGCAATAACATTCACATTGACTGAACTGTGAAGTGAAACATAGTCTTTTATGCACTGGTTTTCAGATATGCGAAAACGATGATAAAAAACCACGCTTGAAACAAAGTACAACGTATCGACGTACAAATAAATAAAAAAGTAGGTTGAACATTAAACAAAATTGCATAATTGACTACCCATACTCATAATTGTTTTAAATAATGTTTATTATTGTTTTCACAATTATAGATACTTAAATGCCTTTTGATGAAATCCCCATTCTAAATGCGTACATTTTACTCCACTTACACGTCGCTAATTATTTCAAATGACCACCATCATATCCAAATCTTCAAATATAATACAATAATGCAGTTATCTCCTAGTTTTTTTTATATATGGTAATGTGTATCTTGTAATGGTGATGAAGAATTTTTAATTGTGAATATGTTTTGGAAAAAACGTTATTTGTATATAAATTGAATTCAGTTTAATAAAAACAACAAGACAATAATAATATAATTATGATATAATATAATGTTATTATAAAATAAACAAATTCAACGGACGTTCTATACGATATTGAGATGTTTCTGTGGGGAAAGGGGATGGAAATAATTGAGGAATGTTATATGTTTTAAATGAAAAATTTTAACCAAACGGCGGCTGTTATTGTAATGTACTGTGGCGAATCTAGGGAAAGGGGTCACCAATGATTGGAAACCTTAAGGGTTTTTGTACAAGGAAAAAAACAAATATCTTAATGTATCTAGAGTGTTCATCGACCTCCACACTTTTACTTTACTGAATTTTCTTACTTAGTGTTGCCTTTAGAAATACATATCAATATTTATTAAAGTAAAGGCAAATGTAAGATAAACATTTCTCTTATTGACATACCCAGGTGCGGCCATTGACTTTTGTTCACTTTTATTACCACAATACACATTGTAGATAAATTTAATTCAATATTAAATAACCTTTGAAAAATAAATCAATTAATAGTTTGTTGTGGTTTAATAGTGTAATAGAAAAGATGTCCACATAGTATTAATGATATTTTTATCATCAAAGAAAGCTGCTTCATGTTGAAAGTCTCGTCAGAAAAGACGTGGAAATAGTTGCTCTTCTGTCCGAGTCTGCATTTATGAGAGAGTAATCAAGGGAACCAAGGTTATAGCGGTAATCAAAAGAATGTAACCCAGGGACAAAGACCAGACATGGAAAACAAACATACACAACAAAGAACATAAAGTAACTAAAATCATACACACAAAGTAAGAAAAGCAAATGAGCAACTCGGACTCTACTAAAAACTGGGAGCATGGACCAGGTGCACCGGTAGGGTAAGCGTCCTCTGCTTTTCTAGAAACACCCGCCGAGTTGCTCATAAAAAGTCAAGTTCGGGGTAGACAAACGAGGAAAGGAAAACTATGACCCGTTGAATAAATCAGCTTTCATGGTGCAGATGGTGAGGGTTTTAATTATAAATCTAATGCAATTATCAACGCCGCCTGTGATATAAACTAGTGGCTGTTAAAGGTTGATTCTAACACCACAAAGTCAATAACAAAATAATTTATTTTTATTTCCCTCATTATGAATAAACAAAATTAACATAACTGTTTTCAAATTAATTTCACTGGTTAGAAAATATAGAATATCTTTCAGTAAGTTAAAAGTTTTTCTCCAATCGAGACGATTAAATTATCATTTACAACATGCAAGCTTTAGTCATGTTAAAACTGAATTTCACTATCTCGATTGGAAAGATAATTTTAAAAAGATGTGCTTATGGGGAGTTGGTTTCTCCAATGGAATCTGTAGAAACCTGGAAAAAAACAAAAGGTCACATGCATTTTTAAACACCAACTTACATTGGGATATGGTCATACTTCATGTAATATTGAATCGGTAATTGTATACCAGTATAATCTTTCAAAAAAGCTTGCTTGACTAAGAATTCAATAAATATGTTAGCTCACATATAAAACTTGTAGGTCAAGGTAATTAGAAGTTTATTATCTAGAATTAAAATTTTGGTTAGTATTTACACGGAATCTTTTAACAATAGTGTCTATACGCAACTAGACATCGATGAGATGGCAACCATCTCTGTTGGCCCCGCAAGTGGTGCACCAATATCTACTCCCTATTTGTCTTTGTGATATGCACAATATGGTGGATAGACACTACATATTCGTCACATTCATACTAATGTACATATTGGATAAGTGTGAGAGGAAATGTTTTGACAATAACAAAGAAATAGAAAATAAAATGATTTGACCTTGAGATCAAAATTCAAAGCTTAGGGTAATTAGCTATAATATGTATGCAACACTTCATCTGGTGTTCTATTCACATGCAAAATATCAAAAGCCTATTACATAAGACAAAAAACAGCAGGGACAAGAAATTGCCATGTAAAAATCAATAAATCAACCTCAAGATAAAAGGACATCATCAATGGTAGGAGACACTATGTTTTCAGGTGATCTATCGACATGCCAAATATCAAAAGCCTATCACATAAGACAAAAAGTCCCAGACCGGACAAGAAATTATCATGTAAAAATCAATAATTAAACTCAAGGTCAAAAGTTCAAGGCCAAAAATCATCATCAATGGTGCACGACACTTTGCCTTAAAGTGATCTATCCACATGTAAAATATCCAAATCCTATCTCATAAAACAAAAAATGTTCAAAACCAGACAAGAAATTACCATTTAAAATCAGCGATTTAACCTCAAGGTCGAAGGTCATTATCGATGGTTCGTGACACTTCGTCTTCGGGTGACCTAGCCACATGCCAAATATCAAAAGTCTTCCTAAAAAAACATTAAATTTACAGTCGGGACAAGATTTTGTAACGAACGAACAGACAGGGCAATTACTTTAGGGCGACTGCTACTTTTTGTGGCGAGGCCCTAATATTTCTGTTAAATAATTGGTTGCTGCTCTCATGTGGTCTGCAAGTATGTCTAATACTATTTTGAGAGGAAATAATAAAAAAACTGTTGATATGGTAGTTAATTACACCTCCATGTTAACAATCTGCCTAACCCTTAGCTTACCTCTGTGAATGAAGTGTAATTTGTAGGTCATTTGACTTATTTTAGGATGGATGTTGACAGACGTATCAATTTAAAAATGGTGGTTGCATACATAATATCTGGGAAACCAGGTAGGACATAAAATGTGACCTAACATTGGTATGATTGCAAAAATTACCAGGCAATCGAGCATGAAGAATGGGTTATAAAATCCCAATATTTTCATTTTGTTTGTTATACTTAATACCAATGAATTAAAGTTTGTTTTTGAAATACCAACTAGAAGTTTGTAGCACCGCCGCCGCCGACGGTTGACGCAAAGTGATGAAAATAGCTTACATACCAAGTTTCGTCAAATTCTGCCCTGTTGTTTTCAGAGTAGTTGGGCTGACAAACTTTGTGACAGACACACAGACAGGCGAAAAACAATATGTGTCCCCACCAAAGTGGAGAGAGACATAAATAAGCTACATGATAGTATCAGTACTAGTACCTGACGAAGCAAGTAAGACATTATTTAAACAGAGTCAGTCAAGCATGGAATGTAGGTAAAAGTTATCTCTCTTTGTGGGATGCTGACACTCTTTTTTTTAGCTGCCAACCTATATCTTCAGGATTGCATCTTGGAAAGTAAAGGTTGATGTTTTAACAAGGCTGAATAAAGTTTAGGTCAAATCAACTTTTTCTTTTGTTTGATTTCAAACTACATGTATATGATGGCAGTGCACCTATTATCTTAGAAATCAAGTTAGATGTAATATTGTTTCTATAGCATTACATTTTACATACATGTAACTTCAAAACCATTTCACCTTGAAATATAGGTCTTGTGACTTCAATTTTGGGGGCAATGTAGGTCAGTCTACGAAGGATATATATGTATGTAGCAATAAGCAAGAAGTGACTGTGGAGTTGTCACTTGTCTGTAACGGAGGTTCTATATCTTGCTACTAGGTGTGGGTACACATGTTGAAGACCTAGTCGAAACGATCAATTGAATTTTCGTTGTATTTTTGCGATTTTGGTCGCTTTTGCTACATTTTTTATTATCCTTTCTCTTTATATTGATTGAATTCTTGTTAAATATATTGTATTAGAATTAATTTTCATACTGTTTGAGAAACATTGAAATACAAAATTAGGTATTTAAGCGTTAATTATATGTAGGAAACACATATGTACATATATACATAGCTAGATGGAGTCTTCCAGGGAAGACGTGTCACCGGCTTTCTAAGCATTCAGTAAATAAAAAATAGATGATATGGTCATGAAAACGGTATACACGGTATACACACTATAGTACTATATGATAAAAAATTGTTCATATGTCACCTTAAAAAACATGAGTAAACAGAAAGTAAATGAATGACAGCCATGAAAATGGTATACACGCTATATAACTATAGGATAAAGCATTCTGCAAAATATCTGAGCTCTACTGCATGTGGTTGCTGACAAAACACTGCTATGTAATTTTTTATATGTCCACTTTGTGTTGAATAGCCGAGTATATTCAGGTGGCATTTGACCAGTGAAGTGGGTGCGGGATTTGTAAACTACGTAATTCCATCAATGAAACCAAGGCCACAAAAGTACATTGCACACCTTGACCATACCTAGATGTATATTTCTCCTAAAAACTGGCATCTTACCTAATTGTTCTTCTTAAATTTATGTATGTTGAAGCAAACAATCTTGGACAAAGGCGCAGGAAAATAAGCATTTATTGCATAAAGCAGCATTAGCTGCCGAATTTGTTAATTTTTTTTTCATTGTTGAAACAGACGTAGATTTAATTATTTCGAATAAATTGTACTTTTCATGTAAAAAAAAATCATTATTTTATTTGATATTCATTTATACATTAAATCACGTACTAAATACAGGGAAAAACGACCTAATTAAATTCAGATTAAACACTCGATAAAAAAACGTGTACACTTAAATTCTACCGATTTCTTTGTAAGCAATTTTAAACTTATACAATACCATTTGCCCTTATCATAATGAACCAAAAACGTGAACAAAAAAATTAATGTAAAAGTTTAAAAAATGACAGCTAAAGCCGCTTTAATACTTCACAAATTTTGTGTACACGCTAATATCGGAACGTGAAAATAGTATACATGCTTAAGAACTATTATAGGATAAAACATTCTGTATGATATCTTAACTCAACTGCATGTTGTTGCTGAAAAATCTGCAATGAAAACATTGTATATGTCCACTATGTGCAAACTAACTAAGTATTACATAAACAGGAAGTAGATGAGTGACAGCCATGAAAATGGTATCAACTGTAGTGTAGAACATCCTGTAAAAAATCGAAGCTTTACTGCATGTGGTTGCTGAGAAAACTGACGGAAAAGTGTGAAGCTAGAGCGAGATGGCATCCGTAGTTTTTATATACTTTTCGCTTGTAAGCCGGTTGTGCCGATTAATCCTTAGCCCGGTCACATGATCCGGTGATACAAAAAAAAAGTTCGCCTAGGTATTACTCATGCGTATGTCGTGAATAATTCTGTGAACTTTGAACTGGTTTTCCATACTTTGTTGAGATCAGTACAACTTTGATTACTGGTTTACAAAATCGTACACGTCCCTTGTTTTAAACCATTTTGCTAGGAACAATCAAAACCGGAACTTGTCTTAACCAATAGATATGCCTGACGCCGTGACGTCAGGCAAAAAATTAAAAAAATAAATCAGTGCAAATGCATTGCGTTGTTTATAATACTGAAGGATATGAAGTTCTCGCAATGATATTTATAAGAGTGAATTAAGAAAAAAAAAAGAAAATCATATGGTTAGTTAAATAAAGTTAATTCAGGTAGTTCATTATCATTTCATGGAACCATGCTTTCGTATGAAAATAAATGACGTGCACTAAATATCAAATGAAATGTTAAACCTTTAGTTTTAGTCCATTCAATTAGCAAAACTACCATAATGCGTTCACGGTAAAAATCTCTACATCATCAAAAGAATACTTTCACGAGGTGATAATTGTCGGGGAAATAATATATTGAAGTAAAATAGGTTTTTGTAGATTATGAAAACAACAAGAAAAAAATGTTAAAATTTCAAAGATTATTGTTTTTTTTCCTTTTTGTGTCTGTGTATAATTTAAAATAAATAATAATTTGAATTGAACATTGATATATATATTTTATTTCTTTTTGAGGTAAATATGGGAAATCAGTTTACCAAAACTACAAGACATGATCTACAAACAAGAAATCAATATGAAATATTTTTTCAGCGCTTACATTAAAGGAAGCTATCAGTTTTTTATCGTCATATTACTCACATGGAAGACAATGTAAGAAGTGACTTGAACGAATACGATCAAATATTTAAATTGATGCAATGAAATATCAATCACAAATCGAAGTAACTTTTTTCTCTTTGTGATATAAGCTTGTAGTATTGGTCTTGTATTACATATTCTTAAGCAGATGTACGTCAAAAGATGGCGGCTAAAATATAGTGCGCTTTTTCTTTTCTTTTTCTTTTTCTTTTTTTTTTTTTTTTTTTTTTGCTTTTTCGCAAATGATTATCATTTTTCATCAAAAGTATAGGATTGATATCAAACTTTGACACAAAAAACGCATTTTTGAGGAAAAACAGTATTTCCATGGAAAGTAATACTTCAGAATAGGGGTCTAATTTATGAACCCAAAATACGAGTGAAAGTAGAAGAAGTGTAATTTTTAATTTTAACTGTTCTGGTGTACCAAAGTTCGTGCTTTTTTTTTTTACTAAAATAGATTAAAAAAATATTATAAACATTTCCTCAATGGAAAAACATGGTCAAAGTAAGGTTAAAATTTGTTGTCTATTTTTTTTCCAAATTATGAACATTTAAAGTTTAGTATACAAGCCTATAGGGCGAGGAATACAAGACTAAGACCTGGTTGTTTCTACCATAATGATGAAATGAGTCATGACAGTTCCATTTAAAATACGGATGTTAGTTAAAGATGCACTTAAAGTACTTTTGTCAACAAGAGTTTGTCAACCTTGTTAAATTGGATCATTCCTATAAATATACCACATAGTATTAAACAAGACGGAAATCATACAAACCTGTCAAGTATTGACATTTCCATACGATAGCTGTTGTTGAGACTACGTCAGGACTTAGCTGGTGCCTGAAATTTATGTTTAAAATATGCAGTCGCTGATGTTTTTATAACGCTTGATTTGATTTCTTTAATGTTAGAAATCTGTTTTCCGCCATTGCATGATATTTACGCTATTGTTTTGATGTTGAAGTAAGCGTTTTCTAAGAGCATACATAATGCTCTAATTGATAGCACGTCTTGGTGATGTTTGCTTTTAGTCAAAGAAAAGATTAATGTTTAGTGGATAAAATAGTTTGTCGGAAGGCTTAACAAACAAGCAAAGCATCCAGATATCAACCGACTAATAACCATCCAAAGCTAATGTAAATTCAAAATCAAGTTCACTAACGAATAAGACTGAACAAAAACTAATACAAAATGAAGCAATATTAAAACATACAACAATGCTATTATTGCATTGCACCTAAAATAAATGGTCTGCAGTCTTAGAGAAAGTAAAGAATGATTGAGAAAACTGCGATTTAAATTACATTCATTCCTGATAAAAAAAAACATGAATATACCTGGATCGAGAGAATATATACCAACAACAACCAACACATTTAAACAAAATCTGATACATGCACAAAGACAAAATTAACAACTAATTTCACTACTGTAAACATTGCAAGCATTAAGTAAATTAACCTGAAATGGAGTTTCCACATAACGAGCTGCTCGTATAAAGCATACAAAAAACTACTAGTATTGTTTTTTATCTACTGTACTCTTCTTGAATAAAACTATTAATATTGTATTTAAATATCAAATATTTAGAATAGAAATGTATGTTTTTTTAATTGATTGTTTAATATATTTATTTTATACACCATACCCAGTATTACACCCCTAGACCTATATCGTATACCATATATCACACCCCTACACGGAACAGTATTGAAGTATTATAAAGATATAATGAACCTGACAATCCGGTAGCCCTTGGGGTGGTATAGAAGGCTGGAGTTGTTTTGGTATATGCTGCAGATTTTAGCTGTAACGTTCAAGATATATTATATTGGTAAAACTTTCACTAATGTGTTAGTAATGCTGAACATCAGAGCACTAATGTGAATGTAACGTTAATCAAAAGATTCACATTCTTGTTTTATAAAAGCTTTAATTTATCAGTACTGTGTTGTCAATATGCGTGCTAATGCACAAAAATACTTTTTTGATGTTATCAAATGCTTTTACAAGACTTAACAACCATAGGCTGGTTCTTTAATGATAATTCCCTTAAAACGCTATGCTAACGTGACAGAGTACGGATGGAAACAACAATTATATGCAAAATATAGTTAATTACAGAAACATGTTTAGAAGTACATGTGAGGTTGGAAAATATCACGATTGCCTCTGTTGTTTAATGATACAATGTAATCGTAAACTGTGTGTACCAGGTAAATTAAAAACTGGGCAATTTGTCCACAGGGAACCAAGATTCTAGTGGAAATAAAAAAATGTAATCCAGGGTCAAAGACTAGCAATCGAAAACAGACACGCACAACAAAGAGTATAAAACAATAAAAATAATAGATACAAAGCAACAAAAGTCAGTTAACAACTCTACTACAAGCTGGAAAGATTGACCAGGTGCACCAGAAAGGTAAGCGTCCTCTGCTGTTGTAGAAACACTTGCCAAGTTGCTCATAAAATTGTCCAATCTAGGATAAATGAAAGAGGGGAAAACTATGAGACGATGAACAAATCAGTTTTCATGTTACAGAAGGATACGCCGTAACGATCATGACGAACATGAAACTTGTTTAGTGATAACTTCAATCTTCTAGAAACTTTATTGTAAGAAGTCTAGCGCGATATAAAAAGTCTGCATATTTACGGCAATCTCTGGCGTAACGAATGAGTTGTGATTTGTGTCCATACTGTACAGATATTCCAGCATTTTGAAATCATTCTTTTTTTGGTATATTTGAAAGATGATTTGGAATTATCTTTTACAAAGTATGCGGAATCTCTACCAAGAACTACATATTTGTTCCTTGGTGAACTGTCTTCTTTGGAAAAACAACGATGTATAATGTTATTGTGTAGGGAATTTAACTGAGGGTTTCCGAAGATATTTCGAATTTTTTTCAGGATCCATATTGAATTAATACCACTACAGGAGTAACAAGTTTCTAGATAGGACTGGATACCCTCTTTAACAACTGTGACTATAAAACTAAAAAGCGGTTTGGTAGTACATTTTTGCAAATCCAGCTTTGTAGCGTTGTTTGTATGTATTCTTAGGGGGTTTGGAATCAAGTACATTGACAGTAGATCACATCATCTTCGTTGGTAGACAAACAAAAAGAGGATAGCACAGATATGGTTTTCCACTTCTTTTCTTTGGAATGTGGTATCAGTATAGGTGTTATTACTGCTTTTATTTTCTACGTCTACCTCTAATAATAAACAAAGTATGTAATACGTTTTGCAGACAGACAACAATGCTGTTTAGGGCTTTGTCTTCTGGTACCACAACATATCTATCATGAATAGTAGACAATGTTATTGGTACATCGGTGTCTTTGAAAACTGATGTAGCATTGACACTCATTGACCTACTTGACAATGTGATGATAAAGGCCTTGCATACTATTTTTAATATGTTTGGCACTTCTTCTTGATAACCTTTTGCTATTCCGACCTAACACGTTAGCAACACTTAGACGGTATTGAAAGTTGGTTGGTCGTGTTATATCTATAATTGGCGTTTTGTTAATTCAATGAAAATAAATAAAAGATAATTGCATTTAACCACAATTGATAAATTGAATAAATCACGTTGTGTCTTGTACGTATACACCTTGTTCCGATGGGACATAAAATTTTATCTAATATTAAAACAGAAAATCTGGTTTGCATCAAAGAGGATGCACAATAAGTAAAATGATAAAATGATAATCACATACATCGACAAAATATTCGAATACATATTTTTATCTTTTTGTATATGAGTAAAATCAGTTTTTTTTATTACTTTATGATTCCAAGTCAAATGAATGGATGTTTTACTAAAGCTGTTTCGATGTCCGTTGATAAATAGATGTTTTCAGCATTGAATGTATCAGCAGTAGAAATATAGCATGATATACAGTATAATTAATAACTTTTTTCTAGAAGTCCCAAAGGCTGCATCATATGATTAACACTTATGCTTCTGTAAACAAGAAAGACAAATTGCCAGACAAGACGTCTGCTCTCTAATATGCACACTGATCATTTAGGTTAGGACAATTATATAGTAGGCATAAGCTGCATTCATTACTAAGTAAGAGGTTTAGTAAATAGTTTTGTTTGCATATTACATTATTATTTTAAAAGACAATCCTCACTATCATTATTTTATTCCAATTTCACTTATTTCACGTCTTCTCTAGTTTGCATTGATCGTTGGTATCACAACTAAACTTGTTGATTTACAATAGTTTTGCCATGAACTATTTCTAAATTTGTACAAAGACACAATGATTCGGAATCCACATTGGTATGATTAGGTTAGACATTAATTTGATATTTGGCTGCGTATCGCTCGTGCAATTCGGCTTATAGGGTGTTGAATGTCGGGGCAGGCGGGGAAAACATTTTCTTCAGTTACTGTAGGTCACAGGCACGAGTTATGTGGTACGCAACTTCAGAATGGGGTCCCATATCCGAGAATGTAAAAACAGGTATGTCGCTCTTCTACTTCTTGTTTACGGCAACCCGGCCATTTGTATCTTTGACCCATTTCAAAAGAAAAGATTTTGTGGCTGCAAGACAGTGCATAAGGGTTGTTTCATTTTCTTGATGGAAATGAACCAGGTGCAATGTTCACGAGAAAGAAGTATATAGCTTAATACAATAAGTGGGATATCGTCGTGGAAACTAGTTGATTGTGTCCCATGTATTAAACAACAGATTACTTCATTTTACACTTAAGGAGGTAGACCTGGGGTAATGGGATTTAATCTTGAAATCAGTGATATGTTTGTATCATATTCAATTTCACCAAAGCCTTTCAAGCTTTCATTGGAAACAAAATGAAATCAATCCAAGTTACTTTGATGCTTACATGAGATTGATATAAAGAGGCTGAATACAAACGTTCCAATGATTTTAAAGAGTTGTGTCCCTTACATTAGGCTACCTCCTTAAATCAGACATTCAGAGAATCTAAAATCAAACGTTCAATTCATGTTGATCATCGTAATGGTTATGCCTGCGTCCTCTACATTTATATTATGAATCGAGTTTTTTTCTTTGTTACGTTTAACTTCATTTCAACCGATTACACAAAAACAGATTTATGAAAAGTAGTATTAAATGTTTCCATCTATGTTGTTTTAACTTTCTGCAAATATATGGATTTCATATTTCGAGTTTTTTTTTTAAATATTATCAATTTTTTATTGTTGAAATGAATTTGAAAATTAATTAATTACAACGAGTTTCCTTTGATTTGTAAAACATGTTACAGAGTTACAACAGTTATATTTGCCGTCTAATCAAAAGGAGTTGATAATCTTTGCTGTGGATTTGTTTTATTGTTATTGTCGCGTGTTGCACTTATTCATCTCAATCATCTTGTGTTGTGACTAGTGATACCTGGTGACAAAATGAATCCTTTATGTTGCAGCCTTCGTACATCAAAGAGTATAAAATTCCCAAATAATAAGGACAATTTTAACGTTCCTTGGTGCATTGGGCTAATGGGAATAGGCAGTAAAACAAGTTGAAAGGAAGATTATTGCTGAGATTAAAAGTTTGGGAACGACAAAAGATCATAAGATAGATTACAACCTGAAAAAAGTATCAAAATGGGTCGGTTTTCATAAATCAATAATTTGCATGAATGTTAAATAGAACTTACTAGCATTATTAACATTATTTGTTTTCAGTTTAGACAAGTGTTTAGTTTACCAAGGTTCAACATACTTTAAATTGATAAAAAGGAACTTCAAGAAGTGTCTAGTCTCGACATGTAATCGAATTGACCGACGTTCCCTTAAGGCAGATTTTAAGTACTTACTTCTGATCCGGTTTAAATTTTCGCTTTATTTCTGGAAGAGTAATCAACCAAACCAAGATTCTAGCGGAAAACAAAAGTATATAATTCAGGGACAAAGACCAGCCATGGAAAACAGACACATACGACAACACAAAATAACCAAAACAATACAAACAAAGCAACAAAAGCAAGTGAGCAAAGTTGACAATACGGAATTAGAAATAATCGCGTTTGTCGTATATTTTGGTCAATAGTTTCCCTTTACCATCGATCTAAAACTGTAAGTCAAGATATGTGGCAGACTTTTTTGTATCGCGTTAGACTTCTTACAATTAGGCTTCTGGAACAAGGCTATGTTGCAACAAGATTGAAGTCATCACTACAGAAGTTTAATGGTCGTCATCATGAACTCGTAGATCGTTACGGCGTATCCATCTTCACCATGAAAACTTTTTTGTTCAATGTGTCATGGTATTCCTGCCCTCTTTCCTCCACCCAGGACTTGACATTTTATGAGCAACTCGGCGGGTGTTTCTAGAAAAGCAGAGGATGCTTACCCTACCGGTGCACTAGATCCATGCTCCCAGTTTTTAGTTGCGCCGAGTTGCTCATTTGCTTTTGTTGCTTTGTATGTATTATTTTATTTACTTTATGTTCTTTGTCATGTTTGTCTGTTTTCCCTGTCTTTGTCCCTGGATTACGTTATTTTGATTTCCGCTAAAATCTTGGTTTCCTTGTTTACGCTTTTTCAAGAATACGAACTTTCATGGAGACGATTGAATGATCCTGTTGATTTAAATTTGGATAAACAGTCGGGAATTTGGTGGTATTAATTCCCGAACGATGACCGCACATTCGTTTGTATAATCGTTCTTGTGTTCCATTGACATATACTAGACCGCATAAGTTGCATTCTAATCCGTAGATTAAGTTCGTCGATTTGTAACTTCTTTATGACTTCTTGTGTGAAAAATTTTGTTCGTGCGGGTACTTGTGAAGAGTCAGGTATTAGAATGTTCATGTTATGCAATTTTTAATTCCACAGTTCCACATTTTGATAAAGCACAATGTGGTTCGTCATTGTTGTAGTCATATATATCATTTAAAGTGATAGAACATGGTTTGATTATATTGAAATTGTCGAAATTTGTGTACTGGAATAGATGGTCACCAGACTGCACATACGATTGGTTACACATTTTGTTGGGGCACTATCCATACCTGATAATAGCGTGCTAGGTATTTCTATCTGGAGACACCACAGCCTTACAAGACAACCGTGTGTCCGGACTGTTGTCAGTGTTGAATCTTACAAACATACATTGTACATGTGCATTGTTAGAATTTTCAGTTTTGTTCATTTGTAGCTTTTTAAATCCTTTGCAATTTTTATTACAGATAAGAATGCCATTTATTCAGATTTTTTGCATTGTGCATTTTGTTTTACAAATGTGAAGGCGTTTTACGTTTGTTTTGTTTTATCGGCATTACATGCGCGATACTTTAATTACCACTACACTATCTTTTTAGCTTCATTAATTAAAACGTTTTTGTACTTAAATATCATTCCAATAAAATAGTTTGAATTCTCTAAAGTACGAACCATGCTTACAACATAACTCCGCAAATGAATTACCTACATCACTGAAAAAAAATGTTTACGCTTAATGTTTTGCATGCTAGATAGAACACGAGTTTACAATTATAATACTATAAAACTAATTTATTTTATTGAATTACTCTAAACATGAAAAATTCATTACTTTAAGTAGATGAAGTTTCTGATAATTTGATTCCTCAAATGTGTACTTTGCATCAACTGGAATACAACGGCTTCAACGAACTCGTTAGATTATATTCACGTAAAGAAAAAAATCAGAAAGTTTGCTTTTTTACAAATTTGACGAAGATGTTTTTAAACATAACTCGTTATTTTTGTTTTTATTGAGGCAACTTCATGTTAGAGTAATTTCACTATAGCGATTGATAAAATAATTTAAACCACTCATTACTGAAAGGGATGCTATTCCGCCCCCTGATTTTAGATTCCTGCTACAGGAAAGCAGGGTGTCGAAGAAACACTTCTTTTTTTACTCTATCATTATATCATTCGTTGTAATCTAATGCAGAAAATAAATAACCAACGTTTTGGAGCTTCATAATATGCCCATGTACAGAGATATTATAAAATTGTACGATTGGATGATTCATTGATCTTGTTTTCTACTTGTATTGTATATTTTTTCTATTTAAATACATTTTCAAAAATAAAACGATATTTTTGCTTCAATATATACTATCATTTTTACTTTCTACATTTACGCAACAGTAAACAATCGCTTGTTCAAATCTTGAAAATAAATATTACAAACAATAAATTAAGTAAAATCCATAATTAAATTGATAGGCCCAGATTAAGAAAAAGGAATATTTATTCTAAATCTAGTGTTATTTTTGCAATCGGTAAATCTTCTTGACGTTTAATGGGTTCAAGTTTTCGCTCTCGTTTTGTTCGTTAATCTGTTTTTTTTTTTTCTGCTTGTTCGCGTTATATTCTGTTTCATTGTATTCAAAGTGAAGATCAAACGGTTGTCATGATATTTTAATACGTATTTCAGGTTTTCTTGCTTACACTACATTGTTTCTTTGCTTTAAACTTGCGTTTATAATGATAATGATAAATTAAATATATATATATAGATGTAACCGCAAATGTCAGGAATGTTTCAAAAGCAATAAACGTTTGTCAAGTTGTTTTTTAATAACCTGAAGCCAATCACAAAAAGTAAGTTTACGTCAAAAACAAGAATGGCATAGCAAAACATAGTTTTGAACTTTATGTCAAGTATTTTGCGTTTGCTTAACATGTTTTAGCTTACACGAGAACATCTAAAACATTCTATTGAACTTATGTCAAGTATTCTGCATCTCCTTAATATACAAACGCATCGTTTTCATTTTATACCAAGTATTTTCAATCTACATATGCTATATATTTACGTAGCAGTTGTCCTTTCCATATTCAGACCTGTAGTTTTGAGAAAATCATACATATGTATCCTACTAAAATCAACCAAATCAAACAAAATCAAGAACGACAACTCATGCAAAGTGCTAATTTCATGTACAATCTATATGAATTTTATCTAAAAAAGCGCAACATCCAAATGAAAAACTTTGTCTGGTTATATGGTCTGTAACAGATTTTGAATAAGAAATAAAAGTGAATTCGGTGGGTTTTTGGCATGCACGAATCACCTGCTGCTTTTTATAAAGACCGCTACTTAATATGTTTAAAGTTTATATGATAAAGTGTTGTTTCATTCTTTATTCTTGGGCTTCTAGTTTTCATGGTTTTCGTAGATAGCATCAAACCACGAAATCAGGTATTTAACGAAAAAAATTACCTCCTTGGATGAATGTTAATTCAGATTTATTATCGTTGACTTGACAGGGAAGTAAAAGTCATATCGAACGATTGACATCCTAGTAAATTTAATCACATACCATTTGTATATTACTCAAAACATCCTTTTAGGCCTACGTTAGTGCTTATCATACATAAATCGCATGCAGCTAAGAAAGAGTCGAAAACAAAATTAAAAAAAAACTTCTCATCGAGAGGAACGAATTGAATCATTCGCATGGCCATGTTTGTTCATTGCTGTCTTACTGCAAAGTACATTATCGAATCCTAAACGTTATTCGAGTATAAACCTCGAGAACAAATGCACTAAACCAATATGAATCATCTACAGATGAAACCAAGAAATGCGAAACAATAGTATCTTAAAAAGTATAGAAAATAAATACTTAAGTATAAAAATGTTAAGTTTGCAGACTATGAGTAAAGTAAGGTAGTATTATTTTTACATTAATAAGTTCTCATCAAAGTATACAACCCAAAAGTCAGGTGATATTTTATTTTGTTTTTGCTTGATTTATGACTATATTGACGTGGCAAGCTCAAAGACATATACTTAAGATCACATTAAAGATAATTAAACTTCTGTATTTGTATTAGTAGATATTTTGAAATGAATAATATATGTGATGTAATTAATTTACACGTTTCATGTTTCGTTAAGCATATTATATCACCCCTAGTTTTTAGTTGGGTTTATTCTGTTAAAGTTCTTAAATTGTACGGTTTGTTCCTCGTTTGTCAAATAAATTCATCACCTTTATGTTATTGTTATATTGACTTGAAAGGGTTCGTATACTTTTGTTGTTGCCATTGCACACGGAAGGTACTGCAGAACCAAGTCTGGGTATCCAGTATTCCTCTCTTTCCCTGTGTTAGCTTTCACCTAAGTACAGGACTGTTCGTTGGATGGTAACTTTTGTAGAGAGGATTGAATGATCCTGTTTATTAAATTGGATAAACTGTCGGGAATTTGATGGTATTAATCCACGAACGATGACCGCACATTCGATTTTGTAATCTTTCTTGTGTTTCATAGTTTTCCTTTCCTCGTTTGTCTACCCCGGACTTCACTTTTTATGAGTGACTCGGCGGGTGTTTCTAGAAAAATAGAGGACGCTTACCCTACCGGTGCACCTGGTCCATGCTCCCAGTTTTTAGTGGAGTCCGAGTTGCTCATTTGCCTTTGTTACTTTGTATGTATGAATTTAGTTACTTGATGTTGTTTGTTATGTATGTCTGTTTTCCATGTCTCGTCTTTGTCCCTTGATTACATTCCTTTGATGACCTTTTTTTTATTACAGATAAGAATGACATTTGTTTATATTTTTCGATTTGCATTTTGATTTACAAATGTGAAGGCGTTTTACATTTGTTTTGTTTTATCGGCATTGCATGCGTGATACTTTAATCATCACTACACTATCTTATTAGCCTCATTAATTAAAACGTTTTTATACTAAAATTTCATTCAAATTAAATAGTATGAATTCCCTCAAGTCCGACCCATGCTTACTTTATATCTCCGCAAATAAATTACCTACATCACTGAAAAAAAATTACGCTCAATGTTTTGCATGCTAGATAGAACATGAGTTTACAATTATGGTTATAAAAGATATGAAACTTTTCTATTGTATTAGTAGGTATTCGGAAATGAATAATGTATGTGATGTGATTAACTTACATGTTTCAAGTTACGTTGAGCATCTGATAATCACCACTTGTTTTTAGATGGGTTTGTTCTGTTTAAGTTCTGAAATAGTACGGTTGGTTCCTCGCGTAATTTTAATTACCTTGGTCTTCTTATGGAAGCCTGCTCGCCTCCAGAACGTTGTGTTTGATCCCCGGTTGAGTCACACTAAAGACTTAAATTTTGTAGTTAATGCTTCTCCGATAAGCATGCAGTGTATAAGGTGTAGAGTGACAACTCGTTGGATCGGAGTCAAAATAATGTGTCTGACTTGTTGGCATAACTACTTTCGAGCTGTTTTATTTGTGAGCAAGCGCAATTAAACTTTTGTTCATCAAGTTGGACTAGTACAAAGCAGGGTCTGGTTGAGTGGTCACTTGATCACGTCCTAAAATGCATGATATATATGATATAGTAATAAATCAATGAATCAAGTGATCCAAGTTTGATTTTCTCAGTGTTGTCTTGATTTTTCCTCGTTAACAATTTCGGTATTGCAGCTTTATTTGGAACAAAATGACAGTATTTTGAATTATTGTATCATGCATTTCATAGAAATATAAACACATCCTTTGTATGTTTTCATCAAAACAGTACAAACAATAGGTAAAGGCATGTACTTAAATATACACAATTGTTCTTATTGAACATTGCACGTTTTTTATAAGATCCTTTCTATTTAAAAACCCTTTGGGGAAAAATACATTTATAACGAAATTATATAGTGAATATGTGAAATATTGGATATTATTAATTAGTGATTCCCTAACGTACATATGCAAAGTGGTATTTGTTTTGTCAAAACTCTGTTTAAACAACGAGTTAGTCCTTGTATAAGAGTGCCGTTTGAGATACTTTGATACATGCATATGTTTGGATGCAGACATTGAGAATAACTGTACGTGAACATTTCAGACGCTTTCTGGGTTAAGAACCAGATGATAATGCATAATATTTGTATATGTGTTATATATTGTAATAATGTTAAGAATGCAATTACCCTCTAACTTTAAGAATAATGTCATGTTCTTTACAGATGAAATATGTATGTAAAATGATTATGGAAATGAAGTGTTTAATTTAGCAAGTTTGCTTTCATCAGATGATTTATCACTTTACTCACTTTGTTAGGCATACAGAAAATGCATTTTAACAGTAGGTTGAGTTATATTGCAAAAAACACATTTCAATGACAATAAAATGAGTTTATGTTTTGATTAGAACCTATTCTAGGAACTTAAAACATGAAATAGATTGATACGTTTTGCTGCAGCCTTCATAATATAGGACAACTGGAAACTATGGTATATGGTATGCAATGTAGGAGTTTTAGATGTGTTTCAAAGCAAATTTTTGCTTAACATACTGTAAAACTACATTCAAATTTAAATATTTCACGAACTATCACTAAGGCAAGAATAAAGTATGAGTCTGTTAAGCCTTTTGAAGGACATCACTGTATATCTGGTGGCCTTTAACCAGGGATTTCTCTTCAGGAAAATTATTTTTTTTCTCCCATTAATCTGATTGTCATTGATGATATTTTGCATAGCATTATAAGGAAGACTTCTTTTGTATTAAATTGTCAATGGAACATAGATCAATGATAACAAATATATAAAAACCAAACAATCAAGTTTGAATAATAGCGCTAGACGCAAACAAGTTAATTACAGACAACTTATATATACAAAATGTTCGACAAAAATAGTTAATTTTATCAACAACAAAATTCCAAAAAAGCATCAAACCATGTATACGTACAACAATTTGGTAAATTAAATGCTGATGGTTCTTTCGCAATGGTCTTCTATGATACCAACATAGGAACATCTCCAATGTAAGTATGATTTTTCACAAGTTTCTCATAAGTGTCTCTGCAGATGAAATTAAGTGATATAACAATTGTTAATGTTTTTATTTTTGTGATATAAGTATTGCATTTGTTAGGTCATTTGTTGTTATTTCAGAATATTGTCGCCACACATGAGGCACTGATCTCACAACATCACATCGTTTAAGGCACTTTGTCCAAAATAAAAGGTATGTTTTTCATGGTTAAAGATACATAGATAGCTCTAAAAATCATTTGAGTCTCAGTTTTATAAATGCCGAGATATTGATAGTACAATAACTGAAGGAAAAATATACATTGTTAGTCCGGAAACATGTGCAATACATAACGTTTAGTTTCTACCAGCATCGATCCATGATTTCTTTTTGCATCATGCTGCTTTGCTGGCTACCAAACATAAGCGACATAAACAGAAGGATTGATCACACCTAAACATCATTGTTTTTTTTTAAACTTTAGTTTGATTTTTTTTTCGTTACATGTTTGGTTCAATTTTCGAAGTCCCCTGTCAAATATAGCATTAGATCAAATATTTTTTTACCTTGTTTCTCCGTGTGGCTGATTTAGAAATATCGACATTTTTGTTGACAGCAGTAGACCTATGTACAAAAAATGCTGTTGACAGCACAAGAACCATGTACATTTTTGTTTACTGTACAATAAAGATATACAGCATTGAAATAAAATTCTCTTTTTAATCTTAAGTCACCACATTGACTACATTCTCATTATTCATCTAAAGATTTTACAGTATTTCCCAATCCTTATGTATGTGTTTGAAACTAGTATTTAGAAATTTAGAAGCATGAAACTATGCATTTGATAAGGTAATACCAAGCACTGAATTGCTATTTGATCAAAACTTTTTTGGAAATCAATTTTGATTTAAAAAAAAAACGATCCTGAAATTTAGCGGTAAAAATGAAACTAATAATAATATATGTCTTTTTTAAAGAACAAACATATAATCGACTTATGATTACCTATCGCCATATAACGCATTTAAGCATGGCGCAAAGGGATCATTTGTCCTGCACAATCATAATAACCTGGCATGCACGGAATAAAATTCTCACAACTATTTTTCTAACGTAAAATATTGTCTTTAAGTGTTACTTCAAAATAAGTAATATGTTATAAAAATGCACATCGGTTCAAACGAAAGTTTGAAAAAAAATGCACGTGATTTTGAATGGAGTTAACAGTAAACTTCAGATCGGGGCCTTTATTTCGATGACTTCATATTATACTTTTGTAATCATGTGAATGATTTAACGCAACATTATCCGATTGTAAGCCCACGTATGATTCGAGTTATTTTCGAGAAAGGCCCGTCTGCAGCGGTTAGTAAGAGAAGAAAGTAGGCCGGTATGCAATTGACTCCGGTCATGGGAAAATATAATTTACCTGAAAAAAAAGTGTCGTGTGGGAAAATGTTCCCGCCAAAAGTGCCCCTATATACTAAGCGAATTGTTTTAAGACCAAATTAAAAAGATTACAAAGATAATACACATGTAGCATCGCCTTTTGCACATTATTTGGCTGGACTGCTACTTATTTCTTTTACTTGTCTACATGTAACAGTTAGTATTGAAGTGTATGCTGTTTTTTTAATTTTTAAGGGCGACATACCAGTCTCTATAATGCCATATGACCTTCCGTACAATTGACTAATTGTTAATTATGAGAGACGCTTTATAATGTTAGTAAAGGCAAATAAATGAAGAAATAAAGTGACCGAATAAGTCATAAAATTCAATTTGCTAAAGCCTCTTTCGTCATGATATTATTATTAAATAAGAACAGGTCCCCTTATGTCTACGTCCTGATATGTGGAGAAATGTCAACATGCGGTTGTTCTCCATTTGCAGACCAAAATATTTGCATGTTGTGTACTTTATATGAGCAGTGGGAAGAAAAAATCAATACATATTTATTATCAGATATTCCTGAAAAACATCATTGATGATATTTTGCAGTATGCAATCCATCGACCTACTGAGATGGATAATAAGACCAAAACAAAAAAGAAACGTTTATAATGCCAAAGTGTAATCAAGGGTACCAGGATTCGAGCAAACATTATAAGAATATAGTCCAACACAGAATTACACAACAAAGAACAGGAAATAACGAAAACAATACGTACAAAGAAAAATCACATCAAAATTCATCAATTATTTTCCAACCGATTTCGTTACCTTTCTGGAGACAGGCAACGAAATCAAGATCCTATTTTTTGCAGGTAAATATTTGAATAAAGGGAAATAATCAATTAATACGAACTGATACACTCTAGACAACAGTCAAAAGGAATAGTCCTGATTTTGCACAGACATTTACGAGGGAATTTTTTATGGCCATGTATGTTTACAGATTGTTCATCGTTTTCAGCACACGATGCATATCTGATTTTATGAATATAAATTACTATTTGATTTATAAGGACAATTGAATATAATGTTCGCAGGTCCATAGCAGACATGGCCATTGACCAAGTTTTGAATGTCTTGCCATCATTATTTCGTCAAGTGATTTAATGATACTATTAATACTGAATGTTGTAAAACTACAAATAATTGGCCCGATAAAACTTCTGTGACTTTTATTGGTTTGTTCTCGCCACTTCCGTAATATTTCCTGCGGTAATATACAAATAATTGTCACTGGCTGATTTCTGACTTCGTGAATCTTCAGAGTTAAAAAATGCATTATTTAATCGAAAGCAGTGATTTTTGTTATGTTCCTGTAAAAAAATATGACTATATTTTACATACGCTACAAGTTTTGTTTTGTTTTGTTTTGTTTTTTTTCATTTTGGGACTTTCTGCCACCAAAGAGTCAAATCGCTTTCGAACATCAGTCACCAATTACAACATTTGAATTATATTTTTGAAGAACAGCATTATCAGGAAAATCTATAGAATAAATATGATATGTAAGTAGTAATCAGAAATTCTAAACAATGAATATTCGTTCAAAGACCGCTTTAAGATTTACTTTCGGTAAATCGTGGAATTTTTTGGCCATATTTCGTCAAAATAAAAATCCTTGCAGTAAAACATGTATAACAAGTAGACGAGTGTATGGTAAAATAAATAATGCATTCAGTCATATTTTTAATAATACTAGTTCAATATATAGTGTATGCAATGTTTCGTGCATTGGTGTTGATGATTTTTCCTTGTGTCTTCACGTTTGTGTTTTAATTTCATTTCATAATTTACTAGTTTTCTGGAAATGAAATGCCCTAAAAGCAATTTTTAAAATTGTCTTTCTTGAAATCTCTGATTAGTAATTCAAATGATAACAGTAGGCAATACAAACAAACACACACACACACACACACCAGATGTGCTGACCTTTTCGAAAATAAATGCTGCGGTTAGAAACTGCAGGGAGTAAACAGATTAAAATCCATCTTGCATTTGATGGTGTTCAATTGAATATCAATAATTTCACAATAATTGCTTTTTTTTACTTTTAAACAAACGTACTTGAGAACTCGAAGAGTGTTATATCTATGTTTGTGATTAAAGGTTTCCTGATGTTAACGCTTGAAATTAATATAAGTAAGCGACATAAAATCCAGAATGCCTAAGTGCTTGCATAATGACTTCTGATGTTAATGTTCAGAAATATATACAACAATCCTATAATAAGTTTCAATATTGTTGTTGTCAAGGGTGGATCCAAAAGTGTGGCGACAGCTCGACCTGTGCTCAAAATTTTGGTTGACTATATAATTAACAACTGGAGATTAGTAGAGGGGAATCTCAAAGTGTAATCGGTGATCCCTTTTTCGACATTTCCTGATCCGCCACTGGTTGTTGTTTTGAATGAATGAAAATACTTGTGAATGTCAATCTCTGATTACGAGATATGTGTGAGTATTCTAGATTTCAAACCGATTTCATGTATGTTTTATTCATCTTCAAAAACATGAAACTATCTTCAGTTAAAAGTGCTTCATACACTGATCATCATTTTGGCAGTAACACATTTCGTCACATTTTTTCAAATAATCACATAGAAAAAAGTTTTGGCGCTTTAATTCAGTATTTCTGTCGCCTTTTAACCGTCACTGCTAAATAATTACTAAAATGCTAACCTTATTAACACAATTACTCAACTTCAGTGCGGAAAGATACTTCTCTAGTTTGACAGGTACTGCCTCATTAGTACCAAAATACCACTAAAATTCGAGCGAATCTTCAATCAATATTGTCATTTAGGTAGCTTACCGAAATTTAAACTCATGTGGTGTATAATTTAATGACAATATACTGATTTTCTAGGGTAATGAGTCGCCAATAAAGTATAAGGAATCTCTGATACTTTGAAATTGAAGTTTTTACCTCTTAGCATGTCAGAGTGGTAATTTTCTCTTGTGTTTAACGAATTTACACACATTAAACAATACTTTAGAATTATTTAAACTTTAAGACATGTACAGTGACACCTGTTCCGTTAACTAAGTTTTGAAACTTATTTAATCTGAGATGAAGGGTCTTATAAGGTGTCCAGCTTAGACAGGATTATGGTATACCCAGGGCTCGGTGTGTTTTAATTTGTGTATTTGTTAAGGTTTTACTTTTATTGGAGAACTCTTTAAAACGTCCATCCTTGTACAAACAATACTGGCATATTTCTTGAGTATGTTTGTGTAAAGCCATTCATATTCTGGATTTGGTATTTTGTATCATTGTTTCACTTTAAAGACTCTTGCGTATGACAGATTTAAAAAATTTGCACTGATTAATTTTCGATCATAGTGACATAGTGATTTAGAGCAACACAAATAACAAACAACACTTATAAGAGATGCAAAAAACATAATAAAGAAGTAATGCTTTCAAACAAAGAGGGAGACTAAATTTAGGGCAATGAATCAAACCTAACCACAGAGCAACATTGGAACAGACAAGGTAACAACGAAATTGTTTAAACATCGCTAAGTACTGACAAAACTAAACGTTTATGTATGTAACAAGTTGAAATTTACTCCATAATAAAATGCGTATCGTTTTAAACAGGAATTATGAAACTCTCTGGAAACAATAATTTTAAATATTATATTATTGTATAACTTCTTATTCTTCCGTGTACTGGTTTAATTAGAGTATTACAATAATAATCGTTTTGAGACTGAAGGGAATTGTGTAACTCTTCGTCTATTATTAATCATTATGTTATCTATAAATATCTTATATTACCGATGATTTTCTTCTTAGAAATCTTCCTTTTATTTTTTGTGTTTGATATAAAGATTTCATGTCTCTGATTTATACTTGCAGCCATATTCAGTTTTTCTTTCTATCATTTCTAGACAAGGAAGTGAATAGCTATTGGATAGTTGTTATACCGTTATTTAAATAAATATAAAACAACGTTTATGAACCATTTTTTTAGAAATATTGGAGGATGCTTTATACATAGTTATCATTACCATACAATAATTTTAACAAACAAAAATTATAGAATCACAATCACAATATTAAGGAGAGTTTCTAGATTTATCCTTTTATGTCATAATTATAGCATACACTGACAATAACAAAATATTTAATCAAAAATAGTTATTCATTACTTAGTTGCTATCTCGTTAGCTTTGCATGAGAGCATTCTATTTTTAGATAAGGATTGATAATTTTTTG
This sequence comes from Perna viridis, assembly GCA_037379345.1. Lineage (NCBI taxonomy): Eukaryota > Metazoa > Mollusca > Bivalvia > Mytilida > Mytilidae > Perna > Perna viridis. The sequence goes on along the minus strand of CM074517.1, from coordinate 32,502,529 downwards.
TTGTATTTCTCTACCAAATACTGCAGGATATAAATATACTAAACAAACTGAAGTCTGGACAGATTCATGTCAGTTATGTCTCTGTTGGAATATGTCGTTATGGTTATTTCATGTTTGTGTGTGTGTGTGTGTCTATTTGCCTGTCCAGCCATTATCCTTAATAAATATTAAAAAAAACGAATTTTGGATCCCTTTATACATTTTCAGCTATGGATTATTTCTTTTTTTTAAATTTTAGGAACTTACTAGACTTAAATTGCTTACATAACACAAGTTAATCAAATATTTATATTTTCATTATCAGACATACCTGTCCTGGTGTTAAATGTGATAATTTTATATAACCAAAATGAAATATGTTGTTTTTTTATAATGAAATTATTTACTTTTGTCTATGTTAATATTTTATGTTACATTGTCTCTTATACATAGTTATTCAGCTGTTGCAAATATCTTGTTCGATTAGATGTACATATTTCAGACTTTTTCAGCATTTACAGATTATGACCGTTTATATTGGAGAATGATTTACGACAAAGACGGAATCGATAATTTAAACAAATGAATATACTGAAACAGCGACTCATCAGAGGCTAACGACTACATGCAATGGATTAAAATTCGTCTGTGCTACAGGAAATAGTCTTGTGTCATAGAATTTGGTTTCACTTATTGGGTATACTTAGTTGTTGGAGCAGACAAAATTGGTCAAACGTTATGTATTGCTACGTATAGTCACGTCAAAACTCTTTCTGGCCTGTGGAAAGTGTACGGTTTTGACTTGTGTTCGGTTTATTCATGTTTAAAATACACTTAATATGTTATAGAGATGTATCCGGTTTAGAAAGGTTTTTGGTATAGCAAGGTTTCGGTTTATACAGGTTTAACTTCATGTACTTCCTTACAAAACATGGTTAAAGCAATGAAATATAAGATGATTGTTTAGTTTGCACTTGGGCTTTATCTACTCGAAAATTAAAATGAAGTAAAGACATTAAGCACCCACACTTGAACAAATCCAAACAGATAAAAATTCAAATCCATAACAACAAACTTTCATATGTATACTGAATATCGCAAGTCAAATTCAGTGTCACACACCGTATCGACCTCGGACTTTTATATTTGTATATCAGCAATTTACTAGTGCTGCGAAAGATGATGTAGGTTAAGAGTTGATACTGCATGTGACAAAATGTGACTTGTTCGGATTTGATTTAAGTCTCGGGTGCAATATATTTTATGCAATGTAGGTCTTTGATAAAGTTTACAATTTATTGTCTTTTGCAGTTCTCAATGCTAAAAACATTTTAATGACACGTTGAGTACATGTCAACATGCAGATTTTAAATTGTGATCATATAACCAAAATACATACATAAAGTTGTGGCAGGAAATTTTAGCCGACGGATGTAAATAGCTAAAAAAGTAGCAACACTTTATTTTTACTGCAAACGCAAACACGTGGTGAGAATGGAAATTAGTTGTGTTGATATATTTTAAAAGTAGAGGCATTGAAGACGTTGAGAGGGCAGTACTATTTGAAAAATGTTTCGAAAAGATTTGCGGTTTCCATGGTTGCTTCTTTTATTTTGTTGTTTCTTTCAATTAAAAAAATCGTAGCATCTTGTTCAGCATTTGTTATTTCATCTGCTTGATTTTGATATGCTTCAGCATATAAGAATAATAAAGGGAACCAAGGCTATAGCGGTAATTAAAAGAATGCAATCCAGGGACAAAGACCAGACATGGAAAACAGATATACACAACAAAGAACATAAAGTAACTAAAATCATACATACAAAATAACAAAAGCAAATGAGCAACTCGGACTTCACTAAAAACTGGGACCAGGTGCACCGGCGGGGGAAGCGTCCTCTGCTTTTCTAGAAACACCCGCCGAGTTGCTCATAAAAAGTAAATTCCGGGGCAGACAAACGAGGAAAGGAAAACTATATGACCCGTTGAATAAATCAGTTTTCATGGTGCAGATAGGTACACCATAACGATCCACGAGTCCATGATGACGACCATAAAACTTCTGTAGTGATGACTTCAATCTTGTAGCAACATAATCCTATTCCAGAAGCCTATTTGTTAGAGTTGTAGCGCGATACAAAAAGTCTGCGTAGTTTCGGCAAGCTCTGACATAACGTATGAGTTGTGATATGAAAACTCCATGCATAGGTGCGGAAGGGATGTTGCCAGAGATGAAAGGAAAATTGACAATTTTGAATGAAAAGTTATCACGTTTGTCGTAAAGTATAGTCAATAGTTTTCTTTTACCATCGATTTCTAAATATAGGTCAAGATATGAGGCTGACTTCACAGTGTCTGTAGTATCCTTTATCTCAAGTTTTTTGGAGTAGATACGATGTATCAAATCCCCGAAATTAGGATTGTTTAAAGATAATACGTCATACATATAGCGGTAACTGAGATTAAAGGATCTAGCCAAACGTTATTCTTTCTTTCGGATCAGATCAGCTAGCTGTAAAGACAGCCTCATAAGAGTGAAGGAATATGTCAGCAAGTAAAGGAACACAATTTGTTCCAATTGGAATGCCGACCGTTTGTTGAAAAACACGTCCTTCACACTGGACAAATATGATGTCGTTTAAAAATTTCAGCATTTTGAAAACATCTTCCATTGTATATTTTAAAGATGATTTGGAATTATTTCTAACAAAGTATGAGTAACCTCACAAAGTAAGATCGGGATAGCTCTTATTACATAATAGACAGGCACGTTAAATCTCGTACATTCTGTTATGCCTAGAGATTCAGAGTTTTACATTTGCTATTGGTTAAGCAAGAAATGTGTAGCACGAATTTTATATTCGCTATATAATTGTTACCTAATTTGGTTACTAGATATTTAAGGATGTAGACCTAGGGTAAGGGAACTTACTATTGAAATCAGTGACATGTATGTATCATATTCAATTTCACCAAAGTCTATTAAGCTTTCAATTGAAACAGAATGAAATCAGTCCGATTTACTTTGAAGCTTACATGAGATTGATGTAAAATGCTGAATACAAACGGCCCCGTGTAGGTCCGGGTGTCTGCAGCAGCGCTAAGCTTGTCGTAAAAGGCGACTAAATAGTGCTCAGAACCCTAGCCGGGGGCTAGGGCGCTCTGCCCACAGAGTAACTGGGATGTGTGCCCCAGGTAGTGGAATGGGGTACCCCTGGCGTGTTACATGCTGGGATTGTCAGGCTATAATACGGAAAACCTGACCGCAAACCATAGTGGTACACCATGTTTGGAAAGATGCCACGTTCCTTGCACGTTAAAGAACCGTATTGTGGTATTCTCACGGAGTAGGAACCATAGGGCTCCTACACAGGAGGCTAAATTGCCCGACCCTACCCACCTCTCCCTATTTCCAATGGCAATCAAAATTTGTCGATCCCATTGTCCTTGTGTCCCATCCCTTTTTCATTTCATCATCATTTCATGTTCATTTTATCATCAATTTCATGTTCATCGTCTGAACATAGCTGAAATATTGCTGCTCGGACGTTAAACCCCAACAAACAAACTGAATACAGTTCCAATAATTCATTTTATTCTTACCATACATTTCTTTGAAAAGATGATTTTGTAATTTTTTATGAATGAAATTCATTTAAAACAAAAATTGTCATGTGCCACCTTCTTCTCGGGGCGTCTATGGACACCGATTTAATAATAAATGTTTTATTTTGCACAGGCTTAAGGCCGTTGAAACGCTGGACATATATATTTTGTATATAATTTTTTACAGAAGTGTTTTGTTTCTTTAATAAGTAATAATGATATTTGTACTTGTAGCTCAGCTTTATACATGCATATATGCTCATGAGTGATAACTCAGACATTTTTTTTCTATTGAGAGTTGAAGCTGTCTAATACCATAAAGTAGAAACTTATAAAAATAATGTATTTTTGTGTTAGGTATTTCTTTGACATTACAGATCACAGATGCCTAAGTATAAGTAACGTCACTGGATATTTAATTGTTCATGCAAAGGAAATACAACATTCTGATATATAGTTTATTCTCTTATCGAGTGTTTACACAGAAAGAATGCAGAAATAAACATTAGTAATTACATTTCTGTGAATAAAAGTCATTTCATCTATCACAAATACAACTCCGCAGAATATATTATTTTGATACACTTGACTACCTTGCCAGTCTTGTAATTCCTAAACAAATGAAGGCGTATAGCTAGAGTGGTACTGAAAGCTGTCCATTTCATAATAAACCCAATATTTTTGACCCCTAATAGATTTTGGACTTACAGTTGTTTCCACATCGCGTAAGAAATATTCAACTACTTTGTTTTCATTCTTTAAATGCTATTCCCTTTATGATGTTATTCTTCTTGGTTCTGGTTTGGTCAACTTAAACAATCCTAGTTCTAATTTTATCAATGTAAATGAATCTTACTTCTGAAGTTGTCAATTATAAAGAATCTTATTTTTGATTTCGTCATTTGTAAAGAATCTTAATTCTGATGTAGTTCTTCTTTCGTCAACTTTTTAGAATCTTTTAAATCGATGTCATGAACACATCCGTATTACCAATTTGAAAATTCATAATTCAGATACCGACTTTAAATTATTTCTTATTTACTTCGATTGTGTCAATAAGTTAGAAGCCTATAATCGTAGACTATGTTAACCTACTGAATGAGCCCAATTCAATGTGACGTTAAGTTTTTGATATGAAAACCAAAGCAAAACAAAACAAACTGTGTACTCCCCCAGTTATGTTTTAGATTATTTCCTTTTTATCAACATACATAACCAATCGTCTTTAACAAATAGTCATTTAAACAAACAGAAAAACTTAAGAGTGTGGAAATGTTCATTGTTTCCAAAAAGGAAATTGGAAATCCATAAAGTTTTGATCATATTAAAACTATTGCTTTTTTGTCATTAGATGATCATTAGCAGTAGGTTTATTGTCTGGTGAACAGTATAGTGTAAATGTGATATTAATCTGAAGCACCGAGATTTGTCTATATCAAATGACCTTAGATCGTGTGTGCTAATTTTGACCACGTCCTCAAGTTACATGATCAACACAACAAAGAATATTACATTTATATGGTGTTTACCAAAATACTTCCCTTATTTTCAGTTTTTATGTGTAAATTTCATTCGGTTTGCTACATTATGAATGATGTGGTCTTTGTTTCCGATGTTCATGCAAAACACGAAGGAGTTGACTTTCACTTTACATTAGAGCATATTTCGTCATGAAAAAACATATACAGGTGGGTCATATTTGGTTGATTGAGTCTTTATGTTGTTATCACATGATACATAGGTATAATACTCAAAAACATCTCTTAGAAAGTATACTTTATGTAAAAAATGACCTTTGCTTATGATGTTAAATATGTATATTTACCTTGCTGCAAAATATTGTTGCCAAGATTGTTAAGTAAGTTCACTGCAAGAAGTTATCAGTAAATGTCGATGTTACTTAATGTTGACGTTTTCTCCACTGAGACGCACAATTAAAATCGTCTCATGGAGTCATTATAAAATTTGAAATAGGCATGTTTCAAAACAGTTTGTTTATTATGCTGCATGTACATGCGTACTTTAGGATATTTCAATTATCAAAATGTTTTAAAAAAAAAGAAAATACCGCAGAGCATCTCATAAAAGATATCATTCATGATCGTCAAGTGCGCGAATATCACAGAGGTGACATGATTCAATTATATTACAAAATATCAAGTTACAATAATAAAACGCATTTAGGAATAAACTGGTTATTTTTTATTATTTTGTTTTCAAATCATATGCAACATTACCACACCATGTCTTGCATTCGTCCTTGTGAAGCAAATTCTAAACACAACAGCAGTTTTGCAGAAGCATACGATTGCTTTTGACAATGTTATTTGTATTATAAAATCACCCTGTCTCCTTGAACTGTTTAACAAAAGTACAAAATAGTAGAAAAAAGGCATGAAAGTAAGATAGTAACAGTATTTTAAAATTGAAGTTACAATCATTTAACATGTATCCTCATACGGACAATACTCACTTGTCATATTACATGTGCCGCTGGTGGAACAGAATATGCTTACCCTTCTAGAGCACCAGATGTCACTCATGTTTTTTATTTCCTGTGTTCACGTATTCGCCATGTTTTGGAGTTTTTGACGTACTTGGTTTATCCCACTGCTGATCATGACTCTTCAGTATGTTTTCCGATATTGGTTGAAACTGTACAAATGTTTGTGTATTTAATGTCTATAGTGGTTTGTAGGAACTCCGCTTTCCAGGAATCCATCACCTCTGTCCCAATTATAAAAATATATACTAGTATAAAGAAACGGGCTGTTTAAGTGACGACCATTTGATTCGGGGCGAGGTGGGAGCTGGAATTTTTTTTTTAAATAAATATTTTATCCCTGAAATAAATATTCTGACCTATAATTCCTACAAAATGAATTAATTGTCTTACCTTAGTCCAGATACTTTATACAGTGAAAGAGAAATAAATAACCTTGCCCCAATGTCGTGAAATATGTGATTATGCAAATGGGAAAAAAAATTAAAAACGAGAGTTTTATAAACAGAAGGTAATATTTTGTGTGTCTAGATGCTACAAGTTGCTAATTGTGTTCCTTCTTTTGAATCAGTTATAAAATGAGCCGCATAATAGCGAAATAGCATGTCAGCGAGTAGAGTAGTATAGCACAATTCGTTACGATTGTTATAAAAGGCTATTGCGGTACCTCGAGATTGAGGACTTCAAGGCTAAACCACCTGACTGTTCTTGCAAAAACTCTTTATTCAAATATGGTCCTTCCGGAGATTTGTCAATCATCGAAAACGAATCTCTGTGTAATATCCTTTCTAAAGGTTCCAAGTACCGTGAACCGCGCTCCATAAATTGGAATTATAACTTTAAAGTTCTTATGGATGCCGTGGAGGATTACGCAAGAAAATGGATAAAACGACAAGAAGAAGACATTGATTCTCTGTCAGACAGGTTAACGGCCGTGAGGTCCTTAATTTTGAAACGAATGGAAGTTTTAAGTAGGTCAATGAGTGCCAATGCTACATCAGTTTTCAAAGACCTTGATGTAGCAAAAAACATTGTCTACTATACATCACAAATATGTTGTCGAACCAGCAGACAAAGCCCAAAACAACATTGTTTTTGTCTGCAAAACGTTTTACATCCAATGTTTATTATCAGAGGTAGACGTAGAAAATAATAGCAGTGATAAGACCTATACTGCTACCACACTCTCGAAAGAAAAAATGGTGGAAAACCATAAATCTGTGCTATCCTCTTTTGGTCTCTCTACCAAAGACGATGACTGATTTACCGTCTATGTACTGGATTCCTAAACTCCACAAGAATCAAGGAAAACTTTACATAGCTGAATCTGCAAAATGTACCAAACAAAACTTTTAACTTCTATACTCACAGCTGTCAAAGAGGGTTTGCAGTCCTACCACAACACTTGTTACTCCCGTAGTGGTATTAATTCAATGTTGATCATAAAAAATTCGAAAGATCTTTTGAAGACAATGAGTTCAAGACTATTATCAGAATATAATAGCGTTAAAACCTATGCTTTTTCAACACTGTATACTTCTATTCCACATACTCAGTTAAAATCCCGTCATAAAAACATTATACATCGTCGTTGTTCAAAAAAAGATGGTACACCTTGATACAAATATATAGTTCTTGGTAGAGATTCCCCATACTTTGTAAGAAATAATTCCAAATCATCTTCCAAATCTACAGAAGATGTTTACAAAATGCTGGAATTTTTAATCGACAACATATTTGTTCAGTGTGACGGCCGCGTTTTTCAACAAACGGTCAACAATCCAATGGGAAAAAATTTACTTGCTGACCTATTCCTTCACTCTTATGAAGCTGACTTTATAGCTGATCTGATCCGAAAGATAGAATATAATTTAGCTAGATCCTTTAATCTCAGTTTCCGTTATATATATGACGTATTATCTTTAAACAATCCTAACTTTGATACATAGCATCTACTCCAAAGAACTTGAGACAAAGGATAAAACAGCCACTGTGAAGTCAGCTTCGTATCTTGACCTACACTTAGAAATCGACGGTAAAGGAAAACTATTGACCAACTTTTACGACAAACGTGATGACTTTTCATTCAAAATTGTCAACTTTCCTTTCATCTGTGGCAGCATCCCTTCAGCACCTGCGTATGGATTGTTCATATCACAACTCTTACGTTATGCCAGAGCTTGCCGAAACTACGCAGACTTTTTGTATCGCGCTTGAATTCTAACTAATAGCTTCTGAAACAGGGTTATGTTGCTACAAGATTGAAGTCATTACTACAGAAGTTTTATGGCCGTCATCATGAACTCGTGGATCGTCACGGTGTATCTATCTGCGCCATGAAAACTAATTTGTTCAACGTGTCATAGTTTTCCTTTCCTCTTTCGTCTACCCCGGACTTAACTTTTTATGAGCAACTCGGAGGATGTTTCTAGAAAAGCAGAGGACGCTTACCCTACCGGTGCACCTGGTCCATGCTCCCAGTTTTTAGTGGAGTCGGAGTTGCTCATTTGATTTTGTTACTTTGTATGTATGATTTTAGTTACTATATGTTATTTGTTGTGTATGTCTGTTTTCCATGTCTGGTCTTTGTCCCTGGATTACATTCTTTTAATTACCGCTATAACCTTGGTTCCCTTGATTACTCTATGAAATAAAATAACGGCCACTTTATTTAACAAATATGCTATCGAGAAAAAAAATCAGAAGCAAGACAACGTCTTCTTCAGTACAGTTAGAAGAAAACTTTAAATAACTTTCTTATCAAGAATATCTACCAAGTAATACGTATTTTTCTATTGTTTAATCTTACAACGACATAAAGGTTTTGGGTGGGGGTTAAAACAGAGAATAGGGAAAGAAGTTTAAATAATTGAAAAATAATAGGTCTTGACTCTTTCATATTCCGATGATACTCTCTCATTGAAGGTTTCCAGAAGATTTTTTTATCTCGAATTTTCAGGATCCACATTGAACTCATACTACGACGGGAGTAACAAGTGTCGTGTTAAGACCGCATCCTCTTTAAAGCTTTAATTATGGGTATTCTTTATTTCGAGATAGGCTAGGTAGTGCATTTTGCAGATCCATCTATAAAGCCTTGTTCGTATGAATTCTTGAAGAGCTTCTGAATCTAATACATGGTTCGGGGAATCAAAAGAACCAAAATTTTAAGGAGAATTGAAAGAATATATTCCATGAACAAAGACAAGACAATGAAAACAGACACACACAACAAAGGACATGAAATAACCAAAATAATACGTACAAAGGGACAAAAATAAATGAACAACCCGCACTTCACTTAAATCTGGGAGCATGGACCAGGTACAAAGGTAGTGTAAACCTCTAGAAACATCTGTCGCGTTGCTCATAAAATGTTACGTCCGGGATAAACGAAAGAGAACAGGAAAACAGGACGCAGTGAACAAATCGGTTCTTGTGGTGCAGATAGATACCCAATAATGGTCTATCAGTTCATGATGAGGAACATAAAAGGTCTGAAGTGATGACTGAAATTTTTGTAGCAACATAACCGTGTCGCAGAAACTTAGTTGTAAGAAGTCGTGTGCGGTACAAATTTGAATACTATCTAGTTACGACAAGCTGTGGCATAACATATGAGTACATTGATACGCAGGAGCTGAAGACATATTGACACAAATGAAAGGAAAGTAAACGATACAGAATGAAAAGTCATCGAGTCTGTCGTATACTTGAGTCATGAGTTTTCCTTTTTTATCGATCTCTAAGTGTAAGTCAAAATATAAGACTGAATTAATAGTGTCTGTAGTGTCCTTAATCTTAATGTTCGTTTGGGTTGATGCAATGTATAATGCCCCGAAACCAGAGTTGTTTGAAGAAAAAACGTCATCTATATTGCGGAAATTAAGATCAAAGGATCTGGATTAATGGGGTTCCTTATTCTTGAACTGATCGGCTATAAAGTTAGCCTAAATAGGTAGAAGGAAAAGTTCAGCGAGTAGGGGAGCACAAATTGTTTCCGTTGCTGTGCTGATTGTCTGTTGATAAACGTGTCCAACACACTCGATAAAAAAGTGTTGAGAAAAAAATCTGCATTTTGATACATCTACTCAGAATATTTTTGATGATTATTTGGACTTGCCTTTTACAAAGTATGAGGAGTCTCTGCGAAGTACTGCGTATTTGTAGCTAGGTGAACCGTCTTTTCCGAAGTAATGTCGATTTTATGCTTTTGGGTCGGGAACTCAACTGAATATTGGAAATAGTAGTACTGACGCCATTTTTATCTGATAATAATCTAGCATTGAGGATCCAGAAAATCTTTCGAATTTTTCAGGATTATCATTGAAAATCATAATCATCGCCTTTTGTAGAGACCAAAAGACCAGAAAGTATAAAACAGATTTGTTTGTATAAAATCTTCTTTAAAGTGTGTGGTAGTAGTAGAAGCCTCATTACTGGTAGTATATTCTACATCCACCTTCAATAATAAACATTTGATGTAATGCGACTCGCAAATAAAAAAAACTGTTTTGAGATTTGTCTACTGGTACTGGTTCAACAAAATGATTAATGACGGCTTTCACCCACTCTGACAACGTCAAAAAACAACATTTGTTTTAAGGATTTTCTTTGACATTATGAAGGCGAATATCGTTAATGGGCTCTCATGTATACATTGTTTGTTATACTAGTATGAAATATGAAAATGAAAGAATTTAATTTCACAATTTAATCGGTCAATCCTACTTTCTGATACCCTGATATTCTCACTAATTACCAAATTATAAAACGAGATGCACCCATGAAATACTGGTATTTGTTTTAAATCATGAACGACATGCATTCGTCTTGACACTGTACAACAAACTTTATTTCATTTATTTATTTATTTATTTATTTATTTGTTTGTTTTGTTTGTATTTGCTTTATTTTGTTTATATTAATTTAATTTTTTATTGTTCTCAAGTTTGGCATGTACTGTCATATGTTCTCAAATTTCATATACATGTACATATACAAAACCATATACAAATACAACACGACATATGTAAGTTCAATCGTGTTTGTTATTGCTATTTTCATTTTATCACATTATAAAGGTTTGGCAGGTATATACAGTGTTAGTATATTCATCTGTGTTGAACAATTTCTTTTACGTGGTACGAGTTCTTACATGAACAGAGTATACAAACCTGGTTGCATGCATCATCATAAATTTTATTCTTTACTAGGTATTTACTTAAAAAAAACACTTTTTTCTCCTTCAAAATGATATTAATATTCATTTGCTTCCATATTGAAAATAAATATTCACCTGTACTAATGATACATTGATAATCATATAGCCATACGGAATATTATTTCTTTCACGCCATTTTTTTCCACTGTACAATATCGGGAAAATGAGTGAGTTTAAACCATACTAAGGAGAAATGATCTTTTTCGTCTTTCATTTTCTTTTCGTTTTCTTTTTTTATTGTAATTGTATTCTATTTTTTCTAATAAAAAAAATTGTGTGAAAGCTAAAACGTCTAAAAAATCAAACACCAAAATCAATTAAAAAACATTTTCTTTGAAAAAAAACAGTTAATACGCGTAAATGGCACATTGAGATGACATATTTGTAATCAATTATATATTTAATCACTGGGCAAAAATGAATTCTTCCGACGGTGTTAAGTATATGTTCTTATATACGGTGGACTCTTTTGCTATTCACTTTTACCACGAAAAGTATCTGACGTTTGTATAAGAACGATCTATATCAAACGTTTTTTCTCCCAATGCCACCACAAATAAATGAATAATAGAACACATTAAAAGAACATTAAAGTTTTTGACATAATAAATTTCAGATAAAGTAATAATGTGTTCCCTTCAAAATGTGTGAAAATAATCAACCGTCATATGTTATCAAGTGTACAGTTTTTTCACCTGTTCTTGTTTTTGTTTTAACAGATTATTGATGTTCAAAAGTGAAAAGGATAGTCATCTTCTACTTGAATAAGACTTCAACTATCACATATGGTTTTCATAAAATAAAAATTAAAACTAATATCCAGAAGGTGCAGCAGGCACCATATTGCATTAAATTTCAGTTGATTACGTAATTGGCCGCGAACAAAGTTATCACTGCCGTTAATAAGAGCTTAATTCAATTAAATCTTGATTGGTTTGAAATTACACTGATTATGAAGGATATTCATCATTACTGCGAACATTATTGGCGTAGTGACAGCAATACAAAAGTGTTTTGCTTTATAAAGCTGTCTGTTAATATCAGAGAATAATTAATGTAATTATCGTTCATTAAATTGTCAATAAAATATGTTTTGCTTTTGCTAAGATTAAAGTATTTGAAGACCGTGAATAATGAATTATTATCTTTTGTTGGTAAAATGTAAAGAAAAAATGTAATATCTTATTTATTAACACTGATTTATCATAATGAACTGATCATGACAGCTCAATAAGAGTAATGTCAGTTAAGGGTTCAAAAACGTCTTGATGCAATGACTTGAAGTGAAAATGTTTGTGCATTATTTATGAAACTCTTTCACAGAAATATTGTCAACTTGTAACGTGTTTTATAAGAAAATTAAAAAATATATATATCTACATAATTCAAAAAAACACACACACAAAAAATAATAATGATAAAAAAAACAATAAATGCAAATGTCGTATATTAATGCAAAAACCATTTAGGTTCATGGTTTCATTATTTCACACAACAGCTTATATTGAAGTTATATTACTGAGTTACATTCGGAATGTGTAATGTAAAATACTTATGTTGGTGCAATGTGTATTATTCAGAAAACAGATTTAAAAACTCTTATAACCTGTTGGATTCAATTATGGCGATCGAGTGCCTCGTAAAATTTGAAATTAAAGGTCATTTTGTTCTCTTATTATATTGCATTCTTTTGCAAATGCAGCAAGTATTATCTGAACAATCAAACGCGAGTTTGAGATTAAGGTTGTATTTATAATACATGTAAAGTTTAATACCATTTTCGCCATTTTCCCATTATCGCTACCACATTTGTGACTAATATATCATGTTTGTCTTTCAAAATGAAAGCTTGGTTATCAAAACAATATTAGATAATTCAACTTTGGTCATAACTTCTTAATTTAGGAAAAAGTAATCTAACCAAATAATACAATCAAGTCATATGTCTTCATAATTACCTTATTTTGTGATATTAAAATCAATTTAAACCCGTAATAATTTTGTTTTACAAACTTTACGTTTTGTAAAAAAGTTCAAATTACAGTCATTTGATGAGCATTTTTTTGTGGGTTTTCTTTCAAAGAAGTTAATTATTTTAATAAAAATAAGTGGCAAAAATGAGTTCTCCTTGCAAAGTAAAAACGTTGGTATACATTTTTTGCACATGTTGTTTCATATCTTTCATCTCTGGATACAGTAAGAAGTGAGGTATGCTCATTAAATACCAGTCCATATACTATTCAGGCACTGCCAGTGGTAGAGGTGATTTATGGTGTAGGCAAACCCAGCGAAAAAAACGACGCTTTTCCGGTCCAGAGATGCTATATATTTACGTAACGATAGTCCCTTCAGTATTAAGATTCGCATTTTTTAGAAATTCATACATTCATTTCCAAATAAAACTAACAAAATCAAACCAAAATCAAGAACGATTACGCTTGCAAAGCGCCAATTTCACACAGTCTATATAATTTTCATCTCGAACGAACGACTGGTTTTGTTGTCTGTAAGTGTTTTTGAATAAGAAATTAAATTGAATTCGGTGGTGTTTGTTTTACCAACATGAATCACCACCTGTCTGATATTTATATAGATTGCTACTTAAGTGATGAAATTCATTAAACCAACAGTAAATGTAGGTACTCCGTAAGTGTACAACAAAGCTGTTTTACGTGGCGAAAATGGTCTCCCGACAGTTTAAATTAAATGCATAATTCAATACATATTATCAGATGCTGAAATCGGTTCTGAAACATCGAGATTGATAAATCTCAAACGTCCATATAATTCCGTCGACGTAAATAGATGTTTTCTCCATTTAAGTCAAAAATTGATTTTAAAATGGTAACAAATTTCCTACAATTTATCGCCGTATTACCGAGCCCACTTCTGGTTATACATGTACAGTTGGTACATTCATTTTGATTAATAATATTTACATATCCAACTCCAAACACAATATTACACCCGACTTCCAACATATATCAGAATGTTTATTCACGTATAACACGCCATATTGCCTTACATAATAGTTAAACTTTTTATCCGATGGTCTTAAAAGCATTTCAAACATAACATTTTACACTGCGAGATAAATCAATCTAATTTACATTTATCAACTGCACAGGACACGCCATATATTTCAATCTCAGTCTTTTAGATGTTTCATTTATTCAAGCAAATGAAAAGAACTAATCTTCACTGGTCTGAAAAGGACATGTTTGTTTTTCACCTAACACAATATTTGTTATTCATGATCTTAATGCTGCTGATGAGAGGATACTCCTTCACCATTTGTTATTCCGAAATTAACATTATTAACATGATTGGTATTTTTTGCATTTCATACACTATTCACACTTGAAAATTGAAATTTAACAATTGATAGTTTATATTATTCTGTTGAAAATTTGGAAAGATACATATTTTTTTTTAAATGCATTGAATGCATTCTAAAACTCATTTTAAATTGTGTGTCAACACATTTTTATTTGTGTCTATTCAGAAGAATTAAATTAGAGGAAATGTAAACATTTATAAGACCTTTCTAATCTCGTTCAAAAAATAAGTTCTATAGCTATCGGTAGAACGATCTAATATGTACATTTTAACTGGAATGAATTCTGAGTTGAAGTCTTTTGAATAAAAATTATTGCTATGGATACAAATCACGAAAACGGCATGATAGTTAGTGATCATCTGTTTTTGATATGTTAATGTAACTCATTAATGTGGATGACATTACTAATATAATAGCTTGTTACAAACAGCTGGTTGTGTTTAGAGTATTGTATTGTTTTAAGAAAGTCATATATATATAGAGAGAGAGAGTCGTCACATTCTGAGACGTTGTATAATATTGATTTGTTGTGACATGCATCATTAATTTGATCCTCTATCCTACATAAAAACACCTAGATGAACTGTCCCGTACTACCATACATCGTGTACTAAGTTACAGCCCTAGATTATTCCTACGAGGAGGAATCACCCGGCCAGCGAAAGCTATATTTATAGCCTAGCTGGCTGAGTGGTCTAGGGCGCTGGACTTAGTGCAGGCGGTGTTGACATAGATGTCACAGCGGTACGAGTTCGAGTCTCGCGGAGGGAATGACCACACATTTGCTTCGCAAATTTGACAATTCTAACATCGTTGGGAATTTTTCAGTTTACATTATCTTCCCTGTATCAATATGATCCCATGGAGCAGTGTAGTGTATATATAATACCGAAAATGAATGTTCAGTTAATGTGGTAATAGAGGACGAATTCCTTATAACGATTTAGATATTAAAGATATAGAAAGCGCATGGTTTCAGTCTGATAGGGAGTTGAGCTCTACAGGATTTATGTATTGAAATTCATGGTTTAGGTAGTTTCGTCTCTTTTTGTATTAAACATTCATAAAAGTTTTAACTGTAGTCGTTACAAACAAGAGGCTCTCGAAGAGCCTGAATCGCTCGCTTGGCAAACCATGCCATGTTAATTAAGTAAGTAAAAGTATCATGCTTTGTTACCAAAAAATATTTGTTTGAAACATAATTGCTGAAAAAGAGCATATACTGATGAATGCTGTATAAGTTCAACTTATACATATGGCTCAGTTAAATTTTGAAAGTATTTTAGAACTTCTTGGAAAAATGTGCAGGGTCCCCCCATGCCCTGTTATTCCATCTGATCTGACGAGCATTGGCCCACTATGCATCTGCTGAAACAAGATAAAATGAAATTGAATCATGGCATTACAGCATTTTTATCATCATCATTCAACATTAACGTCCTTTAACATTACACAAAGTAATCCTGTTCTTTTTTTTTCAAAAAATAAAATATTTTGAGCCAGTTTTCCATATCTTATTTATTATTTCTATATTTAAATAACAAAATACGTTCGGTATACATAATCAAAATATTTCTTTAAGATGAACTTCTTTGCTTTAAACAAATTACCACATGAAGGAAAGGTGTGGTAGAAATTCAATGACAAATTACTCCCCAAATAATAATTCATGTCAAGAAATGTAATATGGATATCATTTGTACCCTAAAGCCATCACACTGATGTAATACAATATCCCCACAAACAATTTGTTAGAAAATTTTATCACTGAGTTAAAGATAAATGTGTCATAATTCATATATTTGTAATATAAGAGTTCAATCTAATTTAATATATGTAACTAATACATGCAATTTCTTTTAAAAAAAATTGTAACACAATAGTAGTGGCGCTTCATTGACTTTGGGGAAAACAAAGCAATAAATTGAAAACAATGGAAACTACATTTTGAGAATACGTTGACCATTTTATCGTCTTTTTCCGAGGGAAGACCCACGCCATAAATAAATCAGTTCAGTCTATTACTCAATTTAACAGCGTAAAGATTACTTATCAAGACATTGTAAACAAGAAATATTTTAAGCAGTTAAATAGTTTATCAAACAGCAAAGTTCATGGCTAGTATGTTAATCAGTGTATTTGTGCAGTAGAAAAGTAAAGCCGAATGAAATGTAAAATAAAAATAAAGTAAAATATCGAGAAAATTTTTAAGATACGTGTCTAGATATCTGCTGAAAATCCCGAAGAGTCAAATATAAGACAACTCAGTGACATCGTAATCGAAATGCATTGCCTAAACGGTAAACATGTATAAGGAGACGATCCACTGACGCAAACTCTTACAGTGATTTTTTTTTGCATGTTTCATTTATAGTGGTGTAGTCTTTACTTTTGAAGAAAATGCCCCATTTTTACATACTTTTACATACTGGTCCATGCACATAGTTTGCAGTGGAGTTGCTTATTTCTTTTGTTTATTCATACGTGTTATTTTGGTTATTTAAATGTTCTTTGTAGTGTTTGTTTTGTCTGTTTTTCCTGTATGGTCTTTATTCCTTGATTGCATTCCTTTGATTTCCGCTAGATCCTTGGTTTCTTTGATTACTCAATTACATTTATGTTTCATATCGGTTGTTAAGTAAATGTAGAATGCAAGTAAAATTTATTCATGTATAACGTTCCGTCTATTGGTCATTTGTAGCATTAAGAGGACATACTAGTACAAATGTACTTGTTTTCCACGTTCTACAGTAAATGAATTTACAGAGAATTTCAGAGGTGTCTTACATAAAATCTACCTTTTTTGCTTTATACAGCTATGAACTGTGGAAGTGTATAGGATTGTTATAAGAAAAAAATGCATTTTAAATCCCAAATGTTTTGAGTAACAGATGGCCTCTAGGCTGTAATTGCCTTCATAATGAGAAATGTGATACATTTGCAAGTTTGATATCGTTTTGAACGAGTTTAATAGTATATTTGATGTTTTATTATTCCTAATATAGTATGATTTCCATTCAATAACAGTTTTATAGCATATCAACACATTTTAATGTACAAATAAATACATATAAAGTCACTTGTTGCACTGATTCCGCAGGATGACGTTTATGACACCATGTTATTCATAGAAGACCCATGGGTGGCCTTGAGCTGACATTTTACATACCGATGGGACATATTCACCAAATCCATTCTGGTTATAAACTCCACATGGTATACTTCATTGATTTTTTTAAGTATTACTATGCTCATAGTCGTTATAAATGTCGAACAGGGGGTTATTTATACATGTCACAAACTAATCAAATTCACTTTTACTTCTAATTAAAAAACAATCACATACCACATAACCAGTATTAGTTATAAAAAAATTATAAATTGTCCATTTGCTTAAAATTTGCAAGTGTTTTCGTTCTTGATTTTATTGAATTAAGTTGGAAATAAATTATTGTTTATTTTCTCTTAAAATGCAGATCCAAATCCAGATGTCAAAATTCGACATGAACTGGTGATAAATTGTTTGTTTTATTGTGAAAATAAACACGGATGTTATCAGCGTGATGTTTAACATTTATTAACGGTGTACTATGAACGTTTTACTTTGAAATACTGTATTATTGATGCTGTAATGACCCGGTCTCAATTCAATACTAGTGAGTATCGTGTAGGTTTAGAGTAAATAAAACTGTAAATAAGAGTTAAAATCGAATGTTAAAGTCTGTTAACAACCAAGCACAGTGAAAGATTTACTCAGTGATATTCAATTTATAAATTTTATGACGAAATAATTCTTTGTTTAATATATATTCTAAGGACTATGAAAGTATTGTAAATGACCAGTGGCAAATTCATTTGATTTATGAATTATTTTGCTTCAAATGTAAAATTGCCATCGGTCCATTGTAAGATGTTTTTCCTTGCACCTGTGTGTAATATACTCACAGAAAATATTATTCCGCTAAACAATTACAACTATTTTTATTTATATTCAAGACAAATCTGAAAAATATATAATCAATGCATATGCATCTGTTACATAAATACATTCAAAAGCTTTTTGGAAAGTACTCAAATTCATGACAGTATGTTCAAATGAATAAGCACAGTGGCATTAAACTATCAGCTGCACGGGACAGGTACGGAGTCAATTCAGAAGAAAACATAGTTCTTAAATATTGATCGAGAATGAAAGTAAACAAATGGTCATTTGACAATAGAGTACAAAAAGAAGGAGACGAAAGTATGATATAAAATTTAACATTACGAGAGGGAAAAAAACGAAAACAAAAATTAATTCAACAAGCTTAACAGGAATCACTGATATATTGATTTATCTGAATTACAAAAAAATCTTTATGGAAAAGTAAGAAGAGATAGTGGATGTGTAATAGTTACATCATAGGGAAGACTTCACATTTTGAACCTCCACATTGTTTCCGTGATGAATTGACATATGTCATACTTACACTACCTATGTGAATGCTATGATATCACCTGTATGGGGAATAGTACAACACTACATCAAGTCATAAACTTGGTAGGCTAAACCAGTACAGTCCTATAATTAACGAGTTAATTTTCCTGCCACATGCTTTTAACGGTAAAATTAATGCTATCAAGCAATATTTATTTTGTTTCATCTGCATTAAATCGACATTATTTTGAAATTCATAATTTGTATTCTTAAAGTTGTTATACAATATCAGACAACTGCAAGAAGTTTTTTTCTCTTGTTTTATAGAGTAAAACTGACGTCAATGGCTTTAACGGTCTCGTTGTTAGAAAAATCGTAGGAATATGTACCTTAGACATAAACCAGAACAAAACAAATGTCAAAACAGATTAAGGCTAAGCTGGTATCAGAAAGTTCTACTAAGTAAGTGCAATACAGAGAATAAACTTCGATGTGTGAAACATATCATTCATATTTATTAATGAATTTAACCACTTACTGTTATTTCAAAGTGATACTTTTCACATGTGTTTAAAATAACTTTCTGTCACGAATCAGGCACATTGTGTTTAAAATGTGGCACGCAATAAAAAATACCCAGAATTTTCTTTACATTATCCAAGTATTTATACCTCAAAACTCCAGAAATAACAATCAAAATGTTTGTAAAATTTGCTTTTTTAAGATATCAATTGATGGTTTGATTTAGATGAAATGAAAAATTTACCTGCATCGTTTTCCTATTCAAACACGTTTAACTTTTTTTAAATTTTAACAGATGCTTCAGAATAGATTTAAATAGCTTTTCGGTTGTTATCTAGGTATATTGAATATATTTCAGGTAAAAAGCCAAATTGATAAAAATGGTGTGGCACCTATTGCCATGTACATAAATTGTTATCTGAGAGTGTGAAACAGGACGTAGCGTGAACTTTCTAATTCTAAACTTCACATTTTCATTATTTTTGAATGAGTTAACCCAAACAAATCGTCAACATATCTTTTTTTAAATTCTTTTTATCTAATGAAAATTGTCATTGCATCGTGCGATGTATTTTCCGACAGTATAAATTTTCACAAAGGCAAAACATTTGTCATCATATAAAACTAAAAGCAATGAAACAATTGCACAAAATGTGGTATTATTTCGTAAAATGCATGCATCAAAGTGTCAAATGAAGTAATTTTGTAGTTAATTAAGACACATGATGGCGTAGTTTTCTAACAGTAGTCCAATTAAAAGCAAATGGTGATGCAGTACATGTATCGTACACTGAACAGCTAATTTGCGTTGAAAATTCTAGATTGTATAGTAACAGAAGATTTTTAGCAGAACAACGCAATGCGTGATTTTTTTAATGCCAACTCATAAACGAAAAACAACAGCGATTGATCGTAGCATAGATGTACTCAAATTAAAGAATTTCTCTATTGCTATCTCTATATATGAAATGGAAAGGTGAAACTGATTGTGATTACATACACAAGGTGTGGTATAATAACTTCATTGATTTAAAACTGTGAATAACATACAATCGAGAAAAAAGATAAAAGTGAACAAAAATATGAAGCCTATTTCATGGCGTTATCAGTTTTCCGAAAATGTTTCACATTGAAGTAAATACACGTTTATACCTTTTCTTTATACTCATCTCTCAGTTGCGGATCCAGACCACAGCGCCACAAAACTTACAAATTACTGAATGAAACAATTAGTGTCGTCATTAATGTCAGAGGCTTTGATTCGAGTTACCATGGAAGTTAAAAATATTCCCATAGTTAAGATAGTAGATCTGAAGAAAGGGAGGTAATCCAACTAGGAAGGTCTTAGGAAGAACTAGGACACTGGAACGTTTGAATGAGTCCTGATATTCAATCTTCAAAGTGAAACTGGTGTAAAAGCAAAACAACTCCAAGTATGGGGTTCAACATCTCAAACAAAGATGTCAGCCTCCAGAGTAACTTTTCAATTTAAAAACTAGGAAATTGAAGTATTGATTAAATGTTTCAAAGTGTACATTGAGAAATATATCCTTCATTAGGTGGGAAAATATTTGAATAAACGTCATCTATTGCATTCAAAAATTTCTTTAGATACAATTTTCAAATTGAAATATGAAATATAAACTAGTTATCATGAACAAGACTGTATGGTTAACCAATAACCGGGCTAGTTTTATAACAACTCCTTCACTGTTTAGAGTACAAAAAGCATCTATTTTATAATTCCTTATGAGGCTTCCATTATGCAGTATATGACTTCATCCAGCATATAGCTGTGACCATCATATAAATTTGTATCCATCATGCAGAAAATGTATTTGTGTGACATTGTTTTGCATCATTCTGTGCTCTCGATAATGCCCTTTATTTAATATGAGACATCATAATTTGATACATGTTTTAGGTAACCTTTATGTTGAATACTTAAATGAATATTGGAAAGGTGATATATACTCGCAAAGTTAACGTTTCAATCGTTTTGTTTTCGTTCATTCACCAACAACATTGATGTGTCATTTCAACAGCAAATTGCAGATAGCTGATTACCGAGTGCAATATGAAATATTACAGTACTGAACAAATCAATAGTGTAATCAATTTATCTCTCTTTAAGGAAACGTGGAAGTCAAATTGGTGACGACAATAAAGTTATAAAGGAGAGTCATACTAACTGTTGAATTTTAAGATCATATTTTTTATAATGCCAAAGTACACGTCGAAACTACATGTACACAATACATAATAATTTTGCAAAAACAGAATTTGACATCATTGAATAACAAAACGATTATTATTTATATTTTCTTTTTTATTGGTTTTATTATATAATGAAGTTCGAATTTCTGCATTTGTACATCTTTTCGCGCGTACAAATTTTGTACGATCGGTGATTTTCATGCAATTTCGCTAGCATTGAAATTTGCAATATGTTAAATGTTACCACCTACTAAACGCCAAAAATGCATATTCGCAAGTGTTTAGTTTCACTATTAAAGTGCAGATCGTGATTGTTTTTAAAAGAGATACGCGGCAAAGTACAATGTTTAGGTATTATGTCTATTTTTAATTATATTTGTTTTCTTTTGTTTTGCTAACAGTTATTTTATTTTTGAAAAGGGTACAATAACATCTATATTTCAACAAAATCCTGGTTTGTTTTGATAGCTCTTAACAAAACAAGAAATTCAGCATGTATCCAAATATATAAAAAATTACTTGAATTAAAAATAACTAATAAAGACATTTACATGGGAGATTCGTATATTTCAAAGCTAGAAGGAGTTAATGACATCTATAAATGCAATAAATTATTCTGTTTCATTTACAAAATGAGTTGTAGACGAAGTAGCACGAGGTGATTTTACATCGTATTCATTAAATGACATATTAAATATAGACTTTTCATTATTGTACTTCCTGTATAACCATTAGTCAAGCATATCCCTTCCTGGTGCTGGTAATAGAAACAGTATTGAAGCAATATCTGTATGAAAATCAGACCCAACTCCAGAATAGAAACAGCCAATAAGAATATTGTTGATAAAAACATTTTTTAATTCAATTGCATTTGTGTGCACACCTGTACCTATGGAACTATGAACACAAAACATAACAAAATCAGATGCTTCTGTCATTTTTTTAACATGAATCGTTTTAAAAAAAATCATTTTTGTAAAAGCGAATATAATTGAATAGTTTTACTCATCATTGATGAATTAACTGAAGGTGTGTGTCTGTGTGTAGTTCCATTATGTAATATATCCAACACTGTGTATAGAGTACAAAGTCAGCGACGTGATGGTTGTACATTTATTACCATATCTAATGAAATGATGTGTTTTTGTTGCAGGGGATTATTACTGTATTCATTGTCGTTTAAAAGACGTATTCGTTTAAACAAAAAGAATAATATCAATGGCCTTACACCAAACAGTCCCTTGTATTGCACATGGTAAAACCTATCGTTGATGTATTAATATTTGGCTTCCTATTTGAAAAGGTTTTGTTTTGAGCATTTGTATAGAATTAATTTTGTTTTTTTTATACATTTGATTCTAATGCTGTTAATGAGAAGTTACTCCTAGAAACACGTGTACACATATCGGAATTTGGAATATATATGATTAGTATTTTTATGCTGCAGCTAACTTCTATATCATGCACAGTTAATAAATGAGTGTTATTAACCTACCGGGTTTAGTGTACAAATATTTAAGTGTCATATTGTTACAGTTATTGCAGCATTTACCCTTAAACAATAATATTCTTACAACCTCTATACATACGTTTTTCTTTGAAAGACTTTGATAAAATTTCTCTCATTTTTTTCTGTCAAAGTGACCTAAAACATATAACATTATATATATGGTAAATGCTACCATTTTTGACCATCAGTTTTACACAAGTGATTGGTACTTTCATCGCCGTATCAATGAATTGATGATTGCAGTTATGCATATTATAAATCATAATTAACTGTTCCATGGTGCCTAAGGTATCATAAACGTACTTTTATCTTAGACTGAATACTATTTTTTTCTGATACAACTACATCGCCGTATCTTTAAGTGACAAACTGTATCTCCATACTTGCTGAACCTTAATGACATAATGGAAAGAAGTCATTAGGCTTCATTACGCCTCCTACGGGGTATTTATGATTTTTAAATTCGGGTACAGAATAAGCCAAAGAGATCGTTTCAATAAAGCCTCAGCTAGGTTTATCGAACAGATGACATTATTTCAAAAATATTGCCTGTTAAGAATAGTTATCAACAGACTTCCTGGTACAAACTATATGATACACTGATTGGTTTCTTGATAGTATTTACAAATTAACTGGGTAATATCTATGTTATCGTATCACGCTTAGTTGGAGCCTCATTTAAAGAATGTTTGTTAAATATGTTGTAGGAGTAGTCTAGTTTTCAATAACAAAGTACTTAATTCGGATTTAAAAAAAAATAAATGTAATAATAAGATTATGACAAATGCAGATTAGATTAATATATATATATAGACTTCGTCATTGTTTTCTAAATTTTAAATTGTATAGCATAGTACATTTGTTGTTTGTAAACCCCACTCATGTTCTAGGATAGTCATATTACGAGCGTCAGTTGCAATCAAGAATCTTTTAATGACATTGTATCTTTCCAAACCCTAAATCAAATGACTTGTAAAATGGACCGATTTCCTACTACTTTGTCTTAAAACTATTGAAATGCCATTTAACGTCACTGATGCTTGCTCGGCCAAGGAAATATCAAATATAGCACGATGTGATAGCAACGGTAACTGCTGTTTATCTAGAATTTAATGATTCTTGAAATGGAGATAAAGCCGATTCGCCGTAGTCTTCTTCTGTAACACTCTGTGTTACTTCCTACCTATGGAATGAGGTAAAACTTTGCCTATTATTCGATGATTACTGAGATTCAATGAGAAGATAAAGTGCATATAATTTAATTACGGTTCGGAAGACATTGTTTTGATTGGCGTAATATTTTAAAATATTTTCAATAAATAAATGTTTTATTTTTCTTAAGACGTCATGCTTTGTATGGTAATTTTAAAAGGCAACTTTTATCACAAAAAGCAGGTTGTGAATTAAAGTTTTAAGAATGATTTTAAGTTTTGTTCTATTGATTCGAAATACAATGTACACAGCTTATGTCATCGGCTTCAGTTTGTGTAAAGAAGTTAATATGTTTATTGCTTCATAACCGAAAAAATTACGAACAATCTTTAAGTAATGAAATGTAATGACGACCGATATAAGAAATGGAAAGACGCACTTTATATAAACGTCTGTGTACATGATTACTTTACATATTACGCTCAACATCAATTCCAACGAACAGTTATTAGTAGCGACAGGTTTCATCAAAAGAAAAAAACATAAAACAATGACTGAATTTATCCCAAAAGAACTGGTAATGTATTGCCAAACTTTTTGTTAATTTTATACTAGATTAAATCATCAAATTTCAAATACAGATATACTGATGTATTTTTCATTAACAACCCTCCTTTTGGTAAATGGTTACCGTCAATATATCTATCAGAGCTTGAGATAAAAGAAACTACGGGAACAGCTTGTTCACATCTTTTTTGGACCTACATTTCGAATTCGACAACAATGGTCATCTCAGTACTAATATATATGATGAAATAGTCGACTTCGGGTTTAAAATTATAAATTGCCCTTACCTGTGCAGCATTATACCTTCATCTCCTGAATATGGTGTTAACATTTCGCAATTGATTCGATACGCTAAAGCAAGTACAAACTACTCTAATTTCCTCGAACGCCATACATGTCAGCGTGATTTTGATATTAGTCCTTGGTTGAAAATACACAGTTTCTCATATATCAATGAGTAATGATTGCTTTTTGTAAATCATTATTTTTTGTGCACTGATATGACCACAGGTTGCTTGAAATTTAAAATTTGAGATTTTTTATGAAGCTGGACCCTGACTTTTAAATGAAGAAGTTGAAAGCCATAAAAGGATTGATAATGAACCTCTATAATAATATAAACAATTGAAGTATTTGGTTTATAACAATAAATTCCTGACAACTGTAAGTAGCTTATATAATATCTATTTGTATTGTTTAATCCACCGAAGTCGATAAAGTAAACTTTGTATTATTTCTTAAATAGAAAATACAGGACATCAAAGCTAATTGTCTTCTCCTGACTAAAGGAATGGCTACCTACATCCGTAATAAAACTGTTTACTCCTACAAAGTATCTTTTAAAGGATACCGCTTAGTGATGCTGGTGTTTATACATGGTAATATACACCAGTCTGGCATGTGTTCTGAGCTCATATGTCTAATCTCACGCACTGGGAGACATGATTATGTTACACAGTCAATAGGTACAAATGTATCCGTGGTAATACTATTTAGCCATTCAGCAGCTGGGTCTATGAAATTGACTACGAGACCTATCCATACATTTTTTTTGTAAATACATGTATGTGTACTTTTTTAAGCTCACATGAGTTTATACGTGTACAATTAATATTCACTAAGTACAGTAAAACAGTTCGTTTGTTAAAAGCACTTTCTTTGTATTGATTTAGAAAATATTGACAAAAACAATTTCGTTACTTGTTGCCAAGATGAGTCATTCTTGATTTTCTATTGACCATGATTTATACCTTGTGACCGTTTCACTGAAATGCGTTGAATTGATTATAGATGCAATCATCGGTTAACATAAACCTTGTAAGTTATTCAATGCACAAAAATATAGTTATTCTTAACATTCTTGATTTTAAATAATTTTGTTGGTCGAAGCAGTACCAAACATTTTTCGATATCAATATTTAATTGAAATGTTTTGTTTTGTTTTTGTTATGTTTTGTTTTGTTTTGTTTTGTTTTTGTTTTTGTTTTTGTTTGGTTTCTTTGTTTGTCTGTCTGGTGGTTTGTTTGTTGTTTATTTTATTCTATTTTTATTATCTTGTCACTTTGATCTTATTTGGGTTTTTTTCCTTTTTGATAAACCTCCTTTCACCATATAAGCATATAAGCCTTACTTCAATAAACCTTATATATTCAATACGTCTTCAGAACAATAAAGACATTTTACATCAATGCGATGATCATACATAATCCGATATTTTCATCTTTATTAGAAATATGATTATTCTAGAAAACTAATTTATCAGATGAGTTGACATGTATGAACGTGTGGACGACATCAGTAAAGATTAGACGAATATTCAATCGATTTGTAACTGGTGCTGATCTTATGCTGCCTATTGTGTTAAAATATACCATAAATAATGAAACGTGATGGAAGTGGGAGGTTCGATTTAAATGTGCCATAAAACCGGGTTTTATCCACCCTTCATTCTGTAACTGCTCGTACTAAGTAAGGACCATTGCTGTGGTTTCCAACTTTTCAGTTTATATACTGATATTTCCATTTGTAATTGACTATTCTTTTTGCCTACTGCCAAGATTTTAGCAGTTCGGTAATTTAAGTTTGTTAGTGCCCTTCATTCAACGTGAGATGCTTTCGTGCAATTTGTGTTTTAAGAAGAACAAATATTATAAAGAATGGTTAAAGTGATTTATTAAATAGTTGAAGTATACATTTTTTGCATTCCTTGCTTCATTAACACAAACTCCAACAAGAATTGTGTTTGTTTGTCTGTTTCGTTTGTTTCTTTCATGTGTTGGCTTTGCTTCATGTTTTGTTTTGTTTTTATTTGTATTTTTGTATGGTTTTGTAATTATAGTATTTTAATCTACTGACTAAGGAGGTAGAAAAAAATCCTTTTGTTCTTTCGGATATATGTAATTCAATAATTTTCAATCAATTCGGAATAATAACTTGCTAGCCCTTTCTCAATTTAGTTTTCTTCTAACTTCGTACAGAACTTCTTAGTAGAATCAGGTTTGAACTGTTCAACTTGCAGATTAAGAACAGATCTTCGACAAATATTGCTTAAGAAGTTTGAGATATTTGTGCTTTGTAGTTTTGGAGTCGTAGTTTGTTAGTGTTATTATATGAATGAATGCTTTTACTAAACTGAATAGGTCTATGCGTCCATCATGCTACACAGTATAAACAATGATCTTTATGGTTTAGAGCATCTTTTTTTAGAATTTTATAATTTAACTGCTCTACATCCGCGTTACTGAAGTTCACATTTCTTTTTTATTATGTAACAATAGAAACAATGCTTTTAATCTCTCTTAACAATTGACCTATTTAAAGGTTACATAATCACAAAGTGAAAAAGGAGTTTAATCAACGGCAATTTTCTAAATGGAACGTGAGTGACATATCGTATGAAGACATGCTATTTGACAATAAGTAAGAGAAAAGTCGAAAGAAGACAGCCTATTCTTCTTCTTTCAATTATATAAATTGTATAACTTAACGGTGTATCCATCTGCACCATGAAAACTGATTTGTTCAGCTTGTCATAGTTTTCCTCTTCGCTTTCGTCTAGCCTGGACTTGACTTTTTATGAGTTATTCGGCGGGTGTTCCCAGAAAAGCAGAGGACGCTAACCCTAACAGTGCACCTGGTCCATGTTCCCAGTTCTTAGTAGAGTCCGAGTTGCTCATTTACCTTTATTACTTTGTATTTATTATTTTGGTTATTTTGTGTTCTTTGTTGTGTATGTCTGTTTTCCATGTCCGGGCTTTTTTCCTGGATTACCTTATTTTGATTTCCTCTAGAATCTTGGTTCCCTTGATTTCTCTTTCACTCTTTTTTATCTTTATTTTTAACTTTTAAGTTACAAATAGAGTACGGAACTAACAAAATTACTGAACTGATAAACTAAAGACAATAATCATAAGGGAAACAAGTAGTCAAAAGGAAAGTCCGTATAACATATGACAATATCAAGGCAAAAAAGGTAATGTTCGAAAAAAAAACCCTTAATGCTTTAAATTTGATGCAGGTATTTCCGGTGAAACGGTGGGTTAACCAGGTTTTATTGCGCGTTAATCCTCCCGTCTCCATTACCATGGTTAATGGTTCCGGTATATTGCAATACAAAGAGGTAGTATAGAACTGCAACCAGGCAAAAGTGATATTTAGCTAGTCTCATACCTCCATAATCTTTTACATTTCTCCGATTCATTAACTCCAAAATCTTGTTTTTCTAAATATCTCCCATTTACGAATCAATTCGTAGCTAAAAAATAAACTGGGTCATTTTTGGGGGGTTGCCCCTTGTTATATTTCGACGAGGCAATTCTTTATATTTTTTTTTCTATAGAACGTAGTAAATTGACATTCATGAAAATATGGATTAACTTGAACATAATAACTAAGTATTTTAATGGTATCCAGAAAACTGGTGACGCACTTAAGGTTTTGAGTTGCAAAATATGTAATCCTATTCCTCCGAGAAATCGCTTTGATTGACATATTTTTTTCAATGTCAGGATTTATGGTTCAGTACAAAACGACTTTTGTGTTTTCCATTATATGTATGTAATTAGGATTATTTTAATGACTTGTGCCGATTTTCATCATTATTTTTTCAAAGAATTTATAGAATGGCATTTTCTATTATTTTTGTTCGTTAAAAGTAGCATAAATAAGACTCATTCTTCAAGTTACTGCCTGTCGACAGCGTATAAAACTTGATATTATTAGATTGTATTTGTTAACATTTATATTTATAGTCTTTTCGGTTTCAAGTAAGCACTTATGATGGTGGACATACCTATACGTCAGGTAGGTTCATAAATGCTACCTCTTCCTCATTAGAACTATGATTTTCTACAAAAACGCCCACTTTTCATATGTGGTTGGATCTCTACGGTGATGTTTTGAAAACGTCAGAAGCAATGCATTTTGTCAACTTATTAATAAATGTGGTTAAAAATGGAAAATGTAGGAAAAAAATAAATCATACCTCAAGGTAAAAAAATTAATGCATGCTATGTTATGTAATTCCCATGGGTTGTCCTGTGCCATGTATTTCTTACTTTAATTATTCTTTGCAACATCACAGAAATAGGATGTGCACACAATACGAACATTATGTTAAATGATACGAAAGGAAGACGAGACCATTATTATTTTGAATTTCTCAATTTAAGTTTTTATATATTATGATCCAAGAAATAATATGAACAATTCTGTATTTTCTTACATCTTCAAAGTCATTAACTAGCTGCATACATTGTAAATATGCATGCATTACAAATTCAATTTGTTGCCTATACCGTTGCTTAATGAAAATCATTTGATGTGGAGTTTTACAATACCTAATGAACTAACGCGCTTACATTAAGGACGTTGCAGACTACAGGGACAAAACTATATCTACATGTAAATACATAGACTTACATCTCGAAACATCCAGTCTATATAAAAATATCCTTACATGTGTGTTATTAATAATTTTCATTTATTTCATTATTTTCTTACCACAAAACCAGCCACAAAATGTAATAACTGCACGTTGTTACCCCAAAAAAGACAGTACACCTAGATACAAATATGTAGTTCCTGGTAGAGATTACTGAGACTTTGTAAAAAAACAATTCCAAATTATCTTCTTAATATACCGAAGAAGATGTTTTCAAAATGCTGGAATTTTTTTATCGACAACATATGTGTCCAGTGTGATGGACGCTTTTTCAACAAACGGTCGGCATTCCAATGGAAACAAACTGAACACCTCTACTTGCTGACATATTCCTTCACCCTTATAAGATTGGCTTTATAGCTGATCTGATCCGAAAAAAGGAACATTAATTAGCTAGATCCTTTAATCTCAGTGTTTGCTATATAGATGACTCATTATCGTTAAACAATCATAGTTTCGGGATTTGATACATCGCATCTACTCCAAAGAACTTGAGATAAATTGTAACGGATATTACAACACTGTGAAGTCAGCCTCACAACTTGACCTACATTTAGAGATCGATGGTAGAGTAAAACTATTGAGCAAACTATACGACAAACGCAATAATTTTTCATTTTGTATTGTCAACTTTCATCTGTATTAACATCCCTTCACCACCTGCGTATGGGGTTTCCATACCACAATTCATAGGTTATGCCAGAGCTTACCGTAACTACGCTTTTTGTATCGCGCTAGACTTCTAACAATTAGGCTTCTGGAACGGGGTTATGTTGCTACAAGATTGAAGTCACCATTACAGAAGTTTATGGTCGTATCATGAACTCGTGGTTCGTTACGGTGTATCCATCTGCACCATGAAAACTTATTTGTTCAATGTGTCATTGTTTTCCTTTTCTCTTTTGTCTACGCTGGATTTGACTTTTTATGAGCATCATGGTGGTTGTTTATAGAAAAAGCAGAGGACGTTCACCCTATGTGTGCACCTGGTCCATGGTCCTAGTTTTATGTGGAGTCCGAGTTGCTCATTCACTTTTGCTACTTTAAATTGTATGTATTGTGTTGGTTGTTTCATGTTTTGCTGCCTGGTATTTGTCCCTGGATTACATTTCTTTTAATTTCCTTTAAAAATCTTAGTTCCCTTGATCACTCTATTCTTATAATCCACTGCATGTGGTAAACTTTTCAAATGATCGATGTATAACAATGCGTTTTTATTTTGATTTTAAAATAGTATTGTCTCGGTAAAATGAGGCAGGTGAAACCTTTAAGAAGACGAATTTGAATATATCGATATAGGGTATGTAAGTCTCGTCGATTCACTCCGTGGTTTCACGATAATGGGTCCTCGTCCACCCTTCAAATGCATGGAGTTTCGTCATTAAAAAATATCAATGGGTTCAATATTAAAAAAATCTTATAACAAACGACTAATATCTTGTTCTACAGGATAAAAATGTTAAGCATAAAATAGAAGATTTCGTATTGTGATGCAGCTTTTAGTAAATAATAAAAATGCAGATCAGTCTTCGGATTTCAATACCTTCTACATCGGAAATTCCGGACGGGAAACTGAAACTAGAACGATACTTTCAAAACGTATTGTCTTTTACAGTGTATAACAACTAGGATAATTGAGGCAGGTGTAACCTGTAGGAAGACGAAGTTGGATATATCGATATATGTCCTATTAGTCCTTTATGTCTTTGACCGTTTTTCGTTAACTAGCATATATTTTTCTTCATAATTTGACTAAATTTTAAAACAGTGTGAGCTATGAACATTTTGTGTTGTTAAAGGTACGAAAAAAATTTAGAATCCTTACTCGGTATAACAATATAACATTTTGTCAGACTGAAATCGAGCTCTCAGTACTTCTGATGTCAGAGATTAAATTCGCACTGATTACCATTTTGAGGCATTCGTCCTCTGATAACCTTGGAATGTAAATATGTAAAACAATTGATATCTAAAAAGTCATTTTTGTTTTGCATTATCCAAGACAGTGTTACAGATATCTGACAGCGTAATCTGAATGCATGACAATTGGTGGATAGGGGCATGTAAACCAAGTTTTAATTTTAATTGCTTCGTGTTGTGAGGTGTATGGTTATTTCTTGTATAACGTATCAATTTGTTTCTACTGAGTATAGTTTCGAATTAAAATCATGTAGTATTCAATGCGCCACTAATGGACCGTTCCGTGCTGTGCTATCTGTGGAACAATCGACGAGCCTGCGTGAGATATACTTCCGCGAAGGGTAGAACAAAAGTTTTTTTTCTTGCATAAGTGTATATTGAGCATGCTCGTCGACTGCCTCGATATTTCACTGACCACTTAAAGAATCCCTGCAATGTTCATTTCCCAAATAATGTTGTATATCATAAGAAAATTAAAAAAGCGACAAATAATGCAAAGAAAACAGGATGACATTTTAACGCAAATTTTCTAAATACACTTTAGCTAAACCTTCGTAGCTAGTATTTACTAACCCAACTTCGTTGGCTTTGTCAGTGTTAAAATTTAAAACCGACTTAGTGTTTTTAAGCTTTCAAAAAGGTTTACAGTCAGAATATATATGCATGAATCAATTACTATCTATCAGCTAATTTATGAATGCCAAAACCCGCCTATTTCATTTTTATTTCTAATTCAGAAACAGTTGCAGACCACGTAGCCATCTTAGTTTGTCGTTTGGTTGTTGCACGAGATAAATAAATAGATTGTGTATGAAACTGGCACATTGCAAAATTTATTGTTCTTGGTTAATTTGGTTTCATTTGGTTGATTTTAGCGGGAGATGAATGTGGGGTTTTCTCAAAAATGCAGACCAAAATACAGAAAAGATAATCCTGACGTTGAAATATAGCAAGAACGAAAAAGCATCATTGTTTTTTTCTACACCGTGAGTCATCTCTACAACAGGCTGTGTCTAAGTTTTATATGGACTGGTACTTAGGGTAAATGCTTCTGAGCAATATCAATAAATCTTTAAATAACGTCTATCAATCGTACTTCATTAGGATGAATCCCGTTACTAAATCGTCTGACAATTAAAATAGAATATTTGATATTCCAGTAGATGGAATTCAATTAACTTTGGAAGCAGCTTCATTGTTAAAACATCGAAATATAAATTATTTGATTTATATAACATCTTTGCAAATTTTGGTATCTATTTTGTACCGCTTAAACCCGCCATTTGGGATAATAATTCAGTGACTGCATTCATGAAATGAAATCTAATTAAAATATCATTAAATTAAGAGAATTCTGTATGACTTCGATCTGATTTTTTTAAGGAAAGAATGATTGTCTACTTGAGTAAATGAGGTCTGACAGAAATTATCTTGGGTTGTCTGAAAAAAAATATAGATACAAAAATATCATTCGTCAGCCTCATTAGAACCAAATACAGGGCAAGATCTAAATCCATAAATAAATCTATTATAATACAAGAAGTTCTCAAAATAAAAACATAGAAATGGGAAGCCAAATTCAACTCCAAGAAGTTCCATCGAGTGCAATACAGGGAATAAAGCCTTGTTTTAACGCTTTTGAATTTCGTAATACTTAAAATTTCGTTAAATAATCTATAAATCGGGTCAGACAAGTGCGATATTGAGCTTGTAAAAAAACCTCGGGAACAAATGGTCCACCATCAGTACATCGACCCAGTGAATGCTATATTTTTTGTAAATATAGAAGTAGCATTTATACAATATTGCAATAGAAATGATAAAAAAAAATCCCATGATAACGTCAGTAGTAAAATGTACAGAAACGTCACTTTGTGCGTTATTAATTGTGCAATGTTGGCTGACGATGTATGTATTATATATGTATATTTCATCTGGTAAAGTATGTAGAAAATACAACTGTAGGTTATAAAGTATCATCAGACAATTCGTGTGCGTATTCGTGACTCAACATGTTTGATTCGGCAATTTACCAAACTCTAGAGCATTGGTTTCATGCCGACTCACAAAACTAATTTAAGGTCGAAGTTCAGACTTTATGTCGTGTATACCTTAGCAAATGGTCCGATTTGACACATCCACAAATACTGGAGAATACAGTGCTTTAAAAACCTTTAATTCCAATCCAAAACTGTCTGAAATGTTTTTTGTTCAGTGAAATTGACACCGAAATTGATCTTGGATGGGCGCATTGAACTGACCATTCGTGAAATGGTTGTCAATTTTAATATTAGAAGTAATATGAATACTCTTTCAAAATTGTTGTTTTGAATATCCGAAAATCGGATATTAAATCGGTTATAATTTTTGTAAAAATGATGGTAGCCATGTTTGTTTACGAATAAGGTATAAATTATGCTTATTCCTAGAATGGAATTATTATATTTTGAAAGTTGGTTTGGTCTGCAATCGGTACGAAATTGTACGACAAAATGAAGTCGTCTTTATTATTATTTGTTTTTTTAATTTGTTTTAAAATTTTGATTGTTGCTTCATTTTACAACGAAAATTACGAACAGGAAAGAATTTTTAAGTAATTTGCATTCAAGATACATTATTGTAATTTACAAACACTGAAAATTTTCTTTATTTGCATAAATCACTCTTAATGCCCGCTATATATAACCAGCTATTCTTGGAAAGTGACATTTTGCATGTTAAATCACTCGAAGAGCAGTATCAAATTACGTCAATAAACGCGTCTGTTTCATGCTTGATTTGGTATATGTCTGGTAGAAGAAAAGAAAAATTAAATAACATTTTATAAAAAGAAAGCGAAAAATGAATAAATCAAGTTACACTATGATGGTAAGACGTGGTGGAACGAAATTCGGTTAATATGCCTGACAATCTAAGACTTAGCAAATTGAATATTGGTCCATATGTATGTATAAATATACATTTGTATCTAATGAAAATATGGAAAGTACAATTTATCCTTGAAGTACCTGAATTACATCTGTTTCACAGGAATAAAATTTTCACAAAACGAGTCAGCAAAAAGACTATTCCATAATCGATAATTTATATCGATCAAATAATGATTGTGTACATGAATAAAATTAATTTGAACATTTGTACTGTTAGCACAAAAATGTTTTCTCCAACCAAATTTCAATCAAATGGATACAAATTTCAATAAGTTTGATTTTAAATCAATTTGAACACCGTTTTGTCAACCAAATATATGTTATTTGGTTGTGATCTACGGTTAATATCATGAAACAAATTTTTAAAAATCGTGAATATAATAAACTAAGGAGTGACTGCAAACAGATGGAGCCTAGAACCAAGCGAGTAAACCGGAAGGAGCCTAGAACCAAACGAGTAAACCGGCAGGAGCCTAGAACAAAACGAGTAAACCGGGACCGGTTTTATATTAAAAAAATCTCTAATTGATTTTTGTCCTGTTCTTTCCAAAGCCTAAGTTTTTTCCAGTCATATCACTTTAAGTAGAAGATTTGGAGAAATTCTTGTTTTTAAATATATTATAAAAACCCAGACCAGAAAAATACTGAGAGCATGAACTATTAAACAAATATAAATACACGTACCATTAACCCTGTGAATCAGACATAAAAATATTAGATCCTTAGACTTCAAAACTTTATGACAAACCATTGCCAACAGTCGTATCAATTGATAACATGTCGCCATCAGACAAAAGTAATTTAGCTATTTTGCAGACCCTTGTAATACTTTCAAACTATACCAATAAGTCTCTCTTCTCACCATATTAACAAGACAAGACAAAATATCCAATGCCTTATATAATCATGATGCTGACAATTAGCATTGGATCGTGGGTAGATTAGTGACTGGTCACGACAGCTATATATTCAGATTACATGAGAATTAATCGTGTCTAGACTCTTCATGCTAAAATCGTTTGTCCTTTGATCGTGGACTTGTGTTCGAAATCTGTAGTAAACCGAGCTTGTATTTTGGGAATCATTTGTGAACTAATGTGTCCGCCAAATGTTTACGCTATTTAAGTACAATTTTAAGTAAGAACCTGGCAGTGGGTGGCACATCATTTTTTTCTCAATTTGGTCTTTTTGTCACAAATATTATATTCAATACATTTAGAAAGAAACCGAAAAAACTATTTAGAAGGATAAATTAACTCACACTTGTTTCAGGCTTACTATTCTGCCTAAGTTTCAACTTAATTTTTGAAATTTTCTATTTCCCTTTTTGAAAGCTAAAATTCTATCTGAATACTAAAATACAAAAATACAAGATGTTGTGTCATAATTTAGTTACGAGGAGCGCATAAAACTCTTCTTCTACAGTTTTCAAAAAAACATTACAAAAAATGAGAGGATTAGGTCTTCTTAATCCAAAAATACAGAGCGCATGCCAAGCTATGAACAACAAAATATTTTGTAAAGAGTTGTGATGATACATGAGCCCATTTTTGTATAAATGTCAGACTTCAAGAAATGCGCTCAATATTTTCAAAATATAAATATCTGAGGAAATCAGCCATTTTAACACAATTCGGCTAAATTGTCTAAATTTGCTTTTTTCAACTACAATTTTAGAGCAACATAATGTTGTATGCATTTTCGTTTTTAACCATGGTATATATATAATTCATATAATGAATTATGCAATTTTCAAATCTGAGACTTAAGTATTTTAGGCTGATTTTGATATTTTCTGAACATATTCCTTTATCATGAAACATCTGTAACGTAAATATTTTGACTACTTATAAAAGGGAAAAGTACGATAAATTTTTCCCGCAATTTTTCCATAGTGCATTTCATCAAATTTTGACCAATCAGTACCTTAAAAAGGCAAACTTTACTAACACTTTGATAGTTATTTTTGGATGCTATGAGGTATAAATATTTGGATAATAATATGATAATTAATTGGAAAGAGTGAATAACCAAAATATTATCACGAGTGCCGAAGAACGCCTAGATTTAACGAGTGTGCAGAACTTGTTGGACGAGTTAAATCCTCAAGCGTTCTTGGCATAAGTGATAATATTTTGGTTATTCACGATAACCAAATGATTATTCTATTTATTATATAGATTTTCTTCATAATTTATCGATATTTTCAATATGAATTTTAAATTCTGTGATTGGCGGATTGATATCAAATTGTGACGTTTTGGCCGGAGAAAGCTCAAGAGAGAAAGAAATTACCGCATTTATTTCACAGTGAGGATTATCGAAATTTATTACACTGGGAACATTTGATAGAACATTGCTATCTATAATCTAATGGAATATAATCACTGCGTTTTTTTTTGTTGTTTTTTTTTTCATATGGCATGCCCTATTTGTATACGGAGGAGTACTTAAATAAGTATGATATCTTTTCTTTTTTTTTTGTTTGCTTTCGTTTTGTTTTTTTTGTTTTTTTTTTTTACCATTATGATGCATCTAATGGTCAGATTTTGCAGAATATTACACAGGAATAAATGCTTAAGTGCAAGTTTTGTGAGAATAAGGCAACAAGGAAAAAAATCTTGCATGTCAAAACTCCACCGATCTGAAAATGTTATTTCTGACAAGAGTTCTTTCTCTACTTGTAAAAAAAAACATTATTTGATCTTTGCATCACTGGGTTGACTCAGATTTTTTTAACAGAATGTTAGAAAAAATGATTTTTTTAGAAAGTTATCTGCCCTTGAAATGTTCATATTCAGTGCATTGCAATAAAACTATAATAACCCAATTTACCAAAGTGACATGGAAAGTCTTGTCCTTTTTCCTTGATCCTGATGGTGCAAATAGTCAAATTTGACTTTCAAAACGGATTTTTTTTTAACCCACTGCCTGACTGATATTGACATGAGTTGTATCACATCATACATTTTTGTACTTCACGCAATCGGTATTGAGTTCGCTTTGACATCCATGAGGCTTAACCATGGCAACCTAACCGATGTTGCTTACAACACCGAATTTTCACTGGACAAAAGTGATAGCAACTGTGAAGTTTAAGGCTCCATTGGGGGCATTGGTGTTCGAAATATTTTCAATCACTTAAAAATAATTGAAAAACGAAACATAGTACAGTACTCACACAGTTTACTAAATAAAAATTTTAACAAGATATGGGTATTACATATTGTAACAAAGCGAGGATATGCGTCGGCTATCTTTTTCAAAGATAGTACTTATTTGTTTTAAATTAATTGTTACATATGACCAAAGTCACGCTTGGGCTTTGGAATGAGAAAAAAATGGTTGTGTGTACTCTTACACATTTGAGTCCCCTGAACTTAAACAATAAAATCTAATTCCACATATGGAGAAATAAACTGGAATGTGCAGGTCAAATTAATGCGATTGAATTGTTTAACTTGAACCATTTACGAGTACTTGTTTGCATATATCATTTGACGAGTGCCATAAATAACTTAAATATTCTGAAATTGAAAAATTTTTCACATTAATTTCATAAAGAGAAGTAAATTAAATGTTTTATTTCAGGCCTGATTAAACTAAGGTCTGGAATAGTGAAAATATATTTAGATTTACTTTATCAACATAGAGTGCACATACATATTAACCTTTTCTATGTCTTAATTTTTCCCAAGCTTTCCTTTTTTACGACTAGATCACAATGTGTATGTGCAAAGATAAGCATCGTTACAAAAAAAGATTATTGGGAAAATAGTAATACCATTAATATTGCTAAATCTAAACAAAATTGTTTTAAAAACGTTATTCGTAGATGAACCCACGTACAGCTCACAAGGAATGTTACATTGTTAATGACAGTATAAAATACTACATATAATTTCTTAACTTTACTGTTATTTATTGATTGATTGTAGTTTATTTCCTGTGGTATTTTATGCAACTCAGGGCGAGACTGATTGATTAATTAAACAGACCATACTTCGTACTTAGTCTAATTCGATACGCTGAGCCGGAAGTTTTTCTTTGCTAGTTCACAGAAGCAACAGCCCGCAGATACAGGCCTGTCACCCAGTCAGACACTTTATTCTGAATTTAAGCCAATCAATCGTCATACCATCTACTAAATGCCACTGTAAAGCAAGGAACGGTTTTAAGGTCTTTGGCATACTAGGATCGAATTCACTGGAGGTGACCTTTCTACTACAAAACACCATTACAAGATGGGTTTATCCTTCTACTTCTTATCCATTCCTTATTTATTAGTACGAGTATCGTTTTAATGTATATTCGATTCGTACATAGTAAATGTATTCAGTTCAGGACATTTTCTCCTTTAAAAGTAGCATATTTGCGTAATATCCCTCTTCTGTCCCGATGTAGAGAGTAATATGGCTTCTTCGGCAACCCGAAACTACAAGTACTAACATAAATAACCCTCCCCCCCAAAAAAAAAATATAATAATAATAATAAATGCATGTAATAATGAATCAAATTAAGAGGAACATCGTATATGAACCTGATACAAAAGTACATGTTGTACCGACCTCGGACTTCTCTTTCGTTTCATATAACTCTAACATACCAATATATGATGTTAGAGAATAAGAAACGTCATGTACGGTGAAAGGTCAATAATTGATCGTATGTAAAGTGCATATAGAAGCCAACAATGTTAACATTTGTTTTCCTTTAAAGTGTGAAGTGCAGCCAACCTGGTACATATAGTTGTCTCGTTTGTCGAATAAAAAAACCAAGAAGAGGATTGCAAAATCACTAATTCGACTGCTTTAGTCTTAAATTAGTGTTACCGCAAATGACAAATAGATATAAACCAGACCTAATATGTAAAACGGATTCCAGAAACTATTTGCCTGTCAATAGTGACAAACTGATGTTGTGTCTTCTGTCAGGATTTTAAGGATTGTTTAGATTTCAACATGTCAGTTGTTTTCATGAGCCCTTAACTCACAAGTACATTGTACAAGCAAGGGGGTTGGACTCTTTGTTTATTTCATAGGGCACTGTCTATATGCAGTCGTCTAAAATATTTAGTAGCTCTACGAAGGCAAAGCACCGTAATCAACGGTTTGTTTCGAACGATGAGTGGGGTACCTGCTTCGTGTAATCTTTATTAATTTTAAATCAAAATTTTCATTGTGTACACACCAATAATTAGGATGTAATTTGTTGATTTTATTCTACATTTTTAAACTTCTAGAACAGGGTTATGTTGCTACAAGATTGAAGTTATCACTACCGAAGTTGCATCATGATAACTGATTTGGTCAACTTGTCATAGTTTTCCTTTTCTCATTTCTACCCCGAACTTGACTTTTTACGAGCAACTCGGTGGGTATTTCTAGAAAAGCAGTGGACGCTTATCAAAGCGGTGCACCTGGTCCATGCTTCCAGTTTTTAGTGGAGTCCGAGTTGCTCATTTACTATTGTTTCTTTGTATGCATTGTTACTAGATATTATTTATTTACAAATAATGTGTTTGTCACAACATGATTAGTACCATAATAAACAATAATACGCCTTCGAATAAAAAGCAGAAAATAAAATATAGAAGCTTCAAAAATGTGGATGTTGACATCAACATGTACCAATCAAAGATATGCAAGTTAAAAACAATCTGTTACCCTATATGAATAGAGAATTACGAAAAGCAATCTATGAAAAGCTTTATAATAAATATCTTAATGTCAAAAATGCTAAAAATTGGGAAAAATATAGAACAAAAAGAAATTTAGTAAATAAACTGAAAAGGAAATCTGAAAATGTTTATTTTCAAGAAAGATGTTTGGGAGACTGTCAACAGACTGATTTTTGAAAAACCATCAAGCCATATTTCTCCAAAAAATCAAAAGGTACACAAAACAAAATTATATTACAAGAAGAAAATGAGATTATAACAAAAAATGAAGAAGTCTCAGAGGTATTCAATGACTTTTTTGTAAATGTTGCCAAAGAAATAGGTAAAGATTATAATTTTGATAAGAGTAACCACCCAAGCCTTCAAAAGATTGAAGAAAAAGACTTTAGACAGAATAACTTTGAATTTGTTCCAACAAATGAATCTTTTGTATCAAAGGTCATTGACAAATTTAATGTAAAGAAAGCAACAGGAGTTGATACAATATCAGTTAAACTCATGAAATATGGCAAATCATCCTTAGTGCCAACAATAACTAAACTAGTTAACCATTCAATAGAAACTTCAATATTTCCAAGCAGACTAAAAGAGGCACAAGTCACTTCATTATTTAAAAAGAATGACCTTTTACAAAGAGCAACTACAGACTAGTCAGTTTACTACCTATTTCATCAAAAATATTCGAAAAAGTTTTAGCTGAACAGTTGTCTACTTTCTTTGAAACTATTTGTGATAATTTTTTATGTGCATTTCGTAAAGGCCATGGTTGCCAAACAACATTATAAAGGTTATTAGAAGACTGGAAACAGGCGTTAGATAATAATGCATATGTGGCAGCCATTCTTATGGACCTGTCAAAAGGCATTTGACTGTCTGCCACATGATATTTAAATTTGTAAGTTATCAGCATATAGTCTCAGCAAAACGTCTACTGACATATTATTATCATATTTGTCAGGGCGTAAGCAACAAATAAAGATTGGCTCTTGTGTCAGTAGCTGGGCAGAAATTCAAAAGGGGGTTCCGCAAGGATCAATTTGGAGTCCTCTGCTGCTGAACGTGTTTATAAATGACATTTTCTATTTTATTCAAAAAGAAAATTTATACAACTATGCTGATGACAACACATTATCTTTTCATTCACCAGATTTTAATGAAGTAATAGATGTACTACAATCAGAAAGTACTATTTTGATAAACTGGCTTCACTTTAATTGTATGCAGGCAAATTCTGAAAAGTTTCAGGCCATAGGTGTTGGCAAAAAGACTTTTGACAAAACACCCACTTTTGATATTGGATCTGCGAAAATAAGCTATGATAAAACTGTAAAATTTTTAGGAGTAGACATAGACTTTAAACTAAATTTTAATTTCCATATACAGAATTTGTGTAAAAAGGCTGTGCAACAGTTAAATA
Source organism: Perna viridis (assembly GCA_037379345.1). Taxonomy (NCBI): domain Eukaryota; kingdom Metazoa; phylum Mollusca; class Bivalvia; order Mytilida; family Mytilidae; genus Perna; species Perna viridis. Next base: position 32,460,602 of record CM074517.1, on the reverse strand, counting down.
TTTTAAAAAGAATAGGTAAAAACTTGAGCAAATTAAATCGACTAACGATATTTCACATATTTATACAGTCAAATTTTAACTTTTGCTCACCATCATGGCATTTTTGTTCAGAAGGTGATACTCGAAAAATTGAAAAAAAAATACAGGAAAGGGCTCTAAGATTTGTTTATGAAGACTATATTTTCAAATATTGTTGAAAAAAAAAGACCACAAGTATAATTTTAGATCCACAGATCTATTGCACATTCCAAGTGTGAAAACTACTAGCTATGGTAAGAGATCTTTCAGGTATGCTGCACCTGCTCTTTGGAATTCATTGCCAGAATCTTTCAGGCAAATTTCAAATTTTAATCAGTTCAAAAGTCAATTATCTTTCTGGAATGGTAAATAAAAATAAGACTAAAATTTTCTTACTGATGCAGCATACCAACCATACATACTAGACTTTTTTATTTTGGTTCAGTTTTATTATTATTTTTAGCTACTTTGTTTTAGTTGCACGATAGCTTTATTCCTTATCTGCTTATTATTTTATTCTTTAGCTAGTAGTAGTAATATTTTTTTAGTGTTTGTATGCTTCAACTGCTTATATTCTCGTATCATAGTACACACGGATATAAATATTTGTTTTTATGTTTGTCTAAATGTCTTCTGTGTGTATATGTATGTCTTGTTTTACTTACCTGCATGATTATATATAACTGTAGATATTGTCGGTTCAAAAGGTCATATAGCTTATTTTTATTGTTTTTTTATGCCGACTTAAATAAAGCTTGTCTATGTCTATTGTCTGTTTCCCATGTCTAGTCTTTTGTCCATTGATTACATTCTTTTGATTTCCGCTAGAATCTTTGTTCCCTTAATTACTCTTTCAGCATGTTTACCTTAACTTTTTTCCACTTCATGTCGTGAACGGTACCTACTTTTTGTACTTATCTGTTACTCAAAAGTGTCAAACTAGTTATTGCATATATACTTATATATCATGTATAATGTGTACCTCCTTTCATGAGAAAAAATGAAAACTAGTAATAACTGTAAAAAAAGATATCCGATACAGTTTCTTGCATTATCAGTCTGTTCATTCAAATTGCAGTAGGTTATGATTCTCGAAATGGTAATTGTCGTTAAAACCCCTTAAATTAAGAACCTAAATGACAAAACTATAATGTGATGCAAACAGTATGTGTTATTCTTTATTTTAGATTTTATATGGTAAACTGTGAGACCACTATACTACGGCAGCTTGCTTGTGCCTAATAGAGAAAAATATATATATTTATTTTTAATCGTATCGATTATTTTTAATTTTTTTTTTACAATCGAACAAACATTGTTCTTTTGTTTTTTGTTTTGTTTTGTTTTGTTTTGTTTTGATTTTATTTTTGTTTTTGTTTTTGTTTTTGTTTTTGTTTTTTGTTTTTGTTTTTGTTTTTGTTTTTGTTTTTTTTTAAATATTTTGCACGAATAAGCAGTCGTACCATGCTATGTTTCGTATTTCAATGAATTATTTAATTTGTTCAACTTTAAATGAACATTTTTACAAATTAAAAGTCAGACTTTTTTGATAGAAAATATTCCGAACACAATTGCACACAACAAAATTGTTTAGTGTGTTTTTTTGTTTGTTTGTTTGTTTTTTATCTTTTAAACTCAGCAATTTCTTCGGTAGTACAGTATATGTTATTATCAAGCACATGCTTAGCATTACATAGTGTGAATATGCATGTAAATTGAAAATATGTGTGTCAAGCACAAGCGTACATGTAATTATGATGAGGTCCAGACATGTTATACATTTCACTGATTGAAAGAGTAATGATTTGTTTTTATTTGAAGTATTCTGCTATAATACATTTGAGGTGTAGATCCAGAAAAAAAGACAAAATACCATAAGTATCGCAAGTTAACGAAAAAAATATATCTCTAAGTCTCTCGGCCTCCACTAAAAACTTTTAGTAGGGACCAGGTGCACCGGTATAGTAAGTGTCCTCAGTCTGCTTTGCTGAACATACTGATCTAGTTGCCCTATTTGTGTTAATTCCAGGTTAAAACTAAAACACCGTTGACAAATCTTTTCTTTGCATCATTGCAAAAAATGGCCACTCCATACCGTCTATGGAGCTCATGGGCTCATGATGCTCACACCGACCGTTATTTTTTAATGATGACGTAAGCCCGCCCTGTGGTATCAAAACATGGTTTCAAAAGCTTATGCTAAGAAGTCAGCATCATACAAAATATCTGTGTAGTTTCAGCAAGTAGATGAAGTAATGCCTAACCTACTTGCTGTGTTTATGTAATTATATCTAATCAAGCTCCACGTAGCGGCAGACGTTCGTCTCCTATCTTACTAAAGTGAATTCGGAACGTCATATGCTGTTTGGAACTTTATGTATAATAGGCCATAACTATGCACTGTAAATTAATTCGGGATAAAGTATTGTATTGTACAATATTTCAGTTTTGATAACTGAGCATGTTTAGTTTAAATCCCTACTTATGATGCACATTTCACATTTCAGCTTTCCTCAAACGAAGTTAAACTTATAATTGATTGAAAATGTCTAGACATGTTAATGAGTGTTTGCCCTTCCTTTTCTAAAGTTTCATATTATTGTGGGCATGAGTTTTTAATATATTTTCTTTCATATTCTTTCTAATTAAAAGTAACAGACGTCGTCTTTGCATTCAAAGTATTGTGTTGCTTCCTGAAATTTGATATATTTCTTATATTTTCTGCTGCAGGAGTAATAAACTAAACTAACGATGAAACGGGGAAAGCTTAATGGACCAAAACAAATGTATGGTACATACATGTACTATGTGTCCAGAAAAACAATGCATTTCATTTTATATCAGTTTTTCATTATTGATATTTTAGTGCTATTTATGTTGCAGAAGCTTAGGGAAAATTATCAGTGGGTTGGATAAGATTTTCAACAATCACTACTCCGACTCGACATTCATTTACAGTAATCTAGACTAAATTAGTTTTTCTTAAAACAGCATATCTTATCAGTTCAAAATATTTTAACTGATAAGATAATTAAGGGTAAGCCTTTAACTTTGCCAAAATGTTCTGCACAAGTCGTGTTCCTGGTCCACGGTTACGGTTCGGTGTGAATAGTAGGGGGATTTAGGTTCTCATATCTATTCTCATTGATTGATTGATTATCTTTATTTCCTCCATAGTTGAGGATTTGATATTTAAGAAACAAAATTAGCTATAATATAGACAAAGCTGTGTAAACATTGTATACACAAATTAAATTGTCATTACAGATATCAAATTAATCAAAAAAAAACACATTTTATGCAGTTGATGCATGGGGATCTTATTTAGTGATGCATTGCATTTTTTATAGTTTGATAAAGATAATACTGCATATATTTCTAAATAAGATACAAATTTTCAAAATCATAAAAAAAATATCACTGAATTCTTGTTCCTTATGGGAATCATGTTTGGTGATACGTTGCTGTATTAGTTGCTTGCAATAGACAATACTATAGATATCTTGCTAATTATCTTACGAACAAATAAATATAAATTGATATTTTCTTAGTATGTCAAATTATCTTATTATGTCCTGTCAAATAAGTTTTGAAATGGAATGTCTAGACACGATTCATCTACTATTGTATTCGATATAATTGCTCTAGATTCTATCTGAGGACCAGATATCGTATCAAAATTGCCAAAGCATTCTACTATCAAGATGCTGTCACCATTCTCTTCTGCAATAGACACTGAATTTACTTGTTTTCCATTAAACGGTACGAACCAAATTTCTCTAATTCTACTTCCGCTTCGTCGTGTGGTTCAAGAGGAACGAACCGTATAATTGAAAGAAGTATTGATACTAGTTTTAATTTATCAAGTTTGCAGGGGCAGGTCCAGGTGAAGGCTTACTATGGGAGTACGCCCCCCCTTTTTTCAAAGAAAAAAAATAACATACTAACGTAATCTGCTAAATGTTGTATTGAATAAGGCAATTTATTATATTCATTCATTAAACATGTCATAATTTGGTTTCCTTTAAATACTGATTCTCGAAACCATAGAGTTATAATAGTTACAAAAGAAACATGTTACTGATAATAAAATCAACAAGACCAAATGTTTGATAAAGCTATAATAAAGGGAGCATTAAAAATGAATGATTACCATTGTGAAGGCTTAGACATGACACTGACAAGAGAGGGAGCAATTTCATGATGTTTTGTACGTATTATTTTGCTTATTTTTAAGTTATGTTCTTTTTTGTGTGTGTCTGTTTTTCCTGTCTGGTCTCATGTGATTCCTGCTAGAATCTTGGTCCCCTTGTTTACTCTTTCACTTCGTCATTTTCTTGTTAAAAAATAAGAGTAATTCAGACTCTTTTACGAATGTAGTGTTGGAATTAACAACAAATCTAATTAAAATTTGATCTATCCATTGTCCCATCCAGTCACTGCATGTGGGATCTAACAACACTCCATTCTATTTTCTTTCTGATGACTTTTTGATAAACCAATCAGATTTCATCTGTCATTATTCTTATTTGCATTATTCAATTGGAAGGTAAGAACCCGAGGATACTGAAAATGTCATTTGAACAGAAAGTAGAATGGGGTGTTGTTAGATCCTAATATGCATTAACCAAATGGAACAATTGTGCTCATAATTTTGGTTGTCTTTTTCTTTTTTTCTTTTTTCTTAAATTTTATTTCCTTTTTTTATCTATATTTTTCTTCATTTTTTTATTTCATAATTTGAGTTGCTAATGTTATAACTGCTCTTTTAAATGTGTGTTTCTTTTTATATACCTGTGAGTTTTCGTCCGTTATAATTGTTCGTTTACACTTTACTTCTTTTTAAATGTCGCATGCTGTTTTAACAGTATCTGTTGTTTCTCTTTCTTAAGAAACAATTGCTGGTATTTGTAAGACCAGTTGTCATATATAAAAATCGGCGAAAGAAAACGAGTTTTTGTCTTGTTTTATTTCATTTGGTATTTTTCAGCGTTGGAAAAAAAACTACATGTATAAACTTTCCATCTTGAATGGAAAAGGAAAAAGAAAAACTGTTTATTCAACACAAGCGGATTTTTCCCTTTGTTACATGACTTCCAGTCTGTTAAAAGTACACATTATTATTCGTTATCAACGTACGAAGTTTCCGTAGTCACTGTAGTACACATCTGATTCATGTTGTTGCTCACTATTTTTTGTTTATTTTTATTTTTGTTAAGCATTTCACTACTGATTGCATTTTAGTGTCTTTTCGGTGTCAATGAACCGTACAATAACCGAAACATGCCGCAAGTTAGACATGCATTTATATATAGCATTTATAGCAATGAGTACTTTTCAAATGGCGAACCACATTTCAAGATATTTCACGACATGCACTATTTGATATCTAGAACTATTTGAAAATAACGGAATTTATCATTACCAGAAATGGGCCACATTGTAGCCCAAAGACATTCAAGAGATCAAGTAGTTCACAATTAACGAAAGCGCAATGTTTTAAAAGTTAAGTTTATTTCCTTGCATAGAGTCTCCTTGTTGGTTAGATCAGATTCTCTGCAATCCTACGGAATTCACTTGGATAGATGTTTATGTAGCTGAAATTATCAGTTCTATATTTTCAAAGAAACCATGAAGTTTATTTTATTTTTTTTGTTTCACTTGTTACATGTTGAAGCGCACATTCATTGTATTTGAACATTACATTACTAGGCTTCCCAACTTCATGTCGATTATCATGTTAGACCGCGTCACTTGAAAACAGCAGGAAGCTCTTAAAAATCACTGGGGTAACTGTAATGGAACGTTTTTGTCAGTGAAGGCTATTTATAGCCTGAACTTGACTTAGAGAGCGTCGGCAAGTGGGATTCAACCGGACGTGGATATTGTCACATGGAACTGCTAAAATATTCCGCGGTCTGTTCTGTGTACCCTCCCCCTTTTCCATCTTGCAAATTTACGTTAGTATATCGCTCCGCCACCGATCAATATGTGATGCTTTATTTTTCGCAAGAGATGGAAGTATTATGCCATCAAAGCTTTTGTAATATTTGTTGAATTGCAATATTTTTATGATTATGTGCTTATCTTAAAGTATTTGAATTTTGTCTTAGCGAGCAGGACTATTTTTTTCTAATTGACCTGACGCAGGTCAAACATGATACCTCCAATAACCGAAAACAATATGGCGTCGGAAGGACAAGTGACTAATTTCAAAGTACTGACGCCATATTGATTATTACAGAGTTTCGTTAGGTATCTAGGAAGTGCTGTAATACTAATAAAGAAAACTTATTTGCAAGTATGTTTGAATAACACAGTGAGCAATTATACCACCCAAAACGTGTTTTATTGAGGTTTTCGGATTTTCAATCTGGTTTTCGGTCAACACCGAGGTTTTTGGTTATTCGAGCAACTCGGTCAAACATTCACAAGAAGATGTCGGAAGTTTTTAATGACGGATTTTTTTACCTGCAAAGTACACTCTTTGAGTTGTTAGTATATTGTTATTGTCTACCATAACAAGATGGGTCCTTTAGGTTTGAAAGTGTTAATTGTTTGTCAAATCTTACCAAGGAGTTAAATATGGACTACTATCATGACTGTAAAAATCTATTGCGAATGTCGGGAGCTTCTAATAACGGATTTTCGGAGCTGCAACGTACGTTTTTTTGTTTGTTTATTTGTTTGTTTGGTTTTTTTTTTTTTTTTTTTTTTGTGATGTACAAAAAAATGTAAGTACAGTTTTAATGTTTATGATTACAGTGAGGGTGCGGAGGGAGTTGACATCCCTCCTTTTTATGGGAATTTATAATGCTCATGTGTAAAATTGACAAAAATAGCAAATAATGTCCTAGCATCCCCTTTTTCTTAGGAACCCAAGCTGCCACCCCTCATTTTCAAAGTCTGTGGATCCACCTCTGCCAGATGGGTCCCGAAGGTTTGAAAAGGTGTTCTAGTGTTTGTAAATTACAGGTATTTTGTGAACAATTTTGATAAAAAATATTTTTACATATGCTAAGAGTTTTCAAGTTGTTCTATATTTTATACACATTGTACTGTTAAATACATGTAAATCCTATATATATCATGTGTGTTTGATTTGATGCCAGGAATTTAAAATTCAAGCAATGTGTACATGTACATGAATAAACATACAAATGTACATGTAGCAAACAATATGAAGTATTTAAACTAGAAAATAAACCTTTGAATCATGGAATTGTTAAATTGATATGATTTCGAAAGCAGAAACATAAACAATTTCTGTTTCAAAGGTAAGAATGAAAGGCAATATAATTAAAATTAGATCTTAATTGCTCCCCCTTTTTTCTATGTCATATGAAGTCATGTGACAAAGGAAAAAGGGGGAGCATTTAAAATTTAATTTGAAAAGATTGGGATGAAATGAAGCCGTGTGGCATATTTATCACATTCAGTAGTTGATCTTGATCTATCAAAAAGAGGTATATCTAGTAAAAATTAGGTATTTATATGTAGCCAAACAAACTTTTAGAGCATATGACATTACTGCTGAAAATTTCCTAAATACGTTAAAAACGATTTTATTACATTTTTATTGTATTAGAAATTGCACCATTCTCAAATTTTCAATCATTATCATTGTGGCTGACCTGCGATTTAAGTACCCTATATCACACCCCTAGACCTTTATTGCATACCCTAAATCACAAGCCTAGACCTATTTCGCGTACCCCTAGACCTATATTGCATACTGTACAAATGTATATCACAACCCTAGACCTATACGGTATACTGTATATCACACCCTTAGACCTACGTGTATATCGCAAACCCTGTATCACACCGCTGGACTATATCGCACCCTTAGTCATACATAAAATGCACATCATATACTGCATATCACTCCCTAGACCTACATATATATAGCATGCCTTATATCACACACCCCAGACCTATATGACATACCATATACCACACCCTTAGACCTATCGGGTATATGGCATACCATATACCACACCCCTAGACCTATATGGCATACCCTATATCACACCCCTTGACCTATATTGCATACCTTATATCACACCCTACATAGAACACACTTGAAGTATAATTAAAATATATGTTTTGATGAAGATAACCTGCCAAAATCTGTATCTGATGGGGTATCTATCCTCGACCTATATCACCCCGTGACCAATAGCCCTAAATGGGTTGACATAGGAGTCTTGTGTTGATACCGCATGTGATACTGATAATGGAATGTAATATTCAGTATGAAATGTACATGTGTATTATATCCATACACATGTAAGTCATAATTGATTATCATTATGGTTCTTTTTAGTGCATTTTCAAGACATACATTTAGAAAAGTTAGATACAGGATTTATGTGACACATGAAGGACATAGTCAATTAGGTTAGAAATTCTATATCCATGAAAAATGATTGAAAATATGATGGATATCAAGGCACTCAAAAGTAGACCTTTCCTAAGAGCTGATTTTCAGGGACATTCATACATGTACAATGTATTAGGTAAGTGAAGGTATACATAAGTTTGTTCATATACTTCCAATGTACAGAATGATTTGAAATTTTCAGAACTGGTGGTAGGTCTACAGTAAACATTGCTAGTGTAGAACAGTTGTCATATGTCTTCGCAAAATTTGCAGTTTACATTTGTATGTCTGTGAACAGTAACTTTATACTGAAAACTTCAAAAATACATGTGCATGTACTCTAACTATAGTTACTGGCATATGCAGTACAGTGTTAATTAAAGATTTCATACATGAAATTATGATATTTGTAATGTAATAATACATGTATCAAATTTGTTATTTACTTTACACTTTACAGTGTGACATTAATTGCTCATAAATGAATCAACATACATGGATGGATCCAGATATTTTGAAATGGAGGATCCAGACATCATTATAAATCATCAGGTAACTAGAAACCATACATGGGAGAAGCCCTAAAGCAATATCATCAGTCAACTTTCCAGTTCCTGTATTTAGAAGTTTTGTTTAGTACATGAAATGGCGTTAATTTATTGTTTTAAACTCACCACTTCAAACCACTTTAATGATCTTCCTGGTTATGAGGGGATGTTGTTTCAACAATGACCACCTGTCAGTCAGGTGAAAAGTAACCTATTCTACTCTTACTTATGTTACCTATTATTAACAGTTATTGGAACAAAGATGTGCTCATGAAGTACACTGTACTACATTTTTGTAAAGTTTGTTATGTTTTATTTTAGATAAATTTGAATTATTTTACAGAAAGAAGTGTTTATTTTTTCTGAATTAAGACAGCTGATAGAGATATTTTAAGAAAAACATTTCAGAACACTAAAATATAACATGTATTTATTGTATTAACTTTTTATAATGTAGGACAAAAATTATAATGCTACAGAAATACTGTTTGTAAAATTTCAATCAACCAGTACTGACTAGGTGGCTTCAAAATCAGTAAAAACCTGGGACAATGATAACCACCCAACCTCTATTTTTACCAGATTTTGCACACAATTATATGTACATGTAACAATATTTCTCATCAAGAGGAGGTTTCTGTATTTCCATATGATGTGGCTAAAATACATGTATATTTTCATGCATTTACATATTGTAACATTTTGCAATTATCGAAGGCACTGTTATCATCTTTTCCTTGATTTCTTTTCAGTGGTAATCCCTTTTAAAGTTTCACTAAATGTAGCGAGAAGGAAGCAAAAGCAAAATTAACTATTTTTGTGCTGGGACACTATTTAGGCATGAAACAAAGTTTATGATTCCCAAGTGCTGGTACATGTCAACATCTCTTAATAAAAACTACAAATATGAAGTCTGATTTCGTAGCACTTTTTTGTTGGCAAAACATAAGAGATACTTGTATTTTAATATAATACATATGGGTGAAACAATCATGCAGAAAAAAATGAAAGAAATGCACATACATAATTGAAGGCAGACAGGTATAAAACACTCTGCTTAAGCACAATAGTGATTCATCATAAAAAGTGGTACTCATGGGGTATGGGTTCACTAGTAACCTTTTTTTTTGTTTTTGAAAGTAGAAAAGTTGGATTTACATTCAAAGTGCATTTGTTATAAAGAAAGACTAAAAATTTCCTGTATTCAATACATCTATTTATCCTTGACTTTCCATCTTGATTGGAATCTTAAATTGCTAAAATATGTGAGGTACAACCAAAGTTTTTTTTAGTTTAAAGATTTTTAAACTGCATACTAGTTTTTACAACAAGAGTTTATATCCTTGTTTAAATTGAAAAAAAAACCTAGAGAAAAGTAATTATTTATTGTAAAGAAGTGCAGTTTTGACATTTTCAACTCAGGGCCTAATCTAGACAACAATGACAAGGACAAGCTTAAAATTAGTAAATTCTGTTTGAAAACTAACAAATTATATTAACACATTTGTTCATTTAATCTATTACAAATTACTGTCAAAGAGAGCAAAAACAAGGAGAAGTTTTTTTGCTCATTTCTCCCTTTAGATTAGGTCCTTGGTCAACCTAGCTCCCCTCGTCCACAGGATTAATTTCTACTTCATGCGTCTCCAACCCGAAATTTCAGTGTGGATTGTTTCTTACTTCGAAAATCCATATAATATTGATAGTCAGTGATTCATAGTGGAGATAATATTATTGAAGAAATGCTGGTTTAGGTGTAAAGCGTCAAGAAATTTGAGGACATAAATGTACACAGCCAGAAATACAAAAAAACACTAAAAGAAAAGAAGATCTATAAACGCATTAATAAATAAGCAGTATTGGTATGTATTTCATTAAAACATATGGTTCTCTTTAAAACGACTGCCCCCAGAAACCCCTGGAAAGGCGTCATTCTCGATTTGAATGATTCGCCTCTGTGGAAATATACGTTTTTAGTTCTCTTGTTCAAATACCTGTTTGTGTTTATTCCATCGTTAATAGAACTGTTCTGATGCAACTGCACTGAATGAAACGGACTTCAGTCGGATGTAAATGCTGAATAAGCGACATATCTTTGCACATGCATGTAGACACTCGATTTTTATTATTAAACTGAATTAAGAAAGATAACTATTGTTTTAATCAAACCTCGCATCGATCGACCATGCAGGCTCTATCTGCCTGGGTTTCAATACATTGACATGTAAGACTGGATAATTAGGAACCAGATTTACCTAGCAGCAGAGAAACGAGGATTCTTTTCGTACATTTTCAAGTGTCATTTGCATTTGTAAAAAAAAACTTGTGTTTTTGTTATTGTTTTGTTTTGTTTTAGTTTTTTCAACTTTAAGGAATTTCGTAGAAATAATATTGGCTATGTTTTTTTTCGAATCTCACCCTATTGCGACTAATCGGTCGTAATAAATCCAGCATCCCGTCGAATGCAAATATATTAATTTTAGGGGCCTTAAATGCTAGAATAGGGGATAAGACCGACTTTATTGAAAACGAGGAATCGACACATGAACAACTCACAATATATTGCCTGATAGTTATACTGAGCTTACTAATCACAATAGAAGTTCATGTGATAAAATTTTTAATACTGAAGGTCAAAATCCTGCAGATCTCTGCATTGCCTCCCAGCTCCGAATTTTAAATGGTTGCTTCATAGGAGATATTTTGGGAAATTTTACTTGTCAAAAATCCTATGGAGCAAGTGTTGTACAGTATGCTTTGGCCGATATGGACCTCTTAAAATCTGCAAATTTTTTTTCAAGTGAAAGAGTAATCAAGGGAACCAAGGTTATAGCGGTAATCAAAAGAATGTAATCCAGGGACAAAGACCAGAAATGGAAAACAGACACACGCAACAAAGAACATAAAGTAACTAAAATCATACATACAAAGTAACAAAAGTAAATGAGCAACTCGGACTCCACTAAAAACTGGGAGCATGGACCAGGTGCACCGGTAGGGTAAGCGTCCTCTGCTTTTCTAGAAACAAAAATGCAACAAATTTATCAGATCATCCTCAAATTTCAGTACATCTCCATTGTAACTTGTCTATAGATGTACAATTTAATACTCAAAAACTTGTATATTTATAGACTATTCCTATAAATGGGAAATGGTATCAAAAGAAAAATTTTTTAATGCTATAAGACTTTAGTGATGTAAATGTATAAAATGACATTGTCTCTTTTGAAAATATTGAAATAGGGGATTGCTACAATGCACTTAACAATGCTTCAGAAAAATTGACAAATATTTTTGAAAATTTGGCCAGAAAATGTTGTAAGATAATAAAGTTGAAAAAAAAAGACAAATAAGAAAAGGTTGTGGTCAGATATTGAAGTAAGAGATATGAAAAAAACTGTGGTTGATGAGATTGCATCCCTTCAATATGCATGTAAGAAATAGTTTCTTTACTCATGCAGAAAAACTTAAAAAAATGATAAAAGCAGTACTGGCAGATTTTGAATTTTTTGAAACATGAGATTGGTAAACCAAATCATTCTAATATACCAGTGAACATTGATGAAATAAGTAAACATTTTCAGTCCCAAGGGAAGCCAGAATATTACAATAAACAATTTTGCAAGAAAGTAGACCAGTATGTAGATAATTACAAAAATGTGTTACAAGAAAATGAAATAACAGATAAATCTTTCAGTATTCAGGAAGTTAAGAATTACATTTATAAATTAAAACTAGGGAAAAGTGCGGGCCAGATCATATTTCAAATGAAATTATTAAATATAGTAGTCATGGTTACTGTCAAGGCTGTTACTAAACTGGTTAATAAAATTTTAGAGACTGGAAAGTATCCAAATAATTGGAGATATTCATATACAGTGTTAATTTTTAAATTAATAGGATAGCACTAATCTCAGTAATTATAGAGGTATTTCACTTCAAAATTGTATAATAGCTGACTTGTTCAGCTCCATCTTGATTACAATTACTTGAAAAAAACATACATCGATAAATATACCGTGAATGAATTTATTATTCTACATGTATAAGACAATATCATTCGTACATTGTATGAAACTCCGTCCCATCCAAAGAAAACCACATGAATGGCATACATTGAAGCCTGTATAGGATGGAATAATAAATCCACTCAAATGTTATTTCGTAAGATCTTTCTTAATAATTTATTATAATAAATTACTATAACAACAAGACTTCCATGTAACTGTCATCAAACTGTGTGGTAACTAATTTCTTGTGTTGTAATTCAATTGTGTTTTTTCCCCAACTAAATCAATAAAATATGTTCAAATATTAATAACGCTCTATCATTATTACACGTAAGTTACTTTGACTTTCCCATCTATGGACAAAAAAGTTGCTGTGTAATGTGGATTTTTTATCATTATTTTTTTTAATATAATTTTGTCGTTTTTTTTTAATCTTAAAGCATATTTACTTACTACTTGTTTGTTTGTTTGTTGGGGTTTAACGTCCGAGCAGCAATATTTCAGCTATATTCAGACAATGAACATGAAATGGATGATAAAATGAACATGAAATGAAAAAAAAAAGAATGGGTCACAAGGATAATAGGGTCGACAAATTTTGATTGCCACTGGAAAAATGGGGATGGGTAAGGTCGCGCAATTTAGCCTCCTGTGGCGGAGCGCAAAGGTTCCTACTCCTATCGAATACCACAGCAGGGTTCTTTAACGTGCGAGGAACGTGGCATCTTTCCCAAAACGATGCACCACTATGGTTTGCGGTCAGGTTTTCCGTATTATAGCCTGACAACCCCAGCATGTAACACGCCAGGGGTACCCCATTCCACCACCTGGGGCACACATCCCAGTTGCTCTGTGGGCAGAGCGCCTAGCCCCCAGCTAGGTTTCTAAAGACTACATGACTTATTGTGTGTATATTTAATTCTACTTCATATTCGATGAATGTGATATGTTTTGCTGTTTTTTGTTTTGTTTTGTTTTGTTTGTTTTGTTTTTTTTGTTTTTGTTTTTGTTTTTGTTTTTTTTTAATTTGTTTTTTTTTTTTTTTTTTTTTTTGTGAGTGTGTTTTCTTAGAACTGGTTATTTGCTGTTCAAATGAGGAATCTGTCTCATGCTTTTTCGAACATACGGGGGCTTATGACGGTAGTGGAAATTACTATTATGTTCATTGTTTTCCACTTGAATAACCTGTATGTATAGATTTAAACCTAAAGGTTTGAAAAGCATGGTCTTTAAACCTCTTTGTATTCCTTTTCCAGTGGGCGGTCACGCATGGAATTGTAAATAGGGTGGAAATTCAATCACACTGAACCAAAACTATGACATATTTAAATGGATTACAAACAATCAATAGGTCCAAACATAGTGAAAAAATATCACGATCTTATAAGATTCAGTAGATTTCAATGAATGTTGCATTTTAGTTCAGAAGATTTAAAATGGACACGAAGAAGCTGAAACATGTACACTTACGTGTATGTGTAGCTGTGGTGTTCGTCATTTGTAAAGTTCAAGGTAGGTTTGATAGAAACTACTTTAGTTAAGATGTTAGAACTACTGATAGTATTTCGTTCGTATTTTTTAAATTACAAGCCTTACAGCGTGTTCGTTGCATAAACATACATTTGTAACAGTTATATGTTTAAATTTCATTTTGGAATTGAAGAGATTTATATTTTCACACGTACATTTACTTTGTCTTAATATCTTAGTGTATCTTCATGTACATGTAAGGTTGTTATACCAGCACATTGAGTAAAAAATTGCAAAAATCCAGTCAAGGTGGTCATCTTTCGCAAATCAAAATCAAATTTTAAAAAATAGAGTAAAACATCGTTTTACAAGCTCTTAGACTATAAATGTATGACTCAGTATGTTTTTTCTTTATTATAAAAACTTTCGTAACACTGATTATGCCACATTCTACGATTTATCACGATTTTCCCATATTGATTTCGTTTATTGTAAGGTCGGGTAAAGTTAGGTAAGTCGCGATTGGTTGATTGATTTATTGTTGGGGTTTAACGCCCGACCAGCAATATTTCAACTATATTCAGGCGATGAACATGAAAGGGATGATAAAATGAACATGAAATGATGATGAAGTGAAGAAGGGATGGGATACAAGGATAATAAGGTCGATAAATTCTGATTGCCACAAGTTAGAAGGGAGGGATTGGTAGGGTCGGGCAATTTAGCCTCCTGTGGCGGAGTGTAAAGGTTCCTACTCCTATCGAATACCACAGCAGGTGCACCACTATGGTTTGCGGTCAGGTTTTCCGTATTATATACACATCCCAGTTGCTCTGTGGGCAGAGCGTCTAGCCCCCGGCTAGGTTTTTGAGCACCATTTAGTCGCCTTTTACGACAAGCTTAACGCTGCTGCAGGCCTATTCTTTTGACACCGGACCTGCACGGGACCGAAACTGCTATATTACATACTATGTGTATTATCAGATTTGTTACATTTACTACACGTGTTCAAATGTCCGCCCTTTATTCTGTATGTACAATGTACAAAACAACTTGTACGGGGCATGCTGGCGTACTTGTAAACAGAAAGTGAAAGTAACGAAAAGGGACAAAATGAAAAAAAGATAATAAAAAGCAACACCCTGTTGCACTCGTTCAGACACCATCGAGATTTTTTTCTACGTTCTAGAGCACTCGTAGTAATTACATATTCATATAAATGTTATTCCTTTTAGTGAAACAGTATGTATTTATCGATTTTTTTTCTTTTCGTTTTGTGGTTTCCAATTACATGTACCCATAGTACATGACTTTGTATGCTAACAGGCTAGGTGTTCTATATCTAAATGGTGTTGATACCCGTCGTTTAAGTGACTGCATTTTGTATAAAAAGAAGCTGTTCTTATCCAGTATATAATTTCAGCTAATTCAACAATCGAGTTCTTCACTCAACCGATAAACTACAGATACTTGTCTTCTCAGTGTAGTTTAGAGGGTGGGGTTCCTCTCATGAAAGAGGAATCAGACTTTGACCAACTCATTGCTAGCCAGACGATTCCTTTTGGGCAGGAATTTTGGGTTGCTGATCATCTATACACTGGATGGGTCCTTCCGAATGGTAAGAATTAAAACTAAGTTTCCTGAAGTACTAATAGCCTATGCGGTAAGTCATGTTTCAAATATAAAGCTACAAGTCGAAACTTTAACAACCCAACGTAGAACAGGATGAACAGTGTTGGGCAATACACTTCTGAAATAGAAAAGTTACAGGAATTCACTTCTGAAAGGAGAACGTTTAAAAAATCCAACTGATATGTTCACATGATTCGACAATTTAAAGGACTCTTGCCTTGTCAGTGCATTTGGGTTTGGCTTTAATTGATGGTACACTAGTTCTCCGAGATTTACATATTACTGTAAGCATACATGTTTTGTTTACAATGTATATTAGTATTGTATCAGTCCAGTCAATTTAGAAAAACTTTTTCCTTTATCTAAACCAATTACAACAGATGATATTTAAGTTTTAAGCTATAGCATTATGACCATAATAAGCGCAGACAAAAAATTAACGATATAACATCAGGAAACCTCAAAATACGCATTTCAAATTTTATAATAGCATTGTTTAGAGGATCATTAACAACATAAGAAGAGCTTTTATATATTAAACCAAACTACAGCTTAAAACCTAAATAGTAAACCATGTCTTCATTTATCGAGATAAATGAAGTTCAAGAATTCCAATTTTGATGAAAATGATAAAGTAAAGATTCTACTCTGTGGTTAAAAGCTTCTTTTAACAAAGGCAAAAACTGCTGATATATAGTGTGCAGAAATAAACAATAACAAAATTATAAAAAAAAATCATTATGACAGAGGTGCCTGAAAATAAGCATTTTCTGTAATTGAAAATTTCAAACAAATTTTATACATCAGGTTGAACACCACCAGTAATATACTAATTTTTGTCTCTTATTTTCTTAGTAAAATTAATGTTCCGTTTTAACGCACTGTTCAGAATCAGGAATAAAAGACTTGCTAGACATAAGTCAGTCACCAAAGAAAAAGTAACTGGAGTTACTTGCCCCTCCAGTCTGGACAAGTTAAAATGAAAAACAAACTACATGTATCTTGGACAGGTATATGGGCAAGTTGACAATATAAACTTGAATTTTCCGCTGAGCAACCTTAGGCAGGAAAATAATAGTAACAGCAATCGACACGTACAACATAAATGTATGGCTTTCAATCTTCATCTTTCTTTTTCCGACTTTTTTCGATGCAGTCGGTATAGTTCCGCTTTTTATCCTTCGACCTTAAGGGCGCTCTTCTATGGAAACGCATGTCACCTTTTTTACTTTTCATTTGTTTATGGAATGTGCAGACTATATATGTTGTAACCTCTTAAAATTATTCTAGAATTGTCAGAAGAACTATTCTACCACAAATCAGTTCTATTTTCAGCTCTTCATTGGCCAGCTCTCTCACTGCTTGCTCTATTTTTTTCTAGAGCTAGATATGCATGTGTAGAACTATTCTCGTATAGCTAGCTCAGTTTTAACTGTCAGCTTCTTTTACACATCTAGCTGAACCAATTTATTCAGCTCTATAAAAAACATATTTAGCAGTGCTGGCTCTTCTGACAGTTATTCAAAGATGCTAGATGTGATCTCATCGGTAAATTTTACGTTTTACATGTACATTTTTTCTCAGATTGTGCGCGAAAATCTGGCATCAGTAGTTCTACCCAGAATGTTAAAGTGACGAGCGAGTTAGCTGAATGTGTTTTACACTGTCATTACTACCCATTCTTTGCAATAAAGGTAAAAACAACCATTCCATGTGTTTTCTTTTTTTTTTCTTTTTTTTCTTTATTTTTTTTCTTTTTTTGTTGTTGTTTTTTTTAGACTATAATAATAAGTTTGTTTTAAATTTGTTTTGCTTTTGAATTAAAATTGTTTAGTTGTATTACTATGATTAATTATTCTTTGTTTTTTGGCCTTTTAAAAAAACGATACCCAAACGCACGATAAGCAAACGCTTCCACCGTAGGTTTAAACGAACGCTCCTATCGTGCGTTTAAACCCACGATAAACGAACGATCCTAGCGTGCATTTAAACGCACGATAGACGAACGACGAAAAATAATAATAATGACATATAATGAAGACAGAAAAAAGAAAATAAAATTAATAGAATTATATAACTTTATAATAGCAAAAATAATATTCAATCAAGGAAATAATGAATTTACAAAAATAAACGAACGCTTTTATCGTGCGTTTGAACGAACGCTTCTATCGTGCGTTTCAACGAACGCAAAACGATGTGTAAACGCACGATAAACGATGCACGAACGCTCAAATGGGAAACGTGGACGTCTCAAGGAGTTTAGTTAACCCGTAACAATTGTTTCATCGTGCGTAAAAAAAAGCATTGCAAGTAACATTGGTACACCAATACGAACCTTGCAATATGTAGCGATAATGAATCAAAGCTGGCCATCACGATTTCTGTAATTTTCATAAAGGCTAGAAATCGTTTCATAGCATCGTCCGAGACAGCATGCCTCTGTTGGGCCAACGTTGGCTGATGGTTGGTTCGTTGGCTTTTAGTTGGTGTTGGCAATACTACGTTGGCCCAATGTAGCAGTGAGTGGTTTGGGAAAATATTTCCTCTTGTCTGTCATTGATCTATTTTTACCAAAATCGTTTATACATGTCAAGCCAATGGTTAAACATGCCCTTTTGATAATTTAAATACTTTCATATCATAAAAAGGTTTTACGTTGGCCCAACTTTGTCCAACGTTGGCCCTACTGTTCAGAATAACCTTTGCATTTAATGTTTTTCTTTAATAACTTTTTAGAAGCTGCTTGTACTTGAGAGTATTGTTAAATTTCAATTTTTAAATCAAAACCATGCTTTAGTTATATAATTTGTATTTTTCAACAACTTTGGTGATACACATGTTAAAACAGATTTCATATTATTCTTGATGCAAAAGTGTCTTTTGATCTCATGTAAAGTGAAACAAAAATATCTGGAGTAACTTGCCCCTCCAGTCCGGACAAGTTAAAATGAAAAACATTTAACTCAAGTTAAGTGAAACAAGAAATCAAATCCAGACATATTGAAGAAAAAATGTGTTGCATCTAAACTGCGATTCTAAGTTGAGCCAACATTGGCCGAACGTTGAAACACCAAAAAAATTATAGATATATATTTTTTTACTTTAAAAAAAAAGATCAGTTGGCTTTTTCAAAAATATTGTTATGTGCATGTTTAATATTTATGTAACGAGTATTCGTGTTTATCATTTAGTACTTAATAACACACAAACTTATTATGAATAACCAAATCTAACTTATGATAACAATAATGTACGTGATTATCTCCCCCTTAGTTATGAAGCTGAGAGCATAATACGCCTTTCTCAAAACAAAAGTTGTCTTTCATTTTGAACAAACGCATACATATTTTCAATGTAAATTCTACCTAAACATAAAACAGTGACAGGCATTATCATATTTCTATCAAATGCAAATGATTTGCAAATTTTAAATATCTATTATACCAATGCTTGTTATATCTACTAATTTGATAATAAATTTTGTTTAAATCTTATCAACAGTAATCAGTCTGTCATTGGTACATATCAACTGTCAAGACTTATATGATAAGTGGAGGGGAAATTTGAGTTCTAACTTTGATACCTAGTGCATAGCATCAGTACTCTGCGACATAACAATTAAACGAAATATAAAATTTAATTCTAATGTATCTCAATGAATACCATGCTCAGACCGCTTGGTTGGGTAAACGCTGGGCTTATGTTGGGCCAACATTGGGTATTCGTTGGGTCAATGTTGGCATTACGTTGGGCCAACGTTGGCTCTCTTTGCACTTACAACGTTGGGCCAACATTGGATACCCCACGTTGAACCAAAGTTGGCCCAACGACGGCATGCTGTATTGGATTAGAAAAGAAAACAATATGAAATTCAACCTTTTAACATATTCTATATTTCCATGTACATGTAGATGTACATGTACATGTACGTGTATTTTGTATTTCACTGACACATATAACACTATTAATAATACAACTCAGTTTCAAGTTTTTGCCACAACTCGGAGAAAAAAAATCCTGACTTCATCTCTTTTTTTCTTCAGGTAAAAAAAATAAACTACACACAACTTTATATATCGTATTGTTAACTAAATTTCAGACAGATTACTGCGTTTGCTTAGACTCATCTTACAATTTAGCAACAAATATTAATGCATGCTCAGTGGAATGCATTGATGTTGGTTTTTGTGGTGGACAAGATAGTCAAGGGCGAGACTATGTTAATATCTATGCAATCGAACCAGGTAAGAGTTGTCCTTATTACAGAAAACAATATTTCCACCCGTTCGAGACCCGTCCGTGGGGATAGTCAAGGACAAGAGATTCGCCTAACTAATTTTATTCAGCTCTGAATTGTATGTATGTTGACTATTTGATGATCTATTTCTCGGATTTTTACCTATGAAAATACTGATATAAAGTTTTCCAAAATTGCGTTGGAAAAACATTGTATTCATTTTTAAGGTAAAGCGATTGATGGTGACTAGACCCGAAATTAGCGCACTGCTTGGGTAAATCTCGTTAGAGCGTTGTATTTACAGCAAAACCTGTCGTTTTGTATAACGGGGTGTATTTTAATTTGTTCTGTTTTGGTATTATTTTGGGGATAGGAGTTTCAAAAAGTATAAAAGTATTTTCTGATTTTCACACGCTGATAAAATCTTGTAACAGGTTTAATCATAGTTATCATGAATGTACATTGTATCACTTTGAAACCAACTGTGCAGCATGTTTTATCTTATTTTGCATTTTATTTTATAGTTTTAGATCCACAAATTTATGTAAAAACACCGAGTTCTATGGGTTCAGCTTACATTGAATGTCTAACTGCTCTTTGTCAACAGAATGACTTTAGAGGAATGCATTGTTCATCTCAGATCTTCTATGGTCTTTGTGGTAAGCACTTGCCTTGAATTTTATCTTTTATAAATGTGTTGGTTAATCCAATGGGTGTTCCGGTCTTATTAACTTATTCCACTTTCTTTAACTGTTTCCTTGATTTTATGCATTGTTTAATATGCAAAAAGCACGAGCGTCCTCTTTCCTGAATCTGTACCGACTAGATTGATTTACTGTCGTATTAAACTACATGCACAATTAAGTGTCAGTTCCTGTAAAAATCTGGCAGTAGGTGAATCATGGTATGAAAAAAAACATTCTTTTGATAGTGTAATTTGACTATTTGCCCCATCAGAATTTAAATTTTATGTTGAAAATAGCATCAAATAAAGGAGAAAATTTATTTGATAAGTAAGATAATCAATTCGCTATTTCCAATTTATTTCCTATCAGTCCATACTCTCCGGTGCTCCTCTTTGTTTATTTGCTATGTTTGTTTGTTTGTTGGGGTTTAACGCCCGAGCAACAATATTTCAGCTATATTCAGGCAATGAAAATGAAGTGGATGATAAAATGAACATGAAATGATAATGAAATGAAAAATGGGATGGGACACAAGGATAATGGGGGGTCGAGAAATTTTTTATTATCACTTGAAATAGGGAGAGGTGGGTAGGGTTGGGCAATTTAGCCTCCTGTGGCGAAGCCCTATGGTTCCTACTCCGGGAGAATACCACAGTAGGGTTCTTTAACGTGCGAGGAACGTGGCATCTTTCCCAACAAGGTGCACCACTATGGTTTGCGGTCAGGTTTTCCGTATTATAGCCTGACAGCCCATGCATGTAACACGCCAGGGGTACCCCATTCCACCTCCTGGGGCACACAACCCAGTTGATCTGTGGACAGAGCACCCTAGCCCCGGCAGTATTTGCTATGTAAATGCACATGTAGCACTGTTCACAAAAATATTATTTGTGCTTAAAATGAATACGAATAAAAAAAAACATCGTTCTCTGTTACGGCAAGTCCTTATTTAATATCCTTTCCAAAATTAGGCTATCATAGGCGAATCTTATGGGCCCCCTTATCAATTTGAAAAAAAAACATGTGAAAACATCGTATTTATGTGCGTAAATAAATGCATTAAAATGTGTTTATCAAGGATTGTGTTTGTGAGCACAATAATGTGTGTCTGGCGTACATGTAGGTTGTTCTCTGGATCCGCCACTTGTAATGTACATGTAGATGCATTATTTCACCCGTATTTATGCATACTACATGTACGTCTTGTCCAACACAGTATATTTTATGTCAATTGTAGGAGATGACAGTGTAACTTCCACACAGACGAGCTACACTAAAGCTTTGGCCAGCTGTTATAGCAGTTCGGGCACCTTCTTCAAAGATTCGTGCGCTAACGTAACGAATAGCGTTTTATGGATTGGGCCAATGCGGTTTATAACACAATCTCCAGGTATAAAACTGCTTTCAGATATGACGTGCTTCAAAGCTCTTTAGACCACAGCCATGGTAAAAAAGTGATAAAACATTTCGTGCAACACATATGCTACTAGTCATATTGAAATCGAAGTAAATCTCGGAAACTCCATTTTACCATTGTTTAACCATGAGCTGGCCATTTATGTCGTTATTTTATCCCTCGCTTTCGCACGGGGTAAAACAATCATGATAAAATGGAGTTTCCGTGATTTATTTCTACATTATTTCGGGCTATTCAAATACGTTGAATTTTACCGGTAAAAAAGTCAGAAATCTATGTTGAAGTAGCCAGATTTTTTGTGTAAACAAAGGATAAACTTTGTTTTATACTGTCACAATATTTTTAATTTGTATGAGGAAATACAGCTAGGTGATACTCCATTTTTTAAGAAAAAAATCACAATTGTTTTTAAAAATATATAATTTATTAATACATGCATGTCTATCTATTGAACTCAAACAAACTTGTAAAGCATCACAAAATACACTTCATTGAAAACAACAAATAATATATTGGTCAGCAAAAAAAATAAAATAGAATACATTATAATCATCATAGTGTCAATATGTTTTTAATGTGAAGCTGCATCTGTATTAGTACACTGATCTTTTGTTTCTTTCTCTTAAGGGTAGTCAGTCTAGACTAGTATTCTAATTTATAAACAAGGGAACCCACCTCTTATCCCTTACTCCTCCTTCACCATAGAATTGAACTGAATGAAAATTTCACAGAATCTTTACATGTTCCCATTGTGCGCCTCCAAGTTTAGAATTTTGGGGTTCCAAATGGCAAAACATGGACTTAGTCATTTGTGAATATGGGGACATGGAGTCTGTTACATTCCTCCCTCCTCCACTGAATTTAATTGGATTCAACTATTTCATAATCTTTATTGCATGTTCATTTTGTACACCCCCTCCAAATCAATATGAAGGTCGGAAGAAGCATGTTACAATGTATCCACTTCTATTGTTCTTTCCATGTTGGCAAGGCCAGAATATATATATTTTTTTCAAATGGTGGAATAGCCAGAAGACACCATAAAACTAACACGATAATTAAGCCTTTGACAAGTACGTGTAAATGCTTTATACCGCGAACAGATAACCTGATGTTAACAAAATTGGTAAACGATAAATGTACGAAAATATAATACATGTAAGTACTGTCAGCTGCATGTGCTACTGAGTTTCATCGATAAGGTCATACACTCTAGCTTGAAACTGCGCTCTTTTACAGGGTAAACCTGTGCCTCTTATTACATGTAGTACATTTCTTTAGAGAGAAAAAAAAACTTTAATGAAAAAGTGTATAATCTGATGACACATCACTTGATAACTGTGTTGTTGGTTTTTTAACAAAGGTGGCGCTCTACCTGGATTAATTGTTGCAAAGGGAGCTAAATGTAAGAAATATACATCAGGATCAGTAAACTGTATACCAACACACGAGGAAACGGAATTACCTTTCGTCTGTAAAAAACGTAATTATCAGATCTGTTTTAAGATTGTACGGGCTTATTTAAAAGTTTCATTTTTTTATTATAGTAATTGATTCGCTGTAAATAGGCGATTTGCTACTCATTAAAGCAGTTTCTTAATCTTGATTATTCAACTTTGCCCTCTTAAGCGTCATATGCGTGAAATCTATAATTTATTATTGTACCCATTTCTGAAAAAGTAAAAAATGATTTCTGACAATCAAAGAACATATGTAGTTAGTTATCATCGATGTAAATAAAATTTCTTCACTTTCCCTTGTGTCCTCATAACATTCGTCTTGTTCAAATATATTTTGAAGCTTTACCTATGGAAAATTCTTTAAAAATCATATATATATAACTACATGTACAATTTTATTCAATCGTAGAAACAGGACCAGGATCACCACCAACTAGTACTACTTCGATCCAACCCGACCGCAATGACGATTCAGACGAGACTGCAGGTAAGATTTCGCTTTTAATTTTTTTCATTTTCTTACAGTTTGACTTTTTTTCATAAACTATCCGTTACATATTCTGCGAATAACTTCGTACCAATGTAAAATCATGTAACCCTGTATAAGATGTGTTCTATTCGTATTTAGGGGTTACAGGAGCTAACCCTTAATTCCCCTTATAACTTAAGTACCAGTCTACACAAAATTCAGACACTTCCGGTGGTAAAGTGATTTATAATGAAGAAAAAATCACAAAGCAAACGATGCTTTTTCAGCCACATATGCTATACTTTCACATACATGTAACGATAATCATTTCTGCATTCAGATTTGCACTTTCTAGAAAATCATATATCCATCTCACACTAAAACCAAGCAAATGAAATAAAATCAAGAACGATAACTCTTGCTAAGTACCAATTTCATGTTCAATCTATATATTTTTATCTCAAAAGCGCAACAACCCAATGAAGAACTAAGACTGGTTATATGATCTGTAACTGTGTCTGAATAAAAAATAAAACTGACTTCGATGTTTTTTGACACGCATGAATCACCTTCTGTCTGATATTTAGACTGCTACTTAAAATTTGAGTTGAAAATCCCGAAACCCGTTCAGTTCCCCACTCATAGATCTAATACATGTACTATTGATCATTTTGACAAGAAGATTTGCTTGAGACAACCAATAGGAATACTTCTTATTTTAAGACGTTGATGAAAAAAATCTATAAGCATAAAAAATAATATCATAAATTGTACATCATTTTTTTTTTTTTTGGAGGGGGGGATAATTCAAATTTAATCAAACCCTTGAAAGACTTAACATTTCTAAAATTTGTCAGTTTACATGTAAATGTACTATAAATGCTGAAAAATTTAGGCGCTCGGTCAAACTTAAAAAATAACTTTTGTTACAGGTAATTATCAACATTTAAGTTGACTGCACGTTTTTTTGTTTTTTTTTTTTTTGCTTCACTTTGATTATATAGGTATCATCATTGGCTGTGCTTTTGGTGGTGTATGTGTTTCCTTGGCAATAGTGGCATTTGTATATTTCTGCAGGAAGTAAGTCTTAAGAGAGAGGTATTAATAGAAAATCAAAAAGGCGAAAGACCTATATTAATTTCATTAAATACACCCCGATTTGAAAACGATAGGTATACTCCGTCCGTCTTCACCTTATTTCCGTTTCTATTTTTCTCTGGAACTACTGATCACATGTTTTGACAGACTGAAGCTTTATATAGGTAGGCAATATTGTTGGATTCAATTTTAGACCGATGTAGTATCTACATACAGAAAATTGGCCTAGTTAATATTTTGACCATGTGATAATTGGGAAGGGGAGCGTGGGTATTATTTTGGTTCATAGTTTATTTTTCTAGTTTAAATTTCATTTCAGTCAAAAAAAAGAAAATTTTCTACATCTGGTGTAGTTTTCTTTGTTACATTTACATCATTCATTTTAAATATTGGTATAAAATGTCAACTTAAGAATAATAAAACGTTTTTGGTGATATAAAATTTTTTTATCTGAATTACAGAAAAAATAATAAGTTCAAGGCAGAAGAACAACAAGTTCAACAGAAGCAAGTGAAAACAATCCCAAAATCCGTATACGAAACCCCAAAACCTCGAGAACAACGATCTGAACATGAGTATGCAGATACTAATGACGTTTATCACTCATACGTCGAATTGAAGGATGACGGAAGTACGTCATATGGCCAACAAAACGATGCACAGTCGACTGGCTTCAATAACGATTCTTACCTTAAAGTGCCAAGCAATATACCACTAAATGCAAATGATGTAAACATTTCTATGCTAGGTGTTGACAATGAGGGATATTTAGATCCTAAGAAATCTCCAAATTTTGGAAGAAAATTACCAGAAATTCCACATGAGAGGTTGTGATGAAAGTATATTGATTATATCGTTTGGTAATTTGTTTTTATTTATTCCCAGTATGTATCAAAAGTAATTTTAACTCTTGGAATGAATAAATTAAAGCTAAATCTAAGTGTTACAATCACCAAAGATTAAAAATTTATTGTCTTTTTTTTTAATCTCATAATTCAGGTTTATTATTGATACTTTTTTTACTCAACTGCAATTTTTTTTACTATTTACTGTATGGTTGCTATAGTTTTTATGATATTGAGTACAATTTAATATATTCATTCTTGTCTTTATTTTGATAATAAACGACTGAAAACTTTTCAGTTTTGCGTTGCTGTCTCAGTCACCTTTTTGAGGACTGTATTATACAAACACATACAGGAATTGTTTTCATATTTCGTTCATAATGATCTTCATTGCTCTTTTTTACTTGTGCATATTCCAGTGCTTTAACATGAAATACAATTTCAACAAAACAAATATAACATGTATTTATCAAATGTTGGCGATGAACAGTTTATCTGTTTAATCTTTTTGATGACCTATAAATAAGCAGTCGGAACAAAGCGGATCAACTCGGCCATTTCCGCTACACTGAAAAAAACCTGGGATGCAAAAAGGAGAACTTTGCCGTTACTGTAGTCATACGCGAATCATGATAATACTATCCACCAGGTGGCACTAAAAAACAGTTAGATATCGCATAGTTAAAGAATACTCTATCAAGAAAATTGGTGCGAAACGAAGGACTGAGAAAAAAAAATGTTAAAAAATTCAACAACTTTAGATATAATTTTAGAATCTGGTCGGTCAAATTCCGGATATATTCTCCCGCCCAGTGCACACGAGGTTTCCTCCTGTGTAACGAGAATGGATGAGTAGTACTGATTGAAAAATAAACTTTCATCGACAATTTTTGAAGCTAGCGAAAGAGCTTTAGCTTAATTTAAAATCTGTTAATCAATTTCAGCTATTCTTTTTGCATACTACACGCACTTTTAAAAAATTGACTCGCAACATTTCGAATATCAGCTCAACCAAACACGCATTTACTTCTTGAGCACTTTGTTCTTTGTTAAAGTACAATAACTCCATGTTACTTGGTAATATACTCCAAATAATCTTTTAATTATTTGCCTTTTTGTTGATGTACAGACGACAGGCGCCGATCCAGATAATTTAGAAAAGTCGGAGTTTCCAGGCTATCATTAAATTTTGTTTATCTCTGTCCAATTTTTCACAAAATTAACCAAATTTTCAAACAAAAAGTATAACGGTTCTAGAGCACGGAATCCCTTCACTGGTTACGCCACTGCACAAAAGCAGCGGGGCGACATTACACAAAACCGGTCCAAGATGAAGCGAGGAAATGTAAAACTGTGCCGAGCTTTTTTACCAACTTCTCTTATATTGGCTTCACTCTACAATAAAGAAATGTAGTCAGAGGAAATTTTAAGTGGTGAAATTGAGGCCATATTTGTCGAAAAGTAAATAAGATTAATGATGAACCATAATAAATGTATGCGCAAATTTTATAAGACACTGACATAATATGCATTCTACATAATGTATTAACCCCGTACATCGAAATTCAGTATACGTGTACATGTAAGATTAAAGTGTCATATTTCAATGTCATTGTCACTAATTATCTGTTTTTCACAACCTTATAACTTCATTCGAATAAAGACCACCTGGGTTCCTATTGTTGTGCCTATACGAAGAGAGAAGAAGCTATTCATAGTGAATTGGTCATTTTACTGATAAAATATCCCACAAAGCATTCACTGAGTATTTATTATAACTATGACAAAACATGCTTGTTTTTAAGGATTTGTATTTCGAAAATTCGGTAAGTTATTTCTTTTTCTTTCTTTCTTTTTTATTCTCGTAGCAAGCTTAACATATAAGGATATATACCCATTTTGGAAAAGTAGACAAATATTCCCTATACCTTACGTGAATATACATTTGAACCTAATGTTCATTATTTTACCAAATTTAGCCTAGAAAAATTGTTATCAAATCTCATTTGTTGATACCCCACTCCCCTCAATGGAAACAACACAAGAAAACTAAAAAATATTCAGATGGAAAAACAAAAGTAGAAAGTGCACAATGTCATGAAATGATAAAGAATTTGTGAAAAATTCATCAAATTCTATTTAGCCGTTTCAGAGAAGTTGTTGATTAATTAGAACTTGTGACGAACGGACAGAATGATCCCTATACATATTCCGCTAGAAAAGCGGGGTTACATGTATTAAAAATAAACAAATTTCACTCCGTAAGTTCTATTAGCTCGAGGATAATTTTATTGTTCACTTTATAATTTGCCGTAGACATAGACATTTTGACATCGATAGATATAGATGCTTCACATTGTTACACTGTAAGTGATAAACTTGAAATTATTATTCAAGAGCATCCAATGGAAAAAAAATTAACAAAATACGGTGAAACGCAACAAATCCGCATGCACTATCGTGTGATTAATTCGTAGAGAGATCACCAAAAGGTCTTCAATAAGTGTAACACACCTTTTAGTAAGCTCAGAAAAGTAGCGACAACAAAAAGTAATAAAATACATAGTAACAAATCGATGATAATTATTCAAAATTAAAACTAGAAAGTCAAATAACGATACAAAAACGTAATAATGACCAGTATCTCCTGACTGTGGACAGGCGCATGCATATGTTTGCGTTGGGGTTAAACTGGTTTCATAAGGCCTTACCCACCTCCCTTTAATGTAAAGTCAAAAATAAAATCAAAAAAATAAAACAAATCAACATAGTACTATATAAAATGCATTCAACAATATAACCAATCAAGGAACCTCAACATACAACACAGAGAAAATGATATATCTAAGCAATACTTATTGTGAATGTTTACATTTTTTTTTTCAATTATCCTTACTGGAAATAGCTACATACACAAGTATATGAATGTAAATTCCTCATTTTCTTCTTCAGTAAATGAAATCAAGAGGATGAACTTATAAAAATACTTAAATAAAAGCAAAATACAACAAAAACAAAACAAAACAAAACAAAACAAAAACAAAAGCAAAACCACAATGCTAGAAACATCTATTGGAAAATATAAACTGTTTGATAAGATCATGCCTTGGTAAAAGCCACTCACATTGAATGTCAATGTCATTTGTTCCTTGTATTAAATTCCTAGTGACAACTTTATCCAGCAATCATCGTACATGTAGCTCTTCAGTATTCAGTGTATATGACTGAACATTTTGCCTGTATTTCTAGGCCTTGCAATGAAAACGGAATTCTCCAAGCATTGAATTTCCGTAATGGATTCAGAAGATATTTCTACCAAATATTCTAATATGATGTGCTTCATAGCTCTTTTGACCACATCCATGATTACAAAAAGTGATAATTACGTGACCAACATTTCGTGCATCAAATACATTTGTAAGTTGCATCTATTCCAAAATATGAAGAAACTTCATCTAGTCCTATTAGAATCAAAATAATCACGAACACTCCATTTTATCATTGTATTATAAATGTACAATTTATTTTATTTCTTTCAACAGTTGAGGAAAGAAATCCTACCGAGGACAACCTAGACTAAGTGAAATATGTCTTTCCCTATGCATCGCACATAAAATGTTCCAAAAAATCGTTGCTCATTGCCGGTTAGTGTTATATATAGGTAGGGAAGTGCCTGAACACTGGTTATTTCGGTATCTATCACGTGTACGGTAACACAGAGATCCCCTTTAAAGGGGGTGCCCAGGGTGGGGGTAGGCGCAGAATGTTCCTCTAATGAAGCTCTAATGACCTTGTCTTTCTTGTAAGGAACATCGCATTGTCAAAAACATTTTCTTTATATATTACCATCCGCTAAAACTGTCTGTGCATTACAGTGGGGAAAGAAAGATAACTCAATAGTACATGTATCGTAAAGAACGAAACCAGATAATACCTAGTTCTGAGGGGCAACTACTTAAACTTTCAGATGTTTACACATAAAAAAATAATTTTAGAAGGTGTAAATATCTTCGATGGGATAATTTTTTGTCCAAATCTCATGGATCAAATTTTATAAATTATTGTGACTGTCGTCATCAACATAGCTATAATGTACTCATTGGATTTTTATACTAAAATTAATTATAAGGTATGACTTTTTTTTCGGTCTTTTTGAAATAACCCTAATCTTTATAGTGTACCACGTGATCGAGGTTGTTTATTCACAGACGGAAAAATATTTAACAATCATTCCATAAATAGACAATACAACTACAAAATCAAACTTAGTTAATATCAAAGAACAGTTCATTTTCAGACGCTCAATGATGAACTTTCTCCACATTCACAATGTATTCAAGTGGTTTTGATATACAGACGATTCCAGTTTTGTTGTTATTCATCCTTGCAGGTAAATACTTTTTATACATAAAGCACTAAGACACAGGCCACTTAACTTCTCCAGGGGAGGCTGGAATTTTTTTGTTGAGTGAGAAAATAATTGATTTTTTTCGCTTTTTCATTTAAAAGTATTACGTATTTGGGGATACATATATATATATCACAGCCCCTTTCACTAATGAAATGTTGTGTGTCAAAGTCTCGTTGTTTTTATTGTTTTAGATAAACATACAATTGATTATTATATTTAAAAATGAATTTTTTTTTTTTCAAAAACTGCTAATTTCTTCATGAACTTGTCAGACTTTACAAAACACTAATACTGCGATATTTTAGTTTAATAAACATGAATTGTTAGGCATTTAAAGCTCCACTGTTGCTTTCAATGATATCGAATTATTAAATCCCAGATTAATTACCATTTATCACTAAAACAACATATCCGAAAAATTCAAACATGTTATTTGTTTGTTTGCGGGGTATTACTATTTACTAGATTTCATTTATATTTCCGTCACAGTCTTATTATATTTCCAAAATGTAATGCAACCACATATGATTTATTTGTTTATTTTATTTACTTTTTTTTAGTAAAGTCATCGAGTATACATCTCTTTGAAGACAAACAATCGTGGCTAGATGCTTTAAAATCATGCGAGACAAAAGGCGGAAGAATGTTACTACAAAGCGAATATAGTTCTTCAGGAATATCTGACGTCATTTCCTCTTCCTTCGAATTTTGGATTGGATATTATGTTTACTCTAACTGGATGTCTATAGAAGGGTGTTATCACATGGACACTCTTCAAGTGCAATTGAAAATGCCGATGCCAATAAAAATTAAATCCCCCTGTTGGAATGAATGCCATCAGAATGGATACAAGTACTTTGCTTTGAGGGTAACTTCTTTATACGAGTCTTTCAAGTAACATTTATAAGAATACATGTGAACTCAAATTCCTGGAAGAACGTAATGCCACAAATGCATGTGAAAAGAAAAACATTTTTTTCAGATTAATGGCCAGCTAGTGTTCCCATTTACTGTAACGCTAAATGGTAAATCATTGGATTATGTATATACATTTAAGGTGTCATTACATTGTGATTTTGTCATGACCTAATGTTACAGTCTTGATCTAAATTCGAAAATTATTATCACATCAGTAAATTTAATTATACTACATTAAATCTATGTTATGATAAATATGTTTCAGAAAGTGACTATTCGGTGTCTTGTAAGATGACAAGGACCAAACTTATATAAAATATTATAAAATACAAGCTCTCCTTTGAAACATTAGCGCATATACGATTATGGAAAATAAGAAGCGCCATTATGGCGAAACAAAACATAAAAAAACATATACCTATATATAAGGCAGGCACGATCGGACAAAAACAGTTTTTTTCTCACAATGGACCGTTCATACAACTGCCTAGTCAGTTTGGCTGTGGACACAACGGAGCTTTCGTGGTGCCATGATGTGGTTACATTTTATTTTTTTGTAATCAGAGAATAATGCATTTTCATTTTAAATCATTAATTAACAATCACGTCTTATGAGAAAATGTTTTTGCTTAATGCAACAAAAAACGTGATAGACATACATTGATGTTGTTGAAAAGGTGCTACTTAGGAAGTGTTTTATTAAATTAAATATGCAACAAATTCAACGTTTTTCTTCTGTTTTGTTTTGTTTTGGATTTTTGTTCTGATTCTGCACAATTCTGCATTTTTCTACAGATGTTAAATGTTAATTTTTGATATAAAAAACAGCTTTTAAAACTTGCCATTCTTGTGGTCCAAATCTCGGAGAAAATGGCAACGGTTCATTTGTTCTTTAACCCCTATTTCTAAAATGAAGACTCCTTGAAGTGATGTAGACCCTTTTTGAAATACACGGAAAAATGTACCTAACAAATATATCACCAAAGAACATTTATTTTTATCTTTTAGAGAGGACAATGCTTATGTCTTCAGACACTGCCACGAAGACCGCAGCACGATGTCATAGGATGTCTTTATGTTTGTAGTGGAGGTATAGGACTATGTGGTTCTGATGACGGACACTATGTATCTGTTTATACTAATAGCAATATTGAAGGTTAATACCTTTATATCCATTGAATGCTAATATCAAGAAATGTTATAGAACGCTTTAACCTCTCAACAAAGGTTTAAGTTTTTTATATGCATTCTACTGAAATATTAAAACATATTTTGGTCATAAAATATGTTTTCTTTAATTAGTAATAAGTAACTTTGGCTTTTTTTCAGTACAGTGAAACCTGTGTAAACCGAACCTGAATTAACAGAAAACCTGGCAACAGACAACTTTTGAAGTCCCATTGTGTCAGTTTAAATGTATTTTGATCCTGGATAAATCGTACACCTCTCAAATCTAACCGAATTCTACATTCACAAAGGGGTTCGGTTCGGAAAATATATATATATATGCTTTTCGTCAGTATCGCACAAGGTAGAACCAATCTGGCTTCCTATTTCGATCGTTTTGATTTTGAGTACTTCTTGTTTACAATTATTTTCCCCTAGTACATATTTGATTCTAACGCTGCTGTAAGAAGTTACTCTTTGAAACACGTGTACAGCATATCGAAATTCACAATACAATACACATTTGGTGGTTTTACATTTAATTAAATTAATGATTTAACAGTGTTCGTTTATTTTACAGGGAACATGGAAAGTAATTTACCTCCAAAGGGACAGTATACCACCCAAAGTGATTATTCTGAATGCGCAAGCAGAAATTGTATAACCGACAAATATTATGCTCAATCGTGTGGAAATTCGTTACGATATATTTGTGAAACTAGTGGTAATTTATTGTATAATGGCTGCTACTGCTATCGACATATTGGAACCATTCTAGAATGTAACCCGATACATGGGTATACTAGCATGTCACTCTTGTACCGGTCCTTAAATAGTTTTAAGTTATTTGAGTTACATATATTTGTATAATACAGTTATAATACCAAAGTGTGAATTTTTCACGCACATTCTCTCCACGAACTCTTTACCCAACTATGATGCGGTTTTGTAATGTGCACGAAGAGTAAAGTAATGCAATATAAAGAAAAACATATGTTTGATAATGAATCAATATATTATAATGATAAATATTATTGACATAGATAATATGATAACTCGTGCGTATATTTACGACACTAATAACTCCCATGTTTCAAGTTGAACGTTTAAAATATCACGTTGAAAAAATATAAAATATGCCAATACATTGCTAAACAAACCAGTAATAACACACAATCTATGAATTAAACTAAAACAAAACAACATAAAACAAAACAAGCAAAAAAAAAAATAACCATCATTAATTTGGTTGCCTAATAAACATTTTGTTTTTATTTTCCTGAGCTATTTTAGGTATAAAGATAGATACCGTCATCCGACTGAATCAAATTAAGTAAATAATGATTTTCGTACAAATTCCATTACTTTTTAATAACAATATCACACCACAGGCTTCTATAATATAGATTGTTTGTTATTCTAGATACACCAACTACTGCAGCAAACTGGACAATGGCATTTCTTAATTGCATAAGAAGTGGACATGGATATATACCAAATACCTGCATGAGATATAAAAACGGAGAGACGGTTTGGATAAATGCATTTCGTGAAATATTACCCCCTGGTATGTTAATTTTATTACTGAGTATGAGAATGATATTACTAAGTACTCGAGCATTTACCTTTTTGTAAAGTGATGCAATTATCCTAGTATGGATTTATCGGTTAATGACAGCTTATGTTAAATAAAAAGTTGTTTAGGATGATATTTTTTATTATAAACACATGTACTTGTTTAGTACCCTAAATTTTGACATACATGATATATAATCTTGTATTCACACGAATACTTAACCCACCTCAAGGTTTCCATGTTTAGAAAATAGTAAAATATCTCACGCCGTTCAATTGATTTGATGAAACTACGTTTTGGACAAGGCATCATATGAAGACGTGCTTGAAGAAAGATAATTTGCCGGGATCACTGCAAGAAGAGATTTTTCATTTCAGAAATCTTACATGATTAATGTCCATGTAAAGCGAGGGTATAATTTTTTAAGCTTACAGAATTAGTAGTATCGTACAATATTCGGTATTCGTCCAAATCAATTATCAATTTATTGAATAATCATTTTATACCATTTTTTTAAAAGAAACAATTGGTACCTGGACTGATGTTGCAACAGCCATGAAATGTAAAATTGGGAACGCTTCCGGAGAACTATCATGCAACTCAGAAACTACGCAACCATTCACCAAACTACCATATATGTGTCAATTTAGCACAGGTACATTGCACATGCGTATGATGATAGTTTTTAATAGTCATCGAATTCCAAGAAAATTACTATGTCCATTCGTGTATGATTAACGGTTTGTTGCTATATACAGTTTTGTTTGGCATGCACGAGGCTTATTCAGATGTTACAACATATGCAGATTGGTTTCATCATCGCATTTACCTATTTACATATTCCCTCCTTTGAAAGATTATGGGCATAATTTAGTCATACTGGAACATGGGGTGCTTTCCATTCCTCGGTTTTTCAATCGTACTGATGATGCAAAAAAACATGGTATTCAAACCTAATGACAGAGTCTTTACCAAGCAAAACATTCAAAACCCCAAAACATAACACAACTTAATTGAATTACTTACACAAAAAGTGCACTAGATGGGTTAGCGTTCGCCCTTTTTTTTATTTCAGCAAGAAATGTACATTTTATATATTCATTTCACATATTCCCGAAGCATTTTACTTCTCAGCCCGTTTTCTTTTATTGCACATCACAGAACGTCTCAGTTCTAAATTTGGCTTTCCATTTCGGTTTGTTAGTTAAAGTTTCAATGCTGTCTTTGAAAGTTCATTCCCAAAACAAATGTAAAACCTATAAAAAAGCAATATCTTTATATGATTTATATGATTTATATCATTGTATTTTTTAGACACACCCTTTGTTGTTGGTTTAACTACAAGAATTTATTCTACAATATCTGAAGGTAATTACATTACTATATGGCTGATATAATTTAAATTAAAATCAATGAAATTGGTATTAAATTAATTAGAAATACAATCATATCATAAAACACATAAAACACCTTCAAGCAAGAAAGGAAATAAATATATAATAAAATAGGTTAAACTTGAAAAAGAATTAATAATCTATTGCATCAGTTTTACCAAAAGACGAACTTTATTGTTTCGCATGTCATGAACGAGTTACAATAACAAAATGATAAACAAGAGGAAATCCTTTGATATAACAACGCCAAGAACACCGAGAACACCGAAAAGTAAAACAGACAAAATAAATCGAACATCATATTATATAGACTTTACAGAACTCAGAGGTAATAAACATATCGAACCATTTTCTCCATCAACACAGTACTCCATCTGATTAATCCTACCATTATAGCTGATGTTATTCTTGATAATGTGCAAGTTCATATTTCAGATTTCAACGTTACATATTTTCCTTCGAAAGAGGATAAAAAGTATGGTAGGTTGTGAAATGAAGGACAAAAGCATGAACCTATGTGAATATAAAATTACTTTTCTGAATTCCAACAATAGAAAGAGCTATAACTCAAATTGTATGCATATGAATGTTAAAGTGATCAGTGTACTTACACATGGAAAGCAAATCAAAGCCCTGGTATGAAAAATTACGTAGATAATTATTTATTGCATGTATTCGATAAATCACTGTTTTACACAAAATCAATTCTTCAATCGGTGAGAAAAATGACAAAGAGTTCAATTTAGCATCACAATTTATCATCCAAAGGTCACAATGAACAAGGGTTATATATATCTAGAAAGCATTGATCAAAACCCTAATGCAGAAAAGCATCATTAAATTAAGAAATATATCACGGAAACTCCATTTTATCATTGTTTTACTCTGACCGATGGCGAGGGGTTAACTTACTATATAAATGTAATAACAATTCAATGACGTGCTGTTTAGACCACAGCCATGGCAAAAACTGTGATAAACTCATGATCAACAATTTGTGCAACACCTGGGCTGTGTCTATTAAAATATAAAGAAACCAGTCCTATTAGAATCAAAATAAATCACGGAAAATCCATTTTATCATTGTTTTACCATGGTTTGGCCAGACTCAATCGTGTATTGATTAAAGAGTATTTGAAAAATAATATGTAGAATATTCTTTATATATATTGATTCTAGGTATGGTGATAAGTTTGACAACTGCAGCCATGATTTTATGCATTCTTTTTGCATCTATTGCGGCTTATATATTGTGCTGCAGGCAAGTATTTGCAATTGTTTGAAAATTTATTACATTCATTCTTTTTCAATTGATTTTGATTTTTGACATTTTGATTTGTTTCTTTTTATTCTTTAGACTTCAAACTGGGTTTTGAATTTATAAAATAAATAATTAATTTCACACGGGATGTAATAAATATGACTCTGACTTTCATTTAAGTATTAAAATGATAGTAAACAGTATTTTACAATATGTTTAAACAATGGCTTCGGTAAAAGGGAAACATCAGGAAACTGTTAATTTTAACGGTATATAAGTAATAAAATGAAAAACATTTTTTTTGATAGAAAGTCTTGCAAATTCAATTCTGAAATAAAGAGGGACGAAAATAGAAACATTAGACTCTGTGTTATTGGTACCAACAACAGTCCATCACAATCTTTCTCAGTATCTGTAGGAACTAATGACGATCGTTGCTTTAATGAACGTGACTACATTGAAGAAAACCCAGAGACCATATATCAACATTATGCAGAAATAAACGAAGACAATTTGGAACCAACAAAGGAGTCAAGTGGCTATGAAGAACCTTGGGGGTGTAAGAATACTGAGAGACCATTACCGGAAATTCCAAAATCATCCATACCTTCAATTTACGTCTGATTATCTGTAATTTGTTTAAATGTGTGTGTGTGTGTGTGTGTGTGTGTGTGTTTCTTTGTCCACGAAGTGTTTAAACGATTTTCTTCAGTTTAGAAAGAATCTACGATTCTTGAACACTCAATATGCAATTTTCATAACTTTCGTTCTTTGTGAATACCCATTTTGTGTATTACAAAAGTAATACTACAACGTAATCTACCTAAACCGTACCCTGAATAATCCGAAAACACTGTCTAAACCGGACACTTTATATCAGTTTATATGTATTTCGAACCTTGATAAACCAAACACCTGTCTAAACCGAACCAACATCAATGTCCAAAAGTTTAGACAAGTTTTACTTTTTTGTGTGGCAACAAAAGATAATTGAGATTTGTCTATAAATATTGTAGTACAACAAGAGACCTGGATGAACCGGACACTTTATGATTATATCAAATAATCATTTAACTTCTAGCCGTATGTTACAACTATAACTGACTTGTTCAAGATTTACATGAATACCTAACAATTAACAATTTTGTTTTTAATGTCTTTGGCTGATCCTGCTATCAATTACAAAAAAAAAACGAATTTATATAAATGTAGCGAAGGATCATTATGGCAAAAACATTACATAACCCCGTACTTCCGTACTTACACATAAAATGATCAAGGAATTAATTCTGCCATCCTTGTCTGCTTGCCATGTTACCGCACCGACCAATTTTATCGTTTGGGAAGGGGGGGGGCTCATGGATTTTATGTCCGATACGATTTCTTTTCTATTACTCAACCAGAGTAAATATTTTTATTTGAAAAATCTGCACTGTCAAATAATGTGAAATGTATATAATCGCAATTTTTATTATTTTTCAATGAATGAGTAAAGTAATACTGTTCTAGAACATTCTTTTTTTAAAAAGCTCCCGGACCGTCCCTCCTACTAATAAAACGGTGGATGCCTAAGATTGAAATATTTCGATTAAGCCAATCATCAATTAGTATAGTTGATTGATGTTTAGTTCATAAAATCATGTATAAAATTTGCATATAATGACGTCTCCTTTAGTATCAGAACCTGTTCACAAACATAGAAAAAGATATATGTTTATATAAATTAACTGTATCCTGATTTGTTTCCTAAGTGAATAGGAAAATGAACTTGTAAAGGTTGTATATATAAATTCTACAATATAGTGATAACTGTTTAATCTTAATTAATTAATCATGCAGCCATCGTTCTTTCTATATTGTAAAAGTACAGTCAGGACTACTGCAGTCCTTTTGGCCTTTGAAATGAAGAAATGTACATGTTTTAGTGTTATCAGCATATTGTGTTTAAAAGAGTGGTCCAATGAATAATTCTGGCAGTAATTGTTGTACTGTTTTGGTATTGCGTTTCTACTTGATTATTTTCAGTTGTGACTTTACACATACGTTTTTCGAAAAAGGAGTATAACTAAAAGACACTAGTTGCGGTTTCGTCTTTTCAGTTTTCAACCATAAATGCTTGCTCGTTGTCATGGGGATTGTGTATCTAATGCACGAGCAAAAATATGTCTTCATATCTGTCTGGCATAACACGAACATTTCAATGACAATTATGTAGAAAAGTAAACTTAAACTACCGTAAAAATACGGATATTTTTGTTTATCTATCAACTTGTTTTACAACACTGATGATTACGGTTTTGAGGTAAATTTAAAAAAAAAAGATTTGCTAGTTATGAAGACATTGAGTACTATTTTTACGTTTAATTTTTAACAGAACTTAAATAAAATTTAAATGAAAACTTCATAGAACTAAAAACATTAAATTGAAATATATTCACTTTCAGA
Organism: Perna viridis; assembly: GCA_037379345.1. NCBI lineage: Eukaryota > Metazoa > Mollusca > Bivalvia > Mytilida > Mytilidae > Perna > Perna viridis. Next base: position 32,421,151 of record CM074517.1, on the reverse strand, counting down.
TTAATTTTGACCAACTGGGATTTCGTGTTCTTATAAAAAATAATCAACTGCAGTTCCATAACTTTGCTTTTGTGTTTACTGAAAAAGCAAATGAACAAAATTCGGGGACCGAAATAGATTCTAATCATTTAAAAAATACTGTAAAAAGGACTACAGTTGAAAACAACATACAACAACATATACAATTGTTTTACGTATTTATTTATATAATTAAAGTCGTAATTATAATATGTAATACAATGCATGTATCGTCAACAAAAAATATAATTTATTTTAGTGAAGAAAAAAAAAATATTGTATTGCTTTTTACACAACACTTTCAATGGTTTTAATAACAAGCCATTAATACATTCTCAACTTCAATAAAATTGAATAGCAACTATTAAAGTCAACTGAAATTTGTGCTGAAATATGATTATTTTTTTCTACGATAGAACCGGCAGTATCTACATCAATATGATGATAAACTATAGAATAATGTATAGTAGACACAACGTATTTAATAAAAAACCATGCATTTTCTACTAAAGGCCAAAATATAATCTATTATCAAAGCTGTGGAAAATGATGTTATCCTGATAGTTTGTTTCCATACGAATGCAGTGTTACAATTGTGTTATATTTATTTAGTTATACAGTTCAAATCTATAAATATAAAATATTACAGTCATCTCTTTTCATAGTAAAATTCTTCTAAGCTGCTTTCTGCCTACAAGAAAAAAGCACATTTATTATTCTTATATCTTTTTTTTAAGTTTTGTATGTGTGTGTGGCTTTCTTTTTTATGTCTGTGCTGTTTTTTCGTCGTTCTTCATACAACGTTATCTATATATATATATATATTGATTTTAGATTTCCGAGTCTTTACAATTTAATAAATTTCATGTCTTTGTGACAAGCTGTATTCAGCACTCACCTGTTTTAAAAGTCTTTGATTAAGATCAACTTTTGTAAGAAAAGTATCTAACGGGAACATGTCGTATGTGACCATCATTACGCTCTTCCTTGGATGGTGACTTAAGACTATGTTTCAGGCAAGTGCTCATTTTACCTTTAAAACCATTTTTTGCTATCATCAATGCCATCACTCAGTCATTTTTGAATCCGTACCGATATCAATATTCAAAAGTTAGTAATTGTAGTAAGCATTGATTGTACGTAAGAATGTTTTAGTTCGTAAATGACTAAATGGTTTTAATGCACGCGATACATGTGCAAAGTTCCTATTCTAACAGAATATAGTAGTCGAAGATGAGCTTTAGTCATTTTAAAATCCTGTTGAGAGACGGTAAATAACGGAATTTGTAACTTCCGTTACTACTTCTTGTACCAGTCGGGGCATGGAACTGTAGGTAATGTATTTTTATATATGATTTAATACTAAACCTAGGAGCACATGTCTGGAGGATTTCATTCAGAATTGCTAGCTCTTTTAATATCCTTAAAAAAGGAAAGTATCATTCAAAGATTTTGCATACAGTAACATGCCGCGATGTCGCATTAAAATAGATCTTAATATAAGAACAGGTAAAAAGGTAGGGCAAATAAAAGTGGGTAATGGATTATAATCAGGGAGTAAGATAAAAAATGCAGTTTGATTTCAATTTGTGAAGGTATTCTCTGACCTAATGTTTCAAGGAATATGCACTGTTAAGAGGAAATAATTCTACAAAAACTTAACCTTTTGGAACATCTTTTACTTTCACGTTTCAACGAGGTATTAATTAATTAATTGTTTTTTTGGGGGGGAGGTCGGCTGGAGCTCTCTTTTTATAAGAATTTTTTTTTTTAATTTTCGGAAATGTGGGCAAAATTGGAAAATTATAGAATGGAACCCTTCTAGACCCCATTTTGAATAAGGTTAAATAAAACTATTAATTAAAGCCTATGCTTTTTTATTTGTGTGAAAAAAAATACTGCATTGGTAAATTCACGAGACAATACATGATATTTGTTCAGGTATTTGGGATTACGATTACAGCACTTTATTGTGTATCTAAAGCAAACGAGTTGAAAGCAAATGAGCTAAACCATCGAACTGATCTTTAAGTCATTCTCGATTATTCAAAAATAATACATGACGGATTTCGTAAATAAATAAAACATGGTTCAAATATTATAACTGTTAATTTGCATGTTAAACTAAACTTAACACTAATCAGGCTAAAACAAAACTAAAATTTACCTCATTAGAATAGTATATAGCTTTCATTTTTCTCCACTGTCGCTCATCTCCATAAGTCTTGACTGTATATATTTTTGGCATCTGTTGTAAATTGATACACATGTATCTTTTACGTCATCAAATGTTGGCGCCTCATATGACCTTTTCCCGAAAAACAAACTATTCATATTTGGATTCATTCCTCTTCTCCCAAACAGAAGAGGTTGTTGTCCAATGAGTCGACTTGTGGACCTTGTAATGCCTTCCACACTGCATATACAGCTTAGTACAATCACTGCCACGAGCAGGAAACATGACACTTTGGTATTCATCTAGATTTAAAAATAATATTACGTTTAATTAATTATCAAAATTCTGAGTATTGCATGCATCGATAGAAAGTATATTCAACACTCGGTTAAAAGAAAGGATTGGAAGAAAAAAAAGTTTTTTATTTATTTTTTTTTTTTTCGAGAAATGACAATAAATGTTTAGAATCGCCAAAATGCTTTTATTTAACAACCTCTTGTAAGCGCATTGTTGGGGAAATAACATTATATCCCAATGATGAACTGAATTTTAAAAAAATCACTTCCTGACAATGTAGTTATTTCTAAATTTCTATCTTTAATAATATGAATGATGCTGTCGTCATTAACTTTGCGTAATTCCTCAAAGTCACGACTTGATACAACAAACAATTTATAAGACAAATGCCACCTAAGTAAAGGTAATACTTATTAATGATATGGTTGAATGGTTGTTTCTAAACAATTTCCGACATTTATCCTGATAAATTATAACTATTAAGCGTATTTGTTTGTTAATTGCATTATCCGTATATTGGTTGTCATTGACTTTTATCGATCAATGATCTGATTAATTTTTGTTTATACCGCAATAATTGCAAATGAACAAAATTTGTGGTTTCTTTGTACTAGAGTATCTAAACAACCGTGCCCATATGCATGACTATATTTGGTACAGTTTTACATGTTTCGGATGTTTAGAACGAAATAAAAAATACGGACGTCGTATCTCTGTAATACGTACGGCGGCTAATTTCGCGATTTGCTTTATTAAAATGGGTAATAAATTCTTTTGGTTTTTTTTTTTTTTTTTGTGTTGATGAATCCGGTCTACGAGAGATAACTTTGAAATATCAGGACTAAATATGGCGAATCGTAGGATTCGCGATTTCCCGATCCTCGCGGAAATTTTCTACCATACGATGTATTGTGTTTGTGTTGTTTGTTTTTATTTACTTGGCTTTTGGTAAAGATAAGTGTCATCATATAGAGTACCCTCTTCCCGAAATTTTCAAAACATTTGTTCTCCTTTTTTCACTTTTTTGCACTTTCTTAAACCTGTCGTTCGACAGAACCTTCGACAATACAATAATACCGATTCTAAAGTATCAAAACTAATATAAATGAAACCAGTTAGCCTACATCGTCTTAGAAAGTTATGTGCTGGAGGCTATTCCTTTAGATTTAACTGAAATTTCCAAATACTTTTATTGGCTTGAAAAGCTTACCTGTACTTGAACATGACTTTATTTTATTACTACTTCCAGCTTATTTCAGTTCTGACTCAATGCAGTTGTCATGCATTAAAATAATAACCTAAATAATACTATTTGAATATTCATATTGATATAAAGTAATCCTTGTTATTTTACTTGAGAACTAAAAAAATGTTTTGATTTTATTGACAAATTATAAATTTCTAATATCTTGAGCCTTTCTAATATGCATTTGAAATATAATAATTCTATCCCTTTAAGGTTATGAATTTAACGTCTCGACTCATGTTTGTATGAATGACAGTAATGCAATATGATTGTCTGTTTAATGCACGTTTTTGATAATTTGAAAGACTTGTCCTGACAATGGAACACATTAATTGCTAGACGTCTCATAAATATTTGTCAATAAAACATAATTGTTATAGAAAAGAACATCAAATGCGTGATACAGATTTATTTATGCAAATATGATGTCTTATTTATACGTATTATTCTAATATCAGTCTTTTGGTTAGATGTTGCATTTGCAATAAAGAGCAATGAAACACAACTCTGTACGAATTTTGTTTTATACTTGAATGCTACTAATGTAAAGTATATAATTACACGAATCAAGTAACAGGTTTGACGTCATTTATTTAGTAAATGCATTTATGAGGTAAAAGAATTCAGTTAACATATTGTCTTCATTGATATAATGGAAACGTCATTTCGGTCGACACGTTCATATGACCGGATACCTTTTGAAGTTAACTTTAATCTAGAGGCTACCTAATTCTAATGCATGCAAGAGAAAAGTTATATTTCGTCAAGGTTTGGTTGTAAAATGGAAATTTCATTTGCAGAAGCGGATGGCATATTACCACAAAAGTATGGAAAATCAACAATAAGAAATGATAAGTAATCTTTGCCGTGCAGATTTGTAATGGGTTTACTCCATCATAAATTTCTTAAAATGGTAAAGATGCGAAAACGACTTTTCAAGATCTGTACCTTCCGTTACATCAAATTTAACTGGAAATTGATGCGATAACTGTCACATTGTTAACAAATTATACGATTATGCAACAAGAGCTCTTCTAAACACCGTGTTTTATGCTTTTTATTTTGTTTTCATCGAAGGGTATTGTTTCAAGACACGAATTGCACAAGAAGACTGCTGATATTTAGTAGTTATAAAGAATTGTATATCTGTTTTATACAACTGAGGCACTTAAGTAGTCGAATACAATTTGTTTATAAATATTCTACTGAATCATGGATTTTTACATTCTAATTATATCTGAACCTAAATCTTTTTATTATAATTAAAGTGCAATTCGGATTGAAATAATCATGAAAACTCTATTTGAATGCATTGATGTATAAGGCAGGGGAACTGTATTAGAGCGAGCAGTTTCATATCCTATTCTTCACGATATAGTTCTTGCTAATTAGATGATTTATTTTGTTATTAGGGGTTCATGAAAAATTGTAATTTAATAGAAATTATTCTGCAACACTTCACATTGTCCATTGCTCTTTTCTGTATTGCTAAATTTATTATAATGAAAACCATATTCAATTTTTATTTTCTGTTCCATTTAAGTAGCACTCCTGTTGAAAATCAAATGCAAAATGTGATACATGGTTGTAAAGCCTACATATTTTTATTTTTGATATTTTGTTTAAAATGTCATAGTAAACAAAAAGTAACATGTGGCTTTTCATAGAACCCTTGTTCATAAGAGATAACAATAGCGTAGAATGCACTGTAGAATTTAAAAAACAAGGGAGATAAATCACACTAAGATACAAAAGAACCTGTTTGATTTTTCATGTAAAATAACTCCTTAGAACAGAGAGACTGGAATGAATAATTAGACATTTCATTGGAGAGACATATAAAACAAACTTAATTACCAAAATAAAAATGCGTAGAGTTTTTGGGATGTATCACATTTTATAGAATTTCCGCGATTCTTACAAAGACTACTACTTAATTGTTAAGTGAACAGAAGAGTAAAGAATATTTGTTTTTCTTTTTTTTTTAATGTGGCCTTTTTCAAATTACTGTTATTACTTAAAAGTACGGGTGAACGAAGAACAAAGTTTACCTTAAGAGCTCTTTTTTAAACATTTTTGCATGCGTGTAGCAGATGAAATAAGCCAATATGTATTAGTCAGTTATGGTAATATTGCTTGCCCGGCTTCGATACCCTGTCAAAGTGGTTATATATCTTGTTCATTTCAGTAAATGACTTTGTATGCTTTATGGATCCTTCAACCTTAAACGAAGACATTTGTTGGGAACGATGTATCCTATATTTGACTGTTACTTGTGGTTGATCTTAAAGTCTACCCATTTATTTTTTTTATTATACAGTTGCATGCCAATGCATACTTACGAATGTAAAATGACAATCCTTTTATTATTATATTTATTTTCCATTTTAGACACCAAATCAAAATACCCTGATATATCACAAAATAGTGTAAAATCGCATAGTTCCTTTAATCGTCAAAATTTCAAGCTTTAAATTTATATTTGATTTAAAAATCTAACTTCATCAAATCAGACGAGAAATGTTTCCTTCAATCAAACAGTACGCTTTGATTATCACTTTAGAGCAATGCAAGTTTCATTTATATGCATTGTTCATGTGGTAATTTCATTTTCCAACATGAAGCTGCGTAATAAAACAACAAAAGAGCGGCACGATATTTTCACCAGCGTTAAATAAAACAGTATTTCCGGAAACAATTTAAAATTAGAAACTGACGTTTTGAGACTTAACTTCATCAAAGCCGTGTATTGTGGTTAACAATGGAAAGATCATTATTTTTGAAAATTGCGTCGTCGACTTTTTTAAAACTTTTTTTTCCAACATTCTTAAAAAAAAGTTGTGTTTTGCATATCCTTATACATTTGCAGTATAACGGGTTATAAAGTTAAAAAAAACTTTCTTAAACAATAAAATTCTTCATACACTTTAAATACTATATTTTTTTCCATATATTTTGTATAATAAATTAGTTTAGTATATACTGTGTAGTGTATATCGATCAGAATCATGCATCGTTTTGTCAATTGTTCAATATGATTTTATCCTTCTCGTATATTTAAATGAACAACTATTTCTGTCAATATCATCATTGAATGAGGTATAATTTTGTTCTGTTTTTAGTCTCACGGAAACTGTACAAACGAATGAAGAGGAGTTTAACATTTCAGAATTGGAAATTCTAACTCCTTAAGGAGGTAGACCTAGGGTAATGGACATAACTCTTGAAGTCAGTGGTATGTTTGTATTATATTCAATTTTACCAAAGCCTTACAAGCTTTCTTTGAAAAATAATGAAATCAGTCCAAGTTACTCTGATGCTTACATGAGATTTGATGTAAAATGGTGGATACAAATATTCCAATTGTGTCCCTTACCTTAGGACTATCTCCTTAAATATGGCTTTCTAGCTACTGCTAGCAACGATTAATGTGCCATATTTAAATTCATATTTACTGTCACAAATAATAAATACATTTCAGTAGTTGCATTCATGAAATGTGAAATATAAATTAACAGGCAGTTGAGTAGAAATGTATTATATACTTTGAAACAAGTAACACATGTCTATTCATGCTTTGAATATTTGAAGACAAACTATTTCTTTAACTGAGAAAGGTTCTCACAGTGAGAAAGCTTTTAAAGTTTAAATTTCTGAAATCGTTCCTTTCAAGTTGGTACTTTCTTAAATTTTCAAAAAATAGCCAAAATATACATAACAAATGATATCTTTAACTTCAAAACATTTTTTTCTATTAATAGATATGATAAAATTATATAAGATAAGATTAGAATATATCTGTACAAACTCCTTGAAATTTACAATATGAATGAACACCACATTCATGAGTACGAAGATTTATCATGGGTAACATTGATATATACATCTTAAAGTTTATAATAAATATCATTGACTAACGTTCAAATAGTAGGCTTAATATGATCAGAACTGTAAATACAATACCAAATACAATACCAAATGCAAAAGTGCGCTAACACGGGATTAAGCCGTCCAATACAGCTTTTACCAGTCCAATATGTCATATTGGACGAGTTAAAATCTATATTGGACGAGTTAGCCAACATGACATATTGTACTTGTTAGTCAATAACGGTTTCACTGCGTAAAGTTTTCCATGGTGGCTAAGTTATTAGCCTCAGACAAATAACTAGACCAATATGGAAAACCCTACGCAATAATACTATATTGTGGTAAGTTTTATCTGATGCTTGTAGTTTCAATACACTTTAATTAGTAAACACAAAACAGGAAGTTCTGTACCTAACTCATGAAAAAGCACTATTAAGTATAATTTCTAGTAATGCAAGATAATTGTTACGTGATATGAGTGAGATAAACTCAAAATTCAATCGCCACAAAATTTCCGGCCAAAACTAAAACATATTTGTAGTTTATTAAATGGAAAAAAGATTCATGAATTACATTAATTGTTAAAACAGACATCGGACGCTTAACTACATCTGGACAAGATTTCTCAGTGGTGTCATTTATCATTAAATCGTCTCCAGTTAATGTGGGAAAAATTCCATTGTCTTTCACATTTCAGGCCGAGCATACAAAGTTCTTTAAACAAAACATTCACTACAAACTATTGCTGCTATTGCTCTTGGATATTGATAATATAATGGTTCGTAAAATCCGAACCTCTTAGGAAAATTCTTTATATTTGTTTTATTCAGGATATCAATTTGGTTTTTTTGTCCCAGAAGGCAAACCTGGTAAAAGTATACACCACTATTGTTTACAAAAAAACGACAGACATAATACGCAAATCACGTCTGTTTAAAAGGCTATTTCTATGTTTGCATGGATTGAGTTGCATTGTTTGACACGTAGACGACTCCTTCGATATGTGTTTAAGATTGATAATTGGCGTTTATATATATAAACATATATAGTATATGGTTTCATTCAGTATTCCAATAATATTTGTTGTTCCACTAGTACACGATAGTAAATGAACAACAAAATAACGTTGAAAAAAAAAAAGAAATTAAGTTATAAAATGAATGTTTTCAATTATTTTGCCAAATTTTGTGTCATATAAAAACCATGTTCCTCTAAAATACAATTCAGTTAATAAAATTAAAAGAAGCAGTAGTCCTTTTCACAAAATAAGTCGTAGTGTAAAATTAGTCGTAAGTTATGACCTAAGTTTTTGTGAAAAGAACTCTAGAAGTGTATCGATGACTGTAAAAAAACAAAAAAAAAGAAAACATAGGTTAAATACGAAATCCTGAAGACAGAATATGAAACGAGAACCTTCACAAAATCCTAATTGGCAAGCATTAGTTAGTGTCCGCATCTTTTCTGGAAAGCGCAGAAGGCTAGAGGCGTGTTACTCAAAACCCGTTCGTGCAATCAAGAGCTGAGAATTACTTTTTCATTTTAGTATTATAAAATGTAACAAAATCTTTTCAATAAATCTAATAAACAATTAGATATTTTAAGAATGTTCAAGTATAATTGAGTTTCAAAATCGTATTAACACCAAGTGGTAATTGCGACAATTGAAATTTAAGCGAAATACTAAAACTGTTTGTAAAGTAGTCTCTATTGACGCTGTAATTAAATGTTTTGCCCAAAAGTGCATTTACGCAAATTACTTATCTTAAGTTGAAGTATCATTTTCAATGAAAACTTCAGTTAGATAAACACAGAAGCCACTTTTCTTAAATTTAAAAGTCCTTCTGATAGGAAAGTTAACCAGTTTGATTTAAACATACAACATCACTGCTCTATTACTATCTTTTAACAATGATTTATGTTTTTTGTATTAAGATTGTACCTCTTTGTACATATACTGAACCCATACCAATAAATTTTAAAGCGTACATATGTTTGTTTATCAAGTGAATCTTATGGCTATGTGCACAATTAAACTAAATTAGATTCATTTCTAAAAGACTTAAAACAAGGGCAAATGTAAATCCTAATAAAAAGCACATATGGAAATTTTTATTAATGCACAAATGAAATTGTCAGTTTAAAGACTATTCAACTTTATATTCTTATTTTTTTCTATTATAGGTTGAGTTGTAGTTTGTTGTTTCTAATTTTTTACAGTTGAATTGTTTTTGTATGTTTGTCTGTTTGCTTGTTTGTTCGTCTGCTTTATTTTCTGGGCTGTTCTTATTAAGTAACGTTTAAATATGATTTTTTTTTCTTTTGTCTTTTAACATATTCTAAAAAGGGAAATTTAAACTTCCTAATTGAAAATCATAAGTGAAGCCAGATTTAACATCACTAAAATACACAAAAGACAAGAATTTTATTTAAAAACTGAAATATGTTGGAAATGATTTTTTTTTTTACAAAAACAATGTAAATAAAAAAGCACACAAATAACCAATTTTAGTTAAAATAAGTTTATTATATTCAATCAATCGAAACATTTAGTTTAACTTAATAAGAATGATTATTGAAAGACCAACGTGTTAACATTAATATCGTTTGAATGTTTTCATTCATGCTTTTCAGCTTGCCGTTTATTGATTTACTAACACTTTTTCATTTATCAAAATGTGATCTGTCGGTTCATAGATTTAGTGAGGAAAATATCTTCAAAACAAGTTATCATGGAAAACAATATAATAGATAGTGCTGGGTTTCCGTCAATTTGAGACGTCTTTAAGGTGGTCATCTTTACTCCCACAAATCATCTTGTTAGTAGTCATTGTCGGTGCTTTCAATGAAAGTCACTTATTGCAGAATAAAATTCAAATTTTCAATAAAAAAATAAAATGAAATGAAAGCCGACATTTCTCTCTGATAAAATGAAAGACCTCTGCAGTAAACGGATATCACAGATATAGTTTCTACACCATCAAAAATATACAAGTATAAATACAGCATACTCGTTATTAACGAACACGTAACAATTTAAAACATTTCCTATTTCAAACATTGACATAGGTTGCAGCTTAAATAAAAAAAATGGGTTGAAATTTCTGGAATGTATAGTGTGTAACTACTTAAAGAGCTGATGAAAATTTCCGAAAAAGTTTCCTCTTCACAAAATGTTTTGCAAATGTATAATCAGTGATATATTTTGTAAGTTTCCAAGATGTTGAAAAAAAATGAAATCAAATTAATCCGTGATACGGATATAATATATTTTCCAAATGTAAGATAATCATCTAAAAATTTCCTACCTTTTTTCGGCGCTGTCTGCTTCTGTACAAAGTGATTGCATCGAATAAAAACGTCGCTTATAAACCGTCAAAAAATCTATACGCCAACAACGACGTGGTGAGGCGGGCGTTATAAAATCTGTTTTTATTGACAAGCAATTACAGCTAATTAACCTTTTACGAAGATGTGATTTGTTCAAATTCCCGCAAGATCACGCGAGAATATCGGACACATATTATGGCTGGTAAGACAATAGGTTTTCCGTCAATCAATGGCGGGAAGGTCTATTTCACTAATCCATTTATGGAAAGTCAAGAGGGCGAATGATCCTTTGATGTCCGTACTCACAGAATTAACACGTGGTCTGTGTTATGATTTATTTGTCTTAAGAGCCAGTTTGCTTAAAATTTGATCTTCGTAAAATAAAATAAAAGCTTTTAACAAAGGACATTTACTGTATACAATAGAAGTGATTCGAAAATTCCCCTGGAACATAGACGCTTTTGTCACGGTACCAAGCATCCTGAACGGATGAAACAGAGTTAATAAAGGTTCTGCAATATCCTTGGTCTTATGAGATTTTATGTGAGTCTAACTATATCATGCCTTGATGAATGCGTTCATTGTTTCCTACAAATTGCCTGCAATTTGTGTACATATAAAAATAAATAGTATTATCTAGGAAAGTCACCTCTGAAAAGTACAGAAAAACACACACCTTTGAATAGTTTCTAGACAATATTAAATTTATTTGAAATGTTTCATTTGTTGTATTACAAAAATCGTTGTTGAAAATGTAACCAAATATATCCTTTAGAAATATACGACTGTCATTGGGTTTTATCAATGCATGTGGATATTATCTTATTTCATGCTTATATTCCATTGATTAAAGTACATTTACACCAAGAGTAGAGAATATTTTGACATATCCTTTTTTATATTGCAAATCATTACATAATTCGTATTTTAATCATTCCTGTTTTTTTTTAAATAAGCACAATATATTCTGTGAGTTTAAAGTCTATGGTAGAAATATTATAAATACCTGACGAATTTAAGATAAAGATAGAAACAAAACAAATATAAAAAAGTATAAAGGAAAAAAACAAATAAAGTGTTAATCATAAAAACATTTGTAGGTACAAAAGGTACAGATTGCTTGAATTGACTTTCTGCTATAGATGTCATTATTTATGATATGAATCCATTTTGTATCTGCTCTTACGCAATTCAGGGACTTGCTAGTTAAGATGGGCATTCACTGTTATGGCATTGTACATACAATATTAACTTCAAGGGTAATGTTATTACTTCTAAACTTTAACGGAACCTTTTAATTTTCCGGTTTAAATTGATTTTGCTAGTTTGTTCGATAAAATATCCCCTTTCCATTAACATTAACATAAATGTTATTGTACATTTCCCAACTCATAATTCTGCCTTGCCAGTTTCGTAAGTTTTCGTAATACATGTACTTGTACCCTACTAATTGGTCTTTGGTTTTGGGTTGGTGCATTTACTGTTATCGATAAGGGGCATTTCTTGCCATTTTTGGGGTTATTTATTATGTTAAAGATTATCATTGCTTTTAGTTCTATTTATTTAAACTGAAACCTGAAATTATTGTCGTAAGTTTTGTAGCATATGAATATGCCCAAAATATCGTTTTCCCTATGTAGTAAATTTACAATTTGGAAAAAGATGAAGTACCAATTCTATTATGAATAATAAAAGGGGTTGAACGAAATTGCATGAAAAGTTAAAATGCATTTAAATACATTTCAGTAAGTTTTAGATAAATGTATATAGATAAATATTCATGTATTATAAATAGTAATCAAGGGAACCAAGATTATAGCGGTAATCAAAAGAATGTAATCCAGGGACAAAGACCATACATGGAGAACAGACACACACAACAAATAACATAGAGCAACTAAAATCATACATACAAAGTAACAAAAGCAAATTAGCAACTCGGACTCCACTAAAAACTGGGAGCCTGGACCAGGTGCACCAGTAGGGTGAGCGTCCTCTGCTTTTCTAGAAACACCCCCACCCCGAGTTGCTCATAAAAAGTCAAGTCCGGGGTAGACTTCATTTGATGAGCCAACCATGTCTTATTACATTGTATTGTCATTCTTACCAAATGACAATGTTTTGCAACGTCAGCGGGCGTCAACCAACTTCAAGCCATTACAACTGTCTGTTCGCACTCACCTGGGAGTAACCGTGGCATACAATTCTATGTTTATCTTTTTTATGACAAATTGGTTCCGATTGCAGTAGCCTAAATTACAAGACCAACCATTTTTACCACTTTATTGATTCATGGCAAAGTCGTTGACCGGACGGAAGAGTAACTGTCATCAAATCCGTTTGGGAACAATTTAAAAAATATCAATTTTGATATATTTCTTTTGTTTCTTTTGTTTATAAGTATATAAGAAATAGTCAAGGCAGTGATAGTTTGACTTACACCAAACAGGTTCTTATGCTGTGTAAATGTCGTTAACAAATAGGAAGACAAATCCTGCACCGGGAATTTAAATAGAGTACATCTTCAAATGTCTGTTTACAGCTTCCAAATAATTATCAATCAACTTTTGTGGTCCTTCCATCATTTAAACCACAGTATGTTTTCTGTATTTTAAAGTTTAATTAAAATGAAAAATTAAAGTGGCATTACATAGTAAGAGACAGTGCTCATGTTAATTATATTTTAAAAAAAAAGCATCAAGGTTTGAGTGGGTTTCAGGATGTTAGCAATAGACAGTTAAAGCAAACATGCATAAGTGGTTCTTTTTTTAAATTACGAAAATGTATTATTTTTCGATAGAGTTTAGCTATGTTTGCATCATTAACAATCACTTTCATAGGTGTAGGTTGGACGTGTGCTTATAATCATAAGGTCGATAGCGCTGTGGGTTCAAGCTCCACATGTGTATCATGGCACTTTCCCTAGACTCGGGTTTCACTGATTTTCCAAGTTGGATATCGGGCTTTCCTCCCTACAAAGAAAACACTTGATAACCATGCGAGAAGTTCATTCATGTATACATATTAGCAAAACTTTACCGTTGGTTCAAAACCTCTATAGAGCTTATGTTCATTGTTGACATATATGCATTCACCGACGTAAAATAAAATTTACCTTTACCTTTTAAAAGAACTGCTTTGCTGTTTATGGCCATAATTATCCTTTTTGTCTGGTGATGTAGATATCAACAACAACAAAAAAAACCAACCATTAAAACCAGAGAACCATGCAGAGTCATCAGAGTCTAAAGACATTACTAAAACATGAAACAGAATATCCACAGAGACATGATATTGACATCAGATTAAAAATGGAATTAAATACAAAACCTGGAGATAAGAAAATCACGACAAAAATTAAAACCTATAGCACTTACGTTATGAACTCTCACAAAAAACCGTGCCTTGCATAATTTGTTAAAACTTTATTAACATGACGCATGTATGTACAATTTTATCAGTGTTTGGGGTTGTCAATCCGGTAAGACGTTACAAAATGAAGATTTTTTTGTGAGATAGAAACTGTCAATTAATCAAATTATGTGTTGATAATCAAAAGTTTCTGTAGTGATGATAACAACACAGGCTGAACAATCCACGCGGTAATATGAAAATCAGTGTATAAATCGCAACTCACTGGAACTGTATACAACTAGTGGTTATATCACATATACAAATAAAATATAAGTGTAGCTTTACACAATGATATAAATAGATCTAAAAAGGAGTAGACGTCATGTAAGCACCATTTAATATCCCTCATACCAAATTTCTGATTTCTACATTACAAATACTCAAACTCTCTATGACTCATTCCAATAGAAAAGGCCCCCATTATTCCAAACTGAAACAAAGTATAGAATCACAATTTTATTTTTTAAATAAAATTGCATATTTTGCTATTCTTTATGTTGTTGTTCTTTTTTTTCGAATGCACAGTCTAATTTAGATATGTTTGGAGGAAAACCATATTCTTATATTTTTTGGAATAAATTGAAATTATTTTAACCTAAATTCAGAAAATGCATTTTCTGACTTAGGTAACATAAAACCATATTAATAGAGCCTTCGTGTAAATTTAACGTGAATTTGTCATCATGTAAAGGTAACTTCACCTGCCAAACATAAGAATGTTCTGTACAACGATACTGTAATATCATTTTTGACTAACTTTGTATTTGGACACATCAAAGCACATTGATCGTTACCATCACCGTTCACCAGACTCCCTTAGTTTTTAAATGTTGCAAGTTGCACCAGTGTTGTTGTTACATGATCTTAGGTGTTATGACATTAAATGCCTGAAGTAAATGACTGTTTCATTTCATCCTGTCAGCAGTAAGTTCATGAAAGTTTTAGACAATCAATTCAGCGTAATACCTTAGAACAACATGTGATATAGGATCATAATGGAAACCGGATTTTAGTTTTAACATCCGTCATTTAATTAGAGGGCATCAGACGTTTACCAAGAATTTCAAAGGTTCAAACATGTAGAATACACATTCAAGGCCCCACTAGTAAAATAAAAATAATCTATGTTGTGAAGTGTCTCAAATTAAACATCAATAAGGATAATGAGGTTGTGAACGACAGCCAAAGTAAAAGTAAAGCCTAAAGACCGTGCAGACTGGTAAGTTCTTTTGACAAGGCAGGCAGGTCTTGAAGTGTACAAAACGTTTCAGTGGGAAACAGATAAACAAGATGAACAAAACCAAAGTTCTTTTCAAACTTGAAAATTACATAAAGGTAGCACGATTTTAAACAGGTAAACGTAGACATGGGGAAGGTAAAAGTTTTGATAATTTTGTAGAAAAACTTGAGATTTTTATTGATTGATTGTGATCGCACAAATACTGACGACATATTGACCTTAACATAAGTGGTGTTAGACATGCAAAAGTGCAAGAACGTCGGTTAGACAAAAAAAAATCAGATTTGACAATAGAAAAGACTATATAGATGGGAAAAAATCTAACCTTCTAAAAGAGTAATCAAGGGAACCAAGGCTATAGCGGTAATCAAAAGAATATAATCCAGGGACAAAGACCAGACATGGAAAACAGACACACACAACAAAGAACATAAAGTAACTAAAATCATACATACAAAGTAACAAAAGTAAATGAGCAACTCGGACTCCACTAAAAACTGGGAGCATGGACCAGGTACACCGGTAGGGCAAGCGTCCTCTGCTTTTCTAGAAACACCCGCCGAAAAATAACTTAAGATGATTCGAGGCGAGAAAATTTTGTAAATCAGTGCACACAAAAGGAAAGATTAAACAGGACAACATTATCAGTGGTGCCTTTGCCCAAAATCTCAGTTGTGTTCAAATGATTAAAATAGTCGATAAATTTGACACACCAAATGATTTGTTGCACGACTTCCAGAATTGACTAAAGATCAGATACACTTCCAGGTGAATATCAAATTAAAATTGCCAACAATGCGAAAAATGTAGTACATCCACCAAGACGAATTCCTACGGACACTGAGCTCAAATCACAGGTAAAACGGTTAAATAAGAATAGACAGAGTGGGTCGACTCTCTGTGTATGTAGCTTTTCGCAAAGAAAACGAGAGAATCCGTATAGATCCCATGGATCTTAATGAAGCGATTCAGCGGGAAAATTACCCATTGTAAACTGTGGAGTTTGAAATTCCGTTGATTTCGAACGCAAAGGTATTCTCAGTTTAAGATGCTAGATCAGGATTTATACAAATAAAACTAGAAGAGTCATCTTCTTACTTGTCCGTATTCAATACTCCGATTACCTTTAGGAATAAAAAGTGCACCGGAAATGTATCAGCACATAATGGATCAGATGTTAGTAGAATTTATTGTAGGTGTCACTGCTATTATTAACGACATTCTTATCACTGGCCGCAACGTCAAGAAACATGACGATATATTGGAAGTTGAGAGTGCAAATTGTCACAACTTCGTCTGATCTTTGACAAGTGTTTTGTATGGAATTCAGAAGTTACATTCATGGAACACGTTATAATTGACGTCTTTAGCCTAGTTCCGGCATAAGTACGGCATTGTCGACATACCTGCTCCCCAGAACAAAGAAGGGTTTGAAGAATTCTAGGACTAGTTTAGTACTTCGCTAAGTTACTGACTTATAATGAATCAAGGGGACGCTCCACTTAGATCACTCTTGAAATCTTTTGCACATTTCATGTTGGAAAGCGAACAGGAATTGAGTTATCATAAATTAAAGCGTTTATGTAGGATGTGATTTGTTTGACTTTCAGAGCAAAACTTACTTACTTTGTACTATTTCCAAAACATTGATGTTCTGCCATTGGATTCATCAAATACAACATTCATCGTTAATGCTCTGATATCCATTGTGCAACCCATAAAATTCCTGCTAAACTCAGATCGTACAATAGACTTCAGTTCAGTTCGTCCGAATTCAAAAAGTTTTGTAAAGAACTAGGAATTGATCATGTAACATCTAGTTCTCATTTCCAAGGTGGCAATAGAGAAGCTAAACGAGCAATTCAGACTATCAAAAACCAAAAATAATTCTGAAGACAAACATTAGACTACAGGACTTCACCATTAAAAGGTATTAACTTATCACCTTCACAACTTCTAATGGGTGGAAAACCGGGAAACACTCTACTTGCATCGAATGATGTTTTGAAACCAACCGTCTTTCTGAGAAGAAACACTCAAATCGTGAGGGAAAAAAAATGTTATTAAGATAAGCGTAGAGAGGTAAACGAACTTCAACCGTTTAAAAACCGACAGTGCCGTCCGAATGACACATCTACTCGGTACAAAGAACTGGATACCATGAACTTTAATGAAACATAATTACAATCCAAGATCGCATGTTGATCGGAGTGATATACCCTGAAAATAATAGACTGTTCCGCAGAAATCATAAACAATTGCGTACTTATACAACAGCTTCAAAGGACTATGAACGAGATACCTCAAGTGACAATTTTGCTAATGAGGATCAGAGTGACATTCAACCAAATGAACACGAACCAAACAACACTGCAAATGACACTAACGCTACTATATCTGCAGTCAGTGGAGCCAATGAGAACACTGGTGTAATCGTTATCACCAGATCTGGAAGATGCATAAAGATATTTGAGCGACTCGTTAAACATGAAATTTTTACAAATTGTAGACTTTAATTTTCATGTTTAGCATCGGAGCTTTTCATTTATTTTCGTGCTTAGAGTAGGACTTTGAAGTTTTCAAGGATTTATTTTGACTGTGAAATTCAATTGTAAAAAAAATTCTGCAGACATTGATTTATTAAATCTATTTAAATTTGAACTTATCATAGCTGTTTATTTCTTTGTAAAGGAAAAGAAGATGTAAAATTATTCTTTGTTAATTTTGGACATATCTTATATTCTTTTGGGAGATCCCGATTATCTTAACACATTGTTCGTTACCATCCCCTTTTCCCAACTTTCTAAGTTAATAAATGTTGTAAGCTTTACCAGTTTTATTGTTACAGATACATAAATTTTATTTCGAACACACAGCATAACAAACTCTGAAATTGAATGTATAATTAAGCACATTTAGAAATGTTTTAATTTTGAGAGTTGGTTTAGCAATGACTGACACCGTCTTTAACTATTCAGTAGCGTGATTTGTTTACTTTTTTAACTATCGGAAATAAGGTGATAGAAGAACTATCAGAGTCGACATCGACGCTTTTAGTTTAGATCGAAAACCACCTTGTGATATTTGCTTACGCCACAAATGTTCAGTTGCTGTGCACTGAAATGTTTTGTTACGATTACATCATTAAAAAGTCATAAACAGAAATTATTCGAACAAAACAATGCAGAAATTTTAAATTAACTTCTCTTTATCCTGTTAAGATAAAAAAAATCAATTAACTCCTTTTCATTCTGTTAAGATAAATGAAATGTTTAGTTTTCATTGGTTCGCGCGAAAAAAAAAGGAGCAACTGACTTCAAAAGTAAAGCACTTCTAAGATTTTACACTTAATTTGTCTATGAGGATGGAACTTTTTGTACTCAAATAAAGACTTTGTTATGGGTAGTGTCTCGTATAGGGGAATATGCGAGACTTCCTTTGACAAACGCCGCGCGTCTACGTTAAAAGTTCAAGCAATCGTTTCTTAATTACATGAGTCATTTCCGAGATACCTCACTTCCGACAGAACCATTTTGCGCCATTCATGTTTCAGATCATTTACATATATAGCACGTCACTGACGCGTTATCCCTAAATTATCCCAATAAACATACAAACGATTATGGAAGATAGCTACTATGCACATTATAATATAGAGGATAGTCACACAGAAAATTTTCATGGAAAACACGAATTTAAACGAAATTCAATATTCCTTTGTACACGAACATATTACTAATTAACTCTTGTGACCGGATTGTCATACAAAATGTTATGAACAACTAACATCCGGTAGTTAAAAGCCATTTTACAAACGTAGTCAAATAAAATCTGGATTTTGTTGTAACATTATATGAACGAATCATATTCAAATTGTAATGTTTACAAATATGCGTTTCTTACACGAAATATTAGTAAATTGTCTGGTCCTTCCCTGTTATTGTGCCAAGTTCACGGTTTTATCTAATGTAAAATTAATGAAAAGAATGGAATAAAATAAAGAGTTGCCAAATTAAAACAGAATATGTCATCTTTTGATCAATAATTCATTTTTAAATCAGATTTGGACGTCTCACAAAAGCAACAAATTAGATCAGGCCGTGTATGTATTCACCGACACTTTATTCAGGAGTTGTATGCTTCTGAATTAATTTCAGATCAAATCCATAAATGTCATGAATGATTAAAATAACACATGGTATGGATAAAGACTTACTCGCACAATATTAAGACAGACGACGTCTTGACTGATAACTTTGTGTTCATATATGGTACGGTCGAAGTCTTCATACGTTGCGTGGCGTAATTTCTGATATGTTCTGCAATTTTTTTCACATTATATGTTAACAGGGATCATATAACTATCTTTTTCCGAGGAATTTTCTTCTTTCAAAACGATTAAAATACTGCAAACATACGCATACACTTTTTTGTGTGCATTTTTTTTTTGGGGGGGGGGGTGGGCACTACTACAAAAACTAAGACTTTTTTCTATACATGTACAATTTACATTCAGTGCAATATTTACTCATATCTTTAAAAATTAAATTAATTACACACAGAGAACCAAAACTTGATATAATTCCCCTTGTGTGTGTTTACTTTTAATTCTTAATACTTCCAGTGGTTTTTGCATGATTAATGCATTTGTGTGTTAGCTGTTCCACTTTTAAATTTACAACTTCCATCACTATATTACAATAACATGATTTTGTTGACTTCATTTTTCTCTGAATATGCGTGTTTCAATGTTTGTGTATGTTCTGTTGATGTTTACATTTGTATCATATCCTCGATCATAGATTTGTTATCTTGGTAAAACTGTGTAATATTTGACTAATACGTATTTAAAAAAGGCGTGCATGTAATCAATATGATGGTCACAATAACAACAGTAGAATACTTAGATACAAGTTTGTATGACTTGATTTAACCGTTATTGCTATATCAATTACTACAACCATGTCAAGTCCAGCAAAAGGTGTTGTAAGTTATGAAAAATGTAACTATGAGCGAAGACTATTTACTGAATAACACGCTCGGTTTTTTAGATAAAAAAATAATAATGAATACTAAACAATAGCCACGTTTAAAACTTAAAAAGCAACTACATACAAATAAGATTAAACATATAACGTTAACAGAGACGAGGTGTCCTTTAAAATTTATCTTGATCATTGTGAATATTCGTCAAGTTCAAGATGAAAAAATTTTAAATTGTAAGTGTACATGTATCTGACAAAAAAAGCAATTGAAATTCGTGTAATGGTGACTTAATAATGCGGATTTTGACATTCATTCCAAAGGGGTAAGCAGTCCCAAGAAAACTGATGATACTTTGTTCTAGTAACTTTTGCTGTTTTTCGCCTGAACATGGTTCCAAAAAGACTGGACAATCCTTTTAACTGTTGACGCCTTGTTTGTGTTCTACAAAATGATCACCAAACTTCCGATATGTCTTGCCCACGTAAACCATTTTACAGCGTTTGCAAACCACAGCGTAAACGACGTTTTCAGAGGTACAAGTACAACCATATTTTAACTTACAGACGTTGGCTGGCTCGACGACGTCGTCAGTTTCCCTAGTGAAGGCATGTCAAACAGCATTTTTGCTTACAGTGTCGCGTGCCGTTGAAACAAGCAGGGGTTGTCTAGTGGCACTCTTAAAAGAACTAGTTGCAAAATGCCCTTTCAGACTCTTTCCTTTCTAGAGGCAAAAAATATACGGGAATAGTTGAATACTGACGACATGTATTCGTCTTTAAGAACTATAGATTTAAAGTTGCAAATCAGTTTATTCTGGAATGAAATATCATGAGGATGATATGTCAAGAACAAAGGAACACGGTCATTGGTGTCACCCACTTTTCCATAGATTCATATCTCTTAACTTTGGAAACTGACGCGATCGCTCGATCCAGAACTTTGTTCAGATAGCCTCTCTTGAAAAAAAAAGATTTCATCGTGTTACAGTGAGCCCTAAAATCTTGGTCATCGTTGCAGAAATTGTTTTTTAGGAATGGAATTTTTGCATGACCGAGGATGACAGGACTGATAACTTAAGTAACAATGAGCATTCCTTGGTTTGTAAAAAAAACTGGTGTGGAAATTCTACCATCTTGGATTTTACAGTTGATGTCAAGAAACGAAAGGCTCTCCTGGATGATGTTGAAGATATACTTGATGACTGGGTGGTGAAAAAAACAAAATTGATGAATTACATGAAATCATGTTCGTCATCGGAGGATACCCCAGATCTGGTATGGGACTATGTACTCAGAGAACATTTTTCCACCATGTAGCCAACAAATATACAAGCAAAGCAGAGTCCTATTTTAGTTCCAACATCAACCCTAACGGACTAGCTTTAGTGTTTGCCATCGAAATGAAAGGTATTGAAGTTCTGAACTCAAGAATATTGAGGATAAGCATAGTGGCCTTGATATATATTGGTAGGTTCTCCATGATGGACATGAAAATATCATGAGAAAACGACAAATGTATTCAGTAGGACAGCTACAGACCGATACAAACGGTCTCTCAGTGTTCCTAATTTTATGTATCGTAGAAAGCATTTAGAAGGGTGATTTTCTGCACAGAGATACAACCAATTTGAGGGCTTCTTTTGGGATATCATGATTATCCATTGATGTTGAAATAAATTCGTTGGTTTTTCTGATTGTCTTTTGTACTACTAGCCCGGCGTTTTATGTAAAATTTAGTATATAAAAGTTGAAAATCCCGCTCTGAGACATAGCATTAAGCATCCCAGGCAACTACAGCTGACTTTTTTTCGCAGTTTTGATGGCAATGTCTGTACTCGTCTTGAGATGGCGGCCTGCTCATCATGATATATCCTTTCAGGGGTTTTGTATTAAGTTTTCAGTTTGGCTTTGACATGTTCTTGTGTACTTGTCAAGGATGGGGAACCAGTAAGATTTAAGTAGTGAAACCCAAATTATTAGGTTGAAATTTAGAGAACAAAAAATAAGTGGCGTCAGCGACTTCAGAACGTTTTGGCATAAACAAATATGACTTTAACAGGAGAGGGCGGAAGAAATGCTGGAGGTCGGTTTGACTTTGGAATGAATCGGCCAAAGGTGTCCTATGGACAAGATTCAATCCCTTCGACTTCAGACTTTTTTCAGGGTCGCTTAAGGCTACAAAATCTGGTATACAACGGAGAATCTCGTCAATCTCGCCTCTATAGGGTTATAGGTTAGAGCAATTGAAAGGTTCCTGGAGATAAAGGATAATACAGACACTGAAGTCAACCTCATATCATGACTTACAATTAGAGATCGGTGGTAAAGGAAAACTATAGACCAAACTTTACGACAAACGGGATAACTTTTCATTCAGAATTTATTGTCAGTTTTACTTTCATTTGTGGAAACATCCCTTAAGCAAATGCATATGGAATTTTCATATCACAACTTATAGGTTTCTGCCAGAGCTTGCCGTAACTACGCGGACTTTTTGTATCGCGCTGAAATTCTTAGTTAGACTTCTGGAACACGGTTATGTTGCTACAAGAATAGAGTCATCACTGCAGAAGTTTAATGGTCGTCATCACGAACTCGTGGATCGTTACGGTGTATCCATCTGCACCATGACAATTGATTTGTTCAATGTGTCAGTTTTCCTTTTCTCTTTTGTCTACTCTGGATTTGACTATTTATGAGCAACTCGGTGGGTGTCCCTAGAAAGGCAGAGGACGCTTACCCTACTGATGCACCTAGTCCATGCTCCCAGTTTTTAGTGGAGCCCTAGTCGCTCATGTGCTTTTGTTACTTTGTATGAATCATTTTAGTTACTTTATGTTGTTGTGTTTGTCTGTTTTCCATATCTGGTCTATGTTCCTGGATTACATTCGTTTGTGTTCTGCGAGAATCTTGGTTCCCTTGATTGATGACGATCTTGGATTATCCGTTGTATTTTGACTTGTCTGCCGGAAGTCAAATAATTCATTGTTGTGTTGACGAACTCTTCCGACAATATCCTTAGCAACTACTAGATGACAATAAGAAAAGAACTTGTTTTTGAAAAGGTTTTTTTTCAAGACGAAGGCGTTCAAGTTTATGTTGGACAGCTTGAACGGTCAGACGCATCAGTGATAACGAGTATTGACCGGAGAGGAGTTAAAATTTGAAATAAAAATCCTCGTTGTTGCAAATTTTATCTAAAGGATGAAAAGGACAAATTGAAACCCTTAGCTACTACACGAGGCGAAATGCAACGCCTTTTCAAATTTTTCCAAGGTCATTTTAACTTTTTAAATGTCTCATTTGTAGGTTTTCTATGTCCGTCTAAACACATTCATCAAAATTATTATATTGTTCTAGGCATGGACTTCCAAAAACAGTAAAAACCGGTGGAAAATATTCTAACAACCAACCTGAGTGATACGTATATGCTGTACGCATTATATTAGTTGGCCGATAGGATCATGTTTCAAATCAAATTACATGTTTATTCTTATAATAATACACTATTAACCTTCCATTGACCATTTAA
Organism: Perna viridis; assembly: GCA_037379345.1. Lineage (NCBI taxonomy): Eukaryota > Metazoa > Mollusca > Bivalvia > Mytilida > Mytilidae > Perna > Perna viridis. The sequence goes on along the minus strand of CM074517.1, from coordinate 32,397,046 downwards.
GTTAAACCTTCCAATTTAGATTAGCCTTTTATCCAAAATGATGAATCAAACATATTTACTTAATACCCCAGGGAATAACGGCATTTTCTTTATTTCCATCTTTTAAATATTACATTTTCGTACATAGCTTCACATTCTTCAATTACTGTTGTTCCTTGAGTAATTTGTAAATGTAAAATATTTCTTCAAAAAGTATTCAACATTAAAATGTAATATACTGTCGATCGCTAATGTACAGTGATTTCTAAAAGCAATGCAGGTGTAATAACAACACTAATAAAATATCCTGCACTTTTTTTATATTTACTTGTTCTTCGTATGTTTTTTTTAAGATAATTTGAAATTAAGTTTTTGAGAAAAAATAAATCTGTATCGCCTTTGATCACATCGATATGTAAAAAAATCTCATGTTGTTACCACGAATCAACTATTGCCTTGGTCTTATGAATATCTACACTTCAGTAGTTCAAAGTTGTATATTTTTTTTATATTTCTTAATGGAAATTTTTCTTCAAAAAATATTATCAGTTAAAAGTAAACATATAAATACCAAGCTTAAAAAGATGCTGGAGCTTCTAATTCTTCAAATATCCAGGTGTACAGTTACTGGTCAGTATACTTACTAATAAAAATTCACAAAAACAAGTCAAATTGGCCATTTTGACAATTTTGTATCGTCCCACAAGGAATTAATATCAGCATCACCGACTAGCGTGCTGGCGGTTCCATAAATCCATTTTACATTGATGTGTTAAAAAAATACATTAGATAAATTCTCCAAATCTAAATATGTGCAAACATGCTTTTTATTTAGTTTAACCATTCTATCATGAACTGTGTATTACATATATATATTTCATAATGTTATCTCTGAATACATTTCTGCAGTTCATTGATACCAATAATTCAATACAACAAGACTAACTCACGACAAAAATACAGTAACACAGTTTTCAATGTTAAAATATATCATCTGGTAATCATTAGAATTTATATGACAATGTATAATAACAAAATAAAGTAATCAACAAATGAAATCATCAACAATGATAAAAATGTTCCTCTTAACAGTTCACTGTAAAATTTAAATAGTCCAAATACAATCCTTCCACTGCAAATAGTAGAAGTTATTCGTGTTGCAGAATAAAAACACCAAATACACGATGCCGTTGTACATACTATATGTATTATAATATGCCATACACTTACGTACCAGTAACTATAGTCCTGTCTGCATGCTGATCCGTATTTTTCTTTCGGAAAAGCCATTTCATTTCCCATTTTGATTAGCCAGATCAAGATCGATAACTCTTTTAAAGTGACATTGTCTTACACAGTTACTTATCATTATAGCCGCACATTATTTTCATCTCGAAAGTGCAACACTCGAGCGACAAAGTAAGACATATTATATGGTCTATAACCTAATTAGAATAAAATATGAATTTTGTGGGGTTTGATATGCATAAATCACATCTGGTCTTATTTTAATCTTTATTAAGACTGCTACTTAATCTAAACATCGGTCAGAAAACTCAAAAAAACTCTTCTATACCACATTCTAGATTCAGTCATACAATATCAAAATACATTTTACCCGCGACAAAATACAAAAACTAAAAATACAGAAATTTCTAGCGACTGAAAATATTCTTTAATAAGCTTTAAATTGTACGTAACACTGGACAGGCACAACATTACAAATCAAAGAAAAATGACAAATAAAGATCGAAGTTTGCCTCTACACTATACATAACAAAAGTCAATTATGATTTTAAGTACTTGTACATTTAGTACCAATTTGTAGAAAAATCAGACAATGCCAACAGTAGGGATAATTCATTGCACAGAAAAAAAACCCTCTTTACACCATACCTTAATGTAACTTTAGTCCATTATGCATAAATATTATATAGATTGTACATAAATTTGGCACTTTGTAAGAGTTTTCATTCTTTTGGAGAAACTGTAACTTTATTTACCCATATCAAGAACGATAACCCTTGCAAAGTACCAATTTCATGCACAATCTTTTAAGTTTTTATCTCAATAGTGAAACAATGAAATGGCGAACTCATTTGAGACTGGTAATGTGGTCTATTATATGAAAGTAAATTTGGTAAATTTTTGGTTTTTCATATGCGTGAATAACCTTCTGTTTGATATGTTTTTTGACTGCTACTTTTATGCATATTCAAAAATGTAACTGAACAAGTACAAAGAATGATTAACATAACGACAAAATAACCCGAAATTGTTTTCCCATAGGCTACGAAAGGTTATCATACACTTGATTATAGTAAAAATAACAATGGTACATGTATACAGGGAAAGTAACCTGGAATTTGAGGCTCAAAATTGCAAGCATTGGTGACATCACACTACGAAATATAACCAAACTGGGAGTGCTGGATACTTGTACCACACTTTCAATCAAAATTAGTTCTATGGCACATCACTAAAAAAAATTGTTTAGCCTTGCTTTTGTACTGAAGTAGCATAGCAGTCCTTATAAACATCGTACATTTGATTATAGTAAAAATAACAATGGTACATGTCTACAGGGAAAGTAACCTTTTTTTTAGGCTTTCTTTTGTACTTAAGTAGCATAGCAGTCTTTATAAACATTTTTTTAGCCTTGCTTTTGTACTGAAGTAGCATAGCAGTCTTTATAAACATCGTACACTTGATTATAGTAAAAATAACAATGGTACATGTATACAGGGAAAGTAACCTGGAATTTGAGGCTCAAAATTGCAAGCATTGGTGACATCACACTACAAAAAATAACCAAACTGGGAGTGCTGGATACTTGTACCAGACTTTCAATCAAAATTAGTTCTATGGCACATCACTAAAAAAAATTTTTTTTGCCTTGCTTTTGTACTGAAGTAGCATAGCAGTCTTTATAAACATCAGACAGAAGGCGATTCATGCATGTCAAAAACCTGACAAAGTCACTTTTATTTCTTGTTCAGAAGCAGTAACAGACCACAAACCTAGTCTAAGTTTTTCATTTGGTTGTTGTGCTTCTGAAATAAAAATATATATACCAATTGATTATGAAATTGGCACTTTGCAGGAGTTATCATTCTTGATTTTGTTTGATTTTGTTTGATTTTGTCGATTTTAGTGGGAGATGAATGTGTGTGGTTTCCTCAGAAATGCAAATCAAAATACAAAAAGGACAATCATTATATAAAAATATACCATATGAATAAATGAACATCATTTGTTCGGTGAGTCTTTCTACACTATGAATCATGAATTATTTAATATGGACTGGTACTTAAATTTTGATTTTTTTAATCAAATTTGTTTGATATCATTTCTCAGCATGATTGTTTTTCGATAATAAAAACTGGTATATCCATGGTAATTTATCAATTAGCTATATTTCAATACTATAATAAGTGCACCAAACTAAATTGAAGCAAATTTAAGCAGCTATCAGCATGGGGCTAATACCCATTTATTCAGTACCGGTTTGTGAATAAGCAAGCACATAATAATACCGTTTGAAAATGAGTTTGCTACTAGATCAGGCAAACACGATAATTCAATTGTTACGTTATTGAACTTGCAACAATGATAAAAAAGTAATGAAATGACATTTTGGTATTCCAATGCTTCAAAGCATTTCTGACCACATGTTGAATTAATCCAGAATTAATAATGAATCAATAATTATTCTTATTAAGTTATAGACCAGTGAGACAATTAATATACATAGTTATGATAAGTGGCAATAAATGACAAATGCTTTGAAATGCAATGTCAAATTAATTTTTTACTAACTTGAGCGAAGCTATTGGTCTTTATTCTTGTTGTAATATTAACACTTTGGTGTTGGTTTAATACAATGTCCATTATTATTATGTTTTGTTCTCTTTAAATCCATAAATATGTAATGAATTGGTTATCTATATTGAAAATATTGCCTCATAACAGCCTTCCACCCACACCAGCCTTAGACGAGGGCTGATACCATGAGCAAAACAGAAATTGTAACTTAATAACCTATTTTAAATAATAAGTCAACAGCATAAAGATAATTGTAGCTTGTTAACAGTGAATAGCATTAACACTAAACATTTCTTTTATCAAAGGATGAAATTTTATGGACGGATGACGACGAACAAAATTATGAAACAAAGGCATGAAATCAACTCTCAGAGTGTTCAGGTCTCCTACTAAGCTCAAAAACTCCACATACTGATCTTCTGTTATGTTCTCAATTATGTAGCCAAGTATCTGTGTTTTCAGTGACTGTATTGTCTTTCCATTTTGTAGGCTCATAGAATCTACAAAAAATTAAGTTGTTCAAAATGATATTCATTAAGATGTAAAAAGTCTTTACTATAATTCAATACCAATTTTGCATATTTACATTATTTTTCAAAATTAATTTGCAAATTGATGATGCTAATTTATTCACTCCATTATTGGGACTCTGGCAACACTTTTGTCAGCAACCTTATGTAAATGACCCTTTAAATTTTGGAAAGTGATATGCCAGTAGCGTCAAAAAATGTCATCAAAGGTTTTGCTGTAAAAAATGATTCAACTTTTGTTTAAAATGAAATTACAATGTATTTTAATGCCATATAATAAAAGAATGCAAAAAAAAATAATTACTACTCATGAGTATCAAAATAAAAGGGAAGAGTTCAAGGGTCAGAGGAAATTTGGACAGTTAAAAGGTACTTCTTATAAACATCTTATTTATCATTAAAGGTTCTGCATATTTATTTTGCTGATATTTCCTTTTTAATAAAAAAGCTGATAAAATGAACGTGTAATATATCAATGTATTTGCACAGAAGTTTTAATCATTGCATTCTGATACAATACTACTGCACTGTTGTCAAGTGTAAATACCAAATGAATAATACAAGTCAGGCCAAAATACATTTTTTGTTGTGGAATCTGCCTCGTTGAGAAATTTGAAAGTAAGAAATGTAATGCACTAGGTCAATATGAAGTTCCGATCGACAATTAAACGACTTTAAACAACAAGTTTAATATAAAATAGATTTTGTTAAGAGAATGCTTTGTGTCCATGTCAATCATCTGTGTTTCCTGTTTTCATGTTCAGGCTATGTCTTTTTTGTATGTTGGCGTACTTGAATTGCTCCAGTACTGAAGCTTCAGTATTAATGCCGATATGCAAGCACAAAAGGATTCCTAAAATATCCATTGCTACCTACTACAAGGTTAATTGCATTATTTAATTATCATTATTATTATTATTATTATCATCATTATTTATTGAGGTGAATATGATTCATTTAAGATTACCATATAACGCTAGCAATCCTATGGAAAATGAATAACTGCTCAGGACAATTTTACCAACATAAGTGCAACTGACATATTGTTCAGTAAAGCGTGTAATTTTCACGGTTGCAAATTGGGATATTAATTTTTTTGCCTCCGAAGATACAGCCTACTGGAGATTACTATGACATATATTAGACAAGTTTTTTCGCAATACCCCAACCTAGCAAAATAAGGGAAAATATCCTGCCATACAGTATGGTTACCTCCATTTGTAAGAATAAAGGCAAGAACAATTTCTACACAACAGTTCAACTGCATAAATTGTTGTAGGATGAGAGCAGTTTTTATGCATCTAGCAAAGAAAAATTGCTCAGTTCGACCTGAAATATACATAAATATCTTTATATAAAAAAGTTCCAACATACATTTAAAGAATAAAATAAATAACAGCGGAATATCACATAAAATCATAATATTCAATATGAGCGCTCTCAGCCTCTGACTCTCAAGATGGTTATTACTCATCGTTAACAGCAACGTATGTGACACAACATTATAAGAAAACGATATCTGTGTACTTTCACTTTCGATTAAAAGACAGCTAGAACAGCTGGTCATCCTTGGCTACACACATTTGCTTGCCATCCAGGAATATTAAAAAAACTGGAATATTGGAAATTATGCTTGTCCACATGTATCGAAACGTTCACTTCTGAGTTCAGTTTTGGACAAGGGATCCCTATATTTGTTGTTTATGGACCCTTTGGTTATGCTTTTATTACACACACTTCAATAATTCTTTTTTGAAGGATTGTGTCCATTTAATATAGGAAAATATGTCACTCGCTTTTCCATGAAAAGGAATCTGAAAAAACTTCAGGGAAAAAAACACATATTCCGATTATAGAAACTTGAAATAATGTGAGCGAGCTAAAACCACTCCCAGCATCAAATAGACATAAAAGTTAAACCTTTAAGTAGGAATATCTACCTTTACAGGAATATCTACCTTTACAGGAATCAGAAGCATACAGTTATTACATTTATTCCTGCACATTTACATGCAGCACCTAACCTTTCTACGGAATTAAATTAAAATACTTTAACCATTTAAGGAGTTATTAGTACTTATAAAGTTATAATATGGTAAACTCTAAAGTTGGATGTCATCTCTATTCTGGTATTGCACAATGAATATATTCATACATACCTACATATGATTCTTACCCATCTTTTGAAATTCACATCAAATTTAAGGATTTAATTGTGCAAACAGGATAAGTGCACAGACAAACTGATGAAAAAACAGACAGTCGAGAAGTTTCATAGTATTCACCCAACAACTCTGTTGCAGTGGTATAATAAATTATTTCAAGAATTCAAAAACTAAGATATTTTCTTTTAAAAAATATGAAATCAGCATGCTTACCTAATTTTTGTTGCAACTTAGAAAGAAAAACTTGATTACTAAATGCGTTGTCCTTCAAAAAGTCGGAAAGCAGAACCAGTAATGCCTGGAAACATCCTTAAAAAAATTGAGATGTGTCAAAACATTTAAGAAATTATTATATACTTATATTTTACACATTTTATGATACTGATAAATTAACAAGGAAATATAAAACTTTTTTAGCAGTTTATGGTGATTTTTTTTTATATTCCATGTCACATTATCTTGGTGACACTATCATTGAAATTGTCTACCAAAATAAATAAAAACTTATATCCCAAACCTTCAAATTCAAATCCAAACTTCCTGTTTGTTAAGTAATAAACATATTTGTGCTAAAATTTATAAGACGAAGAAACAGTTAATAACAGCAAGCCAATATATGACCAACAAACTCTAATTTCTGTTTAAAGCTTAATTTAAAAAAAAGTGTAAAAGGTATAAAGACAAGTCTCTTTTCTATAACCATAAACAAAGCTTCAAATACTTAAAGTGTAAAGAAACTAAGCATACAAACATACAGCATGATCAAATTCTCTTTTCAAAATCTTTATTCAACTTACCATTCTTTAGTAAAGATATTTGATCAGACTCAGAAAATGATGTAAACCCAGGAAATAACTGAGTAAAATTAATCACTTGTGCCAAACCAGATAATATCAAGTTGTCAAAAACTTCTGTCCATATCTCTTCAATGCTCTGTAATAACAGTAAATCAGAGTTTTAACAAAGGGCTATGGAAACTCAACTTGACTGCATACAAGTTATTCCTTTATTACAAGTAAGCAAAAGCTCATGCAGATTAATTGCCTAATTTTTAAATGAACATGAATCTTAAATTAGAAATGGACTTCCATTCATCAATGTTGCAAATTTTGTTGCCAATGGCTTAGTATGAAGAAAGATATATGACAGTTTAGCCAAATGAGTCCCAATGTCATCTTGTTACAGAAACTTTGAGTAATCAAAGCTGTTTGCTTAGCAATCTTAGCTCAGGAAAAGTAGATACTTATAGAATTTTTTTTTACAGATCAACGCAGTTTCAATATCTTCAGAAGATGAAATGACATTTTTCAATCAAGTGGAACAAAACATGGATCATTTGTAGAAACCTTCCGAGTGAGGTTTAAATCAATGAAATAGATTCTGACGAGTGAAACCTTAAAAGAAATAGTTATGAGACCATGCCAAATGCTTGCATGGGCTCACATGAGTAATATTAAATGAAAACCTGAAAAATGGATGATTGTGGGTTGCTACATGTAGATTAAAGAATACATAAGCTTTAATAGTTGCCTCGACAATAAATCAAACTAAGCACTCACTCTGATATCCAGTCTCGACTTTAAAACTGCAGTTTTTGAAAAATCAGCAATCAATTACAAAGCTAATACGCGAGTCGAAAATATTACTCCTTTGAATTGATAATAATACCCCTACATTTAAATGCATATGACATACATTACATAACTAATATATAGCAGTGAAACGGCTCCTTTTAATGTATAACAATATATGCAATTTGAATTACCATTCGTTCAAACATACTAGCATCTGCCAAGCTCCCTCCTGTTCCTCCATTGCTACAGGAATGTTCCCATGCTTTCCTAAGCATCTTTAAAAACCTTTCTATGAAATTAAAGTAATGACAGCTAATAATAAGAAACAATTTTTGTTGAAAACAGTAAGTTTATACACATATAGTAGAAAACAGCAGTATAATAATATATAGATGATTCAAACAACTGATATACATATTTAAATAAAAATGAAAGGAAATGTGAGCAGGCTCAAAACATGAATGTCTTCACATTGACTCTGAACATGAAACAAGAGGCTTCCAGGAGCCTAAATCGCTCACCTGGTTAAAGTTTGTCTTTCAAGAGCAATACATTTAACAAGGAGTGTCCAACAATTTTCACTCAAGAAGACTTTAGTAGGACAATCATAAGGATCATTTCAGTGATAGAAAGTTTCTTTCTACCTATCATAGTTTTAAAAACATTGGCAGAAAACTGTAAAAAAAAAAACGTCGTTTTTTATCTTTCAATTAAATTAATTAAAAATTTTGCTAAACCTTACAGTTTTGGAGATATATGCAAAAAACTACTATCTGACCTCTTTATTCTATTTTCAGTAACGGTGGCCATGTTTTTCAACGGATCAAAAATTCCCCACATCAGTTCTATACAGAAAACACCGAGGAACATTCAAAGTAAGTTTAGTTCCAATTGGTCAAGTAGTGACAGAGGTAAAGATTTTTTAAAGAGATAACATTAAAAACAAAAAAAAAACATCTAAAAAGGGCATTAACTCCAACATGGCTCAACAGTTTAACCACAGATAGATCTCATCATGCTGAACACTTTATTCTATGTCAGAATATGGCTAAACCTAACAGTTTTGGAGATATATGCAAAAAACTGTCTGACCCCTTTGTTCTATTTTTATTAATGACGGCCATGTTTTTCGACGGATCAAAAATCCCCACATCAGTTCTATGCAGGATACCCCAAGAAACATTCATACCAAGTCTGGTTACAATAAGTCTAGTGGTGTCAGAGGAGAATATTTTTAAAAAAAAACATTAACAATAGCAAAAAAAAAATGTCCAAAAAGGACAATATTTCCAAGATATCTTAACAAATCAAAATGAAAATTTGACCACATATAGATCTAATCATGTTGAGCACTTTAACCTAGTTAGAATGTGGCTAAACCTAACAGTTTTGGAGAAATATGCAAAAAACTACTGTCTGAAACCTTTGTTATATTTTTAGTAACGGTGGCCATGTTTTTGGCAAATCAAAAATCTCCACACCAGTTCTATGCAGAATTACCCAAGGAACATTCACACCAAGTTTGGTTCCAATTGGTCAAGTAGTGTAGAGGAGAAGAGTTTTGAAAAATTGTTAACGACGGACAACGACGGACGTCAAGTGATGGCAATTGCTCACATGGCCATCGACCAGGTGAACTAAAAATGCTTTACCATTCCTTGCAAATAGTTAGACTCAAACTACCTTGTCTAATCAAACTACACTGAATGGTTCAAAAGTTTTATTCAAAATACACAGAAAGACAAACTACATCCCTTCAGCACCTGCATATGGAGTTTTTATTTACTTTATGATCTTTGTTGTGTTCGTCTTTTTTCCATGTCTGATCTTTGTCCCTTGATTGCATTCTTTTGATTCCGCTAGAATTTTAGTTTCCTTGATTACTCTCATATATGGATCAGTTGCTTGATATGCTTTTCAGGACACTCTTTTATATAACTGAAAACATTCACCACTAAACAATTGGGACATGTATGGACATACCATTTAAGCTTGAAACAGCTCATATTTGGATTGTCTCAAATTTCTGACACAATAAGCGATTTGAGTTTGACCACAAGTAAAGTGACCTCTTTTTGCTTAATCCATTCTAGCCTTCCATCACGATATGGTACCTTGTGGAAAAATATCAAAGAGATCCTCCATCAATGATATGGTACTTTGAGGTACAATTCAAAGAAATCCATTCCCTTATACTCAGGTAAATGTCAAGCCATCAAGACAAAGCTTGTGTCTGGTACCTTTGTTATGGCCCCTTATTCCTAAATGGTCATGTCACAACCCCAAGATTCATTAAAAAATGTTTGTGGTAGCATGGCACATAGTGGTACAATATCAAAAAGATAATTTCAATTTTACTTAGGTTATTATCTGAATACTAAAATGACTTGTTTCTCTGGACAAAGATGCCACAGATGAAAACACCAGTGACAAGAAGCACTTACGGATGTTTTGGGGGGTGTCTACTAGACTGAAATTCTTGACCTAGTTAGAAAGTAGTAAAATGTGGATATGATATAGACTATTTGTAACGTTTGTGCCTTATTTAGGAGCAACAAGCAAATCTATTTCATTAAATAAAATATACAAAATGCTTCACAATATCAAGATAGTACACAGGCTTTCGTTCGGTGCATGAGCTTGCATCTCATGATAAAAGAGCAACTAAATTATGAACTTATAATTAGATTGTGCAATGCAGGCTTTTGTTTCTAAATATAGACCATATATCTGTATGTTCTACATTTTTATTCAGCAGGAGATAAACTACCTTGCTTTCTTTTTAAACATCTGCTTTCCAGAAAAAAGGGCACCTAAATCTTCCTATCCCCCCCCCAAAAAAAAAACAAACAAAAAAAACATTCATTTTTTTTTTTCGCATAATGCACATAGAACAATGAGGTAAAAGAGTAATCAAGGGAACCGAGGTTATAGCGGTAATCAAAAGAATGTAATCCAGGGACAAAGACCAGACGTGGAAAACAGACATACACAACAAAGAACATAAAGTAACTAAAATCAAACATACAAAGTAAGAAAAGCAAATGAGAAACTCAGACTCCACTAAAAACTGGGAGCATGGACCAGGTGCACCAGTAGGGTAAGCGTCCTCTGTTTTTCTAGAAACACCCGCGGAGTTGCTCATAAAAAGTTAAATAACATAAAATTTATATCACATGATTATTCATCTTTTCAGGTAATAAAACTTAAGAACAATTTGGAGTATTTTGGATGATGATATATCATGATAAGCTTAAACAATGAATTTAACTTCCTTACAAAGTATAAAAAAAATCATGTATTATAAAGGAAAACCATGCAAAAAACCAGGAAATACAAACATGCCACTACAAACACAGCAAAAGTACCATAAAAAGTAAATCACAGCGTTTGAAGAAACCTAGATAATTTGTGCTAGGTTGTATTATGTACAGCTCCATTCAAACTTATAAAAAGTAATTTGGTGCTTCACAGACATCCTCTCACTTCTTGTGTTTAGGAGTGAAAGAGGCAATAACTCTGAGACATTTCTAAACCTTTGCCTAGTTTTAAGTTCGTCCAATTTTTAGCTATCAAAATTTATTAAAATAATGAATTTTTGCTGCTAAATTTTGATAGAAATATCTATATGTATATTTACAGGTCATACAGAGAAAAAAACTACAGTGACTTTCTTACAACCTGGACACATTTTTGCTATCAATCTGCTGAACAATACGAAAATTGATAAAGCTTTTTGGGAGTAAAAACTGGCAAGTTGCCAGAGTTAATGAAAACAATCACCATTGAAACTTTTAATGACCAGCTCCCTGGGTTAGTTTTGAATGGTTGGAGTAATTAAAATTTAATTAATTAATTTTCGTTTTATATTTTGTTGGAAAGATTCAATAAAGGTAACAAAAATTACCAAACAACATGAAAAACATTATTTAGACAAGTATATTAAAATCACAATTTTTATTCTAAGCTACATTCCATAGAAGTCTTAAAAATTACAATAAAAATAAGACCTTAGTTAATGTTTATTCCCTCCTTCATTTAATTAGATGAGTCCTAATAAGGTGCCAGTTTAGTGAGAAGTGTATAACTCCTATTATAGTTATGGAACAAGTAATAAGTTTTACATTCATATGAATCTTGTTTTTTCAAAAGTGTTATTAGTTAAGTAAACTCTATAAAATTTGAAGTATTATCATTGGAATAAGATTGTTTGATATTAACTGCACTGGATTTCGTAGTTTTGGATTAAGTTCCACGATAAATATAATTTTCATTTGTGTTGTAGTTATGACTAACAATCCTACAATATTTTAACCAAATCCATTGAGGGTTTCTGAGGAGTTGCAGCCACAAAGTGTGATTGGCACACAGACATCAGTATTTCTTTATCCCCCTTTCGTATTGCGGAGGGAGCCAAAACATTCGGAATAAGTGCAATTATATAACTGAAATTAAATAAATATTTTGACTATGTTGTAGTGCTATTGTAATTGTGTGCTTTACGTGAAAGGTTTTCATTGAAATTACACTTCTGAATTAAGTTCATTAATGTTCGTCAGAACAATATATACATATATAATTTGGAATTGGAACTAGTTAAGTATGATATCTCAATGTATATATTTTGAATTAAAAATCCGGTATTCAATTAATTCAGATTTGAGACAAAATGATTTAAATCGAGTATATTATAACCTCAAAAGCATAGTTTATTTCATGAAAATGTTACTTAATCATTTATTTCTTAATCTTTAACTAGCAACTTTAAATTTGGTATCAAGTTGGGGATCTGTATGTTTAAAGCTTTTTTTTCTTGGATTTTTGTTATTTATAAATTATTCACAACTTTTGTTTTCCACATTATATTTTTTATGTTATCAAGAACAAGTGCTAAAGAACGCCTAATGTAACGTGTGTGCAGAACTTTTTCCGCGCATGAGTTACATCTTAATTTGTTCTCGACAAGTGATCATATTGTGGTTATTCATGATAACAAATTGATTATCCTTTTTATCATATTCCATTCTTTGTTGATGTTTTCAATATAATTTAAATTCTCGTGTACAACAGATTGATATTCATGTTGTGACTTTTTCACGGGAGAAATTACTGAAACATTTTACACAGGGAAAATTCGGTAAATCACTGCTATTTATATTATAATTATTTATAGTTTTCTGCAAATTTGGTAAGAAAAGAGTGTAATGGTTATAGGAAGATCATTGTAGAACTCCGGCAAAAGTATCGCTTCGGTACAGAAAACTTAGAGAACAGTGATATCAGTAAAAGTTTTGAGGACTCGATGTCGCTTGATAAATATAATAAACACCATTACTGTACTGATAATTTACCTACTTTTAACAGGATCTGTTATATTTTCAGCACAGTCTAAAAATCCAGAATCTGTTTTGCCTGAAAGTTTACAATAAAACGTCTTTGATGAGAATAGGTGTAACATATATATTCCAAATTTTCATTTGTCATATTCTTCATTGTATAGGGGCTTTATTCAAACTAATATACAGATTTCATGGACATAGATATCCTCTGATTCCAAGTATTAGGTGTAAAACAGGACACAAATTGAGATATATATTTCTTTTTTTTAACTGCAGCCACAATTTTTCATAAATTGTTTTGCATGGCAAAGTTTAATATAAAGTATTGTATGATCACAGAGTTTGGAGTCTGAATAGTTAGAAGAAGTATGGACACAACATTCAAACAATACAGCTCTGAATTGGAATTGTGGTCTCATGTTTGACAGGTTATAATCTTCTGACCAGAATAAAAGTGTTCAATGAACTTGCGAGCACACAAATTAACTTGGAAATTTATACAGTTTAAAAACTGTACATTTCGGATCTCTTGTTTCCCCAATACTTTTAAAAAGCAAGGACCACAACCCTTTAAATCTATCAAAGCCTTCCCTTTATGGTTTGAATATGGAATATAATTTCAAAAGATCTAAAGATCTATATACTTTTATTCAAACCAGAAACCCAGAAAATCTTGATTTTGAATTTTATTCAAGTCATGAACCCCAAAACTCATCAAAACTTTCCTTTGGTGGTATGCATTTTGTGGTATAAGTTCAAAGAAATCCAAACACCATTACTCAAAGGAAGGTTTTAATCTATGAAAAAATCGTAGCACTGTTCACTTTGTAAACTCCTTTGTCCACACCACTCGAAAATATCTTAAGTGATATTAAACATATAAAAAAGTCATATGGGTGAAAGAAAATGAATTGTTAAGTATTACTGTGGAAAAATTGGCTGTTAATCAGTTAATTTAAAAGTCACCTATTTTTACACCAGGATTTATTTCATCTTCACAAGAAACTGAGTATCCGGAATCTAAAGTTTTGCCTGAAAATTTACAATAATACACATTTTATGCAAAACAGGAACAATGTTCATATTCAAAATTATTTATCAAACATTTAATTCCCTATGGAAAAACATATTGCCTTTCAAACAGTTCCGAGCCCTTATCTAATAAAAATATTATAAAATATGTTTTTTCCTAATATCCATGGTGTACGAGAAAAAGTAGATTTCCTATAAAGCATTTTAACAGAAATAAATTCATCCAAAAGTAGGATAGTTATGGCATATGGCATGTTGTGTTGTATTTAAGATGCAGTCCTTCTAAAACTCAGACAGAAAGTGATTTATGCATGTCAATAGCCAACTGAATTCAGTTTTATTTCTTGTTCAGAAACAGTAACTGATCACATAACCAGGTCTAGTTTTTTCATTTGGTTGTTTTACTTTTGAGATAAAAATTATATATAATGTATGTGAAATTTGCAAGTTTGCAAGAGTTATCATTCTTTATTTGGCTTCATTTGGTTGATTTTACTGGGAGATAAATGTATGATTTCCATAAAGTGCAGATCTAAATGCAGAAAGTATGTGAAAGTATATCACACGTAGACTAAAATGTATCATTTGTTTGGTGGGTTTTTCTTGACCGTGAATCACTTAACCATTGATAATGTCTGGTACTTAAAATCAATGAAAACATGCTTAATTACAATTCATTACACGGGAACAACAGAACAAACTCTAATTCTATTATGTTCAAAGAAAGATAACACCAATTAATCAGAACATTTTTCTGTGGATTGGAACTACTTAAAATGGGCTTAACGTTTGTATATATTATCCTATTACACTGAACTTCGAACTTGAACTGTATTTTATGATCATTAAGAAAACACAAAGTTTAAAAAGATTCATAGATATCTTCTAAAGTTATCATCTGGAAACTGTCGGGGGGCGGACGGACAGATGGACAAAAGGACAGGTTCACAACTTTTCTGAGGATATTACATAATACATCGCCCCTCCCTGCCATAGGGTATAAAAAAAAGAACTTTTGCACTATTATGTACTGTAAAGGGCTTTATTAAAACAAGGAAAAGTATAGGCTCTAAAGAGCTTGAATCGCTCACCTAGGACGATTAGCAATATTCTATTCTTTGTAAAAAACAGTCGTGTGTTAGTAAATAATACGATTGATTTGGTCAGCATACTACTTAAAGACTTTGAATTGAGACTGGGATTTTCATATGGAATCCAAAACAACAAAAAGTTTAAATCACACCAAAAAAAAGTCAAATTTCTTGAGTGTGGTCCCTTTTGGTAAGAAATATCTGAATTCTGATTGGAAACATCCATACAGGGATTTTCATGAGAAATCTAATAAAGAAGTCTTCAAATTAAAAAAAAATAACAGTTTTATATATTGTAAATAAATATTAAATATAAATAAAATATTAGGTGTATACAAGAAGTACTCAAAGCCAAAACTATTGAAAGAGGAAGCCAAACCCATCACTGAGAGTTTCTACCATATGCAATGCAGGGAATTAAGCCTCAGTGTTTTACATATTTTTAAATTTGGAATACTGCAAGGTTTCATAAATAGGGTAGATACAATATGATATAATTCAGGGTCAGACAAGTCTGACAACTGCTAGAATTGTTTTTACAAAGATATCCATGTATAACTTATTGTGTGATTTTAAATGATTTGTATATTGAAGATGTTATTTGCAGGAGGTATATAGTGATAACTGTGTCTGTACATCTGCACGAAAGTCGCACCAAAATTAAAAAAGAGGATTTATTGGCCACTTATTCCTACTTGGCTTAATTCACAACCCACAAAATCAATCCTAGTCTTCCTTTTGTTGTATGACACATTATAAACAATTTTATTCACTAATAATCAAGTAATTGTCTGGACATCAGGAAAATGCATGTTTTTTTACCCATATTTTACACTTAATTTCTGAAAATAAATCAAAGTCTGACCATTGCTGTATAGAATATTGTGGAACAAAATTATACATTCCAATGTTTATATTTGAATTATAAGGGGCAACTCTTTCGCTGTACCTGTGTATAATGATGTTTTGGGGCCAGCTGCACCTTGCCCGGTGGTGTGAGGGTTTCTTCGTCATTCATTGAAGACCAATGGGTGGCCTAAGACTGACCTTTCGGTCAATTTGTGCAGGATACCCAACATAAAACAATCTAGCCAAGTAGTTTCAAGGAAGAAGATTTTGCAAGTGTGTCCACAGACAGACGACATACGCCAAGTGAGGACATTAGCTCACATGGTCTTCGGCCAGGTGAGTTAAAAAAGATAATCATAGAGTCCTATCATTCCTATTTTTTTGTAAATTTAAAGGTGTCCTCAATTAAAAAAAAATACTGAAATGATGTAATTGCAGTGCAAACGTTCACTTAAAGTTGCACGTCAAACAAATAATATGCAGCAAGCAGATTAATACCTTTAATACCTTCTGTTAATACAGCATTAGAAAGATCTGTAGAAATATGGGTTAAAACATTTACGTATACAATGATTCATGGTAAATATCAATAATTGAAATTATAAATTTACATACATGACACACTATCTTCTTTATCATCATTAGTAACTGTGACTTCAGAATCTGAGCTGTAAGGCCAAGGTCCTGAAAAAGAAATGAAGGAACTAAAAAAAAGTACAAAAAAATTTTACTAGTCAGTGATCTGTAGATACCACTATTTTGATGGTGTGTTTGTACGGAAAACTAGTTGAGCACGCTTAACTACACTTCACTACCTATCCACATAGAATATGATTAAAAAAGTCTTTTGAAAGGATTATCATGTTGGTTCAGCCTTAAATTATTGGCTCTAGCAATTATGCAAACCCTTATACAGCTTCTATCAAAATATGAAATGGCTGTGATCATCAGTGAAACAAGAAACTGTAACAAAAAAGTTGTGGACAGACAAAGGAACAGATCGACAGATGGACAGACACAATCATCGCTATCTTCCTCCTGCAAATAACATCTTCAATATAATTCCAACAACAAATCATTTAAAATCATACAATAAGTGATACATGCATATCTTTGCAAAAACAGTTCTGGCAGTAAATCCTCCCGAATGCCCGAGTAATCAAGGTAACCAAGATTAGAGTAGGATAGGGAAAACAGTTAAAATTTGTAAGAATTTTCAAACTATTCAGATGACAACAACGATGACAAACACCAAGTGATGACAATAGCCCACATGGCCTTAGGGGTTAGCTGAGGGGGAAAATAATTCTGCATGACCCCTTTTTTCCATTTTCAGTAATAGTTGTCATATTTTTAACGCATAAAAAATTCCCTCATCAGTTCTATGCAGAACACCTTAAAAATTTCATACCAAATATCGTTCATGTTGGTCTGGTAGAGTCAGAGAAGAAATATTTTTAAAGAAATAACATTAAAAAGAGCAAAAAAAACATTGAAAAAAAGTGACAACTCCAACATAGCTTAACACATTACAACATGAATAACTTACAACAACTAGATTTATCATGCTGACCATTTATCCTGTGTCAGAATTAGGCTATACCTAATAGCGAAAAATTGGGAAAGAGGGCAATAACTCCAACATGGCCAAACAGATTAACACCAAATAAAAATGACCACCGATAGATTTTATCATGCTGATCGTTTAACCCTGTTCAGAATTTTTATATACCTAACAGTTTTGGAGATATCTGCGGAAAACTTCTGTCTGCTCCCAATGTTCTATTTTAGTAACGAGTGCCAGGATTTTCGACGGATCTAAATTACCTACACTAGTTGTATGAAGAATACCGTAAGGAACATTCATATCAAGTTTGGTTCTAATCTGTCAGGTTAAGTTAGAGGAGAAAACTTGAAAGAAAAAAAACGTCGAAAAAGGGGAATAACTCCAAAATGGCTTAACAGATTTACACGTAAATATCTCATCATATGCTGATAAACGTTATCCTCTGTAAGAATTTGGCTAAAAGCTAACAGTTTTGGAGATATATGCAAAAAACTTCTGTCTGAACCCTACGTACAATTTTGAAAAGATCAAACTACTTATAGTCAATATTTTGTCTGGACCTCAGGAAAATGCTTGTTTCTGGTCCCTTTTTGGTCGCTCATGCTAAACGGTTCAAGTCTTGGCCACAATCCCAGCCTAACTTTCATGGTATAGAAGATTGTTGACCAGTATCAAAGACGCCAATTTGCTTTTCATGGAGTTAAATACTGTAAGCGTATTAATTGTCGTGGTGTACTAATTTTCACCATTTTCACGGTTGCCTCAATAGCAAAAAAATAGTACCAGCGAAAATATATTCATATTACCAAAAGTCCTTTGACAGTTATAAACATGGTTTCCACAATGTTGAATAGAAACTTCGTTTTGTGTAAAGGTTGTATCATTCAATGTGATCAAGTATGAATTTTATACTTGATCTTTTATAAAAACGTATACAGTAATTTAAGCATGAGGTTTATAATTTCTAAATTCATGATCTTGTTTACCTAATGATTTGTATCAATGGCCATAGAATACCTGTTACATCAAGAAAATACTACATGGAAACATTCAATTAACAAAAAGAATAAAATGTAAGTGTCAAACACGCACTACAGGTAATCACCGATGAAAGGTTACTGTTAAATACACACGCCGAGTACTCTAAATAAAAAGTTAATCCGTAAACATGCAATTAAAGTGTCAAAAGTTATCCCTACAATTAGCTAAAGCTTGGACAATCAAGTACATTCCTTTTTTAGTTTTATATAAGAATATATACACTGTTAGATTAAAATGGCCATGGTAATGTCGTATTAACGGCCTCATTAATTTATTTAAAATAACGATAAAATAACTGATCAAAAGAAGAATCACACACTGCCCAGACTATCGAAAAATTTCATTTTCATCAACCATGAAAACCGCCAAAAATTAATACCCGCGAACATGTTGACTTTTCAAAAACCGCGAAAATTAATACGTTTACAGTAGTTAAATTCTATGAAATGCTCGTTTTCGGCTCCTTATTCCAAACAGGTTGATTGATTGTTGATCGACTGATTGTTGGGTTTAACACCTGAGCAGCAATTTTTCAGCTATATTCAGACGATGAACATGTAATGGATGATAAAATGAACATGAAATGATGATGTCATGAAAAATGGGATGGGACACCAGGACAAATTTTGATTGCCACTGGAAACTGGGAGAGGTGGGTAGGGTCGGGCAATTTAGCCTCCTGTGGCGGAGCCCAATGGTTTCCTACTTCGAGAGAATACCACAGAAGGGTTCTTTAATGTGCGAGGAACGTGGCATCTTTCCCAACACGTTGCACCACTATGGTTTGCTGCCAGGTTTTCCATAATATAGTCCAACTATTCCAGAATGTTACATGCCAGGGTTACCCCATTCTACCACTTGGGGCACACGACCCAGTTGTTCTGTGGGCAGATCGCTCTAGCCCCCGGCCAGGATTCTGAGCACTATTTAGTCGCCTTTTACGACAAGCTTAGGACTTATTAGGACACCAGGAACCGCAGTCATAACCCCCCAAATCACTGACAAATCATTAGCTTTTCATCACCTTTTGTTCCTGACGAAGGCCTTCAGGACAAAAATATGGCCACACATTCTTTAAATATTTTACGGTTTTATTTATATTTCATTTGAATGCACATGTAGGTGCTTTTTAAACGTAACTTGTGTTCACTTATTCTTTATTCTTATTATCATATACAACCTTCCTTTTGTAATTTGAAACCTTTTGTAATATATTATTTAAAGATCAACAAATTAATATTAATGCATTGCACGAAACTGCCTACTGACAAAAACGAGACTGACGTTATACGATAACATTATACAATTGCAAAGTTCTGTTGCCATATAATACTAGAAGCTCTAAAGTGCTGGAATAGTGTACAAGTCTCGATAATCAACATTATTTTTTTTTATAAAAACAATCAGGTTTTTTTCTGGGATAAAAATTCCTTACACTCATACCTAAGGAACAATTAATTTCTGTCAAGTTTTCGAGATTTTTTTTTTTAAGATGACATCATTAAAATAGCAAACAAATGTAAAAAAAAAAAGAGCAATAACTCCAACATGTATGGCAAGCCATTGTGGAATTTATTCCCCATTTATTGATATCAATAAATTATTTATTGACCTCAATAATTCATTTAAGATTAATTATTGATATCAATAAATTGGCATTAATGGATATCAATAAATATTACATATCTATTAACATGTTAATAAATGAATATTGATATCAATAAATGATTAATCAACACCTTAATAAATATTTATCAACATGTTAATAATTCATCCATTTATTGATATCAATAAATCATTTATGCACATGTTGATAAATATTTATTAACATGTTATTAAATATTTATTGATAGAGTAATCAAGGGAACCAAGGTTATAGCAGTAATCAAAAGAATGTAATCCAGGGACAAAGACCAGACATGGAAAACAGACATACACAACAAAGAACATAAAGTAACTAAAATCATACATACAAAGTAACAAAAGTAAAATGAGCAACTCGGACTCCACTAAAAACTGGGAGCATGGACCAGGTGCACCGGTAGGGTAATCGTCCTCTGCTTTTCTAGAAACACCGGCCAAGTTGATATCAATAAATGGGAAATAAATTCCACAACGGCTTGCCATAAATATGACCAAAAACATTTACCTGCAAATTTCACTTTTCATATATATTATCATATATATATGATATATATTATGAACATATTACTCCATGTTACAATTAGGCTAAACCTTACAGTCTTGGACATACGTGCAAAAACCTTCTGTCTGAACCCTATGTTCTAATTTTAGTAACGGCTGTCATTTTCGTCAATGGATAAAAAAAATGACAACAGATAGATCTCATCACCCTTAACATCTTTACATCAAGTATATGCAGAACACACTAAGAAACATTCATACCTTTTGGTTCTAATTATTCAAGTAATGTCAATAGAGAAGAGTTTTGAAAATGTTATAACGATGACGAACGCCAAGTGGCCAGGTGAGGTACAAAATGAATCAAAGTGCTGTTAGCACTGTTTTTTCCATTCTTGTGGAAGTTGTAGAATGAACAAAAATTTAAAGATATACATTTGCATTTCCCATATTATTGAGAAAAAGGCAGAAGATACATTCTTTATGAAGACATAGCTGAAATACAGGGGTTTCCCCAAAAAGTGGGAGGTGTACAGGTATGGTAAATAAAGCCAAGACTAAACAATAATTCAATCATGTCAATTAAATAGTGTTATTGCTTTATAATCTTCCAATTTGATTCAAGCAAGTTGAATATTACTAATACCAACCCAAGTTTGGGTTCTAAGTAACTTAAATAGCTCTCCTGGAATAGTAATAAGCCTTTTAGTAATACTAATTAACACAATAATACCCAAATAGTAATTGGTGAATAATAAGAAAAAGTAAAAGGTTTAGGTCAACCTTATTTGCATTTTTTATAATTCGACAGACAGTGTCCAAAGAATCAACATGTTACAATAAGTTTTTTCTGCCTTAAAAGAACCTTTTATCGTTTCCCACAAAAAAACCTAACTTTTGAACCATATTCTGACTTCAAACTTGCAGTATGAAAAGGTATCCATTAGCTGATGCTATAAACTTTAAAAAGTGGGAGTCAACGATCATGTAAGAAAGTTAATCACATTTGTGTCCCATTTCTGCATAATTTTCATCTGATCCAAATTGACTTTAAAATCAGTTGGACATATTGGAAAAACAATGAATAAAATAAAAAAAAAATCAAAAATATTTTCACCATTACCATAGCAACAGCTACTGCTTAGCAACCATCAATTTAAAGCCTACTGATCACAAAAATGTCACAATTGAATGTAATTTTTTATATCTAATGGTGGAAATTTGTCAAACTACATAGTTATATTAATGAAATATGTCTTAAGTAAAACAATTTACAATAAAGTACAAAACAATCTGATTGGTTTAAAACTGGATACCACAGCAACAAAATTTTGTAATTTTGGATATTTTGAATTATGTTTCATTAGGCTATGTTCAGACCCATTTTGCCAAAACGTAAAAGAAGATATTATCTAAATATATGCATGGATTTGTAGCAAGACCTCTCTACTGAAACATATAAAAAATATAAAATATGTAATACTTGCACTCTAATCATATTTGGAATAATACAGGACTATCATAAATAATGACTTGTTCCCAAAATTTTCAACTAGTTGGGATTACGAAAACTAGATCTATTTTTTCAAGAAAAGAACATTGTAACATATTTCCCACCCTACTGACGCTAAAATGTTTGATAATCAAATTGGCAAAACTCCCCCTGAAACTATCATACAATGCTGATTATCATTTTTTTAAACTCTCTGTATAAATAAAGTTGGTTAAAACATTCCTCACACCCCGTGTGAATTTGTAATTGTGAGTTTGTGTAGGACAGATGGACACACAGACGGACACCTCGCATTTCCTAAAGCGACCCTTGAACTAAGACATCACATTTCTTCTACGGTCACAGGGAGATAAGGAAAATTTGGATTAATATGTATCAAAGTACTTGACTATATGATAATTTGTGAATATCAACAATGATTAATGAAAATTCATAATTAAGGTACGTACCTACTTTAAAACCCTTTCTAATGTATTTAGAGGCTGATACTGGGTATACCATTGAAGGCATTGTGTATTTGGAATTGTCAACTGCAAAACACAAAGTACACATTGAAAACTTCAGGCTCTATAGCTCTGTCCATTATGGCAAAGCCTAACAACAAACCATTGGGTCAAGGGAAACAGCATTTAATACTATTAAAAACAAAACTGACATACCTTATGCTACTGCTAAGAATTGAAGTTGTCTTAGCCCTGTAACTCTTCCACAATTTGACTGATAAAAATCATAAATAAGTATAACTTACATATAATGCTTCACAAGAAGAAGCTTGATACACCCAATGAAGTAAAACCTAAAACCTACACACTTACATGATTTAGAGTGTTATACACAATTTTGGCAATTTTTCTAGCAATCAGGATTTTTTAAGGTCAAATTAGGCCTTTAATTGTCAAAAAAACCTGAATTCAAACTCATTTGTTCTTCCTAATTCATGTCACAATCTCATTCATTTGATTGGAAAAGCCATAAAACAGGCATGAAGTGTCCTTCACCACTTGTGATCTACATATAACTACATAGTCATGTTACCCCTCAATGAGTAATGCAAAAAATATATTATTATAATTTTAGCAAAGTCTTCAAAAAGGAAGAAATCGAAACCCACAAAAAGACATATTTGTATATATTGTAACAAGTAAGTTTGATAAGTGGTTTTTGAGAATACAAACATATTGCAAAACAAGGGCAAACTGATGAACAAATGTATGCAGGCGCAGACAGACAAATGGTCAACATGATTACTGCATACAAATGGTCAGCATGATTACTGCATACCTCAATCAAGGCAGAGGATACAGACTTGGTCAAATTTGTAGAAATATGAATCTAATTATTTGACTTTACGATAATTTGATAATTCTTGAAAAGCAACAATAATAAAAAATTGCATTTTATTATACATACCAAGTATTTGATCTGTTTCAATTTTACCCAAACCTTGGACTGAGTTTTTCCTAGTGGATAATACATACTTAGCCTGGTCATCTACAAACAGACAAAGTACAAAATGCAAACTAGAGGTTTTAAAACTGTTCCTCATGGGCAAAGTCTAAAATCATATCATGGATGAGGCATTTGATGTACCCACCACTAAGAAGTAGTTCCATAAGAACTTCAAAATTTGCTACATCAAATTAGTGGTATGGTATGCATATATACACTTCGAAATTCTTAACAATAAATTCATACGATAGAAGACAATTACCAGGAAATTTTAGAGGAGATTCCAAATCATTTAATTTCTACTGATGAGTATCTTGAAAAATGTCAAATATCTCTTACCAAGGATTTATATTTAACTCCTTGCACTTACATAAAATGCTTGGCGGAGTGCAGCTTGATATAACACAGATGTAAAATCCTAAGGCAATCAGGGACTCAGTTCAATCTTGATTAAGCTCTGAACTTGATCTTTGATTGAATATTTGATAAGATATGATTTTGACCAAGATGAAAATGATTAAATTACCTAAATGCTTGCAATATATAAGACTTATCAAACATTTCATAGACTGATAACCAGCTAAATGAAGAATGTAATTTCTATAAATCCCAAAACTTGGCTTCTGGAGGGTATGATAAAAAAACTAGAAAAGTTGTTTAAATCTATGGGAAAAAAGTTCATAAAGTTTCATGGCAATTAGTGCAATTGCTTTTGAATCTGAATCTGGAGAAAAAACCTTATGTACCATTATTTGATAAAAAATGTAATGTTCAAGAAATCTTTCCAATTTTACAGTTCAGTATTCATATTTTCAGCGAGATTGTATGAAACCAGTCCTTCCCTTTCACATGGACAGTAAAGATTTTTTTTCCCATTAAAGAAAACCATTATTTATATGATATATGAAAAGTGTTATAAGAATATAATTTTAGACGTTGGTTGTATGATCATCTCTTATATTTTTATAGGAGAAAGTTACCATGGGAATGTAATTACTCAAAACTTTATGAAGGAGAATATAATATGAAATGCTTAATTTATGAAGCTATAAAAACAAAATAGTATTACATTCATTTATAGTGTTGATTTTGTAGAAAAAGACACAAAAATATTTCAACTACAAATCTAGATTGTCCATATCTCCATGTGTGTGTTTCATAAGAATAAATGATGAATTAATTATTATTGATATTAATAGGATAATTAATTGGAAGGAGTGAATAACCAAAGTATGAATATGCGTGCCGAAGAAGACCTAGATTCAACGAGTGTGCTGAACTTTTAAATTCATAAATTTTAAATTTTGTGAACACCAGATTAATATTCTTGTTGTGTTTTTTGAGATGTTTTGGCAGGAGAAAATGCAATAGTGAAATTTCACAGTGTGAATTATTGAAAGTTTTACGCTGGGAACATTCAGTAAATCACTGCTATCTTTATAATAAACATTTATAACTTGCTACAAGTATATAAAATATATCATATAATGACCATTAAATTCAATAAATTGAAGGTATTCATACTCACTATTTGTAATTTCTGCAGCAATGTTTTCACGGCAGACATTACAAATAACCCCACCATTGCAAATTGAGCATGATGAATTTTCTACATGATAAAAATATATATATTAGTACCCGAGTAAAAAAGAAAAAAAAATTAAATGCAATTCAGGAACCTATGCATGCAGGTTATCTTATCATGTGAGTTAATTTGATTGTGACTTCTTAAAAATCTTTTGATAGTTGAATAAGTTCGAACACAGCAAGCACTGACCATAAAATTTATTTTGGAACATAGAATTAAGAAATAAATTACGGAAACTCCGTTTTGTCTATTATTGCTTTATCACAAGCTGGCCATTTATGTTGCATTGTTTTACACCAACCTGTGGTAAAAAAATGATATAATGGAGTTTATGGATTCATTTCAATTCTAATAGGACTAGTTTCTCCATATTTTTGAATAGACACAGCCAATGAGTTGCACAAAATGTTAGTCATGTGATTTTCACTTTTTTAATATGGCTGTGGTCTAAAGAGCTTTGAAGCACATCACATAAGAATAGCTGTTTTATCTCAATTTCTTTCAACCTATATTGTGCAATGATTGCATATACACATATACACTGTTTTTTACATGAGATGAATACAATTCTTCATTCTACAGTAAAAGAAACATTAGAAGGTACCATAAAGCGAGAAATTCTCGGAAGTTGCTAATTTAACCATATTCATAAGGTTCGAAGAATCGTTAAAATAAAAAATCGAAAATAATATAACAAATTTTAAAAATTAAAAAGCTTTGATAAAATTTCTGGAATATCAAATATATACAAGAAACTTTATCCAAGCTGCTATCAATGATCACTTACCTTTTACTGTTCCTTGTCCAGCATTATGTGTTTGGGGTTCCATATCAGAATCTGTATCTATAAAAAAAAATTATACACAAATATTCCTGTTTAAAAAAGTAAACAAGGGGCATGCTAGACATAGGGACCTTGGTCTTTAACCTATTATGGTTAGATAGTTCTCACAGTTGACTCTATGGTGTTTACATTAGTGTTATTAAATGTATTCTAAAAATGAAATGCTTCAAAGGGTGCAGCTTGATACCACCACAGATATATAACCCTCAACATTTGGGACAAAAATGGTTAGAATAACATGCAGATACAGATCTGAAATCAATTTGTGATGCAATAGTTAACACATACCATGCATACAGCATAAGTTTATGACCAAAACAAAAGTGATAAAAGAAATAGGTAATTCATAGAAAGTTGTCTCTGTACCCTGTGGCCCTTAATTCCTAAAAGGTAAAAGCCAAACCATTTTAATTCACCAAATTATTTTTTTTATTAATATGTCAACTTGTACTACCATGTCATTGAGATCCATATCAACTGCTTGGAAACTAAGAAATGCCTGTTTTATGCAGACTTTTAGTATTATACAGACTTCTTCCAATCTTCTGGAAAAGAGTTATGTTGCTACAAAATTAAAATTACCACTATACAAGTTTTATGGTAAATATACTAAAATTTGACTGTGGCACAGAATGTACAAGTACCTTTTACTGTGTCTTGTTTTGCATTCTGTGTTTCAACAATCATATCAGTCATGTCAGCATCTTCATCTGTTTGAAAAAAAATACCTGAATTAACTTATTCTAAGTAATGTTGGAAACAATAGATAATTTAAGCATACTTACTCCTTAGTGTATAATTTGACCTTGTGAACTTGACCTATGCCCTATCATGGTTTCTTAGTTTTATTAGATGCTTATCAAAAGTATTGTCAAATAAAGAAAGCTGTATTACCACATACATGTAAAATCATCCCATCCTCTTATACGTGTATCATCAGTAAAACTATATGATATACATTTAATTCAAAATTTTGACATTATGTGTATTGAAATTGTGCATATCTTCATCCCAATAATCAAAATATTGTCCAGACAACAGAGCAATCTTGTTTTCTGTGCCATTTTAGTCCTAATTTAACTAAGTCACATGCTCCAAAAGCAACCACAACTTTTCTTTTACTGCACATGCTGTAGAGCATCTTCTGATTCATTTTTGAAGAGATCTCTACAAAATTTTTTTTTTTCAAATTAGAGTCTTGACATCAGAAAAAATGCATGGTTCTCGTCCCTCTTTTATCCTTTTTCATAAACGGTTAAAGTTACAACCCAATAATTAGGGCATCTAATGGGACAACTAACAGTGAATTACAAATCATCACATAGGAACATTTTGACCCCAAATTCAAACTTTATCTAGACTCCATAACCTCGTAGGAACTTCAGAATCCAAGAAAAATAACTCCAATTCAAAAAAAAAAAAATAATTTCATTATTTACAATCCAAGAAAGATAACTCTAATTCATCAATAAAATGGTTGGGAAAAAGAATTGAAAATAAAGATTACAACAACATCATCGGAGTAGCTGGCACCACAATGGTCCTGACTTGGTACACGCAATTCAAACAATTCCAGCACGTTAAAACTCCCTTTTCCATTAATTGTGGCATAAATATACCATGGGTGATTAAATAGCATTAGTGTCATAATCAGTAAATCAGTGTTAATATCAGTACAAAGAATAATATAAAATATATAAACACCATAATTGCAGGAGATAATGGTACAAATGTATATTGCTGCACAGGTAAGGAAAATTTATAATTTTAGAACTGAAGTCATGTTTTTATTATAAAGCTAAGTACTGAGATGACCACTGTTGTCAAATTTAACATGTAGGTCCAAAAAAGATGCTGAACAAGCTGTTTCTGTATTCTCTTTTCTACTCTGGTGGATATATTGAAGATAACCATTTACCAAAGAAAGGGTTGTTAATCATCAATACACATGTATGTGAGATTAAAGGATTTAGCATCTTTTATAGTTTCATTCTTTACGATATTCTGAAAACGTTCAGTCTCGTATGAATACAAAAACAAGTTGGCTAATAGAGGAGCACAAGTAATGCCCATTGGAAGGCCAACTTTGTATGTATGATTTTAGTTACTTTATGTTCTTTGTTGTGTATGTTTGTTTTCCATGTCTGGTCTTTGTCCCTGGGTTACATTCTTTTGATTACTGCTATAACCTTGGTTCCCTTGATTACTCTTGCCCATTTCTAAGTAAAAGAGAGGTGTGGGGTGGTTCCACTCTTTAGAACATTATTATTATACATGTGTTTTGTGATGTACTACATTCACGAGGAAGCTAAATATGTATTAGGATCCATCTCGCCAGCAAATGAGTGTTTTTGTCAGATGATTAATAGATTTTCGTGTTCGGTTTGGGATGCTATTCTCTCATGTGACAATCCCTAGGATTAACTACCATGGAACGACAAAGCCAGACCAACCGGACAACTATATAGGGTAATATGAAATCTACACAAATATGGAGCAGAATATATCTATTAATTTGAGATCAATATTCAATTACAGGACAATACATTTTTCTACTACGTCTTCAATATATAAATGATAACAACACAATCTATAGTCAAAATACATGTATCATAGTGCCATGTGTTCAACCAGCCAACTTAACTGTAAAACCTACTTATAATGATTATCTAGTCATTCAATATTGTGTTACTTTTAATTAATTATAATAAAGAATAAATAGTGATGAAATCAGTACTTCCTAGATTATCTTAGGAAATACAAGTTTTCCTTATTTAGTAGATGATTAATTTATCCCTAATATACCAGAGTTGGAATTCCTTATTTAAATGCACCTTTAATACTGTCAAAAGACAAATATCATCCAAGGTCACACAGTTGAACAACCCTTACTAGGACTGGATCGGGTAAGGTCAGGCATAATTGTAATTTATTTCAAGAGAATGGGTATTAGTAATTTAAGCATTCTACAACATGGAAACCCAATGTAATAGCATTAGCTAAACAAAGTTTGAGTCTACATGTCTCGGAATCACCAGAAACATTTTATTTATGTTCTTTACTACAAGTATAGTCAAGAAACATCACAGTTCTAAATTTTGCAATTAATTTGGAAAATATCTAGTAGACAACTGTGTCTACTGAATAGAAAAACACTGCAAAAGCAAGCGTAATTAGGTAAATCTGAATATAGATTAATAGCCAAAATATCTAACTATAGTTTCCATAATGTATGGAAAATCATTTCAAAAGGCAAGTTTAAACTAATCGAAAATATAAACTTCAGCACATCTAACCGGGAACCTCCACACTCAAAAGAAAAAGAAAAAACCCGGAATTCAGTCTGCGTTCAGGTTACAGACCACCAATTCAACCAATGAGCATTTGGAACGTACGCAAAAATAGTCCTACGCAGAAATTACCCCTGTTCCTCATAGTGCTGTGAAAAAAGTTCTCATCTTATTTTAAAAATTTAAACAGTTTCTGAAAGGAAAAACATTTCTGTACATTTTATAGGTGCATTTTGCTTCTTGTGATGTGAAGCCTAATCTCCATAATGATTTTTAAATATACCCCTATCTTGTGAAAACACTGGGATTTCCCATGCTATTTATAGACCCTTCACTTCCGGTGACCAGTACTGCACTGCAAGTCTGCTAACCCCACATGCCATTCTGAGGATTGTGAGCTGACATATGTAGAATCATGTTGATATATAGTCCTCTGCAGGTTAAAGTTAAGGTAAAGTCCAGAGAAGCCATTGAATATTGTCAAATTAGCATAGAAGCCTGTGGGAAGTGGAATTAGTGGTTTTTAGCCTTAAGTGGAAGCCATGGCAAAATGAAAAGTTTCTTGAAATAGCTTTAAACTACTTGAAGATCTTGTTAACTTTGCCATGAGAGGAATACACTACAAAAATCCTTCAAAATATGCATTTTTTTAAGTTATAGGTCCAAATTATGGAAAATTGGTCTTTTTGGCTGATTTTTATGTCCTATCTTGTAAAAAGTGTAGAAAATTTAGTAAAAATATCAAATATTAAACTTTGAGGGCTATATTTAACTAAATATGGTGGTAATAAGCACTTGAAATCAAGTTTTGTGTAGATTTGAGCAAAAATTAGGTTAGAAATGAGGAAAAACTCACTTTCATTACTGCGGTTAAGGCCATATAAGCATTCCCCTATGGCAACATGGAAAATCCATTATTGAGCACTTTTTTGCTTTAGGTGCCCTTTACTGGTCATGTTTTAATGTGAAAACACTGTATTTACAAATTTAAAGCCAAATATATCACCTTTTGTGAAAATTTAAAGATTTAGGATTTTTGACATGTGATCAAGAAAAAGGGGGAGGCATGTCAGAAATAAATTTTTAAAAATAGACCAATTTCTCAGAAAATGATTACTTTTAAAACTATTTCTTCATTATTATTGTTAAAAAACAAGTTGTAATTGATATTTTTTATTTGAAAAGTCAGAAAAAGTTCTCTGCAAATATTTAATGCATTTAAGTATGGTAGAATATTGTCACTTTTTTGCTCACACAACTTGGTTACCCTATATTTAAAAATCAAATATTTAAAAAAGTGCTTGTCACATTTCACTGAAACTTTGCAAATGCATTCAGTATGTGTGTAGGAAGATACCTGTATAGTTATTTATTTTTTCTAAGACAAAAAGTGACTCTTTAGGTTACAGACCACCAATTCAACCAATGAGCATTTGGAACGTACGCAAAAATAGTCCTACGCAGAAATTACCCCTTTTCCTCATAGTGCTGTGAAAAAAGTTCTCATCTTATTTAAAAATGTTAAACAGTTTCTGAAAGGTAAAACATTTCTGTACATTTTATAGGTGCATTTTGCTTCTTGTGATGTGAGCCTAATTTCCATAATGATTTTTAAATATACCCCTATCTTGTGAAAACACTGGGATTTCCCATGCTATTTATAGACCCTTCACTTCCGGTGACCAGTACTGCACTGCAAGTCTGCTAACCCCACATGCCATTCTGAGGATTGTGAGCTGACATATGTAGAATCATGTTGATATATAGTCCTCTGCAGGTTAAAGTTAAGGTAAAGTCCAGAGAAGCCATTGAATATTGTCAAATTAGCATAGAAGCCTGTGGGAAGTGGAATTAGTGGTTTTTAGCCTTAAGTGGAAGCCATGGCAAAATGAAAAGTTTCTTGAAATAGCTTTAAACTACTTGAAGATCTTGTTAACTTTGCCATGAGAGGAATACACTACAAAAATCCTTCAAAATATGCATTTTTTTAAGTTATAGGTCCAAATTATGGAAAATTGGTCTTTTTGGCTGATTTTTATGTCCTATCTTGTAAAAAGTGTAGAAAATTTAGTAAAAATATCAAATATTAAACTTTGAGGGCTATATTTAACTAAATATGGTGGTAATAAGCACTTGAAATCAAGTTTTGTGTAGATTTGAGCAAAAATTAGGTTAGAAATGAGGAAAAACTCACTTTCATTACTGCGGTTAAGGCCATATAAGCATTCCCCTATGGCAACATGGAAAATCCATTATTGAGCACTTTTTTGCTTTAGGTGCCCTTTACTGGTCATGTTTTAATGTGAAAACACTGTATTTACAAATTTAAAGCCAAATATATCACCTTTTGTGAAAATTTAAAGATTTAGGATTTTTGACATGTGATCAAGAAAAAGGGGGAGGCATGTCAGAAATAAATTTTTAAAAATAGACCAATTTCTCAGAAAATGATTACTTTTAAAACTATTTCTTCATTATTATTGTTAAAAAACAAGTTGTAATTGATATTTTTTATTTGAAAAGTCAGAAAAAGTTCTCTGCAAATATTTAATGCATTTAAGTATGGTAGAATATTGTCACTTTTTTGCTCACACAACTTGGTTACCCTATATTTAAAAATCAAATATTTAAAAAAGTGCTTGTCACATTTCACTGAAACTTTGCAAATGCATTCAGTATGTGTGTAGGAAGATACCTGTATAGTTATTTATTTTTTCTAAGACAAAAAGTGACTCTTTAGGTTACAGACCACCAATTCAACCAATGAGCATTTGGAACGTACGCAAAAATAGTCCTACGCAGAAATTACCCCTTTTCCTCATAGTGCTGTGAAAAAAGTTCTCATCTTATTTAAAAATTTTAAACAGTTTCTGAAAGGTAAAACATTTCTGTACATTTTATAGGTGCATTTTGCTTCTTGTGATGTGAGCCTAATCTCCATAATGATTTTTAAATATACCCCTATCTTGTGAAAACACTGGGATTTCCCATGCTATTTATAGACCCTTCACTTCCGGTGACCAGTACTGCACTGCAAGTCTGCTAACCCCACATGCCATTCTGAGGATTGTGAGCTGACATATGTAGAATCATGCTGATATATAGTCCTCTGCAGGTTAAAGTTAAGGTAAAGTCCAGAGAAGCCATTGAATATTGTGAAATTAGCATAGAAGCCTATGGAAAGTGGAATTAGTGGTTTTTAGCCTTCAGTGATATATTATGATATCGGGACAACTATCGATTTCCGATAAGCCTATCAGGGAAACCTATAAAGTAGAAAAATAATCCCCGATAGTCATAAATTATTGGGAAAAGCTTCACAAAAATATGTTCACGGAACTCTTAAATATTTTAGAAGTGCAGTGAAATAATAATATCTGATATTTTAAAACAATAATAAAGAGAAAATCTATCTGTAAAATTAGTATGTCATTCATACGCGCGTTCTCTATTTTTGTCTATATTCTGACTACAACAAAGTCAAGGTCACTCACTATCTCATAAATATTCATAATGTTTACACCGTCAAAACAAAAGGCGGCGCCACAATAGCTAAATTACACACAGACAAAAATGAAAGTGAACATGTGGTTTAACAACACGAGAAAACTCAGCTGGTTGAACCATACTACGATGATTTTAATATTCGGGAGACACTGGATACAGTACCATGATTTTAAATAAAAGGGTAAATAATCTGAAAAGATAATTCCAAGCGAGAAAACAACGTTGTTTCCCCTGGCTATTTCTGAACAGAGAGGTGGCGGTAAAAATTCTAAAATTAAGAGACATTTTGTCTGGGGTGACTGTTACAATATATTCTGCATTCTTTGAAATATTTCTTGAAAAATATAAATTAATGAACATACCTCTCCATAATGCCTCTGAAGACTGAACATCAATTGTAATCATTATAGTTTCTGGTTTAGAAAAATCTATTTCACAGTCATCAAGAATGCTCTTAAGAAACCGTCCTATGGCACACATCAGTTCAGATCTGTTTTGTAACAGATAACTTGATACTTTTGTTTTTAAAAGCAGACATTTAAATTTAAAGTCAATTAGCTGTATGTCTCTACTGGAATTCATTTTGTGGTCTTTTTCGACACGTTCTTTCATTTTTTCTGCAATCTTTCCTTTATCCCAATCAGCTGGAGTTTTTATCTTCACTAGAACATCATGAGTTCTTTCATCACCATCAGTGTCTATAAATACATGATAAATAAATGTAAGTATATCATTTTTTGCAAATTTTGTAAAGTGAACATATTTCGAGAGTATCATTTTTTTTCAAATGATTAGCAGATTTCATAGGGTAAAAAAGCATCACAGGTTGTGTTTTCCACTTAGAAATTGGTCCCTGTCAGACAAAAAGCAGCAAGAGGCTTCCAGAAGGCTGAATCGCTCACCTGTTTGAATTCTGTCTTTCAAGGGCAATAAAATTAACAAAGAGTTGTCCAAAAATCTTGACTCAAAAAGACTTTGGTAGGACTTATCATAAGGATCATTTCAGCAATTGAGAGTTTCCAATGTTAGCAATTGAAACAATTTGGCTAAACCTATCTGTGTTGGAGATATATATATGAACAAGTCAGGCTCCCGGGAGCCTAAATCACTCACCTGGTTGAATGTTACCTTTCAAAGGGAATTAATTTAACAAGAAGTTGTCCAAAAATTATGAATCAATAAGACTTTGGTAAGACTTATCATAAGAATAATTTCAGCAACTGAAAGTTTCTTTCTATCTATCATAGTTTTCAAGAAATTGTGAAAACTGTGAAAAAACACCATTTTCATCTTTCAAGGGCAATAACTCTTACAGTAGGCCTTATAATAAGAATCATTACAGCTATTGAAAGAATTTGGCTAAACTTAACTGTCTGACCCCTATGTTCTATTTTTAGTAAGGGCGGCCATGTTTATCAAAGTATCAAAAGTCCCTACTAGTTTGGTTCCAATTGGTCAAGTAGTGTCAGAGGAGAAGATTTTTTAAAGAAATAACATTAATATAGCAAAAAAAACGTCAAAAAGGGCAATAACTCCAACATGGCTTAGGTCTCACTAACCACTTCTAACGTTTCCATTACTTTACATGTTAAAAAAGTAATTTTCAAAGTCTCACTGTGAATTCCCAGGACAAATGACATCTTAAAGTTGCATACCGTTGCGAAGCTTGGAAAGTAAGGCTTCCAAAATCATTATGCTAATGGTACGATGATAGTAGAAATTCTTCACAAAATTTACTTGAATAAATAATACTGAAAATCCAAATTTTTACCTGTTCTGCTAACTGACAGCATAGAGGCAAATTACTCACACATGTAAACAATATTCATACACTTTTGTAATTAATTACATATATGACTTTAAAGTACACATTCTTAGCTTTATTTTGACTACTTTTAATCATAATGCACACAAATAATGCACTTACAATGCATATGTCTAGGTTCAGTGTGTTTTTGGTACTACATAGGGGGGTGGCCATTTGACCCGGGAGTGGTTAGTGAGACCTTAATGGATCAAAATGAAAATTTGACCACAGATAGATCTCATCAAGCTGAACACATTTACCCTTAAGTCAGAATTTGACTAAACCTAATGGATTAGGAGATATATGCGAAAAACTACTGTCTGACCCCTATATTCTATTTTTAGTAACGACAGTCATGTTTTTTGATGAATCAAAAATCCCACGTCAGTTCTATACACGATACATCAAGAAACATTCAAACCAAGTATGGTTCAAATTGGTCAAGTAGTGTCAGAGGCGAAGAGTTTTGAAAAATTGTTAACGACAACGGACGATGTTGGACCCCATGTGATGGCTATAGCTCACTTGGCCTTTGGCCAGGTGAGTTAAAAACTACTGTCCAATCCCTATGTTTTTTTTTTAGTAATGGCAGCCATGTTTTTCCGACAGATCAAAAATCCCCACATCAATTCTTATAATGCAGGCTACCCAAAGAACATTCATAAATGTATAAACTTTGGTTCAAATTGGTCAAGTAGTGTCAGAGGAGAAGATATTTGACAAATAATATTAAAAATATAAAAAAAAACCCAAAAAATGCAATAACCCCAACACGGCTGAACAGATTAAAATGGAAATTTAACCACAGATAGATCTCATTGTGTTAAACACTTTTACCTTACCAGAATACGGCTAAGCCAAGCGGTTCTGGAGATTTATGCAAAAAACAACTGTCTGACCCCTATGTTCTATTTTTAGTAACAGCGGCTATGTTTTTCAACGGATCAAAAATCCCCATATAACTTCTATGTAGTATATCCCAAGGAACTTTCATATTAAGTTTGGTTCCAATTGGTCCAGTAGTGTTAGAGGAGAAGAGTTTTGATAAATTGTTAATGACGACGACAGAGGCCAAGTGATGGTAATAGCTAAAAATAAGCACCAGTACCCTGAAAAAATTACAGTACCCTAAAGTTATTGGGTCTTTATTTTAGCTGCTTCTAGCAACTCTCTCTACTGCTTTTACATTTCAAGGTTCATAATTACTTTTTGACAAATGTGGCTGAATCTCACCATAAGTTGTCTGTTATGATTAATACCGAGTTTAAATAAAGTTTTCATATTAGTATTTGTATGGTCTCAATTTCTACAAAACATTCCCTTTTCCCTCCCTTATAATGCAACCCAATCAATTTTGCAAAAAAAAAAAAAATGGGTCAAAGACAGAAATGGTTGGGTTGTCGTAAAAAGGATGTAGAAATGTGACAGACCTGAAATAGCATCCCAGGATATGGGACCCCATATTGAAGTTGCATAACAAATATCTAATGGCTATGATTTATAGTTGCTGAGAAAAAAATGTGACGAAAACATAAGTGCAACCAGCCCAAAAATTTGAAAATTGAATAAAATATTGGCAAAATACTGAGACAACAGCAGTGGGATATTTCAAATACGTCAAAATAAAAAAAAATATGGCCCGAACATAAAAACAGGAAACAATGACAATCTACATAAACAAAGATTGATTGATTGTTGGGGTTTAACGACCAAGCAGCAATATTTCAGCTATATTCAGGCGATGAATATGAAATGTATTGCAAGTGAGTACAATATGGTTATAGTCTAGCAACAATAATACATGTACAGCTCCTTGGCATCAGCTTTAGAAACCATACTTTGTAATATTTTCTTACATGTAAATGTTGTAGCATCTAGTAAATCCTTTTACTTTTTTTTTTTTTTTTTTTTTGTCTCTGTTCAACACAATAAATTCACTAAAAAGTCTTTTAAATGGGTAAGCCGAATTTTCACTCCATATAAGGGCCAGGAGTTGGGATTTAGGAATATACCCAATGTACTTAGTGGTTATTCATAATTTTGCCTGTTAAGCTATCTTGTGAATACAGCTAACCTAGAATATATATTTTGACTACAACTTACATGTCATTTGTAAATGATATTCTAAGAATACCAAGTGGTTATGTGGAAACATTGCAATAAATAGCAGCCACTTGAGGTCTGAACAGTTAGATGGATAATTTTAACTTTTCTAGGATATGAACTTTTGGTTAATCACTTCTACAAATCTATCCTAAGAAGCACTGATAATGTAGACATAAGACTTACTACATCACTTTAAGTTACTTCTATTTTTGTTTTGCTTTCAAGCTCAGCCTAAAAGCTTAACAAAAAGACAGCTTAAAACATTGCTACATGTATATTTTTTTGAGACAGTATTCAGAGTTTATAGGAATTCCATAAAGATAAACACCAGTACTACAGGGATGAGGAGTAGGAAATACAAGTGGATAGCCCAGACTAATTTTTTGTTGAAAGTTTTCAATATGTTCAACTAAATTTTACCAAAATGTTTTGTAGCCAAGCTTAGAATATAGTAGCCATGGGCTACTGGGAGACTGCTAATTTCTATCCATGAGTAAGATCTGATTTGATCTGGTCAGAAGAGGAATTTCCAAATGACGAATAAAAAAAATTGAAGTTTTGCGCAGAATGTTAATTAAACATTATTTTCTTTAAAAAACACACACCGTACTACCTTAAACATTAACACAACTAAGTGTTATCAAATATTGGTCCAAATTTACTAAATGGTTTCAAAGGAGAAGTTTTTGTCAATTTTTTATCACTACAGTGAATATAACTGACAATGAAAATATTCAAGACAGATGCTGAGGTCATAAATTTTATTAATAGGATCTAGAAAAAGTACAGCATATATACTAAAAAAAATATCTAAAAATAGTAATGTACTCACTATTATTCAAATTACATGCTTCTTCACAAACTGTGTTGCTACACTTTGGAAGACGATTTACATCTGTAAGAGTCTGAACCTCTCCAAATTGTGCATATAGCAAACACTCTTATAAGAAAAAATAAAAATCTAGATTAAAATTATTTTGAACAAAATCAATAATTCTGATATAGTTTGTAACTTGAAAGTTGCATGCCTTATCAAATATGAACTGTATATCACCATTAAGAATCAATGAAACAAGAGCTTATACAATTTTTATTTTCATAAGCATTAATTTGTAAATGACATATATACATAATATTCTTTTCATACAAAGCTATCTCCGTTATGCATATTTATTAATATATCTATGAAATTTCCAATGGAATGTAATTTCATCAAAAATCAGTCACTGTTGTGAAGACTAAATTTAAACTCCAACTGTAAGAAATCAGGTGCTGATTCAGGCATTTTGCAAAGAAGAGGTACCAGCCGGGGTTCCCCAGAAAAAGGGGGGCGCTAGGACATTATTTGCCATTTTTTGTCAAATTTACTCGTAAAAATGACAAAAAAGGTGCCAACCCCCTCAATCCCTTCTTCTGGGTCACTGTAAATCAAGGTTAGATTCAATTAGACACAAACAATCATCAAAACATCTGCCAATTTTTAGGAAAAAAAATAGCCAATTTGTTACCTTGTACACCTCATTTCTAATTCAAGAGACATCTTATACATCCTCTTATTCTGGATTTCACACCTAGACTTTAATCTATGCATATACATGTTTACATTTATGATACAGGATGTTTGATATGAAAACTTAACAATAAACATTAGGATTCAGACTTTCGAATTGTGAACTTCCCCTATCTGGGTGGATATACCAGACTATGGTGTATAAATTTCATAGTTGATCTATTACTATTGTGCATGGGATTTTTCCACTAATTTTTTTAGTAAAACAAGGATACTATCAAATAAGCTTCTTAGACAGAGGTACATTCAGCCTATGAAATTATAATCACTACAGAAGATATATGGTCCTCATCACAATTTACATGACTGATATGACATTTTTATCTCACAGATGAGACAAGATTTCTTCAGTCAGATTTCATGTCTTATAGTATTCTCAATCCATTGAACTTGACGCTAATTGGATTTTAGTCACTGTCACTGACAATTATGATGAGTGCTGCTGTCTGGTGGAACAGGGAGTACCCTTTTTGGACACCTGATGTCACTCCTGTTTTTTGTTTGTTTGTTTTTATTTTATTTCTTGTATTCTTGTTTCTAGTATTTGCTTTATTTTTTTTTTTTGTGTGTTTTTTTTTTTTTTTTGTGCCCAGTCAAGTACTAGTGGAACAGTACAAAACATACAATTGAACTAGAAACACACTGAAACAATCAACTCACTGTAAAATAGGTCGATAACCCAAAGCCAATTCCACAAAAAAAAACATATATTCTGCATTTTCCTTTTATCAAGCATTTCTTTGTACATGTTGTAACTGACTGAATGAGAGGTCACCACGAGTCACATATTTTAATATACATGCCTAATGTAGCTTTCATTTGCTCAATATCTTCTCCTTGCTTCCTTTGTGTATTAGTGATGTCTTGCAATTCAGATGTAAATTGTCCACCTTCC
The DNA here is from genome assembly GCA_037379345.1 of Perna viridis. Taxonomy (NCBI): domain Eukaryota; kingdom Metazoa; phylum Mollusca; class Bivalvia; order Mytilida; family Mytilidae; genus Perna; species Perna viridis. The sequence continues at coordinate 32,357,343 of CM074517.1, read as the reverse complement.
AGAACTCCATTCATTCCAATACGTAACTGTATAACATACATGTAATAATCAATTTCAACACTTGTAAAAACAACACTAATGCAACAATGTTTAAAACAGAGAATATTTCATAGGAAAATACAGTAAAATGAGGGTGTCAACTCCATGATTGACTGCCATAATTTTTTACAGTAGCATATATCAGTCTATTTGCTCCCCTAATGCATAGCCAGTAAACTCAGCTTGCCGCGCCATCAAATCCATAGTTGATGCCTCCAGATCTTCAAATGTAATTTACATAAAATGCTCTACATATGGGGCAGCTTGATACATCCACAAGTGTGTACCCTGAACAGTTGGGTCAAGTATAGACACAACTTTCAAGTTTGATAGAGCTCAAAATTTTGATTGTGATTGAATGTTTGAGACAGAAAAAGTTTCTGATCAGAATGAAAACAGTCAAAGAATTTTGAAATTTGTAACACATTTGGGCAAATACAAGAAAATAATCTAGGTAGTAGGTGCTTAACAAGAATATGTAATAATATCTCTCTCTCTCTTCCTTTTTAACTTACCTCTTTGATATCTTCTTTAGACTTAAGAACAATTTTGCGTAACTCATCAATATGATCCTCTGTGCATAAATTTTCAATTTGGTCCTTAATTGTTTTGGCATATGATTTCCCAATTAAATTTGCTAATCTTCTTGTTGCACCTTGTAACTCGTTTTTGAATTGTTCAAACTGGGATTCATTCAACTGCCTATCTCCTAAGTGAACCAACCTATCCCGAATTACTTTCAAATCTGATACAGAAGAGTGTTTTTTTGGTGGACAACATTTATCTATGATAATACACATTATGGTTATATCAAGGTCCTCAACAGCTAAAGACGTTCCCGCAAGGTACCTGCATAGGCAATGTTGCTTAATATTCCCCTTGTGTTGAATTATGTGGTTTGGTTGACTTGTCCTATTATCAGAATATAACAAAGAAAATTGAGTGTTGCCTAAATTTCCTCTCTTCTTTGGAGCTGCTATTGAAACTTTAAGGCATTCGCAGCAAGGGACAGTTGGAATATTCTCATGGAACAAGATGTGCTTAATATTGACATCATTTAGAAAGTCACACAATTCTTTTCCTTCAATGACTTTGTTTTCAAAATACAGATGAAGTACATCAGCAGCTGGTCCAAGAGATATCGCTAAAGCTTTCATGTAACGTGAATGCCCAGCACTTGTCATAATTATGTTATCTGAAAGGCAATATATTTATTTATCAAAAATGGTTTCTTTCTCTTCATAAAATCTTAAATAAGTATGTTTCTTCTTCCATAGATATAACCATTGTACCATCTATATGTATGATACTTTAAAAGTGTGTACTACTTTACTAAACAAGATAAAAATAAAATGTTTCTCGAACACCGCTTGATACGACCGTACGACTACTGAAGTTGAACCCTGAACACTAAGGGCAAGTATGGAAATACAATTAAGCTTGATACATGCAGCTTTGAGGTTTGATTGTGACTAGAAATTTTACACAATATAAAAATTTGACTAGAATAAAAAATGCCCCTTTTCTGGCCTTTAATTCCAAGTATGGGTACAGTCATAGCCCATCAAAAAAGTCTCAGTCCTCTTTTGCAGGTATGATACCTATACAATTTTCAGGGAGATGCATTTACTTACAGTCAACTAATTGTCAAAAAGATGCTTGTTACTTGACCCTTTTTGTCCCTTCACTCATAAAACATTCAAATTTTTGAACCCTCTAAAATAAATCCCAGTATGACCAGACCTTGTTTGTACAGATTATTTTGGAATAATATTATAAACATCAATATGCTGTTATTTGAGTTGTATAATGAAATTCTAGGAACTGCTTCTTCTGACCTAATTTAGGCTCTTATTCTAAAACATATGGGGTCATAAACCCCAAATTCAATAACAATCATCATCTTGTAGTTTGGAATCTTTTTGAGAAATTCTATGCCAACAACCAACTAATACTTAAGTTATACATGTAATATGAAAACTGAGTGTCTACAGGAGATGACACAGACATGGACAATAGAGCAGAGCCATAACATTAAAGGACTCTTAATTTGTTATGGTTTAACAAAAACAATAGATCAAAGTAAAATGGCGCCAAATAAGCTTCCAAAATGAGTGAGCAAGTGGCTACAGATCATAAACCTGATGTGTTGCATATTTAGATATGGGTATTGAAAATATAGCATTTCAAACTTACTTGTTATTAAACTGGATATAAAAGTGGTTCATAACCTTGCCCATCTATAGTTGTCCCATGACATATTGTCATCACTTGTAAAAATAATTACATTAAATCATTGGTAAATTGGACACAACAAAATTTTGTCAAATAAAATTCTCAGAGATTTTTAAGAATATTTAATCAGTCAAAAATATAAAGTTACTCTTTCAAATCTTCCAATTATAAAGTACACCATTTTATTCTAACTGTAATAGAATGATGTGCAATCATCTCTTTCTAAAAATCTGGCAAAATGTATATGCATTGTGGCACACGAAGAAAAAACACAGAGATTTGATTGCCTTATCTAAGTATTAATACCTGATAAACTCAATCAATAACCATTAAAATGTTTGTAAAGTTTGCTTTTTTTTAAGATATTGATAGGTCAAATTTACTTGAAATGCACTATGTAAAAAATGGCAGGAAAAATTTCCTGAACCTATATAACCAGTAAAATAATATCTATGTTACAGATACTTCAGAATAAACTTAAAACTTCTCGAAGTACTGAATAAGTATGAGGCAAAAATGACCAAATTGAGAAATCAATGTGCCACCCATTGCCTGATTCTTACACAAAACTACTTATTTCAGCTCAAGTTCAGCCATTATAATAAAATCTACTTCCTGATTTCTTGCCTATTTTTTCACTTATCATTTATCATGTTTAAATAAACATTGATGCATTATTTAATTTGCAGAACAAAATCCCTTTCTTCAATAAAATAATTTTGGTAATCACATGTCATCAACAACCATTTCTTTTTTATCATTACTAGATGAAGATTATTTTAAAATAAAGAACCATCAAAGTATCACAAAAAAAATGTTTTATTTTACTTATGCAGTGTATTTATTTTCCTGAATTTCCTAGTCAGAAATTATCCATGAGCATTCAGGAATATGCATACATATTTTATCATTTAGCATATACAGTAACTGTTAACATAACACAAGCTTAGAATGTAAAACCTTAAAACATCAGACAAAAAAACAATCATCCAAAAATAGAAAAGTTTGAATTAATATTGTCTTTCAAATATACAAGTACAAAATGTATAATTACCTTCCACACAAATCTCCTGAATCCAATTTACATGTCTCTTCTTAAGTTCATCTAGAAAATTTAACAAAATATAAATGAGCTTTGAGTGTCACAAGATTACCCATGTATTTTTGTTATTAAACTTGTAGTGCAGTAGTGAGAAATGAAAGTTAGTGCAGTGTGCCAAATTATGATATACTTTTAATCGTCAGAAAAAGATATTTCTAGATCCCGGCCCATACACTGTAAATGCTTTGAAAAACATAATTTCTTGCTTCAAAATACAAATCTAAATAATAATATAATAATAATATAAATCTAAAGCACAATACTTAGGGACTTCTTCCACTATTAAATACCCAGCCAGACTAATGATAATTTTTTTTACGACCTATGAGGTTTTTTTTAAGACCTTGAATATCCATACAGGTCTCTCACGGTCAATGTTAGTAGGTTAGAAGAACCAACTTGTGTTCAGGTGGCGGAGCCCAGCCTTTGAGATACCTGACTGAAGAACTCGGTCAGAGTATGTCCTACTAGCAGCTGGACTGCTGTGTAGATGCTCTGGCCTACTCTGACCCCATGTAAGGTCTGGGAGCATTTCCCCACTTTAACTGTCTTGGAAGTACATCTACGGAAGAATGCTAGACTAACATATAAACATACATTCATAAAAGGTGCAGGGGCGGACCCAAGATTTTAGGTTAGGACAAAGTTTAAATAGAATTAAAGGCAAGGCAAAACAAATAGAAAATGATGGGGGTAAACTTTGTGAAAATCAAGATATCACGCAAAAAAAAAGCATTTCCAAATTTATAAGGGGGCATACAATACTTACACTTACAATGAATTCTATACATATTTGATTGTGAAAGAAAGCAAGCCCTGGCTGTTCCTTATTCTATCAAATCTAAACTAACACTAACTTCTTAGGTTTAACTATACTTCAGCTCCTCGTCATGTGACACCTGCATATGTTCGTTCGGTTCTATCTTTTGATTGTCATTTTAAAGCAGTTTCAAGTTACTGGTGACCTGGTGTTAACATTTTTATCGCTGAATAGGGCCTTTGGCAGTTTGGGGGAGGAGAATCAGACTGCAACTGTCTGTAACTGTAAGTGTAAGGAGCAGTCCGGTATGTCTGCGCACAGGTCTACTGCAGAATAAACATCTAAAATGAACAAAAAAATAATGCTTCAGCCTCTCATGGAAATTCGTAAAATGATCCAACATAATCTTCATCGTATTAGAATGGTCTGAAATAAAAGCATTTACACATGTATCATCACCACAATTTGAGAATTCCTATTTCTATTTATAGCAGCTATAGCCAATTTTCGGTTTTGGCTCTATATATATCATTACGGCCCAAATTGAGTTCGACACCCTGAAATGTTTTACTCTGTTCATTGCAAGGTACATGTAAAATATACCTAATATTTCTAGTGGATAAACTGAAAGATTTCTTAAAGTTTAAGAAAGTAATATTGGTACATAATTTTCCATCCGCACTTCTGTCAGCTTTCTATAAAATAATACTGGTATGAATATGTTTTGTACAAAAAAGAAAATCTATATAATTTATATGTATATAAGAACTTGTATTTTTCAATTTCAACTTTTAATTTATTTTAGAGTAAACGATATTGATCCATACCATGACGGATATTTTGATTTGGATTATATGCATGCATCTTTCAAGAACAGATCAGATATATCTAAATTTTCGAGTCAATATGCCTCTATATTTTAACATTGATTTCTATATATGTCGAAGTGCGAAGGAAAACGTTTACGCCTAAGTTCTCAGAATGTAGACAGATTTGTTTCTCCTATACTTACCCAAAGTAATGTATGTTTTACATATTTTAATATGCAGCTTATACATGCATATACTGAATACAAAATTTTAAGATGAGGCAATCAATGAAGGTAAGTGAAATATACTACGAAATACACGTAGCAATACAAGGGAGGCAATACGTTAAAAAAAAATTGCCAAATCTAGTTACTTGTGGACGAATGTCCTCCAGCACTGTCTGTTCTTTTTTGTCAGCTCCAGTCCCCATGTTTTCCCTGGCAGCCTAACATTTGAATCTAAGTCTCGGCGTAAGGTGTTTCTTGGTCTCCCTCCCTTCTTTCCCTGTTGTGTCCATGTAAGGACCTGTCGTGTGATGTTATTGACTGGCTTACGCAGGGTGTGCATGGTCTAAACTCCTTCTCCTTCATAGTATTCCTCCACTGGACGCCAGTCGATCCGTCTCTATATAGTTCGGTGTTTCTTATTGTGTCTGGCTAGTGCACAGTCTGTGATAGAATTCGTCGAAGATATAAGTTGACGAAAGTTTGCATCCTATTTGCGGTGTTCTTGGTAAATTTCCAGGTGTCTGCTCCATATAGCAGGGCGGGTTTAACATTCGAATTAAACAGTTGGACTTGGATGTGCAGGATAACCATTCTCGGGTTCCAGATGCTTCTAAGTTGTGTAAAAGCTCCTATGGCTTTGCTAATCCCGGTCTTTACATCTGTATCTGTGACCTCCTCTGGTCAATTACGCTACCAAGGTACGCGAAGGACTCGACTGCCTCAGGGATTCCATATCAAGCTTCCCCATGCAGACAGCATACCCCCGTTGGGCCAACGTTGTCTGATGGTTGGTTCGTTGGCTTTTTTGGCGTTGGCAAGACTACGTTAGCCTCACATTGGCCAAATGTAGCAGTGAGCGTTTTTTTTAAAATATTTCCTCTTGATTTATTTTTACAGAAATGGTCAATACTTGTCAAGCCAATGGTTAAACATGACGTTTTTAAGGTTTAAATACATTAATATTCATACTAGCGAAAGGTTTTTCGTTACCCCAACGTTGGTCCTACTATTCAGAATAACCATTGCATTTTATGTTAATTTTTCTTTACTAACTTTTTAGAAGCTATTTGTACTTGAGAGTATTGTGTTATATTTCAATATTTTTAAATCAAAACCATGATAAAATAATTTGCATTCTTCTACATTTGTCCAACCCAGAGCCAACGGTGTAACGAGTATTCGTGCTTAATATTTAGAACTTAATAACACACAAACTTAAATAACCAAATCTAACCTATGATAACAATAATGTACGTGAATATCCCCCCCCCCCTTATGCAGTTTTGTAACTGATAGCGTAATACACCTTTTTCAAAACAATTTTTTCTTTCATTTTGAACAAACGTAAGTATAAAATAATTTTAATGTAAATTCTACCTAAACAAAAAACAGTGACAGGCATTATCATGTTTCTATCAAATGCAAATGATTTGCAAGTTTTCAATATCTAGTATACCAATGCTTGTAATATCTACTAATTTTATAATAGATTTTCTTGTTTTAATTTCATGGACTGCAATCAGCTTGTCACTGATATATTCTAACTGTAAAGAATATATATGATAAACCGAGAGAAAATTTGAGTGCTTTCTCTGACGTAGTACATGGCATCAGCACTCTGCGACATAAAAAGATAACAAATTATAAAATACTATTCTAATATATCTCAAGGAATACCATTGTCGGACCACTTGGTTGGGTAAACGTTGGGCTTATGTTGAGCCAACATTGGATGTTCGTTGGGTCAATGTTGGCATTACGTTGGGCCAACTTTGGCTCTCTTTGCACTTACAACATTGGGTACCCCACGTTGGCCCAACGTGAATGACATCGTTGAACCAACGCTTGCCCAACGTAGGAATGCTGTCTGGTTCACTGGTTCATTTTATTGCATTAACCTTTAGAATCTCCGCCTTCCCTTAGTGAATGTTTAGTCATACTTTGGCTGAGCTGTAGCGTAGGTGTGAATATTTCTCCTGCATCTGTTATTGGTTGTGCGACATTTGAGTGCTAGATCGTCTGCAAAGTCTTGGTTGTCGAGCTGGTTTAACTTACAGAGTGTCCACTGAAATCCCTTTCTTTGTCCTCTGGTTGTGGTCTACGCCTAGTGTGAACAAAACAGCCACAGCTGAGGTTTCCCATCTTGACATCTTGATCAAAAGGTCCTCTTTCCAATCTGATGGAATCTGTTCTTCTTTCCAGATGTTTCCAAACATTGTATCAGGGTCTGCTCTAAGTACCTCAGCTGGGATCTTATCTGTCCCTGGTTGATCATTCGCAGTTGGTACGGAGGTCTGTATCTGCTGCTTGTACATCTGGTGGGTTTTCTGGTGCTGGTTGGTTCAACAGATCATCAAAATGTTCTGCCCATCTATTGAGCTGTCTCTCTGCCTATATCAGGACATTTTCATCTTTGTCTTTTACTGGTCTTTCAGGTGGTTTAATTTTTCCAGCTACTTTTTGGTGATATAATATAGCTGCTTTAAGTTTCTGCTTACCGCTTCTGTCTCTGATTGTTCTGCTAGTCCTTTCTAATGTTTCTCTCTCTGATGAGTAGCCATACAAAATAACACCAAGAGTTGATTGTTTTAACTTTCAAGATTGTTTTGTAAAAAGTAACAGATGTATACAATGTATCTCAAAACCATACATAAGTGTTGAATACACTGTAGGGTCAAATCAAATTAATCTGTGGATCTATAGGCAATTCAGTTCAATGTTCTAGATTTTCTTTAAAGTACCAAACATTGCTTTCGATCTAGCCTAAGAGCTTTATTTTTGGCTTTATCAAATTTACCATTACTCGAAAACAAAATACCAGGATGCATAAATTCATCAAACAACATTTAAATACATCTTTCGTACCGAAAAATGGGTTTTTGTTTTATCCTCTGTCTTTCTTTCATTCTACTATAATTTCCAATTTTTACAATATAGAAACATGGCATTCAGAGCAGCTTGTAGTTCATTTTCAGATCCCACTAATAACACGGCGTCATAAGCTTATAATAAAAGGTAAAAGCTTCAAATACACTTCAAAATCATCTGTATCAGGCATGGTGTGAATGGCGCCAGAAATATTGGTAAGACCATCATAAGAAAATTCCATTAGGTCACTAAATTAATAATAAAAGCGAAGCAGGAGACAAATTTTCGGCTTTCCTTGCTACCCATACTAAAATAAAAATCTGCATGATGTTTTAGATCTTGAAAGTCCGTGCATTCCAAAAAAGGTTTTCACACTTTACATGTATCATCAACACTATGGTGCAATAGTTTATGCCACAATGGTACTCTATCGACTGATTCAAGTGCATAACAGTTACGATATTTATCAAATTTAATCGAAGATCAGAATAGAAAAATGCATTCGCCAGAGATAATAGATTTGTAAAAGCCACATGAACAGGGGCAAATTCGGGATTTCATGAAGGGAGGGGCATAATTATGAGAATCAGTATATTTATTAATATAATAAATTGCCATTTTCAGTACAATATTTTAGCAGATTACGTTTACTTAGATTTTTGTTTTCTTTTTCTTTGAAAAACGGGGCGAGTACGCTCATCATGCCCTCACCTGGACCCGCGCCTGATCAAATACACAGTCATATATGGCCTGCGCCCAGAAAGCATGTACATGTCGGGCCAACGTTGGCGAGTTGTTGGCACAGTTGGCAACTTGTTGGCGTTTGCATGCCATCATCGGGCCAACATCGGGCCAACGTGTGTTCACCAACTGTTGGCTGTATATTGTTGGGCCAGTGTTGGCCCATTGAAACCTGTCCAACAAGTTAAATTGTCTATGTTGGTCCGATGGTGGGCCGATATATATACATGTATGTCAAAGGTAGGTATGATGTTGGGCAAACCACACCATGCCAATGTTCTATTCGAAAATTTCTACATAAATATTGACATGATTATTTACAGATTCTAATTTCAAAGAGTAATAATAAAACGTGTTAAATTACCACTTCAAACTGACTTGGCTCAATTTATGTTTCGTGTGTGTGTGGGTTTTTTTTATAATATGAACATTTAAAATTACACAGACAACAATACTTAATCAGGTACTATTAAGTGAATTATGACTTGTTTTTTTTTTTAATATGATCATTTTTGCATTCTTGAAAATGTTTTCATCGCATATCATTTAAGTCTTGCTTTTCATAACATGTATAAAGATGAAACACAAATTAAACACTGATGTTCTGATAGATAGAGGAGTGCGGGATGTATCAAATGTCCATTCACCACGCTGTTAAGAATCCGCGCGCATTTCATTACAACAGAATCAAACAATCGTATTTAAAATTCATCTCACTGGCAGCTGAAAAGTTAGATCTTTATATTTACTTTTAAGTTTTACTATTTAGCTTGTTAGATTTTTGCAAAAAATATTTTTTGAACTTCCTTCTCGTTTACTAAGATTCGAACGGTGACCCATTAAACTAGACAACTTTGACCCCATGCCACTTTTCGTAGGCTATACACACACCTTCCAAAAACGAAGCATTTTAGTATTTTCACATTCTGTCTTATATGTTAATGAACTAAGTGTTAAATTAATTATACATTGCATGGTTAATTCACTTCATTATGGACATTGTATAATCCAGCCATCTTTACAATGACTACAAGACTCCCGCTGATCAGGTGATAAGGTGTCGAGTCGGATAGATTAAGATAATATCATAGAAAGGAGTAATTAATTTCTTATTAATTCCACACACTAAACTAGATGTATAAATTATATGAGTGTATGATGATATATGTTTGCATTATTGTTTACTTATCTAGTTTATAAAACCCGGCGAGCCAAAACGAAATGTACATATATGTGCAAATTCGTCTTACTTTTCACACAATTTTTAGTTCTATTATTCGGGACAAGTTTATATATATATATGCATACGTATCATGAAGATTAAAACACATTATCATTAAAAAGTTTTTACATTGAGCTCAAGGTATCACGACAGCTGTTCTATCCTCCCCTTCCCCAATTGATTTGTGGGGATGAAATTACTTAAACGTATAGAAAATAATATGTTATGATGATATTTTTCAGACTTCTACTCAAAGGTATCCATGATGGTAAAGCAGGGGAAGGGGAAATATTTTCCGACATTCAAAGGGAAAGGAAAGGACAATGACGCTCAAATTGAAGAGGATGTTAGTATTTTAAATGATTAATGTGAAATATTCTACCACTTTGTAGATTGGCCTGCTGGAGTAAGTATCTGTAAAATGTTTTGTACTAATGAGCTTTAAAAAATGATTTAAGCTATTTTTGCATAAAACAAATCTTACATTTATGGTATGGTATAAAGAGACTAACTTCGTAACTGAGTGATTGAAATAAATGGTCAAACTCTCGTGTGTTTAGCGGATTTGATAGTTCGAAATATTGATGATTGTCAACGAGATGAGTGACTGACTTTGAAAGGTCGAAATCGTGGTGCCTGTTAAAGAGATGAGTGACTGACTTTGAAAAGTCGAAATGTTGGCCCTTGTTACAAACATCAGTTTTCCAACATAATTATTATACGCGTCGAACACTTATCCTATAAATATTGGAAAAATTACTGTATTAATCATCACCAGAAATCTAAAGAAAAGAGACCAGTTAAGTCTTTAATTTTCTGTATGAAATATCATTGGTAATTTAACTGTGTGTGTGTACGTGTATGTGTCTGTGTTTGTGATTAAATAAAAATGTGTTTATTTAAAAGAAAAATGAAACCAAGAACTGTGTGGCAAATATTAAGAACTTAAAAACACAAGCGTGAACATCTGTTTTTGATAGTGAAACAGACAATGTTCTACATTACAGGAGCTGTGAGAACAGATCGACAGTTACTGCATCGGATCTTGACACCGATATGATAGTTAAGAACTGCTTTTATTTGCAGCTGCTCGAAATGGTGAGCGAAAGCAAAGTGTCGAGAAGAAAAAAACAGAGAGTGAGGGAAACACAGCAAAAACAGACGTTGATTCGATTTGCAAATGAACCATTCTGAATTCTAGGAAACTGGATGGATAAATTGTATATAATTCTATTGCTTATATGATACATTGTACATTTATGAAGAACCTGTATTTAAAAATTATATATATTTTTATTTATTTATTATTATTATATTTTGTACTAATGAGCTTTAAAAAATGATTTAAGCTATTTTTGCATAAAACAATTATTATATTATTATAACTTTTATTTTTTATTCATTCCTATTGCAAAAAGGTATGGCAAGAAAAACATGAATCAATAATTATTCCATTTAAACCAGATTCGAATCAGCTCAATGACCAGACATGGAAAACAGACATACACAACAAAGAACATAATGTAACTAAAATCATACATACAAAATAACAAAAGCAAATGAGCAACTCGGACTCCACTAAAAACTGGGAGCATGGACCAGGTGCACCGGGGGGGGGGGGGGGTAAGCGTCCTCTGCTTTTCTAGAAACACCCGCCGAGTTGCTCATAAAAAGTCAAGTCCGGGGTAGACAAACGAGAAAAGGAAAACTATGACCCGTTGAATAAATCAATTGTCATGGTGCAGATGGATACACCATAACGATCCACGAGTTCATGATGACGACCATAAAACTTCTGTAGTGATGACTTCAATCTTGTGGCAACATAACCCTGTTCCAGAAGCCTATTTGTTAGAGTTCTAGCGCGATACAAAATGTCTGCGTAGTTTTAGCAAGCTCTGGCATAATGTATGAGTTGTGATATGAACACTCCATACGCAGGTGCTGAAGGGATGTTGCCACAGATGAAAGGAAAGTTGACAATTCTGAATGAAAAGTCATCACGTTTGTCGTATAGTTTGGTCAATAGTTTTCCTTTACCATCGATTTCTAAGTGTAGGTCAAGATATGAGGCCGACTTCACAGTGTCTGTAGTATCCTTTATCTCAAGTTCTTTTGGGTAGATGCGATGTATCAAATCCCCGAAATTAGGATTGTTTAAAGATAATACGTCATCTATATAGCGGAAACTGAGATTAACGGATCTAGCCAAACGATATTCTTTCTTTCGGATCAGATCAGCTATAAAGTCAGCCTCATAAGAGTGAAGGAATAGGTCAGCAACTAAAGGAGCACAATTTGTTCCCATTGGAATGCCGACCGTTTTGTTGAAATACACGTCCACCACGCTGGACAAATATGTTGTCAATTAAAAATTCCAGCATTTTGTAAACATCTTTCTCTGTATATTTGGAAGATGATTTGGAATTATTTCTTACAAAGTAAGAGGAATCTCTACCAAGAACTGTAAGTATGTACTTTTTATGAAAAAAGCACTTGAAATTTCTGGTGGACTGACTGTCCCAAACGGCTTAATTTCAACAAAATGAGACCAAAGTTTTAGAATTGATCTATGACCGTATAGTTCAAGCTTATATACATGTACATGCGTCGGCCGGGAGTCGAAACCGGGTCGCTTGCTTTAAAGTAACCATGCTAATCATTACACCACCGACGCTACATGACACTATGATTTTGACGAAACGAAAACCGGAATATAAAATATGGCCCCAATGACCGTCCAAATTAAAGACAAATGGTGTGTAAATAATGTGCCTGGGACATACGAAGATTTCCTTTCGTTCGACTAGAAACGCTGGGTACTATACTGATTACTACGTACACAAATCAACACTCCATTCTATATTTGTAAATTATGATAACACATGACGTCGGGTATTTTTACAAGAAAAATAGAAGCACCGGAGCGTACTTGTAGTTTCCTTAATTATGTTTTAACACTATTTTTTTATGTGATATTTACGAATGAATATATACACATTTTCTTACAACCCAAAAACGATCATAGATATGATATTATAAAAAGATGAAGCACGCAAGAATTGTGTACAAGTGTTGGTGGAATTGCATTTTCCATAGCGTCTTCTATTTGGTGTTTTTTTTTTCATACCATGTTTCAGCCACTGCCTGATTCGTACAGAGACTGGCACTTAAATGGAAAATGCAACTTAAGTGACAATCATGTGTTTTTTTTACATTTATATTAAGGGCCTACATTGATAATTTCAATTGTGAACTATATTCCTCCCTACCAAAATTTCGATCTTATTCCTCTGTGAATGAAATGACCCCTGAACGACCTTCTTCTTTGTTATTTTGTCTTTTGTCTTTTGTTTTTGTTTTTGTTTTCGTTTTTGTTTTTGTTTTTGTTTTTATATTAAATATTTATTAATATCAATAAATTGAGAATAAATTCCGCAAAGACTTGGCATAGTTTTGTTGATAACGAAAAAAATTGAAGTTCTGGACAGCTGACCTCTTCCGGCTGCCTCAGTGGAATTAACGACCCTTGTTGGCGCACTGATGCACGCACACAAATTATGCAAGCCTGATACTAAATGAAATTGACATGTCTAATCTAAGTAAATGATGTATCTGGTAGAGAAGGCTAATATAGCTTTGTTGGATGGAATAACAATAATTATACATATGCATGGTATGCGTTATGTACTTGCGCTCATTTCATTCCCCGGTCTAAAAATTGCTATCTTCTTGATATATCTGTTATAGCATCTGAAGATACAATTCAGACTTGTAAGTCGTACTTCATGCAAAGCGGAAGTAATCATGCTGTCCGTGCGCCCGTCCGTCCGCCCCTAGGTCTAATCCACAACGCCACTAAAACTGCTGATTGGAATTTGAAAAACGTTCACACATTCATTTCACTAAAAGGGATTATCATTTCACATGATGTAATGAAATGCACTGTCTATTTCATTTCTCTTTTAACATTTGAAAGAGTTTTTTTGGGCTTTCTGGTTGAAAACACGGAGTTGGTCATAAAGCAGGTATTGGGGACCCAGTTGGGGACTGTGTACTAATTTGCAACTCCACTAGAAAGTTTAAAACCACTGAATAAAATTTGTTGATACTATCACAAATTATTTATCACAAGATACAAACATGCACCACCCATTTACTTTTCCATCTGAATGACTTACAAATATGTGTTTACATTTTCTTAAGAGGGGAACAGGCCTGAGGCACCAGGTCTTACGCGGGTAGGCTTCTGTTAGTTCAAAACCCTGACCCTATTCCAGAAAATTTTTAATAGTCTACATATATACCCCAAAATGGACAAATGGGAGAAAATACAGACCCCTTGTTAGTCCCCATAGGAAGATGACCTGTCAACAGATCAGAGGATACAGAGGATTTATCTTCATGTCAATTCAAATAACGTACCATGAGTCTTTTAATATTTACGGAATGCAAGCCATTTAAGCACATATTTCAAAGGGACGTAACCCACTAACACTTAACAACCTGGTTGATGGTCTTATTGGGGAAAGGGGAAACAGCAAATATTTTTCTTTGAAACTGAAACTATTTTCACTTTGATAAATACCCGAATGGTTTGAAATAAGTAAGTCTGATGTATCCAAGTACTTACCTTGGCTCTAATAAATTGAATACTCGACAGTAAACCAGTCTGTCGGATGACAAATTTTTAGAAAGTTACTCTACTTTACTTAAAATCTTAAAAAACGAAGCCAAAGTCAAGAATGTGAAAAGGACTATTAAACAGTCAATCAAGTTGTTAGTATGCAGTGAAAAATTAATAGACTGAATGAAACACTACATGTACATTTTTCTTCATTATACCTGTAGTAACACCTATTAATAGATTTAACCTATAAAATACAGTGGCCAATCAGCAGGATGATGGTTCCAGAAGTAACAGAACCTCCTCTTCGTCCCCCTTTTTTGTTCACCTGGCCTAAAAAGGCCAAGTGAGCTTTTGTCATCACTTGGTGTTCATCATAGTTTTTGTTGTCATCTGCCATCCATCGATAACTTTTCTTTTCAAATCATTTCCTTTGAAACAGCTGAACAGAATTTTATGAAACTTCAGGGATCACTTTTGAAGGAGGTCATAACAAAAAATGTTATAATGACCCAATATAGGTAGGCATTGGTCAATGGTCCATGTTAATGTAAAATAATGTATTATTTATATTATTGGCCCATTATAGTTTTATTTGAAATCACCCATTTCATGTTACAAGAATTGGTTGTTGACCCTATGAGAAAATTCATGAGTCATCTTGGAATCCTTGGCATGTCTACTGTTTTCTGTATGGTTCCTTGTCTAAAAATATGGCCGCTCCTTGAAACATTCATGTTTCCCATTTTAGCATTCGCACATTGTTTATCGAGCATTTACACAGAGTTTTGCATTCGTTTAAATGCAAGATAAACTCACGATAGAGGCGTTTGTTTAAAAGCACACTAGGAGCGTTCATTTAAACACATGCTTGGAGCGTTCATTTAAATGCATGATAGGAGCATTCGTTCAAACACAAGATAGACGTGTTTGTTTATTTTTGTACTTTATTTCCTTGATTCAACTGTAATTTTTATATTTTTTGCTATTATTAGTTTATATAATTTAAATAATTTTATTTTCTTTTTTTTTCTTTCATCATTTGTTAATATTATTATTTTTTGTCGTTTGCACGATATGGACATTTGTTTATCGTGCATTTAAACTCACGCTAGGAGTGTTCGTTTATTGTGCGTTTACACACACAATAGAATCGTTCGTTTATTATGCATTTAGTTAGCGTTTAGCGTGTATTTGGGTATCCTACAACTCAAGGAGTGTATTTTTGTTTACTTATCAAAAACTATAACAGATAAAAGAAATCTGAGACAATTAAGGCTCTTTGGCTCAAAGAGGTCTATCATGGAAAATTTCAAAATAATAGGTTTAGGTCTCACTAACCACTTCTAAGGTTTCCATTCATTTACAGGTTAAAAAATAATTTTCAAAGTTTCATTGTGAATTCCCAGGACAAATGACATCTTAAAATTGCATACATTGCGAAGCTTAGAAAATAAGGCTTCCAAAATCATTATGCTAATGGTACAATGATTTTAGAAATTTTTCACAAAATTTACTTGAATAAATAATACTGAAAATCCATATCTTTACCTTTTCTGCTAACTGACAGCTTGGAGGCAAATTACTCATATGTAAACAATATTCATACACTTGTGTAGTTAATTACATATATGATTTTAAAGTACACATTCTCAGCTTTATTTTGACTACTTTTAATCATAATACAAACAAATAATGCACTTACAATGCATATGGCTAGGTTCAGTGTGTTTGTGGTACTACATAGGGGGGGGGGGGGGGTGGCCATTTGACCCGGAAGTGGTTAGTGAGACCTTACAGATTTTGGAATTATTGCCCTTTTTATGCTGATTTCACTTTTTGTCAGTTTTTGGTTATATATTTGAAAAATAAAACAGCTAGCTGCACAATTTAAACTATTATCAATAAAAAGACAAGAATCATCAATGATGTAAATTTTGGAAAAATCGGTAGCTTATTCTTGGAGTTATGGTTCCTGAAAATGTCATTTTCTACAAATTGTCCAGTTTTGCCTCTTATTCAAAAAACAATACATGTAGTAGATTGAAGATTTAGGTAAATTAATAAAGTGTTCAGTATTTCAAAATCTATTTTTGGTGCAAATTTCAGAAAACTCTGTTCCAGAATTTACCATTTCCCAGTTTTTTGTCCTTTGTTAACAAAACAACAGCAGACTGATGTTTAATATAAATTGAAAAAGAAGTTCTAAGTAATTAAAGATCATTGATTAATGCAAATTTGGAACAAATCTATTGACTTCATTTTTTAGTGATTTTTTTTCACTTTTAGCCTGTTATTCAGTTAATATAAGTAGAAAGTTCATTAATGTCAATAGCAAAAATGTTCTGTATCATGATAAATATCATCTGTGTAAATTGGTCAAAGGAGTTCAACCATATTTAGCTTTAGCATGTAGTAAACTTTTTAAAGTTATGTAACCAGGTGAATAATTTAGGCTCTTGATCATGAGAGCCTCTTGTTTTGGGTTGAAAATTGTGTTAGTGTTGTGGTAGAATTTGACAAAAGTGGATAAAGTATAACTTGAACCCCCTTTTGTATTCACATGTAACACCAGTGGGATATAGTCCATGAGTGACATCAACGTCAGCATATATGGATGAAAACTCATTGTTACCTCCATTTATACAATACTCATGCTGATGATAAGCCATAGTAATGGCAAATTAGATGTTCCTATGAGGCAGTGATCCCATTAAAACCCCTCTCCATACCCCCTCCCCGCCAAAAAAAAAAAAAAAAGTAAAAAAAAAAAACAAACAAAAAAACTATTCAGAAACAAACAAAAACAAAACAAAACAAACAAACAAACAAATGGCAAATGTGTATGAGAACACTAGCTGGTTTAGTAATTGATAACTAGTTTTCTTCTTCATCATTTAATCTTATAAGGCACCTGCAAAAAACAGTAATATAAAAAACAGTAATATAAAAACAGTAATATAAAAACAGTAATATAAAAAAGAACATGTATAAAACTTTCAGTTTAACTACATAATTATAAAAGTGCAAATTGCTCTTAAATGCTACAGGTCCAGATCTTCTTGAGAATTAAGAATTTCTCTGAACTTTCTATAAACTTTATTACATAACAGGTATCCCATTCAAAGGCCAATTCATGTACAACCCAGATTCATAAATTGTATGCGTACTATTTTTTATCTTTCATTTTCATTAACCAACATGCATTATTTTAGGTAAAATTGATAAATTTGTGTCAAGAATAGTAAATGAACAATATATTCAATGGTGGATCCAGGGGGAGGGGTGCAGGGGGTTAGTATCCTCCTTTTTCTGGAAAAATATTTGTCATTTTCATGTGTTAAATTGACAAAAAAATTGTAAATAATGTCCATGATGTCCTAGCACCCCTTTATTCTGAGGGACCACATCTGGCACACCTCAAGGTGTTTGGATCCGCTATACTTTGCTAGAAAAATATGATACCAAATTTAAAAACCATATTGACAGCTTCATGACTAAGTAAAACTTTAATGTGTTCCATTATTTACAACTATCATGTAAATTTAAAGGTTTAAAAATCTACACGAATTACAAATTATGACTTAATCTCAAGCAATAAGAATGCAAATTACTATGATGTTAATCTTACAAAATACATCATTGTAATGATCACTCAGTCTCATTTAAATTTGATTTCCATGGTGATTTTAGGGCCTTTCTTTGGTATTTGTTTTGTGTATTGTTATTTTGTAATCCTTTTATGTCATTAAACGATTAGGCTTGTCAACTTCATACACAAGCTGACAAAGTATAACATCTTACCATCAAAATTTCAGAATCAAACAATTAATCTGTCCATCAACTTTTTAAGTAAGAGAAAATCTATCTTAAATTTTTTAGCCTCAAACTATAACATGCAAACAACATAAACAGCTTAATTTGCATACTTTATCTATACCTCGTCAATCGCCTCTAACCTTATACATTATCTGATTAACATAGGTGCAGCCATGACCCCAGGAACTGTTATGGAAAAGGTCATATTGTATGCAGTCATGCATGACCTTGTTGACCAGACTAATACATTGTTGCTGACAGGTGTTTTGAAGAATGAACTTTCTGTTTACCTGAAAGGTCAAAGGATTAAGCGCAATAGTCATATATGGAGGTAACCATTATTTTTGTATTTTTAAGCTTTTTTCTCTAAAACTAATTGGTCAAATTTGTAAATGTCAGGCCTATTTGGAAGCAAAAAAAATCCCCCAAAAAATGCTTGGGACTCCTTTGTTCATAGGACATAATGGGACTAATAAATGTGTACATGAGCTGCATGAAGCACAGTTAAAATATGTTTTACTCATTTTTATCTTTATGAACAATTATACTGCCAACTAAAAATATGATCATGATGTTTTCATCAACTTTTAAAGCAGCTTAATTGGAGACCTTCAATTTCTGCTCCTAAAATTGTTTGTGCATTTGAGGCTTTTTATTGGCATTTTGACAAACAGTGGTCAATTGTCTTTTATGGTACATGCAGGTAGTGAAGTTGTCACAATATGTGCTGGCATAGGTGATGCAGTTTAGTTTCTTATTTGCAAAAAAATTGTTCCAAAGTAATTAATTGAAGTTGCTCAGCTTTGATAGAAATTCAAATAGAGAAAAACTTCTTTAAATATCAGGGTTGTATTAATGGAGCTATATAGTAAGAAAATACTGTGATAACTAATCAATAAAATCAAATCAGAATCTTTATTTTCCGATTTAGTAGCTGTCTTTGTAAGAATCATGCAAAATCTTAAAAATGTAATACACTCCAAAAAAGGCTACATAATTTTATTTTTGTAATTAAGTTGTTTTATGGGAGTATATTATGAAATGTGTAATTAATTCAAATCTGCCTGCTCTTAGGAGATAATCAACATTGAAAATCCAAAAGATTCTATTGTATTTGAGTGTCATTTACAGAGTTATCTCCCTTAATTTTTAAATCTACAGTGCATTCTATATACTTTTTATCTCCTAAAAACACGGGTTATATGAAAAACTGAATGTTAATTTCTGTTTACTATGGCAATTCAAACAAAATATCAAAAATAAAAATATGTAGGCTTTTTACCCATGAATCACATTTTGCATGATTCTTAGCTAGAGTGCTACTTAAGGATTCACAAGGGGCAATGACAAATATGATATATATGATAAATACAACAGAAGACACATATGAGAATACATCTTTAAATATGTTATATAATTATAACCACCACGTTCATATCAAATGTAGGATCCCTTACTTTATATTACCCACGTGGTGATATGAGGCTGCATATGAAAACCTATTAATCCTATAGTATACATGTAGATAGATATACATTTAATTTTTTTAATTTTCATTGTTGGATTTCCTGCAGTGCAGATATGGTGTTATTGTAGAGACAATATTGTGATGTATTTTTTAATGTAGATATAATACACTTTTGGAAAAAAGTTTGATAAATAAATAAATAAAATATAAAATATAATAAAAGAAAATGTTGCTGAATAAAGTTTGCTTTGATTTTACTTTGAGTTGTTTAATATTACTTTCAGTATGTGGTTACCCCTATGTAAAGTACTGTGAAAGTACTTTGTTCGTGGGGTACCAATTTCTGTGGTTTTTCTTTCGTACGCCAAACCACGAAATTTTGTTCCCAGTGGAAAGGAGAATCTCATTGATACATGTATGTATACTGAAAACCTGAAAACTATGAATTCAAGAATCCATGAACTTATGTTTCTTCCCTAAGCCATGAAAATGGTATTAACAAATTAAAGTACTTTCTCTGTAAACCAAAGGACGATGCTGTAGGAAATGTGATGGTAGTCCATTTAACACTTTTCCAGGTATAACAAGCAGATAGACAATGAACAAGTGTTGTCTTAAGTGTTCCTCATCCTTCACAAAAATATAGTTTTTCTGTCATTTCATTAGCATAAACAATTATTCAACCCTATAAAGGTGTCCCCTTATAGAATCTGATGAATTAGATGAATTTCTGTTATTCGGTTGGTTAAATATAGTAGACTTCTATGGATATTATATAGTATCCATCAGGTAGATGAGAGAGTATAAAATTTGAACAAATTATTATTTAGAATTCGGAACTGTTTTGGATTGAAGAAAATTAGCAAAGCCTGCATGATTTAAGACACCTCTTTAGAGTAAGTTTTACAAAATACTTTTTAGTCATTTTTCAAAATCAAATAATGACTTATTTTAATTGTATAAATTCTTTATTTTTGACCTAATTTTGATGGTGATTGATTTTTTTGTGTTTCTTTGATGTACAGAATTCAACTGCATATTTCTTTGGGTTTTTTTTTGACTACTTATCAAAACAACAGATCATCTAGCCAGACAAATACCCTCCTCACTTTTCCTGTCTTCTTTATTACTTTTGTTCATTCTTAAACTACTAATGGAACTGCTGGATATATTGACATAAAATGTTGATGAGGGATTGATTCACAGTAGGTTCTGAACTTATATTTAACACTAGGACAGATACAGGTTTTCAGGTTATGACAAGCAAAGCAATGACAAGAAAATATTTTGGAGATGAGTTTATGAAAATTCAAGATCTCATGGAAAAAAATTTACTATGAAATTTCCTAATTTTAAGGAGGTGGGATTTGCTCAGTCTGCCCTATATGATTTCCTGCCTGCTTGATATCTTTATTTGCAGTCATGGAATTTGAAATGCCATTTTTTTTTCTCTAGGATAAAAACAATACTCTGTTTTACCTCAGATCTTCTTTTCATTACAATATTCTATGTTATACTATTACACATACTTTCCTCTCCAACAGCCCATCACTGCTGCTTTATATTTTGTTAAAAGCTTTCAATAAGTCTGCCTTTAGTCGGGCCAGAGTACAACTTCTTGTTTGACAAAAAACAGTTGTATTTTTAATAACAGTCTTACCATCTCAGTGTCAAGGTCTTAATTATCTTAGGATTTGAGTCATATCTTAATACCCTGTAATTCATGTTGTACTGTACAGTTTTTTTAATTATGTAACATTAAATATTTATAGATTGTTACATTGAGGTGAGCATTAACAAGAGATGAGCTTCCATATCAATCCCTAGAGATCTGTTCAATGGCTGCTATGGATTGAGGGTTGATGCAAGGGATGATATGGCACAATGCTTTAACTGAAGTGCAAAGTTTTGTACAATATAATTGTACCTTGCACAGTCAAGTTATTAGTATAATGCCCTCTACATAAGCTACTATTGTATAAGTACATACATGTAGGAACTTTGGAAGATTGTCTGGTGTACACAGGTTTCTGGTTTATCCAGGCCCCGTGCAGGTCCGGGTGTTAAAAGAATAGGCCTGCAGCAGCGCTAAGCTTGTCGTAAAAGGCGACTAAATAGTGCTCAGAACCCTAGCCGGGGGCTAGGGCGCTTTGTTGCCCACAGAGCAACTGGGATGTGTGCCCCAGGTGGTTGAATGGGGTACCCCTGGCGTGTTACATGCTGGGGTTGTCAGGCTATAATACGGAAAACCTGACCGCAAACCATAGTGGTGCACCGTGTTGGGAAAGATGCCACGTTCCTCGCACGTTAAAGAACCCTACTGTGGTATTCTTCCGGAGTAGGAACCATAGGCTCCGCCACAGGAGGCTAAATTGTCCGACCCTACCCACCCCTCCCTATTTCCAGTGGCAATCAAAATTTATCGACCCCATTGTCCTTGTGTCACATCCCTTTTTCTGTCATCATTTCATGTTCATTTTATCATCAATTTCATGTTCATCATCTGAATATAGCTGAAATATTGCTGCTCGGACGTTAAACCCCAACAAACAAACAAACAAACTGGTTTATCCAGGTTTCAATTTAATGCATATCTACAGTCAAAAGGGAAAGCCACTGCTTCACTAAAAAATGTCTGCTTGTCTTATTAAGGTCAATTTGCTAAGAATTGGAAGTGAAAAAGATCATAGTTGACATGCATAAAACCATGTACATAAGTTATTCCTAATTATTCCCCCTATTTGAATTAAATCATTTCTCACATTAAATCTATCTTGTGTCAAGATTTCAAATTCTAAAATGATTAAGATAAAGAGCGTGGCATAAAAGTATAGATCTGTTTAAAAGTCATGCAAATGATGATAATCACTTTTAAAGTCCAGAGCTACACTGTATCAGTGCAAATGTGATGCACATTGTTCACCTATTCTGTTGTTCTGCACGGTTTTAAAACAGAATAATATTTCAAAAGCTGTATGCATGAGCTGATATTCTCTTGTCTACTGCTTTTGTATTTTTTGTCCATATTCTGCCAGATTCTTTAATCGAATGATATTAAGCTAGCTCACAAATGTTATTGAAGATGACACCTATGTCATTCACCTATTCTGTTATTTTGCATGATTTTTATATGGAATCTTATTGCATGACCTGCTTTTCTGTGGTCTGCCTGACTCTTAAGTTAAATGACTGTTTAAGTGGGGATATTTACCAGAATCAATGGGAGAATATTTTAGTTGTGATTGATTTGAGATTAGGATTTTATGCCACTGATGCTGGATCATGAGGTTTGAGGTAAGATGGAAGCTGTTTATGATAAAGCTCTAGAGAAGTTGGAAAGTTTAATTATTTTGTTGTTTCTGTGCATGTAATAAAATGCAGATGTTATGGATTATATCACATTCATGAAGCTTCACAACTTTGTAATTCTTTTACTTAGATTTAAAGTTTAATTGTATGTTGCTGCCTGCATCCCTTGATTTGTGTGTGGGCATGTTGCAGGATAAACCAAAACACTCAAATTAAGGGTTTTTATCATTTTATTGACAGATTTAGCATGGGGGTTACAGGCTATTATTGACAATTTTATCCAACAAATGCACACATAGTATTAACTTAAGAAAATTCAAAACTTGCATTTGGAATTCTAAATATATAGAAAGCAAAATTAGTGTGTCAGGGGTTTCATTATTTTTTTTGGCAATGCAGGTACCTTTGGTTTTGTAGGAGGTACTTTTCATCATTTCGTTCAGTAAAAATATATGAAATTTTAAAATTCTAGAGGTACCTTTCAGTTGTTCTGAAGGGTGAAAGTACCTGATACTGCTTCTTAATGAATGGCCTTATAAGTGTGTTGAATTTATACTATATACTGTTCTGCAAATCTTGTACATAAAGTTATCTGAAAGTAGACAAGAATTCATAATGCTTAGAGGTTTTATATTAA
Organism: Perna viridis; assembly: GCA_037379345.1. Lineage (NCBI taxonomy): Eukaryota > Metazoa > Mollusca > Bivalvia > Mytilida > Mytilidae > Perna > Perna viridis. The sequence continues at coordinate 32,333,480 of CM074517.1, read as the reverse complement.
ATGATATATAAGATTGTATCATCTGCCTTTGAATTCAAGGTTTAGTAAGATCTCTGATCCCACATCTTTATGCATTGATAAAGCTACATGAATATTTTATATATATTGGACTTAACATGACAAAAAAGATTTTTTTACAGACTTCCTACTGTTCCAGTTTTAAAATCAATCATTTATTGTCTTATACGATTCTATAAGATGCAGTCATGAAAGTTCTTAAATACAATGGAACCTGTGTAGAGAGATCACCCCATCTGCCATGTAAAAGTGGTCTCTCAAGACAGGTGGTTTCTCAAAAAGGATGATTATCAAGCCCTTGATCAAATGCATAAATCATATTTGTTATTGATTGCATATTTTGTATTGTACATTGTAATATATGCCACTACATTATCAGTCTTTTGCCAATCCAGAAACAGAATTGCTATCAGGTGACTTGTGTTTCCATAGAAGAGCGTTCTTAAGGTGAAAGGGTAAAAAGCGAAACTATACCGAATGCGTCAGAAAAAAGAACACCGAGATGCACAAAATATTGATCAGATATTTTACACTCATCTGTGTGATATTTCTGATAGAAAACACTTAAGCAATGATTTTTTTTAGAATTGACCGATAACTCCACATGATGGTAATGTCCTTGGTCTGAGTTCCGCACTCCATTCTCTTGTGAATTTTTGAAAACTTAAGCCATCCATTGCTTAATAAAATTGAATATTGTATTTTTCATTTGTTGATCTATTAATTTGGAAATTAATTTATCTTCTTTTGTGCCAAGCATATCGGTAATATTTGGAAATAAATTTTCATAGATACCTGTAAATACCTATATAAATACAGCTACATGTACCGTGATATCACATTTCGCAATAAGATCAAGATTACCAACTTATGATATTGGTATATTGAAAAGTCATGAGTCAAATGCCTGAGGGTATACATGTGTTTGTTTTTCAAGTTGTTTACTTATAATAATTATGATTTAGAAAAATAAATTCATTTGATATATGAATTTGATGACTTGTGAACATAAAATATAGGAGTAATTTTGAGATTACAAGGTAAATAGCTTAAGTTGCATGCATTGGGACTGACACATAACTTTAAAAAGCAATAGAAAATTAAAAAAAGGAATTTGGCATTGAAGTTTAAATTTTTTACATGAGTTTTAATTCAATTTTAAAATTTAGGTATAATCCTGTTGGTCCAGGCCATTAGTATAAACAGCTCTATTTAACCAAAAAGTCTTTTTGGCCTCATCAAGTTTGCATACAATATTGTAGAATAGTCCCTTACTATGGCTAATAGAAATGGTGAATGCTGCCAGTTTGGATAGTTTTTAGTTATTTACATAGTTATCAATATGAATACATTTGTGTGTTTAAACGAAGCTGCATTTTTACTTCAAATGTTTACGGTAGTTTTGTAATAAGTATATTAATTTCATGGTGCTGCAACATATTTCAAGGTCTTCTTAAATCTGTTTTTTAAATGGAAATATTAATTAACATAATTTTATTCCACTACATTCCCCAATTTTTATTTCAGCTGTTATGAATAACCTGTTTGAACTAGTTAAATATTATATTAAAAAATCAAAACAAAACAAAACAAAACAAAAGAACTCTGTGCTCATCATTATTCATAAGAAATTTACATGTTAAAAATTGCATGGAGCTTTTGATTATTAATGTAATAAAGGTTAGAGGGGTAAGCAAAGTCATCCCCAAACAGTCTTCCTAAAATGGCTTATTGTAGTTTGTAGAGTGGATTCATGGAATGGAGTGTTGGACTTATAATTTGATTTCAATTTCATAGGTAAGAAAATTGAGGATGCAGCCTGTTCCTATTGAATTAATGTTTTTATACTGCTGCTCTGTAGGAGAGGAGGTATACTCTTTCACATGTGTCTCATTCCATCATTCTGTAAGATTTTTGTAAAACATAGGCTGATGATATTTTCTACAAGGTTCATGTGGGTATACTGGGGGAAGGCATTGTAGTACTTGTATGACATTTACTTCCTATTTGCTGAAAAAACATGAATTTTCCTTATACAGTGTTTCATCAAATTGTTAATGGCTACTATTAATCAGAGGTTGTTGATATATTGTAGTAAGCTTTCTTTAGGGATGCTAAATCGTGCGATGTCTTTTCATATTCATATGACATCTACTTCCTGTTTTCCAACAAAACATTCATTTTCCTATATCATGATGGAAAGCTGGGGTATCACTATTGAGTCTTTGATCACTCTTTATGTATTCAACAGTAGAAACTATTCATTAAATATTTTACCTTGTCTGGCTTTAAATTGCAATTAGGATAAGTATGCTAGTCTTTTTTTCTGCTGTGATATGAAATCTAGAACTACAATTTAAATCATCATTATAGAAAGGAGTCTTGGCATGGAGTCATAGAGTGGAGTCTTGGCATGGATCATACTTTAGGGTTGGAGTCTTCAAGTGACTCTTTGATGTCTAATATATGATCTTTTTCTTAATTAGTCTTAAAGGAAAATGATGATTAACTAAGAAAAAGATCATATATTAGACACCAAAGAGTCACTTGAAGACTCCACTCTATGACTCCATGCCAAGACTCCTTCCTATAAAATACATTGTGCCCAATAGAAAAGACAGTGATAATATTTTATAAAACAAATGATAGCCAGGTCCATTTGCTGCATGAACATATTAATTTCTCTGTTACTGAATGATATACATGCAATTAGTGTAGATTTATATGTCAACAATTGGAATGTAACTATAATGTAGTTATATACTGGCCAAATAGCTTACATACTTGAGGCATTTGAATGAATTCAAAGTATCAGATAATAGCTTTATTTATTTTTTAAGAAGAATGATAAGTTGTGTCACAACTGTTTATAACAGTCAGGTTATTGCTCAATGGATAAAATTGATACCTACTATAAAAGTGCTATTGTTCATGGGGTACCTATTTTTGTGGATTTAAAGGGTAGGCCAAACCACAAATTTTGGTTCCCAACAAAAAAGGAGATTACCATTGATGCGTACACTGAAAACCTCAAAAGCATGCATTCAAGAATCCACAAACTTGTGTTTCTTCCCTAATCCTCGAAAATTGGTATCCACGAATAGAAGTAATTTCACAGTATCTTAAGAGTAATGGATTTAGTTATACCCCCACTGGGAAGGAGAAGGGGGTAAACCTTTTTACCTTTGTTTGCGTTTTCATGTGCCTGTAACAATTTTTTCCATCGCAGTTGTCTTAGAAACGCCTCATGACAATGGCTTCCATTTTTAACACATTCTTCTTGAAGGTATGCCATTTGATGGGATTCATTTTCAGAAAAATTTGACAACAACTAGCTTCCTGTTTACTGTCACAAGAGCAAGCGCATTAAAAATCTAGATCAGCCTGTCTGATTAGTGCAAAGCAGGGTCTTTTTGATTGATCAAACACCCTTGTCTTGAAATACATGAAATTATCTGCCATAGGATGTTAAAACCTAATCAATCAATCAATCAATCTAGTTCACTATAGGACTATGTAACTAGTTAGTAGCTAATTAGTTGTAGGGCTGACAAACAGTAGCATAAAAGACAGTATTCTAAAACACTCAGGTTTTGGATTTAGTAGGTTTCCCTGTGTTTTAATAAGTGGCAGTAATGGAGGTGATTCGTGTATGTTAAAAAACTACCAATTTCACTTTTGTTACAAATTCAGAAACAGTTGCAGACTACGTAAACACTCTTAATTTGTTGTTTGGTTGTTGTACTTTCGAGATAAAAATCATATAGACTGTGTATGAAATTTCCTTTTTGCAAGAGTTATCATTCTTGATTTTGTTTGATTTGGGTAGATGAATGATTGGAGTTCTCAGAAATATCAAACTCGTACCGCTGTGATATCTATGGCAACACCGCCTGCACATAGTCCAGCGCCCTAGACAACTCGGCCAGCTAGGCAATATTAAAATATAGCTTTCGCTGGCCGGGTCATTCCTCCTCATAGGATTAATCTAGGGCTGTAACTTAGTACACGATGTATGGTAGTACGGGACAGTTCATCTAGGTGTTATTATGTAGGATAGAGGATCAAATTAATGATGCATGTCACAACAAATCAATATTATGCAATGTCTCAGAATGTGACAACTCTATTCGCTACACTGCTCCATCGGATCAAATTGATACAGGGAAGATATGTAAACATATAGAAAGGTCTGAAAAATTCCCAACAATGTTAGAACTGTCAAAGGAGTATGTTCAGAAAATATCAAAATCAGCCCCAAAAACTAAAGTATTTCAAATAAATTTGAAAATTGCATAATTTACTAGTTGAATATGTGACTTTCGTGAAAAAACAAAGTTTCATTGCTGTTAATGCATGTATTGCACTAAAATTTTTTAAGTAAATAACGCAAAATTTGAAAATCTAGCCGAATTGTATTAAAATAGCTTATTTCATGAGACATTTTTTTGTAGAAAATATAGAGCACATTTATCAAACTCCTTGATATTTCTACAAAAATAGCCTTCTGTACCATTACAACTCCTGACAAAAGATTTTGTTGTTCATAGCTTGCGCTTTCTATTTTTGGATTAAAAAACTACCCATAATCCTCACATTTTTGTGAAAATTCTTCAAAAACTGTATATATGTAGAATTTTGTGCCCTCCTTATGAAATAATTATCACGCAACAGCATGTATTTTCTGTATATTAGTATTCAAATAGTATTTTAGCTTTAAAATAGGCAAATAGTAAATTTCAAAAAGTAAGTTGAAACTTTGGCAAAATAATAGACCAGAAACTAGTGTTAGTGAATTTACCCCATTGCGATGCAAATTTTTGGTCATTCCCTCCACGGGACTCCAACTTGTACCGCTGTGTTATCTGAGACTTTGTATAATATTGATTTGTTGTGACATGTATCATTAATTTGATCCTCTATCATACATAATAACTCCTAGATGACCTGTCCCTTACTACCATTCATCATGTACTAAGTTACAGCCCTAGATTAAACCTACAAGGAGGAATGACCAGGCCAGCAAAAGCTATATTTTATATAACCTAGCTGCCCGAGTGGTCTAGGGCCCTGGAATTTGTGCCATAGATGTCACAGCGGTTCGAGTTTCACGGAGGAAACGACCAAAAATTTGCATCGCAAATTTGACAGTTCTAACATCGATGGGAATTTTTCAGATCTTTCGCTTTGCCTGAAAAGTAGAAATGATTGTACTGGACTGCACTAGATTACTGTTTTACCCTTGCATCAGATGTAAATATTTGTGTTTGCTGGCTATAGGCATTCACAAAATGACACTTTGATAAAATCTTTAACTTCATAAAACAATTGTAAGAAGTGAACTTCTGTTAGGCCAATTTATTTTACTGTGTAATTTATTATTTCATTATCAAAACAATACACACTGAAAGAGTTTAAGGTGAGTAGGTATAAGTTCTCTTTTCTTCAGCACCATTATCTTATTTAGCTCTCTGCAATAAAATGTAGAGTTATTGTTTTGACCATATGCCTGCCTTTTGATAGATGTATTATGGTATACTGCTGTCCCTCTATTACTCTGCAAGTTGTGCCATAGCACAATAACATTTTGTTTGAAGGATTTAACCACTTTGGTCTTCATGTAAGCTAACTGCCTTTCTTTTAAAGATTAAAATACATTTTAATTGATATAAAGGGACATTTAAAAGTGTCTGCTTTAGACAGGTTTTTAGTTTATTCAGTGTTTGGTTTAGACATGTTTCTGGAATATTCAGGATTTGGTTTGGACAGGTTTTAGTTTATTTGGTGATTGGTTTAGACAGGTTTCTGGTTTATTTGGGATTTGGTTTAGAGAAGTTTTCAGTTTATTCAGTATTTGGTTTAGACAGATTTCTGGTTTATTGGAATTTGGTTTAGACAGATTTTCAGATTATTCAGGATTCTGTTTAGACAGGTTTTCAGATTATTCAGGATTTGGTTTAGACAGATTTTCAGATTATTCAGGATTCTGTTTAGACAGGTTTTCAGTTTATATAGGATCTGGTTTAGTTAGGTGTTCAGTTTATTCAGGACTCAGTTGGACAGGTTTTCAGATTATTTAGGATTTGGTTAAGACAGGTTTTCAGTTTATTCAGGGTCTTGTTTAGACATGTTTTCCATTTTTTCAGTATTTGGTTCAGACAGGTTTTTGGTTTAGACAGTTTTCAGTTTATTCAGGTTTTGTTTAAACATGTTTTCAGTTTATTCAGGATTTGGTTTAGACAGGTTTTTGGTTAATTCTGTTTGGTTTAGACAGGTATTTAGTTTATTCAGAATTTGGTATAAACAGGATTTTGGTTAAATCTGTGTTTGGTTTAGACAGGTTTTCAGTTTATTCAGGATTTTGTTTAGACAGGTTTTTGGTTTATTCAGTGTTTGGTGTAGACAGGTTTTTGGTTTATTCAGGATTTGGTTTAGACAGGTTTTTGGTTTATTCAATGTTTGGTGTAGACTGGTAAAGGTATCAATATTAGATTCAATAAAAATTTATGAACTATATGGAGTACTTGGGTGTTTGATTAGATGAGATACATGTATCATCTAGAAGTTGCAGTTGTTAAGTATTAGTTTTCAAGTAGTTCAGAAGAGTTGGACTATTGTCCTTGAGGTTATATTGTATGGTTTGACAGATTCACCTACAGTTGCATGTTGAAAATTTTATAAATTGTGCTTGCTGAGTTAATCATAAAAATGATGAATATGAGGTGTATTTTGAAACATGTTTGATAATAGTTATGATACATGTATATCATTTGTTAAGGCAGGTCCTTTCTTCGAAGGTTTATGTCATTATCAAAAAGATATACAGTATCTCTGAAAAAAATTCAGTTTACAGGTATACCAAATCAAATAGGTGTCAGAGGTCCTCACTATTAAGTGTTTCTACATGCAAGACATCTTTTGTGTTTCAGCGACTACATTTTTTCATTGGTCTGATAGATACATTTTACATATATTTGCTTGGTGTAAGAAAATGCACATTGTCTAGTTCTGTCATCTTCATCATAGATTAAGATCACATCATCATTAAATTTTAATTGTGCTCAGATACAGCATAAAGTAAATTCTCAAACATATACATAGAACACTACATGATCCTGAAAACAGATATATAATTATCAGGAAAATATCTACCACAAATATTGTTAAAATTCAACATTCAACTTTTTGAACATTTTCTGGTATATCAGGTGATGTATGTAAGAAGATTTGCTTATTTGTTTAGTATTTTTATAGCCTTTATAGCCTTTCCCTTTGCTTTCAGACTGTATGAGAAATTGGAAGCATGAAGAATTTGGTTGTGAACTATCTACTCCTTGTCACTGCCATTTGCAGAGGTAAGGTACATGTGTTGTATGGGAAGAGTAATCAAGGGATCCAAAATTCGATGGAAAGTCAAAAGACTATTTTACAAAATAGATTAGACTGTTAAAATTAGACACACACAAAAAAAGAACAGAAAACAACCAAAACAACATGGTCCAGAGAAACAAGCATCCATAGAAATACCCAAGAATACACCAGAATACCCAAGAATACCAAAGAATGCCCAAGAATGCCAAAGAATACCAAAGAATACCCAAGAATACCAATGAATACCCAAGAATACCAAAGAATGCCAATGAATGCCCAAGAATACCAAAGAATGCCAAAGAATACCCAAGAATACCAAAGAATACCCCCAAAACATTATAGAATAATCATGATAATCAAAGAAAATATGTCTTTTCTATTGAGACGTGATTTCTTTTAATGGAAATTTTTAAAAAATGTATATTAAAACAGTATAACTGGTGAGTTCTGACAGACAGATTGTCAATACGACAGACCGTTTAAATGCATCAAGCAAGAATTTGCTTGACCGAACATTGTAAACTTGTTCATGAAATCAAAGAATGCAGCGCGTGGCTAGCGCTAATCTGCAAACATTTTCTTGAATACTTCGATTTATTGTTACATCACTGTGATTCAAGTCAACATACATCAAAGAAAACAAATCAATTATCGTACAAAATAAGCGTTGCGTAACTGGTCACATTGATAAATTCCAGGTGTTTGTCGGGGAAAAAAATTCAGAAAAAACTGAATAAAAACATTATCTTTCATCAAATAAAATATATTTCAATCAAATTGGAGGTTCAAAAGTATATTTTGAGGTATTCTTGGGTATTCTGGGGGTATTCTTGGGTATTCTGGGGGTATTCTGGGGTATTCTAGGGTATTCTTGGGTATTCTGGGGGTATTATGGAGTATTCTGGGATATTCTTGGGTATTCTAGGGTATTCTTGGGTATTCTGGGGGTATTCTGGGGTATTCTTGGGTATTCTGGGGGTATTCTGGGGTATTCTTGGGTATTCTTGGGTATTCTTGGGTATTCTGGGGGTATTATGGGGTATTCTGGGGTATTCTGGGATATTCTTGGGTATTCTGGGGGTATTCTGGGGTATTTCTATGGTCCGGAGAAACAAAATCAAATGAGCAACCTGGACTTCATTGAAACTAAGAGCTTACACAAAGTGCACCAGAGGAATAAGTGTCCTCTGCTTTTTTAGATAATACCAGTCAAGTTGCTCATAAGAATTTACAAGAAGTGTCTTGTAGACTAAGAAGGAAAGACTATTTTGTTTAATTTGTTAGGTTTGGTAAGATTTTCTTGAAAGTATTTATTGGTGTAAATAAGTATGTTGAATTTTAAAAAATGTAGTTTAAGGTGTTGCTACAGAAAGGAATACCTGAGTAATTATTTTTGTTAGGCCAAATAAAAAATGATGTGTGTTTCCTATTACTCTACTCACCTATTTTTTTCAGCTGAAAATAGTGTGCACGCACCCTAAATATTTTGGAGTAATTTTTCAGTGTTAAAGTCCGTAAATAAATAAAGAAAATGGACAAAATATCCATACCTACCTACCTTTTTTATCAAGGATGATATGGAAACATACTTTTATGCCTTAAATGTACAAATACCCGTCACATTAATAAGTTTTAGTATGCTGCACTTTGTTTCATTGATTAACCTCTCATCAGCAGAATTAGAACAGAATTCTAAATAAAAAAGTAAATTGAATAATTGAAATACTCAAACTAAAAATATTGATGTAGAAAGACATACCCAGCAAGGAGTTCTAACAAATGCAATACATGTAATGATCCCACCTCAGAGTCGTAGGTCTTTTGTACTTTGTAACACTGCAAATTTTGGTAAATAATCTATGTTTGACAGTATATGATAATCTTTATATAGATGTGTGATTAGAATCTGTTGTTTATCCAGAAACTATTATGTGTTTTTTTTTATTTATTTTGTCCATTTTGGTTGTAATTTTAATGCAGTTTTAAGTTCTTGCCTACTGAGAAAAAAAATCATACTAAAATTTTGAGAGTTTAAGTTAAAAGTTCTTGAGTTTAAAACCCAGGCACTCTTTTTATAACCCGCCACACAAAGTGGCAAGATCTTATTTGATACCCTCTAAAATGCATGTCCATCTGTCTGTCTGTCTATTTATGACAACAGTTTTCAGATGATTACTTGAAAATAAATCAGTGTATGTTTTTGAAACTTTGCACAGTTGTTTAGTACCGTAGCATAGAGGCTAGGTTTAATTTTCAAAAGCCAAATAGTAGATTTCAAGTTACCGTAAGCCATTTTGAACATTTGCCATCCCGTTTTTTCACCATTATGTGGCTTTTTTTTCCTCAGATGTTTACTTGAAAATAGATCAATGGATTTTTTTAAACTTTGCACAGTTTCCAAGTGTCTTAGCAAACAGGCTAAGTTCAATTTATAAAATCCAAGTTCTAGTTTTTGAGATACAGTAAGCCATTTTGAACATTTTGCCATCCCCCTTTCACCATTGCATGACTGGACATCACTTAATGTTCCATTTATGTCCTATCTTAGCTATAATAAAAACATCACCATATTTTCTATACCATATAAGTTACATGGATTAAATATAAATACATTTTACAGAGGACAATAATTTCATTTCAAATGATTTGAAAGGGAGATAAGCCATCACAATTATCCAGATGTAGAATTATAAAGATGACATGCTTGTTGTTTTATGATTAAATTTATCTCACTGAGATGTGATTGACATAACAAATTCATGGTGAAGTGTCATTAAAAAGAAATATCAATACAGCTATAAATGAAAATATTTTTACTTCATACAGGTTTAATGCTTGTAATAAAAACAGCTTAAGTCATAAAGAATGGAATCTGTTTGTCATATGGCATGCATCATTCTTGGCTTTAAAGTGTAAATTTTACATCTGGTTGGTGTAATAGAAAATTATTGAATTAATAAGTGTTTTGAATATAGAAATTCTTTGACAAAACCTATATTTTCTTGGTAGACATGGTATTTAACATGCTACATGAGATGCTTTATGTATGAGTTCTATGTTTTACTTGATTTGCATTTATTGAATATGTTCATAGGTGAAATTTAGGATGTTTTCAGCTATAAATGGTCTTATATGATTTTCAGTGGATTATCACACTTCTTGACAGATGTGAGAAAAATATTTCTCGTCTCTAAAGTTCTCAGACGCTGGTTTACCAAAATACAAAAAATAATTCTGTTATGTTACCATGTTACCATTGTACATGTAAAAAGTATCCTGGAACTGGGGGGGTGGAAAAATTTTGTTAATTATGTACAAAAATGAACAGAAGTTAGCATGAAACGGGCTCCCACTCATGTGTATAAATTGCTGGATCTAACTGTACATTCACATTAGAGATAGTGACTTGTCTAAATGACTATGAATTTCACATTTTACAGTGAAAACTGTCTTAACAGAATCCTTTTTAAACTTTAAAAAGTTTTTTGGTTCAGACAGATTCAAAATACATTTAAATTGGTATAAAGGAACTTTAAAAAATGTTTGTTTTAGACAGGTTTCTCAGTATATATATATATATATATGCACAGTATGTACGATATGTCAGTTTAAGTTTAGTGGGAGACCTTTAATGGAAACAGTGGGCTGACTGGGTTAGTACTTCACTGTTGTAGAACAGGAAACTGTTATGTTCAACTTGTATTGGTAAAACTTAATATAATGTCATGAGAACGTTACATTAACAAAAGAGTTACATTAGTGACATTTTAACAATGTCCGTCATTAAGCTTTTCATGACACAAAAAGTGAAAATTAAATAAAAAATACTATACTTTAAAGTACATTGCTGTCATGGAAAAGGAGACTGTTAGGTTCAACTTGTATTGGAAAAACTGAATACAATGTCATGAAAACTATACGTTATCAATAGAGTTAGGTTAGTGACGTTTTGACAATGTCCACGCTTGACCTTTTCATGACAGACCTCTTATATATTTGGTATCCCATTTTATCAAATTTCATGTTCCATTGGCATTTACATCTTACATTTTTGTTTAATTATATATTCTGTAGGGAGCATCGCATGTCAGAATCCAGAGAAAACTGCTGATGGCACTAAGGATAGACACTGTTTTTCTGATGAACAATGCAGTCTGGGATTCAGCTGTAACCAAGCATTGATGAAATGCTGTCAACCAGACACTGTAACAGTCAAATCTACCCAGCCAAATTTTTGTAAGGATGTAGAGAAAAATATTGATGGCAGTGATAAAACATGCAGTCAGGACAGCAAGGCATGTAGCAGTGGCTACAGATGTTTAAATGGAAAATGTTGTGGCAGTACTTCTACAAGTATGTAAAATATTGGTTCATCAGAAACTGCAGTTTGTTTTTTTTTTTCAATTCATTTCTTGCTTGTGAAAACAAATATAACAAACATTTAGAAATCTTAAAGTAAATGAGAAACCCAGATCCTGTTATTCTGTACTAAATTAACCAGTACAAGTAAATATAATATGTCATTGATCTGTGAAATAGTTGTTCGGGTAAGTTCATAGACTGTAAACTGTTGATTCTATATGACTTGTATCATACATCTTCAAGACTTCAATCTTATCAAAAAGAACCACTTATGAGTAAATATGATATTAGAAATATATGCTTTACTTTTTCTAAGCTGTAAAGTTGGGTAAAAACACAAAATAGAAAATAAACCGGTAACTATGCACCATATTGATGTACCTGGTAGTAACTAGATACAAATCGGTCTTTGGTTTTGAGTGTTTACAACTTTAGAAATTCCTTATTAAAAATAATGAAAACGAGACCAAATGATTTACCTGTATGAATACTTAAATGAATTTATCTTAGACTTAATGCTATTTTCAGATATACCTGTATCAAGTTTGCCGAAGAAGGAAAACATGGAAGTATCTGTAATTAATGCTGGATCTGAAAGTTGTCCTCTATTACAAGAAATGTCAGTGTCTGCCTGTTTTGGTGTTAATAACAAAATAAGGTGCAGTTCTCAGGATGATTGTCAAGGGGGACAACTATGTTGTGAAAGTACTTGTGGAAGAGTTTGTACAGAACCTGGTAAGAGGTTGAACATAAATTTACTTGTTGGTATAGCTACACTGTCAAGTCAAATATTTACTGCTTTAAAAGCAACTAAAGAAACTGCAGCTCCTTCAGTAAATACACCCTCCCTACAAACAATGCAAGAATAACTAAAACATGATTTTTATAATTATAAAAGCAACATTCATGACATAAAATTTATGATTTCCAGTAAACTAGTTATAAACTCAAATAAAAATACTTTGGCTTGGCATGGTGTAATATTTTAGAACTGGCCTATTAATTTTGTTTTTCAGTATGAGCATTTTGAATTTCATTATAATAAAAAGAAAAGAAAACATCTATAAAATAAGCCTATTCTATACAGAATGTTTAAGTAGCATTCCAGCTAAGAATCATGCAAAATGTGATCCATGGTTGGGAAGCCTGCATAACTTTATTTTTGATATTTTGTTTAAAATGTTATAGTAAACAAAAATTTACATGTGGCTTTTCATATAACCCTTGTTCCAGGGAGATAAAAAAATGTATAGAATGTACTGTAGAATTTAACATTAAAGGAGACAAGTCTGTAAATGACACTATAATACAATAGAGACTGTTTTTCAATGTGGATTATTTCCTAAGAGCAGACACATTGGAATGAACAATAATACATTTCATCATATAGATCCATAAAGTAACTTAACGACAAAAATAAAAATGTGTAATTTTATTGGGGTGTTTCACATATTACAGAAATTGCATGATACTTACAAAAACTACTACTTAAGAAGTGAAATTGAATGATCATTTTATTTATGTTATCAGTAAAAACACTGAAGAAATGCGAGCAGCAATTCAAGATGGCAGCCATTAAGCTTATGACTAAAGATGACATCTGTACTCCATTGTTTATTCCAAGGTATAAAAACATTGTAACCTTAAGAGAAAAAATATATGAACCAAAAATTGAAATTGCTTCAGAGTTTCCAGTGGTTTCGTTTTTTTTTTAAGGAAAATAGGAACAGTATTTCCTATTGTTGAGTTACAATTTAACAATTTTATGTTTGTACATTAAAAACTTTTAATACTCTCAGTTATGTTTATTACTGTAAGCATACTAATTTCTTCAGATTCTTTAAAATGAACTTAAATTTGTGGCTAAACAATTTTCAGGGTTTTAAAAAATAGCCATAACATTTCATAGTGTGAAGAAAATGAAATTTGCATGATACTATTTTTCAAACTTAATTGAAAAGCTTAGCCAACTTTATTAGCTCAAGCAGGAATTGTAGCACTATCATATATTCATTCCTTTACAATTCTTTGTACACTTTAGATTCAAATGTTTTAATAATTGGATTATTCTGTGGTTTCTATTGATACCCCTATCATCATCTATAACCATCGTTTTCAGATGTGACAATAATGGTAACTACCAAAGAAAGCAGTGTTTAGATTCTCATGGTATTTGCTGGTGTGTTTTCCCAAACGGTACTAAGATCGCAGACACAGAAATCAGAGGAAATCCAGATTGCTCAAAAGGTATATTACTTAAATTTACTGATGCTTATCATTTTCTTGAATTGCTTTAACTAATGCATGATTTGAATTTTATATAAACTGAATGTAAATATTTTGTAACAATTATTTTCTTAGGCTGTGTGACTCGGGTTTTTAATTAATCAAAGATAATTTTTATTTGTATATTTATTTATATTTGTATATATAAAGGCAAATCCTTCAACCTGTCAAAAGTAGTAAGTTTTTCCTCAGAAACATTTCACATTTATGTAATTGCTAATTGCTATTTTCCATTTAGTTAGCATGCCATTCTTAGTTTGATTTTGCCTACAGAAACTTATATTTCTCCTGTTCTAAAGTTCAAAGGGGTGTTTCTTCTACAAAATTCAGTACATCATTAATGTTGGTAAAATTCACAACTACACATCATGCCCTAAATTTTCATGAAATTTGGTGTAACAGTTTCCAAACTTTCACTTACGGCAGTGTGACAGACAGACAGACAGACAGCAGACGGACAAGCTATTGCTTATTGATTTTTTAAACATTCAATAAATTTACCATTAGTCAATTATTAAGGATTTAAGTTTTAAACATTTATGAATTGACTGTCTTACTATCATGTTTTATATTCAGCCAGTAAACCAGGTCGCTGCCCAGGTGCTAGTTTCTGGACTATGGATCTAGTCGATGATCATTGTATGTCTGATGATGATTGTCAAGGCCCTGATGATAAATGTTGTTACAATGGAATGGCATACCAGTGTGTTCCACCAGATGGCATGCTAACAAGTATGTGCTTTATACATAGCTTTGTAAATTTTTATTAGATTTTTATATACATAAAACATATGAATTGATTCTTCTTCAGGCATGGGTTTCATAGAAATAAATCTCAAGCTGAGAATTTCCTCAAATCCAAAGTTTATCATCAAATATTCAACTTGAAGTGATCTAATTGGTTGATATTTGAGTCGAGGAATGGTTTAAGGAAAATATTTATTTTATGAATTGGGCTCTAAGGTATGAAAATTAAAATTTGATAAAATTTGAATACTAAATCACTTCACCACAAAATGTCATCCCTTCACTACAGGTAATAACATCCCTTCTGCATCTGTGTATGTAGTTTTTATATCACAACTCGTAAGTTATGCCAGAGCTTGCCATAACTATGCAGACTTTTTGCATCATGCTAGACTTCTTACAATTAGGCCTCTGGAACAGGGTTATGTTGCTGCAAGATTGAATTCATTACTACAGAAACTACAGAAGTTTTATGGTCGGCATCATGAACTCCTGAATTGTTATGGTGTATCCATCTGCACCATGAAAACTGATTTGTTAAAGTGTCTTACTTTTTCTTTCCTCTTTCATCAACATGGAATTGACTTTTTCTGAGCAACTACGCAGGTGTTTCTAGAAAAGCAGAGGGCGCTAACCCTAACGTTGCACCTGGTCCATGCTCCCAGTTTTTTTATTGGAGTCCAAGTTGCCCATTTACTTTTGTTACTTTGTATGTATTTTTTTGTGTGTCTAAGTAAACAATGCTTTTTTTCTGATTTATTGCTTCTGAGTAATTTAACACCAAAAAGTGGACATTTATAGCATGTGCCTTAGTCCTTCTGTTCATTTGCAATGAGGATAACTGTTGTATTGTGTGCACAACTTAAGAAATAGAATTTCCATATATATTACAGTATATTTTGATATTTTTTTTGTTCTTTCAGCCATAAGAGACAGGCGAAGTCCCCAAACAGGTATTTATATTATTCCTTCAGTTAATAATTAACAAATGATTTGTATGTTCAAATAGAAAACTACAGATCAATGTCTAAAGTAAACTTGGAAATTTTCAATTTATTACTGATATTGCTATTCTATCCACATTGGTGTTGTTTCGAATTTATATTTTTTTCAAAAATCTTCTATGAAGAAATTATTTTTGACATCTTTATTACAAAACTAATCTGACCTCAAAAATTGCCAAAATAAAATTGCCATGAAAACTTCATTAATTGAATGTCTAGTAATTACTAAACATTTATGCATTTTAATTTTACAGGTTGTGGAACTTCTGGAAAGGCAATGAAATGTTGTGATGCTCGACTCTGTTTACATGCCATTTGCCCAAGTAATGCTAATGCAGTTTGTCGTATTGACCCATGCAATGATTGTGCAGTAGAATTTTATGATTATATGAATCGTAAGGTGGATGATTGCTATGCAGGTATGCATATTGTGAAGAAGCTTTATTCATCCTCTGAAAAAAAATTTACTGCTGTTTGGTCTGGATCATTTAATAAATATAGATCCTCCTTCAGGTAGAAGATGTTGAAAATATTTTTCCAATTTAGACAAATAAAATCATGACTTTTGATATGCCAGTGTTAAAAAGAGCATGTTGAAATTTAACTTTTGCTATCAAGATAAACAGAAATATTCAAAATCAAGATGAGACAATTTCTAAATCATACAAGTTGTAGAAATGATGAAATTCATGAAAAAGTTCTAAACCACTCACAGAAATTTGATTATTACACAATGATAAAGAAGTGCACATTCAGTTACTCCCTAAGGATGATAGATGTTTGATCACACCCTGAATAAGTTTTATTTTTAATATCATGCAGCTTTTGAATTAGTGCATATCATTTTGACAAAAGTGTCAGTTTAAACTATTGGAATATTTTTCTTTTTTTTCATCAGCCTTTTTTTTCATTATTGTATTTTAATATATGGAGTGCATAGATTGGTTTATTATCATACAAAAGTAATTTAAATGGAAATGAGTAGAAGAAGCAGGCTTAGACTAGTCCTATTATTTGACCTTTTTCTAAAATATTTTTAAGAGAAAGGAGTGGGAATTGCTCCAGGTGGTATGGCATTATAAGTGAGTAAACAGCTAGCCAAACATTGTGACCTCTAGCATTGCATTTTCTTTGTATGACTAAACCAATATCTTTAAGTAAGAAACTAAAATTTTACTTTTCTTTTTTTTTTGTCAGGAATGACACATTGTGATAAACTAAGAGTTGACCTTATGAATGCCAGACCTTCTTTAACATGGATGGATACCACCAACCCACCATGGTTAGATTATGAATTGTCACACAATGGTCCAATGGGAGCCATTATGCCGATGTGGATGGATACAACCAACCCACCAATTCTAGAAGCGAACTCATTCTCATTGGGTGCACCTCCACCTGGTGGTTCAAAGGGAGATAACTCACAGAGAATCTCAACTCTTGCTCTTGATGATGTTTTATTGCTACAAAAAATCACAGAGGATGGTGGGGAGAAAAAATTCTTACAACAGAGTGTGCCAACATTAGGTACCCTTGGACAGTTTGTTTGTCCTGCCATTTTTCAGTTGAATAATTCCGGGAATTGTCTTCAGAACTGTAACAGAGATGGGGATTGTTCACCGGGAAAGAAATGTTGTTTTGGTGTAGAAGGTTGTACAACTTGTCATGATCCTGTTGAAGGTATTAGTAATATTGTTATGCCTCATATTTAACAGTTCAAGGCTGTTTCTTATACTGTAAACATATTTTCGGTACTATACTAACTTTTGCTATTTTTGCAGGGAACAGTGACACAGGAAAAAATAGTACAAGTGAAACTGATTTTTAACATTGTAACTCTAATCGTATTTGAAAATGCAAAAATTGGTACCATTGAACATAATATTCATTTGACAGATTTAATCTACAAAAATTAGCAACGCTTGAAAATTTTAGAGTACTCAAATGGGTTAATGTTCAATAGTTTTGATAGCTTTTTAATGACTGGAAAACATTTCATTGGAATGATTAGAATATTTGTTTTGAACTTTAACCTGATGGGTTAATCATCCACTTCATATTTTTCTATGGATAAGTTTAGATTTTTGGTGTGGAGTTCTTACCATTTATCGCTTGTTAAGGGAAGTGACAGCTGAACTTATTGATAGGGCATTTCTTGTTCTACTGACACATTGGTTTTTTTTTTTTTTTTTTTTTTTTTTGCTTTTCATTTTTATCATTTTATTTATAATTATGGCCTTGCCACAGATAGTGACCTATAGTGATCACTCTGTATGTTCATCCATCCATTACACTTGTGTCCGAGCTGTAACTTTTTTGTCTTTTGATCTGGGCTTTAAATATTTGGTGTGTGGGTAGATCACCTAAAGACAATATGTACCATGGATTATGGTCTATGACCTTGAACTTTGACCTCAAGGACTCAAGGTATATATGGCTTACTTGCCACGGCAGAGCCCACAGAGATGGATTCCATCTCAATAATTTCTAGTTACAGGTATATAAGTGAAGTGTTGTGTGAATTTGTAATTAAAATGAAACCTGTTGAAATGAACTCCTTTTGGACTTTAAAATTCATTCAGTTTAGACAGATATTTGGTATACCAACATTTAAAATACATTTAAATTAATAAAAAGGGATATTTTAATGGTGTCTGGTTTAGACAGGTTTTCAGATTATTCATGGTTCAGTTCAGATAGTATTCACTGTGTTTTATGTTTTGACAATTTACAGCCTTTTGTAGAATCAGAATAAGAATAATACAGATTTCTGTAATTAGTTTCCTGCTTCCTGGATGTTAACCTAATCCAGTTTGACAAAACAAAAACATGCTATGAGGGTAATTTGAGAAAAAAATTAAGTGTCTGGTTGATTTCAAATCCATGAGGCATGTTGATCATAAACAGGTCAGATGTGTGAATTATATAATCAGTAGTTTAAATAACATAGTCATTTTCATCACAAAATCTTTGTAACCTACATTTCATCAAAGGGAACTAACTTTAAGAAGAAGTCAAATTTTAAACTCCATGGCAGGCACCCGGAAAACTGTTTCTAAAAAGTACTTTTTTAGTATAATGTGTAGCCAATATTTGGTCTTCTTTGTATGGTTTTGGATATATGAAGAGATTCAAAAATTTTCCAATTTTATTTACTGTTAGAACAATTTCATACACATCAAAAGGTGTCGGGTATAAGTGTTACCCCTCCTGTGGTTGCATGAAGTTCATTTTCAGGCATTTTATTCATTAGACTATATGAGTGTTTGTACATTGAAACCTATCCTAATCAAACCCTGCATTAACTGGAGACACTACCATTCTTCTGAAGACCATTCATATCAATTTCAAAGCATTTTTACCCTACTGTTATCCAAACACTTGCTTTGATAAACTGTGCAATTTCTTCGGTCCTGTAGAATTAGGTTATGTATTACTGTACATCATCATAAAATAAATTAGAAATGATCATGATCGAGTTGAAGACATTTTCTAGATAGTGGTGTATACCTTTTTCAATTTTTTCCTTATCTTGATTTTAGAGTTCCAGAATTTTATATTGATTGTTCTATTTTGTAGTTAAATCTCAAGAGTTATGTAAACTTCCCCCAGTATCTGGTGAGTGCATCAGTAAGCCATTCGTCAATAGGTTTTATTTCAACCAAGTGACTGGAAAATGTGAACCGTTTTTGTTCCGAGATGGTTGCCATGGTAATGCTAACAACTTTCTGACTATTGAGGCCTGTGAAAGGGGATGTATACAAGGTATATATACAAGATGTGGTTGGTTGAGAAGAAATTTCAGTTTAAAATATTTTTTAATGGTCAAGGTGAATCATATTTCTAATTACTGATTAATTTATACCCAAAGTTATGATAGATAAAAATGCAGTGATGTTAATAATTATTTGAATATTAAAAAAATAGTATAATTATATTGCTAGGTCAAAAACCAGAATAGAATAGAATTTAATTATGTCGGAGATGACTTATCTATGAAGAGTTGATTGAAGTGTTACTATTGAAATGATATTATAGCAAATAACATAGTTAACTTCAGGTATCATTGATTATCTGATTAACTTCCTTAGGTGGTTTACTGTACACTTGATAAGAAGATTTCAACTTACTGTTAGTCATATACAGATATTTAAGTACCATTCCATATAAAATTCAGGATAGGAATGATAGGAATTTATTCCCTATTATTGTGTATTTTTAAAATTATTTTCAACATTTCTTCTCAGAAATTTGAAGTTTTTTTATTTTGGCACTTTTCTTCTGAGATATTGTTTACTAGGAATGCACTAACACTATGAGAAGGGAAGATATTAGCACATGTCAGATCAATAATTTGCACATATTCTTTGCAAGAAGTTTTCCTTGTAGAGAGGAAGCCTTTGAAAAACACACATTAATTAATGTGGATTTTTTCTTGAGTTTGATACTAGATGTCATCCTCTTCTCTTTGCTCTATTGAGGAAGATATGTTCAACAAAGAAGGCACTCGGGCACAATGCTTCAAAGGGAGATAACTCCTAGACATTTTGAATGGTCATTTTATCAAGGGAAAGCCAACTCTATTTCCTTAAGTTTAGTATGTTACTTACGGTAAATTTTCTATGATATACCTGATAACTACTTAAATTGTCCTAATGTAAGCTGTGAATAAACATTGCAAATTGATTATTTTTTCTAAATTTCAAACTGAAGGTATTATATCATAAAAGACACAGAATTGTTAAATGCAAGTTGAAATAGAGGTCGCATGATAATATGATACTATTATTTTTTTATCAGGTGTACCTGACCAGTGTATTTCCTTCCCTGATCCTGGACTGTGTTATGGCTACTTCCCAATGTGGTTCTATAATATATCATCAGGACAGTGTGAACAGTTTGTTTATGGTGGTTGTCAGGGGAACAGTAATAGATTTTTAACAGAAAACCAGTGTTATTTGTCATGCGGTAAGGATGTCCATCGACATGTAGGATTTTTTAAAGAGCAAATGATTATTGAAAATTGACAATTCATATGAAAATGAGTAACAGCTTCCAAAACTACACCAAGTTTAAAAAATATTATATGTTTTATGGCTCAAATATGTGTTAGACAAGACAGATTCTTAATTAAAATGTTCAACTGATTAATTTATATTCATTACTTAATTTGCCTTAGGTTAAACAGCCTCAGTTGTCTTAAAGTAGTATGTTTGCCTGGAGTTTGGAAGGTCCAAGGTTCAGTCACTGGCTGCATGCGTCATACCAAAGACTTTAAAAATTGGTAGTCACTGCGGCTCCACCAAGTACACCCCAAATCAGCCACATATTAAAGATAGAGTGATGATTGGATGGCTATGGATCAGAATTATGAAGCTGCAGAGTGGAATGATAGCTAACCTTTGGGCTGTTACTTCTATGAGCTAACATAATAAAAAAAAAATCTAACACAAAATTTAGGAATAGTATAAAAAGAGTTCAGTTGATCAAAAGTTCTTGTCCTAAAATGATTGAAATATGTGTTTCAATAGTATGTAATTTATCAGAATTAATTGATCAATCAGTTCACTTTTTTTTTATTTTAGGTAATAGGACAAATATACCATCTGCCTGTCAGGTAAGTAGGTTATAAAGGAAGTTTTTTTTTTTACCAACTTTTAGATAAGATCTCTTCATAGGAATTTCGGAGCTGTTATATATGTGCCATATTTTGGTGTGTATTATGCGCACATTTTTACATAGAAATTATTTCCAGAATATGGGGGCATATTATACATCAATACATAAGAAATGGCCAAATAATAAAAGATTTAGTACTTGAAAAGACATTGCGTAATGTAAACAAACAAACTGGAAGTGAAATGTTACATACTGAAAGAAATGTGATCTAATCATCAAATGCATCTTTAAGTATTAAATTTTTAGTGATATTTTCTTCAAATCATGTTTAAATGACATAATAACATGTTTCAAACAAAGGTTGTACATTATTTCCGCCTTATAAAGCATGGTTAGAAATTGATATGTAACAACTAAAAACCAAAAACTAACCAATCCCCTTTTTGGTCAAACCCTCCTTATCAAATGTTTTACAGCTGAAAATGATTATTCTGATACTTATTTTGATTGTTTCTTACAATTTTCTTTCTTAAAAGTATGTTTTTAAATGCAAAATTGTGAAATTTGAGTTACAAGCAAAACCGAAAATTTCCAATTTTTCCTACTTTTGATTTTGTTTTAGAAGCCATTTCATACATTCTGTGTCAATTTTATCATGTTTCAAAATTAAAATTATCCAATATATGTAGCTACTGATTTTACATGATGTTTTAGTCTGCATAGAAATTTCTTTCTTTCACATTTTCATAGGAAATACCGCATCAAGGTAAATAAATTGGCCGATCAAGTGCAAAATATCGATTTTTTTTGTCTTTTTACTGCAACCTAAGTCTAAAAACTTTTTTCACATGTTTAGACCTTCAAAATTGCACTGCGCACTATACACACCAAAATATGGTATTTTGTTTGAATGTTTAAGGAGGTAGACCTAGGCTAAGGGGCATAACTCGTACAAATCATCTTTACAGTTGTCTTAATAATTTTACGTCGGTCTCATTTAAGCATCAAAGTAACTTGGGTTGATTTCATTCAGTTTCAATTTAATGCTTGATAGGCTTTGGTGAAATTGAATATGATACAAACAAATCATTGATCTCAAGAGTTGTTTCCCTTACCCTAGGTTTACCTACTAAACACATGTCATTTCAGTAAAGTTATGATAATTTAAAGTTTAAATAAGGTTGGCATTGAGCAAATAATTGCTCTAAAATGTTATAACAGAACAAGAGATGGTTTAAAAAAATGTATGTACATGTACTGGATTTCATTTGCTTAAAGCTGCATTAGCTGTCATTTTCATAAATTTTTGTTTCTGTTGAAATATGCCCTAACCTTGAATTATTTCTACTAAATTGTACTTTTCCTGTATAATTTCATTTGATATCGACAAATAAAATGCATTAAGTACATGAAATAGGTGCCTGTATATTTATTGTCTTGCAAGACAAAAAATCAACCTACCGGTAGTTGAATTCGTATGCATGTGACTTCTGGTGACCTTAATTTGGGCATGTGCTATAAGGGTCACGTCTTTAATAACAATAACCTGATTGAAAAGGGAAAGTGGTTATTCAACGGCAAAGGAGACCAATGGACTCAAGTCATAAAAGAAAAAAGTTTGTATATAATGCAACGATCTTTTTGAAATTTACATATTGTGATATAATGTGGCACAAATATTGGCATTATTTATTTGATCAAGAAATAGATGAAATGATATGTCTACTACCATGTTACAGCTTATACAATAATGCTGTTCAGGGAATATAGTTGGTTCTTTGAGTATATAACTATTATAATAACATTAAAGGACACTAAACTTTCTATCATTCCATAGGTATTTCAGTCTATGTCTGTTAGAAAGTTTCAGTTCCATGGTTCAATTAAATACAAGAGGAAGTTCATCAGATAATTGGGTTTTTTGTCAAAAAAATGACCAACTGTATCCTGTGAATATCATAATTGCATTCGCTATATAAACAAATGGTTGAGTTATCAAAGTATCAGAATATAACTGCATTTTTTATTGATATAAAAAGCAGTACCAAATAGCTACAAATTTTAATCCTTGGTCCTTTTTTTTTTCAGAAATTGTCCTGCCAAGATAATTCTATATGTCTAGCTTACAACGATACTTTTGCTGAATGCTACTGTAAGTTTAAATTGTCATGCACTGTTAATGTAAATTACGTGCTGGACTTCGGCAGTGAGGCAGATCATGCTGTAAGGGAATAAGTTTGTATCTTATAAATGTTGTATGGGGTGATATATTTACTTTCTGTTTTACATTTTTATTTATAATTTGACCACGTTGGAAGCAGGGGATATCGTTTGGTGAGTCTTAATTACTCACAGTTTATCTAGTTGGTTTTGTTTTTGTTTTTTTTTTTAAATTCCATCATCAAATGAAAAAAAAAAACACCTGGTTATTTTTTGAAATTTTATGACATAATGTGAAATTGGCCAAAGTAACTCCACACTGTAGAATCAAACATAAAGGGTTTGATATTTGTATGCTAATGCAAGTTACCAACTCAGAATCCAGTACATTGTAGTAAAAATTTCCAAAGTATACACATACTTAATATGACAGGCTGAAAAGGAAAACATTCAAGCATCATTGGTAAAAATGTTGCTTGTTCAATTAAAACACCAAAATTACCATATCAATTTTACTCATAATTGTCTGAAATGACAAATTCAACTTGTTTTATGTCATTTCAGTGAAAACCCAATTAATAACTGATATGAAGTACTACCAGCCAATATGTGATATGAAAGGAACTTTCTATGAAGAGCAGTGTGCTGGTCATGTTTGTTGGTGTGTAGATGTCAACAGTGGAGCATATGTTAAAGATTCAATTAGAATCGGATCAGGAAATTGCAGTTCTTTTGACAGTATGTAATTCTAGTGTAGTATTTTTTTTCTCAATCCCTTCTTTGTCTCTTTTGGGTACCTTATTACCAAAAAACAAAAGTTTACTCAGCCATCCATGGGCCCTTAAGGGGCATCAATTAACATTACAAACATAAATAATTGGAGCTCAGTAAAGTATTAAAGGATTTATGCAAAACTTCTGGCATAAGATATCTGCCTGATTTTTACATGGACAGGCTCTTTACTATTTATGACATTTCAACTGGTAAATGTCTTTTAATCAAGGAAAATCCAACTCTATCCCCTGAAGTGAAGTGTTTTACTCGCTATAACTCATCAGTGTTTAGCAAAAGTATTCACGTAAGAAGATGCTTTGTTAAATTTACATATATCTCTGATTATGCTGAACTTGAATTGATATTTCAGGTAATAGCATTGGAGACTTACAGAAGGCAGGTATGTGCCATACTGATAGTGTTTCTACGAAAAATCTAAAAGTTATTCCACCAAGTTAGCAACAGATTATTGACAAATGATATTCATTGTTATAAAACATCTGGTAACAAAATTTACCAGCTACAGTTTCTTTGTGTATGTACAAAGGATCAGTAGGAAAGGTTTTAGTTAATCCATTATAACTTATGACACCCTAGCTGGTAAATGTGTGATTCTAGATTATGAAGTCATTATATTGAAAAATTGAAAGAACAGAAGACATCTTTTTGTGAATATGATTCTGTGACTTATGATATATGATTTAAATAATACCTGCATCATTTTTAAGCTATAAAAAGCTTACTATTTTTTGAAACTGTGAAAATTAATATATTGTACCCATGTAGATATATATGTTCACTTGACAGAATCCACAAAAATTAGCAACCATGAAAGTTAATACATGTACAATATTGTTTTCAGATGTTTGTAACAACAAGAAAAAAATGTTTAGGACTTAAAATTTTTCCTGAAAAACATGTATAAAAATCAGAGTAGTAAACATACATTTCTAGGACTTCATATCAGCTAGTAAATTTGCAAAATATTTGTATTTGTGTGTTTAATTTTCCCAAAAAAACTTGTGATCTTTTTTCCAAATTTTATTTCATTACATAATATAATATTTGTTGATCTTTTATGTTCACAGTGTGTTTAAATGGAAATTCCCCAACACCATGTATCAGTTCATGTCGGAAGGTCAAGTGTGAAGGTCATCCTGATGCAATGTGTGTCCCTGACCCCTGTAATAACTGCTCTATAACCTTTTTGGATAAGGATCACAGGCCTTTAACATGTGGAGGTATGTTTACCAGTAAAAAAAGTTTGCTTGTTTTTTTTTCTTTTTCTTGTAATGTTTGTGATATAGTACAAGAAATCAATTTTAAAACCTAGTTGGAACAGTGAAATCAACACCCTGAATTTACCATGTCATCAAATGATATTTGATGTTACAGCAAATGTTTCATTAGAACTTTAGCAAATCCATCGCAATTTTTTCTTTCCATTGTCTTCTTTCGATAATGATTTTTGACATGTTCTGATGCATTTCTTAAAGAAACGTTAGTGTGTTTTCACAGATAAATTCAGCAGTAATGCTGGAATGGAGAGAACTGCATAGTACTTAAAGATTTGTTGTAGTCAATCTTGATTTGACAGTTGCAAATAACTATTTACTTGATTTTATCCCCAGTAAACTTAATAAGCAATTATTGAATTTATTACCATCTCTGCCAAGCATGTGCTGTATTGGAGGTAAAATGATGTCTGTTTGACATGGAGGTTAGAATAATGTGTCAGACTGGGGTAATGTACTTCTGGGTGCATGGTGTCCATTTTGGATATGGAATCTTGGAAACTTTGATTCTTTGATCATTTATTCAGACCTTACTAACACCAATTAATTCATTCTAATATAAGATGTTTGTTATTTCAGTTGATAGATGTTCTAGTAGAAAACCAAGTCATCAGGACCACAGAGGCCATGGTGGCCATCTTGGATGTGGAAATCCAAAAACAAGATATGCTTATAATCCCTTATCCTTAAAATGTGATGAATTTTTGTACACCACTTGTGAGGGTCCCGATTTATACTTCCCTAGTAAATATGATTGTTTGGAACAATGTGCAGGTAAGATGTACGGGTGTTTGGAACAATGTGCAGGTAAGATGTACGGGTACTTGGAACAATGTGCAGGTAAGATGTACGGGTACTTGGAACAATGTGCAGGTAAGATGTACGGGTACTTGGAACAATGTGCAGGTAAGATGTACGGGTATTTGAACTAAAAAGCTGTAAAACATAGAAAGGACATTTGTACATAGGACATGGAATTACTGCTATTTTGAAAATATTTTACCATCACTCATTATTAAAGAAAGGATCTAACTGTTCCACTATATCGTAATTTTCTGTTTGACATTCTCAATAAAACTTTAAATTAGTCAGGTGACTTGACACTAAGCATAAGATGTGTACAATCTTGTATTTTTATCTGGGACACATTTGCAATTAGACACAATAGATCTTTTTAATTGATAATCTGTTATATTGAATTTTATATCAAGACATTTTAGCTACTCCTTGAAAACATTGAAATGAAATTTAAATGTTGCCACAAACGACAAAATTGAGTGATTTTGATTTTAATTTACTCAGGTCATGTATGTGCTGGTTCCCAGCCTAAGATGTGTGAAAACACATGTGTTTCTCCTTCCTGCGAAAGTTTTCCTGGTGCCCTGTGTCAGGTAGACATATGTAGCTGTGCACCAATGTTCTTTGATCCAGTTACCAGACAGAAAGTTGATTGTAAAGCAGGTACTTTAAACTGAAATTAGGT
This sequence comes from Perna viridis, assembly GCA_037379345.1. Taxonomy (NCBI): domain Eukaryota; kingdom Metazoa; phylum Mollusca; class Bivalvia; order Mytilida; family Mytilidae; genus Perna; species Perna viridis. Next base: position 32,306,361 of record CM074517.1, on the reverse strand, counting down.
TGAGATTTGGTGCTTTATTATTTTATTTCAGCCTTGTTAAAAATATTACAAACATTTCACTTTTTTTAAAATATTTTGTTCATTTACTTAAATTAATTTTGTTCAGCATTGAATAGAATATTATGCTGAAGGGTGAAATCAGTAGGTTTGATTTTCTTTGCCTTTTGAATTTTTTCTTATAATTATTTTTGGTTTTTGCCATCCACAATAACATTGTGTGGGGAATCAGAAAATATTATTTAGATGGTATTTTTGCCCAATATTCCATCAAAAACAGAAGTAGACAGAGGATTTGTTCCTTTATTGTATATCTGAACTAAAGTTGTCATTGTTTTATATTCAGGAAATTAAGATGTTGTTTATTTCTAATAGTGATTCCAGTTTGTCAGCTGAAAAGAACATCAGTAATATACTTACATGTTCAAGAGTCTAAGGCTTTAGCTCTACAGTACATGCCTGTATGTGATGAGATTGGAGATTTTTCCCCTCAGCAGTGTGCCCTGAATGGACAGCAATGTTGGTGTGTTGATGGAATAGGAAACCCTATAAGAGGAACCTTGAAGAGTGTTGTTAACTCTGGAGTGAATTTAAATTGTGGTAAATTGAATTATTGTTGATTTTCATTTAATTTGTGTTCAAAGAAAGATAACTCTAAAGAGCTCTTTAGTGAAATGTTACTATTTTTATCAGTATAATTAATGGTAGGATTAACAGACTTATTGTATTAACATTTATAATTCTCATTACATGGGAGGTTTTATAATTTAATAGTGATCATGGTGTTCATCATGGCAGTCTGTTCATCTGTCCTCAACTTTTTCATTACAGTTTTTTGTGCAACTTTTTATCACAGTAACTGGATATTTTGATGGCGGCTTTTTATAGTAATGCCATACCATTAGATTGGATTTCAGACTGAAAGGACTTAACTCCCTCTTTGACTATTTTATATTTTGACCGTGTACTTACTGTGATGGGGAGCTGTGGTATCTTTCAGTGAACTTTAATAACATTGTTTCTATTTTCTGAGTTTTTATTTTGATACAGATGATTTATTTATTTAAAGCAAAGTGGAAAAATAAGTTTTGAATTCAAATTTTATTATACTTTGTGAACCATGTAATTTTAAAAAAAAAATTAAGGAATTAACTAGTTCTAAAGAAATGTTTTAAAGAAAAGAGATGCTACATTTTCCTTCAGTCTGTCATGCCTTTCATTCATTGATTTTTAACATTTTTTGTCAGTTAAAATTGTAGGTCAAAATTGACACGGCATAAAAAAAATTCTTAAATAGTTATGCAAGTATCTGAACAAAAGCTCTTTCTTTCAATTTAATAACTTTTTTTTCTCTGTAATTTGTATTTATGTCTTTCAGTATTAGTTTACACAGTACATGAGTGCTTTGATTTACATATGAATTGAAGGTATGTCACATTAAGTTAATTTTTGATGATTTTTTTTTCCAGAACGAAACACAACAAAGAATGCCATGGTAAATTTCAAGTTCACTGAAGATTATGATGCATTTGTTAAAGGCAAGGAGGAAAACTTTAGAAAGTGAGTAACTTATGTATTTGTAATATGATGAGTCAGGCAATGGATTCAAAGATAGGCTTGCCAGGCATTTGCCCCCCCCCCCACCCACTAAAATTAGACAAAAAAGTTTTGCATGTAATCTTGATTTTTCACAAATTCTACCCTCAAAATTTGTTTTGTCTCACTTTGCTTGGGATTTAAAGTATTACCCCCCACTAACCTGAAATCCTGGATTTGCTCCAGTGAGTTGTAGTTACTGAAGAGCCTTTATGAGGAGTACTTGCCATCCCAACCTGAAATCAATCCTGAATTTGCCCCAGTGAGTTGTAGTTACTGAAGAGCCTTTACAAGGAGTACTTGCCATTCCAACCTGAAATCCTGGATTTGCCCCAGTGAGTTGTAGTAACTGAAGAGCCTTTACAATGATTACTTGCCATCCCAACCTGAAATCCTGGATATGCTCTTGTTAGTTGTAGTTACTAAAGAGCCTTTACAAGGAGTACTTGCCATCCCAACTTGAAATCCTGGCTTCGCCCCAGTGAGTTGTAGTTACTGAAGAGTCTTTACAAGGAGTACTTGCCATCCCAACCTGAAGTCCTGGATTTGTGCCAGTGAGTTGTAGTTACTGAAGGGCCTTTACAAGGAGTACTAGCCAACATGTCAATATTGTATTTCTGCTTCTGGAAACAAAGTTAGGGGTATTATAAGGATCATTTTCTCCCTGTCTGCCCATCTGTCTGTTCATCAGTCCTTCCATATACCTTAGTATTCTGTTATTGCAGGCTTCGACCTTAAACACTCATTTGATTTTGATGAAATTTTGTCAAATATGAAGATTAGTGATCAGATTTAGATCTGTAGCAATGCAGATAATTCATGTCAGTTCTCAGTTATGAGAGATTAACTGACAAGTGTTTAACACAACTTAATACGTAATAATAAATATTATTTTGGTTATTTTAGAATCTTGGTTCCCTTGATTACTCTTTATCAAGATTTAAATCGACTTGAAAGTGGGATCTTTTAGTGAGCTTGTTAAGAGTTTTTCAAGGTCATGCTAAGTTTTGATTGCTTTGAATTTGTGCCATCAGAGATATAAAAAAACTTTAACACTTAATTATTAAAACTGTACATCTTAAACATACAACTACCTAGATGGTCTCAGGGTAGCATGTTTACCTCAAGTGTGGGAGGAGTTAGGTTCAATCTCCAGCCAAGTCACATCAAAGACTTTATAATTGGTAGTCACTGCTTCTCTGTCAAGTAGCTGTATTTAAGAGGTGGAGTGAGGACTGGTTGGCTCTGAGTGTTCGAATGGGGTGACATATAGATATATACCTATGGCCTTTTGCTTCTTTGAGGTAGCACAATTTAGACCAGCCTCAGCCTGATGTATTAGTCTGTTCGATTGGTCAATAGTTCTCGCCAGAAATGCATGAAATTTCTGCCATTTGAGGTTAAACTATATCAGTCAATTGAATATTAAAAATTATAGTTACTAGTACAATACGTTTGTTCACAATTAACGAATAACATAAGGAGTAATTTTTTATTTCAGATTAATTTTAGATGCCATTTTACATATATCAAGTGATTTTAAAGATTTGATCAAAACTATTATGGTAAGTACATGTAGAATACTCATTGTCCAATTCATGTTTCAATGTTTTTTTAATGAATGATTTTGTAATTTTTAATTCCTGGATCAGGGAAGAATCACAAGTTTGTGGATTCTTTAGTTCGTGGTTTTGAAGATTTCAGTATACACATCAATGGGAATCTACTTTTTATTGGAACCAAATTTTGTGGTTTGACCTTCCCATGAAAATTGGTACCCCACGAACAATAGTTCTTTCACAGTTGTTATCAACATAATGTCTCAAGGTTTCTATGACTGCTAATTTCAAAATGTGTAAATCAACAAGTTGCCTGTGGTTGAGAGTTATAATGTTGCATAGCTTAGTTTCGTGGATGGTCGGGAAGTAGCAAGTTATCTTAAATACTGAGGATATCTTTAATTCTTGGATCTTAAAAATCTGACAGATCCACATTTAAGTTTTAAGAGAATTCTAGATGTAGATTTAAGATTAATGAAATATTAATTATAATTTTTCCTTAAACCAGATTTTCATCCCAAAAATATTGCTTTTAAAAATCTACCTACAACATTTTAAATCTATTTGAAAATATGAATTTGTTTCTTTTCTACTTGCATTTTTAGTGAATTGTCTTTAAATATTTTAGATAAGAAAAGGAAGTATAGATATAGATGTAGAACTTGAATCCACATCCTCGGCCTCAGATATGTTAGTAGCATCTCATGTCAATGCATTGGAAAGTCAGGTATATTTTTAGAGTTGACACTTTACAAAAAGGTATTACGATTACCTTGTCTGTCGGTCTGTTACACATTTCTGCGACAGATTTCTCAGCTTTTATTGGAGGAAATGCTTGAATATTTTTGGTATATTGCTTTCGCATGATGACTTGTATTGTGTCACCCCTTTCCAGGTTCCCTGCTTAATATCTACTACCAGTTTACAGTACGAATTAGTGATTTTTTTAGGACAATACAAAATGGAAATTTCCATTATAAATCTTTCCGTTTCTATTGGAAAGAATGCTTAGATATTTGGTGTATTGCTTTTGCATGAGAACAGGTTCCTGGCTTATCCACTATCTGTTAACTGTATGACTAAATTTGACAGAAGTGTTTGAGTGTGAATAAATTAGCATTACTTAATGTGAAACATATTATTGTTTGTAAATTAAGGCCAACTATTGATTGATTTCTAGGTACTCAAATCTCCCTTGTCTTGTACTTAATTACCTATTTCAAAAGAAATATTAATAAAGTTAAAAAAGGCATCTTTCTTATCATGTTGTCTATGCACTGAACAATATAAAAACACCCTCATCACTGTCTTTCACAAAACATTTACAGCAAGTGATATAGTTAACTTCAGGGAATAAAGTTGGTCTTACCTGGATTAAATGGCTATCACCTGAACTTGTTTAGAAAGGTAACGTGACAATTAGCTAAGATAAGACTTTCTATCAAACTTAGATTCAAATAATTATGAATTAATCAGGAAGTTTAAAATTCCATCCTGTAATGGTCATTTAATCAAGGATAGACCAACTCCATTCTCTGGAATTGACAATATAACTTGCTGGAAAATGAAATGAAAAAGAGCATGGAAATTTTGTAAAGCATACCAAACAGTTATTAATTAGATCGGCAATATCTTTGATTCTTGTTAAAAGTTTGATTGTAAATTTTATTTTTAGATTAGAAAAGGTTTTACAGTTGATGTTAATGGGACACCAATTACAGCAGAAAAGGATGATGTGAGGACAGTCATTACATTCCAACCAGAGTCACAGCCACAAAAAACATCAAAAGTAGATGGAGAGATTCTAAACCAGAATACATTAATTATTGTTATTGTTGTCATATGTGCTGTCCTACTGATGGCATTTATTGTTATAGCTATTGTAAGTATACATACAGGGGCAGAATTGGGCAGGGTATGGGGGACATTTAACCTCGCTTAAATGGGCAAAGTTGGGTTGAAACAGAATAAAATCTGGGAAAGGCATCAGGTGTAAATTGATTCAGATAAAACATGGTTCTAGCAAAAACCCTTATATCTTTTAGTAGCTATAGGGCAAATAATCAGGAAGTGCTCTTATGCTCATATTCAAGCCCTGACGTAGAAGGAAACTTGATCATTTCATACATGATATTTTTGTAAAAAGGGGGGTTGTTATGGAATGAATGTTTCCTTTTTATGTTGTCTCTTATTTAGGAATCTAAATGTTTTGGGCAGTACTTGCTGTGAAGAAATCTTGATGACATATTATAATTATGAATTTTAAGATCATAGGCTCATTATTTGCTTTTCTATGACCTTTTGGAAATTACTTATTTACAATAGATACATGTATATGAATACATGTTTTAAAGTATCACCAGGTCATAATACAGTATTGCTGAGTTTCTCTAGTTATGAAAATGAATTCTATGTTTCACATTTTGCTTAAATAACTTCTTAAAAACTACTTGAGAAATATTAATCTTCCTTTTGTTTTATTGCAGTGTGCTAAAAAGAGATCATCGAGAAGTAAAGGTGGAGATTTAGCACATGTAGAGGTTCGTACTTACATTTCTGAATTCCAAAACATTTAAAGTAAAAAAAAAGTAAATTTCCTAGAAAAATCATATCTTTTACAGTTGTGGTTCAATATTTATGAGTATTGATTATATTATAATTATTCGTCGTGTAACATAGGTGCAGCAGGTATAACATTTTTTATTAGTACATCCAAGTAACTGTTCATTAGTCTGGATGTCTTTCCTCACTGTTTTGATATCTGAATATTCTTTTTCTGTTGAATATCTTTCAAACTTGGATGAAGTGTTGATAACCATGAAGCTTGATTGGATTGCTTTCAGTCCATTGAGAGGTCTGTGCATTTTCAGATGTAGGTTTAAGGAGGTAGACCTAAGGTAAGGGACAGAACTCTTAAAAATCATTGGAACATTTGTATCCAGCATTTTACATCAATCTTATATAAGCATCTAATTAACTTGGATTCATTTTATTCTGCTTCAAACAAAAGCATGAGAGGCATTGGTGAAATTGAATATGATACAAACATATCAGTGATTTCATGAGTTATGTCCCTTACTCTAGGTCTACCTCCTTAAGTAAAAGATCCCTTGTTTATACAGGTTTCTGATTATTAAAAGTTTGGTTAAGACAGGTTTTACTATCTTTTCACAATATACATATTTCAAGTTTTACTTTGGAAATTGTCTAATGGTAATTGACAACTTTTTGAACATTTCAGAATTCAAAGTCAGTTTACTACAAAAATGAGGCATGTGATTTTAAAGATGAAACACAAAACAGGAAGGACACAGATAATAAAGTGGAAAAAGACAACTTGTAGCATAGTGTTAGACAAACAACCAATGAAATCCAAAGCAATTACAAAGTGCTCTTTGAAATCCATGTGATAACTCATTCTGGTACATTTAAGGTGCTCTAGAATAAAAGCCAAAATTACTGGGATCACTTATTCTGTTAATAAGTCCAATTAGTGTGTGAGAGGATTGGATTAATTGAAAAAAAAATAATTTATTTTCAAAGTTCAATACCATTACCAGCAAAAATACACTGAATTGGTTACATGTTTAGCTCATGCCTTTAACAATTAGTTGATATTTAATTTTCAGTTGGTTGACTCTTAGTAGTATGATCTTGAAGATTTATCTCATATGACATAAATTATGTCACAGGGCAGAAAGTATCACCATATCATGTGATGTATCATATTGTTGATTTTTTTATACAACTGCAAAGAACTGGTTTATGTAACAGCAATTTTGTCATTTGATCAAACAGATTCTACAATTCATTGATATTCTGATAGGATATATTTTTGTAAGGATGCAGCCTATGTATTGCATGAAATACAGTACCTGAACCGATCCGTGCAACAAAAATTGTGATTGGTCATCTGTCACTGACCAGTTTCCAGTCAGTCATCGATCTGTCAAACCGTTCCATTAAACCGGTGATCGCATCATGTGACCACAGAGCGAAAACTGTATTTTACGGTTTTTATTGGTTTTTTTTTGGTCAATTTTACACATATTTACATAATGTAATAGACTTAAACATCTATTTATACTTTTATTTGACATTTCTTTTATTTCAAACAGATCTTACACCATTTTATATAACAAAACTGCGATCAGATCGGTCACCGGTCGTTGGTCATAGATCCGTCAGCTATCAATCAGTCAAGGGTCACCGATCCATCAAATCGTTGTGCAGTTCAGTTCAAGGACTGTAGTGATTGTTATGGGACAAAATTCTGTTGTGTCATCATTAAATTGGGAACAATTATCCGTGATATCAGAAATAAGACTCCTTTGTCTATGATATGGGATATCTGTTTATCAAAGTTTTACCACTGCTGTTATCATCTCTTTGTGCATTTTGTTTCCAGAAAAAAAAAACTGAAAACTGGTACTAGGATCTTTGTAAAAATTTTGCTATATATCAAAAGAAAAATGGATAGATTTTTTAGGTTATAGTCATGACCATTGCAGTGTTATTTTTTTTAATTATTTTTTTAGGTTACTGTATTTTACAAGATGTCATATTTTTTTTTTAATTTCATTGGATATTGAAATTTACATTTGTTCACAAGTCTACTAAAAGTGGTGTATTTGTGATTGAAATGTATTATATTTTGTAAAGCACACACCTGTTGATTAATTTTTACTTATATTGTAATATATTCTTAAAAATATTTACCTTGGTCAGTTTACTAATTTGAACAATCAGCTTACTTACCTGGTAAACTAAAGTTTTGGAACAGTTAATGTGGGAGAATTTCCACTTTTGACAATGTCTCATTTGGGAGATTTTTAATGTAAAAGCAAATTTTTTATATAGGAATTCAGTTGTTAATTACTTCACAGAAAATATAGTCATTTTAAGCAATACCTCCCACAAATCTTACCTTTTTATTTGGGAGATTCTGATTTTTTTATTGATTTTGTGGGAGTCTGCCCCCTAAAGGGGGAGGGATAACACGTGTGAGCTTAATTAGTCAACAAACCTGTATTTTGTTAAAAATGGTTCAGTGTTACGAACAATAAATTTATATTTGCAAGATTTTTGTTTTCAAATTTTGGGGGCATATAAATTTAGGAAAGATCTGTCAATTCATCTGTTCAATTATAAGCATTATTTGATTTTTGGTCCAGTGTGCAAGTTTATCTATTTTAATATTATATCCCAGGGGTGAACCCAGGGTTTGAGATTAGAAAGCATTAGTTAATAGTTTTAAAGGCCGAGCATAGTGAGACCAGAACATATTTGGGGGTAGAATTTGTGAAAACGAAAGTTCATGCTGAAAATTTTTTTTTTACCCAGTTCTGGTGAGGGGGCATGCACTGGGTCAATACCCTTTAAATCCACGCATGTATCAAAGTGTGTGTGTATATATATGGGTCTGAAAAATTCCCACCGATGTTAGAACTGTCAAATTTGCGATGCAAATTTTTGGTCGTTTCCTCCGCAGGACTCGAACTCGTACCGCTGTGACATCTATGGCAACACTGCCTGCGCCCTAAACCACTTGGCCAGCTAGACTATAAAAAATATAGCTTTCTCTGGCCGGGTCATTCCTCCTCGTAGGATTAATCTAGGGCTGTAACTTAATACACGATGTATGGTAGTACGGGACAGGTCATCTAGGTTTTATTATGTAGGATAGAGGAATGTGACAACAAATCAATATTATACAAACGTTTCAGAATGTGACGACTCTATTCGCTACACTGCTCCATCGGATCAAATTGATGCAGAAGATAATAGAAACTTATGGAAGGGTCTGAAAAATTCCCAACGATGTTAGAACTGTCAAATTTGCGCAAATTTTTGGTCGTTCCCTCCGCGGGTCTAGGGCGCTGGACTTCTTTGTGCAAGGCGGTGTTGCCATAGATGCCACAGCGGTACGAGTTCGAGTCCCGCGGAGGAAACGGCCAAAAATTTGCATCGCAAATTTGACAGTTTTAACATCGTTGGGAATTTTTTTTCAGCCCCTTCTATAAGTTTCTATTATCTTCCCTGTATCAATATATATATAAATCACCAGATATGTCTGTCTGTTTTTTATGTCCTTGCATATTTTGAGACATAAAAGTTTAAAACTGGTTACTCCCTCCTGTTGTAATGTTGGTCTAATTAGTTCAAAACTAAGTTTTTTTTTTTTTGTCTATTTTAACAAATATTTACCTGCAGAGAATGGAGAATGAATTAGTTAAATATGAACCAACCGTAAAACATTTTAAATAAATCTTCTATTGTCTGAATATAGCTGAAATATTGCTGCTCGGACGTTAAACCCCAACAAACAAACATCTATTGTCCCATTTGTTTTCAACTAACCTTCACCTCATAGATGCCTAACTAGATTGTAGTGTCGACTGAAGCAAACTGCATGATACACAATGTCCGTCGACTTCGGTTTTGCGGTTCCGATTCAGCACAGCATGATAAGTGTAAGAGTATATTTAATATTCTAAGTTAATTTCCATTTCTAGAAAAGAATTATAATACTTTTATTGTAATGGATATCGACAAGAAAATACAGACGCGTAAATAATTATTGTAGAAGTCAAGAGACATCAAAATTTAAGTACATATAACAGGAAACCGAGTGGATTTACATACACATTGTAGCAAACAGAATAATTAAAGATACAATCATATCATACATGTAAAAATTGGGAAAAAGAAAACAAGAACCACTTGCACACACAACTAAAGCCCATGATCCCCTCCCAAAAAAAACAAAAAACAAAAACAAAACAAAAATAACAAACCAAAACAAAACAAAAACAACAGATTTTGAAGTGATATCAGATGCTCCAGGAGGGTAGCATGTCAAGCTCTGTAAATCATAAAAAAGATACTGTAACAATGGATACTTATACGAGTGAAAAGCGTTTTAATATTTATATGTAAATGTCCAAAATAGAAACAATAGGCAGCGTAGAAAGGGCTGCGCCCGCTCATATTGATTGGTTCATTTAATAAACAGGCTAGCATGGGTTCTTACTGCACGGCTACTTCATTTCAGTAGCTTTTCATCGGCACAGTAAATAGCATTTTAGGAATTGTTTATCCTACCCAAGCAAAATAGCTTCCTTTAGCGCTACTTTCCTTACTGAGCAGCGATTTATATAAAGATCTGCTATCTAGTTGGTCTTTCTTGAAGTGTTCTTATTACATGAAACAGGTTCCGAAAAATAAAAAAAAATGAATTTGTGTTTTGCTATATCGGACCAAGCACATGCACTTTTTACATAAGGTCGATCTTATTTTCTTCTGTGTACATTTATGTACATTGTACATGTATAAACAGGAATAAAATAATTAATTTGATATATTTTACAAAACAAAAATTTCTAGACCTAATTGCCTACCTTTTTGTCCATCTTAGAAAAATAATAATTCTTGTGAAGTTTTGCTACTATAGATCTTACTTACCGAAATTTTCAGTAACACAAATCCCCTTAAAATCGAGGCATCATTCCTTTATAGAACTTAGAAGCTACAATAATATAGCTTCTTTGAATACTTTGGTGCATGGAAATTATCAGTGCTAGATTTGGCTTCATATGTCAATATTATGAGTGATTAATTTTTTTTTATCTTGAACTTCCTAAGTATTTTTAATTCTATAAATGCTGCTGATGAAATGTTACATGTACTTCTTGAGATACATGTACAGCAGATCGAAATTAGCAGTATTTATACGTTTGTTATTCTTGTATCCAAAATCTTTCCATACTATTCGAAATTTTTATTGAAATGAATTATGCAAAACATGCACATCTGGCTCGAAGTTTCGATAACCATATAGGCTCGGTATTGCCCATTGAGCGTGGTTTAGTCAGTATTAGCAAATTCACTCAATAATATTTTAAAAACATTTTATGCTGCATCTTAGTTTCCTTTTTTAGAACAACTAAAGATACAATAAAGTTCATGATAGCAGCAAATATCCTATTGTCTAGTTCTTTTCTTAATCCTTTGTAGCATTCTTTGTAATCAATAATCTTTTTATAATGATATTCAATCGACAAATAAAACGGGTAAGAGCGGGTTTGTTATGTTCTATGGGTTTTGGATACTGGAGTTTCTGGCGCTTTTTTATTGTTCGCTAGCTAGAACTTGGTTAAGAATGGCCAGCGAAACAATCCGTTTTATGATATTACTGTTTTGCAAAATTTTGGAAGCCAATTGTTCGGATAGAGCTTATTTGAACAAGATGGTTCAGAATTTAAATTTTCTCAATTTTGTTCCGAGTATGCAACCTGACTTAGCACTTAATTTGAAAAGTAACACGGAGTGTGTGACCAAATGCTTACAGATTCAAACATGTCATATTGTGTTTTACAAAAATGATTTTCATCTGTGTAACTTGTATATAACCACGACTTATAAAACAATTTTTCAAAATCTGATTCAGGATAGCGGATGGAAATCCTACTACCATGATCAAAGTAAGTCTTGTTTTATATCCTCCTTTCAAAACGGACAATATGTAGTGGCCATGCAGGAGCGGATCAGACACTATGAAAAGGAGGGGCCCCGTTCGTTGTTCCTCGGAAAGAACATTATTTGCCATTTTTTTTTTTTTTGTGAATTTTACACATGACAAATTTTCTAATTAAAGGAGGGTACTTACCCCCAGCACGTTCCCATTGATCCGCTACTGTCATGGTGTACGTACGTTCGTCTGTCCGCATGTGCATCTTTTTCGTTACAGTTTTCTCTGCAACGACTTATCACAGCCCCTTGATCTTTTGAGAAAAGCTTTGTATAAGAATGCCATGTATTTGGGATTCGATTTCGAACTGATTGATATCAGATCTGACTCTCTTGTGGGAAACGGAATATACCGTTGCAGTGCGTTTTGCTGACATTTTTTTTTGTTTGTCTACAAAAGACTGGTATGCGCAAAAACATCAGTCTCTGTAAATATCGTAAATCTTAAGTCACGTGGTATATTGTGGGTCGGATACAATGTGCCTTAAATACAATGTATGTCAACTCTAGCTCTTGGAAATGAAAATGAAAGTTTAGTTTGCATAAAGACCTAACACGCAGACCTGCAATTTACAAAAGAGAGATTCACGCTATCATTTGCTAACTTTTGCCATATTTATTGCCATAAAATTATCAAAATCTTCAAAAAATCCGTTTGATTCGCAATTGAGGTACATGTACATCATGTATCTTTATACAGTAAAACCTGTCTGAACCTAACCCCGGATAATTCGAAAACCTGACATTTTTAAAGTCCTTATGCTTTATTTCAATTAAAATGTATTTTGAAACCTCGGTTGTCGAACCCTATTTTTAAGTCCAAAGGAGTTCGGTTTAGCGATTTTGCAAGTCTAAGTCGTACCTATTGTATACAATGCTCGGTTTCTTTGAATACAATATGATACATAGCTTTTTTTCATTGATGCATATTTCGTCACTGTGTGCGTATTAACTTTGCAGGGGCTTGTGATACGAATGGATACACTTTTAGTGCCAGTCTCAGCCGATGCATTAACGCCGTGAATGGCATGCAAAATTACAGCCAAGCAAAAGATACATGCCAGCTTGAGGGCGGATATCTGGTAAAAGTGGATGGCTTAAGCATGTGGCATTTTGTAAAAAGTTTGTTAGGTAAGAAATGATTACCTTAATTAGTTTATGGAGGATCACAATTCTGTTTAACTTGACACACCAATAACTAATGAATGACTAATATTTTTCTGTCTATTTTGAAATAATCTGAATGCACATCGCACACTTGGATATAACCGACTTCGTCCCGTGATTGGGATTATTTCTTCATATAAAGATATAATATTGTAGTCATGCAAAATAAGAAACAGATACATGTCACATCTGTCACAACACCAAGCGAGAGAAATGATGGTGAACATAACAGAGGATGACATCTTATAGGATCACGCACCAAAAAAAAAATCATGATTTTTCGACAATCCGCAACTATAACAAATCATTCAAACGATCAACAATGGCATAGAATATATTGTTGTGGAAAGCATCTTTTACTTTGGTTATCCATTTTTCAGAAAGTGCAAAAAGCAACATATTTCGCCTATATATTTAGTATTTTAAAAAAAATACAACACGTATTCAATGTTATTGGTCAACAAATAATTTAAGTAAATTTTTAATTGGCAAAAACTTATAGGAAAAATCGAAATCGTGCAATGTTGCGTGTATTACAATGTCATATACACTTGTATAAAGGGCGAAATTTTGCCTTTTGAATTTTCTGAAAAATGGTTTACTAAAATAGAAGTGTATGTAGTCTAAAAATCGACTCAACAGAAATACACATGCACCAGATAAATTATACATGTAATTGTCTTGGGAGAATATCAGGAAAATGAAATATCATACTATTTTTTATTTTTCAGAATCGCTAGGGATCATCGATGCTTACATTCAAGGTCGAAGAGACCTTGGTGGAGTATGGAGATATGACGATGGGACTGTTATGTCCTTTCTGAAATGGGGATTGAACCAACCTACAGGCGGACCAAACAGGCACGTGGACTTGTGGAAAAATGATTTTTATCGCTTCCATGATGTCCAAGGACATATGTTTTATGGTTACGTGTGTGAGATATTTTAGTTTGCCATGGTTGGTTGTAATGAGAATTAAATGATTATGAATGTGAGATGAAACGAATAAGTTGCATAATTGGATTCACGTTGTTTATTACAACAATAGGGTTTGTAAGTCTCGTTTTAGTTTCAGTTTCCCTTCCGGAATTTCCGGTGTAGAACGTATTGAAATCCGAAGACCGATATGCATTTAAGTGTGTACTTCCGGGAAATTCAACCGCTGCTTCACAATGCAAAATCTTCTATTTTATGCTATTCTAAACATTTTTATCGCTTAGAACTTGTCATTTTTAATCAGTATTTTTACCCAAAAATGATACTCCGCTTTTAATATTGAACTCAATGCTACGTTAATGACGAATCTCCATACATTTGAATGGTAGACTAGGACCCATTCTTACCAAACCAAGGAGTCACGTGACGAGACTTACATACCCTATAAGTATATTTGTACAATAGAAATACATGTTTTGTGCATGTAGTGCGTATTGTTAAATTAGTGTGTAATTATTGTTCAATATAGGTTAATTAACATTTTTGTGTTGTTTTTCGTGTTATTGTAAATATGTTTTTTAGAATAACATCATTTAAGTAGTGAAAGTTTAATGCTTGAAATTTATATGGACTTCAAATAAATAAAAAAAAAAGGATGATGATGACTTTATTATTTTTGATTCCTAAAGTTTCTACATCAAAAGGTTAAATCCAGACAGATTAAAGTTAAATCTATTGAAGTTCAGTAAACCTGATTCAGAGTTATCTGGTCAGCTTCGGAGAATTAACTCAAAATGAACTTTTAGGTACTCACTGAAGAAATTACAAATTCTCATATAAAAATATACTGCAATCATAGCGTATGTTTTCCATTTCGTTACTTTGCCAAGGAAGCAAACAAATCTGTTGTAAAATTAAACAAGCACTATCTTAAAAAAAGATGGCCGACGCAGTAAAATTTTGTTCTTTTTTGCTTCTAAGACTACATTTCTTTCATGAAAATAACACATGGCACGCAATTTCTAAGGTTCCGATAAATTTTTTTTTCGAACGCAATTCCAAATTTTCGATATAGATATTTCGAACGCCACTAAGTTATCAGTCTTTGGCCAATCGGGAAAAAGAACTGCGATCAGGTGAATTGCGTTTCCATAGAAGAGCGTCCTTAAGGTCAAAGGGTAAAAGCGAAGCTATACCGACTGCGTCGGAAAAAAAACTTGATGAAATCTATATATTATATTGAAACTACGCATAATCGAAACCCTTTGGGGCTTATAAAATGTGTTCAGCCTATCAAGGACAAAACCAAAAGTCGAAAAAAAAGGGACTGTAAAGTGTCTTGTTAGACAGGTTTTCGGATACTCAGGTCTGTTTCTAACTACAAAACGTCATTTTCAGTTAAATACTAGCTTTTCGTCAAAATATTATGCACGTCCAGAGAAACTTGTCTAAACTGAACAGATCCAGAAAAACACTGCTTAATGTTCTTTTTGTATCAATTAAAGTGTATTTTGAACCTTGCTAAACCGAACACCTGTCTAAACTGAACACCTTTATAAGCAGCACACCTGTCTAAATCGAACATTTGCTAAATCGAACACCTATCTAAATTGAACACCTGTCCAAACCGAACATCTGTGTAAACCGAACACCTATCTATATCGAACACCTGTTTAATTCGAACACCTGTCTAAACTGAACAACTGTCTAAATCGAACACCTGTCCAAACTGAACACTTGTCTACACTGTAGACCTGTCTAAATCGAACACCTGTCTAAACCGAATACCTGTCTAAATCGAACACCTGTCTAAACTATAGACCTATCTAGATTGTACAATCGAACACCTCTCTAAACTGAACACCTGTCTAAACTGAACATCTGCCTAAATCGAACAACTGTCTAAACCGAACACCTGTCTAAACCGAACTAATTCTAGTCCAAATGAGGTAAGGCTTTAAATACGAAAGGTTTCACTTTATTAGATTGTGCAAATTATTACAAACTAAACCAATGAGTATGATTAAAATGCATTAAAGAACAAAATTATCGGGATCTGTATCCCTGGAAATTCAGCGCATATTTGTCGGAAGTCCTACTGGGTTTGCAATGATGTATTCTCTGCAATTTAATTGCATTTTTTCAGACGATACAAACACAATCATACATTGTACAAATATCGAATATATAATGAAGAAAATTGTGTTAAGCTAATGTTATCGTTATTATGTTAGTGTAAATGATTAATTCTCTTCTTCAGTTAAGTTTTCATTCCCAAAGTTGTTATTTTAAGTGTAATACAAACAAGAGAGACAAAACATTATTTTATTGCTTTTAATGATTTATTTTGTAATACATGTACAAAATGTGTTTGCACTGATGGATTTGGTAAGAATCAGTTCTGGCATGATTGGATGAATTGACATTGCGTATAGTTTTGTTTGCAAAGTATTGGTACCGTCAAGGTCTTGAGTATGAAATACGAACAAGGAAATATCGACAAACTTAAGCCCAGTAGCGTGTTACAAAACGCACATGTATATATCAGGTTAGTGCTAGAACAATTGTATCTCAACTGCTTGCTAGTATCGATCCGTTGGATACAAGTCATGTATTTACTTAATATCTAATTTTCAGCATACTCACACGTGAATGCATCCTTTTTTTTCAAATACATTGTACGGATTTGGACCCACTAGTCTGGGGAAAACACTTTGTCATGTATAGTCAAGTTCACAAAACACACATGAAATAAAAGATAATTTTTTAACAATTGACGTACTCCCAAACAGAGTGGGGAAACGCTCTCGGACCCACGTTGGATGTGGGAGTAGGCCAGAGCGTCAACAGATCAGCTCACCCGCTACTACGACATACTCTGAGTTCTTCGGTCAGGTATCCCGAAGTCTGGGCTCCGCTACCTCCAACTACTACATGTAACAGACATCTACTAACACAATCCCCGCAAGGGACGGTCGTGCGAGATCCGCATGGATAGTCAAGACCGTAAAAACCTTCAATCGTTCGTATCAATAATAATACTGTCAATAAAATACTAATGCCTTGCAGCAGATTGGATGACATGGTTTGATAATTTCACACTCGACGTTGTGTTTATGGGACGAATTCATCAAGAATTTCTTTGTATTAATGAATATCTACAGAATGATCATCGAGTTCTTCGTATTCACTTTTTATATTTTCAAGTTTCAGAATTTCTTCGTAAAGTCCATGGCTGCTATTATCAGTGCCGTCTTGTCTAAAAAAATCAGTTATGAATTGTAATAAACGGCCTACATGTAGCAACAACTGATCTAATCACCGTTTATTGTGTGCCTTATATTTCAAATTAGTTCTTGACTTCCAAATTTCAGATTTGACTCAGAGGCGAATATATTATGACAAAAACATTTCAATATTGTAGACGGAATTTAAATAATTTTAAATAATTCTATTCTAAATTCGCAATAAATTATTTCAGTACAAAGAATAATCTTAAAGGAAGAATGTTCGCTGCTTACAACCAGCCATTCTTGACAGGTTTTCGTAGCATTAATATATTTTTGCCAAACGACCCACACCTTTCTTTTTATAAATTCATTAAACACACATTAAAATGTTATTTTGAAGATTTTATGAAATCCTTGTTATTTCTTCTGTGTAAGAATAATTTAAACAAAAAAAATCAAGAGAAATCCTTTTCACGTCTAAATTTTAAAAGCTTATATCTGAAAAAAACGAGCACACAGACCCGCCTGTTTTTTTGTTTTCCTTGGTTCTAGCTTAAAAGACCATGAAGATTTCAGAACCCTTTGAAATCCTTGTTATTCTTAAATGGAGTAGCGGTTATCCTTAAAGATTTTTGAGCGCAATAAACGTAAGTGGCTAATGCCGTTGGTTCTGACATTAGCAACAAAAAAATAAAAAAAAAATTTATCAGGAATATACAGTATAGTAATTTGTAAGTTTCAAAACAAGTAGTCCCTTAAAGCCTGCTCGGCCGTAGCTGGCCCACTGTCAACTAAAAGAGAGGGAAAACAGTTTATATAGACAATTTCTTTTGGCATAAAAAGTTGTTTGAAAGTTCTTTCTGCGTCACATTACTTAACGTTAATATATTTAATTTCAAGATTTCAAAGAGTAATCAAGGGAACCAAGATTCTAACGGAAATCAAAATAATGTAATCCAGGGACAAAGACCAGACATTGAAAACAAACACAATGAAGAACATAAAGTACATGTAACTAAAATCAAAAAAACATGTACAAAGTAAATGACCAACTCGGACTCCACTTAAAACTGGAAACATGGACCAGACGCACCGGTAAATTAAATCGCGTCTGTTCATGTGAAATCTTGTAGACTCTCCAAACTGTTCATGTGGTCATGTCGAATCAACCTATCATTTTCTTTTTCAGTGTCATAAGTATGACCAGCTTCGTACTTTAACTTTAAATACACTTCATTATCCTATCTTCCTATATCGCCCCGTGCAGGTCCGGGTGTTAAAAGAATAGGCCTGCAGCAGCGCTAAGCTTGTCGTAAAAGGCGACTAAATAGTGCTCAGAACCATAGCCGGGGGCTAGGGTGCTCTGCCCACAGAGCAACTGGGATGAGTGCCCCAGGTGGTGGAATGTGGTACCCCTGGCGTGTTACATCCTGGGGTTGTCAGGCTATTATACGGCAAACCATAGTGGTGCACCGTGTTGGGAAAGATGCCACGTTCCTCGCACGTTAAAGAACCCTACGGTGGTATTCCCCCGTAGGAACCGTAGGGCTCCGCCACAGGAGGCTAAATTGCCCGACCTTATCCACCTCTCCCTATTTCCAGTGGCAATCAAAATCTATCGACCCTATTATCCTTGTGTCCCATCCCTTTTTCATTTCATCATCATTTCATGTTCATTTTATCATCAATTTAATGTTCATCGTCTGAATATAGCTGAAATATTGCTGCTCGGACGTTAAACACCAACAAACAAATAAAACAAACAATCATTATCCTATCGATATAAACTTGTTATTGTATGGGTCAGATATTCTAACATTTGATGAAAATATTTATGTATTTAAACTTGTTCAAAAATACATTGTTCAGGGCAAACGCTTCTGTTGAACTGCATTTCAATACTCCTTTCATTCTTCCCAACATGATTACATATATTATTATTTTTTTAATTTAATTGCTGTTCATTATCAATATCTATATTGCATTACATAGTAGCACATGAACATAATGTTTCTTATTTCCTAAGCATGCTTGTTGTATGTTTAAATGTATAAATTGTCAGTATTGTTAAGGAGACGGATTAATAAAAGCTAAGTGCTTGTTTCCGAATCCACCTGTCAAACTTTGATTGATCTATTTTATACATATGTTTGATATTGATAAATAAAATATGTTTAAACTAAAAACCCCAAATTATCATGATTCATCAATACCACCATTTATTAACTGATGACTTAAAATACAATGTAAATTGCCCCTTTAATACAACAGGAGGTTTTAGCAACCATAATTTATACAGGGCAATTGCCCTGTATTAATTCTGGCCCTGTATAAAAGTTAATGGAGGAGTTATCAATTTAAACATTTTCCGTGCTGGTGGGAAAAGACCAAATGATGACAATATATAAACAGCAACCTGAAAAGTTGTTGAACTCAATTTAATTTGTTACTCTTAGCAAATTCACAGGAGTTCTTGTTCTCAAGTTCTTCAAATGAAGAAATTTAAATACATGTATTTTAACAATGAACGTTAATTGTAATATGTTAATTGTTATTGTTCAGATTTATTTGTTCGAAAAAAATCTGATTTACCATGTAGATTTGTCCTTTGTTTTTTTTTCAGTCAATTCCTTGACAATTTTAAAAAAAAATATGTCTTTTTTTCATACATTTAATTGATCTACACGTATGTTTCATAAAGGGATCACTTTATGGCTAAGTTCTATATGTGAAAAAAAAAACACATTAACACACAAAAAATCAAAACTGTATAATGATCTACACATTAATAAAATTCGTGGGAAAAGCTAAAGAATGCATTAAAAACCTAATTTGAGAAAGTATCAGCAAACTTGGTATATTAATATAGATCTATATAGAAAAGAACAGTTGGGGTGAATAAATGCATCAAGAGATCTAGAGTGTTACAGTCTTCACTAGGAAATATGTCATACTGAGCTGTATCTAAAGGTTTGTACAGATAACTCCTGTTATTTTAAGTCATCAGTTAATAAAGGGATCATAAAATGGTTATTTTCATATTAATCCTGTATTATGTCCTCGTACAGTCGTATTGGGTTTCGACCACTTGTATTGGCCCTCGGCTTCGCCTCGGGCCATTACAGTTGATCTCAACCCAATACGACTGTACTTGGACATAATACAGGATTAATATGAAAATAACCATTTAATAACCCTATAGTACATGTACCAGACTCGCTGAAGTGCTTGTAATATCACGAAAAATAGAATATACAATTGCATGTTATTTCAATAATCGACACACATTTTAACAGGTTAAAATTTAGCACGCTGGTTTAAGTATTGCATAAGACGACATTGTATAGTTCAGAATGAACAAATACACGTTGATTTAAGAATAGAACCAAATTCAATGTGTGACGAGTATTAATCTCACGACGTGTGGAAATGAACAATATTAAGCCAGCATTTGAATCGTAACCAACACAAAATGTTTGAAATTGGATATTCGGATTTAACTTTATTCATCATTTCTATCATCGCAGTTCTGTTATGGGTAAGATGGAGGAGACCGGCGAAGTACCCTCCGGGTCCTGTATCTTTACCGTTAATCGGGAACATACTTTCAATTTCCGGGGACAATATGATGGAAACATTTAGCAATCTTCGGAAACAATATGGCGACATCTATAGTTTAGCATTAGGGAACTACTGGGTGGTATTCGTTTATGGCAGTGAAAACATTAGAGAACTTCTAGTGAAACAGGGAGAGAAAACAAGTGATAGACCTGATTCTTTTCAGTTTCAAGTTGTAGAAAATAAAGGTATGCATACTCGTTATAAATCTGAACCCCCGTCTAGAAATCAATTAGTTGCTCCGATAATAAGCTTAAAATATTTGCAACAGTAAATGAGGGCACACAAGGCCGGTGTTGTCACCGTTTCAATGCTGAAAAAAGCCAGCGAAGTGAAACAGACAATATCTACCTTATAATGAGTATCTTCATTTTGTCAACTGTTAAATGAATGTGAATTTGTTCTTGACGCTGTATACAAAATAATGTAGTTACCGTTATGATAAAAAATCGATTAACATTTTTGTAAAAGGGCAAAGTACAAAATCTTCCATGAAATAAAAATGTCAACATGGACGAGAATAATACACAAACACACATGGATGTAACATTCATGACATTTGACATTTGAATGACCTTAAACTTAGGACCATGAAATACATGTATGTGACCAAGGTATTTTAATTTCATTTCCGTCTATTCAATACATGTTAGCTACATTCCTTGAGACGTTCACGTTTCCCATTTTAGCGTTTGTGCATCGTTTATCGTGCGTTTACACGTCGTTTTGCGTTCGTTTAAACGCACGATAGGAGCGTTCGTTTAAACGCACGATAGAAGCGTTCCTTTAAACGCACGATAGGAGCGATCGTTTATTTTTGTACTTTGATTTTTATCTTGATTTAATAGTTATTTTTATATTTTTTGCTATTATTAATTTATATAATTTCATTTATCTTATTTTCTATTTTTTCTGTCATCATTATATGCCATTATTATTGTTTATCGTCGTTTGTCTATCGTGCGTTTAAACGTACACTATGAGCGTTCGTTTATCATGCGTTTAACCGCACGTTGGGAGCGTTCGTTCATGGTGTTTCTGATTTTCTCACACGATTCAAGCATTTTACATCATGTTCTGCCTTTTGCAGGAGTTATCACAGCCAGTGGCAACTATTGGAAGCACAACAGAACGTTTGCATTATCTAAACTGAAAGATTTTGGTTTAGGAAAACGTAGCTTTGAATCGAGCATTCAGGAAGAAATGGCGGTTTTTCTACAGACGATAGACCGCCATGACGGTACAGCTTTTGACATGGGCCAAGATATAAATATTAGCATGTCAAACATTGTGATGTCCATTTCTCTTGGAAGACGTTTTGACTATGAAGATCCACAATTTCTAACATTTTGTCAAAATTTAGAAAACAATTTTAAAGACCCGGTATTAACCGGACCAGTCAATTTTATCCCGATGTTGGCGAAATTACCCGGGGATATTTTTGGCGCAAAAAGAATAAAACAAACTATCAAAGAAACTTTTCAATTCTTTGAGAATGAAATACACGAGCACGACAAAACACTCGATGAAAATAGCATCAGAGATTTTATCGATGCTTACCTGGTCGAAATGAGAAAGGACAAGAGCGATGATTCGAAATTTTCAGGTATTATAGAATTTTGCACTATTAAACACGAATTTTATCTACAAAAATGCCTTGATTTACAACCTTGTTTTAATTATAATCACTTGGTTTTTTGCATGCATGTTCATGTCTTTGTTTTGCAAGCCTTAATATCTCAAACATTGCTAATAAACGGAACACAACACAGGGTAAACAAAAATTAATGGTACTATCTTTTCGACATAATATACATCTGGCCATATGTTGAGGAGTATGGAGTTTTTTTTATCAAGTGTATATTTTTCATTCCAATATTTTACGAGTTATACATTACTTCAAAAGTTCTTGTAAAGGATATTTTTGAAATTGATGCAATGTATTTGTAGATAGTTACTTTAGGAATGATTGTTATATTCTTTTAATCTATGAAGAAATAACCTTAATCACGTATAATTGAACTCTTACAGTCGAAATAATTATAACCTGCGTAGCAGCTTATTTTCAAGTTCGCTCCATGCGCATTGAGGTTACTTCAAAATGACCGAAAATATAAAATGATCATTCCTTATAATTTAATTTTAGTATCGAATTTCAGCAAGTAATAAAACCACTGAAAAATGTTGATGACGTCACAGTCATATTCAAAATTTGGTCTATGAACAGATCTGATCAGAAGGCGTGTTACTTCTGAAATTATATTATTGCATTCTTAGGAACTGTGCAATGTTTACCCGAGGAAGGGGCCGGTGAAAATGCAGACGGGGCAAATGCTTTTTTCGTAAAAATAATTAGCAGGGTGATAAGTTCTTTTTAAAAGTCTTTTGGTGGGGCTTAAACTTTTTACAACCAAATATTAAAAGCATAATAACAGAACCAAGTTTATTAACCGAAAGTAAATAAAATAACAGTAAATCATAAAAATCAATAATTTTTTTTGATATGCATAAATGGCCTTTTGCATGATTTTTATACAGACTGCTACTTAAATGTTGACTCTTACAATTCTTTATTTATAGAAATTAAAGATGCATTATAATTTAAGATCTATTTTTATATTGGTCTTTTTGATTGACAATTAACGGGGCTGCAAGTTTTCTTTTAATAATGTGAAAGGGGGGCATGAACTTTTTTTTATTTATGACAGAGGGGCAAAAAGATTTTTGAAAAGCTATTGATTGCTGTGCACCGGTCCCTCCCTCAGATAAACATTGCACAGTCCCTTATCTGAAAACCGTAAAATTCAATGAAAGTACCATTATCTTAAAAATATATACATGTGTCTGTTTTATAACAGTAATTCATATTTAGATTATTTAAAAGCGCTCAACGTAGAACATTTTGCTAATTTTTGTATTAGCTTAATACCGGAACTTTTTTAAGCGTCTAAACAATCAGGTGTTTGTATTTGTAATGACTGTGCGTTCGACAGTAATTAATGCATTAAATTTTACTGTTTTTACTTTTTAATAGGAACACGTTTACTGGGAGTAATTGCTGATTTGTTTGCAGCAGGAACTGAAACGACGGCAACAACAATTAAATGGGCGCTTTTATACCTCATGCATAATGAAGACATTCAGCAGAAAATGTGGGAAGAAATTGATGACGTTGTCGGCAGTGGGCGTTACCCAAGCGTGGCTGATAAACCAAAACTTCCATATTGTGAGGCAGTGATGCTTGAGTCACTCCGGTTGGGCAACGTCGTACCATTTTCCGTGCCTCATAAAGCTACAGATGATATTTTGCACAAGGGAATGATAATACCAAAGGATTCCATTGTAATGCCCTGTCTTTATTCCGTTGCTCATGATGAAAACCTTTTCGCCGATAGTAAAAATTTCAGACCAGAAAGATTCCTTGATGTCAACAATAGAGTATGTGGACAGGAGAAGATAATGACCTTTTCTGTTGGTACGTAACTTCAATAGGAATTTAAAAAAAAGATATACGCAACAAATAATGGAGAAGGTGTTGAAGTTTTTTTCATTGCTTCAAACCCATGGCTTTCTTCCAATATACATGCACATTGTGTTGACCGTGTGCATTATTTGCTATGAGAACAAACATAAAAGTCCGATTATATGTAAGTGTTTTACAAGAATTTAGAAATAATTAAATGTGTATCGAGTCTTAAATTCTTGCATAAGAACAGTACATTTTTCTTTAATTTTGAAATGTCTTCCAATTGTGAAAATGATATGCATTTATATTGATAAATTTGTATTATATGGACCTGCAATGTCACTGCTATTAAAACTTTTTTCTTCTAATGCAATAGCATCGGTGTTTTCCAGACGCCAAGATAAGCAATAAGTGCCCGTATTTAACTGGTGTACATCTGAGTTAACAATATTGTCGGTCTTGGGTAGAAGCTGTGTATCATTTTTTTAATTGACTTAAAACGAGTTTTATTGGATTTATTTTGTTTCAGGTAGAAGGGTATGCCTCGGAGAGTCCTTTGCCCGTCTTGAGTTGTTTCTATATCTGACAGCACTCGTCCAGAGATTCAAGTTTCTGCCCCCAGAGGAAGAAGAACCAGCACCTATAAAAGGAATTTTAGGAACTACTTATTCCCCACTGCCTTACAGGATCAGAGCTGTTCACAGATAAAGTATAGTGTAGGACCATGAATTCTTGACATTTACTAAATACTTATATCATTGTTTTATGGATACTTAATTGGTCAATATTGAACAGTTATTATAAAATTAAAAGGTTCGTCTTGATGTAGATGTAGAAATACTAACAGCAAATTACTTGTTCATTATCAGAGAAGAATAAACAGTCATTATTGGTAAAAACATGGTCATGTGGTATTCATTGAAGTGACATTAAAATGTCAAGAGGGCATTATCATTATTGCATTCACGATGATGCCCCCTTTTCAATGAAATATACTAGAGGGCATGTCAATAAATCGACTGCCCTTGGGAAGATTGATAATGTCCTTGTCTGCGGCCATGCAAGGGTATTATCAAGCTTTTAGGCAATATTACTGTCCCGTAGTCAGTAAATTTTGTCATGATAATGCACTCTACAAAAACAACTTGCATAATTAATGCGATATACGAGACAAGGCAAACACAACTCTATGGAACCAAAACCAGTGTCTTGGGCCCTTTTATTAAAAACGGGTTTCATTCTATCATTTCACACATTTTTAGCCAACACTTGACATATAATTAACAAAATTTGCAATAAAAAAGAGGGGAGTTCAATATCCAGAACTACCCTGTGGACACGCTAAATGAATATTTGATTCGTGTGTATTTCATTCGATTCGCTACATTGTGTATGTAGGTCGTCTTTGTTACCTGTGTTCACGTTTAAGAAGGTAGACCTAGGGTAAGGGACATAACTCTTGAAGTCAGTGATATGTTTGTATCATATTCGATTTTACCAAAGCCTTTCAAGCTTTCCTTTGAAACAGAATGAAATCAGTCAAAGTCACTTTGATGCTTACATGAGATTTGGTGTAAAATGGTGTATACAAACGTTCTAATTATTTGTAAGAGTTGTGTCCCTTACCGCAGGTCTACCTCCATAAGCCATGTTCTAGATATTGACGTATTTGAAGTATCCTACTGCTAACTCTTCGGTCTTGTCTGCCGATATTTATTTTTTAATTCTAATGTATTTGTTTGCTTTCTATACTAGCCTTCTTTTCTTGTATTTCTCCGTCAAATATTTACCTATTGTTGTCTCACATTCTACGACCAACAGTCGGTATTATTTGTCGGTGTTAACACTGTTAACATGTTTATTATCATTTTGATATTTTCATATGCCTCCCATCCAACCCCAGACATGAAAAGAAAACTATAAATTTTGCTTGAGTTAATGTTCTTTATCCCAGTAAAGTTCGTTTATCTCCTGCTCTCTCACGAAAAACTTTGCATAGTATAAACAGCATTAAAGAGCAAGCGGACATGTCTGAGAACACACATAATAACTCAAACATGGAAAACAAAATGATTTAATGATATTTTTGTGATTAAAAAAACAATCCTGGTCCCAAGGGTCTGTGAGTATAACACGCTCCTATACATCAGGTGATATATTTATTGAAAGACACCTTGCAAGGTTCTTACACAGTCAGTGTTCTATTGCTGTCGAAAGCATGTTGCAGAATATGCAAAATACAATAAATGCATGTATTTATCAAAATTGATTTTCAGTCTATAAATGTATTAAACATTTATTCTATTTAAAAATTGTAAAAATACTAAGACGCACGTAGTTTGAGAATAAATGCAATTTTCCAATCTCTAATGACTTAATTTTTATAATTCCCCGTAGCTCAGTTTTTATAGCAGACCACGTATTAGTATACCATTCTCTGTGTCATTTTGTTTGAAGACAAGTAATATAAATAATGCATCTTTGAAATGACCCACTATTATTCATAACCTGGAATCTTCATATTTAGTTCAGTATTATTGTGTTCTCTTGTGAAGTCATAGATACTGTAGGGCACATATAACACTTTAGAAACTAAGTATCGTATAGGTAAACAAATCATTCATTTCATATCTTTTATTTGGAAGCTAATAAGCTGTAGTCTATTTAAAAAAAAATGGAAGAGTGCATAATCCGGTAGATATGACATTTTCCCCCAAAATGGCGTTAACAACTAAAGTAAATAAAATATTTTAGTGATTTGTTCAATAATGAGATCTCTGTAACCTTAAAACTAACATTCTAACGTATGAGGTTGGCCTGTACAAGAAAGTATGATATATATTTGTATCCTTATTCCAATGCCCCAAAATTATTGTATATACTGAATATTACATGTCAAAATCTGTATCACATGCTGTATCAACCCGAAAATGCTGTATCAACCCAAATGCCACTGGCCCGCGGGTGATATAGGTCGAGGGTTGATGCAGCATGTGATACAAATTTTAATATGTCATGTTCATTCATCATACATTTTAACCATACTTCAAGTATGGTGTGTGAAGGATGTGATATAGGGTATGCGATATAGGTCAAGGGGTGTGATATAAGGTATGCGATATAGGGTAGACGATATAGAGTATAAACAAACACTTACAATGCACAAACAAAATAATTATATTTTTATCTAAATATATAATATAGACTTTTATCACACAGTGTTCAATTTTATAGGAACAGGATGAATGAGTAGTCAAGGGAAGATTTTAGCGGAAATCAAAAGAACGCAGTCCAGGGAAAACAGACAAATACAATTAAGAACGTACCAAAAGACAAATAAAACTCGAACTCCACTACAAACTGGGAGTATGGACCTGGTGCACCGGTAGGGTATGCGTCCTCTGCTTTCTAAGAAACATTTACCGAGTTGCTCACGAGAAGTCAAGTTCGGAATGGACAAAAAAGGAGAAGAAAACTATATAATTAGAATTTTATAGGAAATTCTGTCAATGTAAACTCTAAAGTGTAACATCACCAAGCAGAAATTTTTAATACAAATCATTGTATGAAGAAGAAAAAATACTGCTTATGAATTTTATGAACATGTCAACTCATATTACTGAGCAGTTTCTGCCTGAGACTCCTGAATACCAATTATTTTTAAAATATACCGATTTCATCAGCGAAAATCTTTAACGTTTCTTAACTTGCAATTTATCAATTTCAAATTATTTTCAGAATAATAAATATGAATCTGAGTGCGTATCATACTTCGAAAATTTAAAGTTACATTTTAACATTTTCTATTTAAAAAAAATAGACATGTGTCAAAGTTTTTCGCACTTGTATTTGCTTTTCATGTCATTTAAAAATTAAAGATTTCTAGGCTAATCATTGTGGGATGAAAAAAAAATTAAAAACTGCACATATGCATATATGTTTAAGTTTGTAGAATTTATCGGTGTTTCATGTTTTTTTCTAAATTTTTGTGTATGAGTAGTTGTTATTGAATAATTAAAATTGTAGTTTGAATTGCCAGTCACTTAACAAACAAAAAATAAATATCGTTATAACAAAAAAAATTGATTAACTAACAATTAGGCTTCTGGAACAGGGTTATGTTGCTACAAGATTGAAGTCATCACTACAGAAGTTTTATGGTCGTCATCATGAACTCGTGGATCGTTATGGTGTATCCATCAGCATCATGAAAACTGATTTATTCAACGGGTCATAGTTTTCCTTTCCTCGCTTGTCTACCCCGGACTTGACTTTTTATGAGCAACTCGGCGGGTGTTTCTAGAAAAGCAGAGGACGCTTACCCTACGGGTGCACCTGGTCCATGCTCCCATTTTTTAGTGGAGTCCGAGTTGCTCATTTACTATTGTTACTTTGTATGTATGATTTTAGTTACTTTATGTTCTTTGTTGTGTATGTCTGTTTTCCATATCTGGTCTTTGTCCCTGGATTACATTCTTTTGATTACCGCTATAACCTTGGTTCCCTTGATTACTCTTTCGATCTTGTGTCCCACAATATCGCTGCGCGTGTAAATGTTAGATAAATATATCTCACAATTGGAGATAACTTCTGAAAAATGGAATCTTTTTGAATATAATTCATTACAAAAATAGAATTAATGTGTGTAGATTTACGAGGACTGCGTCAAGAGAAGTATCTCGGTCTTCTAACACTTTTAGCAGAGCCGGCTCTTTTGACAGTTTCAACGAAGCCAGCTTCCTTAGAACTTTTCTCATAGAGCAGGCTTTCCTTAGATTTCTTCCAGAACCGGCTCTTCTGTCAGTTCTAGCAGAGTTGGCTTTCGTAGAACATCTCTCGTAAGCTGGCTCTACCAGCACAGAATAAAAACTGGCTCTGCTAGAACTGTTCTATGACACTTTAGGAACAGTGTGAAGCTAGCCGTCAATACCAGCCCGCATGAAAGCTAGCCGTCAATACCAGCCTGCATGGAAGTTAGCCGTCAATACCAGCCCGCATGGAAGCTACCCGTCAATACCAGCCCGCATGAAAGCAAGCCGTCAATACCAGCCCGCATGGAAGCAAGCCGTCAATACCAGCCCGCATGGAAGCTAGCCGTCAATACCAGCCTGCATGGAAGCTAGCCGTCAATACCAGCCCGCATGGAAGCTAGCCGTCAATACCAGCCCGCATGGAACCTAGCCGTCAATAATATTCATTAATATTCATAAGATATGGGTGTTCGAACAAAATTTTTAAAAATTTGAAATAAGCGAATCGATTTAGCTATTCTTAATATTTTGCGTGTAGAAAATAAGAATAATGATAAAACATACGTGTAAATCTGTATACTATGGCGTACATATAAATTTGCAATGATGTTATGAAATATATAAAAAATACGTTAAGTGTAATAAACTAAGGTATCGAATACGCAATAGGGGTGGATCTAGGATTTCAGGTTAGGAGCGGAATAAGAACGCTAAGTAAGAAAATTATGTAGGTTTGAGTTTTTAAAAAGTCAAGACTTCAGACAAAAAAAAAATTTTAAGGGGGGGATTGTGGCCCCAATGAATCAGCGCCCGCTCAGTTACTTTTTTCATCATGTACACGTTCATATTACTCTTACAATTATCTTCTAATCCTAAGACTTAGTTAAGTACAATAAATAATATTCAATATCACATCCGTTTTGAATAATAATAAAAAATACTTTGACCCTGGGAACTATGATAATTTCGCTTATTGTATCCCTTGAAGGTCATTTTGCTAATAGAAAAAAAACTTTGTCTGATAATAAACTTAAAAATTTCTTATAAAATTTTAAAAGAGAAATAATGACTTTTCAATAATAAAGTATACTACATGAAATTTGCCGAAATTTTGAATTACTTGGAAGATTCATAAAGTTTTATGCACTTTCAAAATGATTGTATTAAGAAACTATTTATTTCTACCACAAAATTTGTTGTTACGGAGCTGTAAATCCTCAATTATAAACATTTCAATTTAATGCATGAAGTTCTGTGGAAGTAACTCCTGGCTGATTTCAAATTTAACTCGTATTAATGATGTAGGCATATATTTTCATGGTTTACAAATCTATTTCTTTGAACTTTTCCCAATGGTTTGAAACAGGTGAAAGGGTGAATAGTATCAACGTTGTGAAATGTTTTAGGTGTTATTTGAATAGAAATAAAAAGCTAATGAATAAAATTTATGAAACAAAAAGTTACATGTACATGTACTTGTTACATATAAGTCAGATCTTTCATTTCAATAATATAAGGCATATAAAATTGCATGGTAACTATTTGAATACGTTGGAATATATAGAAACGTAAACTGTTCAAGATACTTACCAGTGCTGATAGCATTTCAAACTTTCCGTTGTACATGTATTTATAGCGCGGAAGAGATTTTGACAAAAGATACAAATTTGTTACCAAAATAACTCCTTGTAGTATCCAGTTGAAATCTCGAGTATGACGAATTAAATATGATGTGTAGCTTTTTTTTCAATTCCTTTTTCTAAAACAAACCTGTATATATTTTCTCACAGTCAAAATAACGAATTGGTTCATTCTGATATTTACTTTTATTCAAATTCGATTTACACAGAGGGCTTCATCATTAGGATTTGACCCCTGGGTCGCTACTACTAGGGCTAAGCCTCCACATACTGGTGACCTATAATACAACCAAAGATACATGTACCTCGCCCCGTCTTGTAAAAAGGAGTAAGATCTAGTAGCGCATCTGCAAAAAAAAACGACGAAAAAAAAATAATGAAACAAATTCAAAGTCAACCTGGGGGACCAAGGTCTATTAGTCCGTTAGTCCATCTTGGGACTGAGATTTTAAGCATACTTAGGGACTACCAATTCCCAAAATATTTTGAATTTCCATATCTTCCTTTGTCCTTTAGACAATTTTAATGAAAAGCTTCGCCGAGCGCAGCATGATACGACCGCAGTTCTCGAACCCTGAACAGTTGGGTCAAGTGTGGACACTATATTAGTTTTTGACACACTTAAGCGTAAGGACTTATAATTTATATGGACACAACACATGGTTTTGACACTATATTGTAAAAAGATTTCAAAGTTTCAAATCAGACCAAATAAAAAAAGTCGATTTTTGGAGTGTGGCTCCCTTGGCACATTAAAACTAGAAAAAACATAAGAGATATCTGAAATTTATATGCTAAATGCAGGCAAAGATTTTTATGAGGAATCCAATAAGATTGTATTTTCGAAATCGGACCAAAAATAAAAAAGTAGTTTTTTTCGTTGTGGCCCCTTTTGCCCCTTATAACTCGAAAACCGTATGAGATAGTTAAAATCTTATTGAAAATTTTAGGCAGGCATTTTCATGAGGGGTCCAATTTTTTTTTTAAATCGGACGAACAATTTTTGAAAAGTGGATTGTTTCGGTTGTGGACCCTTTGGTTCCTTATAACTCGAAAATCGTAAGAGATATCTGAAGTCTGATTGTAAATGCAAGCAGGGGTTTGTATAAGGAATCCATTTAATTTTTTTAAATCGGACAAAAAATGAAAAATACGATTTTTTTTCCTATCACTTGAAAACCTTTAGAGATATCTGAAATCTGATTGATAAAGAATTGTTATAACGAATCCAATAAAAAAAGGATTGTAAAATCGGAACTAGAAAAAAATGAATATTTTGGGCGTTGCCATACTCTGACCCCCTATGACTTGAAAATGGTCCAAAACATATGGAATCAGCTTAAACATTTGTTTACAATAATTCAATAAGGAAAACAAAAAAAATAATAATTAAAATCGGAATAAAACAAATATTCTACGTGGGTTTTAATAAAAAAAACTATTTTTACCCTTTTTGGTCCCTTTTTCTAAAACGGTAGGGGCCACACAATCCACATTTAATAGAAACCTTCCATTTGTAGTTAGTAAAATTATATCATAATTTCAGAACAATTGCTCAGTTACAACTAAAAGCATCGCATGGTAACGAAGTCTCCCAAGACGACGAGGACGACTACGATGACGACGATAACAACTGCACCATAACAGTATACGACCGCAAATTGTTTGCGGTCGTATAGAAAGGGTTCCTTACCACTTATACACTGTTCCAATTTCGAAGTCGGTGTTTTCGACCAAGGTCAATTTGTCCATCTTGGGACTGGGATGAGAGATTATGCCTACCTGTGGATTATCCATTCCCAAAGTATTGGGAATTTCTTTATCTTCCTCTGTCGTTGAGTAAATTTTAAAAAAGGGCCCCTAACCACTTATGTACCAACTTTGGTGTCGGTTGGTGAGACCAAGATCCACTAGTCCATCTTGGGACTGGAATAAGATTTGAGGCCTACTGAAGGACTATCGATTCCCAAAATATTGGGAATTTCCATAGGCCTAAAATCTCATTCCAGTCGGACACCCCCTTTTTCAAAATTTCTGGACCCGATTCCACCCTTTATAGTACTATTGCAGACAAAAAATATAACAATAATTAGAAAAATCTACTTATTTTTATTCCTATTTAACGTTTTCATTTAAATAATAAATTAATTCAAATTTTGAACGCACCGCTCATGAATATTATTGACGGCTAGCATCCATGCGGGCTGGTATTGACGGCTAGATTCACTTTAATCACTTTTAGAACTGTCTTCTGACAGTTAGACTGAGAGGTTAGAACTGATCTCGTCTGTGGCATGATGTAAAAAAGGGAGACCAACAAATTAAACGTTTTTATTTCGTGTCAACTAAAGTCCAGTTCGTTACCTATGTAGGTCATGTCATTTACTCTATTATCTCTAAAAAGACTTGAACTCGGTCCTTTATATAGTTCAAAAAGAACTTATAAAGGTCGCGATATGGCCGTTGATTTAAATAATACGCCAGGCTAAGTTTGACAACTTCGAATAATTATTTAAACTCACATCACGTATGGAAATGAACAATATTGAATGAGCTTAAATTTGACCTCAAAACCATAACAAAATGATCGAAATAATTGGATATTTGGATTTAACTTTAGTCATCATATCTGTTATCACAATTCTCTTATGGGTAAGATGGAGAAGACCGGCAAAGTACCCACCGGGTCCCGTATCTTTACCATTGATTGGTAACATGCTTTCAATCTCCGGCGATAACCTGATGGATACATTCAGCAATCTTCGGAAACAATATGGCGACATCTATAGTTTAGCATTAGGGAACTACTGGGTGGTCTTCGTTTATGGCAGTGAAAACATAAGAGAACTTCTAGTGAAACAGGGAGATAAAACAAGTGATAGACCTGATTCTTTTCAGTTTCAAGTTGTCGAATATCCAGGCAAGCAAGCATAGTTTTTATTTTACAATATTTTATACTATTTCAGTTTAAATCTTCGTGTGATTCAATTTGTTTTTTAGGGGGAGGAAAAAGGTTTTTGATTTTTGAAAATGCATCATGTATGGAAATATTTTAGAAATCATGTCTCAATTTACTTCTTAAAATAGAAAGGGGTTAATGACACCTAGTTTATAAACACAGTCATGATTAAACAAGATAACAAAATTTAGATATTTGCATCAGCTTTATTAAATGTTAAGCGTTATGCTTCAATGCTGAAAAGATCAAGTAAAATAAAACAGACAATATTGGTCTACCTTCTTCATTTTGAACACTTTTTAAACATGTTTAACCCTGCCTCATTCTTGATGTGTTTGTCCCAAGTCAGGAAACTGTAGTTCAGTGATCGTCTTTGCTTTTTAATGTTCATTGTTATTGGTTGTATATGGCTTTTTCTATAGTTTAGGTCGATTTTCGTCTTTTATGAATAGTTTCATTTATTTCGGGACCTTTTACAGTTTGCTTTATGGCAAGGGTTTTGCCCATCATTGAAGACCGTGTGATGATCTGTAGAAGTTTAATGATTCTTTGCTTGACTTTTGAGGGTGACTGTCTCATACGTCTCATATATTTCTTTTTATATTTATTTAAGGAGGAAGACCTAGGATAAAGGTCATGAAATCAGTGATATGTTTGTATCATATTCAATTTCAACAAAGCCTATCAAGCTTTCATTTGAAACAGAATGACATTAGTACAAGTTCCTTTGATGCTACATGAGATTAATGTAAAATGCTGAATAAGAACGTTCCAATGATTTTTAAGAGTTATGTCCCTTACCCTAGGTCTACTTCCTTTAGGTACACTTATTTAACATTTTTTTCTTGTATAGTTCAGTACCATTTATTTGATAGTGTTATATAGATCGATGATCATTTTTGTCAGTGTACAAAATTATCCAAACTACATTTCAATAAATGATAAAAACAAAAATGTCAACAAAGCCGTACAAAATAAATGAATACTCATTCGACATTTAAATGACCTTAATTTAGAAAGGTAAATATGTGACCACGGCGTTTTTATTCCGTTTTCATTTATTCAATATAAAGTTTTTTGCCTTTTGTAGGAGTCATCACATCCAGTGGCAGCTTTTGGAAGCACAACAGAACTTTTGCATTATCCAAACTGAGAGATTTTGGTTGGGAAAACGTAGCTTTGAATCAAGCATTCAAGAAGAAATGGCGGTCTTCCTGCAGACGATAGATCGCTATGACGGTACAGCTTTTGACATGGGCCAAGATATAAATATTAGCATGTCAAACATTGTGATGTCAATTTCTCTTGGAAGACGTTTTGACTATGATGATCCCCAATTTCTAACATTTTGTCAAAATTTAGAAAAAAATCTTAAAGACCCAGTTTTAACCGGGCCAGTCAATTTCATTCCTATTTTAGCAAAATTTCCCGGGGATGTTTTTGGCGCAAAAAGAATAAAACAAACTATGAAAGAAACTTTTGAATTCTTTAAGAAAGAAATACATGAGCACCAAATAACACTCGACGAAAATAATATCAGAGACTTTATCGATGCCTACCTGATTGAAATGAGAAGGGACAAGAACGAGGATCAAAAGTTGTCGGGTATTATGATTTTATGGAATTTAACTTTTAAGCGCGAATTATATGTCAATTCACTGTTATTGTCTAAATCAGTTCTGTGTTTCTATATAATGTACCGTGTAAAAACTTTTTGCCATTTTTGAACTACCTAGGCTTGTTCTTTATTCTTAATAACATTTTGCATACATTAGAATTAAGTTCAAATTTTATCTGCTACATTTTTCGTATTTGTTTCCCCTTTTTGCTCCTTGATATTTTAATGAATGGAAAAAAAAACTGAATACTTTGTAAACGATCTTGTCAGTATTTCTGAAACACGTGTCTGGACTTCATATTCGGGTACTTTAAATCCCAAACTGTTATTGTTTATCATAAACCTCAAATGTGTTTGTATTTTTGTTAAAGGAATACATAGTAATGATAGTAAGTCCGACTACATATCATGTAGTTTATTGTAATTATTTTATTATACGACAGCAAAGATTTTGTTTTTGTTTTAATAGGAACATTTTTATTGGGAGTAATTGCTGATTTGTTCGCAGCAGGAACTGAAACGACGGCAACAACAATTAAATGGGCGCTTTTATACCTCATGCATAATGAAGACATTCAGCAGAAAATGTGGGAAGAAATTGATGACGTAGTCGGTAGTGGGCGTTATCCAAGCGCGACTGATAAACCAAAACTTCCATATTGTGAGGCAGTGATGTTTGAGTCGCTCCGGTTAGGCAACGTCGTTCCATTTTCCGTACCGCATAAAGCTACAGATGACATTTCATACAAAGGGATGGTAATACCAAAGGGCTCTATTGTAATGCCATGCCTTTATTCTGTTGCTCATGATGAAAATCTTTTCCCCGATAGCCATACATTCAGACCAGAAAGATTTCTTGATGTCAACAATAAAGTATGTGGACAGGAGAAGATTTTGACTTTTTCTATTGGTACGTTACTTTAATTCGAATGAAAAAATGGTAAGATGGGGACGTTCATTTGAAATCTGTTTACAGATTGGTGTTAAAAACAGGATGTTCAGTGTTTTAAGTGTAAGTGTTTGTAAGAATCAAGGAAAATGGGAAAAATCAGAAACATGCATGTCAAAACCCCACCGATATGACAATGTAATATTACTCAAAAATACTTTCTCTATTTAAATGACCATTATTTGATCTCTGCATCACTGGCTTTGTGCAGAAATTTTTCAATAGAATCTTAGAAAAATTAGTTTTTGACAGAGTTATCTGCCCTTGAAATGTTCATTTTCAGTGCATTTCAATGAAATTATAACTCAATGGTCCAGCATGATATGGACAATCTTGTCCGTTTTCCTCGATTCTGATGGTGCAAATAGTCAAATTAAATTTTCAAAATGGTGGGTTTTTCATACCATGTTTCTCCGACTGCCTGATTCTTACAGGAACTGACACTTAAGTAATTTTTGTAAAAATATATACATGTTTTTCTTTTATTTAAAACAAGTATTGGTACGATTACAACTTTGTAAATAAGCTTTAATTTTGAACATCTTATTATGCCGACTTGCAGTGTTAATTGAGATACATTGTCTTATCCAATTTCACTGATGTTTTAAGCAGAAGACGCTTACCCTACCGGTGCACCTGGTCCATGCTCCCAGTTTTTAGTGGAGTCCGAGTTGCTCATTTGCTTTTGTTACTTTGTATGTATGATTTTAGTTACTTTATGTTCTTTGTTGTGTATGTCTGTTTTCCATGTCTGGTCTCTGTCCCTGGATTACATTCTTTTGATTACCGCTATAACCTTGCTTCCTTTGATTACTCTTTCACTCTGAAGCAAGATACAAATGTAGCTGTCTCTGTCAAAAAGTAATCAAGTGAACCAAGATTCTATCGAAAATCAAAAGAATGTAATCGAGGGACAAAAACCGGACATGGATAACAGACACACACAACAAAGAACATACAATAACCAATATAATACATACAGAGTAACAAAAGTAAATGAGCAACTCGGGCTCCACTAAAAATTGGAAGCATGGTTCCTGTGCCTCGATAGGATAAGCGTCATCTGCTTTTCTGAAACATCCGCCGAGTTGTCCATAAAAAGTCAAGTCCAGGGTAGATGAAAGAGAAAAAGAAAACTATGACACGTTGAGCAAGTTAAATTATTTTTCATGGTACAAACGGATACACCGTAACAATCCACAAGTTTGTGATGACGACCATAAACCTTCTGTAGTGATGACCAATCTTGTTGCAAAAATAAGTCCGGATGTCTCATAGTAAGAAGTCTAGAGCGATAAAAAAATTGCGTAGTTACATCAAGTTCTGGCATAATGTATTACTTATGATTCCATACGCAGGTGCCGAAAGGATGTTGCCACCGACGGAAGAAAAGTTGACAATACGGAATGAAAAGTCATCACGTTTGTCGTATAGTTTGGTCATTAGATGTCTTTTACCATCAGTCTCTAGGTTTAAGTTAAGATATAAACGGTTATCTATTTGG
The DNA here is from genome assembly GCA_037379345.1 of Perna viridis. Classification (NCBI taxonomy): domain Eukaryota; kingdom Metazoa; phylum Mollusca; class Bivalvia; order Mytilida; family Mytilidae; genus Perna; species Perna viridis. The sequence goes on along the minus strand of CM074517.1, from coordinate 32,268,842 downwards.
CGGAAACAGAGATTAAAGGATCTAGCTAAGCCGTGTTCGTTCGTTTGGATCAGATCAACTATAAACTCAACCTCATAAGAGTAAAGAAAAAGGTCAGAAAGTAGGGGAGCACAATTTGCTCCCATTGGAATGCCGACCCTCTGTTGAAAAACGTGTCCACCACACTGGACAAATATGTTGTAGATGAAAAAAACCCAGCATTTTGAAAACATCTTCTTCGGTATATTTGGAAGATGATTTGAAGTTAATTTCTTTTTTTAAAGGTATGAGGAATCTCTACCAAGAACTATCTATTTGTAGTTAGGTGTACCATCTTTTGTTGAAGTAACAAAGATGTATAATGTTTTTGAGTCGGGATTTTATTTCAATATGGGGAACAGAAACAAGGATGATATGTAGCTCACATGTAGCTGACTTAGGTAAACCATATCTGCGGAAGTTAGGTATCAATTTGTATATAAATTAAAACATTTTGTTTCCTTTTATTGGCTTCAGGTAGAAGAGTTTGCCTCGGGGAATCCTTTGCCCGCCTCGAGTTATTTCTATATCTAACAGCCCTTGTCCAGAGATTCAAGTTTCTGCCACCCGAAGGAGAAGATCCAACACCTTTGAAAGGAATATTAGGTACCACCTACTCACCCGTGACTTACAGGATCAGGGCTGTTAAAAGATAAATCATCGATTGTAAACTATCAGTTCTAGAATTTTTCAAAATATTTATATAAATATTTTATGGATATTATTGGAAAAATGACTAATACAACTCCATGCCACCAGAAATCAATGTTGTCGGCCATTTTCATAAATAAAATTATTTTTGTCACCTCCCCTCCTTGAATAACTTCTGCTTTGTTTGATTTTTATAAAATGATTGATTGTTGGGGTTTAACGTCCGAGCAGCAATATTTCAGCTATATTCAGACCAGACGATGAACATGAAACGGATGATAAAATGAACATGAAATGATGATGAAATGAAAAACGGGATGGGACACAAAGACAGTAAGGTCGACAAGTTTTGATTGCCACTAGAAAAAGGGAGGGACGGGTAAGGTCGGGCAATTTAGCCTCCTGTGGCAGAGCGCAAAGGTTTCTACACCTATCGAATACCACAGCAGGGTTCTTTAACGTGCGAGGAACGTGGCATCTTTCCCAACACGGTGCACCACTATGGTTTGCGGTCAGGTTTTCCGTATTATAGCCTGACAACCCCAGCATGTAACATGCCAGGGGTACCCCATTCCACCACCTGGGGCACACATCCCAGTTGCTCTGTGGGCAGAGCGCCTAGCCCCGGCTAGGTTTCTGAGCACTATTTAGTCGCCTTTTACGACAAGCTTAGCGCTGCTGCAGGCCTATTCTTTTGACACCCGGACCTGCACGGGGCATTTTTATAAAAAGACACAACACAATATGTATGAATTGAAAAAGGTTATTATTATAAAATGACGAAAACTAAGTATCAGAAGGACATCAGCAAAACACAATAAATATATACAGCAATTTACACTCAGTCTAGAATAAGCTGAATTGTAAAATACTAAAAGTGCATGACTAGCCCATAAATGATATCTGAACTGAAAATCAATGGTGAGGGCCTCAAAACCCCCCAAATTCATCTATCATAAAGAGTCAAAACCGTGCTACTAAACCATATAACAGTTGACAATTTGAATGACTGTGCATGTGTTTTTAAAACACAAATGATGACATATATGCTGTTTGAACACATCCATGACAAGACAAGTTTAATGAGATGAATTACAGCAGTAATTATCATGGTATTTTTAAGCATGAACGTTGCGTACATGGACGGTATATTAATGTCATAAAGAGCTGCATAATTGTTTTCAACAACATATTTCTAGGACGTCGTTTATCGGAACATTACTTATAACAAATGTTGACGTAACATAATAACAAATGTCGCTACTTCAATTCAAAACTTATCATCGTCCTTCATATATAAAGTCTACAATCAATATTCATAGCTTATTAATTAATTCTAGATGTTAAATTCCATTTATGAATGACACTGAATTCTTTCGCGAATAGTGAATAGTGAAATTATTATAGTCGCACTAAATTGCAAAACTTTCTACTACCTCCCTAAATCTGTCTTTTTCAGTTGCCCAATTAGTTTGTATGTCTTCGACATTGGTTCATAATTTTATGAATTATCATGGATCTAAAAGTGGGATAAATATTTAGTGCTATAAGCAACTATGATTAGTTGAACTAATGTCGTACTTTGAATAGACTGCATAATCTCCCTTGAAATGAAAACATTTAATATTTTTAAGGTTCATATTCTGTTTTGAAATACAATAATATAATGCCTGTTAAAATAGGCACAATCGATGACTAAACATAATAGCTGATTTGAACAGTGTACATGGAGCACAATCCATGACTAACCATAATAGCTTGAACAGTGTACATGGAGCACAATCGATGACTAAACATAATAGCTGATTTGAATAGTGTACATTGGGAAACATTATCGGATGAAACTAAAATGTTTGTTTAATTCGTCATCAGCTGAAAAAAAAATAACAGCAAATGTGAGGACATTTTTTTTGGTTTTTATTCTACCAAAAAATCAAAGTATTAATTTCCTCGTATATAGGACATGCATGCTTAAAAATGTTCCTTATACGCAGGTTTGTCTGTAGTCAGAGGGAACTATGTAATAGAAGAGTAATAAAGGGAACAAAGTGTCTAAAGGAAATAGCAATAATGTAATCCAAGGGGAAAAGAAGACATGAAAAACAGACACACACAACAAGGAACATAAAATAACCAAAATAATACATATATAGTAATATAAGAAAAAGAGAGCATCTCCGACTCCTTTAAAAACTTGTAGCTTGGACAATGTGCTCCTCCTTTGCTTGTCTAGAAAAAAATACCTGCCGAGTTGCTCATAAAAAGTCAAGGTCGGCTTAGACGGAAGAGAATAATTGACACGTTGAACAAATATGTTTTCATGGCTGAGATGGATATAGAAGTTACAATCCACGAATTCATGATGTAGTGATGACTTCAATCTTGTAGCATTATAACCATGCTCCAGAAGCCTTATTGTAAGAAGCATGGCACAAAAACTCTGTGTAGTTAAGGCAAGCTCTGGATTAACGTATGAATTCTGAAATGAAAACTCCCTACGTAGGTGCTGAAGGGATGTTACCACAGATGAAAGGAAAGTTGACAATTCTAAATGAAAAGTCATCACGTTTGTCGTAAAGTTTGGTCAATAGTTTTCCTTTACCATCGATTTCTAAGTGACGGTAACAAAAGTCAGCACGTTTATCGTATAGTGTGGTCATTAGTTTTTCCTTTCCATCGATCTCTTATTGTAGGACAAGATATGAAGTTCTTTGTGGTAGATGCGATGTATAAAATCCGCGAATAGCGGAAACTGGGATCAAAATATCTGTTCAAACGATGTACCTTCCTTTTGATTATATCAGGTATAAAGTCAGCCTCATAAGAGTGAAGTAAAAGGTCAGCAAGTAGAGGAGCACAATTTGTTCCCATTGGAATGTCGACCGTTTGTTAAAAAACACGTCTCCTACACTGGACAAATACGCTGTCGTTGCTAATATTTAGTACTTTGAAAACATTTTCGGTATATTTGGAAGATGATTTGTAAGCGTTTTTTTTAAGTATAAAGAATCTCTTCCAAATTAATATATATCTCTTCTTAAGTTGTACAGTCTTTTTCGGGCGTATGTTGTCTATGAGTCGGTATTTTAATTGAGTATGGGGAATAGAGGTATAAAGAGCTGACAATCCTAGGTTATAATGTTGGTGTATTCTGATAATAATCTTGAATTGAGGGTTTCCAGGATTGAGCCCATATATGTCGAAATGTAATGATTTACCATAATGTACCTAGGCCTTCAATCAAACCAAAATTGTTCGATCAAATCATACAGAACACTCCAAGGTTTTAACCGATTACTGGTCATTTTGTCCCTGGATATGAGCTGAAGCCCTAAATTGTTGGTACAGTTGGCTGCATTATTACTGATCCTACTGATAAAAGAGCACATTTAGATTTAATGTTGAAACAGATGTTATTCTGTTTGAGATCACAGTTTTGAACGATCTACAGCATTCCGAGATTTGCAATATAAATGTTTTTTGTATTTCTTCTAACGATTAGAAAATATATATTAGTAAGTGTACTCAAATTTCTGCAGTGGACTTGACACTTAAATTGACTGTGGAAGTTAAATAGCGCAGCCTCCGAAGAAGATAATAGAACTCACCAATTAAGTCATGCAAGAATTACTGTTTTGTTTCCATTTAGTTGGTTTTTTTCTTGCATTTATTTTCTAATACAAAATTGGATGGATGTTTAGTTAATATGACCAATAGACCTACCACAAAATGCATAATAAGCATTCTTCATAACACTTAATATAATGAAAAAAACTTGTTCGCATAAAGCACAAAAGTGTTGAAATTATCACAAACCCATCTTGTAACTTTCTGAACAATGTTGCGTTAGTATATGTCAATGAATAACGAATTTATGAATCTTTTTTAATTTTTTATCATGTAATCAAAATATGCATAGAGTTAGTTGGACGTGTTATAGGACGTTTCGCATATTATCGTTGGTTGCGATATCAGCGATACCGCTATAACCTTGGTTCCCATGATTATTCCTTCATCTCTAAAAGTATATACAACTTTGTATTTAGGTGGGTTTTTTTTTTTGTTTTTTTTTTGTTTTTTTTTGGTATTCACGATATTCGTTTTTTTTCTTTTATCATTTAAAAACGAGTGAAAATAATTCGGTTTTATAATTCTAACACAACATATTTTTTTTTATTTATTTATCAACTTAGATAGTTTTTTGTCATCTATATTACCATTTTTTTAATTTTCAATTTATTCTTATCACAAACAAGTGACTCGTTTTCTTTCTTATTATTTGTTATATGTATATTTCACACACATATCCATAAGGTTTTGATCCTGAAACATCATGATATCGATATCCTTCATCTTGCCATAAGACAAGGAATCGTTCATTATTATTTGGTTGATGATTGCCCCAATTGTAATATGTAATGGGCGTCTTGTCGTCAAAATACCATTCCCCATCCATATCCTTTTCAGCTTGTATATACGCATTTCTAATACTGGCATCGGCTGAAAAAAATGTGCAGTAATCGATGAAACGTGTCGAACTCGAAAATGTGATGTTCTTCTTAAAATAAAATGATATGTCTGCATATAGCTGTTAAGATAAACCAAACATATCATAAATTCAATTGCAAGGAATGGAATGAATGATGTTTTCCCATCAAATGAAATGACGAAAAAGAATTTAACAAGGAAACTAGCCGGATTCAGTAAACACCTGTTGTTAGTGTATCAATCAGAAAAGGTACTATATATGAAGCCAACCACTTAATATGGGGAACTTTTATAGGCATGGTACTCTCATCAACGATTTGATAAACAAAAAATGTCATTCATGGAACTTCATTAAGGAAAATATACAAAATTTCATTTAAAATGTATGATAAGCGATATGTCATAAGATGTGCTGCACAGAACCACTAAAATTGTGATTGCACACATACTTTAAAACATGGTTGCAAATATGGCATAATAAATATCCATTTACAATTTCATTTTCAAGCCGTATATGACTTGGCCTCTCATCAGTAAGACCAGCCTCAATATTGTTATTCATAATTCAGTTTTTAGTGGAGTCCGAGTTGCTCATTTACTTTTGAAATTTTGTATGTATTATTTTAGTTACTTTAAGTTCATTGTTGTGTTTGTCTGTTTTCCATGTCTGGTCTTTGCCCCTGGATTACATTCCTTTGATTTCCGCTAGAATCTTTGTTCCCTTGATTAGTCTTTCATACTAAACAGTAGAAGGTTTAGAACATGCCAAGGGACAAAATCATTAACAGCCATACCGATTCTACACCAGTGACTAATACATTCTCCATCCCTGTTTGGTTTGATTAGATTATTTTATTTATAGATTTTTGTACATGTTTTTTGTGTGATGTCTTATTTTCCTTATTTTTTTGCTTTTATATGTTATTTTAATTTATTCTGTTCGCTATGTTATGTACGTTAAATCACCTCTGTCTCCTGTTTTCACTTTGATTCTGATGTGTTTTAGTTCTATTTTTGACGCTTTGGCAATTATGTTGCCGATATATTGGAATAATTACATTTGTATTTATTCAACGTACCAAGCACGGTTTTAACAAACTGCCACATGTATTGGGTGTCGATTCTAGCCAAACTCGCTCCATCTCCCAAACAAGCAAGTTCTGCATCATTGTGAGTCCTATTGGGACTAAATACCTTAACACATCTCCCCATGATAGAATTGTAGATGTATCCATCGTATAATTTACAATATGCTTCATCTTAATAATTAAAAAAGTAAATTTAGAGCATCCAAAAAGGTATATGAATTACCGTTCTATCTAGAAATCGGTATGTGACACATGCATATAACAATCCATACCTTTGGTCATAAATTTGATGCACTATATTTTAATGATATTTATATGAATCAGAGCAGTACTTGAATAAATATATAGGAACAGAGATAAAACTAGCACCAAGAAAAGGACAAACACTGTGGATTAAGGAGGTAGTCCTAGAGTAAGTGACATAACTCTTGAAATCAGTGATATGTTTGTATCATATGCAATTTCACCAAAGCCTACTAAGCTTTCGTTTGAAACAAAATGAAATCAATCCGTGTTACTTACATGATATTGATTAAAATGCCGGATACAAACGTTCCAATGATTTGTAAGAGTTGTGTCTCTTACCGTATAGGTACCTTCTTAAAAGTCATTTTCTTATCTTGGAAATAGAGATTCTTTAATTAGAGCTACCAGTAACTCTATATATGTGGTTCAATTGAATAGATATTTCCTCACACAACATTATATTTGTTTGTAGTTGAGAATTAACAGAGGGTTAATCATTACATATTTGATTTTAGTCATCTTGATCTATTGAAAAGATCCCTTAAATAATTCCTGCAATGATTGTTTCCATAGAAATACTTCTTTTTATAGTAGACTCTAAGTTTACTTGAGTAGTAAATATATATTCAATCCAAATGTAATGTAAAGAGGCTGTAGAAATTCCTTTTGTTATTTATATCAGAATGTATATTACGATACGAATAAACATGTATCTACAGGTAAGATATTCAATTTCATTTTTAGCGTAACGATGTTTTCTTTTTTATCCTCATAAGTAGTACCCTTGTATTTATTTTTTTTTTGATGATTTTTTTTTTAATTTAGTAACTATGTGATTTTGCATATGTGAAAACATATGAATGATTCTTGAAGTTAATTACATTCGAAATATTCATATGAAAATCCTTTTCACGTAAAATTCAGATGATCATTTGAATTTTACGTGAAAAGGATTTTCATATGAATATTTCGAATGTAATTAACTTCAAGAATCAAAACTACAAAAAATGAATGTAAACAATTGGTCACAGTTTTTTAATGTTGCTGCATAACTTAACAACAAGGAGGCTCAGTTTCAACCTTAAATGATGTGCCAAAAAAAAAAAAAAAAAAAAAAAAAAAAAAAAAAAAAAAAAAAAAAAAAAAAAAAAACAGAAATAACCAAAAACAAAATCCACACTTTGATTTAAAAATTGGTTTAGTATTATTTTCAAATTCTTACCTACAATTCTTGGATAACAATGCCAACCATTTTCGTACTGGTTGCTGATCAGGACGGTCGTTTTTGATATACTGTACTGATTGCAAATGTTGTCAAGATAGTTATAAAATACCATCCTACATTCCTTCCTTTGAAAGCAGTTTGCTATACATTTCAAATTGCTCCGCATCGTTTTTGATTGCAATGGCGATGTTGTTGGAATTTTGTTGTTAAAAAATGAATCCTTTTTTACCCTTAACATAAGTATGTTTGTCCAGCCTGCGGATATAACCAAGAAAACGTTGCCTAACAGGACTTCCAAAATTAAAAACTGCAAAAGCGCCATTCGTGAGTAATTCACTTTAAGCGTCTAATGTCATTAAAAATCTGAACAATAAATAATCTTAAAATAAAGACTTACTGTCTTCCCCCTGTGTTAAAACAAATATATTCATAAAAGTTTTAATATCAGATTGTCATACTGTATTGGTTTACCTTAAGTGTATAACTTATTAAATTTCTCTCGCCAGTCCCTTTTCATCTTTGACAATGATTTCATATGATTAAGACATGAATCGAAGTCAACATAAAGAAGTTATCATTGGGAATTAGTTAGTGTCCAATAATGTGAAATATATTCAGAAATAGTTATACTAATTTTACTTTGCAGTTTAGAATCTAAAAATAAAATTATTTAATAGAATAAAACATGATGTTTTTTATGGACCTTTGACCATGTACGATACTGTAAAAGTACTGAAAAATGTACTTAGTTTGGTAATTGTATTGATAATTTGCTAAGGTTTGGTCTATACAAAGATAACTTCAGCATATCCATAAAATTGAGTTTTACAGAGCGTAAGGTACTAGCTTCTAAGACCGTTAAATTAACAAATTATATACATGTTGGATTATGTTCTCTTGATTACCGTTCGAAACCTTGTTCCATCGATGTACTTTCAACATACTCATCTTTACACCCTAACTCTTCATATTTATTTCCTAACTATTTTATTTTTATAAACTCGGGGTAACTAATTCCGAGTATTTGATGAACTATGCAATGCTAGAAAACGCAGCAAAATTGTATATAATATACGTTTTTCTTCTCTTCTACTTCAATTTTCTCATATATAGAGAAATGCTATTGAAAGAATTATTCTGATGTTTTGAAAAAACAGTTATTGAGAAGATGTGCAGTCAGTTACAAGCATGTTTCTTTATATCAGTAGCACATGTCAAACAGTATTTTGTCAATTAATCTCACTGCACGATCATCAATTAGTAACGTTCAATTCATTATGAAGTTTAATTTTGAATTTTAAGAACTCCACCAAAAAGTAAAACTTCAAATGACAGAACGGTCCATGACGTAACGCTTTCTAATATAGGCTAGTAAAGCTGACAAGTGTAATATCAAAGGGGGCACAATTCTGTCTGTAGCGTTACCTATCTAACGAATTAAATCTTTGGAATTCCGGTCACATCAACAAATCCCTCAAACTATTTTATATTCAATTTCGGTACATTGCAATACCGGTGCAACAACGCCTTTGACATCATTATGACATATATGAATTATTTGATGGTTCCTAAGATGAAGTCTATCTCATATACACTAATTTGAGGTAGCAGAAAAGATACGACAAAAAAGGCAGTAGAAAAAACAATTTCGAAACAGATCGGCAACACATACTTTCACAGCTATTTATATATCAAATTATCTGTTTTCTTTGCATAGTTCTATGCAATTTTAAAATGAAAGTCATCGTGTTACATATAACAACACAAGATAAAACAGTTTCTTCCTGCTTAAAGATACTGTAAACGTACATGTATTAGTATTCGCGGTTGCTTATTTTCGCGGATTCATTGAAATGATAATATATTCACGGGTACCAATTTTATGGTATTAAAAATCAATTTTGCTGGTACCATTTTTTGCGCATTTCTGTTCATCGCAAAATAGTGAAAATAACTACGTTGCAAAAATTAACATGTTTACAGTGATTGCATTAATCGGAAAGACAATAGAACAACAAAACACGATAAAAGCGCTTGGAACATAAGAAAGCTATGTTAATATGAAAATAGTAGGTATGGTATATATGTCGAAATGTCAACAACCCCAAAGGGATGATAATGTCAGCCCAAGGCCACCCATTTGTCCTGATACACAGGTTAAGCGAAAGAGTTGCCCCTATATACTCAAGTAACATAAAAATAAACTAAAGGTAAAAACGAAACAAGACATACAGAGGCCAGATATACTTGACTTGGGACGGGCGCATATTTTATTTGATTACAAAAACAAGACCAATAAAAAACAGAAATTTATTAGATGTAAAAAACAATTCATCCCAATAAATTGTCTACAACTAACAATCTTGATGCTCATAAATACCCGAAGAACAGAAATAATTTTATACTTTTACCAATATCGGTGTAGAACTCAGTACACGTCACTTAATACGTAACTGAATAAAAGAAAATTGTTTGATATAATCAAGAAATTAAAGAGTAAAATGTGGTATACACTCTGCCTTCCTACTGATTATATACGAACAACGGTACAAGTAAAGAACCAAAGTCAAAGAATATGGATTTCGCATAAGTAACCAGAAAAATCAGTTTCGCTAACGTCATGGTAAAAATACTGGTCCTTATGCCAAAGGTTAAGATACTTTTTCCTAATTGTGCCTGGTTGGTTTTCAGCCCATTTAAAAAAGGGAACTTCAGTTCCGTCTTCATATTTCCAATTTCCTTCTATGTCAAGTACACCTTGAATGTAGACATTTCCAATATATTTTGATGCTGTAATGAATGTCAAATACGAAATATTTATGCAATTAATTATATGAAGGCACACAATTTAAGAAAAAAAGTTTAGCACTATCATAACCATATGTCTTAATACTAAACAGTCTGACAGCCTAAACTTAAGTTTGTTATCTTAATTTCTTTATTAATTTATTCTGTTGCCAAGTGATAAAGAAATATTTGACACCAACAGTAAACAACAGAATTAAATGCAATTACATATAAAAATTGAATGTACGGAAAATATATCAGACAAATATTTGAAACCAGATATTTTTTAAAATACCAGAGAAATAGCATTTTGGGCTGTAAAACTACAGAGACGATGCCAAAAGATGAATTTTTTCTTGAGTATCGAGATACAATAATAAATAAACTAAAAATAAATATATTTAACATTAATGATGATACAATGATAAAAGCTTACTCAAAACGCTTCTTATAAACTTCCACATGTCAAAAGTATCCACTTTAGCAAGGGTTGCATCGTTGTCAGAGCAGGCTTTCAATGCACCCGTATAATTGTTGTAAGAATTGAAGCCTTTTATACATCTTTTGAGTGTAGAGTTATATGTGTATCCCTCATCTGTTGGACAGAGCTCTGAAATAATTCGAACCCCATCGTTAAAACATTAATCTAATTATACACATTTGAAGTATTTTTCAATTTGTGTTTTGTAAATCGATACTTGCCCTTTTTATCTGTGGGTCAATAGTTAATAAATATAATATTATTAAAAACAATGAAATTAAGGGCTTTTCATTTTGCGTACAAAAATAAGCCTTTTAGGACTTTTTTTATAATTGGACACCTATTGAAAACAAGAAGCTCCCAGGAGCCTGAATCGCTCACCTGGTTAAAGTTGTCAAACAATTTTGACTCAAGAAGACTTTGATAGGACTATCATAAGGAACATTTCAGCGATAGAAAGTTTCTTTCTATCTATTGTAGTTATCAAGATATTGGCTGAATACTGTAAAAAAAAAACTGTCATTTTTCATCTTTCAGTAGTAATACGTCTTTTAAGGAATCGCCTGACAAATTTGATCCCTGAAGACTTTTGAAGGCCTCATAATAAGGGTCATTTCAGCTATAGAAATAATTTTGCTAAACTTAACAATTTTGGAGATATATGTGAAAAACTACTGTCCGACCCCTATGTTCGATTTTTCGTAACAGCAACCATATTTTCGACGGATCAAAAATCCCCACATCAGTTCTATGCAGGATACCTCCAAGGAAAATTTAAACCAGGTTTGGTTTCAATTGGTCTAGTAATGGCAGAAGAGAAGATTCTTGAAAGAAATAACATCAAAAATTACAAAAAAAACTTCGAAAAAGGACAATTACTCCAACATGGTTTAACAGATTAAATTGAAAATTTGACCACAGATAGATCTTATTTAGTTGTACACTTTTACCCTGTCAGAATTTGACTACACCTATTTTTTTTGGAAATATATGCGAAAAATTACTCTCTGATTTCTATGTTCTAATTTTAGTAACGGCAGCCATGTTTTTGGACGAATCAAAAATCCCTACATCAGTTATATGCAGAATAACCCAAGAAACATTCATACCAAGTTTGGTTCAAATTGTTTAAGTTATGTCAAAGAAGATTTTGGAAAGAAATAACAAAAATAGCAAAAAAAACGTCAAAAAATTACAATAATTCTAACACGCCTTCACAAATTTATACGAAAATTTGACCACAGATAAATTCAATCAAAGTTATTTATTGTTATTGCAACTACCGTACGCGGTTTAGGGTTTTCTATGAAGATAGTGTTTTGAATGATATGGAATGCGTACTTACCTAAATTTCTATGAAAGGCATGCCACCCACTTCCATTCTGAACCTTCAACTGATTGGCTTTCCTAAACGACAAGTTAAAAAGTAAACACGTACTAGTAATTGTATTATAAAAAAGCATTCTGCAGCTGGCCTTCCAAATGCAGTGCGAAGTGCATTGAAGGTTGCTTTTCACCTTAAATGACAACTGAGGTACAGTTAACGGAAGTGTGTCAAGTAAACTAAGATCCTCTTTTACTATAAATAGTCCAGTTCTTTCAACGTTTAATACCACAGATGTTATCTGCAGTAGAACAAAATGTAACCGAATTATTTTTCGTACCGCAAACATAGTTGTTTGAGCTAATTTTTTGGATAAACTTATAATATTTCAAGACGAACCGATGAAGAATTCAATAAGAAAATCATTATGCAAATATTCATAATAACTTTCGTCATTATCTTGGTTTTAAAGGATTTTGCATGGAAGAATTTTTCTATAAAATTTCAATATCCGATGAACTTATTGTAGTGTCAATTAAGAATGGTTAATAAAACGGAAAATAAAAGTCATGAAAGATGAAGGTCTGAGAGTCTACGAGTAATCAAGAGAACCAAGATTTTAGCGGAAATCAAAAGAATGTAATCCAGAGACTAAAGACCAGACATCGAAAACAGACACAAACAATATAATAACCAAAATAATACATACAAAAACAAACGTAAATGAGCAACTTGGACTTCACTAAAAACTGGGAGAATGGACCAGGTGCACCGGTAAGGAAGCGTCTATATCACGGGGTGTATACCTTATAGTAATTTAGGGGAAGAGGACTTGTGACCAATCCTAGAGGAGAGTACAAAAACACAATAAATGTTTTTCATAACAGTCAGCAATAAAAACTAAACGATGAAACGTATTAAACGTATAAACTTTCTCGCCAAATATATTTATAAAAATTTACATCAAAAGTTTATGATTACAAAACATGACCGAATTTCAAAATGTATCTTTTGTCACTTATTTACGATAAAATTTCTTATTATGCATCAATTAATCCAGATCAGAATCTTATCACACTCGCATGTAGTATGGATAGTGCCGTGACAATACCAACAAAGTAATGCGTTTAGTCTTCTATCTTTTTCTAGTTCAACAATTCCGACAGTCACAATCTAAGAAAACCATGTTATATTATTTTGAATGATACAGATTTGACTTCAAAGAAATCGAACCACACTGTACAGTATCAAAATCTGGAACTTAAATTTCCAAATTAAACAACATTCTAATAACCCACTCTTTCTTTACTAGTATTCCTGTGAACACAACTTTTCACACAAGAAATCATGATGACCAATTAAATCTTTAGAAAGACTGCAACTATATAGTTTAGTGTATGCCAGTGAAACACATGACAAGTTACTCAAACGAATGAACAATCATCGTTCAGGAATTTAATACAACAAAAATTCGACAGTATAATATCAATATTGACAGTGCAATATCATCAATCTTCGTTATGAAAGTTCGAATCATTGAAAAATACATCACAGGATGAACAGTCCTATCCTAAGTAAAAACTACCTTGGGGAAAGAGACGAATACTGGGTACTCAGACTAGGTACTGCAATGATAAGAATCTTTTTAAACGTAATTGTGATGAATTTTCTCGACATCAATCCAATATGTCTAAGAATTCATCGCCATTATACTTTTTCTTAGATGCATGATATTCGAAAGATGGTCGTCTTCCTTTCATACGAAGACCTCACATTAGCACTTAGCTCTATTCTTTATCTCAGTTTACTGCACTATCTTTACAAAGCAAGTCTTGAAACTCCAGCTTCTTAGCCTAACTAATCATTATATAGACTGATGACCATCATTCTTAATGTTGGGTATCACAGATCCTTTCAATTTATTTTGTTAAGGGTAAGGATGAAGAAAAATGTTCATTTATTCTACTCCTTGTTTCAACAAAGGTATAAATGCAATCAATTTGGCTATTTCATCATAAAAATCGTCACGATCAAATTTCCGCCATATTTCTGAGACAAATTTGCTTTTGTTACTTTGTATGTATGATTTTAGTTACTTTATTTAGTTTCTTTGTTGTGTATGTCTGTTTTCCATGTCTGGTCTTTGTCCCTGGATTACATTCTTTTGATTACCGCTATAACATTTGTTCCTTTGATTGCTCTTTCATATTCTTATACTTCACCTATTGCATCCAAAATTAATATTTTAATCTTTGATTAAGATCCCAAATACTGTGAACCATGCTTCATCAAATAGATAACTATTAATATAGCTGTAAATTTTTATTCAGGCTGTGGACTATATAAAACTAAAACACGACCTCGAACTGCTGTTAAATTTGGGGTAAGCTGTGAAGTCTTTAATCTTGAAACGTATCTAGATAGTAGAAAACTATAAATCTGTTACTTCCTCTTTTGATATCCATAGTAAAAACGATGATTGTGATATTCCGTCTATGTTTTTGATTCCAAAAGCTCCACAAGAATTCATACTAACAATGGTTCATTAATCTTCAAAATGCACTTCCAAACCACACTTGTGTCATTCCAATCTTGATCCCGAAAAATTTGAAAGATCTTCTGAAATCCCTAGATAATGCTAGATAATTAACAGAATGTAATAACATAACATCAATATGGGTTTTCAAATTCTTATTCTTCAATTCCCCCTACTATGTCGAAATCCCGACTCTTAAGTTTATTTTTTGTGTTACTTCAGTATATAGGTGCAACGCTTTCGGTGTTCCTGTGTATAATGATGTTTTGGGCCAGTGTCCGCCTACCCTGTGGCCTGAGAATATTCTCGTCGTTCATTGATGACAAATTGGTGGCCTTGGGATGACAATTTCATCTTGGTGGTGTTGTTGACTATTTTACGTATACACTATTCCTATTCTCGTTATATCTAAAGCATTATACATCGTTGTTACTCTTAAAAAGAAGATGGAATACTTAGATACAAATACTCAGTACTTGGGAAAAATTTTCTATACTTGGTTTAAAATCAAGTCTAGTTTCGAGGTTTTTTTTATACATGGCATCAATACCAAAAGATAAAGGACACCTGCAGGTAGTATGAAGTCAGCCTTATTTTGACCTGATTTTAGAAATCGATGGACAAAAATTTATGACCGAATTATACGACATGCGCGATGACTACACTGACTTTTTGAACCATGCTAAAATGATTATAATAAGGCTTCTAGAACAGATTAAAGTTGCTACAAGATTACAGTCATCATTTTAAAACTGTAATGGTCGTCATCATTAACTTTGGATCGTTTTGGTGTATTCATCTGTTCCATGACAACCGATTTGTTCACCGTTTTTCTTTTGCCTTTTGTTTATCCCGGACGTGACATTTCATGAGCAACTCGAGGTGATCTATGAGACCAGAGCTACTGGTCCATGCTCCGAGGCTTTTTCGGAGTCCGTATTGCGAATTTACATTCATTTCTTTGTATGTGTTATTAAGGTTGTTTCGTGTTCCTCGCTGTGTGTGCACATTCCCGGACTAGTCTTTTATAACTGGAACTCTAAACAATTACAAAATTGATACAATAGTTCCTTAGATAACAATCATTATGTCCATTCGATGCAGATTGTCGAACCAGGAGAATTTAGAATAACTGGTCTAATATCAATAATGGTCTGGTTTTGATAAGTTAAGAGCTTATTTACAATTTGTATGGTAGTCGTGAATGAAGTAAACAATTAAAAAAATCGAAAACAACAAACATGTGAGAGATATTTTTTGTCAAGATCCTCATAGATTGAAGTGGAGACTATACACTACACTATTACAGGTATCTAGAGAAATGATTCGTTCCTTCATTATGAACGGCTGAAGCACAAGGTAACTTGTTAAGATATGGACATAACAGGCGGAAATTTAAGTGTTAATGTTTCAACAGACGGGACAAAGTTTCCGTAGCTGAAACGTTCGCCTCATCCCAGAAAACTGAAATAAAATTACAGATTATAGACAAATTTTATGATGTCAAAATTGTGATTTCAAGTCTACAAGTAGGAATCGTTCTGAAATGCCCTGATTATATAGAAGTTATCTCTGTTTCTTCCAAAGGGACTAGAAAGAAGGATAACAATGAATGTGGAGACGATATACTCATTTCTTCGCAAAGAATAATTTAAGGGAACCAAGGTTGCAGCGGTAATCAAAAGAATGTAATCCAGGGACAAAAACCAGACACGGTATACAGGCATATACAACAAAGAACACAAAGTAACCAAAATCATTCATATAAAGTAACAGAAGCTAACGAGCAACTCGGAGTCCACTAAAAACTGGGAGAATGGACCAGGTGTACCGGTAGGGTAAGAGTCTTCTGCTTTTCAAGAAACACCCACCGAGTTGCTCATAAAAAGTCAAGTCCGGAGTAGACAAACGAGGAAAGGTAAACTATGACATGAGTTTTTCAGTTTTCATGGCACAGATTCATTTTTCAATCTCTGGATTATGTTTATAATTACGTTTGCTTTAATCTATGATCGTTTGATTTCGTATCCGACGAAACCCCCAATCAAAGCATTTTAATTTTATTTCCTCATTTAATCGGCTTGATTAATGTTAATTGGTAACGATATCATTCATGTATATCATATATCACATATATTAAAATTGTCCTTAATTACTGAAGACAAAAGTACCTCATTAGACCTTAGTTATATGGCATTTTATTTCAACACAGCAGGTTTCAGACTAAAACCTTGACAATTACAAAAATCATCACGTAAAAGTACCATATGTTTTCATTGCAATGTCATCTATCAACGTCGTGCATACTATCAAGAAATGAAACTCTATATTACATATCTATTTTACATGAATTTCAACTCTCTGGAAAAAAAATCATGATGATATTAACATTCAAATGGTCCTAGATCAAGATTACTTCATGAAATTGGTAAAAACTCAGTAAATCAACATTTAAATAATGCATTGTTTAATATTAATTTCGGGAAAATTAGCTTATATGTTTTGACGTCAAAATTGTCATGATAAGAGTCTGCTGTATGTCCTATCCATTAAATTTTACAATTTTTCTCAAAGATATTAAAACCATCTACATAAGGAAATTATTAGATAAATTGGAAATGATCCTTTTGTATTTTGTTTAATGTTTAGGTAAATTCTGTACATTCAAGATTTAAAACAGGTAAGTGGCCTTAAAAAGATTTTAGAATGTTGAAAAATTCTATATTTTGAAGATCATTTGATTTTCTTTATTTTTGGTTGGAATTAAGTGTCTTTAACTCTCGGCAAGTGTTTTTGTCTCACACGAAGGCTGAAATGTCGAAAGGTGTGGCCCGATCTTCGTTTTATCGTATTTTATTAGAATTTTAAAAAATGTACTTTCTTTCACTTATTTATTTTTCCTGTTCTTAACATATCCATTGAATACACAAGTGACATTTTTTGTTATAATTATTGACGTCGTAGGATTTCTAAAATTGTGTTGTTAATAACTTTGTATAAAACTGGGAACAGGAATTACACTTGATTAAACCAGACGTGGCATAATTTTGATTCATAAGAAATGAAGTAGCATAATAACTTTCGATTTTCATACTATTTAAACTACAACAGCTGCTAAAATTAATTGAAATGCAAGTATCGTACAATGTTCTAGATAATCGACTGAGAATATATCCTGTATACGTGTTATAAATGTAAGTATATTTCACAAACAAATCCATATTGAAAAGTGCCTTTTACGTCATGAAAGAGATAATTGTCCGCGGCAAATAGAACAAGGTATTCGCTTCCAGCGGGTTGTGAATTTCCCCAGTTAAAGTAGGAAATATGAGTTCCATCTTCAAATTTCCAAACACCGAAACTATCCATTTTCCCTTGTACGTACACATTTTCGATGTATTGGCTATGGTGTACTGAAAAAAAATATTTGAAATGAACATAATTCCTGTTTTTTTTTAAAATAGATTTTATTTGTTTTATTTGTTTCATCTCTGCGTTGATATCATATATTTTCCTTATCTCAAGTTTTTATATGTGCTCATTTTTATTCGGTTCGCTACATAGCGTATGTAGATTATCTCTGATTCATGTGTTCACGCTTAAACCATATTTTGGAATTCTGACGTATTTGAATCATCCCAATGATGACGCTTCGGTATTTTCTTGCCGATATTCATTAAAATTCATTTATGTATATATAATGAGAATCATATTTTTCAATTATAACGTCACAAAAGCTAAAATGTATTCAATTGACCCCAAGTTAACCCCTGAGACCCCTTGATGTACGATAAAAGTAAAAATACAGTATCTGTTTGACGAGTAATTAATAGTCATTAATATTAATATTTTTACTAACTGTAAGCCATAGATATATATCACCATCTCTGTCAAACAATAGCATTGACGAAAAAAAATCTCAGCTAATTTGTGTTCAAATGATACCCGTGTATTCTTAATAAACTGTTATTGTATATGTTGCTTAAGAAGAAATTTTTAACCGTAGTTCAACAACTTTTTCTCATTCCAAACCGATCATTATAAACACACGTGCTTTTTTCAACTATACAGTGATCATTTAATTTTTTTTTATTATTTATTTTATTTATTTATGTTGAGATATTTCCTGCCATTTTACATTGTTCCCAATTTTCCACGGATCGTTTCTTCTCCTGTCTAACCTTGATTTGTAATGCTTTTTCTCAGTCTCTATGGTGAAATTGAAGGTTGCATGTTGATAACTTTAATTTAATTTCCTCGATTAAAGAAATAGTTTTTAGATCTATCCATCATCCCCGTTTTCTTTATCATCACAATACCGTTTTCTAACACAATTCACTAAATTCACAGGTAAATCACTTACTCAGCATGTTCCTGACAAATTGCCACATCAAAAAATTATCTATTCTTGCCAAATTACCAAAATCGTTCAAGCAAGATGAGCGCGCATCAACATGATTCTTTATAATTCCAAATGGTTTCACGCATCTGTTGATGTTGGAGTTGAACAAGTACCCATGATGCACTGGACATAGCCCTGAAATATGCTAGATATGTAGTCGATTTGAAAAAAAAAACAAAAATCATTAGAAAAGTGTAGAATCAAAATCAAAAGATATGACGTCATTATCTGCGACTTATGAAAACAACTACGGTTTTCTGTAAATATCGTACTGGTGATGCAAGTATTATTATTATTATTATTATTATTATTATTATTATTATTATTATTATTGTTGTTGTTGTTGTTGTTGTTGTTGTTATCGATATAACATACCTTGTTATCTTTCAAAACATAATTAGATCGAATTGGAACATTAACATACATATTTTACAAAGAAAAAGAAAATTGATAGGACCACTTAGATTTTGTTATCAAACATAACAAAGTGAATTTTTAACGTAAGTTTTGTCTTGTTTACACTTCCTTGTTTGTTCGTCAATTGTTCACTTATAAATTTTGACAAAAGCCATATAAATGTCTTATTAACATTAAATAATGTTTTTGTAATCAGAAATTACGATCTGACCGAACTATTTAAGGAGGTAGATCTAGGAGTAGGAAATAACTCTTGAAATCAGTGATATGTTTATATCATATTCAATTTCCCCAAAGTCTGTCAAGCTTTCTTTCGAAACATTGATTGATTGATTGATTGTTGGGGTTTAACGCCCGAGCAGCAATATTTCATCTTTATTCAGGCGATGAACATGAAATGGATGATAAAATGAATGTGAAATGATGACGATCAAATGCAAAAAGGGATGGGACACAAGGACAATAGGATCGACAAATTTCGATTGCCACAAGATGAAAGGAGGATGGGTAGGGTCGGGCAATTTAGCCTCCAGTGGCGGAGCGCAAAGGTTCATACTTCTATCGAATACCACAGCAGGGTTCTGTAAAGTGCGAGGAACGTGACATCTTTCCCAACACGGTGTACCACTATGGTTTACGGTCAGGTTTTCCGTATTATAGCCTGACAATCCCAGCATGAAACACGCCAGTGGTACCCCATTCCACCACCTTGGGAAAACATCCCAGTTGCTCTTTGGGCAGAGCGCCTAGCCCCCGGCTAGGTTTCTGGGCACTATTTAGTCGCCTTTGACGATAAGCTTAGCGCTGCTTCAGGCCTATTCATTTGACACCCGGACCTGCACGGGGCTTGAAACAGAATGAAATCCGTCAAACCGTCCGAATTACTGTGCCAACACTCCAGAGTATTGTAGAACTGCCTAATTTTAGTCTTGTAATCTGATGCTTTGTACATTTATCACTTTAAAAAATTGTCAAGGATCTTTAAATCTATATATCTAGAAATAGCTCAAGCCAAGGCCTTCAGAATGCAGTAAAACATTTCTGGAAAAAATTTACCCACAACAGAAAGGGTTACGATAGAAACCATGCAAAAATATGCAAAAAATTTATTTCATGCCCTGAAACTGTCGAAACTTTCTCATTGGAAAACCCCTTCCTCATAAGTACATCGCCGGCTATATTTTTACCTACTTCACTTTGTAATCGACTTATCAAATTTAGCATGGTAAAAAAAAATGACTTATTTCACTTTCACAATGAAGTCAAATTGTCACTGAAAAATAACTCTTTAACGTTGAAAATATATGAAACAATGCAAAATACTTTTATAAGTCCCCTTTGTCCAGAAAATATTTTATCAGCAATAGATTCTTCATTTTAATCACTATAGCAACCACCAGTTTCCATTAATGCCATTTTTCATCCCTAGCCAAAAGTGCGAAACTAAACTAAACTGTGGAGTGCTGGCTTTAATGCTTACATGAGACTGATTTGAAATGCTGAATACAAACGTTTGTTAGAGTTGTGTCCCTTACCCTAGGTCTACCTCTTTAAGCGAATTTCTACAAAAATTGACATCCACTATTTTGGAATGATATATAAAGTTGTGAAACTTGCTTACTTGATTTATTGTAGTAAACCTGCCATCCGATCCTGTTTTGGAAAGAAAACTGGTTGGATTCTCTAGATGAATCATAAAAATTACATAAATTCGTTGGAGTATTATAAAACATGTAACCACATTCTTTTCTTGTTAGGCATTTTGAAATACATTCTACTTTGCTTCTGACTGTTGGCGATTCCAGTAACGATATTGTCGGTTCAACGTTAATGAAATTTAAATCCTGTTTCACACGCTGAGAAATTATTCGTTTCTCCGCCGAGAGATATTTTATTAAGCAGTGTAACAATACGACTTTTAGTGTTTTTCCTATATCCGAAATCGTTATTTCTTTCATATCTTTGTGTATTCTAACTTTGAGACTAATCATATAACCTGTCAAGTAGTAAAACAAGGAAGAAAATGTGTATTCTGACTTGCAAATGTGAGTATTATGCAACCATATTAATTACTTTCCTGTGGACATGGTGTCATTATAAAACATATGATTAAGGATGAGACAAAACAAGCAGTAATTATACATAACATGGTTTTTCAATCCGCCCGTCTTTGAAATTCGAGTGCACCGTAAATATCAATTTCGCAGTCCATGAATACCAAAAGGAATGAAATAAAAGGAAACTTTCAATCTTTAATTGTTTAAACCATATACAAAATCCTCTACATAGCTATGTACAACTACTCATTTGACTCTAACGGACTGTAAAACCTTAATGGAATTTCAGTTGCTGTCTTTGTAAGAATCATGCAAAATCTGAAAATTGTGATACACCCAAAAAAGGCTACATATTTTTATATTTGTAATTAAGTTGTTTTATTCGTCTATACCATGAAATGTATAACTTTTTATTCAAATCTGCCTGCTCTTAGGAGATAATAAACATTGAAAATCTAATATATTATATTCTATTTGAGTGTTATTTACAGAGATAGCGCCCTTATTTTTGAAATTTACAGTGCATTCTATATATTTTCTATCTCCTTAGAGCACAGGTCATATGAAAAATTGAATGTTAATTTCTGTTTACTATGGCAGTCCAAACAAAATATCAAAAATAAAAATATGTAGGCTTTTAACCCATGAATCACATTTCGCGTGGTTCTTATCTGGAGTACTACTTAAATTTTCATCTAGAGCTTTTCTACTAAGAATGCATGCACTTAGCACGAATTCGTTCCATGTCAATGAACCCTTTCTAGTTTGACATTGTTATGTTCGTACCAGATATTCTGCAGCATTTTAACTTTAACAGAACATAGAATGAACCACATGCTAACAAAAATTGATGTACTTTACTTCCGTAAAAGTGGTTTTATAAGACGTCAAAAACCGAGTTTTCCGTTTTTAAATTTGAAAGAATCTGGCAATACAAAATTGAAATTAACCATGAGTATGTTTACATCGATACAGGCGAAACCCTTAAATACAAATGAATATATCTGTTTAAATTGTATATTTATTTAAGAATTGGCTATGATGAAAATTTTGTCTATTGAAAGATAACATAAATTTTCCATGTGCATATTGTTTATTGCGCAAAGTGCAAATAAATATACAATTTAAACAGATTTATCATAGCCAATTCTTATAAATTAATTTAAAAACATATTGTTATCTTTAAACATGAACAAAGTAGCTCTGAATTTAACTGAATAGGGGCGTGTTAATATGTTTTATCCATTGAGATATAACAAAATTATTTTAAACAATCAGATTACAGTATTTATCTCAAATTAATTTATTGACATTTCAAAAATCCAAATAGGAAATTTCGGTTTATAATGTAGTGTGTTTTGAAGGTTATTGACATGCCAATGTCGATAAATTTGTTTTGCATGTTTGTTTGATTTTGACCTCTAACGCTCCATACAAAATGATAATAACATTTATTCTGTTCAGGGAAAAAGTTTTTAAGAGTTTACAATATATCTTCAGCATGAGCTAAATGAGGAATGGCGAAGACAAACACTGTTTTCTTGTTGATACGTCAAATAAGGTATGTTATAACACATATGTCACAATTTTAATTTTGTTATGCGTATTTTTGCATATTTGTTTATACCAGATGTAAAAGTAAGTTATCAGTCCAGGGCTGTAATTAGTTACCGTCCCGGGGATGAAAACCATTTAACTAATTCCGGTGGTCAAATAAGCATGCGCAATGATACAACGTTAAAAAATGTGCTTGTTGCTGGCAAGATAGGTGAAAATATATTGACATGTATCGAACTTGCAACAGTGACAAGCACAAGTACTGTTAACGTACTGATTTTCGCAATGACAGATACCGCGAAAAATGGTACCTTCGAAATTGATTTTTAACACTATATTATGCAAATCATTTTTTTTTTTTTTTTTGAAACCGCAAACATTGATATCCACAAATATATTCATTTGACAGAATCCGCAAAAGCATATTTGCGAAAATTAATACGTTTACAGTGATACAATTAAAAATAACTACAAATATTGACACAAATATAAATGTTTCAAAGTGTTTTGAAATCGTTTATACCAGGTGCTTCTATTTCTTATAGCGATGCATATGAAAGTGACCATATGTGACAAAACTTTCGTGGTAAAATATAGGACTAATTTTTATATCAACTTGAGCAAAGCTACTTCTTTCTTTTTAGTCGATATTTACAGATTTTGTTTATTAAACTTTTTAATTACTATTCATGTGTACTCAAATTCATGAATATGTGATAAATATTTTTTCACACTTTTTTTTTTGTTTTGTTTTGTTTTTTGTTTTTTTTTCGTTTTGTTATTTGTTTTTTGGTTTTTTTTTTTCAATTTAGGAATTATTGATATGGGAGTCTAGGGCTGATATCGAGAACGATATCTAGACTGACATCCTCTTCTACCTAAAGGTTACCCCAACAGTAAGTGATTAAAATCGATTTTATGATACAGGCAATTCATTTTCTAATTTATTTTATAGATTTGTATCAATTCATTGCAGTTTTTAAATCAGTTTTAAATTTTGTGCTTCTCGGTGACGCCAAATAAAGAAAAAGTCGCAAGTGTAGACTGTTTGATGTTTTTGCAATAGAAAATCAGCGAGTTGAATTACTGATTTTATTTTACATATGATTGATCACAATTTATTACAGAGGGTACATTTGATAATTCACTACTATCTACATGATAACAAGGTTTCAATATTTTCAAACTCTTAAACTGTCCGGGTTCGGGTCAGTAAAACACATCTTTGAAGTACTGTTTATACAAAATCTAAATTTGCGATACCTGAAAATCGTTTTTACCGTCACTGGCATGCATTTTTATACAATAAACACGAATCATCAACTGCATTTAAATATATAGCGTATTTTATCTCGTAATGTGCAGAATGTTAGTTTTGGAACGAAAGGTAGAAAAAAAAATTACAATGAAATCACCTGATTAAGGAAAAACTTACTCTGTTAGATTTCTTTCTACATTTTGACAAAAATTGTAAAACAATGGGGATAATCACTATCAAAATGTTTAAAAACGAAAACAGACATGATGCTGTTGTATATGCTCATTTTAAGATCCTATCTTATGTTACAAATGTAATGCTGCGTCATCATGGCAGTCTATCGTCCCTAGGAAAACCGCAATATTTTTGCTCTTGACTCAGAACCACATTTTTCTATGCATTAATCACTTAGTTTCTACTATGCAAAAGTTTTGTTGTACTTGCATGCGTTGTCACTAGATGCAATAACTCCTACACAACATTTTTGTCAGAATCTAAGATTTTTACCGATTATTGAAATCAAAATCCCACATTAAGAAGCATTCTTTATTGTACGAGTGAGGCTGATCTTATGTATGCATTCGCTTTTATACAAAGCAGTTATCTTTGTAAGAATATTATCAAACCAGACGTTAAATTTATTACACAACATGCATAAAACATGCTTGCGTTGCAAAATCCTCCAGGAGAAAAATCAAACTGTCATAATTTACATCGACATAATTATACTCTTGTGAAATAAAGACATTTCATTAATTTTGATTTATCTCTCTCAATTGTTTTAGCCCCGTACAGGTCCGGGTGTTAAAACAATAGGCCTGAAGCAGCGCTAAGCTTGTCATAAAAGGCGACTAAATAGTGCTCAGAACCTTATCCGGGGGCTAGGGCGCTCTGCCCACAGAGCAACTGGGATGTGTGCCCCAGGTGGTGGAATGGGGTACCCCTGGCGTGTTACATGCTGGGGTTGTGAGGCTATAATACAGAAAATCTGACCGCAAACCATAGTGGTGCACCGCGTTGGGAAAGATGCCACGTTCCTCGCACGTTAAAGAACACTACTGTGGTATTCTCCCGGAGTAGAAACCACAGGGCTCCGCCACAGGAGGCTAAATTGCCCGACCCTACCCACCTCTCCCCATTTCCAGTGGCAATCAAAATTTGTCGACACCATTGTCTTTGTGTCCCACCCCTTTTTCATGTTCATTTTATTATCAATTTCATGTTCATCGTCTGAATATAGCTGAAATATTGCTGCTCGGACATAAAACCCCAACAAACAAACAAACAAATCAATTATTTTAGCATAATCTAAAAAAGATATCTTATACAAGATGATGAGGGGAAACATCGTACTTGAAAATTATAATCATTGATATTGACTGCAATAAACACTTGTCTTATTTGACTAAAGTTGCATATAAAAAGTTGGAAAAAAATAGAAGAAATGCCTATATTGACAAAAATTTTAACTGAAAACAATGTCTAATAGGTGATTGCCTGATAATGCAGGACTTTCAAGTTACCACTGAAACTAGATTTATGTTGGATTGAAGCAAACAAAAACAAGAGTAGATATGTTTTGTACAAGTATATTATATTTAAGGACGATATAGATATATCTAGTTCTATAGTTCAAAATAGGCTTCTGGGACAGAGTTATGTTACTACAAGATTGAAGTCATCACTACAGAAGTTTTATGGTCGTCATCGTGGATCGTTATGGTGTATCCATCTGCACCATGAAAACTGATTTATTCAACAGGTCAAGAGGACGTTTACCCTACCGGTGCACCTGGTCCATGCTCCCAGTTTTTACTGGAGTCGGAGTTCCTCATTTGCTTTTGTTACTTTGTATGTATGATTTTAGTTATTTTATGTTCTTTGTTGTGTATGTCTGTTTTCAGTGTCTGGTCTTTGTCCCTGGTTCACATTCTTTTGATTACGTACAGGTAACTACCGTGAAAACAAATGATTGTGACAAACGTTTCGAGGTATGCTTTGGTTGTTAGTGTGTCGTAGTATTTCATATAAGTAGATAACAAACACATTCAATACTTCATTCACGAGTTGAAAATCGATTAGTCAAATATGCATCAATCATAAACATGGTAAGTAACGGTTCTGATGAAAATTCATTTATTTTCAGTATTTTAAAATGATATCAAAATATCGCAAAAATATATTTTAAGATGCATGAATATCAACCGGATATGATTATTTGTAATGCAATGGCATCGCTATAGACTCGTGCAAACGCTTGTCCTATCAGGACTATTAATGATCATGTCCAGCCGATGCAAATCTTATAATTTATAGTTAGATAGAATTAATGACTTGAACGTGACATATGCTTCCTTTCGTTCATACCGTTTTCCTTGTATACATTTTATACGTAAAAAAAATATATTTTTAAAAAATGTTATATTACATGACGATTCATTATCCTACGAATCCTTTTTTACTTGAACAAAAAATATGCTTTTTATTTTTTTTTAAGGCATTTAATATATCCGTCGAATGAAATCGTGTCTTATATTTGTTTTGTTATATAAACCTGAGGATGATTAAGTTTCCTGGCATTCTCTTAATTTACAAGTTTTTTAAACTTGTTAATTTTTTTCGAACGGAACCCTTTCGAAACAACATTACGTAACTTCATTTCAAATCAGTGGATCACATGTTATTTTACTTTATAAAACATTACATTAATCATAACATTTTTAATTGGAATGTCTCACAGTTTTCTTTTCTTCCTTCGTCAACCCGGACGTGACATTTTATGAGGAAACTTGGTGGGTGCTTCCTGAAAAGCAAAGGATGGTAACCCAGCCGATGCACTGGTCCATCCTCCTAGTTTTTAGTAGAGTCTGGGTTACTCAATTACGTTTGTTTCTGTGTATGTGTGATTTTGATTATTTAATGTTCTTTGTCGATGGGGTCTATTTCCGTGTCTAGTCTTTATCATTAAAATATATTCTTTAAAGTACCACCCAGATCTTTGTTCCTTTGATTTTTCTGTAATATATTCAAGTGAAACCAACAGTAATATAATTTTTCAGTCACTCAGAATCACCATGAACCATATCTATTGTCAATAATTGAGACCTCGAAGAAAACTCAACTTAACACCCTCACACAGATCTTATCTTCTTTGTCAGGGTTTAGACACCAAAATATGCAAATAAGTCTTTTCGGTGTGTAAGATAAAGTAAGCACACATTCTTCTATATAGTCAATGTGTCCAAACGGGTTATTTTTCTGGGTCGAATTCGATATACACCGAACATACCCCTTTCATATAAGCTTGTATTCATGTCCATTTATTATAATTTAGTAACATTCAAATAAAGGATACATGTATGGTCATGGTATTGCAGCTGTTAAATCAGTGTTCAATAATGTCAATGTACAAATATGATGAAAGAATTCATTACGAACTTATGCCAGTAAAAACATAAAAAAAGTATTTCGTCATGTGTATTTTGAATTTGTAAAGTCCGATTTACATGTACAGTTATACATATGTATGTATTTATACACATGTGTTGATATACATGGGTGTGCAAAAACTTCATGCAAATATATACGTTTGAAAACTTAATCCATGT
Organism: Perna viridis; assembly: GCA_037379345.1. Classification (NCBI taxonomy): domain Eukaryota; kingdom Metazoa; phylum Mollusca; class Bivalvia; order Mytilida; family Mytilidae; genus Perna; species Perna viridis. Next base: position 32,240,699 of record CM074517.1, on the reverse strand, counting down.
GTAAATTAACATCACCTCAAGACCAGATGTAAATGAATAAATGTAAATATGCACAAAGTTATAAAATCAATTTTGTGTATGTAAATTAAAAAAATTATAAATACCTATGGTTTGATTTAATTTCATCGTACACTGAGACAAATATCTTAGTGCTATTGGTGAAATGAGTCCGTCCAAAAAAAGTCATTTGAACAAACCTACATGTCTATGCCTTTAAAAGATTCAAAATTTATTTTATTGTTTTACCTTTTGACATGTTCCCCATTTCCAATTTTATTGTAATTATGCATTGGCCGACTTGAAAGCAGGTGGCTTAACATAAGAGTGACGACTGTTAAGTAACATTAAGAGATACATTTACTGGACTAATTAATGATTACAAAAAAAGTGATCCGTGAAGCAAAGGACATCGAGAACTAACATTAAGGTTCATATGTTCACAAATGTTTTCCACTCCGGGAGTCTGTCTTCGACTCTAGAAATGACAAACATATCAGTTCAGATATACCTTAAGCATCAGGAAAGCAAAATAAGAAGTACACATAGTCAGCAGGTAAGACATTCGAAGACAAAACATCTAGTCAATACGATTACAAAAAAAAATGAAAAAAGTAACACAAGTTTACGCAAAATTATCCCGTAAGGTTTTGTCCATCACAACATCATTTCCTTCGTGCAACGCAATTTTATTCTCACTAAATTCAATATTACACTGTTTATTGTATATCCTTCCTGTGTTCTGCAATATAACACGAGCGCAATCACCACACATGCAAACTCAAATGCACGTCTAGTCATTTCTCCATCAACAGTTCAATTAGTTTGAATTTTCTCTGACCCTGCAAACCGTTTCCTATCTATACAAATATAAAAAGAGGAGGTTTGCAGAGCCAGAGGAAATTGGAACTAAAGTCATTGTTGTTCATTAATGTTTCTTACACCGAACAGATTAACTGTCAAAACTCTTCTGACTTTACCTAGGATGAATCCAATGAACTACATAATAGGAGATGAATCATCTTTGTCGTCATTGAAAGGCGAGATTTTCTTCCATTTCGAGGATGTGTCAACAGAAGACATATTGACTGACTGCATGATTATTTTTTTAAATACACACCCTTCAGAAACTCATATAACATATTAGCAATTTAGCTTTTACACATGTGTATATTTGTACATATTTGTACATGTGCAATTTTACAACCATATGTACGAGTTTGTACATGTACATGGGGATTTATATTTTGAATGCTGAGTTTGTTTGTTTTTTGGGGTTTTTTTTGTTTATTTTCACAATTTTATTTATGAATATGTAGTAAAATTTGTACTTTATCCTGTTTATTTTGAATGGAGAGTTTGTTTTTTGTTTATTTTATTCATGAAATGCAATTGATCTTTACTGTAAATACATATTTTTTGTTTAAAATTAAAAAACAATAGTCACTTGTATTCTTCTTACAATGTATTCGTCTGAAATGTTTTCATTTCAGATTTATTTCACAAACATATCCATAGCTAGCATTCCCTACTACATCCCAATACTTATAGCCACCATTTTTCCACATGTCGAGGTACTTGTCGGCCAGAGTTGTATCAGGCTGGCGATTTCCCCACAAAAAAAAATTGACGGGTGATTTGTCGTCGTATTTCCATACGCCGTTTACGTCTTTTTCGCCTTGAATATATGTATCTATAATATTAGAAGATGCTGAAAATAAAGAAGTGAGAAAGAAATTAACAAAAATTCTCTTACAATACGTTATCTCAACGGTTATATACAATTTTAAATACTCTTAAAATAATGATATGGTACTTAATGGTATAAGTTTAGGAATTTGGCATGTTTGTTTAATCCCAAGTTTCGAATTTCTCAACCCCTGATTTCTTCGTCATATGATCTGATTGGTCCACGTTTCAGTTTAGGGATGGATTAATCATAAGTTGATTAGATACTAGTTGTCTTTTAAATGAAAAGATTTTTAACGAGAATTAGACAATTTGTCTTTTTAAAGAGTTAATCTCAGCAAAAAAGGAATACGACGTTGAACAAATTAATGCAAAGAGCCAATTTCGTTATGTCAGAAATAAAAATCCAGAAAAGAAATACGATTGGTTGTAATAACGAGTTCGATATTGAGCAAGCAATATCAGTCGATAAACTCATCGAAGCAACCATTATTTATCCGTATTAATAGCTACAATTTTTAGAAACAAAAACACGTGTAAGGTTTTAAACTTTTTGACATTTCGTCCCATTATTAACTAACCGCATTTCCTGAAGATTTCTATAAACGCTTATATAACAAGAAACCTCACTTTGCAAGAATATGTAGACTAATTTAAAAATCGAAAGTACGTACTGAACAACGCGTTTGTAGTACACTTTAGTTTTAGCCAAATAGACCTCTCTCTTGACTAAGGAAAAGATATAGCGAGTAAAGGCGCATCTTTCAATTTGAATGACTATTGTTTTAGGGTTGTAAACGTGTGATATTGCATAACAAACCAATAACGGCTCTAACAAACAGCCACATGTCATAGCTATCTACTCTTGCCAAGTTTGCCCCTTCTTTTCGGCATTCCAAGCAAGCGTTCCTGTGATTCCTTTTAGTGCCATCTGCTTTAATACATCTGTCAATTTTAGAAGCGTAGGAATATGCAGTTGGACACAATTCTAAATATAAATAAAAGTAAGAGTATAAGTATCAGTCTAACCATAAGAATTGGATATACAGTATAACCTGTCTGAAGAGAAATCCCGAACAATCCAAAAACCTTTTTAAACAGGACAGTTTTTAAGACCATGCGCATATCGGTTTAAATGTACTTTGAACCGGCAATATAGATCAAGCGAACTAATTCTACAGTCAAACAGGGGTTCGATTCTGACAGGTTTCACTGCATGTAAATTAGGCATATTATTAAATATTTTTTTCGGATCGTTTGATATGTTGTATATAATCTTTTGTTGGGAAAATTCTTTTTTCTTCCCAGAGTCCAACCTCACAGAAGTATATGTCACGCATGCTCATCGTTTACCTCGAGAGTTAACACGAATAGGTATATAAACGATGTTTTGCCCATGCAATGACAATGTTAAGACGTATGTGATCGTGATCACACATCTTTCTTAACATTGATAATATGAGGACTTACCGAAATAACACGGTAAGTGCTGTAAGTTAATTCAAGTGTGCATCCGTCTTGTGTATCTGTTTCTAAACATTTTTCAATCCACAGGCAGGAAGATTTATCCATCGTCAATTCACCACAGCACATCGGTTAAAATTATCATGGTTCGATAAAATGTAATTACAATAACCCTTTCTCAATATAGATATTCATTATATAGGAGTTTGAACCTGTCGCTTTTGTGATCTACTAAATTCTACAATAGAACTCGGATACTTTGATACTTTATACATATGCAAATTATTGCTGACCCCTTTGCGACCTGTTCAGTTTGGTGTGCTACAGTACAGATTTATACAAAGTTTATGTCGATTTGGACTTTCAAGTCGAGGAAAGATCACGTGGAAGTCGCATAATGATATATATAATCGAATCGATTTCCAGAGGTTTTGATTGCATTGGAATTGCAAATGGTCGATTTGAGAGTAGTCTCAGTTAAAGGTCGTTAACATAAAATGTACTGGATCAAAAATAACTTATCTTTTTGGGGAAATTTGGTTTGTTTTTGAAGATATTTGACGTTCCTATGGGAACATATTTTGCTCCGCTACTTACTGACAAATTCCTTTCATGAAACAAGAGAATGAACATATCGTTAGCCATGTCCTTTGTTCTCAGTTTTTGCTATATAGATAACGCATTGTCTTTAAACTATTCTAGTTTCGGGGATTTTATACCCCAAAGAACTTGAGACAAAAGGCACTATAGAAACTATAAAGCCAGTCTCCTATCTTGACCTACACTTAGAAATCGATTGAAAATGAAAAATCATGACCAAACTTTCCGACAAAAGTGATGACTTTTCATCAGCATCCCTTCAGCACCTGCGTATGGAGTTTTCATAAGACTTCAAGAACAAGGTCATGTTGCTACAAGTAATCACAACAGAGGTTTTATTGTCATCATCATGAATTCGTTTGTTTGTTGGGGTTTCACGTCCAAGCAGCAATATTTCAGCTATATTCAGACGATGAACATGAAATGGATGATAAAATGAACATGAAATGATGATGAAATAAAAAAAAAAGGATGGGACACAAGGATAATAGGGTCGACAAATTGTGATTGCCACTAGAAAAATGGGGATGGGTAAGGTCGGGCAATTTAGCCTCCTGTGGTGGAGCACAAAGGTTCCTACTCCTATCAAATACCACAGCAGGGTTCTTTAACGTGCGAGGAACCTGACATCTTTCCCAACACGGTGCACCACTATGGTTTGCGGTCAGGTTTTCCGTATTATAGTCTGACAACCCTGGCATGTAACACGCCAGGGATACCCCATTCCACCACCTGGGGCACACATCCCAGTTGCTCTTTGGGCAGAGCGCCTAGCCCCCGGCTAGATTTCTGAGCACTATTTAGTCGCATTTTACGACAAGCTTAGCGCTGCTGCAGGTCTATTCTTTTAACACCCGGACCTGCACGGGGCTCATGAATTCGTGGATCGTTATTGTGTATCCATCTGCACCGTGAGAACCATTGTTTTGTTTTTTCACCGTGTCATCGATTTCTTCTCGTTCGTCTACCCCAGACAAGACTTTTTATGAGCAACTTGGCGGGTGTGTCTACAAAAGCAGATGACACTTACCCTACCGATGCCCTTGGTCCATGCTCCAAGTTTTAGTGGTCTAGGTTGCTCATTTACTTTTGTTTTTGCAAGTGTTATTTTGATTATTTAATATTCTTTAATTTATATGTCTATTTTCCCTGTCTATTTTTTATCCTTGGAATATATTCCTTTTGTTCCAGTTCGAATCTCGGGTTTTTTTGTATATTTTTTTATGCAGGCATTTAACGACTGCTTGAGTTTACCTTAAATTTTATTCCCTGCGTACTTTGTACAGGTCGTTATTTATTGCGTAGATGTATACCTTTGTTCAAGATTCTGACAACATCACAAAGAAAATAATCACAAAATATTGATCTGAATATTCGATAAACAGAAATCATAAATATATCAAATACATTTTAACCATGTAAAATGCATAAACACCACTAAAACCACTTTTTAAATATCAAACTAATACTTACGCAATTTTTTATGATAACCTTCCCAGCCAATTTTGTTTATATTGCTGGTTCTGGCGGCCATTCTTGATATGCTGTACAAACTACACATGCGGTCAATATGATTAAAGAAAACAATCCTGCACGACTCCTGAATAATACACTTTACTATACATTTAAGCTTTATATTTATTGCAATGGTTTCTATCGGTAAGTACGTTGGAAATTTGTTAGTTAAAGTTATGTCCCTCTTTACCATGCCAAAGTTAGACCTCCCCGTTTCAAATATTTTAACGTTTTTACACAAAAATATTATCAAAACTATATAATGTATATTCCCCATCGATACTTTAGTTTGTACTATAAGAAAAATTAATCACGTTGGGTCACAATGGTAGCCTGTGATTGATTCCATTATTATGCAACGACCTCCGGTATTCTGGAACCATAAAAGAGACCTTTAAAAAATTAAAATCTCTCTTTTTTATAAAAATTTTTTACATTTGTTGGTAACATTTGTTTCTGAGCTAAACCAAACAGATTACCATAGTCAAATAGAAAATAACAAAGAAATGCTAATCTATCCCGGGTATCGGATATAGAATGCACTAGTTATTGCCGGATTGGAACTTTGATTCTGGATAAGTGTATACAAGTCATATTGTAAGAAGTTGATCATCGTCTTTGAATACAAATAATTCCTAGAAAAGCATGTTTCAATACGATTTGATATTTAAGTCGACTTATTATTTTTTGTCCTATTAACATATATTCAAACTCCCATTCGTTCTTTGGATCTCTAAGTTCTCTGATTCATGAATACTTTCAAACGATTGCATTATTTCAGATGGGTAGCATTATTGTGTATTGCGGACAAAAACGTTAGATTAATTTTAATACAGTTCTCGTCGGCCTACACTCATAATTTAATCTGAGTTGACCGTGGCATTCTCAAGAGTTCATATTTTGTAATGTACTTTGTGTAATATATAGAGTCGCACGGTGTCTTGAAATGGGAGTTACTGTAAAAGTATTAATTTTCGAGGTGTACTAATTTTCATTTTTTGAAACCGCAAAAAAAAAATGAAACCCCGTGAATATGTTCACTTGACAGAATCCGCGAAAGTTAGCAACCGCGAAACTTATACGTTTACAGCAATTGTTCGGTGGTGGGTGGTTTGTTTATAATAAAGCCACCTCGACATCCTTTATATTTCACATGGTATAATCCATTGGACCATTCCATTCAACAACAAAGATGGCATTTTTTTTCGCCTCTCTATGTTGAAACAGGAGCAGTGTCTATTTTCTAATATGAATGGCACAATTGAAAGGATGAAGTGATACGATAGATACAGGTTGTCTGAAACACCTATGGTCACACCTTCCAGAAGAGGTAACCATAGGTGTTTCAGACAACCTGTAACTATCGTAGAGACCAAAAGAGGATAGTACAGATTTATGGTTATCTACTATCTCTTCTTTGGAGAGTGTGGTGGTAATATAGGTCTTATTACTGCTATTATTTTCTACGTCTACCTCTGATAATAAACATTAGATGTAATGTGTTTTGCAGACCAAAAAAATGTTGTTTTCGGCTTTGTCTGCTTATACGACAACATATTTGTCATTTATAGTAGACAATGTAATTGTAATTCACTCTGACAGTGAATCAATGTCTTCTTGTTCTCGTTTTATCCATTTTCTTACATAGTCCTCCAGGGCATCGATTGGAATTTTAAAGTTACAATTGCACTTGATGGAGGATGGATATAACACTGACGCTGAAAATAGAATAGAAACTATAGGATTTTCGATAAGAATGAATAATTATACATTGAATTTCAATCATATAGATCCATAAAGCAACTTAACAACAATGTTAAATCCATCGAGGAAACGATGCTTTTTGATCAACATAATTATGCTACACTTTACATATATTTTTACAATCAAAAACAACTCTTGGAAATGCACAATCTATATATATATTTACATTTCACCTCCTAAGCGCAACAACCAAATAAAAACCTAAGACTGGTTATGTAATTGTAACTGTTTCTGGACAAGAAATACAAGTAAGTTTAGTACGTTTTTGACATGAATGATTTTTATAATGATATTTAAGACCATGACGGAATAAATCCAAGTTCTACACATTCGGATGATAAGTTAATAAGTAGTAGTCTTTGTTGTAATCATGCGAAATGTTGTAAAGTGTGATATACTCCAAAACAGGCTACACATTTTTTATTTTTGTGATTAAGTTGCTTCACAGGTCTATATGATGAAATGTATATTTTTTCATTCCAATCTGTCTGCTCTCAGGAGATAATCCACACTGAAAATCGAACAGTTTCTATTGTATTTTAGTGTCATTTACAGAGTTATATCCCTTAATTTTGAACTCTACAGTGCATTATATATATTTTTTTCTCTCCTTATAACAAGGATTATATGAAGTGCCACGTGTTACTTTCTGTTAACTGTAACATTTAAACAAAATAAAAATAAAACTATGTAGGTGTTCCAACCATCAATCACATTTTGCATGATTCTTATGTGGAATGCTACATAAAAACTTTAAAGTATTGCAATCATATAAATATTCAATGCATTGATATGTATTACAAAGTAATTATAGTGATAAATTAAAGTCGATGAACATACATTAATTGTCTTTGTTTTCTTTAGTTGCTGTTTAACATTTCAAGCCAAGATTTATATTGGGACAAAAGACTTCTAAGGTATTTTAAAGAAACGACATGATTAGGCACAACTTGCTGAAATCGGTTATAGTTCTTGAATATTTTGTTTATTTTTGACACAAAAGGCGATATAATTTAAGGTTAAGTGTCTACAGACCGATAAAACTATTTACAAATGAGACGAAGTGTAATGAACTTACAGTATTTTGTAACTTTCTAAAGGTTAGCATATACAAAATCTCTATTTTAAGTGCAAGTTAAACTAAGTGTTACCTCTGCCAACAGAAATACACAACAAAGAATATAAAATAACCAAAATTAGAATCATGGTAAACCTGCCTAATCCGAACCAAATTCAAAGTCCAAAGGGAACTCGGTTTAGACAGTTTGGTTAGATGAAGTAGTTACTGCTGCTTCAATAACACTATAACAGCAAAGTTGAAAACGATAGCACTTTCCGTATACCCGTTACACCCTTCATTTCGTGCATTATTAAGCTAGGACATCGTTGCTTCTAGCAGATAATTGAGTTGATAATTCGACTGTCTTTGTGGATATAAACCACTAAAATCCCCCCAAAAAAATATTTCGTTACACAGTTTTAGCCAATCATTTGCACGATATGACAGACGACTAATTAATACTTGGTTTAGATTTTGTTTTCGTGCTTACTAATACACTCAATACTCGAAGACCCGGTTTGCACTCATGTGTGATATTTGTAATTCATGACGGACTGAGGGTTTTTTTAACGCCTTTGGCTATCATTTGGGGTCTCTCACGGACGGTGTAAAGCATCGAAGCGTTTACACAGTCCCCGAGCGTAGTGGATGTGGGTCATGGTGCATACGTTCATTCATTCAATTCATTAAATGCATTGCCTGTTGATCCGTGACCTAGTGGTCCAATTTGTGTTCTGCACGCTTATATAGTACAGCCTACATCATTTGCTGAATCTGACCCAGCAAAATACTTTTCGGGGTAAAATTTACAGTTTCAAGTGCTTGTAAGACAGATAGGTGAGTCAATTTATTGATGCATGCCAGTCAATTGATGAGAAATCTCCAAGGACTTAAAAAAATAAAGTTATGTTTCCGATCACCATTCTGAAATTTTGTAGGGTCGGTAGGTAGGGATTTATTTGTATTTAAAACTTTTGAAATGAAATAAGTCATTATAGTGACACCAAACTCAGAATACAATGAAAACCAAATATGCAAAGACTGAACAACTACATTGTAATAATTTAAGACTTAGTTCACGGCCAAATCTCTTTTGGGATTCGCCGCTTGAGATATTTTTTTGTTTTGATGGCGGTGGTCTGAGCTCATTTTACTATGATATTGTACACATATGGGCATGCAAGATGAAATAATTGCACAAGTGACATGCGATGTAGTTTTAAAATGTTTTACAGCCACAGTGATGTCAGATGATGTTTTCCTTAGAATATTCAATAGACATTGATTTTGAATTACACAGTTAGATTTACTGTATATGATTATAGATGTAGAGTAACACCATACACTCAATCAACAAATACAGGCATTGATAAAAAAAAATTGTTAAAAAAAACATTTTTGATTATTTTCGTAAAGTATTAAAAATAAATGTCTACTGTTTTTCATTATTTATATTTGCAGATAGACAAATATGGATGAATCGCTTTTGTGTTAAAAGGATGAAGGTTTTGTTTAGTATCAAGGCATTAATACTACACACGTAAAAATAGCTAAGTTTTTATTAAATTGCGAAGATTTACATGATTTAATGAAATAGAGATTCTATAAAGAAAAGCCAATGACAGTGTTCTGAAATGCTGAATGTACATATACTTTACGTTGGTTCTGAAACCAAATGATACTGGCAGTGCCTCTGGATATAGTTTATACAGCTGCAAAACAAGTACTATAGTATACAGTTTTTGTCCAAGGAAACATTTTTCATGCTACAAATGTATAGAACTATTTAGAAGTTGATTAAAATTGTTTGATACCAGATTTAGTTGAAATATTTATTTTAAAGTGTTCACTGTGATTCAGTAACGATGGATTTAGTCTTAAAGTTCTCCATATACCGGTGTTGTAACTTTGTGTCATAAATATTTCGAATGTTATCTGTTGAGTTCATGACTGTAAGCGGGATTTTTTTTCCATTATGCAGTTTTATTCTCTTTTGCTAGAGAACTGTTTAACATGGACTAATGTGAAACATAGACCTTATAGATGTAAATGCATTCCCAAACCCCGAATTGACCTGTATATACGTATATATTGAATATAATAGTGTCACCGCAAAACATTGTATATTGATACGGTGTTGACAGTGGTTACCGTCGGCGGCGTCCGTGTCGTCGTTCATATTCACTTGGTTTTCGTGCGATGACTTAATAGTTATGAAATTTTGATATGATTTTACGAACTACTAAAGAAATGCTCTTATTTGATTTGAGTTTATGGCTCCTACTATTTAAAATAAAGGCCATCCATTCTTGACAATGCAAACACGTTCAAGACAAATCGTATGCATGTTCAAATTTGCTCTTCGGGCAAAACCAGTCTTTGTCCATACTTTCCCCTCGGGCAGTGCCAGTCTGTGTCCACACTTGTTTTAAAAGAAATAATGTTTATACTCTTTAACAACCAATTTCAAGGTTCAAAATATTAAACTAGTTTATGAAATGGTTAACTCATATCCAGTGTGAAAAGTTCTTCAACAGTTTAATAAGTACTGAAGTACCCAGCCAAAGGTGCCACGCATGAAAACCATATGTTTATCACAAACTAAAATTGTATGATAATCATATGCTTCTATATACTTGTAGTAACCATCTTATCATATACCATCATTTAATTATCATATAATATGTGGAAATTATGGTCTGGTAGTGTCAGATTTCTTTTTTTCCTAATCATTTCCAGGTAATTAGGTTACACAAAGTTGCCGTGTAGAAAGCTGAAACAATTATCCAAAGGTATATAATGTCACAAGGCGAGTTCCTATAGGAGATTTTACCTTCGGAAAAATGATCACTTCTAATGGGACATTAAGATTAACAGTTGTAAACTTTTATTTTCTTAGATTCTTAGAATTCTTAACTCGATTTTTTTTGCCCGTTATTTCAAAGCACATTAATTTAATATTTTTGTTAGGCTTCTACGTGTCATTTACGTTTTGCGAACTGAAGCCTTTTTGCAAATAAGTGTGATTAATTACTTTGTTCTAATGAAGCTGGCTATATAACAACAATATTTTGATATGAATATAAAAATAAACATTTAATATCAACATATAAATATTTATGAAATTTTTAGGGTTCATGTATTGTAAATAGGTTTCATTTTTTTACATAAGATATTTTATGTACATTAAAATCATGTGTTACCAAACTATGCAAGATTATTATATTACAATAATTTTCACTCAACAATTACTTGAAATTAAACAGCAAAACATAAAAAAGTAAAAATGCGCGCCGCTCTACTCTTCTTTACTTGATTTTTTTGTAATATAAACACCATCCATTCTTGGTTTGAATAAAGAGCTGCTCTGATTTCCGTAATGAATCATAATGGTTACGTCTTTTTCCAATCGAGTTCTATGGCATGTAACCACAATCAGTCCTTAAGGCATGTTGAAAAACAGTCTACTATGTTCTTGATTCTAACGACAATATCGTCGGTACCGCGTTTACGAAATTTCAATTCTGTTTTACATCTCGAGAAGCAATTTTGTTTCAGAACAGAAAACCACTGTTAAGATGTATACGATTGTAAACGTGACTGGAATTCTTTCGTGAAAGGTTTTCATTTCAGAGCAATTTGACGCCAACAACCAACACCTTCAACACTGACAAGCTCCGAGCAGCGTCTTACCTTCGAATCCACTCAGCAACCAGACCTCTCAAAAATTGAAAAAAATCTTGCAATTAAGGTTGGGAAAAAGTGAATGATTTTGCGCGACGTTATCCAAATGTCAAACGTCGATGTCCGAGCATTTCGAAAGGCCTGTCTGCAGCGGTTAGTGAGAGACAAAACGAACGTCTGCCGTAGCGTGGAGCTTGCATCATTGTAGTAATGGATTTTTTATTCTTTTAGAAGTTAGAAGATTATGCATATTAGATTTTTGCGTCATTTCCAACTACATGGGATAATAAAAGACCTAAATATAAAATTTCGATCTCTGCAAACAGCATTTGCTATAATATTTACCATCCGATTGTCTGTGACTTCGAAAGTGCATGTAAAATTAAATTGAGCTCGTTGAATATATCAAACATCAATCGCTGTAATTTCCACCTAATCTGAATATCGACGAAAAAAATACCGAAGCGTCAGAAGTGGGATAATTAAAATGCGTCAAAATCCCAAAACATGACATGAACGCGTTAAAACAGGAAACACAATGTAACGAACCGAACAAAATAAATTACATATGAAAACTCAAGATGTACAATGTAAGGAAAACATGACGTAACCCAAAAGACTGTGTAAACAAAGAAATTGACAATTACAAACTTGACTCCCTCTTGAAATACAAAACCGTAGTCGTATAATCGGATAAAGGAATTTCAAATGTACAACGTATGTGCATATCGACATATAATTCTTGCACTGAAGACGGATTTAGTTCATAAGGTGGACTTGTGATTTTTTTTTTAACATTTCATACGATTTATAACTTATAACTAAAAATTGTGGGTCGCATCAGGCGTCTGCACAGGAAGTATATCAAATAAACGAAAAATTTGATTGATTGATTGATTGATTGAATGAATGAAGATCATGTTGTTACTACAACTTTATCTGAAGGTAAAGTATACCCCTTCCAATCCTTCTTCTTACGACAAAGATCTCTAAGGTCTACTCGATAAAAGTGATACACTTATGTTATTTCATTTAAAAATAAAATTTATTATATAACATAGACTACGACTTGATGTAAGTATCTCGTTACTGTAAGTGTCCTTCCTTTAAGATATCAGACGCATGAAAGTGGCGCACTTTATAGGTTTTCCGGTGTTAAGATGTTGACAACCTGAAAACTCTAGATTCCATTAATGTTTGCAAAGTTTTTATTCATATCTAATGAATGTTAAAGGAGAAGGAAGATACAACCATTGTCGGCTTTTTTAACAGCAGGCAGGCTTTTAGAGATATAGATAGTCATAATTAAAAATTCTCTCCTTTAAAAAAATGCATATCATGACCATTTAGCACGGAATGAAACTAGGATAAAGAAATCTACTATTTGGTGCTAGGCAAGCACACAATGACATATTTTAGTTAAATATTCTGCAAAGATCAAGAATTCATCCCTAGACTCCATGATTTATCTGTGAACAGCTCTGATTCTGTACGGCACAGGGGAGTAAGTAGCACCTAATATTCCTTTTATAGGAGCTGGATCTTCTCCCTCTGGTGGCAGAAACTTAAATCTCTGGACGAGGGATGTCAGATATAGAAACAACTCAAGGCGGGCGAATGATTCCCTGAGGCATACTCTTCTGCCTGAAACCAATGAAATGATATAATTATTTTGAATTGATATCAAAATTAATCAACTGCTTCGATTTAAGTATGTTATACATGCAAATGTACTAACCCCTGAAAAGCGCGTGACGTTCGTGTAAGTATCGTTGCTTTTGATTATTTATCATTTTACTTACGCCTGTTAAATATGGACACTTATGGTTTGTCAGTGTTTGAATGCAAAGCTATCTTGTTACAGAGTGAAATCAATCAATGCTTCTGAATAAGAAAATGTATTAAAGATGAATAGAGTTGGATGCACTGTTAGCCAATATCATAAAACAGTATCAATACGAATGATAATTTACGAACCTATCATGTTTCGAAGACTTTAGAAATTCACTCGAAAGATCAAAGCCCTAATAACAATTAAAACTAAAAGATTACTAGTTTAATTCTGCAATGCTTCTTATTAAACACTTTTTTTTTTCATTTTGAGTTTTAGACTATACTTAATTAAATGAAATGCTCTTGAACTTGAGATAAAGGATACTACAGATATTGTGAAGTCAGCCTCATATCTTGACCTACACATAGAAATCGATGGTAAAGGAAAACTTTTGTCCAAACTTTACGACAAACGTGATGACTTTTCACTCAGAATTGTCAACTTTCCTTTCATCTGTGGCAACATCCCTTCGGCACCTGCGTATGGAGTGTTCATATCACAACTCATTTGTTATGCCAGAGCTTGCCGAAACTACGCAGACGTTTTGTATCGCGCTAGAACTCTAACAAATAGGCTTCTGGAACAGGGTTATGTTGCTACAAGATTGAAGTCATCACTACAGAAGTTTTATGGTCGTCATCATGAACTCGTGGATCGTTATGGTGTATCCATCTGCACCAAGAAAACTGATTTATTCAACGGGTCATAGCTTACCTTTCCTCGTTTGTCTACCCCGGACTTGACTTTTTATGAGCAACTCGGCGGGTGTTTCTAAAAAAGCAGAGGACGCTTACCCTACCGTTGCACCTGGTCCATGCTCCCGGTTTTTGGTGGAGTCCGGGTTGCTCATTTGCTTTTGTTACTTTGTATGTATGATTTGAGTTACTTTATGTTCTTTGTTGTGCATGTCTGTTTTCCATGTCTGGTCTTTGTCCCTGGATTACATTCTTTGGATTACCGCTATAACCTTGGTTCCCTTGATTGCTCTTAAAACATATTCTATAACCGAGGTATACGAATATCCTTACGCAGGTCCGGCAATAACAAGTGTTAATATTTTCCTCTGAACTCATTAGTTCTATAATTTGGAAAAGGCGTGGTATCGTGTAAACACGTGTACCAAGATACACATTTTATTTCTTTTGAAACCTTCAAGTATTTTTTTTGGCCCTGTGTTGTTTTTTTTTATCGCACGCATTACTGCTTTGTGATATCAAGTTCAAGATCAAATTAAAAATTTTCGAAAAATAATTGATAAATGGCGTATGTTTTAATGTGACTTTTCGTTGCCTCTAATTTTATCGATTTCGGATGTTTGCCCACTATTTCCAATTTGTTTCCTGCACTTTAGGCATGATACTTGGTTAGAAATGATGATTCACCCTAATATGTCAATAGCGTTTGACAATGATGGTCATTGATGTGTTTGACTTTTAATTTATTTAGATGAAGTGTTTGGTGATCTCTGTAAGTATTTTCTAGTTTTATAAAGGTTATACGATAGCACATTTTTTGCGTTTTGCCTAATCTGTTCCTTTTCTATCAATTTCATATTTTAAATATTTCTACTTTTTTCGTCCTTAGGTTACGTACCGACAGAAAAGGTTAAAATCTTCTCTTGTCCACATACTTTATTGTTGGCATCAAGGAATCTCTCTGGTCTGAATGTATGGCTATCGGGGAAAAGAGTTTCATCAAGAGCAACAGAATAAAGACAGGGCATTACAATGGAGTCTTTTGGTATTACCATTCCCTTGTATGAAATGTCATCTGTAGCTTTATGTGGCACGGAAAATGGCAAGACGTTGCCCAACCGGAGCGATTCAAACATAACTGCCTCGCAATATGGAAGATTTGGTTTATCTGCCACGCTTGGGTAACGCCCACTGCCGACTACGCGATCAATTTCATCCCACATTTTCTGCTGAATGTCATCATTATGCATGAAGTATAGCAGAGCCCATTTAAGGGTAGTTGCTGTTGTTTCAGTGCCTGCTATGAACAAGTCATTAATGATGCCCAGTAAACAAGTACCTATTTAAACATATGTATAATTATTGTAAGCGGGGCTACAAAGGGAGATAAACAAACAAATTATAGTGTTCTACATTTTAAAATTTCATAAGTGCAATTCTCCTAAGTCGCTCAAAGGAAAGTCGGCCATCATAAATTATCATGTAAATGTGCATGAAGATTTAGATTTAACTACTTTAGTATCTAAGTGGAAAAATCTTGTGATCCCCTCGAGACTGAAGGAGAATCTTTATTTCTTATATACTAAGTCACGTCGAACGTTACTGAAATCTTTTTTTAATCTATTTAATATTGTTTTATCAAGACGGTAAAATATTGATTTTGATAAAAAAAAAATGCCGTCCTGTTGTTTTGTTGACTGATATTTATAGAAAAAACTAGAATATAACTGTTTGAATCGACCCATTTAAGGCAAGGAAAATGATGCGTGTGTTCTGTTTCTTTCCAGTGTTTGACTCACTAAACAGAAGTGACGGGTTTCTACAATATGAACGTTTACCCGGGTTGTAAATATTCAATTGAAAGTGATTACAACATCTCTAACGCATCGTGGAATGTCAGTCAACCTTTTGTACGTATAATTTGTGTTGAAAAGTGAAAAAAAATCATATTACCTGAAAACTTCGGTTCCTCGCTCTTGTCCCTTCTCATTTCGACTAGGTAAGCGTCGATAAAATCTCTAATGTTATTTTCATCCACTGTGTTTTCGTGATCATGTATTTCGTTCTCAAAGAATTTAAGAGTTTCGTTTAGAGTCTGTTTTACTTTTTTTGCACCAAAAAAATCACCCGGTAATTTCGCCAAAATCGGGATGAAATTGACGGGCCCTGTTAACGTTGGGTCTTTAATATTTTTTTCTAAATCTTGACAAAATGTTAGAAATTGTGGATCATCATAGTCAAAACGTCTTCCAAGAGAAATTGACATCACAATGTTGGACATGCTAATATTTAAATCTTGGTCCATGTCAAAAGCTGTACCGTCATGGCGGCCTACCGTCTGAATGAAAACCGCCATTTCTTCCTTAATGCTAGATTCAAAGCACCGTTTTCCTAAACCAAAATCTCTCAGTTTGGTTAACAAAAACGTTCTGTTGTGCTTCCAAGAGCTGCCATTGGCTGTAATGACTCCTATAAATGACACGGAAAGTAACGTTAGATTTTATTTATCTTCCTATAAAACAGAAACGCAATCGTTTTTTTTTTTTCGCGATGCGAAAATTGATATTTTGTATATTAAATATATTCTCTACTTTAACCTATAAGATATGTATTTATTTTCTTTCTGATATGTATCTGTCTGTTAGTATTTCAGTATCAAAAATGTGTTTTTCAATAACGGGTCAGTTAAATGTCCAAGGTCAATTTTATTAAGAATACTAGAAGATTTCAGTAGTACACAATTGTAATAAATGTATAATGCTTATAGTGCTGTGCAGTTGGTAATTTTGTTAATAGACTGATGTATATATTGCATTTTGTATTATGTTTAATTAAAATTATTTGTTTTTGTTTCATAATAACAAGAAGAAATTTTGATACACTTTTTCCAAATTATTTCCTGCCTTCTTTTTACATGTATTTAGATGACAAAGTGTAAAATTTAAAGTTTCGAAGATAAATCAATTTGGCATACATATTTTCACTAAATTCTTATTCTTTTAATTTATGCGATAAACAATTTTAAATTGTAACTTAAAGTAATAAATTATTTATTTTAGAAAAATACTAATAGTCCTTACCATAACAGATGATAAAATTATTAGCCAACTTCCAAGAGAAACAGAGTTATCTTTCTTTCTATGTATTCTTTTCTAAATGTTTAATATGTGCTACATTATGTCATCGTGTAAATGCCTTGTATGGAGAGGATATATATATAGGCCTAGCCTACTATCCAATCCTATGGAGAGGATATATATATAGGCCTAGCCTACTATCCAATCCTATGGAGAGGATATATATAGGCCTAGCCTACTATCCAATCCTATTCATAATTTATGAATAAAATATGTTTAAAACAATTCGATTACATGTATTTTTTTCTGCAAAGACAATATAACTTTGAATTATGCCTGGGTATCACAGACTGGGTCAGTCAATCTTATGCACAAACGCCTGGTATGACTCATTGTCAAATTCACCGACAGATTTATATTAATGCATGTAACTGGTCTTTTATAAAGAAAAAACATCTTCTAACATATATATTCATTTTTAACCAGTTTTAAAAAGTATAGCTTGTCTTATAAGTTAATATGTACATGGATTTTTATAACAGATACATTAATTTTTGTTTAACCATTTCTATCAGTTCTAATTACAACGTCTTCCCCTTTTTAGCCCCTTATTTGTAAGGGGAAGGAGGCACAAATCTGCCATAACTATAGTACCCTCTGCCATCTCCCTAGGAACAATGTGTTCAAATTTCAAAAAGTTGCGATGAGATGTCGTAAATAAACATAAGTTTAGGGACGCCAACGACGACGACGATAACTGGGTGATATGTACCATTATATTGCGGTTATATAGAAATCTATTTCAAAAATAACAAAACACAAAGAGTACACTACATTTGAAAAATAATATAATCATCGAATAGTTCGTGATGATCATGATGTGTGCGCAAATAAACAAAAATGACTTTAATAACCTTTGCGACTAATTTTAGTAGTTTCTGTTACAGAGAGTACTTCAAGGCCATTTAAATATCACGTCATGACTGTTCTGTGTGTATCGTCCAGCGCCATCTAGTGAGTTACTTAAATTTAATCCGGATCCAAAATCCAATCAAATCACTCGTAATAGAAACTCTTCGATGTAACTTACAAAATTGCTACACATAACGTCATTTTTTTTCAGTAAAGACTAAACAGAATTTACAGTTATCATTTTTGCTCATATTGCATCATTTGTGACATCATACAACTTTCAGTTACTATACTGGATCTCGTCCATTACCTCGTATTATTGTTTACCTTTCCACAAACATTTTATTTTAAATCGGTTTTCATTGGTAGATTCTCTGCATCATATTTTAAGCTTTGAAACATTGGCGTGACTTTCTTTCGGCGCTCGCGTCATGATTGATTGATTGATTGTTGGATTTAACGTCCGAGCAGCAATATTTCAGCTCGCGTCATGATAAAATGTGTAATTATAACTTTTTAAGTACCAGTCCACGAATGTTAACTGTTGCAAAGTGCACGCCAATAATTTTAATCTCAAAAACTGCAATGAGCCAAATGAAACAATAAAGACCGGTTTTGAGGTATGTAACCGTTACAGAATTTGAAGAAAAAGTGAATTTGATTTTGACATGCTTGAATCACTTCCTGTCTGACTGCTACTTGAGTAATTAGAAATCAAACTTCTTATTCGATATTTTTTTCTCACAAAATTAATATAAAGACGTGATTCAAATTGAATGTTTATATATGTTTGTGTCAAAAGGCCACTTCATTCCACTATTTCTTAAATGTTTATATCATTCATTTACATGTATTTAGTTATACATACCTGGATGATCAAGAACTTGAAATTGAAAAGAATCTGGCCTCCCAATTGTTTTCTCTCCCTGTTTCACTAGAAGTTCTCTAATGTTTTCACTGCCATAAACGAAGACCACCCAGTAGTTCCCTAATGCTAAACTATAGATGTCGCCATATTGTTTCCGAAGATTGCTGAATGTTTCCATCAAATTGTCACCAAAGAGTGAAAGTAAGTTACCAATCAATGGTAAAGATACGGGACCCGGTGGGTACTTTGCCGGTCTTCTCCATCTTACCCATACCAGAACTGCAATAATGGAAATGATAAATAATGTTAAATCCAAAGATCCTATTCCATGTACTTCAAACATTTTGTTTCGGTTATCAGCTTAAATTTCAGTTTATTTTGTATTTTCCTCACATTTTAAAGGACTCAACTATAAATATATCTGAAATTGTTTGTTACACTTCGTATGCTACATGTACTTGTAGTGTATTTAAACCAACATTAACATTTTATCAATGGTAAACCATACAAGGTCACTGGTTATACGTAAGCGGTTCATGACAAGTATGTCCTTGAAACGACTTATAACGAACCAGCCTTCCTTCACCTAGAAAAACTGAAACAGTTTCTTAGGAAAATATAATGGTCAAATAAGTTTTTAGGATAAAAACATTCCATTCAACTACGTCCACTGTTGAAAACTTTAATTGCATAGCTTGGACTGAGGTTGGATGAGTGCTCGTGCGGACGGTGTTCCATAATACAGATTGGCAGTTACACATTATAAATATAAGCAGTAAAGAAACTAATGACAATAAAAAGCCTTCATAAGAAACAAATTCAAATAAAATTTGTGTTCATTGTTAGACGTAGGACAACAAAATTTGTTGCTTTATTAAAGGCGGGTTTTATTTCATTGATTTTTTTTATGTGATATGCATTTCATCTTATATTTTTACTCTTCGGTGTGTGTTCATTTCACAATGTTTTGTTCAAAAACATTCAAAACTGCACAAAATATTTTCTGCTTTTGTTCATAGCAATCAATGTGATAATCACTATGTAGAATTGAATGGTTTATTCTGAAGATATCGGTCGCAATGCAATTAGTGCCCAGGTTTCCAGGAACCTACACTAGCCCGGGAGTTTCAACGATTTTCCAGCCTGGAATATCGTGCTCCCCCACTCAAGCATGGCGACCTTGCGAGGAGCTCACATTATCCAAAGGGTCGTGAATCTCGCGGTAGGTTAAAAAGCTCTACACAGCTTACATGTGTGTAAATTGTTTGACCTGTACACGCATGTGTAATCGCCTATGTTAAATAAAATTTACCATTACCTAAAGGCAAAAAATTAAGACTAATAACAAAATAAGTGTATGCATGTGGTTAACTTCGGAGGTTATCCTCTATAATTCACATACCTACATGTACATGTACCATCACATTTATCTCACATAAGGCCACTGTCGCCGCCTTATCCTGCTTCATTTGTATGCTGTACATGACTCTGCAAGCCCATTATACGTTTTCTTCATATTTTTGGCCACCTTATGTTTTTTTTACCTGATGATAAAAGCATTGCCAAGCGCAGACTTGGATTACCAGTTGATTCGATGACAATATGATAATCCACCAGCATGTTTGAGTCATTTAAATCGTACTTCATTTATGATGACTTTTGATTTGCGTGGTTTTTTTTTTTATTAGAAGCTCTTTTATTTTTCTATTTGTTGCTGAGCTAAATGAGCAAAAACACTTTTGCTTAAAACTTTTGCTTCCTCTAGGTTTTCACTTGTTATTTTTCACAAAAAAAATGTCAGTACCCTGAACTATACAGCACATTTATTATTTTGTCATATGGTTATTTTTTAAAAAGATGAACTGTCTAGCAACAGTGTTCCATGTTTTGGATGGTTTATCTAAAAGCCTTTCTTAGTTCCAGTGTCTTTGCTTATATTGCTTTTAATACAAACTCAACCTGTATAATATATAATAGAAAATATATAAGGACTAAGTTAAATATCACATCTGAATCATTGTTGGAGACATCATTACTATTATATAAGAGAAATAACTCAAATTTGTCATTGCTTTGCACAGGGCATGAGCGTTTAATATTCATCACAAATCCACTGAGCTTTTTTCCGATGTATTGTACTAATTTGTATAATGAGGCGTGGTTTACGTGTTTTGTGTGTGGCAAAGGTGTAAAAGTATAAGCTTTGAAATAGCGGGTATACCGTCTGAGAATTTGTGTCCTTGTACATAATCTTATATTCGAAATAATAATACATTGGTCGTTTTCTTCTACAACGAAACAGATAAAGATTTCACCACCTCAGATTGTTGACGTAGTGTTTATTTTCTGACATCTGTATAACATGTTGCTGTACAATATTCGATGAAAGCAAGTGCTGCATTGTGTTCATTTGAATGTGGTTTTTTTTAATTTTTTGTTGTTCTCAAACCTATAACAGCTAATTACATAATGACATTTTTCTTTTTTAATGCTTTTTTCCCCTAGAATCATGGGTACTCAATTCAAACTGTAAATTTAAGTTAAAACGTGTAGCTAAATGTATGAATACATTGTTGGGCATGTTTTTGAACGATGAGCATAATGAACACATTCGTAAAAAATATCTCAAAAATGCCTGTAACCAAGTTTGGCTACAACCGACATACATGTAGTTGTATTTTTTTCTGAGATAAACGACGACGACAGATGACAATGGACGCAAAGTGATGGCTACAGCACTAATGCGATGCATTTTTTTTTTCAGGTCAGCTGAAAACAAAAACATGCACTAGAAATATATTTCAAACTACCTGAATAATCCTGCAAACAAGTGAAATTCATATTTATACCTCATAGTGGTAATGTTTTTTTAGTAACAGCGGCCGTGTTTTAACTGATGAAAATTAACATCAGTTCTTGCCAGGATTAAAAGGCTATCAGAGTTTTCTTTGAATCTTTTTACTGATGAAATGTCTTTCCATTGTTTTATGATTATGCAGTTAATGTAATCTTTGTAAGCTTTATGTAAAAAAAAACAAAAAAAACAGCAAATAACGGCAAAAACTACGGGGCGCCGAATGGAACCTGATCTTTTTGTAATCAAAATTAATTTTGTGTACACAAAATTGAATTATGTCATAACAAAATCATATTTGTCGTACAAAACTATGTTATACAGAAAATTGACTTTTGTTACCTGATATGGAAATTAAATAACAAAAGTCAATTTTGTGAGACAAAATAGAAATGGAATGCAAAATGTTAAATTAGTTAGCATCCTGTGATTTTATAATTTAAATTGATTTTTTTAAAAAATAACAGAAGTGAAATTTTAACACAAATTCTCTCATCACGATTTTGCAATAAGGCCTCTCATTGGATATGGTAACCACGAGTCTCGCAGGTTTCCGATTACTTGAAGGGCATATCATATGGTTAATGCGCTGAACTCCAAAAGTACAAATATAAGTAATACCTATTAAAGTATATATGTCAGATATATTCTAATATGACGGACGTCCTTCTTTGGACTAAAGGTTATACGCTGTTTCGGCTTAGATACTGTCAATATTTATTTTAAGATACCAAGTGATCATTTCAGGTTCGGTATTCAGATACACTGCTGTGATTTATTTTACAAAGAAAATACAAACCTTTTTCGGGTAAGTTTTGTGACGTAAATGACGTTAATTTGTGAAGAGTTCAGTTAAAAAAATGTAATACATCTACAAAATTATTTCAAAAATTGGATTTTCTAATAAAAATATGTTTTGACCGACTTTTCCACTTTCCCATCTGATTCATTTTCCTGACCCTCCTTGATCATTTTCCAAAACTCGAATATCAACCGAGTCTGCGATAACCACCGCATCTTTAGTAACAGATTTAACCATGTGCATAATTCATGTCCGGTATAATAATAGCATGCGACAATTTACTTTACAACGTTAAGGCTTCGTTGTTTAATATTCTAAACCAAATACACATCTACTAAATGTTTTACAGCCCTATTTCGTGAAGCCAAATAATGTTACAGATCTGATTCCACGAAATCAATTGAAACCATATCTATCAGTCGTCGAAAAAATGTTGTGGCTGACTAAAACTAGCAATACCATAAGAATTACTTTCAAATATAATTAAAGAGCCAGTCAAACAACATGAACACGTTATACCCAGGAAAGACTCTCCTGCAGCTCGCGTGTTTTTGGGTTTTTTGCCCACTCACTTAATATTGAAAAATTTTACATTGTGGCAAGCCACTGACTTGTTAAAAGTCTACTTTCAAAGAAAAACAGCAATGCAGTATTCCTTGCACCTGGGAAAACTCTCCAGTAGCTCACTCAGTTAATGATTTTTCCCGCTCACAATTTATTAGATTTATTTCAAAACACCAAGGGCTAGCTAATTAATTATCCAAAATTTCGAAATCCGCATGTGTTATGGTTATGTTGAATATAAATTTATTTATTATTTCGATAGCAGTGATTTACCGAATATTCCCACTGTAAAAATTTTCGACAATTCGCACTGAAATAAATTCGATAATTTCACTATCCCCTAAAACGTCACACTACGAATATCAATCCACCGTTCACAAAATTTTAAATCTGTGTTGAAAATGGCAAAGAATAATGAAGAAAATCTATATAATAAATAGCATAATCAATTGGTTATTGTAAATAACCAAAATATGATGTCTCGTTCCAAAAACGCATTAAAATTTAACTCGTGCGCGGAACAAGTTCTGCACACTCGTTAAATCTTGGCTTCTTCGGCACTCGTGATCATATTTTGGTTATTCACTCTTTCCAATTAATTATTATATACGTGTAGTACAGGTATGTTAAATTCAGTCTCCTGTGCATGGGATATATCTGTTTTTTTATAAAAAAAATTACACCTTTACTATACAGGATGTGAAAAAATCACAGGGCATAAGCAACACTCAAAACAAATCCGCGAAGCTGTTTCTGGTAAACTGTACATGTACTAATTTGCATAAAGATGTGGGGTTTATCACGGAGTGTTACAGCTTCGGACACCAGTCGCTATAAGATTTTCCGGGATATATTTGTGGGAGGACATTATAAGGTAAATAACACTACTGTAACTTTCCTTGAACAATACCACTGTACAAACATATTCACCGAGATCATTGCAAATATATCACATCGGGGGCGGTTGCACGTATCGTTTTTTTCGCACAATCATCTTACCTCGAGCAGTTGGAGTGCGCCGAAATAGAACGGTGGTTCATATCCGAAAAAAAAGAGAACAGAGCAGAACCCCAATCGGCCGACCTCGGATGATTTCGGTAACCTACATCAAGATAGGAGTTATGGAATCGGCCGAGTGAGCAGAACCCGTGTGCTAGCAAAATGTAATGCAGTAAACCAGAAAGCAGTTATAGGTCTGCAGATGAGATTGTGTTTAATTTTATTTTAGAACAAAGTTTTAATTAAATCGTAGTTTATGAATGTGCGATTATTGACAGTGGATTAATCTTACGATTTTCCAGTTTAAGTTTACACTTAATATACTTCTATATTGATCGGAAACTTGACCTCATACGAAAGATTTAACGACTGTCACAACAGTTGTTGGCTAAAAGTTGCATTATCTTTTTCATGTTGTAAGTTTACACCGTAAGCTTCGATTGAGTCAAATACCAAATGGGGTGTGTTTTCTGCATTGTTGTTATAGGTAGAACCTGTACATTAGCACTGTCAATTTTTAATAACTGTTTTAATAACTTTTTTCCTAAAAATCATCTCTTGTGTCCAGTGACCAACTGAATGACTTTCTCTTCCTGAGATAGGACTCATTAACTAGTATTAAAGTATTGGCTTATTCACATTCATTAGTTTGATTACTTTATTTTATTTTATTTTTATATATATTTTTTTATATATTTTTTTTCATTTCAGATTTTAAAAATCAAAGTTGCCGGTCACAAGAGACTTTCTTGTCCTTCAATATTAATTTATAACCAAATTCTATTTACTTTTAAACCAGATATTGATATGAAATATTATTAATCAATTTCCCATGTTTAACATTTGTTTCCCAAAATGAAACTCAAACCAACCTTGTACATAATTTTACTACACGTACTCATTCCATTTGTATTTTATTGTATTTTCTTAACTCTGTTTTTCATTGGAAACATTCCTTTGGTTGCAAGTATATATTCATATTGCTCAGTCCCAATGGATAATAGTTTAGAGGCATACAGTGCAGCCATAGGAATGTTTTATCACACGATCCGGAAATCAAAAGTATGGAAGTCTATTTCTGTCATCGAGATAAATAAAAGTCGCGAAAAATTATCTCGGAAAGTCATGACAATTGGTGTATTTTGTCGGCATAAATGACAATTTTATCTCAAAAAGTCACGATAATTTTTCGCAATAGTTAAGATAATCATGTCGACCGTTCGATAACCTTATTCTACGTGTATCCACACACTTGTGTGTACTACGAAAATTAAAATTTTGATAAGTAGAAAAAATATCGATAAGTTATGTCTTGTCTTTATACGCCCCATCTTAGAATATGCCAGTGAGGTCTGGGATAATTGTGGTATCACGTACTCTAACAAACTGAAAAAATAAGAAGCCACGAGGATAGTAACAGGACTTCCAGTACTTACGAAATGTGGCCATTTATACGGAGAAACAGGTTGGGGAAAATTGTCTGAAAGGCGAAAAAAGAGAAAATTGCAAATGTTTTACAGTATACAAAATGGCAATGCTCCAGACTATCTCCGTGAACTTATCCCCCGCTTGTTCAGAGTACAACAGTCTATCCGCTAGGAAATGGATCTGATATTATATTACCCTTCTGTAGATTACCATTAACTAGTGAGTCATTCATACCATCTGCTATAAGAGAGTGGAACCGTTTAAGTGACGACGTGCGAAATGTGAATTCAATATCAAGATTCAAATGTGCAATCGGAAGCAAAAACACCTTGCATAGACTAGATTTTCCCCAATATTTTAATTATTTAATTAAATATTTAATTAGATATTAGTAAATTAAATATCTGTTTGACCCAGCTACGATGTTCTGCATCTTTCCTTAACTACGATTTACACAGAGTCCATATTGTAGCTGATCCTGCGTGTAGTTGCGGTGCTCCCATTGAAAGTGTCTACCATTTTTTTCCGAATGCAAAAAATATACAGAAACCGTATTACACTATTCGAGAGTTTACGCTTAATTCCTTTAAGAATGGGTGTTTCACTGGTTACCAGGGGCAGCATTGATCTAACGAACGAAGAAAATATACTTATTTTTGATAGTGTCTTCATATTTATTAAAAGGTCAAAAAGATTTCTGATCTAATATTACTATGGAGGTAAAACCAGTGTCACACAAGAACAGCGCATCCACCCGTCCACTTTATGTTTCTCTTCAGTTTTGTACATATATTTCTGAAACTTTGGTGTTGTCAACTAAATTAGCACTGTCTTCTCATTGGCCAGATGCTCTTAATTATTATCGGATGCAACGATTTATAAATTTCCTTAATGTTTGCACGCTTATATGAGTTTTTCGGAAACACGAGGAATTGTTTCCTTGTTTCAAAAAATATCATGATATATTGAACTAGATAGTTCCTGTTTGTAATGGGTAGGTCAAATTATGTTGAGGAAATAAGTCCAATTCTGAATTGATAAACTATGTAGTTGAAAAAATTATTGATATACCACAGGAAAAAAGCGTATTCTCAGATACAATGTTGAAGTATTGTTTGCTATTCAGCTGTTTCATTCACGGTAAGACTGAGCAATATTTTTTTATTGAAAATCATAAAGAGGTCGTCTCGATCGACGATAAGTAAAGCTTGTAAAATTGGAATAAAATCGTGATTATTTTATAATTACAAAAACAGCGTTAATTATTTGTAATTGTAGAAAGACACGTACATATATACTTGTATCCTTAATTAAAAGAGCAATTATACATCTTGGGCAAACAGATCAAAAACTTTTATGAAAGATATTGGCATTTCAGTACTTATATAGAAAACCGAAAATATAATATTATCATTGAAAAAAATTAGAAAAGAAAAAGCATTGTAAACTATTCAGAAGTACAACTTGATTGCTTTGAGCTCTTATCGGTATTTTTCTGATGAACAATGAATATGGGGAGGGGGTCAAAAAGTATTGAAGCATTTAATTTTAGTTCATTAAGTAGTAGGACTAGTCTTTGTAAGAAGCATACAACTTGAAATTCTGTTATATATGATTCACCCCCTCCCCCCCCCAAAAAAAAAAAGGGCTACACATTATATATTTTTTGTTATTAAGTTACTTTATATGTTTATATGATGAAATGTGTAATTATTCATTCTAATATGTCGGCTCTTATGAAATAGTCCACATTGAAAATCCAACAGTTTCTATTGTATTTAGTGTCATTTACAGAGCTATCGCCTTTAATTTTGAATTCTACAGTGCATGCTATATAATTTGTATCTCCTAAGAAGCCACATGTTAATTTATGTTTACAACAAAATTTTAACAAATTATAAAAAATAAAACTTTGTAGGCTTTCCAACCATGAATCACATTTTGCATGATTCTTATTTGAATGCTACATAAAAGTTAACCTGAAATCGAGGCGCAGAAAATATTTCTATTCATGTAGTATAATTAGACGTTCTACACTTTCCTCTCTAAGATTTTAGATTTAATCAATCAGCGGTGGTCTGATTTCTACTGATAGCATTTCTTCGTGGAGCTCACAAGAAACATTTATTTATAAAGGCGGGAAAGAGAAAGGTTTGTCTATAATTTAACACTCATTTATAGCTGTTGCATTTCAGGGCTGTTATGTTTGGTTTTCAAGGCGCCCGGAAAGTTAGACTACGTCAGCGCAGTCAATTACTGCGACAAAATGAACAGTATGGTTACCAAGTTCGACGAGGCTGTTACTGCCCGAAATAAATGCATGTTATATTATACTGATGTGTGGTATGTTCGTCCTGATGGATATCCAAAACATGATAGTACGTTACTATTAAAATAATTTATTCTCCATCTATTTTATAGTTAACCATAAATATAGAATGAAGAGTTACATTTTTTTTGTATAGCAAAATTATCGAAATGAAAAACTTTAGGCAAAAGTCAAAAGAAGTAGATCAAAAGGGAAGTCCGTTTAACAAATGGCAATATCAGTGCAGAAACTGGAAAGTTGGATCAACTGCAATGTTCCTGACGTTCTCAAGCAAAATACCCTTTTGTGCTAACTGTATGACAATCGGAACTACTCGACAAAGTCCACTACACTAAAAAAAATAACCTCGGATACAGAAAGGAGAATGTTTTCTTGCAAAATTTTCCGGAATTGTAGTCATACGCGATTTAAAGTAGTTCTACCCACAAGGTGGCACTAAACAATTTGGTTAGATATTAAAAAAGAAACAATAAATTTGTCAGGAATTTTGTTGCAGAGCGAGGAGCTAGGAATGATTGATTGATTGTTTGATTGATTGATTGTTGGGGTTTAACGTCCGAGAAGCAATATTTCAGCTGTATTCAGACGATCAATATGAAAAGGATGATAAAATGAACATGAAATGATGATGAAATGAAAAAGGGAT
Organism: Perna viridis; assembly: GCA_037379345.1. Taxonomy (NCBI): domain Eukaryota; kingdom Metazoa; phylum Mollusca; class Bivalvia; order Mytilida; family Mytilidae; genus Perna; species Perna viridis. Next base: position 32,211,918 of record CM074517.1, on the reverse strand, counting down.
GGGACACAAGGATAACGGGGTCGACATATTTTGATTGCCACTGGAAATAGGGAGAGGTAGGTAGGGTCGGGCAATTTAGCCTCCTGTGGCGGAGCCCTATGGTTCCTACTCCGGGGGAACACCACAGTAGGGTTCTTTAACGTGCGAGGATTGTGGCATCTTTCCCAACACGGTGCACCACTATGGTTTGCGGTCAGGTTTTCCGTATTATAACCTGACAACCCCAGCATGTAACACGCCAGGGGTACTCCATTCCACCACCTGGGGCACACAACCCAGTTATTCTGTGGGCAGAGCGCCCTAGCCGCCGGCTAGGGTTCTGAGCACTATTTAGTCGCCTTTTATGACAAGATTAGCGCTGCTGCAGGCCTATTCTATTAACACCCGGACCTGCACGGGGCGCGAGGGGCTAGGAAAAAAGTAATGGTAAAAATTTCAATTGATAAAACTGTAATTTTAGAATCGGATAGGTCAAATCCGGACAGATTGTGGCTACAAACCACTAATGTCACTTCCCATAGACGTCAATGCTAATTTAACTAAGTTCAATGTGTTATGGAGCTGCTAACTTAAGTTTAACCTGAATAAGACAATACATCACCTAAAAGCTGCATGTTTACACTAATAGCCCTGAAAATATTATGTGGGGTTTACTACCTTGCAGTGCGACACCGGCTTCTAGAAAACAATGAGCTGAAAATAGAATGGAAGTTCCCTTACATTTCACAAAGTGTACTAAAACAGTGTAGGGCTATTTTTGAATAACACAAGTGCACTAAAACCAACGTAGAACAATTTTGCACTAAAACCGGTGTAGAACTATTTTTGAATAACACAGTTGCACTAAAACCAGTGTAGGACTATTTAGCACAAAAACCAGTGTGGGTCTATTTTTGCATAACACAAGTGCGCTAAAACCAGTGTAGGACCATTTTTGCATAACACAATTGCACTAAAACCAGTGTAGGACTATTTTGCGCAAAAACCAGTGTAGGGCTATTTTTGCATGACACAAGTGCACTAAAACCAGTGTAGGACTATTTGCACAAAACCAGTGTAGGGCTGTTTTTGCATGACACAAGTGCACTAAAACCAGTGTACTAGGACTATGTTTGCACATTGGTTAAATAAGTGGTATGTAACTTAAACTCCGATGTTTTTCTTTTGTGTAACTAGAAAGGCTGAGAGGTTCCGATTGAACTGTGGGATAGTCGATGAGCATGCGTGTCGCTCAATATACACTTCCGCGAGTAAAATTCGTTTGTTATACCCAAGCCCTTCCTCGCGGAAATGTTCATTGTGCATGCTCATAAACTGACCACAAATGAGTCTATTCCTATGAAAATGGTGCGTTAAACCAGGTATTATAGCGCACTAAACTGTGTACAAATCTGTATTCTTGATTTCATCTCCCATATGAATTAAGTTGATTTGGTTGATTTAAGGAGGTAGACCTAGGGTAAGGGACATAACTCATGAAATCAGTCTTCTTCTTGTCGTTCGCCATTACCCTTGAATGCCAGTCTCTTCAACAAATCTGGCCGTCTTCTGTAGGTCTTCCAGAGGTCCATACAGTTTCTCTGTAATGGGGGTTGGTTTATCCCATATCTTCTCTCTCTCTGTGCCTGGTGTAACTTGCACATCTGCAGAAAGTGTTCTGTATTCTGCTCTGCTTCTCCACAGGGACATAGGTGATGGTATGACCTTCAAAATTCTGTACAGATGTTGGTTGAGTCTGTTGTGTCCTGTCCTGAGCCTGAAGATAGTAGTTAGCTCAAATCTTTTTAGTTGATGGTAGCTATCTTGCTTCTGAGGGGTATTGTGCAGAGACTTGATGATGGTCTTCATCTCTGTGTAGCAGACAGGATTTTCAACTTGCTGTTGTTGAGCGCCTTCCTTTGCTAGCTTATCTGCTTTTTCATTTCCATTTATTCCACAATGTGAAGGTATCCACTGTATGGCAATTTTAAGGCTCTTGATGGAATAAATAGCTGTTTCAACTTGTGGTAGTTTGTTGTTGGTCAGTGCTTGTATTACGGAGAGGGCATCTGTTAGGAATACTACTTGCATATTTCTGCGGTTTCCTTGATGTAATTTGCCACATGGATGAGTGCTTCTTCTTCAGCCTTGTAGTTGGAGCAATGTAATTCTGTTGGTATTGTCATTGACTGTTGTACTCCATTTGGGTATTCTATGTAGATACCGACCCCTCCTTTTGTTGTCGCATTTGTGGCTGAACCGTCTGTGTAAACTCTTGCCCACAATTCTGATGGATACTTTTCTTCCAGCATGCTCATTGTTACGGTTTTTCTGACGATGTTTGATTGTTCATCTTTGGCACTGAGTAACGGAACTGTTGTCTGAATGGTTACATTGTTCTTCTCTGCACATAGATTGTCATTCATTTTAAAATCTATAGGTTTGACATGCTTAGGTAGATGTTCTTGGTGTTTTCTTTGCAATGCTCTTGTTTCTAGAGTGAAGCTGGATCTTTTTAGTCTGCCTGAGGATAGTTGTTTCAGTCTCTCATTCATTGGGTGGTTTGGTAAGCATTGATATTTGGTGGCCTGTATCGTAGCTTTACAATAGGTATTGATTTCATGGCTCCTGTGATGATGCGGAGCGCCTGATTCTGGACTTTATCTATAGTCTGATGGTGAGACTTAGCTGCTGTCATCCAACCACTGGAGCCATATTCTAGATGTGGGCGTACATTTCTTTTGTAGACAGATTTCAAAACTTTCTCATTAGCACCCCAGTTTGTGCCAGCAAGTTTTCTCTTGATGTTCAGTTTTCGTCTGGCTTTGGCTTCTGCTGTTATTATATTTTGTTTCCATGTAAGTCTTTTATCGAAGGTTACACCAAGGTATGTTTGCTGATCTGCCATTGTGATATGGATGTCATCCATGGTCAGTTTGACAGATTGGGTTTTAGGCGAGAGTGTAAAGAGGGTTGCTGTTGTTTTCTCTCTATTGATGGTAACACACCACTCATTGACCCATTTGACTACCATATTTAATACTGTTTGTATCTTGTACCTTGCAGTAGTTGCATACTCTTCAGAGCACGAGAGGACAAGTTCATCTGCGTAGAGTGCTGATTGTACACCATTTGGTAGCTCTGGAACTAGGTCATTCATATCGAGTATGAAGAGAATAGGCGGCAGTACTCCTCCTTGTGGTACACCCGGTTTTAGAAGTATTTTTCGGCCATGCTTCCCATCTACGAGTACTCTTGCCCTTCTATTGTACAGATATGAGTTGGTCCATTTGTACATTCTACCACTTACTCCAAAGAAGTTTATCTTTGGGCGATATAGCGCACTCGAACAGACCACAACACCACGCACAATCAGCCAAAATGACACTTGAAACCATGAAATCAGTGATATGTTTGTATTATACACAATTTCACCAAATCCTCTCAAGCTTTTCTTTGAAACAGAATAAAATGAATCCAAGTTAATTAGATGCTTACATAGGATCGATGTAAAATGCTGAATATAAACGTTTGAATGAGTTTTAAGAGTTATGTCCCTTACACTAGGTCTACCTCCATAAGTGATGACTTTGATAACTCTTGCAAAGTGCCAATATCTTACACAATCTTAACCTTTTATCTCAAACATGCAACAATTGAATTACATACGAAGACTGTTAATATGGTTCGTAACTGAGTTGTGTGGGTTTTTGACATGCATTACCTCCTGTCTGATATTTATAAAGACTGGTACATATGTAATTAATTGTCCCTCTTAGAAAAAAACTCTAATTTTCCCTATTCTTTAAAAAGATATTTCTATTTTTTTCATTTACGTATTTACTTCTTTTTAAATAAAAAACGAAAACTCAATTTATTCTGACTTACAGAAAAGGAAGGATATTGCTACGTACATGGCAGTTACTGGATACCCTGTAAGGAAAAGGCTTGGTTTTTCTGCGATGGTAAGTTTAACCTCAGACTTGCTACAAATACCTTTCAGATTTTTGTTTATTTACTTTCTAGTACTTAAAGTCCCTTGGGAAACATTGCTATGAAGGAAATATAAACTATAACAAACATTGAGAGGTTGACTCGTAGAAGAGTTATGAGTAGAACCTCTGCATTCAAAATAAATATAAGTAGAACTTTTACATGTACATTCAAAATGAATATCAGTAAGATTTCTGCATGCTAAATGAATCTCAGTAGAACCTCTGCATTCAAAATGATAACCTACATGTAAGGAGGGACTTAAAGCAATTCTTGACTGGTGGATTGAACTAATACCTTTAGATATTAACAGTAAATTGGGAGTTTTACCACAAAATTAACAATACAGGTATTGCCGTAAAATAATCATTGATATAAACTTAGTTCGTTCCTTGAATTGAGTAAAGATGTCTTCTGTAACTGTAAAATAAAATAAAAAAACAGCATTTGCTTTACTGCTTCCTTTCTGATTACGAAACTAAACTTGACGCATTTGGGTTTCGTTTCTAGAACTCCTGATTACCAGCTAAAATAACATCCTTAGTGTAGAAACCTGTCATTTGGGTCATACAGTACGATTATTTGTTTGTTTGATTGATATTTCTTTTTTTATTTAGTCTTGATTGTTGTTTTTCTTTTTTTCGTTTTAAAATTTGTTGGGTATTTTTGTTTGTTTTTGTTTGTTTATTTTTTTTTTTTGGTTTTGTTTTTCATTCCGCATTTGTGTTATGCATTATATCATATTTTATCTACCCTATTTATGAAACCTTGCAGTATTCCAAATTTAAAAATACGTTAAACACAGAGGCTTCATTCCAGGCATTGAATGTGGTAGAACCTCTCGGACTTCCTCTTTCGATATTTTTGGTTTTGAGTACTTCTTGTATACAACTGATATTTTGATTATGATCTTCCTACATATTTGAATCTAATGCTGCTGATGAGAGGTTACTCCTTGAAACACGAGTACAGCATATCGAAATTTACAATATATAAAACTGACATTTTTTTATTTTGTGTGTTTCGTTTTGTTTGTTTTTTTTCTCCAGTTATTTTTAACTTATTTATTTATTATTATTATTATTTTGGTTGCTTGATTTTCATTCAGGAAGTGATTACAATAATTCCAGAGCATGATAAATATCAATGTTTTGATTATTTCAAAACCTGGCACGTTAGGCCTGGCTCTCTCTGTTAGATCTATAACCTCATTACATTTGTAATTAAGTGCATGGAAGAATATGATAAAACAATAAGTTCCTCAATATCTACTAGATGGCGGCAATAATACGCAAGAAATCGACTGTGAACCGAACGGCATCCCTACAGGTGGCTTAAAGGATGATGATTACTACACCAAGCCAGTCTCTGAAAAGAGCATAGGTAACCAAGGCAAACCAACAAGTAAGGGATAAGAAACTCAAATAAGTAATGAACAAAATATGTGATTTAAATATTTAGTAGGTTTACAATTGAGAACATCAGTATGAAAATGAATGCATTTCTTTCTTGTCAATAACCTAAGTGCCAGCCTCTCAGTCAGTAAAATCATGCAGTGGTTGAGACAATAATATGAAATTTTCAACATCACGCTCTACCACTAGATTCGATCCAGATTTTGCCTTTGAATTGTAAATTCTTTGAGAACAACCCGAAAATAGGTCACATAGCCAATATTTAATCTTTTAAAACTTTTAGTTATAAAATTTTCGAATTTCGGCATTGTTAGATACATATATATTGACTGTTGTAGCCAATTCAAGAAGATATATTTTCTGATTCTTATAATGACGATCATTTTATGTATTAAAATTAGTTTGTTAGATCATCGTTTCCGTATCTTATAAAATAAGTGCGCCCAGGTTTAGTTTTTTTTGTTTTCAATTTCATGGGTTTGTGATTCTATTTCAGTCGCACTTAATATGTATGAATGGATGGTCGTTGGAGGTACTGGACTAATTTGTGCTTTACTCACTTTTGCGATTACATTTGCTCTTTTGAAGAGACAATTTAGGAAGAAAATGGCTTTAGAACAACAGTATATGTCAATGGAGCCTACACGTGCCGGTAGGTAAATAATTTGTGATAGCAGACGCGGATTTATAATGGAAACCCGGTGTACGCCCCCTCCTCCCCCTTCTAAAATTTAGGGGGCATAAAATCTTGATTCTCACAAATTCTACCTTGGTGCTCACAAATTATTTATGCATCACTTCGCTGAGCCTTCTCGAACCCTGGGATTGTTTGCCCCTGGGTAGATGTCTTGAAAGCTTTCCTTTTATGTAATTGCTGCATCAAATTGTTCGTGCTTTCCGGAATTTTTGTTCAGAGGTTTTAGGATATTCCCGGAAAATTCTGTTTTCTGAAACGTTATTCACTTGCAGTAACCTGGAAAAGTTTTGATCATTAACTATGGCAGAGGTGTTTTAGTTTTGGAGAAGCAATTGTTTTTAATATACCATCTTGCAGAAGACTAATATAAAATATGATTTGCGGCTGGTTGGTGTTACATGAATACAGGAAAAGATTAAATAACTTTACCTTCAAAATACGTTTTCAACTAAAAATTGCAACACAAATGTTTAAATGGCTGATAATAAACATGCTCATTTTTCATTTTGAAAATCGTTTACGCGTACATATACTGTTCAGATGTATTTTGCATTTTAGGACACAGACTTAGTGCTATTGACAGCAAGTGGTACGAAGAGACTAAGGCGATGCAAAAAGGAGCACAGCAGTTCGGCAATGGACCTCCCAAAGAAAAACCACCAATACCCCCAAATAAGGCTTCCATTTACGATGAAACTTGTGTGAAACTTACATCAGACATACAGCTGCCAGATGAACCACCTCATATCTATGAGAGAGCAGATAAGCTTAAACTGAAATCACAGACCATGCCGGTACAGATCAGGGATATTGTCCATACTCATGCAAATGAATCAGCCTACACTCTACCTTACTTGGATGCGGCTAATTCCGACTTGCCACCGACATATGAACAAGCAGGCAAACGAAACAACTACAAGCGCTCGCTCAGTGTGCCATCTCCGCACAATGAGACAACGAATAACATCGCCTTCTTTGAGCATCAGTATTCAGAAACTGCAAAGAACGAGAACTCAACGGAGTCTGATATCAAAGAATCGAATAACGTCGGGTACGAGAGCACAAACCGACCAGATCCACGATTCACGACACCGTATGATACTATTTACAAACAGTGGGAAGACGAAGAGAGGCGATTGTTAAAGTAGGGAGTTACATGTATATATAAAGCATTTTATAGTTCAACAAGTTTAAACATGTTGACTTTGCACGGTTTAAACAGGTGTTCGGTTTACCATGGTTCAAAATACATTTATAAAATGTTATAGAAGGATTTCAAAAAGTGTCTGGTTTCGACAGGTTTTCGGATTATTCAGGGTCCTATTTAAAAGACAAGTTTCACTGCTTATATAAATAACTGGTTCTCTTAATCTTGTGATGTCAGTTACGCTGATCTTTCAATTAACATACATGTATAACGAAATTTTAAAGGAATTTTTATCAGATACAAAAAAAACTTTTTAATAGGGTTTGGAATTATATTAGATAATATTTTTGTACTTGTATGTAATGGTTCCTCAAGTGTACATTTTACAGAAATGTAAGAATAATCAAGGGAACCAATGTTATAGCGGTAATCAAAAGAATGTAATCCAGGGACAAAGACCAGACATGGAAAAGAGACATACACAACTGAGAACATAAAGTAACTAAAATCATACATAAAAAGTAACAAAAACATGAATGAGTGACTCGGACTCCACTGAAAACTGGGAGCATGGACCTGATGCACCGGTATGGTAAGCGTCCTCTGCTTTTCTAGAAACACCCGCCGAGTTGCTCATAAAAAGTCAAGTCCGGGGTAGACGAAAGAGGGAAGGAAAATTATGACGCGTTGAACGAATCAGTTTTTTTGGCGCAAATGGATAAAACACCTCATTTATTTCAAGTACATTTTAAAACAACTGTACAGTGCATTTATTTTCGTTTTGTATATACCATTCATTGGCTGTTCAGCACTTGTTTTTAAAGCCAAAGCTACAGCAGCTGATATGCGGTCCCCTGATGCATTATTTATTTATTTATTTCTGTTTTTTTTTTTTTTTTTTTTTTTTTTTTTTTTTTTTTGCAGCTAGGCCTTGCACCTGTTTTATTGCCCCTCCACTGAATAACCGAAAAACAGACATTGTGTGACAGACAGGCAGTGCTGCTATTTTTGTTTCTCGTATGAAAGCTACTTGCATCAGTGTTACTAACTGTATATATGCATGATGGACGCACCTTGTCAGATATTTCTTTTATTTCATCCATTCATTCATTCCGTTTTTATATGTGCTTTTCAGTTATATTTTTTATTTGTTTCTTTTATTAGTTAGTTTATAAATTACCTTTCTCTTTTTAATGAGTCGATTTCACAAAAAGTCGTGAGTGTGGAATTGATCGTAAATTATGACGTCACAATGTTATTTAAGGTTGTGACATCATTACTTACGATCAACTTTCTAGTTACGACATTTTTGTGAAATCGACGACAGATCTTTACATTTGTAATTGATATAGTTAACAGTAACAGTTCAAAATATAAATCCATTGTGTATACATATTGATTTTCTTGACAATCATTATCAAATGTGGTGCTTTATTATTAGAACAATTAACTCTATGGACTGCATCTACTCGCTTTGTGAAAATGTAACCCTATGACCTTTCCTACTAACCTTAAAAGTTATTAGGATTCAACGTTTATCATACTACTAAATTGATAAGATGATGTTTTATTACAGATAGTTCGCAGAAGTTGTACATATGTAGATGGTAGATGACGTTATTTTTATTTTTTTTTTTTAATTATTACTATTTTTTGTGGGTGTCAACATTTTGATACTTTGTTACATGTACTATATGCACGTTGGCAACTGTATATGCCTTGATCTTTAACTTTGAAAATAAAACCTAAAAAAATTAACTAGTTCAAGAGTTGTTTTCACATTGTTGCTATGGAATGATGAAGGTCATTTTGTATTTACGCCATGTATTTTCGTCTTTACGTCATGACATGTTGTCTTTATGTTAGAGTCATTTCTTGTTTAAGGTTCCGCATCTCGTAAAAAAACTGAAGGCACAGAAAAGAAAGATTACACATATAGAAATGAGAGACTGACATCAAACAGAACGAAATAAAATACCCATTGCATGTAAATACAAAATATAAAATGTCTTCAAATGAATTAATCAGAGAGAGTAATCAAGGGAACCAAGATTCTAGCGGAAATCAATAGAATGTAATCCTGGGACAAAGACCAGGCATGGGAAGCAGAAGAACATAAAATAACCAAAACAATACATACAAAGTAACAAAAGTAAATAAGCAATCCGAACTTTACTAAAAACTGAGAGCACGGGTCAGGTGCACGGTTAGGGTAAGCGTCCTCTGCTTTTCTAGAAACACCCGCCGAGTTGTTAAATTAATCAGAAAACTACATAACGTAGATGTTACTAAATGGCGTAAATACAAAATGATCTCAAGTAAAGATTAAACCACAGCAATTAATATAAAACGGACAACACATAAATAAATGTGTATCATCAACAGCTAAGGTGTTTTAAAACATTCAAATACACGCGATTTAATGTTTGCAAGAATTTTCCCGCGATTTCACATTTTACAAGTTTTATACAGATTTCATGGGCTTCTTATTCAGTATATTCTTCTCTCTTTATGGTAAAATTAAGATTTTAACATGCTCGCTGATGAGCGTATGTTGAAATTCATACTATCTCGAATGGAGAAATAATCCAAACTATGAAGGCGTTTTATGGTCAAATAACACGAGAAAAGAATTACAAGAGCAGTGCTCCAGGTCCCCGCCTCGCAATAAAAGTAAAATGTCAATGAATATTATTGTGGAAAGAGTAATCGAAGTAGATTTCGATGATGTTGAGCCCATGACCTTGAATTTTATTTCATTAAAACCGTGACCTTGACCTTTGACCTACTGATCTCACAATTAATATGTGACTTTCTTACCCCATAAGACTTTGATTGTCAAAGTTTGGTGAAGTTCTATCAAGGCGTTCAAAAGTTAATTTCCGGAAACCAATTTCGAACGGCCGAAGGACGGACGGAAAACCGAATTCTCTACTCCCCTTCTTTTGCGAAAGGCAGGGAACAAAAAAAATAAACCGTTGCCATGAAAATGTCACGCGTGGCCACAAATGAGTATAATTGTATCACCACGATTTTATATGATTTTATAAGTAAATAATACCATTGCCTTCCTTCGAGTATGAGACTTGATAGGCTTATCATTTAATATTTCAAGGAGGGGCTTACAAAGGAAGAAATTCCCATTCATTAGAGACGCGAGGGTCGCCTTGGGCTGATATTATTTCACCCCGATTGGGTTTTTGTTTTTGGTTTTTTTTTCCTATTCTCGTTTACACGTGTATGTACGTCCTCGGACATAAAGGAATTTATTTTGTAAAATTTTTATTTCGCGATTTTCACATTAAGCATTAAAGTAAGAGAGGACCCATGGATCGCCTTGGCCTGATATTTTTTCACCTCGGTTGAGTTTTTGTCTCTTTTACATATTCACCATTTCCATTCTCATTAATTCGTGTATTCAACTCATCGTGAATCAAGGAATTTATTATGTAAAACAAATATTTCATGATTTTTGCATTAAGCTTTAAAGAACGTGCAAGCTATTGCCCTTATAATTACGGCCAAATGAGGCAGCGGAATTTTATTTGGTCAACCAATAAAAAAATGTCAGTTAAGTGTTCTTTATATAAATTTAGAAGAATTTCTATCCACCAGCTTTTGTCTGTTTGCGGAATTATAGTGTCCACGTTTTGGATATTGTTTAAAATTCTTTTTACCTTTTCCATTTTCATTATATTTGTTACTTTTGACTGATCATGTTTAATGTTATTATAGATAGCAGAGATTTATCGAATGTTCCACGTGTAAAAAAGTGTATAACTCAAACTGTGAAATAAATCCTGTAATTTCACTTCCGTTTTTTCTCCTGCCAAAACGTCAAAACACGAATTTCAATCCGCCGATCACAAAATTTTAAAATTTATGCATGTATAAAGCAGGTTTTTTTGCTCTAGTCTGTCGCTTTCATATGCATAAAATAAAAAGTACTACTCCAGAAACAGGTATTTAAATTCTATAAAAGACTTTATATTACTATTCTCATATAGTCAATGATTTTAAAACAAGTTCACCTTCATCCTTTATGGGCTAATTTATCTAATACAATATAATTTATTTTTTTATTTTAAACAAACTTGATTCTTTTTCTCAAGTGATAAAATTTCTATCAAACTACATTTTGTACCATTGACTATTAACTGTGTCCCAGTTTAATTATCTTGATATCTGAATAGCATTTCTTTAATTAGATTATGGGAATCCCCATTCTATTTGTTTACCAATTTTCCCGCCAAAAAAGTCACATGGCAAAATTGTAAACAAATGTCATCCATTTTCTTTTATCAATTCTTTCATTTTGAAGTATTTAGACACTTCCTGGTGGGATAATCATTGTAAATTGGATTTAATTTATTCTGCTATTAGGTAAATCTGTTTCTGAATGTATTACATGGTTAAACAGGGCTGTGAAACTTGTGTGTGGCCACGTGCACATGGCCTTAATTGTGTTTACCTTTGACCAGATGATGAGAGTTTTGATTGGCTCAATAATATATTTACATTTGATTGACACCTCCTATAAGGATATTGCCAGTCACGGTCGCCTGGTCTAATTAGTAATTACCTTTAATTGCCTTTTGTCGTAAATTGGTCATAGTCAATTAACTCTGACCAGGTGTCAACACAAATTTAGAGAGAATATCCGTTGCTGATAAACTTCCTGTCAGTTTTAATATACAAAACCTAGGCGCCAAGAAAATCGCCAACTGGCTATTTTTGTCGCCAGATAAAATAAAAAATCGCAAATTGCGATATTGGCGAAGCCCAGCGCGACCCCTGTTATATAGTAAAATTCAAACAAAATAGCGATAAATCATGTACATGTATCGGGAACCATTTGTTATTTTACTGTATCTCTCGTGTTCCCTCTACCATAGTTCTACGTGCTTTTAATATCACTATTAGTGTTGTGGCTTTTATGTAAATCTGAATTGTTTCTGATTTGGCAGAAATGCAACTTAAGTCGCAGAAGGGAAGTCATGTTCTAACCACCCACCCCACCCCACCCCACTCCCCCCCTAAAAAAAAATAATAAGTTGTTTACATGGTATCATATTATCATATTCTGCATGACAGTAAACAAATTGTATACCCGTGAAAATAATCATTTACACGTTGAAAATTGTGTTAATATATAAATAAAGGGGGATAAACGTATCTTTATCTTAAGAATTCACCCATTATTGTTATTAAAAAAATCAGTGAGTCTTTTTACTTCTCGAGGAAAGTTTTGTATAAGTTTGATATTTTATTTGACCTATACTTGCATGATGCATATGAGTTTCGATTATTAGATATTGCATGTACAAGTATTTCACTGCCCTCCACGATGTTTCACTTTAAAATGTGCTTATTCTAAAAGTAGTGCAAAGCAGATATCAATGTTTGAGAAACTTGTTGGGGACTCGTAGAGATTTTACAAATGGACAAGTCTTTCAGAAATATTATGTTTGGTGATCGACAAATGCATTTGTGTGTGAATAAATCAAGATAAAAAAAGAAACATGGCTTTGCGAGAATTACGTGATTAGTTTACTGCCTATGGTTATGTGGAGGAGTAACTAAAAAGTGAAAAACAACCAATAATGCAAGAAATACGATTTTTTTCAAGATTAGATTGATATCAGACTCACAAAAAAATATCTTTTTCCATATAAAAATTCCTAGAACACAACCAAAACAAGAAGTTACTGTCACTCTTTAAGACGATGAACCTCAGGTGAATAAAAGTCTCATCCAACAATAGCTATCTTCAAAATCAAAATTCGTGGCAGTGAATTCACGAGATTGATTTCTCATTTAAAGTTATTTTATTCGTATTTTTGTAAGCTGCAGAGAATCCATAATTAAAAAATAGTCCAGTAATATTCCAGAAAAGTCACTATTCAAATATTATACGTTGTACACGGGTGTTCGATTGATGTTCTTGCGAAATGGTCGAAGGTTACCACTTAGCCACTACATACTTGCAGCTGCATCGGTTTGTTCTTTTGCAGAATGCAAGGAGAGTCGGTGTTGATCTGTATACATTCCCTTTATAAAAACAATGCATCTCAGGTGGCTGGCCCCAAGATCGCTTCATGGCTTGACTTCCAGGTTCTGCGATGGTTCTTTGAAAGGACCCAACAAACACCAGAAAAATAAACGATAAGATAAATTTCATGGTTTTGCAAAATGTTTCCTGAATTTGTTCTCCTTAGATCACGTGTAAGCCTATCGGTAAAATAAATTAAGTATATAACTTCTTATGTTTACTGACAAGTATAACATATGAAACGAAAGCTCCAAGGTGTAGTTTCTTGTATAAAATAATTAGAAGCCACATAATACCTTTATGTAGAAATCAGTGAGACCCCGGAGACTTCCGTCAGTCATTCCATAATTGAAACTGATATGTATAAATTAATTTAATATAATGTCTAGAACATGACAAAGAAGCCAAGCTGTGAGTTATCTTTCAGTGGCTGAAGCTTACTGATTATATGCAAATCTTCTTTTTGACACTTAATACAACAGCCCCGCGACTTACGTCATTAATATTTCCGACAAACAAATCTATTTGATTTCTATATCAATGGATTATCAAGTAGACTTGGCTATACAGAATGTTCAAAAAATTCACAAGGCATGTACTTGGGGGTCGTGATTTTTTTGGGTTTTACTTTTGCTTTTGTTTTTGTTTTTGTTTTTGTTTTTGTTTTTGTTTTTGTTTTTGTTTTTGTTTTTGTTTGTTTGTTTGTTTGTTTGTTTGTTTGTTCGTTTGTTTGTTTTGTTTTGTTGTTGTTGTTTTTTTTGTTATAAAGAAATAAAATATGTGTTATAACGGCAAATATTACACTTAAATACCTATATCCAACACTATGAAAGCTACTACATATTCCGTCACACTAGGCCACGATCACATTCTGCTCTCCGACAAATTGACAAATTTTTACGACGCTATAACCGAAGTACGGTCATTACGGTCATTATGAGGAGCTTGGGACAAACTTTGAACATGTTCAAAACAAGCATAATGCGGTCGTGTCAAAATCTGGTAGTAGTAAGAGCAAAGCAAGAGCGTAGTAAATTCAGGATAAGATCGACACGATGTTGGCCGGAATGATTGCACTACGATCATACTGCGATGTCAGTACATTAACACCACGACCATCCTATTCCTACTGTGACCTATCCACGCTTCTACTACGATCATGACAAGTTTATACGACGCTGTACAGGACAAAATCACGATTTCATCACGCTCGTGCAATCCTTGCCACGTACTTATTACGACCCGATTACGATTATACTACGACCATTTCGACCTCTTTTCAATGACATGTACATGTCATTGTCACTTGAAATACTAGTATAAAAATTCTACAGTTTGTTCAGATACACCCATTCCCTTTGAACCTTGAACACACAAGACCATTTAGTTGTCCTTCTGAATTATTTAATACAATTACAAAATCTAAACGAGCAGGCTGCTGATTTTTCTATGAAACCGGAGAAGAAGAAGAAAAGGGAGACATTTAAGACGATCTAGGTCCTGTTGGGTTCGGCTTTTGGTTATCAACCAATCTGATTTAAATCGGCTGTTATGATACCTTACTTTGCTCCTCCTCTATATGGTGTCATATCTTTAACAAATTTATACTTTTTGTCCTTCTTGTCTATGGGCTCGAGCTCACTGGAGACATCTGTGTATTCTCTACTGTCACTGACCCATACGACTACTATTGCATTAGATTTTGACGTACAAATGTAACAGCGATCGTCCCCGGCTGGGGTAGGTCCGAAGCCTCTACTATGTCTGGAGATGTATCAAATGGTGCCCCTCTGTCTCGACCTGTATATCTGTCACCACGTCCAACACCTCTGGGAGATTTGGGGGCATGTCTGTTTTTTTGCAAGGAAATCGATGCATCAAATGGTAGAAGAAAGGAATATATGTACAACGGTATTTATACGGTACAGGTTTTCGAAGAATCGCAGTGAGCATAGTAAGAGCGTGGTATGGTCGTGGTGGAAGCGTAGAAAGATCGGTGTGACAATAGGTTCAATCGTGATAATTACGCATTAAGAACGCGATGAACGTATTATGATTGTGGTGTAAACGTGATCGTAGCGAGACCGTACTACCAGAAACGTAGCAAGGACATGGTACCATCGTGAAAACACACTGTCAGAAAATCTACATTTTCTAGCCGCTCAAACCACGATATCACCACGATCGATATTAATTATAGAACCCAATGCCTTGTGCGATGGTGGCCAAGTGTGGCGGGGGATTTATATAGGGGCAACTTTTTCGTTGTCACGGTGTGAGTGTTTCCTTGTCGTTCACTGAAAACCCATATGTGGCATTGAGCTGACATTTTCACATTCCGGTGGGGTTGTTGTCTTTTTGACATATTTACCATATGCATTCTCGTTATAATTCGTGACCACCAATTAGTAAGTCGCGTCACAAATTAGTATTGAAATTGAGAACGTGGTCATATAATTATTTGTGACCAACATTCACTAATTAGTGGTCACGAGTCACGATTTAAGTACTAGTTATTAATTCATGACTACGACTTACTACATGTCATTCGTCCCCCGCCCACCTAAATGAAAACATAGTGTTCTTGCCTTGTGAAAATTTTCACATTCCTGTAAGCTAGCGGATTGACACAAAAAATGTACGTCGTTAGTCGGGAACTGGAGGTTATGGGTGAGTGGAGAAGATTGATATACATGTACTGTAACAATGTACATGGTTGTAATTTAGGCATCAACCATGTTTATTCCAGCAACAACCCAAATAAATAATATTGTTTGAAAATCTACCTTGTTAAGTAATGGAAGCAATATAATAATAGAATCATTACAATTGTATTTTCATTTTTTTGGTATGTTCAATGGATGAGGAAAAAATGTATTTTCTCCAAAATTCGGTACATTATTTTTTTTTTCAAAAAGATCCCTGCCTCCCACCCCCTCACCCCTGGCTAATAAAACGGTCTTCAAACACAGTACAGTTAAACAGTTACTTTGAGAAAACGTGAAATTGCATGTTTTGCATCCCTTTTTAAACCAAAGGCGTCGACCAAACTAAGTAACAATTTGATGCGGGCTTTTATTGATAACTATATTCATAGTTTAAACATGCACAGCTGTGCACTTTAACAGCACCTCAATAAACACAATATCATCGTTTTAAAAGCTACTCACTATTCTACACGTGTTTACTAATTCAGTAAAACATGATTAAATAACTGGAGGAGAACTCCATTAATATGTAAGAGAAAATTTTAATAGAATAAATAAACATCATTAGATGTGATTGCCTCTTACTTTTAGGCCGCTTTAGGTACTATCAAGAACAAATCTTCGAAGAAAAACATATAATATACTGAACAAATTAGACAAGAGTAGTTTTCACGCAAACGTATTTCAAATTGAAATTTTAAATTTTTGTATCATACACTGGTTGATACATTTTAAACCATAAATTTAATTTCACAAATGGAAGACTCGAGTTGTTTATACATTATAACTGTGTCGTTTTATCACGTACGATCGGGTGACATTGTAAAAATAATAATAATAAATAATTATTACTAAATGATGAAATGAGTATATTAAAACCTATATACATAAATGGAACTCTGTTCAGACAACTAGTCAACCTTTCTTTTATACAATCTATCTGATGAGCCGTTAGTCGAGTTTCTCGGAGTTTTTCTTTAAGAGTGTCCGCTGTCACAGTGACATTATTCCGAAAATACAAACTTTGTATCGCTGACACGGGTTTTACTGTATTAATCTTTCTGGTGTTTTTTTTTACAGAACGATTTTCTTACTGTTTTCTTGGACAAATTTGTTACAGAAACCAATGTGTGTATTTATTTTTTTCTTATGAAATAGGTATATTATTTTTTTCGGATGGAGGTAAATTCAAAAGTTAGATATGTTTCTTTATTCGTCTGTGTTTTAATGTTCAATGGTAAGTTTCTGTATGACTGTCTGCTGAACGACTTTGTTTAAGTTCGGTATGAAAGGAAATTGTAGCACTCTTTTATTAGAAATGTTTCAAATTTATTTATTTTTTTTTATTCCAAAGCATGTACTTTGTAAATTCAAACTGTAATTAATTTGCAGACATTTCCGAAGGTTCAAAGATACAGGTACTAATAAACAGACAATTGACAAGTATTTTCTCGAATGGAATTGGAAATTGTGTTTTTGTTTCCTTCTATTAATTTGTTAAAAGATCAAACATGTGGCTTTTATTGTGGAGAGGGCTAGAAACACTTCGTTGCAGTTTCGGTCCCGACTTACATTTTTTATTTGCCAACATTACACTTTTTAAATTACCGAAACTTCAACTTACTAGCTTTATTTAAAACATCTGTATGTTTATTACATTATATATCTTTTATTATTTATTCTTTATGATGATAATTATCCCCTCCCCACACCCTCAAAATTCAATTTGTTTACATGTATATCACAGCCCGTACGGTTATTCCAGACCAAGTGACGACATTGATTCATTACTAAGGCTTCTTAAAATATTGGAACTAAGTTAACATAAGAAACGACTTAAATGTTTTACGGTCCCCACCTCGAGAATAGATTCATTTACATTGTCATAGTTCTGTACTTTCATTCTACCCCGATTTCACCATCATATGAACAACTGAAAGTATTGGTGAAGACTCTTTCCCTTCCGTAGCATACCTTTAGTTTTAAGTGAAATCCGGGGTGCATTGATTTTTATTATTTCCACGTACCGCATTTAGTTAATTAGTGCTTTGTCTGTTTTCTTGATCTAGTCTTCGTACCCAGGTTATGGATACTACATTGTATGTGTAATCAATGTATCCTCCCTCGCTTTTATCTCCCAAATTTCCTTTTTCAGCAACCATTGGAGAAATATACTATGCTGGCACCCAACGTTCTACCTTCTACGATGCTAATGCCACTTGTCATGACCTTGGTGGGCAAGTTTTACGTTATGGAATGGTGTTTATAGATGCGTTAGTCAAATGTCATCAGTATATATACGCTTGGACTGGGTTGCCGTTTTATGAACAATTGCGTAAGTTTGACGTCTCCCTTTATCTGGATCACCGAAGTTTATCTTGGCTAATTAGACCATGTACCTAATTATTATCAACCGGGTGAACCCTTCGCTTGGAAAATAAGTAAAATCTATGACTGAAGTCATTAATCGTCAAATATTCTATGCCACTGATTTTGGTTTGCTTTCAACATCCAGCGAATTTAATGCTCTATTAAACAGAACTCCCAATCAGTCAGTGATTTTCTTCACCATAGACCCTGGCGTAAATATATGTATGGACTTCGTTCAATATTTAAAAAATCACAAATTTTAGTGAGCTGTAACTTGAAGAATGTTTTAAAAGCTTATGTCGGTTTTAAAAGCTCGTTAGAGCTTGTGTCGTAATGTTTTATATCTTAGACTATCGACTTTACTTTTGAACTTCGAATGCAACAATTCGTCAATCGGCTAATCGGCAGCGGTAAGCTCTATTTAAAATCGGGTGACTTCGTAACCGTCGTGACCCGAATGTTTCGCAAACAAAACAACTCGGAGACAAAGCGTTTCTCATCTATATACGTATAACAGAAAGTTCAATGCTAACGATCATTTTATCGTTTAATTAAATGTAAACTTCCCGCTCTCATACAAGTAAAAGGCACACGTAGAACACATGTACATAAATATACGTATGGTATTTAAGAGGTACATTTTAATCTCGTATGAAGTTAGAATTGGCAGTTCTACGGCACCGGTCTACAACATAAGGTGGTGTAGTAATATATAATTATGCAAATCATACTAATATACGAATGTACGGTACCGAAACTACGAGTACAAGAAGTCGTTAACAATATTAATGGCTTAAAAATAAAACTAAGACCTGTAAACAATATGGTCATATTCGGCTAAATTATTACAAAATAAAGTATTAGACTGCATCATCTGTCATTTGAAATGCAAAATGTTCTCTTCCCAATAGTATGCTGTAAGTTTTTAAGACGCCTATTGAATAAACTGTTAGGACATTGCAAGTAAATTTGCTTATTTTAGATTAAATATTTGCTTTTTCTTATAGTCTTTCACGAGGCCAGTGCACCTAACCTGATATTAAATAAAAACGCATAATTTAGTAATAATCGTCAAAAGAATTAGACTTTTTTGGATGAAGTGGTATTGTTTATCGGTTAAATTGGAATTTCATTTTAAAGGTTATGCTCTTTCTTCTAAGTAATACTTGCTTTCATAATTTTTTTTACTTATCTGTTCGGAATTGAAGATACTGCTACACTATACATGTTATTGTTATATGTTGCATACCAGGAAGGCAATCCAAAATTCAATTTGTTGCAAAACTTTACATCTAAAAATTAAACGGTCATAAAAAAAAAACAATCTGGCTTAACACAGTACCACAAGTGTCTAACTACACCAACAAAGCTAATTCTTGAAGAATCTGTATTCTTTAATTTCAGAGAGGTTTTTGATCTCATAAATCAATGTTTACTTTTAGCTTAGCTGAAATGCTATTGTATTGAGAGTAATGTTACAAACTGTATAAACTCATATTTACATGTCAGCAACAGAACTCCAGAAGTGCATTTTTTTCAAATGTCAAATCACAAAAAAAATTGTTAGATATGATGTAGATGTTAACATACCACAAGGATCTATAATAGGACCTCTTTTACTTTTTTTATGTTTATGAACGATTTAAGAAACACAGATTTATTCGCAACTTTCATGTAGAATTAGAATGTGTCATTTTGTATAGCTTCCAGAGAACGGTATAGAAATAATCGGAGTTTTATTTTGTTCAAAACAAGTTTTTTTCAAGACGCATCGTCAGCGAAATGCAAAAACAAAATGCACAACTATCCACAGAAGAAATGAAATACGGTATAACTTCTTGTGACAAGGAGTCAGAACTGAGTCTATAAATATATTTTTATTATTCATTCATTTTGATGCACAAATGTGCCAAAAATTATAATGTCATAACCTCATCTTCATAGAAGAATCTCGTATTGACCATTAAATGAAAGCCTTACTGACAAAAAAAAAATATTTTAAGCACGGCATTACATATTTTATCTAGCTGTTTTAACTATTACAAAATGTATTATCAAAATAATTCTTTTATTGGGTACCTGTCTGTGTAAGTATTAGGCAACTGTCAGTGTATAGTGTGTGGCGCATGAAGAAAAAAACGCAAACTGAGATTTTATTGCATTATCTAGGCATTCATACCACACAACCATCAAAGTGTCTGTAAAGTTCGCCCTTATAATATATTGTTAGGTAAAGTTTTGTTGAAATGCATTATGGAGAAACGGCGGGATAATATTCCCACACTTTTTCCTTCCATACTGCAGTAAAAACATGTCTTTGTCATAGATGTAAATTGCCTTTTGGTTGTTTTCTAGACGTAGTGACATTTGAGGCAAACAAGTTTAAATTGAGAGAAATGATGTGCCACCAATTGCCTGATCCTTACACGGAATGGTACATAAATTGTTATTGATCAAATGTTTTACCAGTTATAGCGCACTTTAAATAACGTTCGTGACACATGGGTCCTACCGTTGGTGACTAAGGTAACTATGCTGAAGTTTGCTCGGTGGTTTACCCCCTGTTATTGTGGGTCCGTCATCAATATTGGGGTCTGGTCCATAGTTTGACATAGCCATTCCACGTTTCTGCGTAAACCTGTCTGAAAGTTGTTTCTTTAACATCTCTTTCTCGTGTTTTTCCTTGTCAAGTTCGTTAGCCATTTTAGAGAGCTTTGTGGACGCAGTGTCCATCCTTATCGCGTATATCTTCGATTTTATTGAGTCTGAAATCTCGGTACTCATTTTTAAGTCCCGAAGTGGAATCTCGGGGCTTGAAAACATCTTAATGCACTGTTCACTAAGAGGTTTTGAGTTGCCTTGGTCTGCAGCTTTGGTACATTTCAACAGAATTTCTGGAGTGTTGTCCCTCCTGTTTTTCATGGTAGGTGGTCCCTTTGGTAGTTTAGACAGTGGTGTTTTCTTGAGCATGTTTACTAAAAGCCTCTCACACCGTTCTTTGAGTGCAGCCATTTGGTACTCGTCGGCTAAGGGGAGCAGTCTCAAAGCCATTTTTTCTGAAGAATTAATTGCAGTTGTACTACATGTATATAAAAGAACTCGACTTCTAAGCATTTTTACCTGTATATATATAAATATGTATCATAGTTGTTTTACATGTGTGTGCTTAAATTAATGTTCTTCAACCTTTATTTGTCTAATGTACATGTATTCATAAGTTCTATAACTTCACAATTATAGTCTTTTATTTCCCTGTTGTGTCTAACCTTGTTTTTTTTGTTATTACATGTATAACCGCTTCATAAATATTGAGTCGTTGATTTTTTTTTTCGATTATACCGATCTGATTTGCACGAAATCCTTCATTAATACTAAATATTGCATAGGTGTCAAAATTTTGAACTTACCGTTTAATTCGCGACATACTCCGGGATGGAAAAAGGCAAACATATCAACAAAGTCAGCATAATTCTTATCGGAGATTTTAAGCTCAGCTTTACTTTTCTTCTCTGCTAACGCTGCACTATGAGCCTGGTTTAATAACTTTGTAAAATAAGGAGACGCATATCCTAGCAGGGATCTGTGCGTGTAAATTTTTCGACCCTCTATTACTAAAATAGTATCCGTAAATACGTCCTCTTTCAGAAAAGGGAAAGTTTGTGGTTCTTTTGTTTCACTCGGATGTGATGATGTAGTAGATCTGGTTCGACTGGATTCTCGAGAGTCACTTGTGAGCGGTAAAATTCCTGCCATGGTTGTTTTCTTTAACTAATAATGGAAGTGATCGCTATGGAATCGTATGCTACTTGTGTGGCGGAAAGGCTCGAGGCACACTGAAGGGCAGTCAAAATAGCTCAAAGAAAGAATCAAGACTATGTTAAAAGACTGCATAACTGACCGATATATTTTTTTACAAAAAAATACAGAAAATGTTAAAATGTTAATTAATGAGTCTCATCTGATTCTTATCAAAATGCATGATTAGCTATGTGTTCACGTTTAAAAGAAAGGAGCATGTGTCACGTTTTGTGGTGTAAGTCTCTATTTTTGCCAGTGCCTCAAAGTAAATTTTGATATGGAACGTTGATCGTTTTATCTTTTCTTCTGCTTCGTATTTCTAAATAATTTTTAAAAGTTTAAACAATTTGGTTTCAAATAACTCCGGATATAATACATTTAAATACTTGATAAAAACAAATGCATCTGTAAGTGCTCCAATCCCTTTAAATAATAAGTGGTTAAAATCGATAATCTTTGTACTTAATATATAAAATACTTTAATAATTTGTTACGTGGGCCTACATTTATGCTTTATATTCTTCTACAGAACACGAGAGGTACAAATGTATCTTGAACCTTTAGAGTTCGTACTTCAGTCAAAGTTAATATTCTTTCGATGATTTAAGTCCTTTAATTCTTAATAGAGTTTAGGTGATCATGAAGGAAAGGGAGCACCTCATACCGAATCTTATTTCGAATATTGTACACTTGTACACGTCAGAAAGAATTTGGAAACATGCGAATTTGAGGCATATTACATTATTACAAGTATATGCACTATAGACTAATTGGCCTTTGGCTGACATTTTCATTTCGGTGGGGTTGTTGTCTTTTAGACATATACACCATACCTATTCTCGTTATAAATTCAGTGAAACCTGCCTAAACCGATTCCTCTGGCTGAATAAATCATAAGCCTGTCAAATCAAAACATTAGCAGCGCAGCTCCTTGATGTCAATGCTTGTTCAATTAGAACCTGTACAATCCAAACATCTGCCTTAACCAAACGAAAGTTCACTCTAAAAGAGGCTCTTTTAAGTCAGGTTTCACGCGCTACATGATTACCGAATTTAAAGCGACATTTATTAGGCTAGTCTAAACTCAAAATGATATCCACTGTTAGTTACTTTGGATTCAAGGATCCTAGTTCTAATGACACCGAATTCCTTTCCGCGAATGCCATTAATCTGGCATATTTTTGCAGAACCTAATGAAGGTCGTGTTCTACAACCCACTACCTTTAAGACATGCATTTTATGAAAAATAAAATTCTAATTTCAGGGGCTAAAGAAAAAACTTCAATATAAATACCATGATAATACTGGTTAAGCATAACATTTTAAATTCTTTCTTTTTGTTAATTTCAGCTGGTTGTTACAGAGGAAGCGCTACCATGACAACTTCTCCGGACCAGAGACAGGAGAACAAAAGAGTAGCAATTTGTGCCGATTTTTGTTCCGATGCAAATTTTACTCATTTCGGGGTTATGGTAAATAAACGTTGTGGCAAAGATATGAGAAAACTTAATGAAACAAGTCTTCCAGAAGTTTTAGATCTGCTAAAATCCTCATTTCAGCCTGAATGCTACAAGTGCACATATGACATCATTCGTCATAAATTTTCAACACTTGAACGGATGGTTCACTGGCCTTGAAAATATAATTCTATAATTTCAAACAGGAAATTTGAACAGAATTAGATCATTAACAATACATATTCTGTGTATTGGTTTGTACTAAATACCAATAAGGTCGATTTTTGGACGTGTTATATGTACGTGTTATTGTGTTAAATAACTAAAAAAAAATATTGGCATGCAAAACCTTTCTTTTATATACATGTACATGCACGTTTTTTGTCTTGGTTTATTTGCCTCTCATTATGTTCGTCTATTTACAAACTCATTGTCAATATCATTTCTGGTACTATTTGCTAGGTTATTTTTGAAAACTTGTTTACGACATATTTAAAATCGAAAACCCTTCCAAACTGTAGAATCATACAGCAGAGGAGTAAGTAGAAATATATTTTACGACCCTAAGTGTCAGTCTCTGTAAGAATATGGCAGTTAGTTAAACATGGTATGATAAAACCAACAATTTTGAAAGTTTAATTTGACTATTTGCAAATTAAATCAGAATCAAGGGAAAAAAACAAGATTTTCTATATCACTTTGGTTAATTGAGTTATAATTTCATTGAAATGTATACGTACTGAATTTGAAAATTTCAAGGGCAGATAAATCTGTATAAAACCTCATTTTTCTAATATTCTATTTAAAAATTTCTGAGCAAATTCAGTGAGGCAGAGATCACTTAAACAAAGAGAACATCATTGTGATAAATTACATTGTCAGATCGATGGAGTTTTTGACATGCATTTTTCTTATTTTTCCTATTTTGCCTGATTCTTACGAAAACTTACACTTAACTGTTTGTCAATTTTGACATCACATCACGGTTTGTTTTTGTTGTTTGTGGGGGTGGTAGGGGTTGATTTTTAGGTCATATTTGTGATCAAAAACTCGGATCCCAATTGTTGTTCTTAGAAACCCCTTATTATATTTATACTTGTATAATTATACCATTGAGTTTTTGTTTATCAAGAGTTATTTCAGAACTTTTGGTTATGGTATGTAAGAGGAAGTAAAAGACTAACGAAGCGAGGCATGGGATAATTTGGGGTAGAATTTGTGAAAAATCAAGATTCATACCTCCAAAAAATCCAAATTTTAAGGGTAGGGCGTACGCAGGGTCCACCACTATGAAAGCGTGCCTGCTAATTAATTTAATGCGTTATTTTTGTCCACTGATATAAATGAAAATCAATTTCTTGTCAAAATGCAGCTTCCGTGTCTATTTCAGACAACAGAATGTCACTGCTACGCACAAGAAGACTTCGGCAAATTAGAGTTCTCAGATTCGTGTCAA
Source organism: Perna viridis (assembly GCA_037379345.1). Taxonomy (NCBI): domain Eukaryota; kingdom Metazoa; phylum Mollusca; class Bivalvia; order Mytilida; family Mytilidae; genus Perna; species Perna viridis. Next base: position 32,186,846 of record CM074517.1, on the reverse strand, counting down.
ATACCATTATGCCCAGGCAATATATTTGATATCTGTGGAATGTTCCCACAGGCAATCGTTTTCAGAAAAGGTAAGTAACAGTGGCGGATCAAGGGGGAAGGGTGCAAGGTTGGCACCCCTCCTTTTTATTAACAAATTTGTCATTTCCATGTGTAAATTTGACAAAAAAATGCCAAAGAATGGCCAAGCACCCCCTTTTTCTGAGGAACCCCGACTGACACCCCTCCTTTTCAAACTGTCTGGATCCGCCCCTGAATAAACATAAGTCAGACACCAAGGATTGTCCTTGAGTATGTACATACGAGGCTAGAAACCACTAATTTCACTTCTCACAAGCTCCAATGCTAATTTCACAATATGCAATGGCTTCTTTGGGCTATACTTTAACTTACAGGGACTATATATCAGCATGATTCTACATGTGTCAGCTCGCGATCCTCAGAATTGCATATGGAGGTTTAAAGACTTGCAATGTTGCACTGGTCACCGGATGTGAATGGTCCATAAATACTATGGGAAATCCCAGTGTTTTTCACGAGATAGGTTTATATAAAAATCATCATGGGGATAAGGCTTTACAACAGTAGAAGAAAAACGCAATTATAAAAGTGCAGAAATGATTTTCTTCTCAGAAACAGTTTCAATTTTTGAAATAAAATGCGAACTTTTTTCACAGCGCTATGAGGAACAGGAGGTAATTTTTGCATATGAATGTTGCTTGAGTTGGTGGTGTGTAACCTACATGCAGTGTTAGAACCACGCGCGGATCCAAGGACTGGCGTGTCGGGCGTACGCCCCCTCTAGATTTGTAAGAAAAAAATTTTCACCACAAATTTCAACCCATAATATTTTTTGCCTTGCCTTGCACGGCATTTGATTCAATTAACGCCCCCCACTTAACTTAAATCCTGGATCCGCCCCAGAGAACAACATAAACATACGTCCTAAGAAGCAGGATTTTATCATATTTCAATTTTGTCCGATGCACTAATGAGTTTGCATGATCCTGAAAATTAGGACACCACAAGTTGCCGGAAATAAATCGTATTTTGCCTCTCTTGTGTTTTTAACCACGAAAATTACATTATTGCCATACAGGGGTATATCCAGAAATTTTGAAAGGGGGTGCAGAAAATAGAGGGGGTCAAGACTCATTTGTTCATTTTTGTCCAAATTTGCACGAAGTTAACAAAATTTTCCAACAAAGAGGGGTCCGACCCCGTAAGCCCCTGAATCCGCCAATATTCTCATATAAACATAAGGCATTTCTATTGACAGTTTTCTAGTTGCATACATTTTGGAGGACCACTAACTATCAACAAACATGGAAGTCAAGGAAGCATACAAAAGGGGTGGAGGTTCTACCCATCTTATGATATTGAAATATTAAAACAAAATAAGACTCGGCACCTCCGACTATGGGGAAGAACACCCCCTTAAAAGGGTGTCTCATGATAAAATGAGGATCCGCGTGCATAAAATGCAATGTGTACGCACATGAAAGATCCTATAGTTTACGTATATTCTGATAAAACATCAGACACATCAGGTATATTGATATGTACTGTACACTCAATGGGACATGCAGAGAGACATCTGTTTTTTTCCCAGTCAAATGATGCCTTTTCGAGCATATTACATCATTAACAAAGTTATTATACACGATATTTATTTTTCCAATATTGCTTAAGTATTATTTTTTGCTATCTCTTGGATCCGCCACAAGAAGACAACACATATTTAAACAATTCATGAATATTTAAGAATGTAATGTTATTTTACAGTACCAGAAGTAGAAGGTTTTGGTTCCTGTCACGCGAGGAGTGTTTATGCTGACGGGAAAAGCCACAGGTACACTGGGTATTGTTTTGATCATGCCCCGTTCTTGTGCAAAGGTATCTATAAATTGTATGATTTTTTTCTTTTTTTATTGGCCTTTAAAGACCTAGATATTTACAAATATATAAATACATTGTTTTATGTTAAATAGTTACTGCTTAATGCGAGTATTTTATTGTTGCTATCTATCAATAAACATGAAAGTTTTAAAGTGCTTGTTAGTTTGCTTTCGCTCCATATGGGTTACAGAACCCATTTTTGTATCATTAATGTGCCTTTTTGAAAGCCACATTTTTGTAAGATGATGGTTTTTAACGGAGTTTGTTTTCATTTATATCAATTGTCTCACTTTGCTGTAAATATTTTCCTCTCTTCGTTTTAAGTACAGGACATTTTGATTGGTTCTTGTCGTTTATGTTATGTATATGTTACAAAAAACTGAGCTTAAGTCTGGTCACAAATTTTTAGAAGAGAAGGTTGATATATTCGTAATGTATATAGCTTTCTTGGCTATCAGTACCTTTCGTTTTTTAACTTCACATGACATTGTATATTAACGATTCAATGTTTAATAGGATATCTCATTCCCCTCCGTTCCATCTGACACAATTTATATTCATTTAAATTTTGTTCTTTTATTGAATTCGCAAAATGATTTTCCTAAAAAAATGAAAAAAATGTTATATCGTCCCATCTACATGCCAACATTACCATACTTGTAACATGATTTTCAGTTGGGGATTCTAACGAGGTTTCTTGTTCCCTGCCTCAATCGACAACAAAAAGCGAATATCAGCATACAGAGGCTATTACAACAGATTATACGAACCTCGAAACCACGGTGACACAGACCATGGGAGAAACTACCGAGCGGGGCACATTCACATCAGAAATAACAGATGGCAAATCAGAACAAAGTAACAATGCAGGTTAAAAAAGTTATTACATGTATACCCGTCATTAAAATTGTTTTTTTTTTATCACTTCCATTTAGGGAAAAAAAACAATCAACAAGAAAAAATGATATCGAGGGTGAAAAAATATTATGCATTTCAAATGAGCATTTAATTATACAGAACAGGAAATAATTCTATTCTCCAAATTCATGGGAAATACGTTTTTTTAAATACGGAATTTAAATGGTTATTTTCGTATTCATAGTTATCGCACATGGGAAAACGGATGTTTTTTTTTAATATGTTAAAATTAACTTTTTAGGTTAAATCCTAGTCTAGTATGTTGAATCAATTTCCTTCGCTGTGTTTATTCGAACTATGAAAATATTATAGTTTATGCTTTAAACAAAAAAAAAATCTAAAATGGACTACGTGACTTTCATCGACGATATGTGCTAAGTAGAAGGAAACAAACAAAAAAGTCACGTTTAACAGGTAGTTAATTATCTATCCTCCTATACTGTTGTTTTGTCATCAAATTGACACCTTTTCATTTCAGGAACGGTACTAGGAATATCAGACTCCGGAAATAATAATGGAATGATCACCGGAATAGTAATTTCCGGTGTATTGTTGGTAATCATTATAGCCGTGCTGGTTGTTCTATTCAAATGCAGGTGAATCTTTTTTTTAGACGTGGCAAGCTAGGTCAAATGTTGAATCATGGAATTATTATTGCTAATCGTCGGTTTAAACCAGTACTTACTGTCTATTTTTTTTTCTCTCAAATACATCGAAATGATCGTTCTACCGAATACACCATAATTATGAATTTTGTTATTGCGTAACTTTATTTCTTATATGATACTTGTAAGCCTTCCCCGTATTCTCTTTAACACATTTTGGAGTGAGTGAGGAGGTTTTTAACGTCCTTGGCTACCCTCTCGGGTCTCGAACGGACGGATATATATTGGATTTGAATTGCTGATTTTTATAGACGCTGCGAAATATTTGATGGGCATTCGTGAGATCTAAATGTATTCCGTGCGGTATATAGGGCTTGGAGTTTTCACGGAAGTGAACATTAAGCATGGTCATGGATTACCACGCAGTCAACATGAAAGAGATCTATTGACTGGGACTAACAAAAACAAAATGATAAAAACGAATATTATGAACAAAGAATTTAAACTATTTTTCTTATATATTCTTTCCAACATTCTTTTGCACCACAACTTGTGAGCACCTCCCACTTTTTAAAATAGGTGAACTCATCTACACCTTAAACGTATTCGAATTTAGTCAGTTTGGTGAAAAACATGATGTGTAGAAAAATCGTGTTAACATGATATGAAATACTGCTTAATTTTAGGAAGGAAAATAAATTTATATTTTGATATATATTTTAATATACCACTTTCAATGTATGCAAGGTACATTTTGTAGTATGGCGCATATGATTTTACAATTCTAACACAATGTAAACATCTTGTTTTCATGTTTAATGTATTATATATGATACCGGAAGTGAATGTAGTAAGTAAATAGAAGGAAAAAATCTTCCCAAACATTGAAACCTGACGCTTGTTTTGATAGACAATCATTTGTCAACAGCAGGTATGTAGTAACTAATAAAGGTTATTTTTACATGACTTTGTTCATTAATTAAACCTGTTTTTGTAACATGACCTGATGTTTTACTTATAGAAAGAAGAAGGCGTTCAAAGACAAAGAAGACAAACAAATACCACCTGTAATTTATTTTACAAATGATGTTATTCCCGATGTTAGTGATACTGACGTTAGCTATAATTCAGTGCAGTTTAATGCCACTGTTAGGGAAACGGCTAAGGATACTGAGCCAGAACGCGATGATAGAGAAAACATGGCGGTCAAGAAGTTCAAGCCATGGAATCAAATGTGTGACCAGGAATTTCTGTTCTATGACCCAGCTGTGTTTTCTGAGAATTAGATTTCATTCTCGATATATCCTCTGTATAGTTGCACCCTCTAGAAGGAGGCTAATTTTAAAAGAAGCCGCCTTTACAGTCAGACTAGATGTCATTCGTGCTTATAAAAAAAACACCAAATTCACTTTTATTTCTCATTTAGAAACCGCTACAGACTACATAATCTTAGTTGTTGCACTTATATAGACTGTATTAAATTGGCAGTTTGCAAGAGTTATCGTTCTGGACTTGAATGAAATATGTAGGAAATGCATTTTATGTATCAATGGGTTTGTCACAAATGCGGATTTGAATACAGAAATGACTATCGTTACGTAAAATACAGCATACACCGAAGAAACATTGTCTGCACAATCAATCATCTCTACCATTGGCAATGTCTACATTGGTACTTAAATACCAGTGCATTCGTTAAACGATATTAAATATGTTGTCATTTATAAGGTGTCATTAACAGTTCTAGAGGCCAGTACCCAGTGCCATTTAAAACGTGACATTTCTGTAGTATTAAAATAATTGTACGATTTTGCTTTGTTTTGTTTTGTTTTTGTTTTGTTTTGTTTTGTTTTGTTTTTGAGGGGGTGTTAATTTTTTTTAAACAAAGGTATTATTCTCCAGTATTAAGATACTATCAAAATACTTGCACTTGATTTGATTTGTTGCCCTTTTACTTAGATTTGGGACATATCTCTGACAAAGAGGCGGGCGAATATAAAGAAAACGCAAACATAGAACTATTTTCCGGGGAGGGTGTTACAGGATTTACTGTAACAACCCTCTCGGTCCAGGTGACTTTCACGTCAATATGACATAACAAAACATTATTTCCTGAATAGACCCTTTTGTGGTAAGTTGGTGAGCATGCTCAATATACACTTCCGCGAGGTAGAGCTTGGGTAGAACAAAAGAATTTTCCTCGCGGAAGTGTATATTGAGCATGCTCTACACTTGCTCATCGACTACCCCAACGTTAGCACAAAAGGGTCTATTAAGGTCAAGTTATATGATCTGCTACAGCGATCGAATGAAATCTTATTTTGCAGTATTTTGCCAATTGGAAAACAGAATTGCGATCAGGTGACTTGCGTTTCCATGGAAGAGCGTCCTTAAGGTCAAAGGGTAAAAAGCAAAACTACCGACTGTGTCGGAAAAAAAAATACCGAACTTGAAATTATTTTTCAACAAAGAAGCAAAAGTAGATGAGCAACTCAGACGCCACAAAAACTGGAAGCATGGACAGGGTGCACCGGTGTGGTAAGCTTTTCTAGAAACATTCGCAAAGCTGCTCGTAAAATGTCACGCCCGGCTTAGACGAAAGAGGGTAGAAAGTAGTCTTTTTCAACACTTACATAATGGCGCTTGTTGTAAATCGTACCAGAGTAGTGTTTTCTAAGCACCAAGAAAACTAGGATGTCTGATATCTTTTAAGGAGTAGACATGGGGTAAGGGGTATAACTCTTCAAATCAGTGATGTGTTTGTATCGTATACAATTTCACGAAAGCCTTTCAAGCTTCCCTTTAAAACATAATGAAATCAGACCAAGTTACTTCATGTTTACATGAGATGGTTATAAAACGATGAATACAAACGTTCCAATGATTTTTAAGAGTTGTTTCCCTTACCCCAGGTCTACTACCTAAATCGGAAAAGAAAATAATCATCTTAATCCAAAATGCATCTTGTTTTTTTTTGTGTTGTTGCTGTTGTATGTTTCAATCTTAAAAGAGTAATCAAGGGAACCAAGTTAATGGCGGTAATCAAAAGAATGCAATCCCGGGACAAAGTCCAGAGATGGAAAACAGACATACACAACAAAGAACATAAAATAACTAAAATCATACATACACAGTAACAAAAGCAAATGAGCAACTCGGACTCCACTAAAAACTGGGAGCATGGACCAGGTGCACCGGTAGAGTAAGCGTCCTCTGTTTTTCTATAAACACCCGTCGAGTTCCTCATAAAAAAGTTAAGTCCGGGGTAGACGAAAGAGGAAAAGAAAACTATGACACAATGAACGAATCGGTTTTCATGGCACATATGGATACATCGTAACGAAAAGTTTGTTTACTCCTCAGAGGTTTGAGTGAGGTAATTATTTGTGTAATTGTGAAACTCGCTTCAAAATGGACTTCCGGTTTACATGCATGTACATGCAATAGACATTAGTGTGTTGCATAAAGAACTTGGAAACGGAAGATTTAATTCAAATTGATTGCTACTTGTTCTATGCAAAATTAGACACAAATAATAGGCATGTGTTTAACAGATGTTTATTTGAGCATATCTTATTTAAGTATAAGACATATCTTCTATTAATTATAACTTCAAAATACAAATTACTTCCACATAACAGGTTACAGACCACCAATTCAACCAATGAGCATTTGGAACGTACGCAAAAATAGTCCTACGCAGAAATTACCCCTGTTCCTCATAGTGCTGTGAAAAAAGTTCTCATCTTATTTAAAAAATTTAAACAGTTTCTGAAAGGAAAAACATTTCTGTACATTTTATAGGTGCATTTTGCTTCTTGTGATGTGAAGCCTAATCTCCATAATGATTTTTAAATATACCCCTGTCTTGTGAAAACACTGGGATTTCCCATGCTATTTATAGACCCTTCACTTCCGGTGACCAGTACTGCACTGCAAGTCTGCTAACCCCACATGCCATTCTGAGGATTGTGAGCTGACATATGTAGAATCATGCTGATATATAGTCCTCTGCAGGTTAAAGTTAAGGTAAAGTCCATAGAAGCCATTGAATATTGTGAAATTAGCATAGAAGCCTATGGAAAGTGGAATTAGTGGTTTTTAGCCTTAAGTTGAAGCCATGGCAAAATGAAAAGTTTCTTGAAATAGCTTTAAACTACTTGAAGATCTTGTTAACTTTGCCATGAGAGGAATACACTACAAAAATCCTTCAAAATATGCATTTTTTTAAGTTATAGGTCCAAATTATGGAAAATTGGTCTTTTTGGCTGATTTTTATGTCCTATCTTGTAAAAAGTGTAGAAAATTTAGTAAAAATATCAAATATTAAACTTTGAGGGCTATATTTACCTAAATATGGTGGTAATAAGCACTTGAAATCAAGTTTTGTGTAGATTTGAGCAAAAATTAGGTTAGAAATGAGGAAAAACTCACTTTCATTACTGCGGTTAAGGCCATATCAGCATTCCCCTATGGCAACATGGAAAATCCATTATTGAGTACTTTTTTTGCTTTAGGTGCCCTTTACTGGTCATGTTTTAATGTGAAAACACTGTATTTACAAATTTAAAGCCAAATATATCACCTTTTGTGAAAATTTAAAGATTTAGGATTTTTGACATGTGATCAAGAAAAAGGGGGAGGCATGTCAGAATTAAATTTTTAAAAATAGACCAATTTCTCAGAAAATGATTACTTTTAAAACTATTTCTTCATTAATATTGTTAAAAAACAAGTTGTGATCGATATTTTTTATTTGAAAAGTCAGAAAAAGTTCTTTGCAAATATTTAATGCATTTAAGTATGGTAGAATATTGCCACTTTTTTGCTCGTACAACTTGGTTACCCTATATTTAAAAATCAAATATTTAAAAAAGTGCTTGTCACATTTCACTGAAACTTTGCAAATGCATTCAGTATGTGTGTAGGAAGATACCTGTATAGTTATTTATTTTTTCTAAGACAAAAAGTGACTCTTTAGGTTACAGACCACCAATTCAACCAATGAGCATTTGGAACGTACGCAAAAATAGTCCTACGCAGAAATTACCCCTGTTCCTCATAGTGCTGTGAAAAAAGTTCTCATCTTATTTAAAAAATTTAAACAGTTTCTGAAAGGAAAAACATTTCTGTACATTTTATAGGTGCATTTTGCTTCTTGTGATGTGAAGCCTAATCTCCATAATGATTTTTAAATATACCCCTGTCTTGTGAAAACACTGGGATTTCCCATGCTATTTATAGACCCTTCACTTCCGGTGACCAGTACTGCACTGCAAGTCTGCTAACCCCACATGCCATTCTGAGGATTGTGAGCTGACATATGTAGAATCATGCTGATATATAGTCCTCTGCAGGTTAAAGTTAAGGTAAAGTCCATAGAAGCCATTGAATATTGTGAAATTAGCATAGAAGCCTATGGAAAGTGGAATTAGTGGTTTTTAGCCTTAAGTTGAAGCCATGGCAAAATGAAAAGTTTCTTGAAATAGCTTTAAACTACTTGAAGATCTTGTTAACTTTGCCATGAGAGGAATACACTACAAAAATCCTTCAAAATATGCATTTTTTTAAGTTATAGGTCCAAATTATGGAAAATTGGTCTTTTTGGCTGATTTTTATGTCCTATCTTGTAAAAAGTGTAGAAAATTTAGTAAAAATATCAAATATTAAACTTTGAGGGCTATATTTACCTAAATATGGTGGTAATAAGCACTTGAAATCAAGTTTTGTGTAGATTTGAGCAAAAATTAGGTTAGAAATGAGGAAAAACTCACTTTCATTACTGCGGTTAAGGCCATATCAGCATTCCCCTATGGCAACATGGAAAATCCATTATTGAGTACTTTTTTTGCTTTAGGTGCCCTTTACTGGTCATGTTTTAATGTGAAAACACTGTATTTACAAATTTAAAGCCAAATATATCACCTTTTGTGAAAATTTAAAGATTTAGGATTTTTGACATGTGATCAAGAAAAAGGGGGAGGCATGTCAGAATTAAATTTTTAAAAATAGACCAATTTCTCAGAAAATGATTACTTTTAAAACTATTTCTTCATTAATATTGTTAAAAAACAAGTTGTGATCGATATTTTTTATTTGAAAAGTCAGAAAAAGTTCTTTGCAAATATTTAATGCATTTAAGTATGGTAGAATATTGCCACTTTTTTGCTCGTACAACTTGGTTACCCTATATTTAAAAATCAAATATTTAAAAAAGTGCTTGTCACATTTCACTGAAACTTTGCAAATGCATTCAGTATGTGTGTAGGAAGATACCTGTATAGTTATTTATTTTTTCTAAGACAAAAAGTGACTCTTTAGGTTACAGACCACCAATTCAACCAATGAGCATTTGGAACGTACGCAAAAATAGTCCTACGCAGAAATTACCCCTGTTCCTCATAGTGCTGTGAAAAAAGTTCTCATCTTATTTAAAAAATTTAAACAGTTTCTGAAAGGAAAAACATTTCTGTACATTTTATAGGTGCATTTTGCTTCTTGTGATGTGAAGCCTAATCTCCATAATGATTTTTAAATATACCCCTGTCTTGTGAAAACACTGGGATTTCCCATGCTATTTATAGACCCTTCACTTCCGGTGACCAGTACTGCACTGCAAGTCTGCTAACCCCACATGCCATTCTGAGGATTGTGAGCTGACATATGTAGAATCATGCTGATATATAGTCCTCTGCAGGTTAAAGTTAAGGTAAAGTCCATAGAAGCCATTGAATATTGTGAAATTAGCATAGAAGCCTATGGAAAGTGGAATTAGTGGTTTTTAGCCTAACAGAGCTTCCACAAAAACTGGATGCCGTTATGGTTCATGCTATTCATAGTCAGCTTTGTTTGTGCTTATCAAATGTACTCTGGGTAAAACAGACAGTCGTGATAAGTGTCATATGTACGCAATTTATTAAATGGGTTAGTTCCTTCTGTAAAATTATACATGTTTCTGAAGGGATTTAAATCACAGTCACTACTTGGCGTTTCTCTTTGTTTCTTTTTGTAGAGAGCTCTTTGTAGATTCTCCTTTATGACTCGTTCATGACTGAAAAATAATACTTGAATGTAATTGACTTCATTCATTGACCAACTGGACGAATGACAATTATTTTGTGTGTATGTGTGTGTGTATTTTTCCCTCTGTAATTCTAAATGTCAAATGCACTGATCATTTTCTTCTCAAGTGGGGCGGGGCTGGTATTTTATTTTGAGTTACAATTTTTGTATTTGAAAATCAACATGGTTAAGTAATGGGGGTAATATTGAACCAAAATATTTTGTTTTGTCCATGGCTGAGTAATCATGAGAAATAATTTTTTGCTCAAATTTGGAATAAATGTTTTTTTTCAAAAAAATCCCAGCATCCCCTTCCCCAAAATTGCTCCTCAGTATAATCAAAGTGTTATAAGCACTGTTTTTTTTATTCTTGTGAGAATTGTACCACGAACAAAATTTGAAAAAAGATTACATGATGTAAAATAAAACTACAATCATACATTTGCATATCCCACATTATTTAGAACTGATTTTCTTGATATCAATCAATTACTGATTTCTGAGTAAGAACTGTTAATGGAGAGTTAAACAGTATCTAACTTTTGTTCTGTATCACCTTTTTCCTAAACATGTCCGAAAGTTAATTCGCAACACATTCAAACGTTTTCAACAGTGTAGTATAATCCACTGTTATTTCCCGCCAATTTTACTTCCTTAATATCACTGCTATTCCCGTTTATTAATCATAAAATATTGATGATAGGATGGATATTAAATAGAGCATGCTAAGTACACCTAATGCTTCTTGGCACGTTACTGCAAGAACTTTATTCCCTACATGCTAATTTATTACTAAACATCCAAAAAGGGGTCCCTCAAAATATCAATTCATTTGATATCTAGATCTGAATTTTATTTGCCGAAATGATAGAATATTATTGAGAGGAATAATTGTCAGAAACATATTTACATGTTATTCATATAGAAGAAATTACATTTGGACTATATTTTTGTAGTGTTCAGAAAGAGTGAGGAAGAAATTTTGAGAAGTCAAAACAAAAAAATGGCCGGTGCCTTGTATATTGCGCATGCCTAGCTATGATATACGTTTTGTTCAATTAGCAAGTGCATGTTTCTGTGAACATATTTGCAAGATTTAATTGACCTATCCGATCAAAGACATGAGCATAATTTTATCATGTGACTTGCGGAACAATGTATGAGCAGTGCGTCATGTTAACGTATTTGAAATTAATGATTTGATTAAATTACTAAATTTTATACTTACATTCATTTCGCTTTTTTCACTTTGTTGGTCTCTTATAATATATATACATTTTGCAAAATGTTTTCACTCTAACGCTCCGCATATAGTTATGCGTAACGTCAACCATTAATGGCATGTGTACATGAAGTTAGTAAGTTTTGCTTTCTGTCATCTGATAATCTACTTACTCTGAACCAAGTGTTTGTTGATTCGAAGTTCTTAAATTGCAAAACTAGATTTAGAAAAATTACAATAACTGTTTGTAATTTTTGCATCACAAATGTCGGAATGACGAATATTTTCTGGTTAAATCTAATACCGCGGCTCCTTCAAAGTCATAGAAATACGATGCAGATGCAACAAAACTGGTATAATCTACCACAGGTACTTCTGGCGAGAATTCAGTACCCACTTCCTTCTTTTTTTATTATATTTTTTTTCTGTTTTTATTACACTCCCTGAATTATTTCGTGTAATAGCTGGTCCTTATTTCAAATTTAAGTTATTATTTTCTTTATTCAATTGTTACAAATAACATATGCATTGTTCTATCAACATATGGAAAAGCGTTTACTATACATGTATTCAATTATAAGTTACTGTTACAGTACCTTTTTACATAATGTGGACCAAAATAACAATTTTTAAAAATCATGACCAAATATTACAAAAAATTGCGACAAGATAAAATTTTGTTAATTAAAGCAAATGTATGATTACCTGTTTTAAGGTTTGTCTTACCATGCTCTGATTACCTGTTTAAGGTTTGTCTTACCATGCTCTGATTACCTGTTTTAAGGTTTGTCTTACCATGCTCTGATTACCTGTTTTAAGGTTTGTCTTACCATGCTCTGATTACCTGTTTAAGGTTTGTCTTACCATGCTCTGATTACCTGTTTTAAGGTTTGTCTTACCATGCTCTGATTACCTGTTTTAAGGTTTGTCTTACCATGCTCTGATAACCTGTTTTAAGGTTTGGTTGTCTTACCATGCTCTGATTACCTGTTTTAAGGTTTGTCTTACCAAGCTCTGATAACCTGTTTTAAGGTTTGTCTTACCATGCTCTGATTATCAGCGTTAGTACTAATATAATGAATAGCAGAAACGCTCCAACTCCGATAGCAATTCCTACCAAACTTTCTACAATAAAAGATGAAAATGAATCTTTAAGTTAGGTATTAACTTGTCAGTGTATCTATGTGTAAGACCGATAATGCCTTTTTGTAAAAATGCTTGAAAGAGTAATCAAGGGAACGACGATTCTGGCGGAAATCAAAAGGTTGTAATGCAGGTACAAAGACCAGACATGGAAAGCAGACAAACATAATAAAGAACATAAAATAACCAAATAATAATACATACAATGTAACAGAAGAGCAATTCGGACTTCAGTTAAACAAAAAAAAATATTAAGCCTTTGCAGAACCAGTGGCAGATCCAGCAGGAGGGGAGGCGTCCTGGAATTGGAATCTGTTATTTGGAAAATGTTGTAATTTCGTACATTTTTGCATGAGTAAACAGAAGCCTCGATTCCCCTTTTTGGACACTGCCTTTTTTCAAAATCCCATTAACTTACTCTAGATTCGCCCCTGAGCATGAATGTTCAGCAAAGAGAATAATCAGGTCAGGTGCAAATTCATGTAAATCATAAATACAATAGAAGTTTTATAACTGATGTAGCCTAAGTGTATTTTACCTAAAAATAATTACTCCCTGGCTTACTCCTATATCTCGAAATTATAAAACAAAGGCACATAATCATCAATTAACTATGCATCAACCAATCCATTAGCGAGGGGTCTTGGGATTTAAGAAAAATAAATAAATGTTCCACATTTGGGAGTATATTCTTTTTTACTCAACCATTGAACAAAAAAAACAAATAAAATAATGATTCTATATTTCTCCCATTACTTAATAAGAAAGATAACTGACGCATATCAAAACCAAATTTAGACCATGTATCTTACGTGTTGTTTCTTGGTCTTCGATATTTTTTTCAAAAATGTTTGAATTCTGTAAAATTGATTCTAATGAATCTGGCACTGCTTCACTTGTACTCGAGACAAAAGTATCAGTTACTGTCGTATGTTCTGGTGAAATATCACGTGTCCCCTCTTCGGTCGAAGTTTTTGCTAGTCTTTGATTTGTATATGATTCAGTCGATTTTGTTGTTGGAGTACTGAATCTATGAGAAAAATATTCTGTAGAAGAAATTTTATTGACCTTTGTCATTCTAGAATCACTCGTGAAAGGCTCTTTATTACTAGAAATGTTGCCCGACGCGGGTGAAACTTGTTTGGTCATGAAGTTCGTTGGTAAAGTTGACGCTACATTTGTAAATAAGTCAACCGGAAGTCCGTCTTTCGAAGGAACTGGTGAAGTATGCATTGTAGTGTGCCCATTTACTGGCCAGGAGGAAAATCTACTTTTCTCGAATGTAACCGATCCTGATGTTGTTTGCTCTGACGTAAAGACATACGTACTTTCCCTGGACCCACTTCTGTTGACTTGAATATCAAATGTCGTAAACGTTACATCTTTTGTTATCGTTGTAGAAGGCTTTGTTTGTTCAACTATTTGTGTCACATGAGTATTCATTTCCGATGATGAATAATCTGAAATTGATGGAGTTACCTGTGAAACCCTTGATGTTGTAAATGATTTATTTGATGCTGAGTCATCGCTGCTGAAATGCCCATTATTGGCAGACGATTCACCTCCTTCGTTAGAAGGGCTAGTGTATTGAGTGGATGTAAACTCAGCTAATGTTGATACTTCAGATACAACGCTTGTGATATCTCTATTTCTAGAAGATTTGTCCATATCCGTCGTTGCATCATAAGTAAATTTATCTGTTGTAGATTCTATTCCTGTTTCCATAACAACAGTAGTTTCAGTTATATATCCTTTATCAGTTGTCGGACTAGACAGCTCTGTTGTATCTTCGGCTGACTGAAATGACGTTATAAAACTAGTACTCTCCTTAGTTGTAACGTCATCAGTTGTTGTAGGAGAGTTAATTGTGTCATTTTTTTCAAATGCCGTTGAAAGTGTTGACATTTCTGTATAGCCAAATGTTGTTGTTTGTGATACATCTGGTAAGGAACATTCTATTTCATCTGATTCTCCTTCTGTGAATAAGTCAAATAAAAACAAATGCTCACTACTTTTGTCAGGACTATGAAGTAGTAATTAATCGTTAATATAAAATCACTGTTGTAGTTAATTATGTGGTTAATTTCGTTTTCTGTGTCGGTTTTCTACGGAAGTGTATTAGTATTAAGGACATCCAAGGAGTGTTTATTACAATATAATGTGCCTGGGACATCCAAACTTCTTCAAAGTCGAAATTTTAAGCTTAAACTTAAAATTTCTTGTTTTCAAATTTTTGAAGTCGAAATTTTGACGTTTGGGTGTCCCTCATACGCTCCCGTAGTTTTCACACTAAAAAAAGGATGCACGTATTTACTTTTTTCGGGATCCCTCATTGCTTTAACCATCGATTATTAAAATATATATCAGGTGCATTTGATGCAGGGTTTAACATGATTGTACATTTGTATTTCTACAACTATAAAACACCTTACGCGGCACACTCGATTAAAAACCAACTTGGAAATCAAAAAGTTCAAAAAAAGGCTTAAAAAATACTACGGTTATTAGTACTTAAAATGACGTATACCGAATCCACCACAGTGCATTGTATCATTGTTTTTATTCATGTAAATGTTGATAAATGCATTATTATATTATGACGTAGGTATGATCTATAGAAATATTTAACCTTTGCAAAGAAATGATAGTACTGCATCACATTGTCCATCAATTGTCATAGTGGTTGAACCCCATGGGAACCAGAATTTGGTCCTACAAGCAGAGGGGTGAGGGTCACTCTGATCTGAAAATAGAACTTGTAACATATAAAACACCATAGCGTACTGTAATTCGTACATCCTCGTCATCACGGCGAAATGTTGTCTTGCCTTCTCTGAAAATTTCACTGCTGACGCTTCCGTATTTTGTTTTGCCAATATTTATAATGAATTAAAAGACGCATTTGCTCTATATTCTTTGTGAATGGTAGTCATTCTGACTCTCGATTTTTATTAAGTTGTCGTTAAAAAAGTAGGAAAACTGTGTTCACGATCCTTAACTTTACAATCAAGCAAATCATCGATCTCTAAGGCTTTATATGTGATGTATACCTTTGTTATATACTAACGGATCAGAAGAGCCACATCGGTCGTTAATATTGCCTGGGCATCCTACAAGATTGCACGGTTTGTCTGTTAGGCTTTTGTAAGAAGCCTGGCCACTACAGAAACATGTGGTAGACTGTTGGACATAAACAAATCGTTAAAAATAATATACATGTAAAGCAAAGTAAATAAGTTTGTTTCCCCTTATCCTATCTACTCATAAATATTGGCCCTTCCCAAATAATTTTACTGCCATTCTCTGACAAGTTTTTTTTTTTTTTTAAATTCATGGTTTTTACAAAAATATATACATGTACTTTGGGGAACATTTCCCTACCTACCTACCTACCTACCTATCCAAAATCAAGGTAAGGGGAAACGTGTGGCCTAGGTTCCTACATTGTATTTGTTCTTAAATTGTATTTGACATATAATATAACCTATACTTGCAATGTAATATTCTGATAGCGGTATATATACCTACTGTTACTGTCACATGTTGTTACAACACGTGTGAACGTTTCATTTGTAAATACTAGTAATTTTCACATCTCATATAGTAGACGAAACAAGGTTATAAAGTATTCAATTATATTAATATTGATATTGATAAAAGTATATCGTATTCTGGTTGAATTATAATACCGAAGTTCTCACACAGTCATCCAAACATTTACGCTCAGTAGAGCGGATCCGCATTTTTTATGGAAAAGCTTAATTTTATGTGAAATAGTAGCAAGAACGGTCAAATAGTAAAACCTCTTACTTATAAATTACTTAATGCGCCCATGTTTAGATTTTAAGGCGTAGCGCCGAACTAATACCTTGTGTTGGTACAGAGTGTCCTAGCTAAAATTCTAACCCGGTAGCCCCTCAAATTATACCCCGGGTCACCAGTGACGTTTTCTGTCTTGATTGGCTGAATGGATATGACGTTATTTTATTTATTTTATACGTTCAAATATTCAAAGTTATAAAAGCAACGTTTAAATATTTCTTTCAAATTACTTAGATTACCTTTCGATGCAAATGCACAAAAAACATTTTTTTAATATTACAAATTCATTTTCTAATATCACAAATTCATTCTTTAATATTACAAAATATGTGATATTTTATAATATTACTAAATCAGGAATTTGTAATATTAGAGAATGAATTTGTAATATTACAAACTGAATTTCTAATACTAAAAAATCTTTTCTAATATTAAAAAAATTATATTGTAATATTAAAAATTCATTTTCAAATATTACAAAATATTGATTTTTGTCCACTTTGGCTTGCCATATGTGTGTACATGAACCAACTGTCATACCAATATGAATGAATTATATGCGCTTACTGTGATCCCAATATATGAGTACTGGTTATCTCTACAGAAGGTTGAACATATGGCCAGATGTTTGTCACTGCTCCGCTCATTGATAGGGGTTTCAATATCCCACTGACCTGTTTTACACTCTAAAACAGGAAAACATAGCATTTTTTTAGGTTTACACCCGTTGATTTGACTTCAATGTTATTTTTTTATAATAATCTGACTTTAAGCATGCTCGAATCAGAAAGTTCTGTCTTCATAAGCGGATCCAGGAGCCCACCTCTCTTATGCCCGGAAATTTCGATTGCTCGTGTAGGAAATGTAGTAATCACTGAATCGCCAAGTTCGGAACTTCTCGAATCCGCGATCGGTTCCTGTTAGAAAATTAATGCAAGTGTAATATATAGTTATGGTCGACTGAAATTTTCCATTTTCAGAAATCATGTTCTTAACCATTTCATTCAAAGGGAAATAAAGCTGTGTTCACTTAATTATCATGACTCGCTTGTCTATATAACTTTTTTATGGAACTCGTAACTACATGTATGTTGTGTACTATTGTTTATAGCAGAATAGTGTTTGGAACATGCATTCGTTGCTTTCCTTAGTTCTTTTTTTCCTGGTATTTCATGACAGTAAGTTCTTTCACCGACCCCCCGCAGAAAATGATTCATTTACCTGACGTTTTCCTCAGTATGGGGAGACCGACGTAAACCGCTGAAGGACTGGAAAGACATTGCTGCAGACCAGCTATAAACTCCGATCCATATGCCAGGACAGTTCCACCAAAACTTCCACATTGTGCCTGGGCTGTAGCGAATGGTTGTTGCGCTGATGAAAAGTATATTCTGGTCTCATTGCCTTTTTAAAACGACCAACTAATCATAAAATGTACGATACGAGAATTATTAGTGTATATAAACTTTTGATAAATAAACCCTGTCTATTTTCATTGATTACGTACAGAGGTGTATATTTGTAACATACGTCCAATAGAGTATAGCAAACTTTAAATAGGACCAGCTGGTTTCAACTAAAATCAATACTCGGCCATTTCCGCTACAATGATTTTTTCAGGTCAATATTTCCTACTTGCGGAGCTCGGGATGCAGCCATATTTAATCCTGTTTTTGCAGAGTTACCTCCCGTAAAAGCAGGTGTAATTTCGAAGTCTCTCTAATCGATGTTCGGATTCGGGTGCAGAAAAAAGAGGTAACTCGAATGAAAATGGAATCTCCAGCAGACAAACACAAAGGTGTTTCTAAAATTTACAAGGTGTTTCATTTTGTTGGTAGATTACATAAAATGATTTTCATTTGTATCCCGGATAAAGAAAATATATGGCAGGGTCAGTAGAACGAGAAATTCCCTTTTGACTTTCGAGATTTTCTAAAGTATCGTCGATATCGGATGGAAAACCTTACGTGTTCCGAATAGGCACCTGCTCCAAAGGGTAAAAGATAAATGTTGACAAAATGTTGGTCCGCAAGTCGGGAATACCGGTATAACGAGAAATATACATCGTATAGATAGTACTCTAGTACACTTTTAGTGTAGCGGAAATGGTCGAGTAATTCCGATTGATTCCAGTAGGCACATAGCTTCTATACCCCCATAAATTAATTTTACCAATTCAGCTATAAAAGGGACTATTTATGAGGGAGGGGGTGTTATCAACAAAATGAAAAGAAGACTAGAATTGCTACAATCGACCAATTTTATAATTTTCCAGATTCATTGCGGCAATAACCTTGCAAGTTTGAAATAATTAGTTGTGGCACTTTGCTTCCATTCTAACATGATGCTCAACAATTTTACAGTTTTTTTAATCAAAATCTACAGAAGAGCTCATGGCTTGTGCTCAGAAAATTTTCTTTAATTGACATGCAGACAGACAGACATACGAGTCACATTCTACTTTATTTACACACTAAAAGTTAATGAAATTAGATTTCTTATTGTGTTACGGGACAATGGAACCTTAATTAATGACATATTAACAGTGATTCATGGTCAAGGACACATGATGCATTTTTAGTCTACATATGCTATACTTTCTGCATTCAAAATTGCACTTTTTAGAAAATCATACATTTATCTCCCACTTAAACCAACCAAAATGAAGCCAAATCAAGAATGATAACTCTTGCAAAGTGCAAATTGCATGTACAATCTATATAATTTCTATCTCAAAATCGCAACCCCCAAATGAAAAACCAAGACCGGTTATGTGGTCTGTATCTGATTCTGAATAAGAAATAAAAGTAAATTTGGTGGGTTTTTAACATGCATGAATCACTGCATCTGATTTTTATTTTGACTGCTACATAATTATTGTGACGATATCACTCAATATTGTCTATTATGGAACGCCATAACTGTCTTCTCTGGTCAATTATATTTATAAGCGGTGCTGTTTTCTTTATATTCGATACTTTCTTGAGGACTTCAAGGCTAAACCATCTAACTGTTCTTGCAAAAGCTCTCCATTCAAATATGGTCCTTCTGGTCACGTCGTTACGGGAGATTTAACCATTATCGAAAACGAATCTCTACGTAATATCCTTTCTAAAGGTCCCAAGTACCGTGAACCACGCTCCATAAATTGGAATTATAACTTTAAAGTTCTATGCAAGAAAATGGATAAAACGAGAACAAGAAGACATTGATTCTCTGTCAGAGTGGTTAGTGGTTAAACTAGATCCTTCAATCTCAGTTTCCGCTATATAGATGACGTATTATCTTTGGACAATCCTAATTTCGGGGATTTAATACATCGTATCTACCCAAAAGAACTTGAGATAAAGGATACTACAGATACTGTGAAGTCAGCTTCATATCTTGACCTACACTTAGAAATCGATGGTAAAGGAAAACTATTGACCAAACTTTACGACAAACGTGATGACTTTTCATTCAGAATTGTCAACTTTCCTTTCATCTGTGGCAACATCCCTTCGGCTCCTGCGTATGGAGTATTCATATCACAACTCATACGCTATGCCAGAGCTTGCCGAAACTACGCAGACTTTTTGTATCGCGCTAGAAGTCTAACAAATAGGCTTCTGGAACAGGGTTATGTTGCTACAAGATTGAAGTCATCACTACAGAAGTTTTATGGTCGTCATCATGAACTCGTGGATCGTTATGATGTATTCATCAGCACCATGAAAACTGATTTATTCAACGGGTCATAGTTTGCCTTTCCTCGCTTGTCTACCCCGGACTTGACTTTTTATGAGCAACTCGGCGGGTGTTTCTAGAAAAGCAGAGGATGCTTATCCTACCGGTGCACCTGGTCCATGCTCCCAGTTTTTAGTGGAGTCCGAGTTGCTCATTTACTTTTGTTACTTTGTATGTATGATTTTAGTTACTTTATGTTCTTTGTTGTGTGTGTCTGTTTTCCATGTCTGGGCTTTGTCCCTGAATTACATTCTTTTGATTACCGCTATAACCTTGGTTCCCTTGATTACTCTTTCTTATTTATATGCGGTTGTATTATCTTTATATGTAGTGGTTTTATCTTGATATGCGGTGGTTTTACCTTTATATCGGTGGGTTTACCATTATATGCGGTGGGTTTACCATTATATGCAGTGGATTTATCTTTAAATGCACTGTTTTATTTATATATGCAGTGTATTTTTCGACATCAGCACTCTTCTTTATATGCTGTTTATACGACTTTATATGCTGTTCAAACTTCATTGTATGCTGTAAAAAGCTTTGATTATCTCAATGCATGGCTTAAATATTCGGAACTTTCAAACTTGATCAATTTTGTGCAGCACATTATGAAAAAAATTGCGGAAATTGTGCAAGAATTAGGCTTCGAGAATCTTGTATAATCATTTTTAAAGGAAAAAATAACACCTGACATCAATGGGCATCTATCTATTTCTCAAATAGAACAGGGTAAAGGATATATCGGAAATATTTGCCTTATGGAAGTCGAGACCAAGTACAGTAAGATTCTTTCGGTTTCTGAAAGTGTTCTTTATAGAAAATTGGGGATGATTGAAGCAAGCGTGAATTTGATGATGTTAGTTTAAACATATTTATTAAGTTATTTGCATATTTCATCACCAAGTTAAAACAATAGAATGAAATGAACTATAGCAAATTAATTACGGGATTCAGAAACAAGACTTGAAGTCTTATATCAATCCGTCTCCTGAAATCAAGAATAATAATTATATCATTGATATATAGCATAGCTCAAGGATGTAGTGCTCTAACAGGGGCGTAGCTAAGCCTGTTTTAGTTGTACGCAAGATTATGGCGAGGGGTCTTGGGGGGGGGGTCGCTCAAGGCCCCCAGTGAGTCCGGCAAGACAAAGCCCTGAGGGAAACTCCTGAATTTTAACGATTTTGGAGCCAGTTTTTCAGAGCCTATACTACGTTTATGGTATGCATATGTGATAAATAACCTTTATTTCATCTTTAAAATGTGTGTGTTTATTTTTGTTACTTTTTCCGAAAGTACGCCCCTGCTCTAATGTTCATTATGTGCATTTTGCGAGTTAGATGCAAAGTGAAGAGGTTGGTTTTACTCAGGTCATAAGCAATTTTTAAAATTATTCAAAAGAAATGAAAAATTGAAAATTCCTATTTTATCGATTTTATAGTAATTGTCAACCTAAAAGGAAAATCTAAGCGCCTGAATTGATCAGATATGTTTGGGACATCTTTATCTAAATTTATGAATGCCTAAAATATTAGTTCTACAGTGTCGATATGCTGTGATTAAGAATTCTGTTTGATAATGAGAGCAGTTTTCTAGGGATATGGGTAATATTTTTAACAATTTTTGAACATTCTTTCATGAAAATTAGTTTTTCGTGGTTTATTTATGTAGAAGATTAAATTATCTGTCGAATGATACCAAATTTCAGACGTTTTAGTTGAACAATAACTTGAAGAATCGAATATATATGACTTTTTACGGAAAATTCGAAAATCCCACTTTGTGCATTTTTTGGATAAATTCTGACAACGAAAATCGCCAAAATTCATCAAAAGATACCCACAAGTATAAATTTTGATAATTTTAAACAGAAAATACCAAATTAGCAATTTTTTACTAACGCATAAATACTCTAGGGGTTTGGACATTGAAAAATGTCAATTTAAGCGATTTTTCGGCAGGGTAGGAGTACATTTTTTTATTTAACCCCAAAACACTAAGTTGTCTTGGTACCATTGTAAAGCTAAGACATCGGGCTATATGATGATACTTAGATATGTTTAGTTTGTTTACACATGCTATCCCACGAAGGCTTAGACACTCAAGCAATTGAGGTCACAAAAATCTAGAGTTTTTGACTCAGTGGGGTATAAATATAGGCTTATACTGAAAAAGAATCCGAGAATATTCTTTGGCGACATATTGATTCGGTAATGGGTGGTATAAAAGTACCTAAAATTCCCGATGAAGTTGGTTAGTGGCGGGGGTTGGGGTGCACGGTGGACCCTCACAGCCCATGGACTACATGTAATTTGGATCAGATGAGATGTCTGATGAGTAAAACGTTGAAATGTTTACCAAGGTTCAAACATTTTTTGATACAGAGCCAACGCTTCAAACCAAAAGCCTAAATTATAGAGCTATATTTCTTTTGAATAATTTTGAAAATTGCTTATGACCTGAGTAAATACTTAGAGCATTAATTATATCAACCTCATCAAACTCACCTAATGCTCGTTATGAACATTATCTAGAGCATTACTTCCTTGAGCTATGCTATATATCAATGATATAATTATTATTCATGATTTCAGGAGACGGATTGATATAAGACTTCAAGTCTTGTTTCTGAATCCCGTAATTAATTTGATATATATTCTATTGTTTTGACGTGGTGTTAAAATATGCAAATAACTTAATAAATATGTTGAAACTAACATCATCAAAGTCACGCTTGCTTAAATCATCCTCATTTTTCTATAGAGAACACTTTCAGAAACCAAAAGAATCTTACTGATGTCCATATATATATTCTCTAGTCTAAAGGATTGTACAACGATACCGATAAAGGTGTTAACACACTATAATAAAGTATATAATGAAAATTTTGCCCATTATATACTTTATTATAGTGTGTTAACACCTTTATCGGTATCGTTGTACAATCCTTTAGAATAGAGAATATATAAATGGACATCAGTAAGATTCTTTTGGTTTCTGAAAGTGTTTTCAGTCAACAAATGACCTTCTTCAGTGCCTTAAATAAACTGAGTGTGACGTTGTACAACTGATTGTATCGTTGTACAATCCTTTAGACTTATATAATTATTTTTGTTTGTGCTGCATCGTCATGACTGGACGATCCGATACCCATTTTGCTGGTTGGCAGATTCCTATAGACTTTATATACTTTTTAGACTTTAGACCACCGCAGATAATGGTAAACCCACCGATACAAAGGTAAAACCACCACATATCAAGATAATACAACCGCATATAAATAAGACTTTATCGAATATATAGAAAACAGCACCGCGTATAAATATAAGTGACCAGATAAGACAGTTATGGCGTTCCATAGTCTATCATTGGAACTATCCTGTAAGAAATCAATCTTTTTATGATATTAAACGAGATGGAGGTACGTTCGACCAACCCGACTTAAATGACATAAACTATAAAGCTACCTACATGTATATAAATATTTAATAGTGCATGGTCATAGATAGTATGTAAAAAAATATGTATCCTTACCCCATCGAAAATTGCTTAAATTGACACATTTTTTCACTGTTAAAATCCCTAGAGTTTTATGCTTCAGTAAAAAATGGCTTATTTAGTGTTTTCTATTTGAATCATCATAATTAATACTTCTGGGGTTCTTTTGATGACTTGTGTATTTTCAAAGTCACAATTGAACACGAATTTTAAAAAAATGGGATTTTCGATGTTTTGGACTATATACAACCATCTAGGTATTTCTTGCACCAGAGACAGACAAGGATTATCATAAATACATTGTACATATATAACACTATGTGGCGGACACAGATTTTTACAGAAGGGGAGCCTAGGGTGTCCCAAAATGATGTAAAAATGGGTCAATGACAGAAATGACCGGGTTCGCCGGAAATGTTGAAAAATACATCAAGTCAGTAAAAAGGAATTAGAAGCGCGACTGACCTGAATTCGCATTCAAGTATATGTGAATCGAATATCTAGTGGCTATGATTTATAGTTGCTAAGAAAAATGTTACGAAAATATTCTCACCGAAAATTGCCATTCACCATTTTATAAGCCATTTGTACGAATGCAACCCGGCCAAAACATACATCGTATTAATGGAGTTTATAATACGTATAAACTTCCCCTTACACTATAACAAATTAAGCAACCGAACGTCTAACGGATTGAAAAAAATTTGAAAGGTCAGCTGTCAATCACCTATCAGATGAAGAGTTATTGTTTTGAACGTGCTAAATACGAATATGCAACTATAAAAAATAGTATAGCGCATTCAGAACGATTTTTAACGAACGAAGAACGAACACGAAAGCGAAAATGGATTTGTATACGCATTAACGATCTAAACGCATTGAAAACGGGTAGCTAACGAATGGAATGAACACATAGCGGAAGGAAAACAAATCTAATTGACTTAATTGAATTTGGGAATAGAATGCATAAAAAATAAAAATGAAGCAATATTAAAGGAAGGAAACAGCAGCACAGTTTTTTTCTTATGAAATGTGAATAATGTAACTGGAAGTTGCAGGGCCTTCAATGCATGTAACGAAATCTTAATAATGAATAGTTATCTATTACTAATATACTGGATTGTTGTGTGGTTTCGTGTCGTTTAAATTTGATGTATTTTTTTGATAAATGTAAGAGCTTGTCTGATAACAAAGAGTCCTACTACATGTTGATGGCTTTACACGGCCCATTAATTGACACGTCACAGCTTGTGTTTTTCCGTAAGCTTTTCTCTAAAGTCTTCTTGTTGCATGTAGAACTCGGTTGCGGATGTGTCAATTGATACTTTAGCTTTGATTTCTTATAATGATATTATCGTTACAACTCTACCATATTAGACACTTACATACATGTACATCAGTGTTCAGTAGTATATAATTACTCTTTCTTTCTCCAGTTCCGATAAATCTTGGTTCTCCAACATTAACATGGGCGTATACTACTTAGTTGATATATTTCAATTTTATGCATTGTTTTCCTTCATATATTTGAAAAATGAAATGGTAAATCAAAGGGAATTGGCCATACTAACCAAACTTTAATTTGAAGTCAATTTATCATGAAGTTCGATTGTCTATTGCCGCTTTCAGTCTCACCAAAGTGGTAAAACGGTAGGTAAGTTTCATTGTTTTCTTTTTTCGTTCTGTTGAATTAAAAATTCATGATCTCTAATAATATCATGAGAGATCTGCAGATAACTATAGTCAAAATCAGCTTTTATTTAAATTCTGTGGTTGCTTTCGATTATTCAAATATAAATACCAAAATACGTATCTACATGTATCGAGATTTGTAAAAGGCTTACCTTAATCGAAAAAGTCCTTTTCAGTTGTAAAATATTTTTATATCAAAATAAAGATACTGAAAGCAACCCATGTATTTCTAAAATAAAAAAAAAATTGAAACGAATGTTAACCGTACAGGAAGCGCTCTGAAAAAAAAACGTTTTGATAATTGCAAACCGGTCACTGAACGTTCTTTGGCGTTCGTTGTAACGTTCTCAAACGAATAACAGCGAATAAGAACGAATGCAAAATGAATCGAATGCTAGACGAGCATTTAACAAAAATTGCGGTTCGTTCCCTGTTCATTGACCAATTCAAGCGCCTTAACAAACTTGCACGAATGTTTATCGAACTACACTTCTTTTTAAGACTGTTTTAAATATATGAATAAAAGGACACACCAATGTACTCATGTACTGAATCAATTTATATCCATTGTTTGAAAATTTACGCCTCAAATAATCGTCAAATTGTAAAAAAAATGGGATAAATAAGAAGTACAGGGGTCGAATTCAAACGTATCTAAACACAAGATAATTGTTTTAAATGGTTAATATTGAACTTTGATTTATTTTAGAATATACCATTTTTATGACAAAGGACATTACAAAAAAAAAAAACACACACAAATTTATGATGCATGGTAGCAGTGTGCAAATTTGCCTGAGATTCATGTTCGATGTCCGTAAAACAGGAAACAATAAATTAACTGGGGATATGGGGCCCCATATGCACCCAGAACCTCTGGGTTATTTGACGCAAAAACCTGCTTTCTAGTTACCGCAATATGTTTGTGGACACTGTAATATGAACACAAAGTTCTTTTTGGTGGAATACTTGAAAAATATGGAAATTTACAACAAAATTTTCAGGGTTAATATATTTCCTTAGGGTTTAATAGACTTTGGAATTTGTCTCATCACAAAAGAAGTGACTGATAATAAGCTGTTAGTCGATATCTATTCTATAGCTTTCACAACCTTGTTATGAACTACGTTGGTGTGTAGTTAGTAAACATATGACAGGTGATATCGATTCTCGGTGGTGAGCATAGCAATATCTCATTACAGCCCAGTAAGAACTGGTTGAAAGTTGAGTTTTATCCTCGCATCAAAACGGAACTGCAAGACCATCAGTTCTAATAAACATTTAAACAAAGTTAACCACAAATAAAAGGGAAATCGAGGAAGCCAGGATTCGAACGGCGACAAAGAATGAGTGACAAGAAATGAAATAGCATATCCTCTTCCAAAAGTTTTAAAGGATTCTTTTTTTCTTTTCTGATTTCCAAATAAATGTTGATCCGGTTTTCCTATTTCCAAAAAAAAACCCAAAAAAACAGTGTCACCACACTCCTTTTCAGGTGACTTTATCGCATCACAAAGTGAGTGGAAATGTACCTACAGGTTGTTTTATGCATAAACCTTAACTTTGGTTCCGATGCAAAATGCTTAATTAACCCCGTACATTCTGACAGGATTCCAAGTGTATTGTCACGCTAAATACTGGTAGGGCATTTATAAACGGTTGTATTACAAGTGCATTGATGAAAAAAAAGCACCTGTATAAATAAGTTTTCTCAAATTTTAATTAAATTTACTTATTTAATTAACAATAACACTGTACTGATTTCATGTTTTAAACCACGTCTAAGAGTAATTTATAATATATAAGATACGGTACACACTTTTTATTTCACATAGAAAAGACACTAACGTTTTTGTAATTTAAGACAGGAAAACATTTTCTTTTTAATGAGAGTATATATCGGACCCATCCCCACTTCCGATAAATATTGACAGTTCCTTTTTTTCTCTCAGTCAAATTTTCATTTTCCTTTATTTCTATTTGTGTTTGAGTTTGTTTGTTTTTTTTATTTTTGTTTTGTTTTGTATTGTTTTTGTTTTGTTTAAGATGTGATTTTTCCCTCCCAACGAAGTATGTACTCATTGGTTATTTATATATATCGATTGAGATCCAATATTCGAATGAATATATTAACTAAAAATCATTACACTTCTCATCGTATATAAGGAATTACGGTATTCATCCAGAATGGAGAACCACCATTTTGGGTGGGAAAGGGAGTAGTATCAGTTGCAGTCGATGAAATGCACACCGCGAGTTAAGGAAGGGTTCTTGTAACACAAGTGCTCTCTCGAAGTGGACAGGGTGCTGTAAATCTCACAAGAATCGTCCAACTGTATATGAAATACATCTATTTATTTGCAATCGATTGATACCAAGTTTGAAAAAAACGGTATATTTTGAAAGGGGTCCTTCCCCCTAACGGTCTTGGTTGTTCCACCTGGCAATTGATATGCATTGTATCTACTTCAATAACAATTTTTTCGTATTACATGAATTGCATCCAAGTCAAATTCACTTAACAGAAATGTTGATGAAGGGTTGGCTAGGAATATTTCTATGGATCAAGGGCACGTTACCAAGAAATATGTCGTTCATTTATTATATGATTATGAAAATCTTGCAAATTCTACTTTGTTTTCCATTTTCACACCCCCCCCCCCCCCACATGCAGCACTAATGAAATCTTACCCAATAAATATGGTCACTATATGGTTTTATCAGCCTTCAGTCAATTAACACCCAGTTATTTATAGATACAATTAGACATACATAATATATATTTTTATCCGAATGTACAATACTAATTTATTAACATGTAGATATATCGTGACCGATTCACTAAAATAATTAATTGTGGAATTTACAAAACAAAATGTTTTCTCGAAGTATTCTATAAATATAGGAGTCTCCTCGAGGCTTAACAACTAAGAAAGTCTGCAGACCCAGAACTATATAGATATCGAAACTGGTAGATAACGATGTAGATATAGAAAGGGAAAAAACAGCAAGATAATCATTATGTAAGAATAAATATATAGGCGATGAATCAAAAGATCTTCGGTTCTCTCTCGGGGGAAACCATCTCTAAAAATCATTGCAATACATTCAGATTTTTGAATTTCAGGTGTCAACCAATTACCCATTTGTTCTTCATAACCTTTTTAATTTGATAATACTGAGAACTTTCCTCTTTTATCATATTATGTATATACTTAATTTGTCAGTTTGGTACGATAAAATAAGGTCAGGGTTTCCTGGTTGCGGAACCAACTACTGAATTTCGACTTATGCGCAATCACTTTCCTATTAACTTATAACGACCTTTTTCATTGGTCAGTTTAATTATGACATGAATTAATAAAGTATCGGCTTACTTTTCAAAAGTAAGCCGATACTTTTTCCTTGTGCATAAAGTTTTTTCTATCGGCTTACTTTTCAAAAGTATTATGACACGAACCGCCACTCATAGCATAGTAAAGTACTATAACAATCGAAATATTCAAAATGTTTGACTTACTTTGGATCTTTATAGATATTACAAGAATGAAAATGTAGCAACCGATAAAGTTTTCCCAAGCCATTATGCGTATACACCAAAAAATCTCGTTTTGAAGACTGATTTTCTTTAGAGTGTATCATCTTATTTCATCTAAATTGTCTTTCAAAATGAACTATAAAAATTTATTTTCCATCTGTATGTTTTAAGATGTAGATAAATTTGTGTTTAACATCAAATAAGTAGTTTACATTTCAGATGGAGTGATGCCGTGTTGGTACTATCAGATAATAATCCTCGCCCTAGTTACACCTCGTAAAATAATACTGAGGTATTTGCTTTTATGATAAAAAATCTTAACTTCATGACGTTTGAAACATTAACTCAGTGGTGCAACTTTATAATGGATCGACCAACTTTACTTTTATAGAAAAATTTAAAAAAAAATGAAAATTAAAAGTACATGTACATTGTAAGCATGGGGGTACTCTAGGGATCATGGTACTGCAATTAAAAATGCCTGGTGTTACTTGGTAAGTTATTTTCTGATAGGCTACAACTATATGGAGGAGCGGAATTCCAAATTTTTAGTTGAAACAAAGAACATTGATTGTAAATACATGTACTAACTAATCGGAGCTTTTGGCTATACTTTGTTATTTTGTTTGGACTCCTATGGTAATAAGATGCGGTTTACATTATACATGTAATATTAGTATTTTACTAATATTGTAAGAAGATACAAGAATATCTCCCATGACGTCGCATCTGAAATGATAAAAAATCAGCAAATTTGGTTTCTAAGGGGTTATATACACTAAACAAATAAATTTCTTAACACAAGTTACATTTTCTTACTCAGTGCACCTTAACCAACTTAAGAAATTCTGATTTCTATGGTGAAAATCCTATAGTCAGATGTAGGGTTCCTGAGAGCTTGCCATAAGATAGTACTATACAATTAGGTCAATTCTGAAAATTTGGTCTCGTATAATTTTATTGAAATAAGCTGTTTTAAGGTAGTCAACAAATAAATTTCAAGTGTTTTTTTTTCATAAAAGTACATATTTTTCTAATTCTTGGTGTGTGGAGGTTCAAATATTCATCAGTAATATAGTGATTATTGTCATTAAATCCAGTAGCCATGGTAACATACAGAAAAAATATTACATAGTTAACTTAGTACAAATCAGGGGTGCCTTTCCAAAACTAACAGCCAAATACTGTTTTATAAAATATCAGGCACTCAGACACTAGCAGAAGGATGAAGCATTCGTGGGGAAGGTGGGAAAAGGGTAAAAATAAAAACACCCTTTTCGATTCAATTTCTCACAATTTCAGTTCTTAAAGTTCGTGCGAAATAATATATTTTGAAAAACAGCCAGCTGATGCCGAGAAGAGAACCTAATACGACAGGGGACTGAAACGTTCCGGATATCATTATTCATTTTAATTACGCCTGTTTATACCATTACTTTTATTAAATTTGTCTATGTATAAATGCTTAACTATATTTAAACAATATATCCACCAAATTTCAACTTTTGATGTTAAGTTTTACCAAATTAGACCGAGTTAACTGGTTGTGCGAAACAGTGCGTCTAAATGTAACTGTAAAGTGCACCCGAAGGAACATTCATATTCAATTTGGTTCCAATTGGTCTCATACTAGTGTCAGAGGAGAATATTTTTGAAAGAAATAACACTGAAAATAGCAAAAAAATGTTGAAAAAGAGCAATAACTCCAACATGGCTTAACGGTTTAATACGAAAATTTATTGGCAGATAGATCTCATCATACTGTTCAGAACACTAAATTATCTTGTCAGAATTTGGCTTAACCTTACGGTTATTGGAGATATTTGCGAAAAACTACTGTCCGACTCCTAAGTTCTATTTTTAGTTATGGCGGCCATGTTTTTTTTTCAACGGATCAAAAATTTCCATATCAGTTCTACGCAAGATATCCCAAGGAACATTAACAAAATGTTTGGTTCCAATTGGTCAAGAGGAGAATAGTTTTGAAAAAAATGTTAACGACAAAGACGACGAAGTCGGAGGCCAAGTGATGACAATAGCTCACATGATCTTCGGCCAGGTGAGCTAAAATAGTTTAAAAAGCATTTTAGTACATGTCCTTAAGTCCCTGTGGCCTTATAAGGCCTTCACCATCCCTCTTTAGATCAAAATGATCTGAAACAACAAACGAAACACCATAAAATTCACTCAGTAATATATTCAATTCTCTTCATTGAAAACCTCCGTAACAACATACATTTGTATATTCAAAATGAGATATTCAATTAGGTGAGCCTTTAAATGTCAGTCTGTAAGAATTGGGCAGTTGTGAAATATGGTATGAAGAAAACCATCATTTTGATAGTGTAATTTGATTATTTGCACCACCAGAATCAAGGAAAAAACAACATTTTCCATTCTATTGAAATATTTCTGAGCAATGCCAGTGATGCAGAAATAAATTAATTAAAGTATCCTTGAGTGATATAACGTTGTTAGATTGGTGGGTTTTTGACGTGCATGTTTCTGATTTTTTCCCATTTTGCCTGGTTCTTACTAACACTTACAGTTAATAGTATTTATCTTGTCTATGAATCAACAGTCAGTTTAAGTCCTTTAATGTTGCATTATATTGATGAAAAATTCATAAGTGTTTCATAGAAATATTAAAAACGGACTTAACATGATTATGATCGCGATAATTTTGAAAAGTAGCACCACTTCTAGTCTAAAAATAGAATAGAAAAGGCTCAGTATTTTCAGGATTTACACGTATATTCGGTACATTGAAAGTATTTTTATTCGCGGGTACCAATTTTCGTGGATTAGGCAAAAATATCAGTTCGCAGATTCTTAAGTTTGTGGGGCTGCCAACACTTTCATTCCAACCAAACGTACATGTCCTTTCCGTTTGGAACCAAATTTCGTAGATTACTAAACCCACAAAAACCGCGAAATTTGGTACCCCACGAACAATAACACTTTCACAGTATGTTCTGTTATACACGAGAACTTCAGAGTCAAATAAAAATGGGGAAGCAATAGTACCAACTTATTATAAATTAAAGTATTTTTAATACACTTAGTTTTTTTTTCTATAGCTTTAGTCAGTGTTTTGTAGCTTCAGAAAGATCAGAGTATGTAGCAACTCAATTCTGTCACACGTGACGCTTGTAAGATGTACATTTGTTTGTATGTATATTCCCTTGAATACCAGTGACGTCAAAAAAAACTGTTGATCATACATTTAGGGAAATACTTTTTACATTTACATGTATCACAAAGATATGTCTCCCCTATGGCGCATGAATACTGTTACAAGTAATCAAAATGTTAGTATTTTTACATATCACTGTTACAAATAATCAAATTGTTAATATTTTTATATATTACGGACAATTCATCATATCTAACACAACCATTTTACACCACCGAAGTGGACAAATTCCTCAGGTAAAGTTTATTTTTTGCATGTATGGAACTATAACAATGTGCTGTTACAGTAATGTAAGAAGTCAATAGACCGTGACTATGCATAATAGCACATGACAGAGATACGGAACAGCGACGCTAATGCAACTACATGCCAAATACAATTGACCTTATCACAAGTGATTCATGATTAAATGACTTTATCAGAAAAATAAACATCAACATTTTAGCAAGAAATTTCAAAGACAATGCAACATGACTGCAGGGGCATGTGCACAAAACAGATACAGAATTAAGATGTAGTGATGCTAATGCAACTGTATACCAAATATGATTGACCTCGCACAAGTGGTTCATATTTAACTGACCTACCAGTATAAATCAAAAACTTTAAAATCTTAACATAGAAGCTGACACACACGCCAACATCAATGCCAGAAAAATAATACATCAGACCTGGATTCTGCCACAAAACAAAAATTAGCAAATAATACCCAGGAAATGTGCTCCCCTCCAATTAAATAATTTGTCTGGATCAGACCATTCCTTTACAATGTCTTGAATTATATCCATCCCAGATATTTAACTACATGATACATGTAGTTTCATGTTCACTTCACAAATTGATATTTTATCCAGTTGAACAATGGCAAATGCACAATAAAATGAAGCAACACATATAGAATTGAAAAAAAGTTATAAGTAAAACACATATATAATATCTCAAACAATAACAAAAAAATGGTCCATTTGCAATGGTTTTAAAATGCATGTGTACCATTAATAATGTTCACAAATCACTATACTTCATAGTCATCTGTATTGCACATTTCATACATAGAACATCTTTTAAATACATTAAAATAGAATGGTTTTCCTAAAGTCAACAATGATCAACTACTTTCCTTAGATTCTAAGTACTTTGGGTATCCTCTACATGCTGTCTGCATCATTGTTAAAAAGGATGGCACACCAGTCTGGAAAGAGTATAAAAAATTATTTTGATTAACAAGCTGGACCTTGAAGGATCTCTTTTCTAGAGGCTCATTTGTTTCTTTTTTATTTGAAAATTCACTATTTACTCAATATGTATCAGTTTGCCTGGTGTATTTTATTTCAGTCATGGCTAAATTTACAAAATAGAGATAAAAAATATAAGTGCATGTAGAAATCAGATGTCCAAAATATCACTATTGTTATGTAGAATCATGCTGACTAAAATGACTACATACTACAAACATTGTACATGCATCATTTAGCCTTAAATGACAACTTAGGCAGCAGTTTGCCAAAAAAAAAAATTATTTGGAAATTAGTCTGTCCAATTGACTAGATCGGCATTAATTTGTCTACATCTTAAAAATAAAAAATCAGTTCACATAGAGAACCATAATCATTTTTGGCACCAAACATGGCTTAAGTAGAAAGACCTAGGGTAAGGGACATAACTGTAGAAATCTATCATATTTAATTTCACCAAAGCCTTTGAAATAGCATGAAATAAATTTCTTTGATGCTTATATGAGATTGATGTAAAATGCTGAATACAAACGTTCCACTGATTTGTAAGAATTGTGTCCCTTACCCCAGGTCTACCTCCTTTAGTGATAAAATCACAAAACATCTTTCAAATATGACCATATAGGAACCTATTTACCCAAAATGATCTTAGGCTTACCATATGTGTACATGCACATGTATTGTTTTTCCTTTATGGTATGTATCCTAAAGATTGTAAAACTGAACGTACCTTAGCAGCCCAGTTAATGAGCCAAGTAGGAATCATTCCCTTTGGATTGTCATAATATCTCATAAAAGCTGAAAGAGTATAAGTAACTTATTATAAATACTGAAAATAGAAGTGATTTGCATTTTATTGTATAGTTAATTATGCATGTACCTTTTAATGTATAAAACCTTAAGGATTGGAATTAGATATCTACTGGCAAAAGTCATTTAATCAGAAGTTTTATAAAATGTTTCCACAACTCTTTTTCTTTATAATTTACAGATACAAGTATAGAGTTTACTAAATTATATTTACAACCGCACTAGAATACGTACATGCACATTTTTTCATCTGTGGGTTGTAGTCTCTTTGACAAATTCATCATTTTCATTCTTGTTAATTGTACATGTACATATGTATATCCAAATACGATAAAGTACAGGTACATGTAGATCATGCAGCCTTACCTTTTGATCCAACTTTTCCATCAGTTGTTAGAACACAGCTTTGTTTATAATCATCTACCCGTATAATGCCTTTATTTTCTGGTATATTAGGACATACTTCACTCTGTGCCATAACTATCCATACCTTATTGCCATTATGTTCCATAACTCTCATCTCACGATTATACACATACTAGTACATGGTTAAAGAAGACAGACTATTTTACACATCATTGTTACAAATTAGGATCCTTTTTACTGTGACCATACTGATATTCGAAGGTACTGGTATCAAGTTTCATGATTTGGAAATATTTTCTTTTTCTTGCTTAAGGATTTGATTTACCTAAACTATTCTTTTAAGTACGATTCTTTGTAAGAATCAGGCAATGGGGGCCATATCATTTTTCTCAGTTTGGTCTTCTTTACCTCAAATATAACCAATACATCTAGAAAACAATACAAATGCTATACAAATTTATCTTGAAGCATCTGTGATGAAGATATTTTTTGACTGTTTACCGGTATGTAAAGAAAAATAGCAGGAAAATTTTCCAGCCATTTTCCCATATTACATTTCAATTTAGTTTAATCTACACTGTATATATAAAGGAAAACTTTACAAACCCTTTGAATGGTTATTTTCTGATGTTATCAGATATAAATAATTGGATAATGCAATAAAATCTCTGCATTTTTTTTCTTCATGTGCCACGCCTTAAACACATTTTGCCTCATTCTTAGACAGAAAAGTACTAAAATGAGAGTAACTTTCGGCTCAATTTTGAATTTTGTGGTTTTACAATGTAGAATGTACCTAAACAGGAAAACCATGTACACATGTAATTTGGTACCCCATAAAAAGTAGTTCTTTAATTTCAATAAATTGTGATGGTTCATTTGCATTTCTAGATTACCTACAACGTAGCTTGAAACATTTCCTAATATGCTACCTTTTATTTTATGAGATTTATTCATTTCGTCTAGTGATTTTCATATGACTTTGAACACATAACAGCTTCAAATCAAAAACATGCAAAACTGGGCTCATCAGTTAGGAAGCCCAATGGTGTAACTACATGTATAGGTAAGTCGATTTTGAAGCATTCCATTGAAGAAAAATAGATGGAGTGTTTGGTTGGTTTTTGTTGGCACCATGTGTAAGTGCTTGATTTTA
Organism: Perna viridis; assembly: GCA_037379345.1. NCBI lineage: Eukaryota > Metazoa > Mollusca > Bivalvia > Mytilida > Mytilidae > Perna > Perna viridis. The sequence continues at coordinate 32,150,956 of CM074517.1, read as the reverse complement.
TGAATGTAATTATCACACCACAAGGAAGCCAATTTACTATGTGTACATATATCTATACTGTACATGTAGTTAAGGGCTGTCATTTTCCAGTATCCTCCCCATTAAATGTTCTTACAGGTCACATTTTTTTAACAAAACCATAGCAAGACACAGCCCTGAAATAAGTGTAACAATAAAATTACCAAACACTAATCTGATTCATAATCAAATCAAGTCAAAAATAAATCTGGCAAAATAGATATTACACCACCGGAGCAGCAGGTACTACAATGGTCTTGACTTGGTACAGGCACTTCAGACAAAATGGAAAATTATAGCTACATGTAACAGGGACTGCTTTGGCTTCTAAAATTGTGTCGGCAGAAAGAACCTCTCAACAAAAACCTTTATTTTATTGTGATTATGTACATGTAGATACATGTATGGGTCCAACAAAAGAACAAGAACCTTTGTAACCATAGGCGGATCCAAGGGGGAGGGTGGGGGCCCTGGTCCCCTTATCAATTTGCAAAAATGAAAATGGTGTATTTGTGTGTGTAAATGCATGCATTAAAATGTGTTTATCAAGGATTTTTGGAGGATGTCCCCTCCCCCTTTGGGGATCCCCTACTGGTAACAAACTTGAACATCGTCTGAATTCAAGGACATTTTCAGACACATATTTGACACTCCTGCTGTTTCACTATGGAAAGGATACATCTCTATTGGACATCGGCCATGGATAATTTACATTCCAATATATAACCTTCTTTCCGTCAACTTCTCTCTCATAGAGTTCTAAAAAACAAAAACACATTAACTTGAACAATTGTTTTCTCATTGAACAAATACAGAGCTAATATTCTGAGCAATTTTTATTTAAAAAGTTTAATAAATTGTTATACCACCAGATGCTAATGACAAATTTGATCAATTACATGTAAACATTGTATAAGGCTTAATACATTTGCACAAAATGCACAAGTGGAAATGTATGTTTGCAAGAGCTGCCTAAGTATAGCAAAGTGATTACATACAATGTTTAATCAAAGTGCTGTTAGCACTGAGTGTATTTCGATTCTTGTGAAAATTGTAGCATGAACAAAAATCAAAAGATTACATGATGTATAATACAAGTACATGTATTTCCCATATTATTTGGAACTGTTTTTCCTAATATGTATAAACTGAAGGTCAATCAATACTGCTGATTTCTGACATAAAAACTGTAATGGAAATTTAAACAGTATCAAACTTCACATACACATTTACAAATTTTGTTCTGTTTCACCTTTTTCCCAATTATTAAAACCTGTCCAAAAGTTAATTTGCAATCACATTCAAAAGTATTTCAACAGAGTATTATCCTACACTGTAATTATACTCAAACTGATCTAATTTCAGCTTAAGAAAATAATTTGCATGACCAATACATGTATAAGACTTTCAAAACCAGACACTTTTTATCACTTTGAATTTTCTGCCCAATTTTTATTGGTTAAAATCACTGCATAGACAGTTCCTGTTTATTAATCATAAAATATTATTAATAGGATGGAGATAACTGTATTAAATGGAACAAGCTAAGCATATCTAAAGCTTTTTGACACATTACTGCAAGAACTTCATTCCCTAAATGCTAATTTATTACTAAACATCCAACAAAGAATTCTTCACATCATCAGTTCAATTTAGAAGACTAGATCTTTATTTATTTTCAGAAATAATAGAATATTATTGGCCCAATATTACGGAGTTGAGTGATTGCCAGAAAAATATTAACAGGTTATAAAAGATGTATTGGATGATACAAAATGAATTACATTTGAACTATATTTTTGTGTAGTGTTCAGAAACAGTTGGTGACATAAGGTACATTTATATTTTGATAAATCAAAAACCCCAAACATGTACTTGTATGCGATATGTACTTCCACATATCCAATTATTTCACATACCCTGAGCATATGAGTCCCAAACTTTTCTGTACTCTAAGTCCATGTAAACATCAGCAGAAACCTCTGGTGTCACATCATCTAAGGTTCCATAAATTTTGTACTCATATAAGCCAGACTCCTGAAAAAAAGAAGCAAAAAGTACAGTCAGTGTTAGTCAAAGGCACAAAGACATGTAGGAATCTACAAGTACAAATGTACATTTACATTTAAATATTGCGTCATATGATATTTTGACACCCATGAAATATTGACCCCAAGGATAAAATATCATATGATATCCTAACCCTGAGGTAGATATATCATATGAAATATTGACTCATGGGGTTATTTTAACATTCTTAACTCTCCTAATAATATTTTAACTTCCTAGAGGAGGTTAATTTATCATGGCAGGGGGTTAAAATATCACAGCAGGGAGTTAAGATATCACAACAAGGAGGTTAAAATATTGTAGCAGGGGGTTGATTTATCACAAAAATATACATGAACAATGTACATGCATGTTATTGCTTTCACATAACATACTACAATGTAACAACAAACATTGTACATGTATACCAGTAAATGTATACTGTACATGTACCCATAGATTTTAAGTCTCCTGCTTTTGGGGTACATCTAACTTCAAAATATTTCATCAAAAATTCACTGAGCCTCTGCTTACAAATATATCTGCCAATGTCAATGCAGAAGCCTAAAATCTCCCAATTTCCTATTTTCTCTAAAGTTTCCACTTAAAATCTTAATTATAAATAGCTTCATTTCTTGTAATAACAAAATGGTCTTAGACATTTTGATTTAGACAATTATTATTGTGATAAGCATTAAAGGCTGAATTTAAGATGACAGTCTTCAAAATTGATACCAGCCCACCAGCCAATGATGGTAAAAATAGCTGTGAGTTTGCAGAAATTTTGCTTCCTAGCCAATGTATCCTATAATTTTTTGTTCAGATTAAGGGTAGGGGCTTGTTGTCTGAAATTTAGACAGCAAAGACTGAGATGAAATTACCTAACATGAACTTTTGGATTAAACTGACAAGGTGAGTGAAATACATTTAGTATAAGAAAACATTGCACAACCTTTTCAGGTACTCATAAAACAATCATTTAGAAATCAATTTTGATTCATAAAGAAATTGGTTTCAGACTTGCTTCTGTTATGAAAACAGTCAGTCGTTGAGAAATATTATCTATAGTTCTTCATGATGTCATCACTTACAGTACAGTTCGTAGCATAGTCTGATAAATACCTGGCATACCTCATACCTGGGTCAGACAACAGATTTTTGCATATATCTACGAAACCATTAGGTTTAGCCAAATTCTGACAGATGAAAGTATTCAGCATGATGAGATCTATCTGTGGTCAAATTTTGGTGAAAATCTGTTGACCCATGTTGGAGTTATTGCCCTTTTTAGATGTTTTTTGTTGTTTTTGACATTATACCCTTCAAAAATCTTCTTCTCAAAAACTACTATACAGAATTCAATGAAAGTTGTTTTTTTTTGTTTTTTAGGGTATCCTTAACAAATTGACCTTTTGGATTTTTGATCGGTTAAAATACATGGACGCCGTTACTAAAAATAGAACAAAGGGGTCAGACAGCAGATTTTTGCATTATATCTCAAAAACCGTTAAGTTTAGCCAAATTCTGACATGAATAAAAGTATTCAGCATGATGAGATCTATTTGTGGTCAAATTTTGGTGAAAATCTGACCAATGTTGGTGTTATTGACCTTCTTTTACTGTTTTTGATGTTATTACTTTCAAAAATCTTCTCCTAAGAAACTACTGTACAGAATTCAATGAAAGTTGTTTTTATAGGGTATCCTTAACAAAATGACTGTTTGGATTTTTGATTGGTTAAAAAATATCGCTGCCTTTACTAAAAATAGAACATAGGAGTCGTACAGTAGTTTTTTGGATATATTTCCAAAACCATTAGGTTTGGCCGATATCTTTCCATTGCTGAACTATCCTTATTATAAGGTCTACAAAAGTCTTCAGGGATCAAAGTTGTCAGACGACTCCATGTAAGGGTTATTGCCCTTGAGAGGTGAAAAATGACATTTTTTTTTACAGTTTTCAGCCTATATCTTGAAAACTATGATAGACAAAACAAAACTTTCATTTGCTGAAATGATTCTTATTATAAGGCCTACAAAAGTCTCCAGAGATCAAAGTTGTCAGACGACTCCAAATAAGAGTTATTGCCCTTGAAAGGCAAAAAAATGACGTTTTTTGCAGTTTTCAGTCAATATCTTGAAATCTATAATAGATTGAATGAAGCTTCTGATTGATGAAATGATCCTCATGATAAGTCCTAACAAAGTCTTCATGGAGTCAAAATTGTCGGACAATTTTTGTTAGAGTAATTGCCCTTGAAAGGCAAAAATTTAACAAGGTGAGCGATTCAGGCTCCTGGGAGCCTCTTGTTATTTATTATTTTAAAATATTTTGAAAAATTAGTTTGCAGTTTAATTATTTTAAAAATCATAATTAGGAAACTATATATTTTTTTTTTCAGTTGTATGATTTAATATCAGAATTTATTTCAGATGTAGTTAGATTTCTTTAATTACTTAGACAGCGGACCATAGAAATACACATGTACCCCAGAATACCCAAAAATATACATTTGAACCTCCAATTTGATTGAAATATGTTTCATGTGATGAAAGATAATGTTTTAATTCATTTTTTCCTGGATTTTTTTTCAGATAAACATTGGAATTTATCAATGTGGCCAGTTACACAATGCTAATTATGCATGATAATCAATTTTTCTTTGATGTATGTTAAATTAGATCACAGAGATGTATCAATAAATCAAAGTATTCAAGAAAATGTTTGCAATTTAAATAAAAAATTAGCGCTGGCCACATGCTGCATTATTCTTTAATGTCGTGGTCACGTTACAATGTTCGGTCAAGCGAATCTGTGCTGGATGCATTTAACCTGTCTGTCATATTGACAATCCGTCTGTCGGAACTTACCAGTTTAACAGTGTTAATATAATTTTTTTTTTAAATTTCCATTAAAAAATATCACGTCTCAATAGAAAATATATGTTTTGTATAATTATCATAATTATTCTATATGTTTTGGGGTATTCTTGGGTATTTCTATGGACCCCTTAGAGAGGGATATTTGTTTACAAATTAAAGTTAACAACAACAAAACATTTAAGTTGAAATTGATTTATAACAGTGGAAATCTTCATATATTACAGCATGAAAAGATTCCCATATTAAAAGCTAACAAATTTTTTGGAGGTACATTTAACATTGAATACATGTATATCATTGATGATAAAATGCCTCTACAAAACTTTGAGTTGCTACTTGTAATTACGATTTGATTTCAAATAAAATCAAACTTGCTCATTTGCTTTTGTTACTTTGTATGTATGATTTTAGTTAGTTATAAAATTTTCAAACATGTATGCAAATATAATATAAAATTATTTAATTTCAGAATGAAATAGATGATAAAATACATTTTTTTGTTTTACAGTTGATATTTTCCATAAAAGCAACAAATACATAAAATATCTATTAGCTGAAATATTTTCTGTGACTTTTTCCCTACAAATGATTTTTACTGATACACCTGCAATCCTAATGAAAAAAGTAATATTTATTTTTGATTTTTTGGGGGTCAATATAACTCAACTGAAATCCCCTTTTAAAATTAAATTTCAGTCTGATTTTTATTTTAAAAATCAATAAATTTTTTCCTCTGTTGGCATGTTAGGATAGAACAACAGAAACTTTGTATTTTATTATTCTTGTAACTTTGGAATAAATATATTATTTAAAAGTCCTTTTAAAGTAGAAATAGAAAATACATGTACATGTGTTTCAAATATTTATCAGTCTGATTGCTCATTTCATATCAATAACAAAATATATTAATTTTTATACACACATTTACGAGTTTTCAAGCACTAATTAAAGTTAGTTTTACCATACAGGTAAACTACATTTTCTACTCTCACCTGTCCTGGTGGACGGTAAATTTTACCTGAGACACAAGAATTTATTTATCAGTTAGTGAGTTGTACATTTGTTTTACAAGTAACAGAATTGATTTCAAAGAATTCATACCTGGCATACCAGGTATTGGAGGTACATGTATGCCAGGTATTTATCAGACTATACGGCGAGCTGTACTGTACCTGTGATTTGGCTTTGGTTGGCAAAAATCCATTGAGTTTAAATCCTCATAACTTTTTCATTTTTAAGATAATTGGAATGGAAGGGTAGTGGACACATAATTTTTCAGCAGAATTTTGAAATATTATATAAGATTCCAGTTTTAAAAATCATTTCTGCTCTGTTCCCGTCCAAAAGTAACAAGTTCCGCCCACTCTCTCATACAGTTCAAATTATCAACAACACAGGGTCTCTCGTGGAAAATGATCGAAACTTCAATAAAAAATATAATTTATGTAGCAAATTTGGTATAAGCATACAGGAAAATGATTTCAGAATTTAAGTAAGTAGGTGTGACATGCACAATTTCAACTTGAAAGTCATTACAAGCGGTTGAAGGGTGGTTTTCCACGGTACCGCTAAATCTCCAACTTTTTGTATGGCACATCATTCTGACCCCAAACCGACATATCAATATCCAAATAAAATAAAGGAGGGTTGCAGGGTCAGAGGGAATTCAGACTATTTTGGGACTTGTCCAGAGCCATTTTCTGATTTGGCCGCCCACTGAGTGTAGTGTAGTGTCACTGATTATGTGAAAAAATAATCAAATGTTGAACACTGCATTTGCTTAGTAAAAAAAAATATTTACGCACCTCATTGTACATTCTATATATGGTAACTCCGTGACTTTCAGTGAAAAACTCCCATCCTTCTATCTGAGGCTGTTCCAATTCTTTCATCAAAAGTGCGAACTCTGCGTCGGTGAACATTTTTTACGTCTCCTACAGTGGCTACAACTAGAAGTTAATAAATTTTTGGTTTCCAAAACAACCGATTATATTTATAAGTATGTGTGAACCAATTTAAGAGCGTTTCTTGTTGCGACTCGCATGTTCTTGTTTACATCCAATGTTTACTTCCGGTAACCAAAGATAAGTGTAATTTTTGTTCAAATCGGAAGTGACATGATATTTTCCGTGATATGCTCTTGGACAAGAATTTAGTTTGACATTTTCTGATTTTTTCGAGAATTCTAATCGCAGAAATCTAATTTTCCATTTTTTAAAATACTTGAATAAACCAAACTATTTTTATGTAATGTTATACATTGAACCCCTTTGAACTCGGGCATTTTTCTGTCATCTTGCAATTGCTAAATCATACAGAAGTGTGTATTTAATGTTCTTCGTTGTGTGTGTCTGTTTTCCATGTCTGGTCTTTGTCCATGGATTACATTCTTTTGATTTCCACTAGAATCTTGGTTTCATTGATTACTTTTTTACAGTGAATGGGCCAATAATGTTTCTTTATCCCGTTTTTTTTATATTACACTAAAATACACACCTACCCTGTATATCTGTATGAGCACGTACGTCAGATTCCCTGCTGGGCTACCGAGTGGCAAGAAATGTTTTGAAATGGTGTAAAATATTTATCTTTAAATCATGTTAGAAGAAATTTTGATACATAACTATGTATGGTAAAATTACAAACATTTTCTTTGAAAAGCCTTTTTCAAGGGGGTTAATTGGTGGGGAAAATTGATGTATGTTATAATTTGAAACGTGATTGGAATTTCAAGGGGTTTTTTTATATTACAAAAAAGTTACGTGAATGACACCCATTTTTCTTTTTGAAATTAAAGGAATTCAAATATATGTTCTTTACACGAATTCTAACGAAATTCTATTTACTTTTTTTTTTTTTTTTTTAAATTTTTGGTAATAAAACTTTAGTAATACTATGTTCATTCAAGGTATTCTAGGAGAAAAATTAGGAAAAATATAAGGTATGAATACATGTATACATGAAAACTTTATTTGCAAAACTACCGTATCTTGGGGAGGCATGCTAATCATAACAAATATATACAAAATACAACTATATATACAAAGCATATATAGGGCTTGAAAAATTCCCAATGATGTTAGAGCTGTCAAATTTGCAAAGCAAATTTTTGGTTGTTCTCTCCACGGGACTCGAACTCGTACCTCTGTGATATCTATGGCAAAACCACCTGCACTAAGTCCTGTGTCCTAGACTACTCGGACAGCTAGGCTATATAAAAATACAGCTTTCGCTGGCCGGGCCATTCCTCCAACTAGGTTTTATCTAGGATTGTAACTTAGCACACGATGTATAGCTTATCTTAGGTGTTATTATATAGAATAGAGGATCAAATTAACGATACATATAAACAACAATTCAATTCTAACATCAAAATACAAACATGAATCATACTGCCTGATAATAATTAGAAATGATGCTATATTTGTTGTGAACCATAATTCTTATCTAGTTTGAATAAGAAAATTAATATGCGCGTAACACCTCAGTCCGTAACAGTTTACGTAACACCTCAGTCCGTAACAGTTTACGTAACACCTCAGTCCGTAACAGTTTACGTAACAAAAAATCCTTACGACCCCGTCAAGAAATAAAACAATCATAGATTGATCATAAATCACGTGCCGGTTTTCGCACTGGCTTCGATATGGCCTTTTTCACGGATAGCAATCGCGACCAAATCGTTCGTTTTTTAACAGTAGCTTACGCAATATTATAAGTCAACTACTAGTATCCAAAGGTCAATGGCAATTAAACTTGAAAGACTAAGTCATTAAGGACTTGTCATGTGTCATCCCACTGAGACGCATATTTATATCTAAGCCAGAAGGACATTCTTTTCTCAAGATTAAACAAGTAGCTATCTACTAAGATATATAGTCTGACTCAAATTCTGGTTGATTCATTCCGGTGTCGAACCTGCGACCTTTCACTTTTAAGTCGTCACAAAAAAAAAGGGTTTCCACCTGCTCCGTGCTCCATCTGCAGGGGCGGATATAGGAGTTTAAGAACTAATTAAGGGCACACTGACTGACCAATGAAAGATGCATCGTAATGTTGGAGCGATTTTCTTCCAATTCAACCAATTTTTGTTTACGAAAACGGGAGGGCTCGCACCCGTCGCGCCGAGCCTTGGTCCGCCTTTGATCAGCTGAATAATTAAGTGGTATTTTACAAAACAATCACAGTACACGTAATTCGTCTACTGTAACAATAGTACATCGTCATGTTTATTTTATGACGAGGAAGCAAATTTATTTTTTATGAATTTATAGCATTTTTTTTGTCTTCATTAAATACGACTAGCCCGCAATTAAATCTACGTTTTACTTTTTTAATTAATAGCGATGCTTCTTTATTATTCAACCGCTTATTATGATTCCACGCTAAGGGTACTTGAAAGATAAATGAAGCTATCCACATATTTCCTGTCATCCGGGTTCATCATTTCCTTTAAATTTCCTTTTGTCAATGTTATATATTATATTTACAAATTGAGCGGTCTACTCGAATAAATCAGTCTAAAATTTTATACATTGAGATGTTAATAGAGAATACCATTCTTATGGAATAATGGAAAACATAAATATAGTATTTCAGCGGATTATTCACCGCGAGAGAGCAAAAGGACAGAATTTCACAGTAGATGACTTATACAAAAGTCCTCTGGAACACCAGCAGACTCTATCCATAGCTTTTTTGGTTGCTTTGGTGTTTTCCTGCGTCACTGGAGTTATTGGAAACACACTCGTAAGTAGACTTGCTGAGATAAGAGGGCATGTTCTAAGATCCGTGTTCGATTCTATCTATTACAATTATATCATGATTTTCAGTCTTTGTAAAAATCGTGCTATTTCTGTAAAATGTGATATACATGTACCTTAAAAAAGGCTACATGTAATTATTTTTGTTATTAAGTTGCTCTATAGGTCTATATGATGAAATTTATAACTATTCATTCCAGTCAGTCTGCTCTTATCAGATAATCCACTTGGAAAATCCAACAGTTTCTATTGTATATTAGTGACATTTACAGAGTTATCGCCCTTAATTTTGAATTCTACAGTACATTCTATATACTGTTCCAGGCTATTATCCCCCACATTTTGAATGAAGTTAACAAAATTTTCCAAAAAAGGGTGAGGGATATAGCCCTTTGGGTCCTCCGCTTGATCAAATGAGTTTTACATGCACCACAATGCATTTGTATTAATCGAGTTATGGAGAAAATAACCTGCGGACCAGGGGTCCTCGCTGCTTGGAGCATCTACCTCTTATGTTTAAAGAATGTTTAAGTTCTAATTTTTCAAGGCAAAATTTCATCAATGCTACACTGGAACGCCCTTTACAAAATCTTTAGATCCGTTCCTGAATCTATCTATATGAAACAACAAGCCTTGACAGCAAAACAAAAATACCATCAAGGAGTATACATGTATGAAAATATTGATTCCAAACGACAGGCTATTATCTGATCCCCACTTAAATGAAATATATAATTGTAACTACAAAAAAAAAAACAAGACAATTAAAAAAAAAGAAAACAACAAAAAAAACACAGATAATTTAACAAAGACGTTAAAGCAATGAGACATACATTAACTAATAATGAAGGGACCATACTACAAACATGTATTGTTCTGTATTCTCTTCATTCTGCTTGAATTACATATACGGATCTGTTTGTTATTGATTTACCAGAAAAAGTATTCATATTTATTCTGTTTCGACCCATAGCAAAATATTGGGTGTTCCTTGCTTTGTATTGCCAGGCTAGTTTCAATGTTGCCTTGGTATTCAATTTTTCTCCAGGAAGAATTAATTTTGAAACTGTTTTTAGTAGATAATAAAATTTCTAATTTAGCTTTTACAATTTAATTCTTGACAATACCCACTTCGCATAAGTACTTCTTTGTTAATCTGTTCTGACCTGTATTACACACCTAAGACAAATAACAACACACCTTCATATTATTCGACACGCTTTACCTTCATGTACACAATGTAATTCCTTTCTATTTATTTTGTCAAGAATATTTTTTGTTCTCAAATTTAATCAGTAAGACGGCAGATTTAGGTAAAAAATAACAACTGTAAAGTATTAATCGTTCACAAAGCCAACTTCTGATAAAAGTGCAATTAATTATAATGCCCACCAGTAAGTATACTGTATATCACGAATGAGCGAACGAATTACGAACGAATGGAAAAAATAGAAAAAAGTCAAATTCTAAAGAGTGGTACAATTGTAACTGGAGATCCCAGACTCTCTAATGAAACGTTTAAATGTGGCCACTGATGAGAACGAGTTTTGTTTGTTGAACAGTTACGGCTAAGTACCAATTACTAATTTCTATTTCTCATTTTTCTGTCAGTTGGTTCATAAGTGAATAGATATATATAAAGTACATTTATCTAGTTAACACCCAATCTACAATAGAATCATGCATTATATGCTACAAAAGGGGGGAGTCTTCAAATCAGAATGAAACTTTGTGATTATTGAAACCCAAGTTATATAAGAATTCACCCAAAATATTTCAGCTGGAATCTTTCTCTGTAAGGAGCAATGGAGTTTATTCGACAGGGAACCAGTTTTTCAGATTGTAATTAAGATTTTTCAGGTTTTTTAAAATAACATTAATGAGCTATTGAAATCTATGATATGAATGTTAGCGTGCAACCTGAAATAACATATTAAAATTAATATACAAAACTAATATTTATTTACATTTCAGCCATCTAAATAGGTTAACGAAGTACTGCCAAATTTGAAGCATATACATCTATTCATTTATAACAATATTTAATTGATACATGTATGAAAAAAAAATGAAGTTTTTTTTTGGAATTTCTAGTGAAATGAAAATAAATCAAAGTGATGATGCACTGAGTCAAGGAAGACCTCAAAGTAATCAAAAACATTCATGTAACCAAATTGTAAGCTAAATAAACGGATCAAAACTTAGTCCTTTTAAAGAATAACAATTTGTTTTAATGCAGTGCATATTTATACAGTCCATTTATCAATGTACGTTTGGATCTTCTATTGTACTATTGCTTTTGGTATTCCTGGCTATACACGTACATTTATGTCTTCAAATTTCTTCTTAACACTTTACACTTAAATTAGCATTTCTTTCAAAACATGAATTCCACTGAGAGTCAGTGATTATTAATATTCGATGAATTTTCAAAGCACGAATGGAACCACACTTTACCGTAGGTTTGGAGATGCATGAAGTAGAAATGAATCCCGCAGACTGGAGGAAATTGAAAAAGGACCTAATCTTAAGGGAGAAATGAGCAAAAAACTTCTCCTTATTTGTGCTCACTTTTATGTGGATTTTTTTTTTTTTTTTTTTTGGTAATAAATTAAAACTAAAAAATTGTTCTTGCCATTGCTATATAGATTAGGTCCTGTGTTTAACTCATCGAAACTGTGCACATATTTACAAAAAATGATTATCTTTCTTTAGGAATTTTTCAATTCAAACAAGGACACAAACTCTTGCTCTAAAAATTGATATGCAATTTAAAAATCTTTAAACTAAAAACGACTTTGCAGCTCATAGATATGAGCAATTTAAGATTCCAATTAAGTTGGAAAGTCAATGTTATAGAGATGTGGTGAATACAGGGAATATGATGTCTTAATCACATATGCACTTTGAGTATAAATCCATCTTTTTTTTCTCTCCAAAACAAAAAAAGTTACTAGTGAACCCATACCCTATGAGTACCACTTTTTTCATGATGAATCACAGTTGTGCTAAAGCTGAGTGTTTAATACCTGTCTACCTTCAATAATGTATGTGCATTTCTTTCATTTTTTTCTGCATGATTGTTTCACAAATATGTATAAGATTGCAATACCAGTAACTTCTAAGTAACTCCAAATATATAAGTGCTAAGAAACCAGGTTTCATGTTTGTATAGTTTTTTCTATTAAGAGATGATTATTTTTTCTCACTTCACCTAGAGAAACTTTTAAGTGATAACCAGTGAAAAGAAATCAAGGGAAAAAATCACAATAATGTCTGATATACGCAAAATGTTACAATGTAAATTCATGAAAATATACATGTATTTTAACCATATGATATTTAGAAACCTCTTCTTGTTAGGAAATATTGTAACATGTACATATAATTTTGTGCAAAGCCTGCAAAAATAAAGGTTGGGTGGTTATAACAGTCCCAGGTTTTTACTGGTTTTTAAACCACCTGGTCAATATTCCCAATGGATAATACTGGTTAATCAGTAGCGGATCCAAAAGGGGGCGGGCCCCCGCTTAGAAAATTGCAATTTTTAAAAATTGTTGAAACATTGTGCATGTTAAATCATGAAAAACACTCAAAAAGAAGTATGATACAATAGTAATCAAGCAAATTAGTTATTTAGTATGATTTCTTGATACTCAGCGGTGTACATGCTACATGTATATATGTTTACATGTATGTTTACTATTTCATTTTATTTATGGACATGTACATGTAGTAATTAACATACATGTACACAGTGCATTTTATGTACAGAAGGTAAATTCCTGGGATAAAATTAAACACACATGAAATTTCCAGTTAAAAGGAGGGGTACCAACCCCATTCTCCATCCCATGGGTGCGCCACTGTAATATATACTTACAACACAAAAAGTGTATATTGCATCTCCGAAAATCCGTCACTAGAAGCTCTCGACATCCTCATTAACAGGGTCAGGACGAGAGAAATAAATTGGCAAACATCGATTGAGCTTTCCTCTCGCGAATGTTCGGGTCAATTTGACAAAATAGTCCAGCTCTCTGCGTCAAAATTTAAATAGTTAATATCATATAATCATTTATAAATATTGTAGTTCAACACAGCCATATTAAATATCCTTTATATTGTTATACGCCCATATCGCACGTTAAGTAAACATCGTATATTTTACATGGAGTATGATCGGAGGCGGAGCGATATTTTTACATGAACTTTGCAAGGAGAATAACCCGCGTAGTTTTATTTTGGTAGTTATATGTAGAAATTTCTACCCTGGATACGTAATTTGGTTGCCGACGATCTCTAAATCAAGTTCAGTCTATAAATAGACTTCCTTGACAAAAATATGACTGTCATCTTTTCTTATCTTTAAACAGACTATAGTAAAGTTGGCCACCCGTTTTCGGATTATAAATCAAAAGTCCCTTTACATGCTTCTGCTGGAGAGCCAACATTAATTGAAAGTTATTTCAGTATCGAAATTATTTTCAAAAGATGTCCATTTTAAAAATTTTAATTTTTAGTTTTACGTCTGATGGGGGCAAACATTAATAGCCCGAAACCCCTTTGGGTCAGCGCCTAATATCGTTTAATACAATTATTAATTCCGAAAAAATAATATTGCATTTCTAAATACTAGTTACTCTTATACTGAAAAGTATACCTCATATAATTACTAATTAACCAGACTAAACCTGAACGCGGGTCACGATAGACGTGTGACCTCTCTTTAGAATTAAAAAGTCAAGTATGGAAAAAAAGCGATGTATCATTCTACTTAACTCATAAAATTTAGCAGTGGCGTTATCAGGGAGATTTCCTTCTAATGGCACACAAACTTAAAAAAAAATCATAAGACTTATACAAAATGGTTTTAAAAAAAAACATATGCAACTTTTAACAAGTAGAAGTCTGGAATTAATAAAAGATTTAAGATAGATACAAATAATTTATTTCCATCAAACAAGGTTCCACAAGGGGCAGAGTTATTATGATGATTATATAACGCACACATAAATATAAAGGTCTGAAAAATTCCCAACGATGTTAGAACTGTCAAATTTGCCCAAAAGAATAGAAAATACTACCGTTCTAGATGCAGCAAGTCTACTCTCACATGAAAAGATAAAATTACGTTTCTGAAGGAAATTTATTGAATATAATAGTTTTTCAATTTCTTTTTGGCATATTATAAATAAACAAATTTCAGTAATAAAATGCTAAAATTTCGTTAAAAACAATACGACCCCTAAAGTATGAATAACGAAACTAAAAGCTTATTGAATTTAGAGTGCTGAATAAAAGTAAACAGCAAAAAAAAGTTACCAGTAATTTACACTATATGAAGAAAGAAAACGGTATATTTAGTTTATATATTATGTATCATACAAGGAAACATTGTTGAAATGACTGATAAATGAAATTGACAATTTCTTGGGCGTTTCAAGTTTAAAAATTGCTAAATAAAAAGAAGGCCTTCCTTCGAGTGTCTTTGATCAAATTGTTTACGACAAATTTAATGATTACTTTAAAAGGGAAAGGAAACAATCCTCTTAGCACATCAGGAGCTTTGTTGGTGATAATATCTGTTTCCTCAAAGTAAAAGCAGTTCATCTTTAATTTCAAATACGATCAAATCTCACTACATTTTCAGTTCATCCCACGTATCATATTTAAAACTTCCGATTTCCTTGTGATACTGATAACGGTGTCGAGCCTTTTATTTTCGCGGATGCCTTTTTTGCGCCTATTTGTTGATTTTTCATCTTTATATGATCTTTTCAATATGTATTCTGTCATATGTAAAGTGGTCAATTGGCAGCGATTTATTTTGTTATTTTTTTTCTTCCAAGCGAAATTAGCGAAAATCAGTTGATTTACAGTAGTTCAATCTAAGTATTTTACACATAAAATCTCAATACATTTTCAGGTGATCGGAGCTGTTATAGTCTCAAAGAAATTAAAAACAACGGGGAACATGTTCATTGTAAACTTGGCCATTGCTGACTTCATCGTCATATTAATTGTAGAACCATTCAACTACGTAGGTAAGAACTGTGTTGGGTAAGGTATAAAACTATTCAACTACCTAAGTAAGACCTTTGGTGGGTATAGAACTATTCAACTGCCTAGGTAAGAACTTTGGTGGGTAAAGCGTAGAACCAAAGCAACTACTTAAGTAAGAACTTTGGTGGGTAAAGCGTAGAACCAAAACAACTACCCAAGTAAGAACTTTGGTGGGTAAAGCGTAGAACCATTCAACTGCGTAAGTAAGAACTCAAATGAATAAGACAAATAACCATTCAACAACCTTAGTAAGAACTCTGATAGATAAGGCGTAGAATCATTCAAACTCTGGTGGGTAAGGTATAGAACTATTCAACGATGAGTAAGTATGAATTCTGTTGCATGGTAATAATTAGAACCATTCAACAAACTTATTGAGAACTCTAGTGGGTAAGGTATAGAACCATTCAACTACGAAAGTATTAACGCTGATGGATTTGGCTTAGAACCAAGAACCAATCAACAACCTTACTAAGAACTCTAATGGGTAAGATATAGAACCATTCAACTACGTAGGTAAAAACGCTGATGGTTAAGGCATAGAACCATTAAACTACGTATGAAGGAACTGATGGGTAAGGATAGAACAATTTATGAACCTTATTAAGAACTCTGGTGGATAAGGCGTAGAACCATTTAACTACGTAGGTAACAACTCTGATGGGTAAGGCACAGAACCATTAAAATACATATGAAAGAACTCTGATGGGTAAGGTATAGAACAATTCAACTACGTAGGTGAGAACTCTGAAGGGTAAGGAGTAGCACCGCCCAATTTGGTAGATGAGTTGAGTAGGTGTAGAACCATCCAACCATGTAGGTAAGAACTCTGGTGGGTTAAGTGAAGAACCATTCAACTACGTATGTAAGATCTCCGGTGGGTAAGGCGTAGAACCATTCAGTTTGGTAGGTAAGTTTACAAGGTATAGAACCATTCAACTACGTAGGTAAGAACAATGATGGATATATAAGGCGTAGAACTATGTAGGTAAGAACTATGCTATAGAACCATTTAACTACGTAGGTACATGTAATAACTCTGATGGGTAAGATTTAGAACCATTTAACTTCGTAGGTAAGAACTCAGATTAGTAAGGCGTATAACCATTCAACTACGTGAGTGAGAACTCGAATGGGTAAGGCATGGAACCATTCAACTACGTGGGTAAGACCTTTGATGTGTAAGGCGTCGCATCATTCTATTACGTACGAGGTAAGAACATTGAAAGGGTAGGGTGTAAAATAATTTAACGGCGTATGAAAGAACACTGAGATGGGTAAGGACTGCGTAGGTAGTTGACTAGATTACTATATTAATTAAACCAAGCATCACGTCATGACCAAAACACAGGAGGAAAAAAATGGTCTCATTCATTAAAAGAATGGCTTACTAATAGTTTTTTTTAACTTTGATAAACCAAAAAATATACGTTATAATATTACCCCAAATAGAGGCATATTATATATAATATATTTACACATTATACATATAAATAATATATGTTTTTATAAAAATTGCATAAAGAGTTGTCAGTCTCTAAGTAATCCAGACAACGCATCCTTTTTCAACATACTGGTATCGATACTTGTAAACGGGAAGCAGAACATAAAAATTTTAATTGTTTCTATAGTAAATTTTTTGGAACTTGGATGACAAATACTCAATCAGGACGTCATTTGACCTACTTATATATCCGTAAACAAGTATAGTTTATTTGTACTTCCGACGGAAATGCGAAATTACATCGTGTCACATAAGAACTTCAAATGCCAATATCGAATATTTACACGTGTTTCATAACGAAATACAAGATGATCGATGATCCTTGTATAAAAATTGAATGATGGGAAGGAGATTATTTTTAAAGTAATTTGGGCCCGAAATGTTAAGTCAGTGTGGACAAGAAAGAGGGCCTTAAGTAGCATTATAATTTTTTAAAAAAGCAAAATAGTTAGAACGGAAATACACAAAAATAAAAAAGGAGCGACATTGACGGAGACTAGGGATGTTCCACCAGCTTATCTCGTAGAAACATTTTGTGGGCGAAAAATGCTCCTTAAAAGGTCGTCAGGATAGGCATATTGCTGTTTTAAATAAAACAAGCAGATTCTACATTTCTTATCATCACACACCCCTCCCAAACAATCATGCAGAAGATTACATTAGTAATAACGTATATCTCGTGGACACCGCTATGAATAAGGTTGACTTGAAATAAAATTCATAGAATAGTTAACGATCCTCTGTCCACTATTCTATTAATGCGTGTGCATACTTTTGGTGTATCAAAAAGGGGCACTATGTTTGCGGGAAACGTCCTGTTGTTGTTTATGTAAACAAATTACTGAACACTGTAGCGGACCCGAGCTCCGAAACCGGTGCCGAAACAGCGTGTTTGCTGCAGTCAACCGTCTAAGAAATTTCAAGAATCTTGAAAAGTCAGGAAAAACTGAAATATTTTATGCGACGTTATCCGATTGATTTGAATAATGTCCGAGAGTTTCGAAAGTCCTGTCTGCAACAGTTAGTATAGTAAGAAGGACTTTCGTAAGTCATTTACCCTCTTCCAGAATTTCTTGATCCTCCACTGGGCTACCTGTTCATTGATTGCATTATTGTTTTACTGGTTAAATAATTTGTTCTGATAATGTTCAACAACAGCATTTTTATACCGGTTTCCGGTTTCATGGAACTGCCGTTTCTTTGTCATGGCATTCTATCATCATAAGAACTATTTAAAAAAATATTCAGACCTTTGCCTTTTAGAAATAATTTAATTAGATATTCTGGACTGCCCTTTAGAGCTTAAAGTCCTAGAATTAAAATTAAATTAGATTTAGTCGGAAGTAAAATTAATTTTCTTACCGCAAAACTTCTAAAAAAGATACTCTTACCAAACAAAATTTGGCAGCCCTCTCCAAAGATTCAAACGAACATCCCGTTAATGACGAAGAATTTTAATAACTAATCAATCGAGGGAGAAGAAATTTTAGATTTTTAGTCATTTTTTTTCCTAGAGTAATTAAGGAAACCAAGGTTCAAGCGGAAATAAAACAAGGTTCTAGCGGAAATAAAAAGAATGTAATCCAGGGACAAAGACCAAACATAGAAAACACACACACACAATAACCAAAATAATACATACAAAGTAAGAAAAGCAAATGAGCAACTCGGACCCCATTAAAAACTGGGAGCATGGACAGGATGCACCGGTAGGGTAAAGTTGGCTTGGTTTAGTATTATTTCGTAGTACCCTCTTCAGATCATTTTTTTTAATGACTGAAATGCAAAACTGTGCAAGAGCATGCATGTTCAGTCTAATAAAATCTCCATCTTGATCAATATTAATGCAATTCGGATGTCTTCTGTATTAGAAACAGGGACAATGATGATTGATGTCATGTCCATGCTAAGTCTGAAAATATAGTTTGAATCACAAAACCCAAAGGATTGACCAGCTGTTTCTATGTTTTACAGGAATAATTCGAGGCGCAGGTGTTTATATAGAGAACGTATGGCTATGTCACATTGTCGCCTTTATATGTGTTATGGCATGCGTGTGTTCCATGATGAACTTAGCTGCAATTGCTGTAAATAGGTAAGGATCGAAAATCAATCCTTTTAAGGGACTTTTTCGTGAACCATCGAATCGATTTTTTTAAATTACGACAACAAAATCGCGGATTTCAACTCCCATATCGACATCACAACTCCCATTCCCAAAGAAACTGTATACAATGTTTTAAAAGGTAAATATTTTACTATAATTCTGCCAGTTTCAAAGAACGTCGGAACGAGCGGTATGCAATATGGCGCTGAGAAGTAAGAGGTTGGAGTATGGAGTAACGGAATTCCAATGTTGTAGTGTGTGTAATTCAGTTATGAAACTTTGGGAAGAAACGCACAGATGCAAATCGACTTAGCACTGAACAAAGTAATAATTTAAAAGCGAATCAAACGCTTCCGATAAATCATTTACATATATTTCGATTTCAAAACTGCTTTTTCTTAGCTACATTTCAACATGTGGGTATGTTTATGTTGGCAAGAGTAGATCAACATTATAAATGAATAGTTGAATGTATTGACTATCAAAAGATGACATAAAGACTATACATGCAAGCTGGGTATCACTTTTTTTTTCAAAATTCAAAACTGTTGAGACCATGCTATCGTGAGATTTTTCCATCAATTTGCTCCCATCGTTAAGTGTTCTTTCAAAGTATATCGATTAAATTGGGCGCTGATAGGTAGCGGTTAAGTGACTAAACTACCGAAAAAGTTCTTTATAAAAAAACTTTAAAAATGAAAAAAAAACGAAAAAACGACACCGTCTTTAAAGCAGGTGTAAACATTGGAAGGAGCTCGCAGAAAAAATAACACAATCAAAATTCACCGTGAATTAACTCAGCAGAAAATGAACCCTGGTTTCTATGGCAGGATAATAATCTGACGTCATTCAAAAGTAAGTAACCTTAAAGTCAAAGTGCGAAAGTGCTGAGTCGTGGAAGACTTGTGGAGGCGTAGTTTAAACCGGTGCATCAGACGTTCAAGTAAACAAATTATCACAGAACCACTGTGGTCGTTTTTTGGTTTGAGCTAGGTCTCAGACTTTTACCGATACTCTATTTGTTAAGTTCAGATATTAGTTTTCCTAGACAACGAGTTTTTTTTTTTTAAATCGATTAATGTTATTACGGTTAAAAATTAATATCATTGATAAAAAAAGTTAAATCAAAGCATCTTCGTATGTTTTCAGATACATCATGATCAATAAATTTCAACTCTACAAAAGGATATTTACCAAGAGAAAGACGTTACTGATATGCTGCGGATTGTGGTTCATTGCATTTCTGATCGAATTACCGAACCTGACTGGATGGGGTGGTCACACTTTTGACCTCAAAACCCTGGGGTGCTCATTTGACAGACTGTACTCATTAGGATACACCGTATTCTTGAGTGTTACGGCACTTTACATTCCTCTGACCTTAATTTTGTTTTGCTACGTAAAAATCTACCTGTACGTTCGCCGAAGCAGACGACAGATCACAAAATCAATGACGGGAAAAAGTAAAGACAGGAACAAAAAGGGCAGAAATGACGAAATACGACTTGCAAGAACATTCTTCATTGTGTTTATGTCGTTTTTAATTTGTTGGACTCCGTATGACTTAACTCTTTTCTTTGACAGGGGAGATTATTGGCCCGGCTGGTTATATGTTCTGTTTATGCAGGTCGGACATTTTAACAGTTCGTTGAACAGTATTGTTTATGGGTTTACAAATAGACATTTCCGCGAGGGCTACAAAGAATTTCTTGGAACATGCATTCCTTACTTCAGAAAGGTCGTTTCTTACGAGAAAACATCACAAATTACATCAGAGACAAGTCTTTCAAGTGATGATGAAAAATTGTAATGTTTTAGTGTTTTTTTTTTCCACGTGCACTCTGTAAACATGCTCTGTCCAATATCAGTTCAAAGAATAAATGGTTATGCATGCATGTGAAACGCCGTTTTACTTGAGATGTTGAATAAATATAAATGGTATACGTGGATCTCAATTCAATCGACTTGTATTGCAGTACATTCCCAATAAAACAAAAGTAACATTATATCTCATGTACAAAGAAAGATAACTCTATCATCTCTTGAACCATTATGAATGGTCGCTTACAGTAGTTATCAGTGAATTGGTATGATATAAAATGTGTCATTTGATCTCGAAACTAAAATATTATAGGGCATTTTTCAATCAGCTTCATTGGTGAATCCAGAAAATCTAAAAGGAGTGACCCACCAACAAGACTAAAGGATCGCGCCAGTGATTTCTATTTTTTTTCGCTAAATATTCATTCAAATCAAACTGCACGAAAAGAATATTCACTGAAAAAAGCTGCACAAAAAAATGAAAAATTGTGCATTTTAATAGGAAATGGCAACTTCCCTACAGCGCCTTGCCTCCAAAAACTCACACTACATGTGACCTAAATGTCCGAATAGGATTTTCGTTCCATAAACTACGTGTATTATATATCGGGTTATCAGAAACGGGTACATCTGTTCGGCATTTTTAGACATATGCCGAAGGCCGCTAGCAGTCATTAACAAGCGTACATGAGAAAAAGTTCGGAGATGATATCTTTTTTACCTTGTAATAAATAAAATATATCATGTAAAAATATTTCTGTTACTGACAAATATCACTGAATACAAATAAAAATTCTTAGTTTTGATTCAATTTATAAGCGATAATTTACTCGTATATTGTGCATGATAATCGCGGAGACATGTGGTTACGTCCGCATGTCCTAGAGTGCGATTAAGATACTGAACATGGTCTCAGCTGCAGTCGACAATATTAGGAAAAAAAACGAAAATCTTGCCATATCGGGTGATTGAGGTCATGACTTTACTCAATGTTGTCTGATAGTGGAACTATCTTTGGTTTGAAAATTATCCAATTATTATCGAAAGACCTAACTTACACATTTGAGAAGATTTCTGACAATTCTAGAATCACCAGTGCTGATAGAACATAGTAGGGAGATTAGAACTGGATTAGAACTTCGACAGAAGCATCCAAAAATATTCTCAATATTGTTTATGTATATGTGCCACAATATTGCAGTACATAACACTAGGACAAAACGGGGTTTCAGAATATAATATACATTGTCTGTGCATCCAATATATTTATAAGAATAGCTTCTTTATGTCAGAAAATAGGACCATCTCATTATCACATGTGAAAATTTCATCGTAGGATTTAGTGATCAGAATCAGAATTTTATTGGTATAAAAATCACAAGAACTGAATTGTCACCTCCAAACATAATTATGCATTCATTACATGTGAACATTACAGTATAATCAATATTTTCATGTTGCTGGTATATGTAATACTAAGAGAGGTAACTCCAGCTCAGAATCAAAGCAACGACATCGAATAAACTACAACCAACGACATCGCTCTATTCTTCTAAGGAATAAGTTGATGCATAGAAAACATCCCCTCCCCCCCAACACACACACACAAACAGCATAAAACAAACGATTGAAAACCCGATACAGTGGCCAATCCGTAGGGGTTTGCCCTCTCCCTTTTTATCAAAAAAATTGTCATGTTCATTTGTAAAATTAACCCAAAAAATGGCAAATAATGTCCTAGCACCATCCTTTTCACAGTGTCTGGATCCGCCCGTGCCGATGTATAAACTGTTCAACATTTTGATATTTTTTTTGATATCCTTCAATAATCGTATAGCGTTTTTTTCGGCACATTTCGTTGACTTCTATGCATTTGATGACATCTTGTATAAGATCGTCTATAACTCCCTCACCGACACGGTAAAAAAAATATGTTTTAAATAAACTGGCTACCAACCAATCAGAATCCAGGATTCTAATATAAGGCGTTATCATGGTCAGCTTAACAAACTCACTTGCATAAAAAGAAATCTATTCTTCAAAATAAATATTCTTTTTCAGGATGACCATTTGGTAAGGTAGTATTTTTGGTATGTATGTATATTTATAGGTTTACTTGTGCATTTTCATTGTGTTAATTATTTTACATTTCAGTACAGATTATATTTGTATTGTAGTGTCATATTCAAGGTATATTTGCACTGGGAGTAGATTCAGGTAGTTCAGGTATTTCAGGTTCGCTCAGGTGTGAAATTGGTCAGGTGTTTTAGGTATTGAATTTTACTGGTTTGAGTTCAAATTGAAATTATTCGGTGGGAATCTTGTCAGAGGGAATTCAATAGTCGAGCTGATCAGATGTGCTAATGTTACAGGGAAAATTGTAGAATTTTGCATACTCACTCAGCATTTATTCCCAGGTTAGTTTTTCATTCTCTTTACTAATTATTCTAGTGGTCTAGCTCTAAAATTCACGATTTTTCGTAAGTATAGGAATGAGTGGCTTTGAGCAGATGTGCGATTGTAGTGAGTAACTGACGAGCGCTAGTTGATAAAAAGATTTTTAACGCAATTTATTTTAAAGAAAACCAATTGCGGTTTAAAAGTTAAAATATCTAAATCATGATTCACTAAAATATGTGCGAATGTACATTTTTCATTGGTAAAGTGCTAAATATCTAAACTGTATTCATTTATAAATATGATGCGTTGTTTTACTGCAGCACTATTTCTGATAAAGGTATTTATGATTCGTATGTTGTACTGTAGGTATGACTGTTTGATACTTGTTTATTCCAGACGTACAAAAAGCCTTTGTACAAACTTACAAGGTATACTTCAGTTGCTAAGTTATTTTAACAGAATAATTGTGTTTTATATTTTCTATATTTTGAACTGCATAGTTATATAAGCAATTCATATGATATGAATTCTGGAACAGTGCATAATTGATTTAGTAGTTTATCTGTATTTTTGAGAATCAGTGTAAAGTTAGCAAAACGTACTATATTCATTTTGCAATGTAGATACATGCACTACTTACAAGACGCAAATAGTTATTTTCTTTTTAAATGCAGTGCCCGGTTGTTCTAAGCGAACTCTGCTATGCGCTTTAAGGTGTGAGTACTTTATGGTGTTATTATTTATTATGGTGTACACTTTCCATATATGTAGCTTATTGTCATTATTATATTACAGGTTGTTTTTCTTTCCTGTATGTCCGAAATTGACGGAAAGTGCTCGAACCAATAAATGTAGTTATACATGTAGTGAGCAGTTGATTTTTTGTTTGGCCTAGTGCCCCAACCCTACTACAACCATATATAATTATATATATGTAGCAGGTGCAATTACTGCTTAAGATTCGGCAGACTCAGATTACAATTCATACCAGCTTTAGATTGACTATAAGAGGGGCGACGAATGCAAAGCTTTGTAGCGCAGTGTGGGTCGAATGTAAAGGAATAAATACAATTAGCAATACATTTTATTTCCCAAGTACAAAATACTTTATTGCATACAAAAGTCATTAAAATGGAGCAATCTCATTTCAAGTGGGGTAGGTATGTGGCAGTTGCACTAACCTTGTTAGAACAGCTAGGCTATTCGCAATGTTGGACTAGAAATTAGTCCTCAGACAATTATGAAAAGTTGGCAAAGTTATCATATTCAAATCTATAAATATTCATTGATAAGGTGAATAATAAATCATAATACTTCAATGTCTGAGAAAATCTGTTATAAAATATATCAATCTGGATAAAGTTTATTTTCATTTTCAGTATCTTTAGATTATCTAAATAAATTATCAATGACTTAAATCTCAAAACACAACTAAATTAATTATACTGAAATAAGTTAATCAAGGGACATAAATCAAGCAGTTCTGCCACACTCCTCCCCCATTAGATAAACGACGTATAAAAAAAACAATTAGCACCCGTAATATATATAATATCAACAATGAACACAAAGCAACAATTAACGCGCTTAAAAGTTTATCAAAATATGTAAATAAATTATCCAAATAACTTCCTGAAATTTAACAGTTCGTCGAAATGTCAATCCAAAAAACCACGTTCTTTTTCAATCATTAACTTCAGTCGCCTCTTTTCTTCTTGCGCCTTCTCCCTCGCTTCCTTCGTCATCCTCTCCCTTTCTTCAACCGACCCCTTCCTGTATGGTAGCGTACCATATGTATCACGGAAGCGGTAGTTGCGAACTTCCAATCTTTTAACATTTTCTGGACCCGTAAGCTTGTGAGCACGGAAAGCATGGCTCAAAGCACGATCTCTACGCTGAAATCTCATCGTACAACGTTTACATGAGTATACATTGGTTGTCTCTTTATGGACGTCACTCCAGTGTTTTATATAATGGTCAAATGTTTTCAACTTTGTATTGCAGTGCGGCACATTACACCACCTGTCTCCGTAAGGATTCCACACTGGCCTCAACATAGTATTATTGAATACCTCTATCTCCTGCATATCCCGCTCCTCATCAATCATAAATTCGTCAGCCATATTTGACTAAGTCGCTGACCTTCTCTACTTTTACCTGAGTCACAAGAATCATTACCATCACTTCTATTAGGTCTAGTATAGCCGGTGGCTCCCAATACTGACTCAAAAGATTGCCCCATTTCTTAAACTATTCCCCAATTTTTAAATCTAAACCAGCAGGAATTATGTATAACTTTTGATCCGCCTCGCGGGGCCAAAATGTAGCAGGTGCAATTACTGCTTAAGATTCGGCAGACTCAAATTACAATTCATACCAGCTGTAGATTGACTATAAGAGGGACGACGAATGCAAAGCTTTCTAGCGCAGTGTGGGTCGAATGTAAAGGAATAAATACAATTAGCAATACATTTTATTTCCCAAGTACAAAATACTTTATTGCATACAAAAGTCATTAAAATCGAGCAATCTCATTTCAAGTGGGGCAGGTATGTGGCAGTTGCACTAACCTTGTTAGAACAGCTAGGCTATTCGCAATGTTGGACTAGAAATTAGTCCTCAGACAATTATGAAAAGTTGGCAAAGTTATCATATTCAAATCTATAAATATTCATTGATAAGGTGAATAATAAATCATAATACTTCAATGTCTGAGAAAATCTGTTATAAAATATATCAATCTGGATAAAGTTTATTTTCATTTTCAGTATCTTTAGATTATCTAAATAAATTATCAATGACTTAAATCTCAAAACACAACTAAATTAATTATACTGAAATAAGTTAATCAAGGGACATAAATCAAGCAGTTCTGCCACATATATATGCGGGAAACTTATTATTAACCTTAACACAAAAGTGTTTGTTTGTTTGTTTGTTGGGGTTTAACGTCCGAGCAGCAATATTTCAGCTATATTCAGACGATGAACATGAAATTGATAAATGAACATGAAATGATGATGAAATGAAAGAGGGATGGGACACAAGGACAATGGGGTCGACAAATTTTGATTGCCACTGGAAATAGGGAGAGGTGGGTAGGGTCGGGCAATTTAGCCTCCTGTGGCGGAGCCCTATGGTTCCTACTCCGGGAGAATACCACAGTAGTGTTCTTTAACGTGCGAGGAACGTGGCATCTTTCCCAACACGGGGCACCGCTATGGTTTGCGGTCAGGTTTTCCGTATTATAGCCTGACAACCCCAGCATGTAACACGCCAGGGGTACCCCATTCCACCACCTGGGGCATACATCCCAGTTGCTCTGTGGGCAGAGCGCCCTAGCCCCCGGCTAGGGTTCTGAGCACTATTTAGTCGCCTTTTACGACAAGCTTAGCGCTGCTGCAGGCCTATTCTTTTAACACCCGGACCTGCACGGGGCAACACAAAAGTGAAATCACTGACAAGTTACGCCATATAAAGGTAATTGTCCAATATAGCCAATTCTAAAAGAGATATAATCCCGACATTCTATCGATCGGAGGAGTAAGTACATGTAACGGGTGTGTTCACGTTAAATATTAGACTAAAACGACATCAATTAAGGTTAGGGATTATGGGGTCCACAAAAGGGTTTGATAGTTTAAATTTACCTGTATTTTACCTTTTCCAATAAAAAATGTTGGGTGATATTTTTAGATGACTTCATTGACTAGAGACACAATAATATTATAATTCATCATAAATTTGTTTCTGTTTTCTTGCATATTAAGACATTTAAAAAATATATTTCTATCTTTTTTAAGGTAATTATTTGAATTCTTCTTGAAATTAAAATAATCTAAAATTTGTTTAGGTAATAAAATTTTATTAAAATTAATTACAATAGTCATCAAATATATAAATACCTGATTATCATTAATTACAAATTATTAGTCAACTTTCAAGAACTTTCAATTTTCAAACACTGTAGTCAAAGCATTGTTCATAGCTCACATGAAAGATTGAGCAGAACTCATTGATGCCTTGTAGTAAGACAATGCATCAGTTTAGGTCCATTAAAAAGTGACAGCGATGGCAAATGCAATGCTTGCAGCGAACTTTGTACCAAATAAGTTCGGCAGAGTCAGACTTTAGTTTAATGGCTATGGTTAATACAACTAGAGAGGACAGAAGATATTGACGACATGATGTACCCACTAGTATTCTTCCCTCTTCCTGGAAAGAGCAAACAAACATACGACCGGCTTTCCAACCTACTCAAGACCGCAGGCCAGCAACAAGGACTACAACTTCCTGCACCGACTTCGAGACTGCTACCCGCAACTCCGCACAGAGGGCTTTTCCCTCACTCAAGAACTGTTTCTTCCATTATACTCAATGTATTTGGCGGCGAACACAGACACTTTGACTCGCAACAGCCTACAAAGAAAACGACGATCTACGACTTCTGGTGCGACGAACAGCCGTACTTCCACTTATCCGGTTCAACGCAGAAGGCATAGACTACGACACAACAGCTTTCGCCGACTATCTAACCGAATACTGGATATAAGGACAAAATAGGAAGCAATAGAACCAATTCTTAACCGAAGGACCACGCACCAATAACCACTTAGAAGGATGGCACAGCAAGCTGAAGAAACTCATTAGACTCGTCCATCTGAACATTTACAAATTGATAGAATACCGAAACATCGACAACAGACTTGCCGTCCTTAAAGACGGATTCCTCAACCAACAGATGACAGCTCAGGATTATGCAGACCAGGCATCCTTTTGTATACGTATGGAACTTCGGTAGTGATTAATTATTTTAAATTGACTTTGTGCTATGCTTTCAATGTATCTCTGAATGTGCTTCGTGTTTTGTTAATCTTGCATTGTTTTTATCATAATTATGTTAAATGTGTATATGCAATAACTGCGATATATTTGTAATTTGTAATACAATAATTATAAAATATATTTGTCTTCTTTCAATATAAAAAAATAGAAAGTCAGAACAAAACAAAAAAAAAAATGAAAAAAATAACAACATTTACTGTGATCAAACAAGCAAAAAATCGAGAAAGTATTTTACTTAATTAAAAAAGTTGAAATACAGGTAAATTTAAACTATCAAACCCTTTTGTGGACCCCTTAATCCCTAACCTTAATTGATGTTGTTTTAGTCCAATAATTAAATGTTGGAGAAACGTGAATAAACCATGTAACGTCTTTAATATCCAACATTTGTGTACCTTAATTAAGTGTTTTGAGCATCTGTAAAACTGTTTGATTATGTACAGACGTCTTGACCATTTCAGTGATGGCCACGGATAAAGAACAGGCTTGTCAAATGAAACACTGACTTTAAAAGTTGTGATTGTTTAATGTTATTTACTGAACAAAATGGAAAAAATAGAGGTCGGAGAATGGCACGTCTTTTTTTTTAATTTGTGCCAATAAACGTCCGAGGAGGTGGTGCTTTGATAATGATTTGTTGCCCAGAGGATTTAATAAGCGAGTTAATGTTTACAGTATGATGATAAACACGGCGTTCAGCGGGTGATATTGTTCCTCCTCCTGTGTGGTCTGATTCGTCTTCTTCTGCGCATTCCTTGAAGCATTTATGAAAGTTAAGGGTACAAGTATTGTGACAGATATCATATTTTTCCAAATTGTCAATTATTTCACACACCTCTATTTTGCAATTGAAATATACGTCGCCACATTTTGTACGGCATTCTCCGATTCGTTGTTCCTTTTCGTAGTCTACGGGTTTGCCGAATGGATCATGCGGCTGAAATTGGCAACTGCTGAATGGTAACAGCGCAAAGAAAATACATAGACCGACTGGAATTGCAATCATAGTCTAAAACATACAAATTTGATATAAACATATGATACTGTTTGGTATTTTTATTTTGTTTTTGTTTTTTGTTTGTTTGTTTGTTTTTTATTTGTCGAATGAAATAAATTTGATTCTACAGTAAGTGTATTTTTACTCATGTACTAGTATTCGATATCCCCGCCCATCTATGACGGCATATTGTGAACCACCGCTCACGATAAAGCTGCAGTGTTTTGTTTGGACCAGACTAAGCTAATCAATCAAGAAACCACTGCCGAAGTAAAAAGCTTCATTACTCAGCTTGGAATTGAGACGGAGTGATATTAGTACGCCTTCGGAACTTCATGGCTTTCGTACCAACTGTTATAAGGTTCTCTATATGTAAAGATTGGAGCTACTGACCTTTATTCCGAATTATTGCAATGAAAGTGATTTGAATTACAGATCTTTGATTTCAAAAAAGTACACCCAAGTTTTTGTTCAAAATTTAGGAGAATACATACGTCAAATGCACAATTATCTCGTCTTGAATTAACATATATCAACGGTTTAGAATAAAATATTTCGAAATGCATTCTTGCAAACTCTTCTAGCTTCTCTTGTTTCTGAAATAGTTTCCTTTCTTGACATTAAAGCCCTTTGTTCCTTGACTTATGCATTTTTCTTACCGTCTAGACATAAGGTGCTCTCTATGCATACACTTAGCTTAGTTCATTTTCTCATATCTATATTTACATGTACATTCTCTGTGAATGTAAAGTAGGGCATTCTTATCTTGTACACTACAAAGTTGGTTCGCAGTCCAGTGTCGAATGTCACTTATCTCAAGTCTATCCATTTGAAATTTTACTCGATTAATTCAATCAATGAATAGACTAAAGAAATTGGTTGGGTCACTATGTAGCGTTTTTTGGTCCATCTTCAGAAACATGCATGTTGATATCCTCATATATAATGTTGCTATATTGCTATTTTTTTTTTTGCAAAAGTCTTCGTCGGAAGCAGAAACTAATTTGTAGCCATAAGAATAACACAGATAGACAAAACCCTGTTCAGTACATAATTTAACGAATGATTTCCAACCGACATTTTTCTAAAAGAATCAACCAGTAGTACATACAGTACATGTGCACCTTTTCCTCCCCAGACCGTACACTTTCACTTTCAAGTATTTTTTTGTGCCATTGAAAAAAGTCAATTAGACAAATTAGTTTTCATGAAAAGTCAAAGGGTTTTATATCTAAAGCAGCGTAGATCATAACCAGTTACAGCACATATATTACATCTCGTGTTGGTCCTGGTTGGGGTTGTAAATATGTACCCTTTCCTCTATCGACGGTATATTTTTACTTTTAAGTGTGTGTGTGTGTTTTTTTTTTTTTGTTGTTTTTTTTTTGGTGCCATTGAAAAAAAGACAAATCAATTTTCATGATGCGGTTGCTTACCAACAGTAGCGAAGACAAAGACAATAACCAGTCACAGCACATATTTTACTTGCACATTGTGTTGGTCATGGTGAGGTAATCAAATTAAGAAAAGAGCCTAGCTGTAACCAGTGAAATATGACAACAGGTGAAGTCCAGAACTTTATAAAACGGGAATTCAATCTATAACAATTATAAAAGGACTTTCATTTTCTCAATGAATTTCTTTCCATAACAAAATCTTCTAAAAAAAAGGGTCAAAGTCCAATCCCAAGAACTGCCACTGTGCAAAAGTTCGGGGTTGAGTCGAAACGATCGCAGACCTGCAAAAAAGGATGGATCTGGCTGACAATGTCTGTCGATCCATCAATAAACATTGGTACAAATAGCAATAGTAAGGTAAATTCTAGAAATACCATTTTACATTGCAAAACCGTTGTTCGATATGAAGAAAATCCTAGTGACCTAACACGAAAAAGAAGAAATACAAATATTATGTCTAAATTTAACTTTTAATAAGTTTCTTAATCATTTAACTGTTTTTATTTGAAAGGATTTGTCACTGAATGGTAGTTGACAACTTTGATTTAATCCTGTAACGAGTGATTTTATTCAATATTTTTGTGTATTATTAGTTTTCCATTAAAAATCATGTTAAAGAGAGTAATTGTCATAATACATAATAAAAATATGTCTTCGTCTGTTTTCATTTTGTAGAATACACATGTTTATAGTTGTAAGGAATACAAATAAGCCTACAAAACTGGAAAAAAATCATCAAAAGCTAGACTAAGGTACCAGTTTTTGGAACATGAAACCGATGTCGCATTTACATAATGTAAGTACGCTACCATATTAATGCAGAAAAAAACTTGTGCTTTATAGAAATTAACATGTACTAACTTCAACAAATAAATTATTTCTGAGGACAAAAATTGTCAAAGTTTTTCAGATAAAATAATAAAACCATTACCAGGCATCCATGTACGCCTATCGAGAGGAGAATACATGCAGTATACCTTTTGAACGATTTGTAGTGGTAGCTAAGAAAGAAAGTGTTTTCCGACCTTATTAAGTGACGAAGAAATCTGTGACTTTCATGTTGGAAAATTATTGACATCAAAGTGTCCGTCCGTCCTTCCACAAATTTTTTGTGACATTTTCTCTAAAAGTGCTTAATTCAATGTGGCACTCTGTGTACTCCCTCCCCTAAATTTGGGGGATTATTCATGTATAATTTATATGCCCCATCAAAAAAAAAGTCCAGCCTCACATCGCTTGGCCATTAATTCTAATTACGCCCTAACCTAAACTCCTAGTGCTCTCGGCTGTTTTCCATTCTTACTTTTCTGATGTTATGATACACAAAACACCAAAAAGGAAAGAAGTTCATAAAAAAATGATAAGACAAAAATTTTGAAACAACAGTTTGATATTGGTCTGCTTGCAATCTCTTATCCACCGCGGATTTTTTTAATGTCTAGAAATGTAAAACAAAAGTCATACAATTCCAATTATGCGCATCTATTTTAAAGAAAAAAAGTTTTTGAAACTAAGGAGATAGACCTAGGGTAAGGAAATAACTCTTGAAATCAGTGATATGTTTATATCATATTCCATTCCACCTAAGCCTTTCAAGCTTTCATTTGAAACAGAATGTAATCAATCCATGTTACTTTGATGCTTGTATGAGATTGATATAAAGAGCCTGAATACAAACGTTCTGGGCAGTGATTTTTAAGAGTTGTGTCCCTTACCTTAGGTCTACCTCCTTAAGTATAGTAGAATATTCTTCTTCGCTACTTAAATATAATAAATCAAGAAATTTGAAACTTGATCGTGCAGCATTGCAGAAATCGCTATGTGATTTTACAATTTTTATTTACTTTTAAATTTCAATTTTCAAAGCCGTTCTTCAACATTAATCCAACTCATATTTAAACACGTAATAATGATCGTAACTGTCATTCCGAGATATTTATTTTCTACTTTTACTCGTTATTTAAACACTTGTAAGAATGCATTTTTTCTTACACGATCTTATATTTTTGTATTTGATCGATTTTTAATTCTTTCAAGCCTTCAATGACACACTAAAGGTCAAAGTTGAAAATATAACAATAATGATATCGAGTATAGAACCGGGTTTTGTCATAATAAGGTGATAAAGGACGTAATGCTGATTGTCCTCCATTTCTTTGTCCTCAACATTTTCTCTTCCTAAATAGAAAGAATAAACAATGGAATCAAAGTTCTAACAGAAATGAAAACAAAATCCATTCCAGGGATAGGAGAGAAGTTTTCAAGTACGGTTTTGTAAAGGGGGTCTAGAAAAAACATCTAAGGTTCCATGCTATTAAAATTACATGTATTTACTCATTTTTCTCAACTTTTGCACGAAATTAAAACCAAATTTTCTAAAAAGAGGGTTTATATTATCCCCGGACCCCTCCCCTGTATCCGCCACTGGAGTTTATATGTAAATGTACTTATATCGTACATTTATACATGTATAAAGAGATTTATCAACAACACCTCAAGGTAATGACAGATAGGGTGCGATAATTTTGATAGACGATTTTATATGAACTATAGATCAAATGCTCTATAATCACAAAAAGGTATCTGACCATTCATATCTAATGTCAAATGACTTTTGTCGAAGTTCTAAAGATTGTGAATTCTCACCTGTTCAATATTTTCCACACCTGAGTTTCCCAGTTACGTAAGAATTACCGAAATTAATTTATTTGTCACATGTTGTCAAAGTTATAATTTGACAATTACTTTTTGAATTAAAACAAACTGAAAAAAAATTATAAAGACATCAATACTCAGTCTGTGTATCACACGTTTGTTTTCGTCGACAGCGATCTAGAAAAAAAACAAAACAAAACAAAACCTCAATTAACGTTTATACATACATATTCAATTATCCCCTCCTTGGTGACAATCTTCCAATATATAAATTTTCTATGTAAGGAGAGATAAAGTTATGATGTTTGTGCCGTGAAGAAGGTTTACAAAGTAATACACTGCCAAACATAACTTAAAATTTTGGAATTCATAATATTCATTCATGAAGGTAAGTGTATCTTTTTTATTACGACATATTCTGAATTACTTCCGAATGGCTGTAGTAACATATGTACATGTCCATTGGCGTGTTGAATTAGAAAGAAACTTTCAAAATCGGTACATTTTCTGATTTAATAAAACAGGCCTATTTTTGCTTTATTGACACGGAAGAGTGAACAGCATTTGGTTCAAGTACACGAAAATGGAGACTCAATAACACCCTTTTTATACTAATAAAAACATAAAAACTAATTTTCATCAAAATTCTCAATTCATATTCTTTTTTTTTTTTTTTTTTTTTTTTTTGTTTCTGCTAAATATAATATAACCTCGTTAACGTCGGTATCATTACTAATTAAATGGGTAGGAGAGAGATCACAGTATTACAAATTAATTATTATTAATGAGAAATTTGTTTTAATTGGGATGTATGTAGTAAAGTCGTCTATTGGGAGATTTCCAATATACAATATAATCATAGCGGTACGTACACGAGTACACGTCAATCACTCACAATGTTTTAAAAATAAAAGACACAGAAAAAACAAATGTTGCATAAGCAACAGACAGACCAAAAATGATGTACTATATCTGATCAAAGATATTTAAAATATACTTTAATACATATTTCAATTAAATCAGGACAGCGGTTCGAACTTGTCAAATGAATTAAGCTGGGGAACATTGTTTAAAGTTTAATTTCAATACGATATGGAGCAAAGAGGCCAATTTTTACGTTTCTAAAGAAGATTTGAATGGTTTATCCTTGAAAATACTATATTTGAGGGTTTTAAATTTAAAAGACAAGATTAAGACAATATAATCCCTCTTAATTCACTGTCTGATCTCGCACACACTTCAACACAATGGGAATCTTCCTCCCTGTGTTGCAAGTTGGTGTCACATTTATTTTCTTCTCCATATGATTTATCATTCTTTGTAAACATGCAAAGACAGAAGAGACATAGGCAATATGTACGGGTAAGACGTCAAATTTATTTTCTGATATTTTCGACTTTTTTCGACGGTATCTTGTCGCGAACGACCAAATGTAAGGAAAAAAAGGATGAAAACGTATTAAAGGATTAGAACAAATATTTGGTTAAAAATGGACGCATACTATACTTAACTTTCATAGACAGATTTTGTTTTATTGTTTTATTGTTTTATCGCTTATCATTAATTGTCTTTTGAAAAAAAAAGAAATGCAGAAAGTTTTTTCTTCAGCGCAGGTTGTTATATGTTTTCCTTCCTCTTTGTATGACATTTTAATTTCTTTGTCATTATTAATTCTTTTCCTACTTGTTAGTCGTTATTGCCTGCTATGACATACCAACATTACTTTCTCGGGTTTGATAGCCCCGCCCTTTTAATGGGATTTTCCTCTTTCTCAGTAATCAGTGCCTGCTCTGACATAAAACATGATTTTCTCGCATCTAACAAACCCCGTTTACAGATATTTGTTTCGTTCTAAGTCATCATTACCCGCTCTTGCATACCAACATGCCTTTCTCAGATTTAACAATCCCCCCCCCCCCACTTTCAACGGGATTTTTCTTCTTCTTGGTCATCATATCCTGCTCTGACATAATACAAAAGTCATGAATTTCCTTGAACAATCAAACCCTTTTATAGAATATCTTTTCAAGACTGACAATTATTGCCTACTCTAACATAAAAATATACTTTTCAGATATTAATTACAGAACCCCTTCTTAATGGATTTTTCTCCTTCTTGGTCACCACTGCTTGCCCAGACGTAAAACCTGACTTTCCCTCAACAGTCAAGCCACTTTTATAGAATTTTCACATTCTTGACCATAACTGCTTTCTCTGACATACAAACATGACATAGGTATGAGAAATTTACATCTGTGTAATTATTAAAAGAGTAAATAACATAATTTGAAAATATTGTATGTTTATGAAATTAATTTGTTTGTTTATAGAACTGAGAGCTTTGAAAACTTGTGTTTACCAAACAATACAACCATCAATTTTACCAACTTCACAACTCACTGTAGTATAATATTTTATTTTACTATTAAGGGTAAAGTATTGCCACTGAGATGCATTTCGAAGTCTTATGCACACATCGTGTGGTTAGACTATTCGTGTGTATACTATTTTGATTTCAATTCATGATGCTTCATATATGGCGGATCAACTAAATATAATTGTTAATGCAAAAACATTCATATTATATTTCTGAAAGTAAAATGTTACTATTTGGATGGAGTTTTTAAACATGTACATGTAATTTCATTTTTTAAGCTTGATTTAAGGGTTGATGCTGTACACTGCATAAATTCGTTTTATATCTTAGGATATGTCGTGGGTTACCTTTGGGAGTCCTCTTTGGCACAAAGACTCGGTGCAAACAACGATCAAGTCATTGCCCTCTATAGATGAGATGAAGAAGATGGAGAAAGGATTTGTGAATGACGCTGTCAAAACACAGAAATTCCATTCTTCAAGACGAAGTAATATCATACCTCATTACGATGCTCTGCACGACAGATTTGCAATGTCATACTTCAAGTCACCACTTACACAAGCAGTCATAGACAGAACTTTAGCAATGAAGGTATGAACAGCCTAACACATTGTTTTTGTTCTTCTTTGATGCGTCCGTCTGTAGATCAATCAGGCTTAGTAACAGGTTTGTCAGGAACTGTTTACTTGCTATTTTGCAAAGATTAATTGGGATGTACATGTAATAACATACATTGACCGTGTTACATGTACTTGTCCAATTACTTGCTGCCACAATGAGTGAACTTTTAAAAAGATATACATGTACATGCATGTTATTACATGACCTCGATCTGAAAAATTTCGTGGTCAGAGGTTTCTGGTTCTTCGGAGCCTTAAACATCTTTCCGTTATATATGTTTGTTCCTGTTTCTGTCAAATTGTACCAGTATGGTAATTGCCACATTTCCTAGGTGTGGTAAGTTTCATTAAGATAAATACATGTAATGTATCAAAGCGAAACCCACGTGACATGTGTACTTTTTCCGGAAACAAGACTGCCCGATAGATTTTTGATATAATTACTTAACTCACAACATCACTTGGCCTTTCACCCGGCCTGGCCCAATTAAGCCGGTTGATCCGATCAACTTTGTTCACATTTCATGTAACATTCTTAATGCCATCTTGCGTTTCACGCCATAAATTTGTAATTTTTCAGTACTTTGGTATGCTGTTAACATCCTGACTCTGGCATGAAATTCGTGTCATAAATTTGATTAATAATTTGTTCGAATATAAATTTCATTTTTCATAACTCAGTGAGGAAATTATTTCTAAATTGGACGGATGACCAGGCGTCAGAAATTTACTTCTGTGCGTGATCTCCTGGTGATAATCAAGGGGGATAATCGAGGATTACTGATAGGGGGTCTTGGTGTATTGACACCAAATTTGTGGTCAAATAGTGATAAAATTTAGCTTATATCATGTCAAAATAAACATTTGGCTTTAGGAAAAGCTAGCAAGTATATAAATGTGTAAATAAATCAATTGAGAAGTTTATGTATATTTGATTAAGCAACTAAATTCATCAACAATAGATCATTCCGGATTAAGTTAAATGCCTACTGAGCAAACATATGGTTTGCATAACGGTAGTTAGTAAAAATATGGTAATAGTTCGCAATTCTCTTAAGTAAATATATATTTCTCGTGAGCCCCTATTCGTAGAAAAAAATATTCGTTTAATCTGGCATATTTCATGCAGGGTACAACTATGTAGGTGTTTCAATAAACTTCACTATAAAGACTGAATGTAAATCCTGCAAAGTGTTATATAAAAATTGAAATTCAAATGTTCAAATTTTTATATAGTAACTTAAAGTAACGTTGTATATTTTGCGTGTGTCCTTCTTTTTACATTTTCTTTGTAATTAATGACGCTTCCTTCATTGCCAACTGTCAGTATAGTTTCAACGACCCCCCTCTCTTGGAAACAATTTAAACACGTTAAAACCTGTTAAAAAATTCATGTTTGTTTGTTTGTTTTTATTGTTGTTGTTGTTTTTTTTTTTTTTTTTTTTTTGCTTTTTGCTTTTGTTGTTTTTGTTTTCTACTATTTTACTACGAGGTGTACGTAATGACCACTATTCAAACGTTGGACTTTCTTTGACAAATGGCAATATTGTGACCAAAATTAACATTTTACGGTATGAATAATGAATACAACGCTTCTTACTTATACAAATATGGACAAATAGGCATTGAGTTCAAAGCACATACCTCTTCATTTTAACAACCCTTAAACGAAATATTATAACTTGTACATTCTAGGATTGAATAGCTCGTTATTAGAACTGAGGAGACAACCGCAGTTCAGTGCAGACATCGACAGTCGCTCTTTTGAACTGCGTAGGAATTCTCAATCAGGCAAAATAATTGATAAATATCGAAAATATCAAAAACATTGTTTGTAACACTCAATGAGTTTGTCAAAACAGATTCGAGGGCTCTTGAAAGCGAGGAGTTTATGTTAGTGTCAAAATTCACTAACACGAATCAAGGTGTTGAATACCAATTTCTAAATGTTCTTTTATCGAAGAACTGCCATGTCAGAAAAGGTGAAAGCTGTAAGAGCAATCACTTTTAATTTATCATTTCTTTTACAAATCTTGAAAACTCTCAAAACCGACTTGAGAATTTTGTCCATTAGCGAGATTAAATAAGATTGACATCTATAACTTTACTAGAAATCAAAACGACAAAATATGTGTCAGTTGCACTCAAGTGTGTTTGTTAGCTTCGTTTTTAAAAGGCTATTGACTACAAAATATAATATATAAGCTCATGGTAGGGATCTGTGCAGGTTCTGTAGATAATTTTCTTAGAGCTCCATAATCCTAGTTATGGTCTTAAACGGCAAAACGCGTTATTTCCGATGCGGAGAGATTATGCGAAAGCCGGGGGATTTGCATGTGTTATTACCGTGCAAACAACGATTACCCGGGCGCGAATCTAACAGTTTGAATAGATAGAACCTAGGTATAAATGCTATTTTCTTTTAATTTTCTGAAAAATTTCACCGAAAGATCGTGCATTATTTTAGGGTAAATTGTACAAGGACACACTCTAAGTCTTTCTGGGATTTATAACTTGCAGAAAATGCATTTTGCAATTATATACTAGTCCCAAGTCCCATATGCATTTACTTTAAAGCCCTGATAAATGAAGAACTTGGTCAAAATTACTTAAAGCAGTAAAGTATACAAGTCATCCAGTACACATTGGATTGGTACTCTTTGGCGCCCTTTTTCTGAACATGGAATTCCGTTTTATATTAGTTTAACATTCTTATTCCTTATCTTTAGTGAAGTAACTACATTATAAATGCAAAATTCCTTTCGGAAAGAAAACCTATTGAGATAATGTTTTGTTAAACTCAAAGGGTGGACCTATCGATTAGATTTGTGTTCAGCAAGAGCTTTTAAGAAAAAAACTTAATCTATGTCAAAACTGATAGTAGTTGGGACATATATTGACGATGTGACAGACTAAGTATGCTCTTTCTTGAATTCCTTCAAGTCTCTTGAGCAGACAAAAACTATCTATTTACGAGACAGACAAGCAAAATATACTTAAACTATGAAAGGATCGTACATGCATGAAACTAAACATAAACCTTTAGAATGGATAATATCTTGTTGAATACGGCTAATGCCATCCTCCATTACTTGGTCAGGGCAGGAATAACTTTAATTAAAAATAAAACAATTTTATTTATTCCAATATGTCACTTAGGTAGATTTTATTGTTTCCTATGTGAAAATACTTGAATTTTCTTCATTTCTAGATAGGTATTTATTTATCAATAAGTTGCGAGGCAATTGGAGCCAGCAAGTTTAATAAATATCTGGTAAAGATTTTCGATTGATTCGTGATACCAAATTTGTGTTTAAATGTCGACCGGTTCCCGACACACTTGCATATTACTAATAAGTTCTGAGCGTTTAAATGGGAACAGTAGAAGTGATACATATACTGCTGAATATATATATAGTTTCCCCGAATTCTAAATTTCGATAAACGAGCAAAGTATAGCAAACATGACTAAGAATATTTGGAAAGCTCCCGATGATAAAAAATGTCTTCAGGAAAGTAATATTGAGCAATGGACAGAAATTTATGGCAAAAGCCTAACCGGACAGGTGCGCGAGGCTATGGAATCTTACAAGGTACAGTTTAGCTTATAAAAAAAAAACTTGATATCTTTGCGATATAATACTAATGTCTTTGTTTTTATTTATTTATTTATTGATTTTTTAAAAGTGTTATTTATTGTACTGCTGTAGGCCACTGTTTGGAATTTTGTCATATTTTTTTCTTCTCCTTTTTCGTTGTTTGTGTATTTAGTTGTTTATTCTCTTCTGATTTTGTTTGAAAGTTTATATGTATTTTTTGTACAAATTATGATTACTTTTGTAGTACGGCTAAGTTTAGTTGTAAGTCCTACTTGTGCAC
Source organism: Perna viridis (assembly GCA_037379345.1). Lineage (NCBI taxonomy): Eukaryota > Metazoa > Mollusca > Bivalvia > Mytilida > Mytilidae > Perna > Perna viridis. The sequence goes on along the minus strand of CM074517.1, from coordinate 32,110,516 downwards.
TGTAGGCCATAATGCTACTCGCTTGTTACAATACTGATCAAGAGCATTTTCTTTACATCTCTATATTGCGGATTGTTGTTTTCGTTCCTTTTTTTTCATTATATGATTATTTGTTTAGTTCAGTTAGTTTGTTCTTACATTGCACTCTATTTGTAAAATGAATTTTTTTTTAAAAATGTTCATATGTATATAGCATTTTGTCATCAAAATATTGACCTAATCAATTAAATCGTAATTAAAGATCCGACCCGGCGGGGTTGTACAAAGGTTAATCTCGAGATTTACAACTTATATAATCCTATATTTTCCTTTGGCCTAATTTTGAGATTTTAAGCCATGATACAAGTTCATGGAGGGCTCGCTTCCTAATATGATTTATATGAGTCTCCACAATATGCTATACACGTAATTAACTTAATTAACTTTGCCTACATAAATTTTTAGAAGCCAGACAGGTTTTTAACTACATTGATTAAGTGGAAAAAATTTCCTATTTTTATGTTTCTAATTCCTCTTTTTTTCTTTTTTTTGGTTCTGTAAAAATATGAATTCAGTTTTTTATGTGTATACAATATAAATAACCCGTAAAAGCGACGAAAGAATGTTGCCCATGTTGTGATAGGTGTTGCAGATGTATGCCCACATACAGCTCTCCTCATCATTTACCACCCTCCCTATTAGACAGCACTTCAAGCTCCCTTACCGCAATCTCGAGTATTTTAACACTACGAAAAACATAACAGCCAGTATAGGACCACTGTACAATGGTCGGAAACGGAAACGCAGGAACGTAGGAACGGGAAAAGTTATGGATAAAAGAGTTAAAAGTTTACGACCCAGATGGAGTCAACAACACATTATAATTAAATCCTTGTTAATTTTTATTTTTATTTTGAAGATCATCTAAGTTTCTCAAATTTCGGCAAAGTTGAAGATCATTAGCTTTGTACATTTTCAAATCAATATTATAACGCGTCATCAAATTTAACGATGTATGCGATCATAGTAAATGTGTAGTGAGTAGTTTTCAGGATCACGCACTCACTTGTTTTTTTTTTAACACTGAAGAAGGCCATGTCTTAGGATCATATTTCTTAGCTATTTTCTACCTCAAATCACGTCACCTGGTTCTTAAAATATCAATACTGAAACAAATCAAGTTTGTAGATCTTTTTTGTTTTAACTATTTAACACAAGGAGAATCATTATCCATGTAAGAATTAGTTAGGTCTTATAGTGACAATGATACATGGACATGTACAGTATCTTAATTGCTTACGCAAGTTTAAAACAACAGAAAAAACGCCCATCTTTGTTTAAGAATGTTTTTTCCTGTATTATTGTTGGCGAAAAATACTCCTTTCTTATTCTCTTTATGACTATAACCAAAAAATCACCTCTCTTCGCCAATAGTATTTCAAACCGATGTATTTGAGCTGATTTGTATTACAGTAATATTATCTGTGGCCGATCCAGTACTAGAGGGGTCAGGGGTATTATCCCCTTTTTTACTTGACTTGGTCAAAGGGGAAATGTTAGCCTGGATCACCCCCTCCCCCAGTTTTTATAATCGAAATTTTAGGATCCGCCCTAGTGATAATATTTAGGCGTTTCGCCACAAATGCCTATTTTTTAATTGATGTGTTGTTGAACGTGATCCCCTGGTGTTCCTTGTAGTTTAAAACTGTCTACTGAACTTTATGTCAAATATATTTAATGAAACAATTGACCGTCATTAAAACAAAACATGACTGATCTATTTAAATCCGCAAAAATACTCTGTATTGTGCACTGTGCTTCATAATCAAAACTGTCATTGTAAAACATAAATTTTCTTTACCAGTCGATTATATCGTAGTGAGATTCGTTCGGTTTGCATGGTACATAAAGAGTGGGGAACCCATACAGGGGAAAAAGAAGTATTGGAGTTCCGGTAATTTTTAGTCATTTTAATCCACCAAAAAAGCACGAAATAAGATATTTTTCTAACAAAGGGGTGTGGGTTCCAACCCTAGAACACTTGGTTTTGTAATTGCTACTAGTTACTTCAGACTGACACCCTTTAAAAGTATAAAATGTAAATATAATATTAATACTTTAACTTTACCTCCTGGGAAATAAAAATGGTATTCTGTTCGACCCTGATAAAGAGCTATTGCCTTATATGGGTACGTTTTAAAACAATCATTAAAACTCGGGGGGGGGGGAGGGGGGATAGGTTCACGTTGACCAATGCTCATACATCTACGTTAGTATGTTTCCGACGCGGTGACACCCATGATGTTATACTAGGCAACATAATCATTTCAACCTGAATTTTTCAATTACTTCCATATATAATGATTTACTGGTTGAACCAATTCAAGCATTTAAAGGAATACAAAACATATATTGCACACAACTCACCAAATTAAAACTGAATCGGATTTGATATTATAACCATTGTCATTACAAAGTGAGGAAATGTGCTTGCGATCTCTTGTTAAAAATAGACTATGTACACGTTTTTTTTCATAATTGAAACGGTAATCAAAGGAACCAAGTTTTTAGCGGATGTCAAAATAATGTAAACCAGGGACAAAGGCCAGACATGTAAAACAGACATACGCATTCAAGAACATAAAAAAAATAAAATAGCACATACAAAGTAAATGAGCAACTCGGACTCCACTAAAAACTGGGAGCAAGGACCAGGTGCACCGGTAGGGTAAGCGTACTCTGCTTTCTAGAAACATCCGCCGAGTTTTTCATAAAAATCAAGTCCAGGGTACACGAAAGAGGAAAGAAAAACTATGACACGTTGAACAAATCAGTTTTTCAGTTTTTATAATGCAGATGGATACACCGTAACGATGCACAAGTTCATGGTGACGACAATAAAATTCTGTAGTGATGACTTCGATCTTGTAGCAACATAATCCAGAAGTCTAGCCCGATAAAAAGTCTGCGTAGTTACGACAAGCTCTGTCATAACATAAGAGTTGTGGTGTAAAAACTCAATGGCGCTGAAGGGATGTTCCCACAGAAGAAAGGAAAGTGGACAATACGGAATGAAAAGTCATCGTGTTTGTCGTATAGTTAGGTCAACAGTTTTTTCTTTACCATCTATCTCTAAAATTAGGTCAAGATATGAGGCTGACTTCACATGTCTGTAGTATCCTTTATCTCAAGTTCTTTGGGGTAGATGCGATGTATCAAATTCTCGGAACTAGGATTGTTTAACGATTATATGTCATTTACATAGCGGAAACTGAGATAAAAGGGATCTAGTCAAACGATGTTTCTTCTTTTGGATCAGATCAGCTATAAAGTCAGTCTCATAAGAGTGAAAGGAACAGGTCAGCAAGAAGAGGAGCACAATTTGTTCCCATTGGAAGACCGACCGTTTTTTTAAGAATGCATTCACCACACTGGACACATATGTTGTCGATTAAAACTTTGAGCATTTTGAAAACATCTCCTCGGTATATTTGGAAGATGGTTTGAAGTTATTTTTTTTTACGAAGTATGAGGAATCCCTACCAAGAATTACATATTTGTATCAAATGTACCGTCTTTTTTTTTTTTTTTAGTAACAACGATGTTTTTGAGTCGGGATTTTAACTAAGTATGGTGAATAGAAGTATAAAGAGTAGACAAATAATAGGTTTTAATTCTATTGTATTCTGATAATACTTTTGAATTGAGGGTTTCCAGAAGATCTGTCGAATTTTTCAGGATCCACATTGAATTAATACCACTACGGGAGTAACAAAGGAGATAAAGGAGATTATAAGTGAAAATAAAACATAATTTCATTGCGACTGCTATCATTTGTGAAGATAGTACTTGTTTTTGTTGTTTTGTTGTTTTGTTTTGTTTTAATATGTTTTTATACGAGTGAGCACATTGAATTATATTCATGTTTTTTATCTGGTAAGTCTTATTTTTCTTAATGTATCAAATAGAGTTACCTCGCTTTGACCCTCACAATTGAATATAATTACATGTTTTTACGAGGAGTACAATATTATTAGGGCAAATGTGTATTACCGTTCGAATCCTAGTTCATTTGCTTTCCCTTCCTTACACAATTGCAGACACTGCGGCAAGAAAAATACCCAAGAAGCATATTTCTTTTATTTTAAAACTGATGACAATTTTATCAACTTTTAAATGTTCTTTTGACAGGAAGTGAAAAACAAAAATGATATGGAAATGAGGAAAAGCATCAATAAGCTAAGTGTCCGACAAAGATGTAAAGCGACACCTACAGTAGACGAAATTCGACGACGAGAGCAAAAATATGTGAATGACGCTATAATTACAGAAAAGAAACGTACAAAATATAAGGATATTATACCTGTTTATGACGCTTCAAAGGACGACCACTGCAAAGCTTACTTCAACCGCCCGGATGTGAAACGTTTAGTCAATGTCACTTGCTCTCCACGTAAATCAAACTAAATCAACTGACCTCATTTCTTTGTTTTTGTTATGTTAAATACGTGTACTGTGACTGTATCTCATCATACCCGTTGCCATTCATTTTTGCAAATGGACGAAAACTTCTTTGTCACATTTTTATGTCAAATGGTTCTTGTAGGTATACAAACTGCTTTCTTAAACAATTTTGTTCTACTTTTACTACAAATAGGTGCACTAATTGTTTAGTCATTGTATGTAGAATCTCACATTTCTATTCTACTTTCTAATCAGTTGACCTTTTGAGAATCATCGGGTTTTCACTTTGAATAATACTTTCACAATTATGATAGCTGAAATCTGATTTGCTGATGAGCAGAAAGTAGAATAGACCCTGCGTGCATTGACTGATTGGAGCAATTTAGAGGTCTGGTTTTAATTAGATTGATTCCATTCATAATAGTAAAACAATGGATGTTTTTATCAAACTAAGTCAAGTTTAAAATTATGTATTATTTTGTACACATTTTGTGCTAATCTACGAAACGGTGGCGACAGTACAAAGTAAATTAAATGCCGATAAGTACTGAAGACGTCACCACAGTTTCGGACACAGGCGATGCAGTGGTTTGGAAAGGTTTAGGCCCATTAAGAATGAAAATGGCCCATAAAAGTTACAGGATTTTATTCAGAAAGTTAAAAACTAGCCCTTTTAAATCTGAAATATTTGTGAAAAAAAAATACTGGAAATTAACCATTAGAAGAAATTTTCCCAATCACTAGCGGTAACTTTAAAAGAAAAGTTATCATAAATAATTGTTTCCTTTTTTTTTCAATGAAGGGAATAGTATTATATTGACTATATTTGTTTTAGACAAACGCATGCTGTTTCTGAGTTTGACCGATAACAGCGATTGATTAGTATTAAGAGTTTATTGTCACTTTTTTTGTAGTTGCTTTGAATGCATTCTTTTTGGAATTTATGGGCAAAAAATTAGTTTCATTATTGACCTCCACAAGTTATTATATTTTTATTAGTGTGTGTAGTGTACAATGAACGAGACGGTTCACATCATTTGTCCTTAGTGAAATCGTCCCATCTAAAATCAAAGTGCTTTTGAACTGTTTGTGTATATATTAAATTTATGTATAAATTAAAAAATCTACGCCACACAAATAGTCTCACCGGAAGTACACGTACTGATAACAGAGAAAATATGCTAGTAACTGCAATACCATACGGGTGTACGATTTGGAAATGTGTCAAGCCCCCGCTGTAGTTCTGTGAATGCAACGAATAATTTCAATGGAACTCAACGTCGCCAGCGTAGTCATGAACACAGGCGTATACATGGTCTTCTATGGCCAATGAATCTACGTGTATCACAGTGACTGGGCATTCATCACACTCCAACGAATCGAACGCATAACCTCTTTCAAAGTTATCATTCTTTATTATTATACAATTACCAAAGTTATTACATCAAACCATCTGGTTATATCTATTACCGCTGGACATGTTTTACAAATAAATCACTGCCGGGTAGCGCTATTGTTGATAATTTGCTCCATTGGATGTTCTTGCAAAAGGTCCAAAATAAGTATATCGTAAGCAGCTTATCAGTTGGAAACAAAACGTTTGGACTTTGATAGATCCAGTTGAGAAATCAGCCAGAAAAATTTTCAGACATGACACTTTCTAATCTCGATAACGTCAAAAAAGTTTGTGTTCTCTTGAATTCGACAGATGAGTTTTGACGATCTCCAAATTAAGACGGCAACATATGTGTCCAATTGGCAAGTGGAGGCGTTTTCCACCATACGAGCGGCTTTCCAAAAGGAACAAATTGTGCTTTATTTTAGATGTGTTTTCTCTCTTTATTTCAAATGGGAAATTTTGTACCTGCCATCTCCGAAGTTTGCATGTAGTTAAAATGTACTTTAATTTGAAAAAAAAAAGAAATTATGATATAATTTACCTTACGTTAAAGCTTTCCATATCTTCTGCCGCTTCGTACACGCGTTTGTATTTTCGGGAAATTCGGACTGTTAAGTTACATGAAGGTTGCGTAAGCAGTTTTTTGCCAGCTGGTGGATATTTCAGCGGAAATCTGGAAAGTCGTTCCAACGGACAAGGTGTTGGATATTTTAAAGCGAGAAATTAGATTGTAGATAGATCAAAATAAGAGAAAAGATCAGAAAGTCATAACATTTCATAGGTTTGTTTTTTTTAACCAACCATCAATTAAGTGGCATGGAAAGGGATCCTGAGGTATTCGAGAATGAAAATCCCTCACGTTTGAAAACTTTGTTAATTTCGAGCAAATTTGGGCAAGAAAGATCACCGAAAACAGAAACACACATTAAAGCATTAAATATCCAAAATAACACGAACATAGAAACATGTTTCTACCCATTTTTGGTTTGTTTTGTGAAGAAAATAAGATAAATGATATTAATAGGATAATTAATTGGAAAGGGTGAATAACCAAAGTATGGCCATGAGTGCCGAAGAAAAGTGTGTGGAACTTATTCCGCGCACGAGTACAATCTTTTAGCTTTCTTGACACGAGTGATCATATTTTGGTTATTCACGACAACCAGTTGATTATCATACTTATTATATGTTGTTATTATAAACAGTTTGTTATATACAATTGATTTCCTCCATTATTCGTTGCTATTTTCAACATATATTTTAAATTTTGTGATCGGCGGAATGATATTCGTGTTGTGAAGTTTGTGATGTTTTCGAGGGAGAAAGTGCGCTAGTGAAATTAACGAATTTATTTCACAATGAATATTTTTACACTGGGAGCATTCGATAAATCACTTCTATCAAAATACATATGTAATAATTAGAATAAATTAATTTTAAACAAAGTTTTAAGCAATCACGTGATTCAAACCTTTGCTATACCCGACAAACATACAGTTCCGTGCCAAAGGTGAGTCCTTTTTCCCATGGTCTCTACAAAACCGACAAACATACAGTTCCGTGCCAAAAGTGATTCCTTTTTCTTTCCAATGGTCTCTACAAGACTACTTTAAAAAAGAAGATTGTCAAGCCAAATTCACAAATGATTTTAAAGAACTCTTCATCTAATAAAAGGGAAGTTATTTAGTCCACAGAAAAGACCGTTATTAAGATTTTTTTTAGTTTTTATTCCCAAATTCCAAAATGCCAGTGATTAAATTAAATAAATAATCCTGGAACCACAATTTATCAAGTAATTTATTACAAGTTTTGATGTCAATTTATCTCTATATCGAGGTTAACTTAATATTGCTATTCCAAAATAACCACCAAAAAAATACTTATAAACTCATTTTTATCTCTGTTGGTGACTGTTTCAACAATATGGATGATAAAACAGCTTCACAATATATTTTTTGAAAAATGTACACAGCCAAATATGCCACGTATGATAATCATATGGTAATCATATGACAATGATATGATATTCAACATTTGATAGTCATATGATTATCATATGATTCTCATATGTTAATTTTGGCTTAAAACATATGACAATCATGTTTGTGAAAAAACATATGATTATCATATGATAATCATGCGATTATCATATGTAAATCGAAACATATAATTATCATACGGTGCTCGATTTATATGATAATCATATGATGCAAACCATATGATTCTCATGTGCGACACATTTGCCTGTGTATATTTTTATAGTTTCTGAGGGAAATTGTAAAAATATGATTCGCTTTTGGCACGTTGGTGTAGTGACTTATAAATGAAACCGTTTCTTTAGTCTTACAACGGGGGTGGGGGACTGTTAATGTTTCAGCCAACTAATCGTATAATGGGGGTTTCTCTGATTTTTATTTGGACCTTTGATGTATTATAAAATAAAAAAAATACCGTGTTTTCGTAGAATGAAAGATACCACTCCCAAAAGAGAGATAATTCAATTTCAACATAATATAAAGGGAATTTTGTTACTGAACTAGTTCGAGTTCAAATGGCGACCACTTGGCGAAACTTACGTGAGACCATGAATTTGGTTTTGTTACGTGTATATGAATTTGTCCGTTAACTTGCATCTCTGGTATTCTTTGTGATAGAGTATTGCTCTTGTCGTTGCCTTGACTAAATATTACTTGCTTATTTGTGATTATTGGGAAATAATAATTTAGTTGAATGTGTGTTTAGCCTTCTAATTGGTTGGGTCTCTTGAGCAAACACAGGTTATTTTGTATAAACGATTAGAAAGTCAATTAGGAAGACTGTTTCCTTTATTTTTGATAAAATTAATCAACGTTTTACCAGGGATTTTGCCTCGTGGCTCATGAAGCGTGAACCAAAGTTAGTGGTAAAAAAATAAATGATATACAATTACGGCCCTCTGAGGAGGTGAACATCCAAAATTGTCAACCTTACTAAGGTTATTCCCCTCGGGCTAATATCCAAAATTGTCAACTCGAACTAGGGTTATTTACCTGAGAGCTTTAGCCCGAGGGAAATAACCTTAGTGAGGTTGACAATTTTGGATATTTACCGAATGAGAGTGCCGTAATTGTTTTATCATACCGAACAAACAAACGACTGACAAAAAATGCATGACTGGTTTCAAATGTGCTAGGCCATCATTAAAAAATGTTAATAGGTTACTCACTTGCTCATCTATTTTTGATGGGTTATTATTCGCCAGTGAATAATAAAGTTATTCAATGATGGCCTGAAATTTAGGGGTGATTCAACCTTTCTTGCGATTAAAACAAAAAATATCCAAATTTATATATGTCACGTGATTATATATTTCATCCAATAGAATTAATTCTTTATTATGTAAGGTATGATAACAACCTTTAAATGTTCAACGATAGGGACGTTGTCATGGGGATTTCTTTTTGTAAATAGTCACGGAAAATATGAAACTGTCGTTGTATCAACCTTAATTACTCGACCATTTCAGATATAGATAAATTATTATGATTCATATTAATATTCATATAAACAAGATCACGAGGTAAAAATTCATGAGATGAAAGGGACCAAGACCACTGTTTGTTTGTCGAGATAGAAAATGGTAAACAAACTCTGTATATTGTTATATACAATGTAGGTGTACACAATAATAATTGGTATGTAATAACAAAATTACTAACAAATAAGTGAAACATACAGTAATAAAAGAAAACTATCTGTAATTCTGGTTCATAAATGTCGAACTTTAGGTGTTCATGCTTGTCTGGAATGTTCTGCTACTTGTGGTGAAGTTGCGTGTGAATTTCTGCTTAGAACACTCGAACAAGCCAAAAAGTGTATCACGAAATTTCTTTGATGTAAGCATATACAAGAAAAAGTTTAAAGCAAAATTCAATTGCATTAGAAATTTGGCAATATTCTTGAACATCATAAATCCTCTTATATCGTTACTAGTGCTGTGACCAGTAGCATTTATGCCCAACTCATATGCTGTGTTGTGAACGATCATCATGGGCAATACGAGTACGAAATAAGCGATGACGATGCTAATCAACATGGCCGTTATTTTTCCATTATCATCAGACGACTTCCGGTTAGTTAGACTTTCTCTGTTTCGTTGTACTTGGATAAGTTTCCAGATGATCAAAGGCGTCAAACATACAAGAATTACCATTGGGGTAATTGAGAATGCCAAGGAACCTATTCTAAGCATTGCTCCGAACATATAACTTTCCAGTTTGTTTTCTTTATCATAAACATCAGAAAGACATTTTCCTTTGACAATTTTCGATGCGAAGCTCCAGATCCCCGTAAATGTAAAAGTGACTACCAAAATCACTGCCATCATAATCGAGACCGTTCGTCTCGTCATTATTATCTTGGCTTTCAACGGATACCATACGATTATAAATCTTTCTATGCAGAGCCCAACAACCATCCAGGAGGAAACCATTTTCGCCGAACGATGCATTATAAAATATAATTTACACAAGGGGTCATAAAATGCACGTACATCATACCCTAATAAATGGATCACATACTGCTTGCTAAACGGTTGTGTCATCAGCCAAACTGAATCCGAAAATGACAAAGCAATCAACCAAAGTGCTGAAGATGTCGATGAGAAGTACTTTGTTCTCATGACGGCGATTGACAAAGAATTTCCGGTTACCCCCATAAGAATGATCAACGGTAAAATTACCCGATCAATATATGTCATTATATTTGGACTATTGGATGCTATTTGGGTTGGAACTAAGGTCATCGTTGTATTCTCAAAGGATGAATTGATGGCTGAGTTGTTCATGGTTCCTGCAAAGTATAATATGGCGGTTTTTTTTTCATTTAGGCCTAAAGGTTTTGTTCAAATTTGGTTGTAATGATGATGATGAAACGACAACTATGCCGACTACAAATTCATTTTCTTTTTTTTGATATATATTTATCAGTTAAGGGGACGACCATTTGAGTCTTAGGGCTGGCAATTTTGGTAGGAACAGAATATTAGAATTTTTTTCTCTAAAAATTGCAAATCAGAAAGTTTACTTTCAAATGATATATAGCTAAATCATTATTTTAGTTATAGAGGACAAAGCTCGATATGAATTGACAGGAAAGTAACATTAATACCGAGTGAGGATCTTTACAAATCTCGTATCCGTTAACAAAAACATAATGTTTACCCGTTTATAGCTCATGTCTTAGAGTTTTTTTTTTAATTTTGAAGAAAGATCAATCCAAGTTGATGTGAAAATCTAAAAACCAGATAACAATTTTATTTCAAATATTATCAAAAGATGAAAGATCGTATAATTCTAATCAAACCAATACAATGATTTGTGCATTCAAACTCCATATTTCTACAATCGCTTGGACAGAAAGTGAAACTACTGCGACTTGTTGATGCAATATTTTAAACAGAAACTTTATTTTTATTTCAAGTTTCAAGCACAAAACGGTGGTTCGCAATGATCCGGTTGTCACAATGCATCGCACACTAGATCCGAGTGTGTCAAACAATAACTTTTAATTTTTGCTAGTGGATTTTATTGGTGCGGTATATAATAAGCCCTAATAAATTACAAAATTTATGCTAGTAAACTCAGGATCGAGTCGACATTTACTTCAATTTTCGCATTTTCTTCTATGCACAATAAAAAATAGTACACTTGATACACAATAAAAAAACAAAAAAATAAAAAACAAAAAACAAAACAAAAAATTTTTTAAAAAAATTTAAAAAAATAAAATAAAATTTATATACATAAAAATATGATAACCATGTTAGAATACTCGTAGCTCTTTCCTTTAATGAGTAAAAACACGTTTTACTCACAGGTTTAAGCGTTTATTTATTTAATTTAAGCAATACTAATCAAGCATAAACCTTGCACACTTATTAATACATTATGATACACTATGTTATCAATACGTTTTTTTAATATTAAGCCTACCTTTCAGTGTGAAGTTTGTTCCCTGCTGAAGACTTTTTTATATTTGTATCTCTAAATTATTGCACAATTGACATTTCTCCTCTACACTTGATTTAGCCTGCTCATTTTGTCCCCTACACGTGACTTACGATCATTGCGCATAACAAACTAGTTGATATACATTTAGTCGGGGACGAAAAGCTTCGAATATACAGAAAACAAACCAATCAATAACACGTGTTTCCAAAACGAAAAAAAATAAATAAAATAACCAAACAAAAGATAAAATATAAGACTAATAATAAACACACGCCTTTTACAACAATGCCGCAATGATATGGATAAAGTACATGGATCAATTTTGTAAAAGAACAAAAATGTTGTTATGAAAATGTGATATTAATTGTTTTGAGTATTAAAATAAAACTATATTGCTTAACCTGTCCTTTTTTTGTAACAACTAAAGCAAATATAAAGCAATTGCTTCTGACTTTTCCTTCATTTTCCTTCTTTGATTTGGGAGTGTGAATATGTTTCGAATATGTTTCGATTTTGAAAATTTTATCTCAATCACAATTTTATAACGCTACTCACCAGGTGCTTGCTGTTAACAGATTCTTCTCTTGATCAACTTTTAGGAGATGGGTAGCTTCTATATGTATATATATTAAGAAAAGGGATGCTTTTATATTTGCTTCATTGACACTCTTATATCGTGAAATAACTTCAATGAAAGCATGCTAAACAAATAGGTCTGAAATCGTCATTAAACCGCCGTAATAAGCATAAAATTCTTTTGATGAATATTGACGTACACTTTTATTCTTTATTTACAACAATGCCAATTAGTTGACGTTGACTTTATTGTCATGTCTCACAATCAGAAATTGTGTGACTTCACCAACAAACTTATGAAATGAACTCGTTATCATGTGTCAATAGTGTTTCCGTCGCCATACAATAAAAATGTAATAAATATAATCGTGATAAATGAAGCACCCGTTCAAGTGCATGTAACAAAACTATTTTAGATGTACATCCAGAATTGGATCTAACAAGAGGGGTTCCAGGCTATTATGGACACATTTTTGCACAATTTTGCACCAAATGAACAAATTTTCCAACACAAAGAGGGATGGTACAGCTCCTGGCTGCGACACAGTACATCGTAAAATAATTGTACAGTCAAACGAAATAATTAGTATCGTCGATTCAACGACTGCGATGTCTAGACCAATTATACTCGCTTATTTCAATCGATTATATCTAATGAGGATAATTTTGATAGTTGCGTCATTCTGTAATATGTTCTGAGGTAGCTTTCAGTAATTGTGAGCATTCTTTAAGGAGATAGACCTGGGTTAAGGGACAGAACTCTTACATCATCGGAACGTTTGTTTTCAGCGTTTAACATCAATGTCATGTAAGCATTAAAATATTAAAGCGACTTGGAATGATTTCATTTCAAGAGTTATGTCCCTTACACTAGTTCTACTTCCTTAATCGGGTGGATATTTCTTTCTTGTTGAGGTATTCCGAAAGAGCCAATTGAATGAATCATAGAGTTAATTTTAATGTGTGTTTATCTGTGGCTTCAGTTCATTTTGACGTTAAATGAAAGGGGTGATTGTTGAAGACCTTAGGTACAAGTACCTGTTTGCATTGCATATCCCTGAGCGGACATGGAGGGTATAAAAATATAGTGCGATTTCTTTTTGCCTTTTTACAAACTAATGTTTTGTCAAGATGTGAACAGTTATGACTTATAAAATAGAGCACTATAAGATGAAAAACTTTTTTGTTCAGGAAATTTAATATTATAACATAAAAATGTTCCACTGACAAGGTTGGTTTGATGAGTGCAAAACGAAAGTGTAAGTAAAGAAAATGACTATATATAGTTCAAGACTCTTCGTGCACTCACCCTTTTTTGCGGGAATTAATTTTTCACATGTCCTTAGAAATGCTATATAAGAGAAAGTTTTATTGAATTAATTTACATAAAAAAAATCCTAAAAAATATGCACTTCACTATATAGGTCTATGGGAATATTAATGCAATACTGAGACCAACACCGTTTTAGAATTGCGTTCTGTTGCGCATTTCACCATTGTTCATTGAACTAGAGTTACTTCGCTTTGGTCAATTTTAAACAAAGGTCATTCCTTTGTGAACAACAATAAAAAAAAAAAGAAACAGTACTAGATAAAATAATTAGAAATGGAATTCACTGGAACCCCCTTTTTCCTTTCGGAATTTCTGGATTCGCCTTTTTGCGTATACGGGGGTATTACACTGGAATAATTGTTCTATGTAGAGGTATATTGAGTGCTAAACCTCTTTGCAGATTCCCAGCTTAGAATTCTCAGCAACCATCGGTGCTTAACTCCTGAACTTGAGAATCATAATAATTAATGCATCCAATAGCAACTGTGACTTTCAACCAAATTTCACTATAACTACAATATATGAAAAATAGTCTACTACCGAAGCTTATTATAATAATACATCACATATGCCGTTAATGCAAAACCTGATCTTAGGGAGCAACCATTTTATTTTTATGGGGTTAGGGTCAAATTTTCTGTTCTGCCTTATAAATAAACAAAACATATTAGAGCAATAACAGATACTGACTTTTTTATTTTTCCCGTGCCCTGTCCTGCTTTTTTATTTTTTGAAAGTTTTAATTTTTCCTTTTTGTTTCAAATATGAATCTAGAAACCCCTCCTTTATATTCAAATCAAATGGTATCTCCTTAGTAAAGATAATTCAAAATTTAATTTAAAGTGGATTTTTTCCCTCCATTTTCCATTAACGGTTGTTCTAAACTGCTATTTCTCTGTTAAATTCAGCTCCAGACTTCTTTTGGATGAGTTATTTTTGTGACAATTTTAATTCTGACCACCGAAATTACTAATACAATAGTATCTAACAAAATTCCATATTATTTTAAATTAGTAATTAGCAAAGAAAACAAATTATATGAGACTTCGTCTCTAATTTTACTATTTCCTGTAAAAATTGTTGTTAGAAATTTTATTGCCTTCCAAAAGTTTAGAAATTTCAAAAAGTCACCGTTTTACATTATCACAAAACAGGATTGATTTTTTCTTCTGTTCTCTGTTTTTGTAACTCTGTCTGTTTGTCTGTTTGTTTGATTGTTTCGGTGTCTTCCTAGTTATCCAACTAAAGTTTTTGGTTTAATCAAGGTGTTGTTTGTTTAGCACTAAATGGGTGTCTTTAGAAAACATGACAAAAAATATGTTCATGTATGTTATTCCAAGATGATAGAAAAATATGTTAAAATTGATTAAAATTTCAAACTTTTAAAGATTTTTAAAAAGAAAAAATGGAATAAAAAAAACTAAATGTTTTATGAAAATTAAAGTATAAAACATTTATATAATATTTTATTGAAAAAAGAATATGATTTAATTTGAATAAAATTGATTAAAATTTCTGACAACTTTCGACACCTCAGCCTATTTTTATCGAAGGAACATTCTATGCCAGTCGAGTACTCTTTAAGCAACTGTACACCACTCACGCACGCATTGATGGAGAGATTGTACCCACCTATATTCGTCTTCTTACCTGACAAATGCCAGACTACTTACCAACGCGCTTCTACGACTTACTCAAAGAAGTCGGAACCAACAACACACCTATAGCTCCTACCGCAATCTTTGTGGACTTCGAGTCAGCAGCACGCAAATGCAGCAGAAGAGACAGCCTTTCCTACTGCCACCATCAAAGAATGTCTATTCCACTTCTGTCAGCGTATATGGAAAAAGGAACAGACTTTAGACGTGACAGGGTAATACACGAACGAATCTCCATCAACATGTACGACGAGCATCAGCACTTCATCTTGTACCACCAGACCGAGTAGAAGACGTATGGTTCCATGCAATAGATGTCTATCAAAATGTTGACGCTAAAGTGACCAGCTTCAACGGCTATGTGACAAACAGTGGGTTGACAAGAGAACCAGACCGTTGAAACCACCATTCAACCAATGGACCCAGGACCACATACCACCATTCTTGAAAGATGGCATCACAAACTCAACAACTTACAGTACGCTGCAAGGGATAAATGCAAGACCAAAACAAAAAACAAAAAAAAAACAAAAACAAAAAAAACTCAAGAACCGAACCATCGACAATCGACTCACTCAGCTGAAAGACAGACTTAAACAAGGGCAGATCGACGTGTACCACTACATTGTAGCAGTCTCCCACCCGTTGAAACTTAGTTGAACATTGTATTAAAATATTGTGTCAATGTACATTTTGTATAATGCTGATATCTTTAAGACGTTTTGTATAATTATTGTTATTTTTATGCTATATGATTCTTAATATTATAATATAAACATATGAATACTATTTTTATTCTTTTGAAACCCATAACAATTTATTTCTTCCAAGATGAATGAGTGGCTTATACGTAAACAAAATGCAATCCTACAGAAAAAGTGAAATTTAACAATGGAGCATTCAACAAGGTAGAAATATTATCACTAGAATCACCTTGAGAAAAACAAAATACAAAACTTTGATATTATACGAAAAAAAATGGTACGTTACCAAGATCACCATATTGGAGTTTCTGAACAAATGAAAAAAATAAAACTTTACCATAAAATGAATATACATATAAAAACGGCTTAACATTATCATACAAAATAATTATTCTCATGTATCCAACTTTTATTTTTACTTGTTTTATCTCAAATTTCAAAAAGTTGGATAAATGAGAATGAACCGATTGTTTGTTTATAATCTTGTTTCTTACATTCACGAAAAACTTCTGAGGACGGTATTCCGTAACCAGGTCTAATTTCCTGCACTAAGAAACATTAATAAATTCGTTGATAGGAAGAAATATTCTTTCCTTTACATTAAAAGGAGAGACGGGTTAAAGGATTCATTTACGATATTGATTAATTGAATTAATTGAGAAAATGTGCAGTTTAAAGGTCGGTTGAGTTCAGACGAATCTAGTTTCTAGTTTTACAGTAGTAAAAATACTGTTTTCTATAAGTTTTCCAATGGTAATGTTAAAGCAACACAAAGAACCATTATTTGTAACAGTACACCATGATAGGCAATTATATGCTTGCCAAGTATAACTAGCACTATCTTTAAAAAAAAAGATAGCCGACGCAGTAAAATTTGTTCTTTTTACTTATAATTTTCATCAGGAAATAACGCTACGCACGCAATTTCAAGTTTCCTTTTTCGAACCCCACTAAGTTATCAGTATTTGGCCAATCTGGATACAGAATTTTGATCAGGTGACTTGCGTTTCCACGGAGCGTCTTTAAGGTCAAACGGTAAAAAGCGAAACTATACCGACTGCGTCGGAAAAAAAAAGATAGCCGACGCAGTAAAATTTTATTTCTACGTCTCTACATTTCTTTCAAAGAAATAACACATGGCACGCAATTTCAAATTTTCGATAGTTTTTTGGAACGCAATTTGGAATTTTCTATACAGTCTTTATGAATGCCACTAAGTTATCAGTATTTGGCCAATCGGGAAACAGAATTGCGATCAGATGACTTCCGTTTCCATAGAAGAGCGTTCTTAAGACCAAAGGGTGAAAAGCGAAACTATATCGACTGCGTCGGGAAAACACTTCAATCTTTAAAGTCCAAATGGAAGACAAACTGCCGAGTTCTATTTCTTCAATGACATATTCAGTGTACAGTATATCGAAGTTTTCAATATAAATATGGTTGGTATTTTTATATTTATAACCACTGCGTCAATGCTATATACATCGGGTGAACCAAAGGTGCAATGGGGTTATACTATCCACAAACCCAGTAGCTATTCAGAATTGTTTGATCCCGTATTATATCAATGATATTTTATTTATCAAAATGTGCAGCATTGCAAAGTTCAAAATATACAAAACACTAAGGCTTCATTCCTTGTATTGCGCATGGTAGTACCTCTTGTTTATTGATCAGGCTACCTATATCGATAGTTTTGGCTTTGATCAATAAATATGTAATTGATTCCAATACTGCTGAAGGTAGATAGATGTAGGTTACTCCTTGAAAAAAAGTGTACAACATTTCGAATTTTTCAATAATAACATATGACTGCCATTTTTGTACTTGATTAAGTATTCGCTTCTTCGGCAGGTTTTGACATCTACATATGTAAATGATATCGTAAATTTTCTCCAAGTAAATTGTATATAGAATTCCCTTTCTTAATTTAGTTAATTTTTTTTTTTTTTTTTCTTTCTTTTTTTTTTTTTTTTTTTTTTTTTGTCTTTTGCTAATTAGCATTTATTTACATTAAAATGTGTATTTTCAACTTCATACGGTGGTCACAATTTTAAAAAATCGCCTAATAAAGACATTCTTGACATCAGTCTTTATAAGGGAAAAATGAAAGTTAACTCATGCAACTAAATAGAAGGAAACAAAACAACACAGTTAGGGTGATGCATATTAAGACAGTGTATAAAGAACATAATTTTCCCTTTTCTCATTTTTCACATTAGTTATAGCAACAGTACTTTTTATCAGTTATTTATTTTTTAATAATTTTTTGTATAAAATTGTTAACTACTGTTAAAACAAAGTAAGTGATAACAGCTTAACAATTGGATATTAATATCCGATAAACGAATTGATTTTTCAAATTAAAAAAAGAAACGTATGTCCCTAATTCGCTTTCGTAGAATTTGGATAGCCAAACTTACCTACCTCTATAGAAAGGATCAATCACAACACCGCACCTGTTAAATGCTCCGATTATTGTGCTTCAGAAACTTTATATAAGTTGACATGATAACAATCTGTTATGATGTTTAACAAGTCTCCCAGAAGTGGATTCCGCTGACCAATAGTGGAATATTCTGTTCTTATGTATGAAAATGAAAAAAAAATAATTAGCTGATAATAGGAATGACTTTTATACACAAAATGAATTACTAACATGGGCTTTATCGTGACAAAATCTTTACATGTTAATAAAGGGTTGTTATTATATTGTAAAATAATATCATGTATGTTAATGATAAAAGCGGATCCTCAGATTTTAAAAGGAGGTCCATTTTATTATTTGCTCATAATTCGCCCCAAATTTTACAGGAGATTACTGGTAACCAAATCACCATAACCTCCGTATCAGGCCACTGTGAGTGAATTCCCCAGTTATGTATTAAAACTTTAACGAAAGGGGACAATTTCATAAAATTCCTGTAGGAAAAATGCATATGGGCACAGATGAATTAAATAAAGATAACGGAAAGAAAATGCATTATACCACTGGCAAAATCTTGTAAAAAAATCAACTGGTTGTATAGAAAAATTATGATGATTGGAGAATCATACATGCCCCAAGTCCATGTGGTTTTAAGTAGTTGAAAAATAAAGCTACCCCCACCTCACTCCCGAAAGACAACCAAAAAAAAAACAAAGCAAACAAAACAAAAACTAAAAAATAACAAATTAAAACAAACAAACAATTCATATGATTAAATTTTATTTCATGAATTAAGACCGAATTCGTTTTTAAAGGGAGATAAACTTGGGCAAAATCAGTGCTTTCGATCAATTCAACTATAAATTATCAAAAGTATTCTAATCGTTTTTGTTACAATAGACACGAAATAACTGGTAAATGATTTATGGAAATGATTTTTAAAGAGAGTGGGACGATGTCTTATCGGAAAGTAGATGTCGATGATACCTTTATCAAACAAAAGGGTGATAATAATTGGTTATCAGCTGACAATGCAGAGGTTCAATTTTGTTTGTATTACCCCCGTGCTATTTTTGTTCATCAAAACATGGTAGGTTATGCGGTCATATTTTGGCTAAACTAAATAATATCCTCTGAAAAGTTTAAGGCTTTTTATTGCTGTTCATGTTGGATTTTTCAGTCTATTTTGGCAGGAAACGGTGACACTGTTTTTCCCTAATGATTAAGACCAAACAGGCTGGATCACGAATGACAATTATTATTGTAGCCGGTGATAGAAAGTCGAAAATAGTATTAATTATAACCCTCCCCCCACCCATTTTCCATTGGCTATAATATTCGATTTTTTTATCCAAAGTATGCCCTCTGCCTTTACAACATTACTTAATCATCATTTAGAGTTTTTTTTTGTGGATAATTCCAGATACAAAACTAATGTCTACGAAACAGTATACCCTTGTGGCCATAACGACAAAGAATTTATTTTGAAATAAGTACTGGGATTTCTGCAATAATTAGTGTGGAACTACTTCTAGTTGTCATTTTTAAAGGACAAATCCTACAGAGCGCTTTGTAAAGATATATTTCTAAGACCCACATTTTATACAACATAAAATTAAACTGTCTAATAATTACTGAATGATGAAGGGTGTGTTGCTTAGCGACAAGTCCTGATAAGAATCATTTGAAGAATCTGTAACATGTAATGTCTAAAACTGGCATTTACAACTAAGGCGGTTTCTTGCAATTTTTGAAGGTAACATTTCATTTGGATTATATACCAATTAATATGCTGAATTTGGAAAATTATTCAATAGACATTTAGTAAACTGTCTATTTCGACAAGTAATCTTCTCCCGAATTGTTAATTTGCAATGGGCATCAATGAAAATATCGATAACTCATTTTGTCAAAAGGATTAAGAAAACCTGAAATTTTTTTCCTTAGCTCTTAATTCAAAACAAATTCAACAAGAAAATGTGAAATCACATTTTCAAAGAACTAAAAATCATCGAGCAATTCCGTATGTCCGGTCTACACAGCTAATTACTAGTAAGTTTGGCTAGGTGTACTAAAGAGTTATTAGAAGAAACCACCGAAGTGCTGCAGTACCATGGAGATGGATACATCATATACAAAGTCATGTATATAATTTTATAAGTCGACGGAGTCGTAATGCCGGTGGTAGATTTTGTTTTAATGATGAATTGAACGAAGTTACATAACCAAAACCTATGTAGATTGTTGTAACATTCTTACACGATAGGTCAAATGTATAATGTTAAGAAATTTCATCTCAAGGCCACGAGACGTTAGATCTTATTTGTGTTTTTGAAATCTTTGATTCCAAGTCATCATTAAATCTGAAAACAGAGATCAATAGTAATATTAAAATACCGCAGAAAGAGTTGGCAGTCCACATTATGTGTCCCAAGATAATGCGAACAAAGGGCTTCATAAATAGTTGATGTCTGTATTATAAAGTACAGATCATGTATTCATGAACAGTGGAAGACTAAATTTTTTTGTTGCATGATTTTTTTTTCGCAATATTTTTGTTCAGCAGCCTACAGAAATAAACCTGTTATATGCAAATTTATATTTTAATATAATTGGAAATATGTTGGGCTGAGTAAAACACCGTAATTACTAATTTATAAAAAAAAATTGGATAACTTTGGAATTATTTCATTCAATATATCCCAGCCCCCATCTCCACCCTTAAATAAAGTTTATGATCTGTAAAACCTTTGTTAACAGCACTCCTCTGGTCTAAATTACTTGTTCTGCATATACATCATTTTGGTCAGGGATGCTTTAGATATGACGGTAAACTAAAGTGTAAGAAAGTAACCGTACCTGTAACTTTTCTCTGTAAGGGAGCAACCATTTCATTTTTATGGGAGGGGCTGGAATCAAATTTGAAATTAAAAATCCAAAAAGAACAATATGGCGAACCCAGGACAGGCTAGAGTAAATGATAAAAAGACAGGTCATTAAATATATTTAAAAAAATTCAAGACACACAATGTGATCCTTAGGGATAGTCCAACCCCAGAGAAATCAAATGGTCGCTCAAAATTCGTAGGAAATGACGGAGAGAGATTTTAGTATATGACTGTCTTTGGCAGATATTCTGTTTCTCTAAGATTTGACTTTATTAAGTTGAATTCATTCCTATACAGAAGTGTTTTTTTTACTGTTGTATTGTTTTGTTTGTTTGTTTGTTTGGTTGTTGTTGTTTTTTTTTTTTTTTTTTTTTTTTTTTTTTTAAATGCAAATAATAATTTTGTATTTCCCCCATTACTTAACAGGCTGATTTTCAAATGAAAATTGATTTCGGTTGTTGCATAAAATAAGAATAAATTTTAAAAATTGCGCTTGCACGAACAAATTCGTATCCGACATCAAATCCCTGTCCAGCTCCCATCCCCTTAGGATATTTATAAGCGGTTTTTATATCATAATCAACGGACTGCTTGGCAAAAATTAAGTTAGTGTTTCACATTTATAAATATGGGTGTTTTCCTATGGGAATCAATTATTGGAAGCACTTTGACAACGTTTAACTTTCGATATTTTCAATATTCAAAGCTTAAAGCCTGACTGTCCTTTTTCCCCTGTTGCATTTCACTCTTAAATGAATGAAGTTTCCATTTGAATTTATATATCATTTATTTAATTTCAACAAACACAATAAATAATAACAGTATGTACAGAGATTCCGATACCCCTTGCATTTGTACATATACATAGAACACATTAATGATGTTGTAATATCAAATCATTGTCAGAAAAATGAGATTCACATTCCTTGAGTAATCAAAGTTAATCCAGTTTTTAGAATAGTTCAACCAAAACGAAATTGTAATCTTCCTCGTCTTTTATGTCCACGTCTCCTTTGAAACTTTCTAATAAAATGTCTGATCTTGTGACGGTTCCAGCGCAATCGAAAACTCCGTTTACTTCTTGACAAAATTGGATTTTCTGTCGGAACGAATATTTTCCATAGTTCTTGTTCATGTTTATTTTTGACGTTGTTCTGTGATCTCCGTAGTCGTAACTCATTGTCAAATGCTGTAGCTGTGCTCCTCAATAGAGTCCGCTTTTGAAAGTCTGCTAATGAGGAATCAGTATGTCTCTTATTTCTTAGAACTGCTCCTTGATCACTTATATATTCTCCCATATTGTTCCTTTTAAGGACTTTTGAATGAAGTCGAATAAAGTTTTTGCCCACTTGCCTCTCTTTGCCTGTTGATGACATTGCTGAACAACACATAGCTGGTACTATGACCAAGATGTAATATCTAAAGCTTTCCAATCTGAAAAAAAATAAAGACATTCATATTAATATTAAGGAGTCATGACGACATACATGAGATATATTAGTAATCATCATTGCATACCTATTCAAAATAAAAGAGAATTAAATTAAAACGACTTAAATAAAGAATTCTACTAACGAAAAGAAAAACATTCAGGAAACTTTTCTCAACACCATGTTGCAATACTTGTAATATTTGTAAATACATGTATATACACTCTTTATGCTATCCAAATGCATTTCACTTAATTGCATAATCCATTATACAACAACATACCTCATTTTAACATTAAATAATTGCAACTTTGTAAACGTTTAATCAGTAGTGGTTAATCCCTTTGAAGTTAACTTGTGAAATGATACAAATGAAATGAAACAAGTGTCATCTGATCTGTCACTTATATACTAATCTATAACACCCGATGCAGGGGACATTCTTCGGCTATCATGAGAGAAGATAAACTAACTAGGGGACTAACCTCTAACGATTATTTCAATGTGCGGGGTTTTCGAGTGCTCGACCTTGTATTAACATCCTGCTTCGTAATGTCTTAAATTTTTTTCTCGCCTCCAATTAATCGTTAATTACGACAGGTGGGACTTTTTGGACTTCAAACTACATGTATATAGGAAACAATTTAAAAGTCCATTTACGTATATATTTCCTGTCATTAGTGTCAAGTCTTCAAATTGCAAATTTAACTTAACATTCTTATAAAACGAAACAAAAATACTTCCTACGGCTTCCCCGGAAGTTGATTGCATTTTGTTGCTTCTAGTAGTTTTCGAACGCACTTATGTATCATTCTCATAAATGCATCTGTTGAGAGAGTAATCAAGGGAACCAAGGTTATAGCGGTAATCAAAAGAATGTAATCATGTAATCCAGGGACAA
The DNA here is from genome assembly GCA_037379345.1 of Perna viridis. Classification (NCBI taxonomy): domain Eukaryota; kingdom Metazoa; phylum Mollusca; class Bivalvia; order Mytilida; family Mytilidae; genus Perna; species Perna viridis. The sequence goes on along the minus strand of CM074517.1, from coordinate 32,086,766 downwards.
AGATGAGACATGGAAAACAGCCATACACAACAAAGAACATAAAGTAACTAAAATCATACATACAAAGTAACAAAAGCAAATGAGCAACTCGGACTCTGAGAACTTAGTATTATATGTTTTATACGTTTTCAATCACATTTGCATGAGCATTTTGATGGTACAGTTAAGAGAGATCTCATAGTAGTGTGATAGCGCTCCACGGAGTTTAAGCTTTTTTGCATTGTTACCCATACTACTAAGTAGGAAATACCAAGAAAATGTTTATCATAATCCCACCACGAAATCGCGTCAATTTCGACTGCCGCTATATTGTATTTAGGGTACTATTTCCTACCATATTTCCAAATCTTCATTGAAATGACCGATTCAGCATCATTTTGCTACTTTCGAGTCGAGGTCAATAATTTAAGATAAAATGTACCCTTTTGTCTTCCTTCGGATATCTGTAGGTGAAGAATTTCTTTTTTTTTCTTCCATACAAGATTTTTTTTTTACTTTTTTAACAATCATAGTGGTCTTGTAATAAATTTTCATAGCAAGATGGTACATCTTTCGAAATTATTTTAAAATGCGGTTTTATAAAACCAAGGAAGGATTGACTTCGGGATTGTCGGAATGTAATCAACTATCCCCTGAATAGAAATAAAATTAACGACTGTTCATTTGAGCCAAGACCTATGTACATTTTGTATATGAGGGTATATTGCACTTATAAACAAGAAACCCTTAATCTAGATTTGGTGAGATACATAGCTATAAGGTACAAACACGACATGTAGACTACACATATCATACAAAATATTTGAGCACAATACTAGTGCTAAAACAGAATTAAAAATCACTCACAAAATATACATATCTTAGCACCGTAAATTGGAAGCATAAATTGTTAACTTGAGTAGTTGTCTTTGTAAGAATCATGCAAAATGTGATACACCCCAAAAAAGGCTACATATTTTTATTTTTGTAATTAAGTTGTTTTATGGGTCTATACTATGAAATGTGTAATTATTCATTCAAATCTGCCTGCTCTTAGAAGATAATCAACATTGAAAATACGGTAGATTCTATTGTATTTCAGCGTCAATTACAGAGTTATCTCCCTTAATTTTTAAATCTACAGTGCATTCTATATAATTTTAATCTCCTAATAGCACAGGTTATATGAAAAACCACATGTTAATTTCTGTTTACTATGACATTTCAAACAAAATATCAAAATTAAAAATATGTAGGCTTTTTACCCATGAATCATATCTTGCATGATCCTTAGCTGGAGTGCTACTTAAAATGTTTTCAGTTTAATTTGCTTTCTAGTTTCCGATATACTTAGTAATAGAACAGGCCAACAGTTGCATGCATTGATTTATATGGAGATGATTCTCGAAACTCACAATTTCTTCCAATTTACATGCACATTAATATAGACAGTATGCACTAATATAGATTTTGAACGTGAAATTGAAGAATCATACACAGATAATTGGTACTACACTGAAATTGTTGTTATCATATACGTAAAAATTAAATATGACAGATATACTAAAAGTTAATATTAGAATGTATTGGCGACCTAAATATCAAATCGTATGCGTGCAATTTAGAAAGATGTTATCATATCATATGATGTACTAGTATGTATATGTTTTCGTAATGGCGTGACTCTGTCTTTACAGAAACTAGAGGCTCAAAAGAGCCCCAATCGGTAATAGCAGCCATGTTCGCAACCGGGTAAAGCAATATGTGTACAATACCCTACGAAACATGTCTGCAAAGAATGGAATTTGCAGGGAAGATAGATTGTTCCGGTTTTTTGAAATAAAGAGGGAAAAACTGGTAACAGACCATTTGGTATATTTAGAGGCTTTCACACCGAGTTTGGTTCTAATTGGCCCAGTACTATCAGCGGAGAAGATTTTTGAAACATTGATGCGACGATGTCGGACGGCGACGGGTGCCAAGTAGTGGCAATAGCTCATCTGGGCCTTCATTTGAAACGGACGGACTTATAGACCGACATTTATGTCAATGCATACCTAACAATGATGAATGGATAGACGTACGGTCAGCTTTCTACATTTATGCAATTAGTGAAGTACTTAATCCTAGTACATGCATTACAATAATAGAAGTCTTGTTTTTTGGGGTTTTTTTTGGGGGGGGTGAGGGGTCAAAAGGGGTACAAATAATAAAGTACTCAAAGTTAGTGGTAACTTCATATATCCAAAATTGTCGTCCTTTTTGTATTCTCTTTTTATCTCATTATCTGATTTACATATCGCCCGCCTCTTACAATCAATGTTCGACCGAATTTTGCAGTTTTTTTTTCAAGGTCCCAACACCTACATGTACCAGCTTAACAGGTTAAAATTCAGGCTACTTCACACATGCTGTGTATATATTTTTAGAATCTTAAAAAAAAACTTTGTAGATATCTATACTCTTTACAGTTTCTTGGAATCACGATTTATAAAAAAAACCTACCGTACCGGGGTTTAATTTGATAAAAAAAAATTATTCTTTGAATTGAAAAATTGTATCCAGACTGTTGATATGATTATGAAACATATCCGTGATTAAGAAGCATTACGGTATTAAAATGGCGGATATTTTAAAAAGGGGGTTCCAGCTGGATCCCAGAAAGAAAGGGGTATCCAGCTGGGTTTTAGAAAAAGATGAAGGTTCCGGGGTCTCATATGCTTACTTTTGCCCAAATATTAACAAAAATTAACAACGACACTGAAATTTTTATAACAGACATGTGCATCAATTTGTTTAATTTGTACTCTAACAGTATGAAGTTTCTATAAATCAGTTTTTTATAGGGGAGGGTGGGGGCTGGGTATGGGACATTTTTCTTGTTCTCCTAGTTATGTCTTTTTAATGAATCTAAATTCAGAAAGTATCGTAACTGAATTGTGGACCTTTTCCAATAGTCTTTTGATGAACACAAAGCAAAGGGAAACGGGTATCGACTGCTGTTAACATGTTGCGCTCGATGTTACATCCCGGAAGGACTTATATATGAATCTGGGTCGAAAGGTATTTTGCAACGGCCGCCACAAGAATGCAGATTGCACCTTGATTATTGACATGCAAATTCCTTATTGACAAACCCAGTAAAGCCGGTCAAAAGTTTACGTTAAAATAAATCTGCCTCGTCATATCAGCTACAGTTATCAATTTGTCAATTGATATTGAGAGGTTTTAGTTCTGTTTAAGAGGTCTCCTGTATTGGCACGAGAGTGAATACCCTATTGAAAGCATGTTTGTTTTGACCCCCTAGTTTAGTAAGAAAGCTTATGCGCATTTTCTAACTAAATCTGGTATACAACTTGCCTAAATCGCAAGTAAGGCAAGTAGTAGGTAAACACAGGTTCAAAATTGAAATAAATAGGTTTTGAAGAATTTATGAATATTTTAATGTAGATGCTTTATATATTTATTGCTTCTTATGAGTTATTCAAGTTTGGCAAACTTGTGCACAGACATCCGTGCACTATGCACGGTAACAAATTTGTTTGCAATATACATGTATCTCTCTCTCAAAAAAAGAAATAGTTGGATAAGTGTAAATGATATGCACCATCAAATTTGAATCTTCAAAGACCTTCCACATGTAGAGCACAATTTAAAAAAAAGTCGGATTACCTATTGTTATACAGCTTCTGTATCCTAAAGTCCGAAAATTGCCCAAAAATGGCTTCCTTGTTCCCATCTCTGTTCTATTATACTCCAATGGCTCAGTATTGACCTATGTTAATAAGTTTTGTAAGCTATTTCATAGAGCAAATAAGATCGTACACCGCGTGTAAGGTTAGACGATGTTCTTTTATTATTTGTCGTTTATTTGTGGCTTCTTGGGTGGTTGTCCCATGGACATTTTTTCCCTTCTTAAAAGATCGAAGGACAATGTCCACCCTTCAACGTAGTTTGTATTTAAATATTATAACATACGGACAAATTTATTTTACCTTTAAGTTTGACCATGACACGAGATGTTATCGTGCTTTTCATTTCGCACTGAATGAATTAACGGACATCCTTCTGAGTGAAACACAAATGTGATCGTTTCGAATTCGTCTCTTATGTAGAAAAAAATCAGTTTAAACAGTATCTATGAGCATGCTTTTCTTGGGACATGCACATGTAGGCACTTCCGTTCTTAACAAATTCCTCGCATAATTCTCGAATGTTTTAAACATTTCATTTCCAAAAAACGAACGATTTCCAAAAAACACCGACTGTTATGAATGGCTGAATAATCTTAGGAACCCAGATGATGTCGAATAATATATAATGAAAACAAATCTGACTGACGGACATAAAACTAGCGAAGGGTGTAAAAAACTGAACAATTGTAGGTTACAATAAAAGAAATAGTACATTTATCTGATTAAGGAATCGTTGTAAATCGTCTGTATAAAAAAACACACAAAGTAAGTCTGATCTTTCTAAATCATGCCCACTGTGTGGTTAGTCACTCTATTGACCAAATTGATGGAACCACTGAAAGTGTGAAAAGGGCGACGCCCATGCTTCAGACTACCAAGACAGAGATCTGTCTTGATTTTTTTTTGTAAATATCAGTAACCATTATTGATCGCCAAAAGAGAAGATTTTTTTTATTGGCGAATGACATACTTTATCCGTCACTGTATGACATAAGTCAAGGCTGACAAATTGATTTTATTGTCAAAAAGATCTACCAAATAGTGACCAAGTCAAGCCGTCTACCCCTGCTTGGCTTATTTGAACAGCTGACACAACATATCGTATTACACATGGGCTGTGAACATCAAAGCCAACGTCTGATCTTTTTTACGAGAAACTAAAATGTTTCGTTCCTGTTTTCTCCATCAATTTTAGTAGATCACAGAAAAGTTGTGTATCTGAGATGAACGTGTTATAAGGTTGGTTGGTTCTTCAATGAAGTATATAACCGGATCTGAAATTTTTGGAACTGTTTTATTTTTAATTGACATCCAGCTGTTCCGGTTGAAGATTATCGAATTAAATTGTATTTATAAATTTTAATAATGGTGATATATTTTTATGCCGTACCAGGGACATTGAAAGGTAATAACAAAATTACTGAACTGATATTGAAATCTAGGCTATAGTCAAAAGAAATATTCAAATTGTAAGAAGTCTAGCGCGATACAAAAAGTCTGCATAGCTACGACAAGCTCTGGCATAACGTATGAGTTGTGATAAGAAAACTCCACGCGCAGGTGCTGAAGGGATGTTGTCAAAGTATAGTAAATGGCAGTATCAAGGTAAAAACCGGAAAGTTTGACACTATCGCAATGGTCCTGACTTGGTACCAGCATTGATGGAAATGGTTGATTAGTCCAGGTTTTATAGCACGCTGAACCTCCCGCTCCCTTTACGATAAATTTCAGTCATAACCGTACGGAGTTCGCTTACACAGCTTTAGGGACGACCGTTTTATTTAGGTTTGGGATTTCTAGTTGTTTTTGTTTAATTAAATATTTTGAAGACCGTTTCGGGTTTATAAATATTCTGACTTGAGCAATGAACAAGACATGGTAATCCTAACTGTATATGAAGAAAGAACAACAAAAAAAACAATCCAAGTCAGTTTGTCGTCTCAAGTTGTTGAAGATATTATTGTTCTGTGAAAAATAAAGATTATTTTGACAAGAACACCATTTTGCACGTTCAGAATGAGATCGTCATCTCTTACATTGTAGGCTTAATGCATCTGAACGTCAAGACCTTTGTTCGTGTCAATTTTAAATGGGCGGCAATGCAACGATTTTTAACATCAAAATGCATCTTCATTAATATCAATATACATTTTCCATATTTTATGGAATAATTTCTTTCGAAAAAAAGAGCACCTGTTCTTGGAAATAGAAATGTATAACTGAATGCATATCTTCTTAATTAGTAAAACAATTATTTCATTAATTAGTGTCTGTTTGTTCAATTATCTACAATAACAGAATACTAATTGAAAAATTCGTTACTCTGGGAATATTCATTCATATGTATCGTGCCAATGGTATTTCAGACAACTTAATGCATTATGATAAAGTACCATGTTTATTGGTATACGGGTAGTAAACAGTTGTTTCGAGACCAAGGTTTAAATATTTAATTTATCTTCACGTGTTTATGTACATTATGTATCTTATTTGTGACATTTTAAATGTGATAAAAATGAAAGAGGTCATTGTCATTTTTAAGTATTTTTCTGTCTATGAATCAGGCAAAATGTGTACAAGGTGTGGTACATGAAGGGAAAAACAGAGATTTTATTGCTTTACCCAAGTATTTATACCCGATAACTTCCAGAAATAACCATCCACGTGTTTGTACAATTTGCCTTTTTAAGATATTGATAGGTCAAATGCACTATGGAAAATTTTCCCGCACTTCTTCCTTATGTAAGCACTCAAAAAATATCTACGTCACAGATGCTTCAGGATAAATTTAAATAGTTTTTCAGTTGTTTTCTAGATGTATTGAATTGAGAAATATGATGTGCCACCCATTGCCTGATTCTCACACAGAATGGTACTTTTAAAATCTATATGATAGGTTGCATAGTATTTTAAACAAATTTTTTATAAGAAGTTTTGTGATCGTTTAACAGATGTGCTGTATGTCAGACAAACTGATTTTCTATATATTTTATTATGTTTTACCGAAGTTGTAATTATTATATATGTATGTGCAGGTAAATAAGGGTACGGACCGTTTTACTTTCGGTGGGGGGGAGGGGGAGTTTATGCAAGCCCGATTATTTTTACCAAAAGGCAAAATGTGGCCCAGAATTTTTTTTCACTCAAGATACAAACCGTTTTATGTCCAAACATCAAGGCCAGTTGTTTTCTTTCTACCTTTCAATTTTATCCTTCGATAAAAGCAGTCTTTTGGTGCTAAATTGATTATTTATGCCTATAACAAATATATATACACTATACCACTCCCTTGCACTATTTAGGTACATTGCATAGACAACATCACTACTGATAATAGATTTTTAAAATCTGCATCGCAATTCGTTCCTGGTGGCCAAAAATACTGAAGCTTATTGTCCATCGGTGGATATTAATAATTCAATCCTATCCATACATTTTTATTTAATTTGACAAATCTTTTTTTCTAGCCAAAACAGCATGATAATGCCAGTACTTAGTTCAAACTCATCCGTAATTCGCACTATCATAAAAGTATTCCACTCTTTCACAAAAGTTCAATTGACATTAAAAGCCCCCACCAGATGCCAAAACAAACACTCAATCCAAACGGTTTACATACAACACGTGCATTGCACACCTGTACTGTAATTGTTTATTTCAGAACTTCACACCTGGATTTGGAATCATCACTATCGAATACCTACCTCGAATGTAATGGCATGTAATGTCTGGTTCAAATGAACACTGTATATTGATAAAAATGCACTTTGTCCGTCTAAGATGAACACTTCATACTGATAATTTTGAACATGATATAGGCGACACGCGCAGTAACTATAATAGATGATTTCAGAATTTAAATTTATGTCCATGTAACTTGCAACTACAAAAGAGTTATTTTGTTCTATTGAGATGCAAGCGGAATATATTAAAACCCATACCAAGATTTAGTACGGGCAATTTAAGGAACTGTATCGGGGCGGCATGTTGTTGGGATTGCCCAGTCACACCCTGTAATATACTCTGCCCGGACTACATTCATACGGGAAATCATTTGATTTCGGCTCCATTGCAATGTAAAATGACATTAATTGATCGGCAAATGATATTAAAACAATTTTGTTAAAAATTTCATTCTAGAAGATGTAAAATAGTGCTCTTCGAAAAATCACAGATCAATCATCCTGATTTTTTACGAGTCAGAATCGAGAACGGTATTGAATATTCACAGAACAATAAGGAAACGATATTATTCTTACAAAACAGTGCATATATAATATCGTAAATATTATGTAAGTCACCTTGACAACAATTAACATTGAGTAATGTAAAATACCCCATTTTTCACGGCTGATTGGAGATAATGCATTTTTGTCCCTCTCTTGTTCCAGGATAAATAGTAACGCATGTAAGCAAAAACAAACACATGTTTCGATTGAAACGGATAATCCATTTCACAGGATAATTGACAACCCGAACTCATTACGTGTATTGCATTTCAAATTGATGACTTTCTTGCAGATTATGGTGTGAAAATGCCACAATTCTCTGAAGAATGTCATTCACGGAGTTTAAAGGGAGTCGTCAACAGATTAAACACAACAGAGAGTAACAGCTGAATAGGTTTTTTTTAGCGTTTGGGTATTTTTCTTTTTTTTCTATATTTTGAATAAGATAATAATATATATTTTTGTTTTATGAGTTCAAATACCCTGTCTGCAGAAAAAAGTGGCATGTTTTGTATTTGAGATGGCGTAGTAAAAGATCTACATGCATGTGATATAACATTTGTACTGTGCATGTGGGGTTAGAATAGCGAAAATATTAACAATATGCATGATCATAATATTCGGGTAGCATCAGCTCTCATCGTCCATCATGCCTCGAGTGTCAAAATGAAGGATTAATTTTCAGAAGAAATGTCCATTTCTATGTGAAATAGACATGCCTTGCATCGCTAAGGCAATTGTTCAGCACAAACGTGGCTGTATATCAGTGCGATAATGGTTTGACGGTGAGAGCTCTGTGGTTGTTTCTCGTATAAATAACAATTTTGTCAGACCTTAGTAATAGCTTTGTGAGTTTATGGGCTACTGCAAATGTTCGCTTTTAATACCTGTGAGAAAAATACTTAGAAAAAAGGCAAGTATTTCGTAAGATTTTTGGGGGTAAAAGAGTTTTCCAACATTTTAATCGGTGAGTTCAGACATTTAAAAGTTTAAATGTCGAATTATTTATTTTTGTAATGTAGAAAAAATCCAAAAAAGACCAACCGAAAAAAACGATAGGAAAAATTTATGTTTTTTCTCTCTTAAAAAGTCCTTAAAACGAGGCCAGTTTTTCTAATTGCCCACATAACAGTTCAATCTAGAAAAAAAAACAACTGTAAAAGGGGATGTAAGGATGCAAAATTGAATGTATTTTACAGTACCAATGTTTTTGAGTATATCTAACAATGTCATGTGATAGTAGTAATTGTAGTGAATGTTTTGCATGTTCATTGCCAGTCATATCAATCTTGCATAATTAAGTAGATGAATTGCTGGATAAGACAAATTACTCTCATCAAAATTCAACACCTATTAAACGGTACCACTCTGACGAGGCGTAAACAAAATCGCGTGAACAGCAGACGAGATGTGCCAACACTGTGATTTGATTGGCTCATCAAGTTTCAGTGACGGTTTAACAACTTTTGATCCTATCGTCTGCTTTTGACTTATTACCGTCTGCACAGGGTACATCTGAAGAACTCATTTTCGTCATTTTAACTGTAGATTTATGACGAGAAATTAGGAATTGTCGTTTTCTTACCAACATAATGGAAGAAACAGAAAGAGGAATTAATCCGAATTCTTCCGCAAATTGTTCTGACAGTGGTTTGGGCTATAGTGCTATGGGTAGATTCTTCCAAAGGAACAGCGCTTTTGACTGTATGCATCCTCCGTCCGGAGGCGTTGGATTAACCCCTCCATCGGGATTCGGATATTCCTCTTATCCCAGTGATTGGGGATTTATGTCTGGACCTTATGGTACTGGGTTTAATTTTAACAGGACGTTGAACTCAACGCCATCAAGCTTTTTTCCGGTGTCACGTGAATACGGATCGTCGATCCATCACTCTAATTCAGGACCCCCACGATTATTGGGACCAAATTCTTCCAGTAGTGGACTAAATTGTGACAATTCAGAGACTTATGGTCAAGGACTCTGTGGGTCGTCGTCGTGTCCACCTTCACCGTCGGACCAATGTTTATCCGACGATATGGACAAGAAAGAAAACAAAAACAGAGGTACCTGTTCTTAATACGTGTGATTGTGCATGAATAGATACTAATAAAAAGTAGATTTCGACTAACATGTTAAGTTCCTATAATTATGAATACATCATGTTGACATGGATATGATTAGAATTGCGTCTGGCATGCAGAATGAATCACAAAAAAAATAACAGACAAAGAAAAAAACCCGAACTTGTCACAAATCAAAATGAAAAAGGCATGAAATCTTTAAAATACAAAAACTTACTTGACATGTATGCGAAAATATAAGTTTCATCCTTTCCACAATGGCTACGAGAACAAAACAAAAATAATGAATCTATTTAGATGTTTTTTATTCAATGAAATAATAAAAATTCACTTTGATTTTTTTATTGAAATCTTCGCATTTTTTTGTCTACCTAGACGAAAAGCGTAGACGATAATTAATAATAACTCATAAAGAAAATAAATCTTTATTAATTTGTTTAGCCTTTAGTATTTCAATATTAATAATGAAGTTTGTAAACATCATGAATTAGATCCTAACAGACACAAAAGAGTTCTAAATAGTTATTCAACTCATGCAATAATTGTAGCCAGTGTTTTGCAAACAAACAACTTATTCTCTAAGGAATGGTACAATTTAAGATCAACTTATTTAATGACATATCAGGCAAAGTGAAATAAAAAACTAAACTAAGACGAAATATTTTAAGACTTATGCAAAATAATGATAAAAATACAAGTTGTATTAATTTGATAACGACCCTTTGTTGTATTCGGTGCGATTTTAAAGATGATACTTAATTTTTTTATAACTATTGAACCAATATCTATATTTAGAAATGGGATATACCCTCACTGACGACCTTAGGATTCTGGGGGAATGTTGGACTCACATCTTTGTAAAAAAAGGTTATTTCTGTGCGAATTTTTTGACAGAAAAATACCAAATGATAGCCTTACTTAAATTCCGGATTTCTGCCCCTGACCACAGCTACATTTATCTTGTGCTTCATGACCCCTTAAGTTTAACCGAAATCTTAGCGGTTCCTATACTGTCTGCTTTACTGATTTATGAAAATGCGATATTTATTTCAAATATTGTCATTGCAAAATTCGATTTGTTATTTTCGATCATATATAAAATAAATAATTAGGCTTTTTATGATTGTCTGAAATGAATTCCACTTACCACTAACCAAAAAGAAAATTAAAGCTGTTCGAAGTAAGGAGAATGTAGTAAAGGACTGGATAAATTATGTAAATAGCATGCAAAAAACTGCGCTTCAAATCTTTACAATGGGAGTATACATGAGTAAAGTATCGTATCATAATAGTATCCAATGACGTCGGTTTTATTTGTTGTTGTTTATTTGTTCATAGTTTATCCACTTTTTGTTCTTATTTGATTTTGTTTATTTTTATAGTACATTCACCCATTTTGGTCTAAAATGTGGTAAAACATTTATCATTTTTTTTAATCGAACAATAACAATTTGTTTTACGGTTAAAAATTCGAATCTTGCAATTTAAACTTTTTTGAGTAGAAGGTTTAAACCGCCAGATTAAAATTTTTAATAACACCAGGTCAAACAACAAATACGAGAAAATTCACAACCTGTCGTAGAAGAAAATGATCCAATTTTCGTAGATAACTGTCTTCTCAACGGATAGTTAAGAGGAGGAAAAAATTTGAGTTGTTTTACGCTCAAAGCAAAGATTTCATACATTTTGGTCCGTATGATTCTGTCATATTGAACTATTTTGAAGCTATATAATGTTCTACTGCTCGGAAATAAATTTGTCTACCGCCCCTTGAGTAAGTCGTTAAAAAAATCTCCATTTCATAACAATAATGAAAAAAAAACACAACAATAATCACAGTTGTTCCTTTGCTATAGTTTATATTTTTGCAAGCACTGTTTTTCGATTTTTTGTATATATGTACCTTAATAATTAGTGTTTTCCTTGGAACAAAACAAAATAATTCTTGTTTTAGGCTAAAAGTGCACCTGTATAGCACATTTTTCAGGCAATTTTCAGGCAAATGAGTGACAAGCCAAAAATTAATTGTCAGTTTTTACACGGAAACTTACATCAAGTCTGTGTTGATGAACAGGTTTAGCTGTCTATGTAAAATTTACCATCATCAGATTTTTGAAGTTTATTGTTCACCTTTCTACCATATAGTACCACAACTTTTTGAAGTAAGGCCAAATAAAAATAATTAGTAGATTCTTATCCCCTCTCGCCCCTAAAAAGTTAACCAAAAAAAGAAAAAAATAGTGCGGGAATTTCAAAATCAGAATTGTTTCCACGTCAGTTTATGGTAGATACTATGACACACAAATCTTTCATTTCTTGGGGACTAAAATTATGTTTCATCTCTGAAACAGATGTGGCTATGAATTTAGAACATATCAATATTTCAAATAGATAAAATTAGGCTAGCAAATATCTGCAAAGAAATAAAAAATAATAAAATCCTCGCACCCACCCAATATTGTTGTGAAATTCGGATTAGAATCTACCCGTCACGTTTACTTGGGCTAAAGCTTGATATGTTAATTTTACAATCTTTAGTTTACGTACTATACTTTAAAGAAAATGTGTTTTCAACATGCTCAAGAAAAATGTTTTGAATAGATGCAGAAAAGGAAAAAAAGAATGTTCACTTTGATAACATATGCCCCCATTTTTTTTAAAGAAAGCACAGACAATATTATAGTAATCAATTACGACATGGTTCGTATATATGACAGTCTTCATGGCAGGCAGTTTTTTTGTATTTTTTTTCGTATGAATTAGTCATATTCGTACTTTCATGTATTTGGGTCAAACAAACGTGAATGAATAAATCAACCAAGCGACGGATGTTGGCTCAGGGGCGGACAGTGTAAATACTCAGTGCCACTTTACAGAAACATTCCTGAAATTATGAATTGTCTTGATTTTTTTTAATTATATTTTTTGGTAATCGTACAAAGGAAGTTATTCAATTCCCTTAAAGCTTACCAATAATTTTTAACATACAATTCGCATTGAACTTTGAGACTCTCTGAAGAAAAAGAAACCATGAATCACATGATTTAATAAAGGGGAAAATAGGGAGTACTAAGTTGCCGTTCTTTATTTTCAATAAAATAATATTGATCAAAAATAAATCGTCAGGCCAAAAGTAAAATACAGCTGTTTTTGTTCCCTCCAAAATATTACCCTACCCATTAAATTGTATTGCCAAACCAAAAACTTGAAACAAATATTTTGATTATCAATGAGAATTTGACGTATTGGTTCAGAGAATAAAGAGAGAAAAAATAAGTTCACTTATCTTCCTACCCAAAGCGGTTATTTAAGTGTCGAGAGAGGCCATCGGATAATATATTTATGATTGTGGCCATGAATATTTGTTTTGTTTAGTTCAAATATATCTATTCAGTAATTTGCATATTTTAGCAAGTCGCAACAACAGATGAATATGTACTTTAACAAACTGATTGTAGGATCTGGAAACAATACTTAAAAGTCTTATCTCGTCCCGTCTCATACAAATCATGAATAATAATTCTGATATTAACATATAGCATACCTTAAGGAAGTAGTGCTCTAGTGTTCGTGAATTCGGTGAAGATGTTGATATTTAGTGCTCAAAGATATTGTTGAAATCATAAGTGAGAATTAATCGCCAAATAAAACGCAAAAGAAGAAACTGTATTATTTATAGGTTGTCATTTTGAAACGCTTGCTCTGTGTAAAAAAATATCAGTAGTTAACGTTTCAATGTTTCTCTCGTCCGACATCTCATCTGACCGAAATAAGAGAAGATACCATGTCAATTGAATCCGAAGTTGAAGTATCGAGATTCACTTGATGACATGGACAAAATAGTAAGAAATGACTAGCATATTCAATTTCTCTTCAAAGGCATATAGGAAATGGAAATTCTTTTTGTCCGAACGATCGTTATATCGTTATTTATCTCGCACCACTAATGACAAGGCCTGGCGTGTAGGCGATCTGCAATAATAATGTATTGTTTTTACGGGGGGGGGGGGGGGGGTAATTTATCAAAATACCTTATGTGGCCGGTTCATAGCTGGAACTGCCCTACTGTTTCTGAACACTGCACAAAATATCTTCCAAATGTAATTCCTTTGAATAATCATTCAATAAATCGTTTATAACCTGTAAGTATTTGTTTCTGGCGACTATTCAACTCAATAATACTCCATTGATATAATATTATTTCTGCAAATAAAATTAAGATCTAGTCATCAAATGAACTAAAGATTTTAGGGACTCCTTTTTGTTTAGTAACAAATTAGCATTTTGGGAATGAAGTTCTTGCAATATTGTGCCAAAAAGCATTAACGTGCTAAGCATTATCCACTCAATACAATTATCAGTCAAAATCTCCATCCTATCATCAATATTTTATGATAAACAGGAAGTGCAATCAGAACTCCTTAGGTTATCTAGTTACACCGAAGAAAAACCTCGGAGACACTAGGCGGAAGAATCTGTCCGGACAAAATTCTTGACTGAGTTATTGTTCTTTATTTCTTGTGACATGTAACCAATTTTTTAGCGCCACCTAGTGGAAATAACTACTTATGACTACAATTCCGGCAATTTTTTTCAAGAAGAAATTCTTTTTTCTTCATCCGTGGTAATTTTTTAGTGTAGCGGAAATGGCCGAGTAGTACCGATTGACAGGAAGTGAAGAGCCGGGATTTTGACCAGGTGAAATTGGCGGGAAAATTCAAATTGGTACACAGAGTCTTGTTTTGAAAACTTATATTGATCAAGGAAATTATTTTCTTGAGCTGCATTAGTTCCATTTGAGTTTAATTTCAGTGTAGGATGATACGCTCTCGAGGGGAGCGTTTATGGTTGTATTATCAACTTGGTTCTTTATACTTATGGCAAGAAAAAGCATCAATATCCGGTTTGTACCTGCATTTCAGGAGCTGAAAAACAGCATAATGGCAGCTTCATTTTCGTATACTTGTGTATTTGCGATTGAGCGCCAAACCAGTCTCCGAAAATATTTGCTAGTTTCGATAATTAAATACAAATAGAATCATAGTTTTTCCAAGATATGGTTGGCCTTATAGTCTGCTCCCGGATGTTTACGAAAATTATGTCATCAATATTACCCACAATTCTCGGGTCATAAAAATTGCGAAACGAAAACGAACCAAAACGAAACGAAAATAATCGATAAAAGAAAGAATTGAAACAAAACAATTCGATAAAATGAATCAAATCGTAATAAAAACATAATTAAACTATACTAAATGAAACAGAATGCAGCGAAACTAAGTACAATAAAAGAAATCTTTTAAGACGTTTCGCAAATTTTAAGACCCATAATGTTAACCAGTGCCGGACAATTCGACCCAAAGTCCTTTCGGTCCACGAAAACCAATAATTCTTTATGACTGCCGGACATTTCGACCAATAGATATATCAGACCATGACAATTAGTATAATGCTTAAGGGCAAATATATATAATTAAAAAAAATTACCATACTTGAAGGTATAACATATCAAATAAGAGCTGACAAAAATTGTTTTTATCAATGTTTCTTCGGGAGCTTTAAAAGGTTTTACCTTCATCATATTACTCTGTTTAATATATACATTTGGAACGTGATTGCAAATTAACTGTTGGACAGGTTTAAAAGAAAAAGGAAAAAGGTGAAACAGAACTAAACACTTGTAAATGTGTGTAAAGTTGGATACTATTAACTATCGATTTAAGTTTTTACTTCAGAAATCAGTAATTGATTGGCATTCGCTTTATACATGTTAGGAAAAACAGTTCTAAATACATGTGTAATATGGGAAATGCAAATGTAGGATTTTACATGTAGTTTTATTTTACATCATGTATTCTTTTGAATTTTGTTATTACTATAATTTTCACAAGAATAAAAAAAAACAGTGCTAACAACAATTTGACATTTATCTCTTAGTTGAGATGGGGGTTAATACGTATCATATCGTTTATTCTTCCTTCCTTCCTTTCTTCATTTATTCCTTTTCAACTAAGCTTTCTCCAACTCTGTCCGTATCCGTCAAATGCTTTTATTGAATAAGGTACATTTCGCAGTGAAACCTGTCTAAACCAAACCCTACATAAAGCTGAAACCTTTGTAAACCAGGCATGAAGTCCCTTCATATCAGTTTTAATGTGGTATGTACCCCTGCTAACCGAACATTAGCCTTAAGGAGCTAGACCTAGTGCAATGGACACATCTCTTACAAATCATTGGAACGTTTGTATTCATCATTTTACATCAATCTCATATAAGCATCATAGTAACTTGGGCTGATTTCATTCTGTTTCATATGAAAGCTTGGCTTTGGTGAAATTTAATATGGTACAAACATATCACTGATATCAAGAGTTATGTCCCTTACCCTAGGTCCACCTCTTTAAACGGACGACACCTTAATCCAAAGGACTCAGTTTAGACAAGTTTAATGTAATATCTAATTCTATAAATTTACCTGTACCATCTAATGAAATATCAAAATCATTTTCTTGGGATATTTATTCTTGGTTAAAACTATGGACCAATTTTAGTACCAGTGCATGCATGTATAATCTTCGCCGACGTTTCTTAAAGGTCTTCTATAAATCAATATCCAGGACATTAGAGATCTATGTTTATTTTTTAAATATCTTTTTTAACTTGATTAAACACTTATACTTAGCAAAATATTTCTTACGTTGACATGTAATCCACTTACACATGTCAGGATTGAAGAAGTAACTGTTATATAATTGAATTTTATTAACACAACATGACTATTGTGTTAAGACTAGATTTCATGATAAATTTCCCACTTTACCAAAAACAGATTTTTATTTTGGTTCGCAAAATATCTGAAGAACAATTTTCGAGATCTGAACATAACCTTATACTAGTTTTACATAATCAAGGCATAAGTTTTAAATTTTTTTTTCACTTGTCAATTACATGTCTATTGGTTTGTATGCAAAAAGACCCATGGGTAGAAGTACTATTTGTGATATTTGAAAAAAAAAACATATTATATCAGATATTTAGAATAAAATACATATTTCATTATCAATTTTTGGCATTAAGGCTATATTTACATCCTAAAGCACACACCCTTTAAAACGTATATTCTAGTTTTATTATTTACTAATATTCTTTTGCTTATTCAATTCAATAGAAATAAAAAGTAAAATAATCACCGATATTTCACTCCTTTTCTCGCTCTTTTTTATCGACTCCAAGGAAAAGACGCTTGTCGTTTAATGTAACAGGACATCGTCCTTTTTTTGCTTATTTTTGTTTTTGTTGTTGTAGTTGTAGTTGTAGTTGTTTGTTTGTTTTTTTTTTTGGAGGGGCAGAACAGAATTAGTCGAACCCCTAGAGAAAGAACGAACTGAGGTCAAATAAATACTTGACAAAAGCAAAGTAAAGGTCAGGAGAAAATGTAAACAGCTGCAAATTGTACACGTATATAAAATGGGATTTTAAACATGTAGAAGTGGCTGGTGTCGAATTTTATCGAAGTTGAAACGACGGGGAAGGATTCGTATTGAATAACTACATACATTAAACTTAAAATCCAAAGTTCTACATTTGTATCCATGTCCCAGTCGTGTAGTCAATGGATAAAAACACTGTCAAAAGAAAAATAAAGGCACATTGCACTAGTGCTACTATCGCTATATACTAGTCCTCGTTCAATAATAGAATAAGATGTAAAAATCACACCTCAGCTAGATAATACTTTAGGAACACTTAACTACAAATTTTTAACTATATAATAAAAGGGTTATTGTATGAATATTGATGAATATTCTGATGATGCAAAAACCCTATCTTAACTTGCAATATACATTGTATAATGTCCCTCAACGCATTCTCTATTTCGCACCCCTTAAAGATGTATCTCAAAAATATTTGCTCCGCATTTCAGTTCCATGATCGGTCCGATTGTTCCAACTTATTATTGTTGAAAAAAAAACATTTAAATCCCTTAGGATACTGGATTGTCATCAACTTTGTCTGTGTAAAAATGAGTTACTAATATTAGATATTTACGGTGCAATTGTCATCAACATTCTTAGTTGTAGATTTTATCACTAAAAACACTAACAATAAAATCTTACCCAGAAAAGAGATTATAAATAATAGGAATATTGTACATGAATCATTCACCTAGGTATTAAAGACAACAACCAAAATACATTTTTCCTTGGCATAGAAATACACTATGAATTCATAATTGTACAGCAGTACGATACATGAATATTCTGTATTATTCTTAAATTGCACTAGTGCAAATAAAATAATGTCAAACTTATAACCGACACAAATAGACACTTTACATGAAAATTTTAAGATTTGATTTGCTTCTGAAGACTTCTTGGATATAATTTATTATTTTAATCTTGAATTTTTTTAGTATTTTGTTCTAATGTACTGATGAGAGGTCACTCCTTGAAACACGTGTACAGCATACGGAACTTTGTAATATTGATATGATTGGTATATGATTTTTTTTTGGATTTTTAAAGGAAAAGACTGTTGCATGAATAAAAAATAATATTATCCACATAAGAGTATGCATGGGACTCACAAGCTCATTGAGCAAACCTATTATATATAGCGTAAGGAAGCCAAAGCAAAACCGTGGGCTCTGATGTTGAGAGACAATTTGGAAGATCATCTTGGGCAATGGCAATCCCGTTAGAATTCTAGTGGGATTGTCACTGCCATGTCTCTCTACACAAGAGCCCAGTAGGATCGCGATTGCCCGACGAACTTCGATTACACAAGAGCATCTACACTGTGCACCACGGCTTCTGTAGTCATCAAAGTGATAGATCGAATGGGTTTCATCATGATTTTATTTTTATTTTATTTTATTATTATTTTTTTTTTTTGGGGGGGGGGGGGGTGGGGGAGTGGAGTAATATGGTCTGATTCCTATTCTGAAGGCGATAACAACAGGATTTCATTCACATATCTAATACTTACCGGTTATTTAACTTCCGTTGCAACTTCGTACCGAAAATTTGTACTAACTTCGATACATTCCTAATGGAATACTTCGGTATCTAATATTTTACTTTAAAAGAAATTGTTTTGTTTCATAGTGAATATATATACACTGTTGAAATGATTTTATTTAATAATCCCTATTTATCCATTTCCTCATAGAGCAATATACATGTAGATTATGAAATGTCATGTAGTTTCATAGTATTTCATTCTAAAAGGAAGACTTCTTGTTTATTTATGACAAAACTGAATACATTCTGTGTTTAAGAATAAACATGACTGGAGATTAAGTTATTCCGTACCATACATTTTTCAATTAAAATAAAAGTTTGTGAATATCCGGGATAAAATACACACTCTTTCATTAATCATGGGTTTTTCCGTAGAGGGACCGAACCCAATCATAACAAAGGAGTAGCATTTTTATGATGTATGCACTACTAAGATTCAAGTTTGTCTCTTTCTTTGACTAGTCTTGCCAACATGGATTAATGTTCAAAATCCTCTATGTTATCATAAAAATGTCTGATCGCTGTTTCGGCATCACTTGGATTTGCATGGAACATAAATTGAACTGTAAATCATCAATTTATTTGATTCCTTTCTCTGCTACGACAAATGTAATTAAATTTTGATAGTTCCCTTTGCTTGATCGCTGTATTAATTACCATTGAATTAAGCACCTCGGTGACTATGAATTTCATTGTCTCGTGCCACAGATCATCAAAATGTTTGAAACTAATTATCCGGTAAGTGTCGATCGGAGATCGATAACACAAAATGATCAGTTGATTGTTTTATTATCCTAAGTAGTTAACGCAAACTTTACACCTGGGCTTCATACATGGATTGCGGTGAATTTTATTCAGTGAAGAGTTTGAAAATAACCTAGAAGCAGACATTTTTGTAATGAAGTGGTAAGTATAGGTACAATGAACAACATTAGGGGAACAAATCGACAAAAAATATCTAGCATGAAAAGTCTGACATATCTCTCTAAAATTGTTGTTTTAATTTATTAAAATATGATAAGATTGTCATTTGGTAGACAATATTGGTTCTATATGTACAGCAGTAAAAGTTTTCTGAATATGTATTAGAATAATAGATTCTATATATGGCGCGATAAGTATTCCAAGTTTTTTAATCCATTTATACTTGCTTTAAATTTTGGATCTTACATTTCAAACTGTTTCTGTAACTACTGGTTTAAATTGTCAGATTCAAAATTTAATAAAATACGTATTTCCCTGTTTTTTTAGTCTATCTCCATCAAATATCTAAATTAATTGGCAATTAATTTGCAATTATGAAACTTAATTTATTTGCGTTTAACTCATGTTCAAAACAACATTAAAAAAATACATCGAAACTACATGAAGAAACTACAACAATACAAATAAAACAGAACATGCGCACCGAAAAAAAAAGGCATGGAAATACAAATGAATGATCAGCTTTATATACTGGCATATAACTTATAAATTTTCTTGTACTTTTTAATAATATTGAAACACGAATTCGGAAAAAAAGTGTCTAACTCTGATTTAATGGGAAGGATATTTTTTTTCTGTCGTATATATCACCGCATCGGACAGTGCATAGCAACTCAGCAGGCGATATAAGCATTTTAAGAGAGAGCTCAAAAATAAATTTCGAATGTGTGAAAAGGGCGGATATGGTGTAATACAACAAATGCACCAGAGCATAACTTAATTCCAATATACATGTAGTAAATTCCTGCAGAGATCAGCGAATATAACCAATGTAAACAACTTTTAAGGGAACTCTAAAAGGCCCCGAAAAAAAAACAGTAACAGGACGATGAAAATTCTTCAAAATCAAACTTAAAAGTTAAATAACAAAGACACATCAATGACCAACGTCTTCTATAAACTATGGACAGGCGCATGGAATCTGTAGTGAGGTTCATCTAGTTGTAGGATCATACTCATAGTGTACAGTGAACAAATAACTATAATTATTTTGATATTTATTTTTCTTCATAATTTAACAAAACTTGAAAATGTGAGCAAGATTTTGTTCTTGTTAAAGATACGAAACTAGCAAATATCCTTACTCGGTATAACAGGTTAACTTCCTGTCAGACTTAAAACTGGACTGTCAGTGTTTCTAAGGTTGAATTCGTTTCGATTACCATTAGGAGGACCACGTCCTCTACGAAGGCACCTACCGCAAACAAGAAACAATTATTGTTCTCATTTTCATTGACAAAATGAATACACTATATTCAAAAATCCATAATTCCTTCATGTGAAATATCCCATATAAACCTTTTTTTGTAAAATTGTATTTGTTATATCTTATTTTTTATTTTTTGTTTAGTTCGTTTTGTTAGCTCTTTTTTATCGTTTATTTGTTTCAAGAGAGGGGACGATGAGACGATTAGATTGTAGAATGACGAACTGACATAATTAGTATTGATTCTGTTGGTAAATGATACTTCCCAGTCAGAGGCAATACAACAAACGTGGACGGACAAACCCTACTGGCAGCCTTTTATGGACTTTCTACATGTTTTTTTTTATTACCAATGTATTTTAAAAACGAACACAGTTTACGACAGGTACATGTAAAGGAATAAATAAATTGCTTATATAGACAATATTCATATAATTTGAAAAAAAAACATCGGCAACTGGAAAATGAGATGTTTCAATATTATTAACCATCTGCACGAAAAGTCTGATCAGCACCAAGATCAGACAAAAATAAGTAAACAAGCAAGCAAACAAACAAACAAACAAACAAATAAAAATACGAAACATATAATCATCACTGCATTACTTCTACAAATCAAATGCACGATTTCTGTCTCACCAGAAATAATATTCTGAGGTATTGACATCAAACATTGCATAACCAAGCGATATTTCCAATATTATTTCTATCAATATCAGTGCATTGTGCAGGATTTATTCTTAAATCATAAAATAGGTGTAACCTCTGATTATAAAACGACAACCTTCAGATGCATGATAGCACAACGAAGATCTGGTTTTGTAATTAATTCCTTAATGTTTCGTTTTTATGTATTTATACAACTTATCAATTTCATTTGGGAATATTTTTACAGCGAACTGAACACATGATGAATATGCCTTATCGAAATATTTTATAAAAATGGTGGTTTCAAGTTGTATCAAATTTATTTAGTTCCTCCTCGAGAATAAACACATTTCTAAAAGAAAAACAAAGGCGATCCTTAGATGAATGCTGTTTGTTCACGTCAAAACGGAGATGCATTTAGCGCTATGGGAATTAACACTTCAAAAGATTTTACGCAAAAATGCATGCATGTCAATAACGGTACGCCATTTTTCTTATTTTGAGATTAGTTTAAAGGTGAGGAGATAGATAGGGTTTGGTGAACACAGCCAGTTCACATTTTTGTGAGAAAAAAAATCAAACCTAAAATTTCATACCAGTCTTACACAAAGTGCATTCAACGAAATACGTTACTAATTGAATACAAGCTAAAGATATGAGAGTAAAGATTTCAAGACGGCAAAATGCAAAAACTAAGCAACAAAAACGAACAAACAAAAACAAACAAACATATAATAAAAAAATTAAGAGTGCGATTAGGGTATGAAAGCATTTTGATAGCAATTAGAGAGCATATCTTCCCAAGAATAATATCTTATTCTTTTGTTAACTCTGCATGACTAACATTTTGCATGATATGAATGACACAACTTCAAAATTGTACGACATTTGTTGTATCATCAATTGTTTCCAATGACACTGTGTCAATTGTCTTCAATATTGACCTACAATTAGTACAGTTTCATGAGTTGTCATTTATGACATTCCAGACTCTATAAGTTTATCCCCTCAGTGTACTCATATATTTATCCTGGAACCATAAGCCCGTGCTTGCACGTGTGGTCTTAGCATCCTCGCTGAAGCAACTCACCATTCAAAAACAAGTCCCTGTGGATCTGGTTTTCTCATTATTCGGAGATGTGAGAAAACCTTACAACCATAACCGAAAAATATGATGGCAATACCATCCTTCACGTAATTAATTTCTGTTTGAATATCGCTCCAAGAGAGTTTTTGCTGAAGGATGGGTTAAAAATATACTGCTTTCTCCGTGGGACATATTGGCAATTAATATTTTTCTTAGTTTTCTGTCCTACTTTCCAAGGGCAATTACCGAATGAATATTAATTCAAAAACGTTCTTTTATTGGAAATAGTACATACATTTATAATACATTGATGATACATTTACAGTGTATTTACAGTCTACATGTACATGTATATTATGCCCCACTGTAATGTTTTGTACATATTTTACATTTTACCTGTATGTTATGCTAATGTTAAATTGTAAGATCTGTTCGAAGAGAAACCAAATAAAATCACAGTTTTCGATATCCGAACCCGGAAAGTCAGTTTCAGAAACATAAAAGACAAAACAAAACATAGAGGATTGCGCCAATACAAGATAAAATCATTGTTCAGTTAACCAACTCTGAACTCTAGAACTTACCAAAAATCCTAAGAAACTTGAAAAAAAAGAATCGGATGTACTGGTTGGGTTAGTTTTCACTGACTTGTTGCACTAATAGGGTAAGCCTGCTCCAACCATGTGCACATGTGCGGAGAGTTGCATATGTAAGGTAGACCTCGTAAACACTTCCTGACCTAGTGCGCGCGCAGGGTAAGCTTTCTTGTAAATGAAAAAGCCCACACTAATCTAAAGACTATACAAAGAATTTCGAGGACTGCAGTATTTGTACGACAAAACTGGGTATGTATTGCAGAAATCGTTAACCACTAGGAGAGTTTCTGACATGAACACGACATATTCATTATGCAGCTAGTCCAGTCATCCAAGTTTATCAGAGAATTTCGTTTCTGCGCGACTCGTACGAATAGTCAATAATGCTTAAAATCCATATATTGTTATCGATTCAAAACTTGACTGTCCACTGACACAGTTATCAGATATCTTAATATTACATTGTATAATATGTTTATAAACATGTGCCCTGTTATAGGTTTGAGGTCTGTCATATTGATCGAGGCGGTCGTATGTGTCCTGAATCATCGCCGAGGGCCAATACGGCTCTCGAGGCCAATATGATTGACCGAAACCTATAGCAGGGCCAATATGAAATTACATATTTATTGACAATTTTATTAACCGCTCAACTAGATGATTTGTAGAACAGTTGTTTTTGTGTTTTACCAACAACATATAGATTTATTTGCATTATTCAGTCTTAAATATCCTTTTTGTATCAAATGGAAGATTTTTTTGTTTTCCTGCAGCTTTTAGTCCTGATAATCAAAATTCATTAAATCCAATTCTAACTCAAAATGGCGGTGTCAAACGACCGGAAGTTATGATGTCGTATGGGCCCTGGTTTGATCCATATTGGTCCACTTTTTCATTATTGGCCCCGTATAGATGACCGGTTTGAATTTATATCAACTGGTCAGTTTTTGACATATTTTAACGTATTTTGGGTATTTGATTAATAATTTATAATACATGCATGCCTTTCTATTTTACAGACAGCAGCGATCCATATAAACTTGATTTATCTGTAAAACCAAGGAAAGAACGAACTGCCTTCACAAAACACCAAATACGAGAGTTAGAAAAGGAATTTGCAGTACACAACTACCTTACACGATTACGGCGGTATGAAATAGCCGTTGCTCTAGATCTCACGGAAAGACAGGTAAGTTCTGTTTTTCAACAATTGAATGAAAATTAAGTGCAAGTGTTTGTAAGAATCAGGCAAAATGGGAAAAATCAGAAACGTGCACCGATTTGACATTAAAATATCACTCAAGGATGTCTTCTCTACTTGAAAAGACAATTGTTTGATATCTGAATCACTGGCTTTGCGCAGAAATTTTTCAATAGAATCTTAGAAAAAGGAGGTTTTTGACAGAATTATCTGCCCTTGAAATGTTCATTTTCAGTGCATTTCAATAAAATTGTAACTCAATAGTCCAGCATTATATGGAAAATCTTTCTGTTTTCCTTGATTCTGATGGTGCAAATAGTCAAATTAAACTATCAAAATGATGGTTTTTTCATGCCATGTTTCACCGACTGCATTTGAAAAATCCGTTTTTGTTTAAAGAGGTATACTTAGGGTAAGGGACACAACTCTGACAAATCATTGGAACGTTTTTATTCAGTATTTGACATCAATCTCATATAGGCATCAAAGTAACATGGATTGATTTCATTCTATTTCAAATGAAAGCTTTATAGGCTTTGATGAAATTGAATATGATACAAACATACTCTCGATTTCAAGAGTTATGTCCCTTACCCTAGGTCTACCTTCTAAATCAAACTAGTAGACTGTGAGAAATGTAAGATTTCTATATAGATAATGATCTTATCCTGTACTTTTTGTCATTTTTGGTAAGGAAAACAAATACATATCCCCCCCCAAATAAAAAAATAATAAAGAAACAAACCATAAAACAATGATACCAAGTGATTCAGAAGTAAGCAAAAGTAAATTTATGGTACAAATCGGAACATAATATCTATATAAGTTCTTTGAGAAATGACCGAACTCTTTACTGATATCTATAACTGTTTACAGTGTAAGGTTAAATTCGAAGATCCCGACTTTTCAGGACGCCAGGACACATATCAGATACTGACTCTCAATGGGAAATCTTATAATTCTTTTTAGAGTTATGAACAGAACATAGTAATGACTGTATTATGGAAATAATATTGCAATTTTAAGGCAAAATACTCTGCCAAAAGCAGAATCCTTCATCGTCGACAATAAAAAATATCATGAAATTTGTTTTAAAACTATTTATGACTGTACTAGTGGAACCGCTTCACAAACACAAATTTATTGAAAAGGTTCTCTTTTCTGTTACAGGTTAAAGTGTGGTTCCAGAATAGACGGATGAAATGGAAGAGAGTGAAAGGAACAAAGTTGGTGAAGGATAAGGTTGATGGACAGCTAAAACCTATTATGGCACCAAATATAACTTCTACAAACGCTAGCAGTGAAATTGATGATTCTCAAAGAACTAATCTGTGTGATTTATCTTCCGCGTGAAAGTACTCTATGTGTCACGTGGTTTAGCTGTTGAAAGACCGGGTCTTTATTCGAACCATGCGCACCTTAGTCGGAAATGGGATGAAAGTGTATTGTGCCCAATGTGTTGGCTGTCAATGAATATGCCAAGATTCTTGTACTTGTAAGTGTGTTTGAACAGCACAAGGATATCCCAATGGTCTCAATATTGTAAACGTGTCTGAAATTTATGTTTGATCCACCTAAAAATTCTTTACACGTAAAATTGTTTTTTTTATACTTATACTAAGTATATGATACTTTTTCCACTCCAACATATCTTCACTGAGAAATCAAGTGCGTAGAATAATGTGTTTGTATATATGAATATTTATGTGTTTCGTTGTGTTAGAAACTTTGAAAATGAAAAGAATACTGTCCATAAAAATGACGTCACTTGTTATCGATGTTGATTGAGAACAGTTTATTTATTGTATTTGATACGTAATCGTAACTAATAAAATAATCATAACATATCGATGAAATCTGTTTTATGATAAGTATATATCAGCATTTTTTAAAGTAAAACAGTTTGAAACAAGCTATATAAAAAAGTCAAAACTTTAGAAAACATGCGTGTTTAGTTTATCTGGTTTGTCTTTTCAGCATTTTTATTGCCTTGTCTTTATTTATTTGCTTTGTGTAGTCTTCTCATTCTCCAATAATTTCTAGCGTTTTTTTTTAAAATTCTGCATCCGTTGTGGTAAGAATCTCGATAGATAGATGATAAAGATAATTTTAGAAATTGCAATCAAAATTATTGTAGAAATTGAACGATCTACATATATCAGGAAGGAACACTGTCAAAAACATTAGTGTTTTTTAGATTTTTCTTGTTTTAGGTGAGAATCCGTTGTGTTCAAGTATTCATGTTTGTGGGCGTTTTAGTTTCATATTTTGAATAGTTTGCTTTAACGCCCGACTTTCCAGACGGGTCGTAAAATGGTATGGCACCCATGTTTGTCAATCCGTCCGTCGTCCAGATGCACAATAAATTAAAAAAAATTACCACATATTTTTATGTAGTAAAACTTTGGTAAGTTGTTTCTGTCTATTGATGTGAACTCCTTTTCGATTTTATTATTGTCTGATTTTTCGTTTTCGAGTAATGGGAGTAAGTTCTTCATTCTTATTTTGAGGCGCTTCTTTAGGCACGTGCAATGTACTAAACATGCAAAAAGTTAAAAATCATTGGAACGGAATTTTTTTAAAGGTCCATTGACAGAAAAACAAGTTAAAATAAAACGCACACACACACACACACACACACACACACACACAAAAATATAAACATCAATTACAATAATTTAGCGTGTTAATAAAAATCTATGTTAAATGATAAAAATTGCTAATGAAAGCATCATCTAAATTTCGGCTCTCAAATCATTAAATAGGTATTGAATATGAACAAAAATCGTACAGGTGTATTATCCGCGATTGAAAATAAGTATATCCCTTGTCACTATACTTTAAACACAGAGTGACGTAACAGTCGAGTAGACGGACATCAGTTCTGACCGATTGGGAGTCACAAAAATATTTTTTTCAGCATCATTGATCTTGTAATATTTGAAAAAAATCTGTAAATAGTTTTCACTTTTATTGAGTTAAAACAAAAAATCTTTCAAAAGGGCACTGTTATTCTCATCATGACGTTACGCATCAATTTGCTTCATTTTTTCTAGACATCTGCAGAAATTTGCATCACCACAGCTGTTTCACACACTGTGTTGGAAAAAGGAGGAATTCTGCTCATTGAACAAATAAACTTACCATTTGACAACCCTGCTGAAATTTGGCATTTAAGTGATTATTTTCATTAATTGGTCGGGAGGAGTCTTCAAACGTTTTATTAAAACTGCATTACCGGGATAAAAGAAACGGAGTAACTTTTTAATTAACTTTTTTTGTACATCCACACATAGAAACCACGTCCCTGCGGATAAGTCATATATCATTGATAACGTTGTTTCGTACGGTTTGATTTATCATTTTCAAAATTTAAACGATATAACAGTGCAATGGAGAAGACGTGGCAATATTAAAGGTACACGCGAGGGAAAATAAAAAAATAACAACAAGACACACACACACACACACACAGAACTTAAAAGTGCAGACAGAGCAACTAACAGCACGAGCCACAAGAAAATCTGATAACTGTTAGAAATGAACAAGGTTGCTTTCTGCAAAATCTGTACTATGTAGAATTATCGATTTTCAACGATGGTGAAAAAATCCATAGTCAAAACACACCCTTGAAAATAAAAAAGGCACCAAGCATACAGAAACTGACTATTACTTCAATGGTAAAATCCTTCAACTTACAATGCTCTAAATTATATGCTGTTATTCGCGTATAGTTATTTTTGCGATTTGCTGGGTTCCATCATCTCGCCTTGGTGTTAATTTCACTTAAAGTCTTAGAAAAAAGAAAAGAACAAAATTGTGTGGAGGGTATTTCTCGCGGATATTTCGTGACCTCGAATGTAGCGAAAATTATTCAAAGACTATAGATTTCAAGTCTGCAGTATGCAGCCACGAACTATGTTATGATATATGATTCTTGTGGCTTGATTAAATCAACTTGGTGTTACTTCTATTTCTGAGAACGTATTCAGTAGAGTGAGACACATACTTATAACCCTTAAGATTTAATGATATCGTTAACTAAAACAAAGTATGAATGGTTCATGAAATAAAAGATACAAGATTTCAATAATATGACAATTGACAATACTTTATGTAAATATGGGATGACATTTGGTAATAGTACATAACAGCATCTCTCTTGAAGTGCATATGCATTATACTTAATTCATTTCCATAAGCGATAGTCAAATTTTGTATGCAATGATTGTTAACAATGTAGCCGGTCACGACATTGTGTTATTTTTCGTAGTGCCGACGTTGTGTTAATTATTATTTTTTGTCATATCACATAGTCGACAGCGACATTTTTAATAATGACTGCATCGATGTAGCTGATCACGACATTTTCAATATTAAGTACCAAAGTGGTGTTACATTTTCGTCCAGATATATAAGACTCGAAGGATCTGTAATGCCTTTGCTCAATATGACATATTTTTTATACCTCACTTGTAAAAAGGGGACAATACTGCATAAACATTGTCACTGGACCGTTTATAAATCATAGAAATGAATTACTAATCTCCGGTCGCTTCAGGTCAAAATTAGTTCATAATTGATATTTAACCCTGACATGTTAATTTTCATCTTTTCGCAGGATGACATTTTCTTCTTTGACGGAAATTAGAAGTTTCCGATGTTTTGGAGTAAAAAGAAAAAAAAATAATATGGGCGCTTGACGTAGATAGACGAATGTCAATACAAAGTAACTTCTAATATGAATTTAGGTTTGCCTATGAGGAATAGAGCTATTTTTTTCATTATTCAAATAACATTTTGCACCGGTATGTCATTATGTAGCTTATTCCATGACCAACAGGGACATGCAAGACTTCCTGTGACACATGCTCAAACAATCTCTTCCTAACTGCATACTCATTTCAGAAATACATCACTTCCGACACAACCATTTTAGCTATTCATGTTTCAACGCATCTTCATATTTTGGACGTCGCTGACGCTACGACGTTATAATGGATTAGATATTTACAACTTTTTAAAATTAATCATTTCACATTGTCTCCTATTTTAGATCCTTCCGCACCCAAAACATTCAGAGTGACTGAACTAGATACCATGGTATAATTCCGTATCATCTCATCTTCGCATCATGTCATCTCGTTCCCCATCGTCTAATAAAGTGAAACATATTTAAACCAACAGCTTTTTTAAGTCCCTTTGTGTCGATTAAATTGTAGTTTGCACATCAACAGTTTAAATGTACCCATAATAACGCTTAAAACAACAAGTTTCTCCATGTTCTGTACAGTAAACCTGTTTATCTAAACCTTGATGACAAACATAAAAATTTATTTTTTGGGTTATTTTCGTCTTCTGCATGCAATCGAATATGATCAAAGCAGTTGTTGAAATAAACTTGAATAACATTGGACGCTTATCTAATTGTTCACATAATCCCTTTCTCCTTATTTTCCTTGTAGTTCCGAATGCTTATTTTCGTTTGATTTTTCTCTGCTTCGTGTGCTTCCCTTTTGTTGGGAACTTGATCAAACGAATATCGAAGCTTTTATACGAACATTCATTTCGACTGTACCTCAATTTTTTGTTTGTAAACTTCACAAATGTTGAATGGGGTAGGCACTGGGCACAAATTCTTTTTTTATGAATATCATTACAAAACAATTTTTTTACTTTAATAGAAATAAATAAGAGTTCTGAAGTTCATTTCAATTACAATGAGGATAAAGCTAACTTAATAACTAATTGCAAAAAGTTCTGTTATCAGCAATCATTTGGGGACTATACATCGAAAAAAAAATATCGATTCAAAGCAAACATCTTTTTTCGTATAGATTTCTCTCGGTGTTGTCATTATGTTTTCTTATTGTTCTATACCACCTTCAAAGCATTGTTTGATCTATAATGTCCATATTTATTATGACTGACATATATTATAAATATTATTATGAAAATACTCCTTCACTCGAGTTTTGAGAATAATGTAGAGAAATCGGAAGTTTGTTTCTAGACTAGCAATATACCAGTTTAATATAATTACGTTGAATTTTTTTTCCGACGCAGTCGGTATAGTTTCGCTTTTTACCCTTTGACCTTAAGGACGCTCTTCTATGGAAACGCAATTCACCTGATCGCAATTCTTTTTCCCGATTGGCCAAATACTGATAACTTAGTGGCGTTCAAATAAACTGTATCGAAAATTTGAAATTGCGTTCGAAAAAACTGTATCGAACATTTGAAATTGCATGCCATGTGTTATTTTCTTGAAAGAAACGTAGAAACTTCTCAGTAAAATTTTAATGCGTCGGCCATTTTTTTTAAAGATAGTACTTGTTTTAAATATCTTTAAGCAAATTTATTCGTGATTCCTTATTGTGCATGGTTTGTGTAATTTAAGAAGAAATGATGCTCGTCATAAAGGACATTACACACAAACGTTGCATGCTCTGAGTTTTACAGCGTCTCAACTCCACCTCTAAATTATGGATACGGATGCGAAATTACGTATAATATGTAAGTTTCATTTAAAATAAATCTATTTGCCTTCATCAACGGTGGCATTCACAATAGACTGCAGCAACTATTAAAAATTGTCATCATAGAATATTATTTTACATAAATAATATCACGATTACACAACCTTTATCAATCCCGATAAAAATATGCAAATAACATTTTGAAAGAAATAGTTATTTATCGTACTTTATTCGTTTTAATAAACGATGGTACTATTGATTTTAGCATCGTGTAAATACTACCTTCATAAAATGCAATTTTACATAAATAAAATACGTAGAACAAAGCAAGAAAAACTATTATTAACCTATGTATGTGATATATATAATGTCCATCGTTTCGTATACACATCTCCTCATCAACCTAGAGTTGTGAAGTTTTTGATCTCTACAAAACGATTGCCTTTCTGTCAACACACACATCAATCAGTTGGATTATTTTGTAGTACTTCAAATTAAATTCTAATCACTTGAGTACGCCCCAGCTCCACCAGATGGTATTTGTTGCCTTAACTGTTCATTATGGTGCTCAAATTACAATTATATTAATTTACAAAGCTCGGTATAAACTGTGTATTTTGGTTTGTTTGTTTTGAGGGGGAGGATGGTTTTTAGATTTAAGAGTCTCATTAATAAAAGAATCTAGATAATTGGTGATTAATAAACATACTTGAAAGGAGAGGACTGTGTGAGATCCGAGCAAGTCTGTTTGCAACATGTTTGCATTTTAACAGTTGGCCTTAGCGTGGAACTTTCAGATGCTAGAAGTGATTTTACTTCCGCTACTTTGGGTGTGGAGAACCCGAACTAATTGAATAAATCAAAGAGTTAAAAAGATAAATTAGAAATAAATTTTGATATTTAAAAGAACGTTTGAAATGTTTTTTTTTAAGATTCAATCGAGACAAATGCTAGAAAATTGAATGTTTTGTTTTTTGCCTTATTTCATTCATAAAACAATATTTTTTGTATAATCCGTGACTCGAAACACAACTCCTCGATCCACCTCCACACGGCACTAATACTTATACTACAACTAATACAAAAAGTATCAATAAGTCAGAGTTTTATTTTTTTCTATCATGGAAATTCATGTACTCTTGTCCCCCTTATATCATATATTTCAACTGTAATTCAGGTAAATAAATGCAATATAAGCTTTGTGATAAAGGTCTCGGTGTGATATAGGGTATGTGATAAAGGTCTCGGGTGTGATATAGGGTATGTGATAAAGGTCTCGGGTGTGATATAGGGTATGCGATAAAGGTCTCGGGTGTGATATAGGGTATGTGATAAAGGTCTCGGGTGTGATATAGGGTATGCGATATATACTGAATATTACATGTAAAAATCTACATCACATGTAGTATCAACCCGAGACTCCTATATCACCCCAAGGGTCACTGGCCCGATACATATTTTGACATGTCATGTTAATTTTATCATAAATTTTAACCATACTTAAAGTATGGTCTGTATAGGGTGTGCAATATAGGTCAAGGGGTGTGATATCGGGTATGCGATATAGGCCTAGAGGTGTGATATAGGCTATGCGATATAGAGCAGACGATATAGGGTTTAAACAAACGCTTATAATGCATATACAAAAAAGTTATATTTTAATCTAAATATATTAAATAGTGATATAGGTCTAGGTATATGATACAGGGTAGGTAATATAGGGTTATATTGGTCTAGGTATATGATACAGGGTAGGCAATATAGGGTTATATAGGTCTAGGTATATGATACAGGGTAGGCAATATAGGGTTATAGCTATACGATTTAAACAATAACTTACAAAAACGTATATTTTAACATAAGTACATGATATAGAAAAATAGTTAAAACCACAAAGGAAACTACAGATGTAACAAAAACATTTGATGTATTTGAACACATTTATGAATATTTTGCATTAACACTAAATGCATCCTTCGAATATTCATCAAACAAGGAATACGTAAAATTTCATTAATTGATTGGAGCAAATATCAAACCAATTTAAAAATGAAAAGATGTTTTGAAATACATATTCTTGTTATTGACTATGGATGGGATATAAACGCTTTAAAACTTAAAATGCGCAACGCTTAGCAAAATATTTTGTTTGTACTCGTTATATTATATATTTTTTCTCAGCCTAAGTTTTGCACATCTGATGGCTACGAGGTCAGGTCATTATATCATACATTGCTCATTGTTTACTAGCTTACGGATATGTTCAGAACATGAAGAAGTATACAATGCTTGTTTTCTGATGATGTAATAGCAGAGAATAAGAGAGTTGCTTTCTACAGAATCTTGAAAGGCCGTAACATAACAGTACATTTGACAGACAACTGTATGGAACTCTCATCAGCACAATAGAAACAACATCTGTGAAATTGGGCTTCATTGTTGAATAAGAGCCAGACTCGTTAATTTTACATAAATCCTAATTTTTTTGTGTACATGTTGCTTAGAAAGTATGCTTTGAGTTAATAGATCTTGCAGTTATGCTACAAAATAATTTGACGAAATGGTCCATCACATTTTGTTCGTTATTTCGTAATTATTCATTTATCATTTACTGACAAAGATATCGAGATAATCCTTATTCAATATTGAAAAGGTCACAATGATATCTTTTATATATGCTAATTGCACCACCTTCATAATTAAAGGTTTATATAATGTAATTTTAATTACCCGAAGAAAACGTAAACGCATGGTTTTTTTTCTCAGATATTTAAATATACTAATGTATTGCGCTGTGTATTTACAATTTTCAAATGACGTTAATATTTTAATTTGTTTAGAAGTCGGTCGAGTTATTTAAGATTTAACAGCAATATTATATGAAGAGATGTTAGTATATATGTATATGAAACAAATACCGATCAATTTTAGTTGAACGCAAAGCTGGCAAATGTGGTGCTAAAATTTGATGAATGCAATTTACTTTTAGCTGTAACTGTTGGTATATTGTTGGACTTTTAAGGTTGAGATACCGTAAACCCCTTAAACAAATCTTGTCGAGACCACAATAATTTTTAATGATAAAACATCAATATCTTGCATAAAGGCATCATTCCATGGCAACTTTAACAAACTTATCTAAATTTGAGCAAAGCATTCATCGCACTATCTACATCTAGAAACAAACCTCATTTTATGTTTCTATAAGACTAAAATCGTCACTGCAAAACTTTTATGGCGGTCATCATGAACTCTTCGATCGTCTGCACCATGATACCCATTTTTTTTACCGTGTCATAGCTTACCTTTTCCTTTCTGTCTACCCTGGGCGTGACACTTTATGAGCAACTGTGCGAGTTTTTCTTTGAAAAGCAGAGGCCGATTACCCTACCGTTGCACCTGATCCATGCCCACAGTTTTTCAGTGGAGTCCGGGTTGCTCATTTGCTTTTGTTTTTATACGTGTCATTTTGATTACCATTCGAATCTTGGTTCCACTGTCTACCATGTTAGATATATCTATCTACTCCAAGGGTAACGTAACATATTTAACGTAATTCAGAAACATGGTTTGACGTTCTATCAGAAATACCTGTACAAGGTCAAGAAAATTGTAGTTGTTTCCAACTTCCGTTTCTTGCCTTGATACTTCCATTTATTGAACAGACTTTCCTTTTTACGTTCTTTTTTACTATCGCTTAACATATATTGGTTCCGGTAATTTTGTTCAAACCCTTTATCAATGATAATAGGACAGCTAACTACTAGCAGTATATTCTAAGCGTACTTCTAAACCAGACAAAAATGTGATGTGCATTTTATTGATCAAAGATAAATTCTGTATGATTTTGCATTTAAAGATGATAATCTGTTTTACATTTCATGCGATTCATACGTTAATTTTAATTAATGGAGGGAGTTGTTGGGAAAGTGTCATGCTTTTGGTGATGGGGCTTGACAATTTACAGTGAGGAATGTTTGATCTAGGCAGTCGGAGGTTTTTTTTACATAATTTTGTTATTGTTGTCTATTCCGACCCTTGCAAATAAAGTGAATTATATCTTTTTTCAGTAACAAACGAATCTTACCACTCGATTTCTATTTGAAATTCGGCCTAAACTGATTTTCTATGATGTGTGTTTTTGGATTGCTTGATATTAAAATTCACTAACACAGAAGTCAAGGTTCTAATGCACATTGGATCTTATTGATAAAGTCTTCCATCTTAATTTAAAAATATGTCACATTTTGAACGTCCTTTTCGTTAGGATGAGACTGAAAAAAAAATCTCTCAGTTGATGACGGTATAAAAAAGATGGGGCCCAGTGTTTTCTTTTCTAACATTGGCTTACGATAATTAAGATAAATAACTACCGTTCCCTATCATATATATATTATCGTTGGTCTGAATATATATATATATATATATATCTGAAAAATTCCCAACGATGTTAGAACTGTCAAATTTGCATCGCAAATATATACGTTTACATATCTTCCCTGTATCAATTTGATCCGATGGAGCAGTGTAGCGAAAAATGGATAAATCGAAAAAAAGTAAAGTTTATTATTAACTAATTTTACATAAAACAGGATATAGTTTTCTTGATCATTTCAATGTGAATTTATGTGCCACTTTGTTTCAGATTAAGTCACATCAGTATATGTATCAATACAAAATAACTATGTGATTTATTGTATTTTTCTTGAAAGAAGATGATTAAAACATTAACGTGAATTATATGATTTGCTTTCTCTACCAAAATGTCACCATTGTTCTTAACAAATCTTGAATACTCTTACCACCCAAACTGACGTCTCGCCAGAATGATGCTAATTGCACTGAAATTGCATTATCTAATCAATGCCAGAGGATTGTATACCACTGTGCATTCTCAGCATGTAAGGACACCTTATGCAGTGCTGTGGCGTTCCATTTACTTCAATTGTAATGCAAAAATCGCTGATTCTGATGTAGAATTAACAACTTAATTCGATGTTTTACGGCTAAGGTGATAGGTCGTTGATAAAATTATCTGATAAAGACACGAATGGAGATAAAGCTTTGATCACTCTATAAGCATGAAAGAAAAGTTCCCACTCGCTGATTTTATGCGTTTGATCAGTTTTGATCACAAGAAATTATGACTTGAACGGTTTTTCAGCTTGTTGCTTGTTCCGTTACTTCAACATTGTCTAAATGCTATAAAAGTCATAGTATGTTTTCAGCATTAGCATTCAGAACAACTTGTATCTCATTTTAACAGTTTTTTTTGTAACAATGAGACACACAGAAATCGATAATAAAACATACTCTTTCATTTATTTGAAATTTTATCATCAGAATATATGTAAATTCTATTTTATATCTTATGGGCTTTTGACCTTTAACCATCAAATGTTGTAAAAGACCATTTTCATTGGAAAATAAACTTTTATTTAAGTGTCTATGTGAATGATTATTAAAACGACACATCCGGCGGGTACAAGTTCAAGGAATTTGTGTCCAAGACTTTTACAACATAGAATTAAGTCCTAGAACATGTTCTATTTAGTTGCTATGTAGACAGTATTACGAAATTAAAAAGCCATAGAACACAAAGGCTTTATTCTTTGTTTTACGCATCGTAGAACTTTTTGGTGCTTGATTTGGCTTCTTGTTTCGATATGTTCCGTTCTGAGTGTTCCTTGTACGCAAATTTCAAAATTAAGATCTTCCAATGTATTTGGTTCTAAAGCTGTCGATGAAAGATTTCATAATGAAACGTGTACAGTGTACCGAATTTTGCAATATAAATTGATATGAGCAATATTTTCGTTTTCATATTTATTATGACTATGTTTAAAAAATTGGTGTAACATACAAAACATAATATCGACCCGTGCAGGTCCGGGTGTTAAAAGGCCTGCAGCAACGCTAAGCTTGTCGTAAAAGGCGACTAAATAGTGTTCAGAACCATAGCCGGGCGCTAGTGCGCTGTGCCCACAGAGCAACTGGGTTGTGTGCCAGGTGGTGGAATGGGGTACCCCTGGCGCGTTACATGTCAGGCTATAATACGGAAAACGTGACCGCAAACCATAGTGGTGCACCGTGTTGGGAAAGATGCCACGTTCCTCGCATGTTAAAAAACCCTACTGTGGTATTCTCCAGGAGTAGGAACCATAGGGCTCCGCCACACCAGGCTAAATTGCCCGACCCTACCCATCTCTCCCTATTTCCAGTGGCAATCAAAATTGCTCGACCCCATTGTCGTTGTGTCCCGTCCCATTTTTTATTTTATCATCTTTTCATGTTCATTTTATCATCCACTTCATGTTCATCGCCTGAATATAGCTGAAATATTGCTGCTCGGGCGTTAAACCCCAACATACAAACAAAACATAATATCAATATTTGTTTCGTTTTCCCGGAAATCTCATATTTTTAGAGTAACATTATTTTTTATATTTTTATAATATGCTTCAATATTGTTTATAAAGATGTATGTTTGTTTGTAGCTTTTTTCCCATCTTGAGTGCACTATCGCATTATTTAAATATTGCATTTCTTAACATATCAAATTTATCAAACTTGGAAATATTATTCTTCAGCGTTAAATACATGATTTCATATAACGAACTCGTGCACAATATTTTAACAGTATGTTCTATCGAAGAATTTTTTGTAACAGATTAGTACTGAAAATATGCTCACGAAAGACACAACTTAAAATCAATTGGAGGTTAATTATCTCTAATTAAGCATGGTGTACATGAGAATTTAACACTAATTACGCATGTTATATCGAGAGTAGTATGTGTGGCATTTTAACGGAGAGATAATAGCATAAACATTGCCCGTCTTAATTATTATTTGGTGTTAGGTACAGCGTAACAAATCGTATTGCCAGTCACCTAAGTCTTATATATTAATTATGGTATTCCGAATCGATTGTCTCTTCGTTGCAAAAGTGTCTTATCTATTATGATATTACCAAAATGGAAACAAAATCAATTTCTATGATAAGTATTTTGAATTTTGTAGAATGTAAACTACTATTCTTTGCAGTCTCTCTCTCTCTCTCTCTCTCTCTCTCTCTCTCTCTCCTTCGCTGCATAATTCTTGTTTGTTTTCTTATTGTATGTTACTTCGCTTAATACTACATTTTGATGAACACTTTTTCAGAAAATTATTAAAGCGCTACTCCTACTCGTGGTGTCTACACGTAAGTATCCAAAAGGATAATACCGCCCTGAAATTAAGCGCATTTTTGATTTAGTAATACTTTTTGTTAAGAAAGAGTTTTGAAAATAATGATCTTGAAGCACTTTCGGGCAAACATGTAGACAGGTGGGCCGTTAGACAAACAGACGTGTACAAAACAGCAATTGAAAATGAAACGAATCTACAGAGAGTAAATAGTGTAACAAAGAGGATCATCAAAGGAAATAGCAAAACAAGAAAAAATATTTTGTACACTTGAAAATGTCGTTGGCCATTCATTTTTTTTGCGGGAGATCTAGCTAGCTACTTGTTTACTTAGTCGTGCTTCAATGTTTTTATTTGGTTGTTTGAACATGCGTGAACCATATCAGTACCATAAATAAGTTCCAGTCGTATTATTTAAATATAAGCCCTAGATCCTACATGTATTTCCATGCATTTTCTCATGAGATTAAATGTACATAAAAAATGAAAAAAAGTTAATTTTGCATAATATTCCATACCTGAACATAACCAATTAACTGCAAAACCTTTTAAGATATAGCACTTATCCAACAATTTTAAGGGTAAGAAAATCATAGAAGTATATAAAACGCAGACAAGCCTGTATACATATTCGGGAACTCTAGACTATAACTGAAAATTAGCTTGATTATAAAAATGTATCTTTAGTTCAAATTTATTTTCGCATGGGCGGAGCCGGTGGTACCGGGGTTTGGAACCCCTTTTTGTCAGAAAAGTTTGCTAATTTCATACAAAAGCCCCCCCCGGATAAAGCCTCCCCCGTAGGACAAAAGCCCCCCATGAGAAATTATATTAATTATGAATAATATTTGTATTAGTACTGAAAGTGTAAAAATTGAAATTTAATTTCTAAATTGTTAACATTTTAACTTTTTGTTTCTTTTTAAGACAATATTTTATCAATAAAATGATAACAGTTTTCAAATATGCACTCTTTAAAAAGAAAATATATCTAAAACAGTCATTTTGTTTTCTTTTTAAAAAGTATATTACTGGCAGCTTTTCTTATTTCATTGATGAAATTTCAAATGATTCTGGTAATAAGAAATATAACATCAAATATAAAATAAGTATACCCTTGAAAAAAAAATACAAGAAATTGAACCAATTTAAAACAAACAAAAACTTCCTATATACACTAAACAGAATTAAAAATTACACACAAAAAAAAAGACAAACACAAATAAAATGCAATACCAATACAAAAGGAACACTCACAACAAAAGAGAAATAAAAAAAAATACACAAAAAAACCCAATTAAACAAAAAAATAAAATAAAATAAAACAAAATTAAATATATATTTTTACATTAAAATTAAGTGTATAATAAGATGGGGGGAGCTTTTATCCAGGCGCTGTTGTCCAGGGGAACGTTTGTCTGGGGGGCCTTTGTCCGAGGGGCTTATTTCCTAGACCCGTAAATGACAAAAAATGTCTTGAAGAGTAATAATAAAACTTCTTGCTTTCTTAAGGTTTATTCACAACATAAATAATGGTTTGCATTAAAAGCATAGTTTTTACTGAATCTTTTCATTTCTATATCATAGTATGTAATAGATTAACCATGAGCGATCTTGACATTGACAATCAAAGAAAGATAACTATGAAACGAAATCGTAACTTGTAAGATGTATAAGCAGATTTTCCAATTCCCACTGTAATGTTTTAGATCTTTTTTATAAAAAAAAAAAAAAGAAAAAAGGAATGAAATTTATTTCATTTATGATCCAAATCTGGGAAGTTGTCATTTTTGCCAAAAACAACGAAGTTAGTGAAGAAAAATTATCTTGAAATAAATAGAATCCCTTTATAAATAATATCCTTATTTGAGCTCATTAAAGTGCACTTTTATATATCTAGTGTGTGTTGTCATAGTCCGAATTTGTTTTCTATTATAACACTCAATCAATATTTCAAAATCTTAATTAAATTTTCTTCGAAAATAAATTATTTTAAAAAACGCTCTATTTCTATACCAAGATGTTTTGACGTAGTCCACTTTGCAATATACAAGACTGATCCTTAAAAGATATACTATTTTATGTCACTAAACGTTCTTATTTAAGGAGGTAGTCCTAGATTAAAGGGTATAACTCTTGAAATCAATTATATATTTTGTATAATACTCAATTTCACAAAAGCCTATCAAGCATTCATTTGAAACAGAATGAAATCAATCCAAGTTACTTTGATGATTTCATGAGAAATATGTGAAATAGTTAACAAAATATTCCAGTGACTTTGAAGAGTTATGCCCTTTAACCGTATGTCCACTTTCTATCGGTACATCATCGGCCAATCCCGGTAATGTTCGGAATCAATGTTTGATCCCGAGATTGGTCGAGAAGTTGCGATTGGTCCACTCTGACTAACAAAAACAGCAGACAGCATAACATCCTTTGTGTGACGTTTGACTGCTTTGATTATGAAGAGACACAAGTGTAATGCAATTGATTGCAATGCACATTTATTTGGTTGATATGGTTAAATCGTATACTAAAACTACAAAATCAAATATTGTATCTATAACGGGAAAGTTCATAAATCGTCTGCAAGCGCTTCTATTTCTGCCAATACAAAATCTAAATCATCCCTCTTTATCTCTGAATTGGACACAGCAATGCGGAAGAAATTTGGAAGATCTCCCAAAGGTTGATAAGTTACCATAATGGTTCCCTTTTCCATCATTAATGCTTTTAGTTTTGGTGCAATCTGAAACATACACAAAAATATCTAGGAAATTATGTGTCAGACTTTTATAACCCACCTGATCTTGTTGGTTGCGAGAGAGAGAGTAAAAAAGACTTTTCATTTATTTGTAGACTTTGCTCTGCATTTTCGAAAATTCTCATCTACTACAGCTTTACTTACTCGCAAATATAATGTAGATGAAGTAGTAATAAATGTGTATCCGTTAGATTAGTCCTATTAGAATGGAAATAAATCATGGAAACTCCATTTTCTTTTCGTTTTACCACGGGCTGGCATTATGGCCAGTCCATTTTAAAACAAAAACTTCAATGTCTATATTTACATATTTGTTCATCAAATGTACCTTATGGAGTGCAGCATTTCTTTCCTGTTCATTCTTTATACTTTTAACACTGTTCGGAATGTACCAAAAACAAACATTTGGCCCCTCAATCTGAAGCAAGACATTTATATTAAAATATTCTGCTAAAAAAGCAAGCAATACGAACGTTTAATTTGTTAAGGAGATCATTAATAGATTTTATGAACAATGTGAACGGAGACGAAGCTTGATTCAACAAAAACAGTGAAGGGCGCTTTTAAACTGTATGTCATTTTGGATTGAAATTGTTCACTAAAATGAATTAAAATATCTCAATTTTTTAATCTATGAAAAAATATTAATACGTTGTCTTCAAAGATGCATGTAATATCAATTATGTTTGTCTTCACAATTGTTTTACAATGTAGTTATTATAGCATAAACACGTGTACCTCATGTACTACAGCAGTCAGCGGCGTAGTGAAATATAATTGCCAATTCATTGTTTTGGGGACTTTCTTTTTTAACTTATTAGGAAAGGTGAAGATTAATATAAACTACAAGAAAAAAGCAACTGCTCAATACAAAAATATATATTAAAAATATGTTTGAATTATCGAAATACTATTTAAAGTTATTTTTTCTACTCACAACGTACCTGTACCATTTTTAGCGGGGCACTGATTTTCGCTAGTGTCGTGGTAAACGAATGATTGCAAAGCATGTTACTGTATTTCAAAGAAAACATATTTTTCTATTCATTGAAACATTAATTTATTTAGAAAATCGCAAAAAGTCTGCCTCAAACGTTTCGTTTGACATAAGGAGGTAGACAAAGGGAAAGGGAAATAAATCTTGAAATCAATGATACGCTTGTATAAATTTTACCAAAGCCTATCAAGCTTTCATTTGAAACAGAATAAAATCAGTCCAAGTTGCTTTGATGCTTACGTGAGATTGATGTACAATTCTCTATGTATTCATC
The DNA here is from genome assembly GCA_037379345.1 of Perna viridis. Classification (NCBI taxonomy): domain Eukaryota; kingdom Metazoa; phylum Mollusca; class Bivalvia; order Mytilida; family Mytilidae; genus Perna; species Perna viridis. Next base: position 32,044,330 of record CM074517.1, on the reverse strand, counting down.
CGTCGATATTGGCGTCTTATATGTATATATATATATATATAAGGGTCTTAAAAATTCCCAACGATGTTAGAATTGTCAAATTTGCGCAAATTTTTGGTCGTTCCCTCCGAGGAACTCGAACTCGTACCGCTATGATATCTATGGCATCACCGCCTGCACAAAGTCCAGCGCCCTAGACCACTCGGCCAGCTAGGCTATATAAAAATATAGCTTTTTTTGTTAATTCCGTGTGAAGCAAATATATTACATAAGCACTCTTGAAGTGCAAGTTACAAAATATTATGTAGCGTTTCCCCGTGACTGTGCTGGTGAATGATGACGCGTGGTGCATTTGGTTGCAACATTTGTACCTTTTGTCACCACAGGAGCGACTCTCGCCTGGAGTCAAGTTGGGCTTAGATATTTCAGCCCTCACAAGCAGACCATGCAAACTGTCTGGCTGTCTGAAAGCAATCATAGGTGGTTCGGGAAAACTGAATTTCACACTGTCTCAAATGAAAACAAAACCGATTCCATAAAGCAAGCTGTAAAATTGCCGAAAATAAATGATGTGAAACTATTCATAAAAGACCTAATACAGAAAAAAAACGTAAAACGAATAACAATAAACATAAAAAAACGACAACGACAATTACTGGACTACAGGTTCCTGGATTGGGACAGGCACATAAAGTATAGGGCGGGGTTAATCATCTTTGTGAGCGCTCAACCCTCACCCAAACCAAGGACAGCGGTGGGAGAATACAACAATAGAACGAACTATAAAAATCTGTCGAATTCGGATATAACTCTTAAGATTAAATCTTCGTCAAACAAATTAAGACCACATATATCATTTAACCCAGTCAATACAAATTAACACAACTGACCTTAGTGTTTTCATATGAAAAGTGTAAAACCAAACCACGTGCAAAACGTTTACCTCTTCAAATACCAATTGGAAGTTATGTCTCTTCTTTATTTCGCAGACCAGATAGCTAGACAGCGCAAAATATGAATCAATCTGCTCCCGAAAACCACTGTCACCCTGACAAAACAAAACAAGGTTTTCAAAAATAACGTCCATGGCTAATGAGGTATGCAGCTAGTTATCATATTTTGTAATAAAGAAAAAAAATATATAATACATCATTTTTTCTGAAGATTTTCATTGAAACAAAGTACTCGCAGTGAAAACATTTTGCCAGTTATAGGAAGACAAGATATTTTATGTCACCTATCAGCGATTCCATGATACCAAGAGTGTCCATAATTCCCATTGGTTATTTATTATTACGTACAAGAATTTTCCGGACTTCAAAACCCCCTCTTTCAACACAATTCTCCTAAGAAACAACCATCCCTTTGATTGTGATTCAGTTCAATTTAATTACGTATTTTGAATATGAAACCTTCTTACTGATACCATTAGTTGGGAGATTCCGGTTGACCGCAATAGTAAACCCCAAGAATACGAAGCACACGTCACCATTCGGGTGGGGGTGAAAATTGTGACAAAGGGGGGTACCCAGCCTGTTGATTGTATGCCTAGAAAAATAACACTTGAAGCGCGACTTCAATTTTCGAGTTTTTTTTTAAAATACAACTGAGTAATGGTTACTAGCCATCTGGAAACAGAGCTGTAATAGATGCGTTTTCATAGAAGAGCGTCTTAAAGGTCAAGAGTTAAATGTGAAAATATAATAAGCTAATTTATCAGTTACATTGTTTTTGACGATCGACGTATTAATCTCACGACACCAATTTCTTTCATTTTAGAGCGTAGAGAGGCTGCTTTGTTATCTTACTTTTGACCTCCACATCAACCACAATTTGAATACGTCATTATGACGTCCACACTGAATTGATTTGTCGCCGGTATCATATCCGGTGTCATAATGTTTGTCCTTGTGGTACAGGTATGTAGCTTCTGTCTTGTTTGCATCAAAAAGAATACCCTGCATAACACAAACATATACAGAGAAGTATCATGGAAACTGAGGGACGACCATTTGATTTTGTGGGTTGTGGTGAACTTTAAAGTAAAAGATTGGAGAAAAAAATATTTTGACCCCTTCAAATTACTTTGATCCGAACATTACGCTTTTACACAATAGGAAAAACTTTTCTTTTTAAATATTCGATGAATGTGAAAAATAAATATTTTAGCCATTAGTATGGTGAAAATCAATATTTGTGTGGGAAGAAATCTTCGTAGCCCCATTCTAAATGTCAAATGGTCGTCCTCTTTAAAGATAAATACGCATCGAATCACACCGATGTATTTGCTAGTGGACCAAACGTAAGCTCAGAGGAAATTGGAATTACTGGAAGTTCAAAAGTATCACAATATACAACATTTTTTCCCCATAATATTACGAATGTATTAATTTGATAACGTTTTGGAAAAAAAATATGACAGAAGATATTGTTAAAATCGAAGTTCTGGTATTTGAACAGATACATTATGGCAGAAAACATTCAATCGTTTCAAATGGGTACAATTTTGAACAATAAATTATTTATTTAGTGCATGCCTCACTGACATTCATTTTCTTCATGAGGTGTAAAAGAGTAATCAAGGGAACCAAGGTTATAGCGGTAATCAAAAGAATGTAATCCAGGGACAAAGATCAGACATGGAAAACAGACATACACAACAAAGAACATAAAGTAACTAAAATCATACATACAAAGTAACTAAAATGAGCAACTCGGACCCACTAAAAACTGGGAACATGGACCAGGAGCATCAGTAGGGTAAGCATCTTCTGTTTTTCTAGAAACATCCGCCGAGTTGCTCATAAAAAGTCAAGTCCGGGATAGACAAACGAGGAAAGGAAAGCTATGACCCGTTGAATAAATCAGTTTTCATGGTGCAGATGGATACACCATAACGATCCACGAGTTCATGATGACGACCATAAAACTTCTGCAGTGATGACTTCAATCTTGTAGTAACATAACCCTGTTCCAGAAGCCTATTTGTTAGAGTTCTAGCGCGATACAAAAAGTCTGTAGTTTCAGCAAGCTCTGGCATAACGTATGAGTTGTGATATGAACACTAGATACGCAGGTACTGAAAGGATGTTGCCACAGATGAAAGGAAAAGTGACAATTTTGAAGGAAAAGTCATCACGTTTGTCGTAAAGTTTGGTCAATAGTTTTCCTTTACCATCGATTTCTATGTGTAGGTCAAGATATGAGGCTGACTTCACAGTGTCTGTAGTATCCTTTATCTCAAGTTCTTTGGGTAGATGCAATGTATCAAATCCCCGAAATTAGGATTGTTTAAAGATAATACGTCATCTATATAGCGGATTAAAGGATCTAGGTAAACGATATTCTTTCTTTCGGATCAGATCGGCTGTAAAGTCAGCCTCATAAGACTGAAGGAAAAGGTCAGTAAGTAAAGGAGCACAATTTGTTCCCATTGGAATTCCGATCGTTTGTTGAAAAACATGTCCACCACACTGGACAAATATGTTGCCAATTATCATCTGTATATTTGGAAGATAATTTGGAATTATTTCTTACAAAGTATGAGGAATCTCTACCAAGAACTATATATTGTATGTAGGTGTACCATCTTTTTTGGAAAAAAACAACGATGTATAATGTTTTTAAGTCGGGATTTAACTGAGTATGCGGAATAGAAGTATAGAGTGTTGAAAAATTATAGGTTTTAATGCTATTATATTCAGATAATAGTTTTGAACTGATTGTCTCCAAAAGATCTTTCGAATTTTTCAGGATCCACATTGAACTAATACCACTACGGGAGTAACAGGTATTGTGGTAGGACTGTAGACCCTCTTTGACAGTTGTGAGTATAGAACTGAAAAGTTTTGAAAGCGGTTTGGTGGTACATTTTGCAGATCCAGCTATGAAACGTTGTTTGTATGGATTCTTGTGGAGTTTAGGAATCCATTACATAGACGGTAAATCACAATCATCGTCCTTGGTAGAGAGACCAAAAGAGGATAGCACAGATTTATGGTTTTCCACAATCTCTCCTTTGGAGAGTGTGGTAGCAGTATAGGTCTAATTACTGCTATTATTTTCTACGTCTACCTCTGATAATAAACATTGGATGTAAAACGTTTTGCAGACAAAAACAATGTTGTTAATTGTTTAACTGTAAAGTTCTCTTTTCATGTTCTTCTCTCTGTCTGTCTCTTTTTTTTTTTTTTTTTGGGGGGGGTAGTATTTTATTTGCAACACATCTTCGATTACCTTATCTCTCATCAAAATGGCTGAGCACTGTAATGGCACTCCCATCAGTTTGTGTGGATTCCATGTCATTGAGTTGGCCCTTACAAAATTAAAACATTATCAATATACAAATGAGGGAAACAATGCTATAAAACATGTAAGATATTACTACGCCATCAACACTGAGTAAAACTTGCACTGCAATTTACAGCTCTCCAACCCATTTTGTAGCATTGTACTATATCGATACTTTCCTGTTTAATACTTGAGGTTACTACTCCAAATACTAGAATTGTAGTGACCGACTAATTCTAATGCTGGTGGTTTTGATGGTTTTGTCAATTTTTGATATGTACTGAGCTAGCTTTCAGTAACTACTAGTATTCTTTAAGTAGATACCTCGTTTTGTGTATATGTTGTGGTATTCCATGGAGAAAATTGGATGTATTGTTGAGTGAAATTTATTGTGTGTTTGTTTGTTTCAGTTTATATTTGACCTTACATTAAAGAGAAGCCATTAAGTTTTACCTCACCTCAGATTTCATGCGTCTGTCCGTAGTCAGGAGATGTTGGTCATTAAGGTGTTGTGTGTCGTTATTTTACTTTTTCGTTTAATTTTGAAGAATTATCTTCGTTCTGTTAGCGTGGAGTTTAACTCTTTTGTTGTGGGGGCCTTTCAAAGCTTACTTAAATGTGTGTTTACACTTGTTAAGATATTTGTTGTTCTCTGAAAGTATTTACTATTTTGTATTATGGTTATACGTTGATGTATTTGTTACGTTTCACCGCATCCGTTCTTTTTAATATAAAAAGTTATCAAAGTTTACAAACTGATATAAATCAATGTTATGTATTCAATCAGGCGAAAACTTCCATTATTTCCGTAACAATATAGGTAATGATTTTCCTCACCTGTTTACTCCGCTCATTAAATATCGATGCTTATCCGAAAGCAATACAGATCCTCCCCAAGCACCCTAAAATCAAAAAAATAAAAATGAGAGAATCGCTCTAAATCACAAGACATATCCCATGATAACATTTGGTATCTAACGGGTACGAGGTAGTTTTTGTTTTATTTATTTAAATTTTATGTAATACATTTCGCGTTCACTGTTATTCTACCATTAAACAATTTATTTTTAGAAGGAACACGGTTTCTGATTGGATTAAAAATTTCCTTTATCACCCCATTGACCAAATTGTGTAATGACTGTGACTTCATCAAACTTTTTGAATGATTTAATCGATGATTTTTTTTTACTTAAATTAAATTATAAGGAATGACTCTTGAAATCAGTACTATGTTTGCAACATATTCAATTTCACCAAAGCCTATCTAGCTTTTATTTGAAACAGAATGAAATCAAGTAATTTTTATGTTTATATGAGATTGATGTAAGAATACAAATGTTCCAATGATTTGTGAGAATTGTGTCCCTTACCCTAGATCTACCTCCATAAACATCACAAATTACGTAAAAATGAATATTTAGTACTTCTGTGTCTAAGAATCAGATAAGATGTGTATAAAGTATGGTACATGAGGGAAAAAGAGATTTTATTGCATTATCCACGTATTTATACCTCATTACCTCCAGAAGTTCCCACCAAAATGTTTGTAAAGTTCGTAAAGTTTACCTTTGTAACTTACTGATAAGTCAAACTTAATCAAAATGCGCTATGGACAAAATGCCGAAAATGTTTTCCCGCACTTTTCCTTATATAAGCAGTCAAAAAATATCTACATCAAATATGCATCAGGAAAAATTTAAATAATTTTTCAGTTGATTTCGAGATGCACTGAAAATATTTGAGGCAAATCGATCAAATTGTCTAATTTTTACATAGAATGGTACTTATATATCAATGGTATATTTAGTTTTTGATTCTAGTTAACACAATTTTGTCAAAACATACGTCAACGTGTAACCAGATTCCATATTCTTCACAAATATCAGCAAGGCGATTAACTGGATCAAAAACACCAAAAACAGTTGTTCCACATGTCGCATTCACGAGTAGTGGAACCATGTCGTTGTCGATCGCTGATTTAATTTTAGACCTCAGGTCTTCGGCATTCATCTTACCTCTTAAAAAAGAAACTACGCTAAAGCACATGTTACATCCGACTCCTGTCTTAGCGGTCAAATCCCATTAATCGAAAAGCATTTTAAAAACCTTTTAAAAAAGGAACCTCTCTTCTACAAGGTCAATCGTTCTACCCAAAATATACTAAAAACTTAGACACAAGGACCGACCATTAGTGGTATACCATAATATAACCGACACATAGATAAGGCGTATAACATGGGGACATGGTTATAAAATATATAATTGCTTTCATTTAAACTTGTAACAGTGATTTTGTAATAAATCAAATTAATTATACACTAACATACAAACAATACAATTGTTCCCATCAAGTATTACTGTTGCTGCAATACGTCTGTCAAAATCAAAATATTATACATCACTTCTGTTTTGAAAATTAAAATTAGAATTTTATATTACAAATTTCTATCCCATAGAATTAAGTATTTTATTTGTACAGGTTTTGGGTTGTAAAAAACAAGTAAGATGAGTATGCAGTACTTTGATTGAATCGCAACACTTTACACAGCGAAAAGGACATATACGAGACAAAGATGTCGCCATGCTTCTTTCCGTGAAAATCATTTTTTAATACCAATAAAACAATCCTGATTTTTTAACTTTTATACGAGGCAAACATGTCGTCATGCATGATTATTGATAATTATTTTAAATATACTAATAAACAAGCAAGATGTTTAAACTTTGTACAGAGAAGCCGGTCAATCACATTGTTAAGCGAGGGAATCCGTCAAAATGAAACGTTCATATTTCTATTTGAACATGCGTAGAAAGGATTAACATACCTGTGGTCGCATTCTACTGAAATGACATTATCTTTACCAATACCAAGTAATGCGGCCGCTTTGTGAATTGAAAAGTGACTCTGAAAACAGACATCAGGATATAGCAATTACCCAAGCTGTTGTATCACAAATTCACGTATTCATAGAGAAAAAAACTGAAATAAGTTTGTTTTTAAACCGAACTGTTAATTATGCAGCCAGCATGTCTTCCGTTACGAATAAGATACTTGTTCCGACGCAGTCTGTATAGTTTCGCTTTTTTATCCTTTGACCTTTAAGACGTTCTTCCATGGAAACGCGAGTCACCTGATTGCAATTCTGTTTACCGATTGGCCAAATATTGATAACTTAGTGGCGTTCGAAAAAAAAAAACTGTATCGAAAATTAAAATTGCGTTCCTTGTGTTATTTCCTGAATGAAATGTAGAAAATTATAAGTAAAAAGGACAAATTTTACTGCGTCGGCTACTTTTAAGGATATTAACTTCAACACGCAGCAAATATTTATATGTTTTGGTATACTAAGCAATTGTCATTTAACTGTTTTTGCAGACCAGATCATGAAAAGATTTTAAAAAAGAAAGGATCCATATATCATATATGTGTATAGTCAATCTGATGTGGTTTGACCGATTCAGAAACCATATGGAATTCTTGGATTGATATTATTTATGAAGTTCCTAATTGGTCAAGGCGTATTTTACGAGTACGCTGTGACGGCGCAACGATGTTTACGAGGTCAGAAGTTGAATTTCTGAATTAATCGAAATCCTAAAAATGAAAAGTTAATGATAATAATTATATGATATTATCTTGTATAATGTACTTTGAATGATTTTTCGTCCGGGTAAGGGTAAATATTTTGACTTAACTTAAGAACTTATGTAACAACACTTAGATAGCTGAGACCTTGGGCTACATGAGGATATCTATTAATATTTAGTTTCTTCCTACGTAATGTCTAGGGATGACTTAGACCTTCGAACATTTGAGTCACAAAAATATCAGAGAATATTCTTTTGCGACTAACTGATTCGTAAATGGGAGGTGTTGATGAATGGGGTTTACGGTGGACCTCCCAGGACTACTACTCTTTAGCTGAAAAAAAAAGATATGATGTATCGTGCACAAGCAGCTCATATGTATATCGATTGATTAAACACGTAATAAAATACTGGATCAATACTGTGCATGGATTTCGTATCCCAATATACATTCTACTGGGCCAGTACTTATAGTTTAAGAACTGGATAACTTTTTTTCCAGGAATTTTATATCAATTCATATAATATACCATAATACATATCATGTACTTAGATTGTACTCTATTCTGTATTTCCATTATATTTGACATATCAGCCATGTTTTTTTTTCCTATTGATAAATGACAAAATGTAAAGATATATATTAAAGTAATATTTAACAAGCTTGACTGTATACCAGTTTCTTTAAGTACAAATTAAAACTTAATATTCTATGTTCGTTTGAAAGAGTAGAATTGTTTCACGCACGATGCATTTTGATCATGTTTAGTGTGAAAATATAATTACTGTTTTTGAGTTTTTTGTACCAACGATGTTGCGATATTTACCAAAACAATAATGCAACGCTCATCTTAGTGATTTTTGTGCGACAAATAGATTCACCCGGGTCTTAATTTTCACATTTCGAATTGAGTGTAAGTTTTTGTAAGAATCAGGCAAAATTGGAAAAAAAATCAGAAACATACATGTCGAAACCCATTAGATCAGACAATATCATTTCACTCTAGGGTGTTTTCCTATTTGAAAAGATCATTATTTGATCTCTGCATCTCTGGATTTGCCCCAAAAAATTCAACAGAATGTTAGTAAAATAAGGTACTTCACAGAGTTATCTGTCCTTGTAATTTCATTCAGTGCATTTCATTGAAACAATAACTCAATTTACCAAAATCTTGTCTTTTTCCCTGATTCCGATGGTCCAAAAAGTCAAATTAAACTTTCAAAATGGTAGGTTTTTTGTAATACGTTTTACACTATGACTGATTCTTACAGATACTGACACTAAAAAATGACAAAGTATATGCACGAATCGTTAGCGAATTAATTCATAGCATATAACTTATATTACTGTGAATCACAATTAATCATGTTCTTATTTCTTAGAAAATGCACATAAGATCAATATTGTTTTTCGCACATGTTTGACACAATACGATGAATTGATAGCTTTAACTATGTGCTAAAACACCTTGACCAGCACATAATAAAAGAATAATTTGGTGGCAACTGACTTTAAAAGAATCATTTTAAAAACCATAAAGATTTTATTTTTTTCCAAAATGTCACCCAATAAAATGTTGTTTTCTACTACTAATCAGATAATCACATCTTCGAAGACACATTGAAATCTATTGTCACATTATTGTCTGAAATTCTATAGATTAATCATCTTACTTCGAAAGCAAGATAAAGTTAATGGCATCTTAATCACATTTCAGTTTTTCTTGAGGACACTATTTTGTTGATAAAAAGTACTGCGAGTTTAAACAAGATTGATAATGTCATTGTAAAATCGTTAAGTTTAATTGATAATTATAGCTGAATTTTCATCTGTCAGCTGCCGATTAACATTCAAGTAGTAATGTATGTCACCAAACAGCAGTAGAATATGTTTGGTAGAACTCAGAATTGCCGATGGAGTACTAGTATGACCTTTCTATCTGTGAAACAACAGATACAATCATTAGCAATAAACTTATTAAGCAGAGAAAAAAAAATGAAATAATTTTTTTTAAAATGAAACAAAAATAAAAAGTTGAATATTGATTTGTCTAAACAAAACACAAACCACCTTTAAAATATATTTGTACTTAGAGATGCTTGAACCGTACAACCGATATATGCAGGTATTTTTTTATATAAAATTTGGTTGTATCGAAATCAATTAAAATCTGAAATCTCAACAAGCTTAAAGAAAGAGTAATCAAGGGAACCAAGGTTATAGCAGTAATCAAAAGAATGTAATCCAGGGACAAAGACCAGACATGGAAAACAGGCATACACAACAAAGAACATGAAGTAACTAAAATCATACATACAAAGTAACAAAAGCAACTGAGCAAAAAGGACTCCACTACAAAACTTGGAGCATGAAACAGGTGCACCGGTAGGGTAAGCATCCTCTGCTTTTCTAGAAACACCCGCCGAGTTGCATATAAAAAAGTCAAGTTCGGGTAGATGAAAGAGGAAAGGAAAACTATGACAAGTTGAACAAATCATATTTTATGGCGCAGATGGACACAGCGTAACGATCCACGAGTACATGATGACGACCATAAAACTTCTATAGTGACGACTTCAATCTTGTAGCAACACAACCCTGTTCCGGAAGCATAATTGTAAGGAAGGAAAGTTGACAATTCAAAATGAAAAGGCTTCTGGGACAGGGTTATGTTGCTACAAGATTGAAGTCATCACTACAGAAGTTTTATGGTCGTCATCATAAACTCTTGGATCGTTATGGTGTATCCATCTGCACCATGGAAACTGATTTATTCAACGGGTCATAGTTTTCCTTTCCTCGTTTGCCTACCCCGGACTTGACTCTTTATGAGCAACTCGGCGGGTGTTTCTAGAAAAGCAGAGGACGCTTATCCTACCGGTGCACCTGGTCTATGCTCCCAGTTTTTAGTGGAGTCCGAGTTGCTCATTTGCTTTTGTTACTTTGTGTATGTTTTCAGTTAATTTGTGTTCTTTGTTGTGTGTGTCTGTTTTCCATGTCTGGTCTTTGTCCCTGGATTACATTCTTTTGATTACCGCTATAACCTTGGTTCCCTTGATTACTCTAACGAAATATTAAAATTGAATGAAATTCAAAATTGTCTAATGAAATCCAAGAAATAATATAGTTTTGTTAAATCACGATTTTGATATCAACGAGTATAAATAAAATGGAACCTGTCTAAACCAACCCCATATACAGTGATAAAAGTTTCAAACCAAATTTCTAAGGAGTCCCAATCAAATTTAAAGTAGACATGTCATTTGTTCCATTCAATCGCTGCATGTAGGATCTACCAACACTCCATTCCACTTTCTGTTCAGATGACCCTTTTTTATTAATGCTGTCAAAATTATGAAAGATGAAATCTGATTGGCTGATGAAATAGGTCATCAGACCAGAAAGTAGAATGGAAGGTTTATAGATCTTAAATACAGTGACAGAATGAAACAATTTATGGATCTAATTTTCATCATCTTGTTTAGGTCACTATATATATCAATTTCTATGCATTTTGAACATGTACAAACCAAACACTTTACTAAACCCAACAATTCCTTCACTCCCAAAGAGGTTCAGTTAAGACAGATTTCACTGTACTTTTGACAGTATTACCTGTTTAGAAGTGAACACGGCCATTTTCCCAGCATTGTACATTCCTTTCTGTTTTATATCCGGGAATTTTGTATGTCGTGCAGCCAACATTCCATAGAGATTGGATATAGCACCTCCTTCAAGACATAAAGTGTTTAATCGATGGACTTCTCATAGTTCTAAGTGGACATGCACTTATAATTGGTGTGATATCGCGAGTAAATCCGATTTAAATATTTCATATACTCACTAGAGCAGGCATGTACATTTACTGGAGTTAATTGTCAGTTTTATCAATTTAAGCAGATAGTGTTCGCTTACAATCTCCATTTGTGAAAAAATGGCATATGGTAAAGCAAAGCCAGTATTTATTGTAATAGCTTGTAAAGGTTTACTTAGAAAATTGTATTTTAGTTATAGCTAAAGTAAATAAAACGTATTATACATGTATTTAAGTGACATCTACAAAATGCTTGCCTAAGACATTTTGTACTGGGTCTATTTCTAATTCAAAATTTTTAAACTGTTGTACAACCACCACGTTCTATGGCATAAAGTATTAAACGTACCATCTGTTTAAGAATCAGATGACGGGTGGCGATTATACTCAAATCGGTCTATTTTGCCTCAAGAATATTGAATACATATGGAAAACAACCGACAAGCTATGTAAGTTTATCCTTAAGCCTCTCTGACGTAGATAACTTTCATATACAATAATTTTTATCCGTTATGTGGTCTATCCATGTTTCTAAATCAAGGACAAAAGTGAATTTGGTCGGTTTTTGATATGCATGTATCACTTCCTGTCTGGATTTTATAAAGATTTCTACTAAAATGTTTTAAACATACCTGGTGCAAACAAACCTTCTCCATCAGTCCAGCCAACATATCCCAACATTTTTCTCGACACTGTTTCTTCGATTAAAGTAAACACAGGAGCTACCTCATAGGTAAACCTTTAAAAGTATATAAAAAATAAACTAAATCCTAACATGTCATATTTCACTTTGTATACTTGCATGATGATTATGTTTAATAATACTATATTTCATTGATGGAACGACCGCTTCGGACGGTGATCTCAGGGTTAAATATCATGTGTTTGATCACCGGCCGACCAGCACCAATGACTACAAAATAGCTTCATCGCTTCTCCGCCAAGCATGCTGAAATAAAAGTAATAGCCTGACGAATGGCAGGCTCGGAGTCAGAATAATGTGTTCGGTGGGTGGCATGCCTACCTGATGGATGTTGCTTCTGTGAGATAGCACTACAAAAATCGGACTGAGCATGTAGAATTAATACACAGCAGGATCTGTTTATTTTGTAAATCGTTCTCGTAAAGACATGTATGAATTAACTGCCACAGGGCGTTAAACGAGAATTAATCAATCATTTCATATACAGAAATCAAATGACTAATCCTTGAAAACTAGAAGAAATAAACGATAGGTTTAGCGGTATTTTCTTTTGTGTCAGCCATGTCTGATTATGAGAACGGAAGAAGAAAACATTTATAAGAGAGATCAGCAGTGAAGATCATTTCTTGTCTAATATTTTCCTGCTAATAGGCAATACATCAACATTTATGAGAACTGTTCGTGTCGGGCAAAAAAAGATTCCTGCATGAAGATTCAATGCAAAAACGATTTCTGGCAATTCTACCCGACAACGCTTTCTGAAAATTCTACCGTAGAAACTATTCTTCTCTCTAACGATTCTACTCATCCAGAACTTTTTCGTCAGCGGCACTCGTCATATTGCAAAAAATATAATTCGGTTGATCTAGTAATGAGAGTGAAGCTTCCCGATATGAGTCACAAAGAGATCCCATTAAAACAAATTAGCGATTCACACTTTAGTGATATCATTTAATTCAACAAGGTATCAGTATCAACTACATGTATTAGTACATTAAATTGTACTTTAACGTGTATTGTAAATATCAACGATTTTACCTAGGAACTATTTAGGAGAATGCTACTGCATTAGAACCTTGACGATTTTACTCTTAAATTTACTTTGACGATTCTACACTGGAAAAATTCTGACTTTTCTACTCTAGAACAATTCGACGATTCTTGTCTCAAACAAACCCTGACGATTAAATTTCAAACAATCCTGGCGATTCTACTCTAGAAAGAAAAGCCAAATGTGCACTTATAAACAATTTGACCTCGACAATTCGATCATGCCACCGGCCTGTGTTTACATTTGACACTGACGCTAAGACAAAAGTAGTTTTTACCTAGTAACCACTGAATGATTTCCAAAAAAACTTATAAATATAGTTCGACCAAAAGATTAATTTATTTCCCCATAATATAAATAAGCAAAATCGAACAAAAATATTATAAGCTCCTGTAACTGTCTATGATTATTTAGACAGTCAGTATATCTATTGGAGGGATTCGGTTAACGTCTCATCCTCCAACAGAATCTACTGATTGTCTTAATAATAAGGTCAGCTGGGAGCTTATAACTGTAAGTACATATACGTTTAGTGCACTTGTCTAGGTATATCAAGCATCACCTATTTTAAATTGTACGAATTTTTTTAAAGAAATTATTTTGATTGCTTTAATAAAAACATGGGTATCAATTATTATATAAAATCTATTCATTTCATCCGCTGAAACTTCTGTGTAAAGACCTTTAACTTACATATTTGTGTTAGCGACCGCCGTCAGCATTTCTCCTGCGATACCAACTACGTCAAAACCAGTAGAAAGTTGATTTAAAAAACGGGGATGGCCTGCAATGTGAATTGGGGAAGGTAAGAAAGGCTCTAGATTAGGAATACAATTTATAAGCACCATAAAATTACTGATGAAGTACAGGTAGAAATTGATAACATTTCTCGTCTGTCTTTAATTGAAAAATGATGGAGTGAATTTATTTTCGTTGTATACCATAAGTTAATAAAATGATGCAAAATATCAATTATATAAATAGGTACTGATGAGATATACAAGACTATTATAAAATATGTTGTTATAGTTTTGTTTGGTTTTTTTTTCTTATATTGGTCCTTGGTTTTATGTCATACAAATGTACTTGTTCAGGTTTTTTTTTATTTTGTGTAAATCATATTTGTTTGCCTCTTATGGATTTTGAAATGTATACCCCGCTCTTAAAAACAAAAATGTCAATAGACCCAAAATGAGACAAAATATCTCAAACCTGAAAACTATTGAATTATGATGCAATAACAATCTCCGGAACCGGAAGTCACAGAGACATGGGACTTTCAACATACACCTTAGAATCACTTGACCTGGAAAACAGATACAATCATGTCAAGGTCACAAACTTCACTGTGAAACAATTAAATTGCCATGACTTTTGAACAGACAGTTGGACACTTGCAAATTTGAGCTCCAAATGTAGAGCTCATCGAGAGAGTCATTTTATACGTGCATGTATATACTTACCTCTTATCGTTTTCTAAATATCAAGACCAGAATTTTGCAGTGAGAACGCTTTTTAGCAATCTATGACCTTTGGCTGTGGTTGCAAATGAAAAGTCACATAAACCATAGATATCATTGGTGAAGGTCCCAAGTCTCTACGACTTCCGGTTCTTAAGTATGATAATTCAAAAGATATAACTTCCGTAATGTTTAATAGTAAAGACATGTTTATATTTATTCATTATGGTTCATCTTTATGTACTTGTAACAATTTTTTTTATTGTTTCTATCTACAATGGTTTTCAAGAGATTGAAAGAACTCGTATAAAAGGATTTAAAGAAAATGGTGGAATCCAGGGTCATCAGCTTATAATACATGATGACTTCTATATCAATGTTAACATAAGTATGCCCATGATATCTTTAAAAATGAAGAAGGGGGCCAAGTTAAAACAAAACTTGATAAAAGTAGGTAACTTCTATAGTGGATGATGAAATCTTTCACAAGGTCCTCCTGTAAAAGTCCTACATGATTTTTTTCGATGGTCCAAATTTGGTAATGATATCTTGAAAATTGACGAAAGAGGGCCATGTCAAAGTAAATGTTGGGAGAAAAAATACGAATGACAAATAATTCTTTCCTATGTAAGGAACGGCCTTAATTACCGTACTGATAAATTCTGGGCAGCAGTAAAATGGAACAGTTGTAAAATACGTGTAGCAAATGGCAAAATCAGGGTAAAACCCATAAAGTTGGAAAACCACCGCATGATCCTGATTTGATACAGGTATTTCAAAATGAAAGGTTGAATAGCGTGCTTAACTCCCCGCTTCAATTACGGTTAATTAATATCGGGTATATATTTCAACACAAATGGGCATCATCAAACTGTCACCACTCAAAATGAGTAAAGCCAGTAGTTAAAACAGTAGAGAAGATATGAACAATAAATAAGTGAAAATAAAAAGAACTAAATATAATAAACAGGATGTAAATCCTTGCCACGAGTTTCAAAAAGTCTTGAACTTTGTGTGAAAGGAGGATCAAGTTCCAGATGAAATAGTAATAATATGCAAGTAAAACTACAGAAAATTAATTTGTAGACATTATGAAAACCCACTATCTATAATCTGTTTGTCAGAAACATTTTTTTAAAAAGATATGGAAATCAGAAAAAACTGTTTAGACAGCATATGAGACGTATTTTATGATACCCCTGGTTTCTTAGGCAATAGTGGCGTCTAAAGAAGTCAAAATAGTCACTTCGCTCTGACATAATTTAACAATTGAAAATACTAACACCATATGCGAGGCACACGGAAGAGAAATTTTTAATTACAAAATCAAAATCGTCTCGTTCGTCAAATATTTTTTGTACTGAGATTACTACTGTCGTCAAATTTGAGGTGAAGGTATAAAAGTGAAGCGAACAAAGCTGTGTCAGTAGTCCCTATAATTTCTAGTTCTGGTGGATAAATAAACGGAAACCATTCTCTCAATGAAGAGAACATCGTCAATATATCGGTATGTAAAATTAAAGAATCTAACCATGTTTTCTGTTTCATGAATTATATAACCTAAAGCCAGAAAGGCCTACTCCTTTACCACACCAGAAACATAAAAAAGTGTATTATAACAACCTAGTTTATTCAATTAATAATCCCATAAATGCCCGTGAGCCATTATTTATTCATTATTTACATAAGAAATACCACTGTCCCCGGAAGTAACTTCTCGGCTGTTCCATGAATTGTATATACTTTCGAATTACTTTTATGGTATATTGGAAACAAAAGAGTATTTGAAATTTTTTAATAGTAATTGAAGAAAATTTAATAAAAAGGGCAATAACTCCAACACGGGACAGCAGATTTTCACCAAATTTGTCCATGAATAGATCACATCATGCTGAACACTTTTATCCACGTCATAATTTTGTTAAACCTACCAGTTTTGGAGATATATGAGAAAAACTGCTGTCTAACACTTATGTTCTAAATCTAGCCATGTTTTTCGACGATCAAAAATTGAAACGGTCGTTTTGTACATGATACCCTACGAAACAATCATGCTAATGGTATCAAGTGTCATCAAAATCTAATCAGTAGTTTAAGAGGAGAAAATGTTTGAAAAATTGTTAACGACGACAACGACAACGGACGCCAAGTGAGCTAAACAGAGACAACATTTGGGAGATGGAGAATCTACGGACAACGAAGGAGGTGCGACGGGCAAATAAAGATTTAGGGTTGAGGATATTAAAAATCTATTTTTTATTCATTTATATATATATATATATATTTTTTTTATATGACAACGAATAATGAAAATGAGGTAATTGAACGTTTGGGCATAGGGAAAATATGCTGTCAATGAGTCTTGTGTTGAGAAATAAACAATATCAGGACAGAAAAGTCAGGTAAAATAAAATGTGAATAACGAAATTGTAAGAGCATTCAAGGGAACGAAGATTCTAGCGGAAATCAAAAGAATGTTATCCAGGGACAAAATCCAGACATGGAAAACAGACACACACAACAAAGAACATAAAGCAACTAAAACAATACATACAAAGTAACAAACGTAAATGAGCAACTCGGACTCCACTAAAAACTGAGAACATGGAACGGTTGCACCGGTAGGGTAAGCGTCCTCTACTTTTCTAGAAATACCCGCCGAGTTGCATATAAAAAGTCAAGTCCGGGGTAGACGAAAGAGGAAAGGAAAACTACAAGTTGAACAAATCAGTTTTCATGGTGTAGATGGATACACCGTAACGATCCACGAGTTCATGACGATGACCATAAAAATTTTGTAGTGATGAATTCAATCTTGTAGCAACATAACCCTGCTCCGGAAGCATAATTGTAAGAAGTCTAGTGCGATACAAAAAGTCTGCGTAGTTACGGCAAGCTCTGGCATATCGTATGAGTTGTGATATGAAAACTTCATACGCAGGTACTGAAGGGATGAAAGGAAAGTTGGCACTTGGAAAGTCATCACGTTTGCCGTGAAGTTGGGTCAATAGTTTTCCATCGATCTCTAAGTGTAGGTGAAGATAAAAGTGAAATGTGAAAAGTAAGAAAATAAAATCAATAAACTATTGTTTATATGAACAATATTTTCAGAATTTTTTCTCAAAAAAACAAACAAAAAAACTTGACAGCCATATTCTCCACATCCGTTGTGCACTGATCAAACCTACCTTTTTACAGGAACATTAAGCTTACAATGTAAAATTTTCTTAATACAAAGTTTGTCATCGTATACATGTAGTGTTGTTTGCTCTATTTTTCATTGTTCGTATTTTGACAAAGCATTAGTTTGTAAAGAGACAAAAAGAAAACACACTTTTTAATACACTCCATGTTTAGACTTACACCCACTCAAGGATGTGAAATGCAAGTCTTTTATCTAATTGGGTGCATGTGGTTGCAGATAAATTCATTGAGAAAAGTGGTGTGGAGAGGGAAGTAGTAACTTTCATATCGTCAAATGTAGTAGTGATTTAAGTTATATATAAACTCCGATTTCCCAAACAAGGGGATTAGCTTGGAAAAAACTTCGGTAACCTTTGTCTAGTTTATGTACGACTGGCGTATAGAATATGCATGTGAAATGTGGGACAATATCGGGGTTAATTTATTCATACAAATTAGAAAATGCACAACTTAAAATAGTAAACATAGAAGCTGGATTACAAAAAAGAGATTCTACAGGACAGGAGAAATCAAAATCTCGACGAGAAAAAAAAACAACTTTAATGATGTATACACTGAACTATAAAGAGCGCCTCCCATCTTTTGAAATGTACTTCCTTTTAAACACTCAAAGTACTGCAACTTATCTCCTAAGAAATGGTTCAGACAGAATACTGCCTCTCTTTAGACTTTCATAAACGCTAGTTCATTAAGACATTAGAATAAATGAAGTTAATCAACAAGAGACTAAGACTCATAATCATAATTCAAAAGTAAACTAAACTATCAAGTAAAAACTTGTATCCCTCAACAATATGGGACCTAGACGACCCAGAGGACTAAACAAATGAGAGACGAGTATCATTTCTTAATTATGACCTTCATGAAAGTAAACAATGTGAGTAATCTATCTCGTAGGTGTGAATTCAAATTAAAAACCCACAAGATAACTTTCACATTCACTTCCATCCTGGAAAAGTTCTTCAGTTATGTCAAGGTCAACTGGGGTCAGCAGACGTAAGATCGGTTGACATTGCAATGGAAGCAAAGGATACACAGACATTTTATTCAATTACTGTCAGGATTTTTTTAATGTTACATATAATATGGAAGCATTTCCGATATTTTAATGTTCGTGGACGTATTTCCACATAACAATTACTGTTCTTGTAGACTTCGAATCCGTGTCTAATATTAAACTCCAAACCAGTTTCCACCAGATTCGGCGTAAATGGCAAATATGAAAGCGGCCTATACCGTTACCTTTTTCAATACCATTTAAGTAGTGCCTCTGGACAATAATTAAAGAATGATCTTGCGTGGATATCGGAAAATTTGTCAATAAACCTTGGACTATATAGGGTCACAATAATCTATCTTACGGAGAAACAAAACGTCTTTTTATTGAAGTATGTTGTTGAATATGTGTATAAAAATGAGATTCCTTGATGTCCAAGATTATATTATTTCCGTTGAACAGACATTTCCAAAAACAAAAGAACACACGTCTCATTTTGTTTATCTTTAATCCTTTCAAATATTTCACCTTGCAAAGGTATTATCCCCTTTTTTCCTTTCGTTTGAACTGATCCCCTAAGTATGCATTATGGCATATTTATTTCTGTATGCGCATGTTCATAGGATATCTTTTCTTAGGAGAAATGACTTCAATAGTGCAATGTATTCATGTCGAATCATTTTTGTGTGATTCAAATACAATATGTTTTAACTACACAAAAAAAGGAACCCGAATTAAAACAAAAAACAAAAACTAGAGAAAACAAAACAAGAACAAGTTATACACAGCAAATTGGAACTTAAAGTACTATATTGCACACTGGGGATAATTTTAGTTATTCAGAAGGGTGAACAGGTCCAGCTTTCTAGGATAGGAGTTACAACAAAATTACCGAACACTTATTAGTGGATTCCAAAGTAACAGTCATGTCACCCGGTAAAAAAAAATAGGACAATTTTGACATATGGAGCAGTAATCAAGGGATCCAAGGTTCTAACGGTAATCAAAAGAATGTAATCCAGGGACAAAGACCAGACATGGAAAACAGACATACTCAACAAATAACAAGTAATTAAAATAATACATACAAAGTAACAAAAGATTGAAAACTAACATATCGTTGTTAACCGTTAACATTGACGATGACTTATACTCACCCTGCCAAGGAAGGTCTTGTGAAATTATTGGTGAAAATTTCAGCAGGTGACAATACGGGGTGATTTTTACCTACGAAACACAAGTCGACTTGGCCATGAAACATTTCACGGCTTTAACTTTGTTTCTCAAGTTAGACGGTAGAATTGTGGTTAAAAAATAGAAAAGCATTACCTGTTTTTACACAGTATTTCAATGTTTCTCTACAATCACTAAGAATTTCCTCCAAGTTTTGTGGTTCTTCGTCAATGTGTAAACAGTGCTCCATAATTTCTTTCAATTGGTGAGGGTGATGGAAGTCCAAAACTTTTGACGTTCTTTTGTGTTCAGAGTTTAGGTAGTTGTCTAGAAGTTTGACTAATTCGTTCAGGAATCTTATTCGTAACTCCTCTACTTCTTGGACACTTAGGTCTTGTGTAAAAAAAGAAAGAGATAGTTAATTAGATACTCTACCAAGTATCAATTAATCGCTTTATCATATATATTTCACTTAAGGCCTCTAACGGAAACATTTTTTTGTTCCTGCTCAAATAAAAATTGTTTTATTGATAGCTGCATCAATTTGTATGTGTCTTTACTAAAGGTTACAGACCACCAATTCAACCAATGAGCATTTGGAACGTACGCAAAAATAGTCCTACGCAGAAATTACCCCTGTTCCTCATAGTGCTGTGAAAAAAGTTCTCATCTTATTTAAAACATTTAAACAGTTTCTGAAAGGAAAAACATTTCTGTACATTTTATAGGTGCATTTTGCTTCTTGTGATGTGAAGCCTAATCTCCATAATGATTTTTAAATATACCCCTATCTTGTGAAAACACTGGGATTTCCCATGCTATTTATAGACCCTTCACTTCCGGTGACCAGTACTGCACTGCAAGTCTGCTAACCCCACATGCCATTCTGAGGATTGTGAGCTGACATATGTAGGATCATGCTGATATATAGTCCTCTGCAGGTTAAAGTTAAGGTAAAGTCCAGAGAAGCCATTGAATATTGTGAAATTAGCATAGAAGCCTATGGAAAGTGGAATTAGTGGTTTTTAGCCTTAAGTTGAAGCCATGGCAAAATGAAAAGTTTCTTGAAATAGCCTTAAACTACTTGAAGATCTTGTTAACTTTGCCATGAGAGAAATACACTACAAACATCCTTCAAAATATGCATTTTTTTAAGTTATAGGTCCAAATTATGGAAAATTGGTCTTTTTTGGCTGATTTTTATGTCCTATCTTGTAAAAAGTGTCGAAAATTTAGTAAAAATGTCAAATATTAAACTTTGAGGGTTATATTTACCTAAATATGGTGGTAATAAGCACTTGAAATCAAGTTTTGTGTAGATGTGAGCAAAAATTAGGTTAGAAATGAGGAAAAACTCACTTTCATTACTGCGGTTAAGGCCATATCAGCATTCCCCTATGGCAACATGGAAAATCCATTATTGAGTACTTTTTTTGCTTTAGGTGCCCTTTACTGGTCATGTTTTAATGTGAAAACACTGTATTTACAAATTTAAAGCCAAATATATCACCTTTTGTGAAAATTTAAAGATTTAGGATTTTTTACATGTGATCAAGAAAAAGGGGGAGGCATGTCAGAAATAAATTTTTAAAAATAGACCAATTTCTCAGAAAATGATTACTTTTAAGACTATTTCTTCATTAATATTGTTAAAAAACAAGTTGTGATTGATATTTTTTATTTGAAAAGTCAGAAAAAGTTCTTTGCAAATATTTAATGCATTTAAGTATGGTAGAATATTGTCACTTTTTTGCTCGCACAACTTGGTTACCCTATATTTAAAAATCAAATATTTAAAAAAGTGCTTGTCACATTTTACTGAAACTTTGCAAATGCATTCAGTATGTGTGTAGGAAGATACCTGTATAGTTATTTATTTTTTCTAAGACAA
Organism: Perna viridis; assembly: GCA_037379345.1. NCBI lineage: Eukaryota > Metazoa > Mollusca > Bivalvia > Mytilida > Mytilidae > Perna > Perna viridis. The sequence continues at coordinate 32,022,179 of CM074517.1, read as the reverse complement.
AAAGTGACTCTTTAGGTTACAGACCACCAATTCAACCAATGAGCATTTGGAACGTACGCAAAAATAGTCCTACGCAGAAATTACCCCTGTTTCTCATAGTGCTGTGAAAAAAGTTCTCATCTTATTTAAAACATTTAAACAGTTTCTGAAAGGAAAAACATTTCTGTACATTTTATAGGTGCATTTTGCTTCTTGTGATGTGAAGCCTAATCTCCATAATGATTTTTAAATATACCCCTATCTTGTGAAAACACTGGGATTTCCCATGCTATTTATAGACCCTTCACTTCCGGTGACCAGTACTGCACTGCAAGTCTGCTAACCCCACATGCCATTCTGAGGATTGTGAGCTGACATATGTAGGATCATGCTGATATATAGTCCTCTGCAGGTTAAAGTTAAGGTAAAGTCCAGAGAAGCCATTGAATATTGTGAAATTAGCATAGAAGCCTATGGAAAGTGGAATTAGTGGTTTTTAGCCTAAAGAACTAATGGTTTTGAACATATGAACATATTTGAAAACGGAAATTTTGGACCGAACATCCATTTCTTTATTAGCTTGAAATTGCTGTTCAGTCAGATTTAAACCTCTCTACTGCAGTGAGAGAGGCATAAAGGTCGCAGTCTTAACGCTCCTGACAAAATAGTATCTTCTCTGTTAATCAATCGAGCTGCCTGACGACAATGACACTTTTGTGAAGAGTAAATAGAGTTCCAATTGATGAATTCTTTGTCAATATTATAATCTTTTCGAACTGATATGTAACTAATATAATTTATCTAGCATTCGTAAAATACTAATTTCTCATGTTAACATTAGAATACAACATTCAGTTAAATTGGAAGTTAGTTAACTATCAGTAGAATAATTCTGATGATTGCCGAAGGTTATCTAAAAGAGAATAACTTGAAAATAATGCAACACTCGTCTCAACTCGCTAATGTCCGTGTGGCGATAGGGGATTCACCAGGGGAACCAAGCTAATTTGCATTTTCTTTATTGAAAATAATGATATACATTCGCAAAATGGTCTACCGAATGAGTTCAAATAGGGAATCATTGCATATGTTTTCAATTGCTAGCTGGCAGACACAAATTCAAATACTAGTATCGCTTTATTTTCTCGGGAAACTTTCAAAAGATCACTAAGAACATTTGTACATACGGTTTTGGGTTTTTTTTATATAAAATGACTTGTATAATACAAAATTATACTGACTCACAAAACATTGTATTTTGACGTTTATTTTTCTTCAAATAAACATACCTTTAGCAAAATACTTTTCAAAGTCCGACCATTCAACTGACTTATCAAAGGTACTTTGCTTCCTAACCTTCTTAGGATCAGAAGTTACATTCTGTTGTTTAGAATCGCTTTCTTGAAAGTCCTCCATCTGTGTCTTTAGGAACTGTAGTTTAACTTTCTGCCAAAGGTCATTTGCCATAACACACTGTGTCTGAGAGAAAATAAACAGCTATTATCATACGGAATCGCTCCTAGGGATAAATGCATCGCGAGTAAAATTTTAAATGCCGACAGAAAAAAAAAAACTTTTATTCTGAAATTTTATTTCATGCCAAAGTATTTTAATTTTATTTCATACCAAATCATTTCAATCGAAGTTTCTCATTTGAAATTCACATCGAATATTGTTGTGAAAAAGTGAGTTTGTGTCAGCAAGCTTTAACATAGGTAATATACTTAGTACACGCTTTTAATAAAATCTTTATATTTATGAAAAAAAAAAACATTTTGAAGAGATTAATCTTAAACAATATTTACCATATAAAGAAACTGAGATAAAAAATGTTTCTGTTATGGTTCATTAAAACATAAGATAAAATAAAGGACATTTGCTTTTTAAGTACTTCTACGTCTAAGAATTGGGCAAAATGTATATAAGGTGTGTCACATGAAGAAAAAAAACGCAGAGATTTTATTGCATTAACCAATTATTTATACCTGATAACCACCAGAAATAACCATTAAAGTGTTTGTAAAAATTAGCATTTTCAAGATATTGATAGGTCAAAATACGTTGAAATGCACTACGGAAAAATGACGGGAAAATCTTCCCATACTCATTCCCTTCATAAGCAGTCAAAAAATACCTACGTCACAGATGCTTCAGGATAAACTTAAATAGCGTTTTTGGTTGTTTTCTAGATGTACTGAATATATTTTAGGCAAAAATTCCAAAATTGCAGAAAATAATGTGCTACCCATTGTCTGATTCTTACACAGAATGGTACATAAAAAGGTAACAAACGTAAAATATTGTTTAGAAATTATTAGATTAATTGCATTGCAAAATTTTTGTTTTGTTTTGAAATTGCAAATCTTCCAGAAAAAACATATTGTAATTCCATATGCAACATGTCAGGGTCATGTAAGCTAATATACGTGGTAATGATAAAGTTAAGCATCACTTATCAGTAAATAAGATCGTTAAAGAGCATCTTATTTTGTAATAATGAATTGGTGTCATTTAAATAAGACCGGCACTAGCACGCGTATGTATTGTGTAAGGAGGTTAATATTTACTAATTGGAATCGTGCTTAAAATAATATTTTACACAATGTTACATAACCCAGAGACACACATAATTGCCAACATTTTTTATCACTAAAGAGACCAAAAAAAATCTTTTTTTCAGCTCTACGAGATTTCCGTATCTCACCCACGATGTGTCCTTTCCCGTAAATAAATGCACAATTGAAAAAAGGTTTAATGAACGATCATATCTAACAATACTTTCAAAATGATAATTTTATCGAGAATAACCGGTTATCAATCATTATTTGCAGTTTACTGTTTTCAAGTGTCCTATACTTTACACCTGATCGTGAAAGCGTGCTTTGGTCTAAATGTTTGGAAGGGAGATAACCATAGAAATATTTTAAGGGAAAACAAGACTATTTGTTTCAACAAATTCAATTAAAATAAATACATGTTTTTAATCATTTTTTCTGTTTGAAAAGGCGTATTTAAAAAAAATCGGAAAATTAGAAACAATGATGTTCTTTGATTTCTCATTAAACTACCAACTTGAATAGCACATGTTACACTGTTATCATATTTATCCAATTACAAAACTAAATAACCTTTATTTTGATATCTTTTCTTTATATCGTATATTTATACTAATTATGATCTTCATAAGGATATATTTAAAGAAATACCAAATTTCACAAAGAGATAACATTTAAAAAAAATCAGAATATCTTACCACTTGGAAGCAGGCATGATTATTGAAATTTCAAATCCCATTCGGTCCGAACCACAGATCCTGACAATCCAAAAACGTGTTGACAATTAGTGTTTTCCGAAGAACATCTTTATATCAAGCCAGTGTAATTGCCTTTCTGTCAAATTCCCAAGAACTTACAGACTTTATTAAATCAAGTATTTGCCCACAAGATTGCTGCCTTACTAATTCAATATTCAATTTTCTGTTATTTATTTCTTTAATTATTTAGAGGCTTTTTGGAAATTTGCTAAATATCAAAGTTTAATTTAAAAGAAAGATGTTTTGGCATTTTATTTGTTGTGGTTGAATTTTTTGCGAAAATTGATATGATCATTTCAGGGTTAAAACAGTTTCACAGTGTTCATTTTGATCTTGTAGAAAAGATTTATGGACTTCACTATTTAACATTCATCAGTTTAATAAATTAAATTTATCAATTACTTAAAGATCCGCTCTACGTATTCTTTTCAAATTTAAGTACAGTGTTGTAAACTTACAATACTGCAAATTTGAATAACATGTGAAATTGCAATATTTTTTTCGATTATTTTAACGTATACAGTGCTTAAAGTACAGCTCCATTAGAGGTGGTTATTTGAAATGATATCACCTTGTGAATATGGACCTTGTAAACTAATAAAGAGTAATGTTTTTTAATTTAAAATATTTTAATATGATTTTCACTTCATATATTATTGTATATATACAATTGGAACAGGTCTTATTCTGTGAACTTCCGTTGTATCGTTTTTTGTAATTAAGAGTTTTCGTCTGGCTGAAGATATTAAACCATTCAAAAGCTACTTCAAAGTCTTCGATCTCTGAACAACTGAATAACAACAAAACATTGACCAAAAATGCTTGGTTATACAATGTGCAATACCAGGAATGAATTTATGTTATATCTTTCCAGATAAAGATTTTTCATAGCCCATTATTTGAAATAGTCAAAATTACAGATGAGCACTTGTTTGGTTTTCTTAACATTAGAAAAGTGTGGGTCGGTAGTTAATTATGGGTTCTTGGTATAAAACTGTGATTAGATGCTTTAAAGCGTCAACTTTTTATGCCTGCGAAAGCAACAAGGCAATAAAGTTTGGCATATTATCCATGTTCTAATTGATATTCAACGAAACACCTTGTATTTCGTTTTAACAAAAGAGAAATTCTTTGACTGAAGATTTCAATCAGAAGGACTAAACACTTTTTTTTCACATTATACCGATGTGTACAACACGACCATTCACTTACAAAACAAACTAAAGTCCGGAGAATTTTTAGTAGTTTGTTTAATCCTATTAATTCCAATTTAAAATAATAAAATGTATTTTATTTTTCTTTCTTTTTGTCTTCTTAAAAACTCTTATTTAATGATAGGATATTTAAACAAAAACAAAATATGATCAAGGGTGAAGAATAATGCATATATTTTACGATTGGAATTTGTCCTGTACACTAGTTATACATTCAAGCGTTCTTAGCACGAATATAAACATTTCCCCTATTGACAATAACCAACACTTTATCATACTCATTCTAAATATATTATTTCTATTTTTAATATAAATTTCCATTTTCCGATCGCAGGATTGATATTCGTGTTGAGACGCTTTAGCGGGAGTCCGAGGATGAAAGAGTAATCAAGGGAACCAAGATTCCAGCGGAATTAAAAATAATGTAATCCAAGGACACAGACCAGACATGAAATAAAATTCACACACAACAAAGAACATAAAATAACCAAAATGATACATACAAAGTAACAAAAGTAAGTGAGCAACTAGAACTTCACTGAAAACTGGACTCATGGACAATGTTAGGGTAAGCGTCTTGAAATACCGATTTTATTTCACATGTGAATAGTCGAAAATCATTACTTATTATTAAAAAAAGGGAGCTATTGTTTACCATGTTTTCTTAAATCGTTGTTTTTAATATACAATTTCGAAATGAATGGATAGAACATGCAAAAATAATTTCAATCCTTTAATCGTCTCCATCTGCCATCCACGGTTCAATACGACAGTAAAACTTGCACACAGAATATACACTGCTGTGAAAGTGGTATGAGGTGGATAACCAATCAAAACGCACAAAGTAGACAAATGTTAATTGGATTGGAATCATGTGACGTCCTCTGTCACTTCATTGGAAATGTGGGTCACGATCATTCGGCAAATCTATTTTCTATATACAATTCACAATATCAATTATTTTCGCCTTTATGTAGTGGACTGTACCAATCCTCAACTGTAGATAGTATGTTGAACGCTTATTACAGTATATACAAGTACCCGTACCTACATGTAGTAGACATCTAATCATCAGCATGCTTACTCAACTTTTCAATTGCAACACTCTTTGAACAGATGTACTCGAATGAAGATTAAGCTTTCGTTCAAAACTCTAAGAAACGCAGCTGAATTGACTGATTATACCGCCTTTCGATTTTGTCTTAAGAGTTAAGTTTATGTATTAGCCAAAACCCATGTCATTTTATTAATTCATTTCTACTAAAATTTGTTTCTATTCGAGGGACCGAGTGCAGCGATGTCCTATATATGTAGGATGTAAAACCAGAACTATGAATGGTTAAAAAATATTTTGGCGGAGGTGACAAAATTTGTTGACAGTGGATTAGACCATTACGCTGGTGTGTGGATGCGCTGTTTTTTATTTTATATGTCGTGGATACGATTTAATATTTATCTAATAATAATTTGGAAATTATTGACTGTGTTGAAATGTATTTAGCTTTCCCAGTAGAATAAAGTCTCACACATTCTCCTCGCCGTATTAGGCTCGTCCATAGCAACATAGTGGTGCACTGTTAACAAAGAATGAGCTCCGTCCATCATAACCATAGTTTAAAATCGTATTATTCAGATATATCAAAAAGGCGGGACTTCTAATGCCTGAGCCAAAAGGTTGAATGATTATAACTGTTGATCATACGCGTATCTCGGATGGTGTAACGTCTTTATTTTTTTTTATCTTACTGGTCAAACAAGGCTTTAATAATAAACGTATGCAAAACAATGCAAAAAATCTATACTTTTCATCGGGTGAACTCTGACTTTTACATCCTGTATAATTTTCAGGGCTTTATCTGTAGTATAAATTACGTTTAAATTTCCAGTTTGCATATTAGGACGGTTGTTCACGACCTCAAAAACTATGTTATGAGATAAATAATACATAATCAATTTATGAAAACTGCTACATACTAACAATTTAGTTCTGCAAAATGTGTGCATATATATATATCATGTCTCTACTGAAAGCCACTTGTACTGACGTGACGTACATTATGTGACGTCATCAGTCAAAGAAGCTGTGGGTTGCGGTTTTTTGACAAATATATACAATGCACGATATAATTCAAGACGACATCCAAATATGATACATTAGATGAGTTTTTTTTTTTTTAAATGATAAAGCACTTACTGGAAAATGATTGATTGATTGATTGTTGGGGTTTAACGCCCGAGCAGCAATATTTCAGCTATATTCAGGAGATGAACATGAAATGGGATGATAAAATGAACATGAAATAATGATTATGAAATGAAAAAAGGGACAGGACATAAGGATAATAGGGTCAACAAATTTTGATTGCCACAAGAAAAAGGAAGGGATGGGTAGGGTCGCGCAAAGGTTCCTACTCCTATCGAATACCACAGCAGGGGTCTTTAACGTGGGAGGAACGTGGCATCTTTCACAACACGGTGCACCACTATGGTTTGCGGTCAGGTTTTCCGTATTATAGCCTGACAACCCCAGCATGTAACATGCCAGGGGTACGCCATTCTACCACCGGGGGCATACATCCCAGTTGCTCTGTGGGCAGAGCGCCTAGCCCCCGGCTAGGTTCCTGAGCACTATTTAGTCGCCTTTTACGACAAGCTTAGCGCTGCTGCAGGCCTATTGTTTTGACACCCGGACCTGCACGGGACTGGAAAAATGAAGAAATGATAAAGCACTTACTGGAAAAATTAAGATTTTTGTTTTTGTGTTTTGGAAATGACAATAAGAAAACCACCAAACGAAAATTTGCAAATAAGACCATTTCTTTGGCACCTTGTACTTTGTGTATCTGATGTCTTACAAGAAAATCTCCATGTAGTAGACATGTCATCACCAAAATGCTTCTCCAACTTTGTCAGTTAAAAGAATTTTTAGACGGCTTGTAAAGCTTTACAGGAAAGATGATTATTCTTTCGTTCAAAACTACAGGACAAATAACTGAATAGACGGATACTGGGTTTACTAGGTTCATGTATTCTTGAAAAGCCACCTGTTTCATTTGTTTTTAATTAGAAAAAAATCCAATTAGTCCATTGGTTGGTATGAAAAAATCCACTAACCACAAATGAAGTGTAAGAAGCAGTAAGTCAGCGCGGCTCTCTCATGTAACATTTGTAAATTAGCAACATATTTCACGACTGATATGTGAACTTCATCGAAACATTTGTACTTGAAAATTAAGGAATAAATTTTCTATAAACAAGTCTCCCCTTCTCACCACGGGATGATTGAATCTATTGAAGTATTTTAAAGCTCACACAGTCATGCAAATCCTCATTCAAATCTTACTGCTTTATGATGATTTGTTCTAATAGAAAACATTTTTTGTTCTATTTGATGTCTTTTCAAGTCTTTTTTTTTTTTTAGATATATCTCAATGGCATTCCATTGCTTTTTAGGAAGATGTAAGCAAATACTTGGAATGAGGTTTACTCAGATAGTTACCTTGTGTCCCTTTTAGTGTGAAACATCATTCTTTTTTTCTTAGAAGTGTCGAACAAGGCAACACACATGCCAACGAAACAATGGAAAGCAAATAGCAAATCAAAAACATAACATGTATAGTTATCATTAGATGAAAACAGATTATTATATAGATAGTAGTGTTTTATCGAATGTTACCCAGTGTAAAGAATTTCGATAATCAACAGTGTGAAATAATTTAGTAATTTCACTCTCAGACTTACTCCCGTCAAAACGCCACAACACGAAAATCAATCCGCCGTTCACAAAATTTAAAATTCATGTGGAAAAAAGCGATGAATAATGGATGAAATCTATATAATGAATTGGATAATCAATTGGTTATCGTGAATAACCAAAATGTGATCACTCGTGCCATGAACGCATAAAGATTTAACTCGTGCGCGGAACAAGTTCCGCACATTCTTTAAATCTAGGAGTTCTTCGACACTCGTGATCATATTTTGGTTATTCAATCTTTCAAATTAAGTAACCTATTACTATTACATTTTGATTTTTTTTCCAACTACTATATATTTTACAAAAAAGTCGTGGAGTCAAAGTTACGTTTAAATTACAAGTTTGCAAATCAAGTCGCTCACGACCACTAAAATGTGTTATGTAATAAATAAATACAAAATCACACTATAAATGACCATGAGACAACAATTTGTGAAGGCTGGAACATAAGTAATTCATATTTAACAGATTGGTTCCCAAACAATAACATGTAAATTGTGCACAAAATTTTATATCAGGTTTCTACTTAACGTTACTTTTATAGGGGCGAATCATGGGACTTCCATGTCACTTCAGAGAAGATATAGGCTGCGATCTATCTAAATCATACTCGGCATGTTATAATTCACATATTCAAAACGGGACAATTTAGTTGTTCACATAACAAGTTAAACTTGAAAATTTTTAATGATGACAATATGTTATAAATTCGCACTATGAAAACTGTATAAGGTGACATGTTATTGTTTTTGAGATAATAAAATTCTTGCAGGAAGAGTCAAGAAAAAAAATGTTTTTATATGTCCAGACATAAGACAACCCCAACAAATAATGAAAAAATGAAATAATCATCCATTCGGAACTAGCAATTGATTTTCGGCTACACGCAGATAGGCCTCCCAATCCTCATTTGGATCTCGTACGTGTAACACTTCAAAGATACAAGTATCTATACACTCAATTGAAATCTCAGATCATTTCTTTTCAACTACGACTGTACTGGATTGAGGTTTAAACTTTCATTGAACCTATGGGAAATACAGTTGAATAGCAAAAAAAACCACAGTCCACGGGCTGGGAGGGTCCTCCGTGCACCCCCCACTTATCAACTTCATGGTGATTTTTAGGTACCTTTACACCTCCCATTACCGAATCAATTTGTCGCCAAAGAATATTCTCGGATTCTTTTTCAGTATAAGCCTATATTTGTACACCTCTGGGTCAAAAAAAAAAGTCAAGACTTTTGTGACTCAATTATTTGAGAGTCTTAGCCTTCCTGGGATAGCATGTGTGAATAAACTAAACAAATACAGGTATCATCGTATAGCCCAATGTCTCAGGTTTACAATAGTACCAAGAAAATTGCGGTAACACTTAGGGTTTTGCGGTAAAATGCGAAAAATGTATCCGTACCCCGCCGAAAAATCGTTTAAATTGACATATTTTTCAATGTCAAAACCCCTAGAATATAAATGCTTTAGTAAAAAATGGCTTATTTGGTATTTTCTGTTTAGTTTTATCAAAATTCATACTTCTGGGGTTCTTTTGATGAATTTTGGCGATTTCCATAGTCAAAATTTGTCAAAAAATTGCGAAACATAGGATTTTCGATTTTTCGCTAAAAAGTCACATAAATTCGACTCTACAAGTTATTACTCAACTAAAATGTCTCCAATTCGGTATCATTCGATAGATAATTTAATTTTCTACATAAATAAACCAAATGAACCATGAAAAACTAATTTTTAAGAAAGGATTTTCCAAAAAATCTTAAAAGTATTACCCCTACCCCTAGAAAACTGGTCTCAGTACCAAACTAAATTATCAATCACAGCATACTGTCATTGTAGAACTCATATTTTAGTTATTCATAGTTAAGATAATGATGTACCTAACATATCTGATCAATTCAGGCGCTTAGATTTTCCTTTTGGGCTGACATTACAAGAAGATCGGAAAAAATGGGAATTTTCAGAATTTAAGTAGCTGTCTTTGTAAGAATCATGCAAAATATGAAAAATGTGATACACCCCCAAAAAAGGCTACATATTTTTATTTTTGTAATTAAGTTGTCTCATGGGTCCATACTATGAAATGAGTAATTATTCATTCAAATCTGCCTGCTCTTAAGAGATAATCAATATTGTAAATCCAGTAGATTCTATTGTATTTGAGCGTCATTTACAGAGTTATCTCCCTTAATTTTGAAATTTACAGTGCATTCTATATAATTTTTATCTACTAAGAGCACGGGTAATATGAAACACCACATGTTATTTTCTGTTTACTATGACATTTCAAACAAAGTATCAAAAATTAAAGTATGTAGGCTTTTTACCCATGAATCACATTTTGCATGATCCTTAGCTGGAGTGCTACTTAAGAATCTGCATTTTTCCCTACTTCAAACAAACTTTTGCATATACAAACACATATATGTAGCATCTGAGCTATCTAATGAACCAATGCATCGCATAGTTTAACGTACAAAAAAATGTATTCTAAGCAATAAAGGCGAAAGAATGGTACCCCATACCCACAAAAAATCTGTGAAAAATCCAGAATTTGTATGTGGTAGATTTGCATTTTTTTATATGGTTTTGGATATATGTATGCCAATCATTCATCCTATTTGCTTCTTTGAAAACTTATATATATAAAAATAATGATAGCAAACAAAATCAAATCATGTAAAAACTGAGATATTTTAAACAACAATTATACAATTTACGTGCTAAAATGCGTGAGAATCTGTTTTTGTCTTAAATTTCCCTTTTTTGTAATATTTCGTCGTCTTCGGGACAATAAAAGCATAATTTTGCTTAACAATGTGATTGATACAAGAAGATCTCCATAATAAATGCCAGACAGTTATTGCGTACAGTTCGTGTATGCTATAAACGATCATTTTCTTTCACATTGGGGCAGATTTTCGTGATAAGGGTACCATTCTTTCGCCCAAATGGTCTGGAATACGTTAAATTGTGCATTATCTTGGCTTATTAGAAAGGTAATATGCTACTTAAATGTGTTTGAATATACAAAAGCTTGTTTGAAGTAGGGTACTTGAAAAACATTGCCCATTACCGGCGAAATGGAAGAAAATATTAAATTCCGAAAATTCCCAATTTTATCAAAAACTCATTATTATCAGCTTGAAACTGAAAATAACTCGCCTGAAATGAAAAGATATGTTGAATACATCGATAACTAAAACAATAGTACCCAACATGTCTTTTTTACATAGATTATGTGCTAAAAAGTAACTACTTGGTTCATATTTAGGTATTCTTTTGATGGGTGGGGGTGGCAATTTTTCACCTAATTGGACTTGGAAAAGTTAAAATATTTATTACTTTGGCTCATTACAAAGCTAAGACACTATATAATTGTACTTGAATATATAAAAGCTTATTTGAAGTACGGTATTAAAAAAAAAATGCCAATTATAGGTGAAATGGAAGGAAATATGAAATTCTGAAAATTCCCTTTTTTATGAAAAACTCATTATTGTCATATTGAAACTGAAAAAATATGCATCTGAAATGAGAATATATGTTGAATACATCGATAATTAAAACAACAGTACCCAACACGTCTATTGTGCACCGTTTATATATTAATTATTAACATTTCGGTTCATGTTGAGGCATTTTTATTCATGGGTAGGGGTGGCAATGTTATACCTAACTTGACTTAGATAAGTTCAAATATTTATTACTTCAGCTCATTTTGAAGCTAAGACATTATATTAATGAACTGTATCGCATTCCTTAAGTTTTAAATTGCACAAAGTTCAAAATGGCAAAAAAAAGAAAAAAAAAAGGTTTTTCTCCACCTTATAACATACATAAGTCTAAGTGACGGTGAAAAGTACAGGGTAATGACAGAAAAATGGGGAAAAGTACATCATTATAACCACCCTACCATGTATGGATCAATCTAATAAAAATGAAATGTATGTTAACCCCACTCCATTAATTCATTTATGAGACGGAGAAATGGAACAAATGGATCATTGCCCCATACAGATGTAAAAGAATAATTTAAGGGAACCGAGATTATAACGGAAATCAAACGAATGTAATCCAGGGACAAAGACCAGACATGTAAAACAGACAAACACTACAAAGAACATAAAGTAAATAAATAATACATACAAAGTAACAAAAGTAAATGAGCAACTCGGACTCCCCTAAAAACTGAAGCATGGACCAGGTACACTGGTAGGGTAAGCATCCTCTGCTTTTCTAGAAACACCCGCAGAGTTGTTCATAAAAAGCCAAGTCCGGGGTAGACGAAAGAGGAAAGTAAAACTATGACACTTTGTACAAATCAGTTTTCATGATGCAGATGGATACACCGTAACGATCCACGAGTTTATGATGATGACTACAACTTCTGTAGTGATGAAGTCCATCTTGTACGTTTGAGATAAAGATATTTATTACATAAAAGATGTCAGTCTGCCTGTTACATTTACTTTTTTACGCTTGTCCCAAGTCTGGATTGTCTGATCCCTCTTTTAGTCTTTTTTTCTACTTGTCTTCTTTCATGTTGCTAACATAGTCTGAAAATACATGTACTAGTACAATGTATTTCGCTGGGACTGCGTACAATGTTTTGTCATGAGGCTTTCCTCGGCGGAGCCGCCGTTCAACATGAAAACATGGATCGATGAAAAATTGAAGAAGCTCATTGGAGCCTTGTGATAAAGGCGGACAAAGTCATTGAAATTGTGCGTATCGACAAGACAACATTTGGTTCAGTCAGAGCCTTAATATACTCATGTATCAGTCAAAATTCAAACTGAGTCTCATGAAATATACTTTTCTATCAGCAATTGAAGTGCCAGAAAATGGTAATCGGCCGCAGACCCCCTGTCGTAATGCCACCTCTCCGAGGTGGGCGTGATCCTAATGATTCGTTTTGAGTATACACATCATTTAGACCAAGCTACGCCCCTGTAAGGGTTTCGTGCATTAATAAAACCCATTCGGTTGTATTAATTAATTTTCTATTGAAAAAATCTTATCGGTTTATTTAATGATATCGTTGAAAGAGAACCTCAGACAAATTAAGCAAAGGGTACAGCACGTTAGAGTGTTTTTTTTTTCTAGCGATTTTTAGCATCGTGTATACTCTTTCGAACCATTTGAGAAAATTACGGCCAGTTTTATTTTAAAAAGGATAAACATTCCGACTTAGTACGGAAATATAAAATTAAGTAACTGTAGAACTCTGAGCTTAATATAAATTGAATACATATTTTAATGCGATTATATGACAACAGGAGATAGAGTATGTCTTCAATTTCCTGATATGGCTAGAAATTATCTTTCTATCAGACAATGGACCCTTTTGTGGTAAATTTGTAAGCACTTCTGCGAGGTAGGGTCTGGGTAGAACAAAAGAATTTTCCTCGCAGAAGTGTATATTTAGCATGCTCCACCCATGCTCTTCGACTATTCTTCAGCCAGCACAAAAGTGTCTATTATTTTATCTGTTGATTTAATTTAACTCAGTAGGTGTTAGGTTATGTCTCTTATGAGAACTGTTCTGCATATTTGTTTCAGTTTTTTTTCGAGTGTGTTACCTTTTTTTCATTAAAGTTGCCAAAAAAAAAGCCTTTTACATATATTTTAGTTTTAAACTCGTACACTCAAAATTGGTTTCTAACACTTGGTTATTGGGTAGGCTGTGTTTTAACAATAATACAAAATAAAAAATACAAAAATAAATGGTGTGATAAAAGAAACGCAAAAGAAAGAATAGATTTTTACAAGTTCCTGGTGCCTCAAGTTTCAACAGTAAGCTTGACATATTATTAGATGCTTTAAAAGAGTTCCAAGAATTGCATCACCAATAGTTGCTTTAAATTTGACAAATTAAGTATAAGTGTTTGTAAGAATCAGGCAAAATGGAAAAAAAATCAGAAACATGCATGTCAAAACCCCACTGATCTGTCAATGTAATATCACTGAAGGATACTTTCTTTATTTGAAAGGACCATTATTTGATCTCTGCACCACTGGCTTTGCTCAGGAATTTTTCAATAGAATGTTACAAAGGAGGCTTTTGACAGAGTTATCTGCCCTCGAAATATTCATTTTAGTGCATTTAAATGAAATTATAACTCAATGCAGCAACGAGATATTGAAAATCTTACTTTTTCCCTTGATTCTGATGGTGCAAATATCAAAATTATACATTATCAAAATAATGGGGTTTTTATACCATGTTTTACCCACTGTCTGATTCTTACAGAGACTGACATTTAAGGGGCGTAAAATCTAGACTATTGTGTTTCGTGTGTACCTGGTATGATAAACATTCAGATGATACAAACTTTGAATGTAAAGGCTAAATCACAAAAATATACCATACATCCTAGGAACTGCTTGTTTCTTTTTACGGACTATTTTTTGGTATGTGCAGGCGACTTGCTCCCCTTAAATAGTGGTATTATACCTTAAGGATACTTTTGCAGTTCATATGATCTCTTTCGGGGATTCCATTACTTATGTTTGTAGTTGCTGCAATATCACTACTTTCATCTGAGAAATGAAGTTATTTTTTGATTTTTGTTGAAACATTCAAGATGAAAACCTTGAATATCACATTTAAAACAAACACACGTGCCTGTTCATAAATGTCCTCCATTTCTGTTCATAAATGTCCTCCACGTCTGTTCATAAATGTCCTCCATGTCCGTCAAACGAGTAAATTTTTTTTTAAAGTTTAAAGACAGTATTTTTTTCAACTTAACAAGAATATGATGTACAAACCTTAAAAAAATAGGGAAAAAATAACAAATGTTTGTTATAAAAGTAAACATGATCATTCTCGACATAATATAACATGATATTAGAAGAAAAATACAAGTAAAATACCAGAAAAAAAATCCAATGAATCAAGTACACCCAAAGGATAACACAAGAAACAAAGTCTAAGGAGTCGTCCAACAGGTGAACAAAGTTTACATGTAAATCTCTGCCAATTTTCCAGTCCAGGTATTTCATCAATTAAGAATCCAGGAAAGATTAACTCCCCTGAAGTTATACATAGTACTCGCTGTAAAAGCTACCCCAGCCGTGCCAGCCCTCACACGAGTCTATTGCAGTCACTGCTTTATTACATTGATGATTACAAGAGAATTTTGTTTCTATTCGAGGTCTATTCTATTACTACGAGAGTACAATCTATGTCGTTAGGACGGTCCAAAGACGGCCTTAAATGATAGGAATAATAATTATTATTGATATTGTCTTGAATGGTTACCATGCGCCCATATAGAGTGAAACGTCATCTTTTTTGTAGCTAATAGTGGTCAACATACATTCCAACAAAATGAAGCAAAACAAACAAATTCAAAACAAAAAACAAAATTCATATTTTCATTATGTTATAACTGACCTTAACATCCTGTGAGTTTTCTATTGCTATATTTTTGTACAACTATACATGTAATATATATTACGTTTTAATTACAAGTTTGCATGCCAGGTCGGTAGTTCACGACCGCAAAAGCATGTTACGAGATACATTCATACATAACCAATTAAAATCTTGTTTATGATGATAGAAATGCAAAATCAAAAATTATAATAAATAAGTTCCCCCAACAGAATCAAAGTCATGAGATATGTGTGCATATATGTTTATAAAGAAATTAATTTTATAGAGGTGAAGCATTTAATGATCTCTTTCGACATACAAGTACATTTACAGCGAGAGACAAAATAAAGATGACACAGGTTTTTTTTTTTTTCAACTATGATTTCAACAAATTAACTTTTAATGACTGTACGTTATGTCCAAAGTTTGACTGTAACATGATGCAAGCTGTCTCTTTTGAAATGATAGATACTAACTAGAATATTGAAGAAGGTATTTTTTTTTGGAAATATACATAAGCCGGACACCAACGACGCAATTATATAAAGGGTTATAGTGACTTCGGAAGTAGTTAATGTTTCCGGCTATAATCAAATCGATATGTCATCTGTGTATGTCATGCTTTCTAAAAAAAACTTACAAGTTCATGCATGTAGTAGAACTGCTTCCAAAAATCTTAAGTCAGCTGTACTCGAATCAGGGTTAATCTTACATTCGAAGACATAGAAAGTACAGCTGAACTAACTGACAATATTGAGTTATGACTTTGTCGAATAGTTTTGTGTATTTACAAATGCCTCATATTGTTCTATGAGACAACTTTTATATTCAATGCACCTCTTCTTTAGTACTGTGAATTCAGCCTCCGATTTACTGACGAATGGCACTTATAAAGTATCTATCGAATGCAGTGTCTTTGGAATCCGGGAATTGAACTCCCATGTTGCTGGAAAACTTTGTTAATTTTGTTTTCTACTTGGGCAAAAATAAGCAAAATGAAAGCCTGAACCTATCTTTTTTTTTAATTCATTGATTGGAAATCTCGACAACAGCAGTAGGTGCGACGTAGTACTAGGACGTTACAAAAACATTGCAAGATATAGGGTAACGTCGGAACACTTTTCGTTTCGGCGTTAAAGGTGAATTAGATGTATGCTCGCTCCTATAACATGTGTTCAGTATAGCGAAATAAGCAATAATTATATGAATGGCAGTTTTATATTTTAAGTAATTCAAAATATCTTAAACAATTCTTAGAAAAATCGGAAAGAATAATTAAACTGATAATCAGTGCTATATGAAATTTGCACATGCATGTGCATCACATCGTGAAATGTAACCCTGAATATGAATATTAATTAACTCTTAACTTAGCTACACTAAGCGTACCACGTCCAATAGATAAACAGGGGATTGCATCGATCTCGAGGGAGGAGCCCGCGGCTGTCTGTCCGTGGGGGTGAAAATTGTTAGTTTCATTCGTCATATTTTCTTGAAAAGAAAAAAAAATCAATCTTTTACAGCTTTTACAATATAGCGTAGCCACGGCTATAACAAGTTTCAAATACGGTATTGCATGTACACGTGTGGCGTATTCTGGTGAAGGTTCCCGAAGTTCCGGGTGCTTGATAAAAAATTTTTTGTGCATTTAAATTCTTGGCAGAAAAGAGCAAATGATAGCCAGGACCCTTTACAAAATTTTGGATCGGACCGGCTTCTGGATCCGCCACTGATTCTCTACAATTGGAAATCTTTGTTCTTGTATACCCTCTGCTACTGAGTTCAAAACAGTCTTTACTTGTACATGTATCAACCACAACATATTTGCACTCTCTGACAGACTAGAGAGGGAATATTACAATTATTACTCAAGATAAGTAAAAATGTACATTTTGATCTATGATCTTATGTTACATGTACCAATGTACCAAGCATAATATACATGTAGTATTGCTATTGAAAGAGATTTCTATTCATCAGAAAATCGTGTTTTAGTCAACACCCTATTATAAAGCCGCTCTTTGGATATTCTACGGGACCTACGTTTTATACTGTCTTTACCTTCTTTTTGTAATTCTGTTTTTTGTTTGTTTTTTTTTTTTCATTTGTTTTTTGTTTTGTTTTGTTTTGTTTTGTTTTTGTTTTGTTTTTTGTTTGTCTTTCCCTTATTTGCTCATTTGCGCTTTTCTGATATGAAAAATATTTATGACTTCATTCTCTGCTTTCATTCTATTTCATTGTTTCTTTTGTCTGCATGTTCCATACTTGTAATTAATTGCAGAGACGAGTTTAAGTATCCAATTCTGGTTATCTGAAAGGAAAATATATATATTTCGTCCATATTCGGTCGACGAAAATCGTTCGAACGTTCAAAAAGTGAAAATTGGACAAATCGCTAGACATTTGTTCGAATTTTATCCGTTTCAAACGGCAAAAATCAGGAAAAATGATATGTGTGTGTACATAAGTGCAAAGTTTCATGATTTCATAGAAGAAATTGCCAATTGATCAAAGAATTACGTTGGAACATACAGTTTTCTCACAAACGCGGAAAATCATTGACTTTAGACATATTTTGAAACATTTTCAAAAAGACGTAACATTTGTGTTTGTACTGAAAATTTCATCAAGTACCAACGTAGAATTGCTGAAAGTATGTACATTTATAGGAAATATATAACTCGGAATAGAATATTGTTTTAACAATTTAGTAATAAAATTTGACTACTGTTCTCTTTTGGAAATCTGACCATTTACAAACACATTCATTTTTGCTCTGAATATTTGCTTAACTAAATTAAACGCAATTTCGATAATTAATAAATAAGAACATGCAAAATTTTGCGAATTTCCTACACTCTGCAGGAGCGCAATTCACTATTTTAGTTTTTTAGACCTACAGTTTGTTACACCTGACAGGCGGAATTTTGACATTTTGACGGGGCTTTGATAAGTTGCATCTATTAGAAGGTCCATTTGTGATAAATATTCAGAACTGAAAATTTGTCCTGATACCAACAGTATACAGCTTTCACATATTCACAATTTTAATTGTTTACACTACATAGATTTTAGTCATTCATAGTTAGATAGGTGTGCTATTTCAACATGGTTGAAATAGCGTGCACAGCGTCTAAGTCTTTTCATCAAATTTCGTAACAATGTTGAAAAAATGGCCTGTAAAATAAATTAGATAGATGTGTTATTTCAACATGGTTGAAATAGCGTGCACAGCGTCTAAGTCTTTTCATCAAATTTCGTAACAATGTTGAAAAAATGGCCTGTAAAATAAATTAGATAGATGTGTTATTTCAACATGGTTGAAATAGCGTGCACAGCGTCTAGGTCTTTTCATCAAATTTTGTTACAATGTTGGAAAAATGGCCTGTAAAATAAATTTTCAACTCAAAAAAATATCACAAAAATAACCCGCAAGGTTAAGTCCACGTTTGAACAGTATTCATTTGAACACCAGAAGAAATTAATATATTTAGCTATTGAAAATGGACTAATTAAATATGTTGACAAAGTCGGTCTCTCAAAAGCATCCACCATGTTTGTATAAGGACTATGTGTAAATATAGCAAACATAATAAAAACTTGACAACTGAACCAATTCAGGTCACCGTTGAAGTTATCCTAGAATAATCATTTTTCTCAAAGTAAATATACATTGGCTATTTGCCACAACTACGAACATGCGTATCTGCCCAACAGCTATACTGTAGTTATATCGAAGTATTCAAATATGTTATCCAGCCATACAGATAAATTTTAGCGCTGAATATATGTCAACGTTTTTATCCCCTTTCTTGAGCCCCTTATAATCAGAGTATAGCAATTGTTTGCAAGCTGTTCATTCAACATTAGGCTGGGATTAAGTGTGGTTTGTACAAGATGACCACTGTACAAAAAAACGGTCATTCAAGGTTAGTTAAATGATTTTGTTTTCAATTTGACGTTTTAATCTTCTATTCATGAACTGATATATCAACACGTGCATCTTTATGTTTTTTTTTTCAGTTTCACTTTTTACGGAAACGATATTTATGAAATTAACAAAATTATAATATGTTAAAATTATAATATGTTTCATGGTTATGTGCTAGCTTGTTTGAAACGATACGAAAATTACATTTTGACTTAATTCAAGGAGTATTCGAGGTATTAAAGTGTTTAATTAAAAAAAAACAAAACACGCCTTGCATCATTTCAGATTCGGAGGGTGATGACGTAACTAATTTTTCATGACTTTAACATGTGGATAACTGAATAGGGAAAAATTCGGAAATATTTTTGGATTTTGACCATTTCATTTATCATTTAAATTTGATCTCCGATATCCGGTCCATCTCGTGAAATAACGGACACGAACACCCCAAGGCTACTTCAGTGTTGTTATTGTTTACATATTCGCGGTATTGTCCAATCAGATTATGTATTACTGACAACATCCACATTTTATTTTGCCTAAGCACGTGGCACGTCAAGATCGATAAGTTCCTCAATACTACAACCAGATGAATGAAGTCTAATCTGGTTTCAAGACAATTATAATATTCATTGGGGCATTGAATTGGGGAGAAATCAATATGTATTTAAAAAAAATGATTCTATTGTTGGTATAAAAAATCATTGCAAAAAATCACAATCGAGTGGGCTTTGAATTATTGATCGACAATTTGGATTTTGAGAAGACTCCGCAATTAACTAAGTTCAAAAATACATCTTTTTGGTCTTATAGAGTCACTGTTAATTTTATATCATGAAAAAGAATGATTATTGTTAACCGCTTTCAGTTGTCAGCTTTTTGGGGCTGGTAATATGTTACAATATATTTAACTAAAAATTTGTTTGCCTAAATATTTTTTACAGTAATCGAAGAAAACACGGTCGCACCAAGCTTGAAAGGATAAGAAGCACTGCGTGACTTTATGAATACAATAGTGTCAGAACCAACAGGCAAACGACATCTAGCCCCAAAACATGTCTACAGGTCTTTTCTAATCAAATTATGTAGTTGGGCTTGCTAACGTGTTTACTATAATACTAGTATGTTTACAAGGTAATTTAAATGGAAGGTATGTTTGCTTTGCCCTCCCGGCTTTGCTTGAACTTTACCTTGAGCTGAACATTTTTAGATTATGCCTGGGGATAAGAATACACTGTTTATGTATAAAACTTTGGTTCAAAAATGTGTCAAATTTACAACTATATGTGTTTATAAAGCCTTGAAAAGACAAAAATATATTCTCTGTTTCAGAAATGGGTTTGTCGAAGTTAGAAATAACAAGTTAAATCAGCTGAAGGTTGACCATCTCTACCATATTGCCCTCGACACAGAACAACATGACTTACAAAGCATGTTTGGAGATGTTAAGGTATGGATGAACCTCAGTCGTTGACGAACATCCTGCCTATAATGGCATATAGTTACAATTTCGATACTTGTTTTACGAGCATTGTTGTCATCTAGCACTGTCAGTCGGTGCCCAATGCAATTACGTGAACTAAATAGCTTGTCGGTTTGCTTTTGGCAAATTCCTTGCAGCCCTATTCCTTGTTTAGTCCAGCCATGAGACATAAATTTGCCAATTATGGTATTTGGCTTTTTTACTTGTTCTCATAGCTTTTGGGGGTGTCTGGGAGGACTTGACTTTTTGTACATTCTCTTTTTTATTCATGAAAGCTGCTTAATAATGCTCTTGAAAATATTCATATGAAGTTTTTCATTCCAATGTAAGTGTTCTGTTCATTAATTACATGGTACTCATTAAATTATTTTAAAACAGCACCACGGGCATTTATATTTAGGTATATTTTACTTCATAAAAAATCACAACTTTCTATTGCCAATAGATGAACATTATGTGTTATTTTGGTCTATTCCTTTTTAGCTCTGCCTGAAAGTTTTTCATTTTCATTTAAAGTGACTATATATGAAAAATAAATTATATAGTGAAACGGCTTCCACTATTCATTTTTCTAATTTGTGTTCATTTTTGTTATTTTACTTAAATGTTAAAGTACTTTTCATTCCAGTTTGACATTCACTATATCTAATATATTGCAACAATTACATTTGAATTTCTTTAAGGTTAATATGCACATGTGCTTAAAAGTGTGATGTATTGAAAAGAATATTCAATATAATATAACACATATTGCCAGCAACACGCTCAAAAAACATATCACCCGAAACGTATCTGCCTCTTGTATTACTTAAGCGTATCACCCTCAACTGCAGGCAGTATGTGTAATATCAAATAGACAGAACAAATAACAGACATTCCTTAGAATTTGATTATAGTTTGCATGACAAAATTTTTGTCTATGAGATCTGGACATATTTTTTATCCAATAAGAAATCGTAAATACTTTTGAAATTCAATTACATTGTTTTGGATAAGTAAACATAATATTGTTTTTTTTTTATAATCCTAAAGATTGTTTACTTTTTGGTCATAATATAGTGTAATATAGGGTTTGTCTATTAAGGGATGGATATCTTTGTATACAAATAGGAACTTTGTTGACAATGCCTCGATAATGCCTCGATACATTATGGGTGTGCGCCTGTGTTGAAAGTTCAAATAACGTTAAATACGCGATCACGACCTCGCTAAAATTCTGTCCCTATTCACGTGCCCCTTACAAACATTTTGTTTCTAATCAATGTAATAATCGTACATGCATCTGATTTTGATGTCCTGCATTTTCCCGTGTTTTCGTTAAAAATATTCTTCTTCTGTACGCGAATCAAAAGAAATCAAGGGAGCCATGACCAAACAACAAAAAGTTCATAGGAGTGATGATGAAATACTATATGTTACTTAAAGTTATTTTCTGTCAACCTTTTGTCACATGTGGTTCATCCATACTTTCAGACACTTTGAAAACAATTAAGTATATCGGCAGAAAGTACCGAAGCTTCAGTAGTGGGGGGGGGGGGGTGCAAAAACGTCAAAATCCCAAAACATGGTATAAACCGTCCATTACCATTTGGTTAACAGTGGTGGATCCACAGTTTTAGGTAAGGGGGACAAAAAAAATTCTTGACACTGTTCAGTATCACGGGTGAGGGTCACGAAGTGATCCGAATTTGCTGGGGGGTAGGGGCATGCCCCCCCCCAAGAAAATTTTGAAATATTAAACAAATAATCCTGCATTCTGAGGGTATCTTGAACATTTTTTCAACAATTTTTGAAAATTCAATTTTCTGAGGGGAGGCCCGGCCCCCCGCCTTCCCACCCTTGAACCCGCCACTGGTTAACCGACATTTACATGTCTTGTAGTAAATTCTAAGACCAGACACAATAAGGAAATGTGTATACTGTTCATCAAGTACAAATTGCTAAAATTAAACATGAAACACCCTTAACTTGTTCGTTTTCAGCTTAGCCATGTCATTTTATTTGTATGAAAAATTCGGTTGACATGTAAGAGGTGTTTTTGCACTTTGGAATGTCATTATTTCAACTTAATACAACAGTGTCCCAAAACGAGGACAGCGTTATATGTGCGTTTTGATGCAATTTTAGTTGATTGAGTACAGCCTTCTGTTCTTATAAAATATACTTATTACATGTAGGTACAATAAATAATTCATCATATTTGGTATTTGCTCAGTGTGAATGACATGGATTCTTTAGGTATGAATAAAATAAAATCAATCAATCTACGCCATAATCATAAATTTATATATTTATATACAAATGTATAAAAGCCAGCATTTGTTGGTTTATCACACGTGATAGAAACACGAATTTCTTCTAAAACTGCAACCCTCCTCATAATTGTTTTGTTGATAAACATAATTCAGGCTCGAAGAGCATGTAGATACCCCAAGAAAGCCGTCTCCAGTTATTTATTTATTTATAGCCGTCTCCGGCGGGATTTTGGCTATTTCAAAGATTTAACGCATCTGGGACAATCAGTGCTAAACCCCAAAGAAGTTGCGATGGGCATATATAACTCCGCTGCGTCTGTCCTTCTGCCAATGACATCACCGCGAATATTGTAGAATCAAGATATTTAATTAAGGAGTGTTTACTGATCCTTGTATGCAGAGAAAAATCAGGTCAGTGTCAAATGCCAATGCCACTTCGGGTGAAACACATATATATATATATATATATATATTCATTACTGAATTAGCTGTGCAGGTTCGGGTGTCAAAAGAATAGGCCTGCAGCAGCGCTAAGGTTGTCGTAAAAGGCGAATTAATAGTGATCAGAACCGTAGCCGGGGGCTAGGCGCTCTGCCCACAGAGCAACTTGGTTGTGTGCCCCAGGTGGTGGAATGGGGTTACCCCCTGGCGTGTTACATACTGGGGATGTCAGGCTATAATACAGAAAACCTGACCTCAAACCATAGTGGTGCAATGTGTTGGGAAAGATGCCACTTTCCTCGTACGTTAAAGAACCTTGCTGTGGTATTCGATAGAAGTAGAAACCTTTGCGCTCCGCCACAGGAGGCTAAGTTGTCCGACCCTACCCATCCCTCCCTTTTTCTGGTGGCAATCAAAATTTGTCGACCCTATTGTCCATGTGTCCCGTCACTTGGCGTCCGTCGTCGTCGTTAACAATTTTTCAAAACTCTTCTCCTCTGATACCACTTGACCAATTGGAACCAAACTTGGTGTGAATGTTCCTTTGGGTATCGTGTATAGAACTGATATGGGGATTTTTGATCCGTCGAAAAACATGGCCGCCGTTACCAAAAAATAGAACCTAAGGGTCAGAAGGTAGATTTTCGCATACGTCTCCAAAAACCGCTAGGTTTAGCTAAATTCTGACACGAGGGAAAGCATGATGAGATCTATCTATGGTCAAATTTTCATTTTAATATGTTAAGGTCTCACTAACCACTTCCAGCGTTTCCATTACTTTACATGTTAAAAAAGTAATTTTCAAAATGTCACTGTGAATTCCCAGGACAAATGACATCTTAAAGTTGCATACATTGCGAGGCTTGGAAAATAAGGCTTCCAAAATCATTATACTAATGGTACGATGATTTTAGAAATTCTTCACAAAATTTACTTGAATAAATAATACTGAAAATCCACATTTTTACCTTTTTTGCTAACTGACAGCATGGAAGAAAATTACTCACAAATGTAAACAATATTCATACACTGTTGTAGTTAATTACATGTATGATTTAAAGTACACATTCTCAGCTTCATTTTGACTACTTTTAATCATAATACACACAAATGCACTTACAATGCAATGTCTAGGATGGCCATTTGACCCGGAAGTGGTTAGTGAGACCTAAGCCATGTTGGAGTTATTGCCCTTTTTTGACGTTTTTGTTTTGCTATTTTGAATATTATTTCTTTCAAAAATATCCTCCTCTGACACCACTTGACCAATTGGAACCAAACTTGGTATGAATGTTCCTTTGAGTATCGTGCATAGAACTGCAGTGGGGATTTTTGATCCGTCGAAAAAGATGGCTACTGTTACTAAAAATAGAACAAAGGGGTCTGACAATAGTTTTTCACAAGTATCTCCAAAACCGTTAGGTTTAGCAAAATTATTTCTATAGCAGAAATGACCCTTATTATAAGGCCTTCAAAAGTCGCCAGGGATCAAGGTTGTCATGTGGCTCCTGTAAGAGTTATTGCCCTTGAAAGATGAAAAATGACAGGTTTTTTTCAGCCAATATCTTTCTATCGCTGAAATGATCCTTATGATAGTCCTACCAAAGTCTTCTTGAGTCGAAATAGTTGGACAACTCCTTGTTAAATTTATTGCAAACTTTAACTAGGTGAGCAATTCAGGCTCCTGGGAGCTTCTTGCTGCATTTTATCGGCATCGTCATTTCATGTTCATCGCTTGAATATAGTGAATATTGCTACTCAGGCGTTAAACCCCAATAATCAATCAATCAATCAATCTGAATTAGCTAGTTTTTTTTACCTTTAACTTAAATTCTCGTGGGCATTCAAAATGTCATTTTTGTATACATTGTGTTTCAGTTCGTATGTTTTGGTGGCCAGGTTTCCAGGATGGAACGATTCACGAGTTACGTAACAACAGAACTCGGGTTAGATCACCCGAATGGTGACGCTTCACCGACAAATTACGCAGCAGGTACCGATCGGTACGCCCTCTATAAAGCAGGACCCATCCTGGCTGTCAGTGTAAGTGGCGAGCTATACAATATATTTTTAACGGTTTGTGGTATAACATTGAGTTTTTTTTTCAATATGCTTACGAAAAAAAATGTTATTCGATATGAATTTGAAAAGTTTTGATTTCCGTACATGTTATGTTAACCGCATCACACTTATGTAGTTTCCTTTTCTTCATTTATTGAAGACTTCGCTTACGTAGATTTTTTTTTCATTTATTAAAAACATAAATAGAAATTAAAGAAATATTGACATTTAATGTGCTTGTAGTTCTTTTTATTTTTATTTTTGCTTTCGGTTCATTTGTGAAACCACAACCATGTTTTTGTATATTTCGTTTGACTTCATTGACATCCCTTTCTTTTCAGCATGGAATTGGAGTCCCATCATTATCAGTAGTGTTTAATGAGATACTTAAATTAGTTCACTACGCAAAGTGTACAAATGTGACATTTTTCAGGATAGGAACATGTGGTGGTTTAGGTAAGCTGATCTCTGTGAAACTTTGTCTAAAAGGTTTTTATAAACATACAAAGAAAAATGATATTTTTATCACAGAGGACTGAATGCACGAGTTAGATACTTAAAATCCTATAAATTGTTGTAAAATATTGTTTTAATGATTTTTATATTGAGTTATGTTGCATGACCATGGGTAGTAAAATGTAAAAAATCGTTATAGCAACATTTTAAAAACGATATCCAATAGACCCTTTTGTGCTAACGGTGGGATAATCGATGAGCACGCGTAGAGCATGCTCAATATACACTTCCGCGAGGAAAATTCCTTTGTTCTATCCAAGCCCTACCTCGCGGAAGTGTATATTGAGCATGCTCACCAACTTACCACAAAAGGGTCTATAGCCATTTTATGTACATTTATCAAACCCACATGTATGAACTTAAGCGTCCGTAATTTTTATGGTATCGGCTCATTTAGTTCTCCTTAATTTTCTTCTATTTTATTGGGAATCCCTTCATGTCAGTTTTTGGGTTACAGAGAAATTTAACTCATTTATTTATACTTTACACACCTAAATATACAATGACGTTAAGCCCGCTGTTGGTCAGTATTATTGTATGGACGATTGTTCATGTTGGTCAACATCAGCATCCCTGCTCCGGAAGTTTAACTATAACAAGCAACAAGCTCTAGGTTGCATGAATTCAGCATCAAGTCAGTTTAAACTACATAAATTAATAAGCAAATAATATTAAATCCAAAACTTGGTGTTTAATTTTTTTTAATTCAAATATAACGAGAATGGATGTGGTGAATATGTCAAAGCGTAAACAACCCCACTGGAATGAAAAGTATTATCTCCAGGCCACCTAAACGACAAGAAAACCCTCACACCACAGAGGAAGGCTGCAGCTGGCTACACAACATCATTATACACAGATACTGCGAAATAGTTGCCCTTGCAGACTCCAGCAAAAAAAAAAAAAGAAAACATTTTTTAGTCCTTGTCATGTTCATAAGTATACAACTGTACTTTAACCATGTTTATCAAAACACACCTTAGCAATACATAAAAAAGTCATGAAGTATAGTAAATGACATTTTTATTTACATTGTTTGTAATGTAGTAAGCAGTTAGGTTCGTCTTCAGGTCACGGTCTTGCAGGCGATCTTACCTTTTAATCTTCGTCAAGCCACGGTACGGTATTGGACATTTCAGATATGATTGGGATTATTTTGTTTATGTCCTTGACTACTACTCTAACAGGTCTCGCACGATCGTGGATTTTTTTTTTCGCTGTTAAAAATTGAAACAAACCCCGGACTTTTTGTGATAGCATGATACTGCCTAATTTAGATGTCGTAGTATAGCTAGATAATTGATATCGGTTTGGGATTCCCTGTAGGTGTCCTTTTCTTTGTTTTTAAGTAGCCACTCTTTCGTTATTTAAGGGTTAGATCCAGGAACGGTAGTCCTCACTGAGAAAGCTGTTGATGGGGAGTTTCAGCCGTTTTTGTCAATGGTAAGATATCAGATGTCATAGCTGATAGTTAACAATTAATAAAGTAAAACAATTCAAAATAAAACTTTTCTCACACCTCGGTTTTTTTCCTTGCAAAATGAAAATCGCTTTTTGATAAAGTATCAATCCATGAAATTGGTTCAAATAAGTTTTTTTCCAATACATTGAAATTGTTGATCAAATCAAAACTCTTGGAACTCCATGCTATAACTGTTTTCTTCTTTCTAACTTTCGAAATTCATTTTTCCCCAGGCAATTCTGGGCAAAAAAGTACAAAGGCCGGCTACCGTAGGTAAGGAGTTACTGGACGAACTATTGGCATGTTCTGAACCAGAAGATAACTTTAAAACTTTGAAAGGAACAACTATGTGTACTGATGACTTTTATGAAGGTACAATTTTATTTACTTAAATATTTAGAATCCAATAGGGGCTCCCACAAGGTAAAAAATACTTGCGACCTGAGGGTTTTTTAAAAGCGACTTTCAACTGTGCATCTTCAAAAAGCGATCTGTACATTTCCGGTAAAAACGACATCACAAAGAATTTAATACAATCTTGCGACCTATGGTAGGTACGCTGCGGGACCCCCCACCACCCCCTCCCACACCTGATAGTCCAAATAGTCAGTTTACAATATTAAGATTTTTTCTTCTCAAATTGATATGCCATGAATACACATACAAGTTTAAAGAAATATACATAATAATCATACATTTGTATTTATTTGTATAGATGGTTTTAGTTCTGTCGAATATTGCGTGCTCTCCGATTTGGAGAGGGAGATAAAGGGTCAGTTTAGACACGTTGATTGGTTGGTTATAGTTAACCGTCTTTCGGGTAGATGTGCTATGTTACTCTGTCTCAGTTTACACTGCTAGCATATTGAAGCAACATCAACCGCGAATAGTCGTAACTACTCCTCAACCAATTACAGATATCAACCTGTATTTCGGATTAATTGAACAACAGTTTGAACTATAAATATTATTTTATCGTCCAGCTTTTCTTAATAATTGGGCATACCATATAGTCAATATTTAATTCGAGATTGTAAACCCTATGCTCAGTCTTTCTTTCTAATAACAGGGCAGGCTAGATTAGATGGAGCTTTCTGTGAATACGAAGAAGAAGATAAAATGAAGTTCCTTCGAAATGCTAAAGAACATGGCGTCTGTAACATTGAAATGGAATCTCTTGGTTTTTTAGCATTATGCAATCATGCAGGCGTACCTGGTAAATATAGATAATGTAGTTTTTGATATTCAATAATAGCCTTCTACTTTATCAATTATCATTGAAATAACAGGGGTGGGTATGGAGCTTCAGTAACGTCCTAAATGTACTTAAATCTGAAATATGAATGGTTGAAAATCATTCTGTCGGAATCTCGTCGGTCGAGACATCATCCATAATAAACTGGTGATGTAATAATAGCTCCATCCCTCATAGGCAAAATCTTGAATCATATGCAAATAAAACTTAACATTCAAATCTGTATGTGGTTCACCCTTAGACTTGCAGATTTCAGTATATGCCATTACATTAAACTTCTGCATGCCTCAAAGCATGTTGTTTTCGATGTTTTTTTCACTTTTATTACAGGAGCTGTTGCCTGTGTCACCCTCCTGGACAGGTTACAAGAAGATTTTGTTAGTACAGACTGTACTCTCCTCAAATCTTACCAACACAGAGCGCAGATGGTCGTCCTTAGGTTCATCAAAAGACGACTCAAGCAAGAGAATGGACGCTGATCAAGTCAAAGACCAATCATCACATTACATATAACGGATCATGACAAGTGACGGGTCTGAATTGAATGTAGATAATCTTAAGTGGAATTTCGATTTTGTAAATTGATAATTATAATGTTGATACTGCATGTTTAAGTATATAAAAAATACACATGTACTCTATTTCCAGGACACAATTTAATGAAGATACGAACTGTAGTCAAATCTTTATGGCACTCGATACTTATTTTAGAGAACACATTGTCAGTAAATGTGTGGTTACATTACTTGGGAATTAAAATGGGTGTTGTGAGCCCGAAACAGTTTTATGGAAAATTGCCATAATCTATCATGTTCTGAAGTATTTGCAGTTTTAATTTCTGTTTCAAGCTCCGGAACAGCGTCTAGCGTTCGAAATTCACTCTAGACGCTGCAGCAAGCCCTCTCAGAAAATGCAAGAATCTTGCAGTCTGGAAAAAAAGTTAATGATTTTGCGCGACGTTATCCGATTGTTAAACGACGTTTGATTTGAACAACTCTCGAGAATGTCGAAAGTCCTGTCTGCAGCGGTTAGTAAGAGAAAAAGGGAACGTCTGCCACTGCTTGGCGTTTGCTTCTATGTATACACTTACAATGTATATATTTAAATTATATACACACCTTGAAATTACGTTGTGGAATCAATATGGGTTCTATAGGTCTCTTTGTATATATAAACTAAGAATCTCTCAAATCATAAATTATAACATTTTTGAAATTGGTCTTTATTCCTGTTAACCAAGAAATCTAAGATACAATTGTCCTTAAACCACTTGTGTTCTAAGTATCTTCAATGGTTGTGTACATATAGTATGGGTCTGCTTGAATAAATAAATACTTATAAAAACACAAATGGTGTGTCTATATTAGAATGTTTTTTTTCGGGAAATAAACATTGTTTGACCGTGTTCGTCCTCTATCACAGGGCTTGGTCTCTCCTTTTCTATGGTCTTACTATCCTCTTTTAACGTTTCCACTACTTTACATGTTAAAAAAGTCAAAGTTTCACTGTGAATTCCCAGGACAAATAATTGTTGAATGCGAAGCTTGGAAAATAAATAAGGCTTTCAAAACCATTATGCTAAATGTACGGTGATTGTAGGAAATTTACACAATTGACTTGAATATTAAAATAATACTGAAAATATTAATCCACATTTTTATGTTTTCTGCTGACAGCATGAAGGCAAATTACTCATACATGTAAACAAGTCATATACTTTGTAGTAAATTACAAATATGATTTTAAAGTATACATTTTTAGGTTTGTTTAGACTACTTTTGATCAACATACACACAAATTATACCCTTACAATGCATATATATATTTAGGTTCAGTGTGTTTTTGGAACTATATGGGGTGGTCATGGCAATTAGTGAGATGTACGCTGTCAACGAATTCGACCGGAATGAAACCTGGCACAATTATTCAATAAAGTGTATATATGTGCAAGATTTGTTTTGATTATTCATAAGCTTGATTTTCTGAGTTTCCATCTGCATATTAAGGGGAAACTAGACTATGTTCTTGCTTTTTGTTCATCGTTGGGAAGGATGTCAGCTGATCTTTTATTGTCAGTTTGAACAAGGACTTTATATCATTATCTAAATAAACACTCTTGTTTGAACGAGTTCTACACACTGTCAAGATAATTTTGTTATAGTTCTAAGTCTTTATAGAGTTCACTATACACTGAATTTGACAATATCGGAGCACTAGTCAACTGGGATAGCAGAGAAAACACTCCTATGACCCTACATTTTCCTTATGTTCAGAAACAAATCTAAATTACCCCCCCCCCCAAAAAAAAAAAAACAAAACAAAACAAAACAAAAACAAACAAACAAACAAACAAACAAAACAAAACAAAACAAAACAAAAAACAAAAAACAAAACAAAAACAAAACAAATTGTTTAATACAAATTTTTAAAAAAATCCATAATACACTACTTGAATGTGTGCCTTTATTAAAAACAAAGTTTTATCGCAGTTTGTGCGTGTATTGCATTAAAATTCAGGGGCGGATACAGGATTTTATGAAAGGGGCGTAATTACGAGAATCAGTATACAAGGAAACCAGATTATGACAAGAACGAATATGATAAATTGCCATATTCAATACAATATTCAGCAGACTACGACAATTTGTTCTTTTTTTCATTGAAAAAGGGGGCATATATCCATTTCGCCCTCACCTGGACCCGCTCCCAAAATTGAAAATAAAAATAAGCAAAAATAGAAATTCTAGCTGAATTCTGGTAAAGAAACTAATTTCATGAGACTTTTTATGTAGAAAATAAAAATCAAATGATATTTATACAGAAATAGGGTAAGCGTTCAGTACCATTACAAAACATGACACAATATTTTGTTATTCAAAGCTTGTGCTTTATCTTTTTTGATTAAAATCCTCTTATTTTGTAAAAATTATATTAAAACTGCTGTACTTTGAGACCTCATTATATTGTCACTCAGTTAATAATATGACACAACAGCTTGTGTTTTTAATAATCAATAGCATTTAGATATTATTTTCGCTTTAAAATATGCAAAATAGTAAGTTGAATTTTTGACAAAATAATAGGCCTGAAACTAGTGTTTAACTTAGTGAATCTACATCATTGATGACGATGATATATTATTTATACCTAAAAATAGGACAATTACAAAAACAAAACAAAACAAAACAGAAAAACAAAAAAAAAACTTTACAAATTAAGTTTCCCTCGATTCCTAAATTACATTCGCCTTCGTCTAGCGAGGTAGTGCTATAGACGACCATTAGGTTCCTGCCTAATCCTTGATAGAACAGTGCCATCATGCAAGAATAAAAACATCGGAAAACATTTTCTGCGTGCATAGTTGCACCGACCAGGATTTGAGTTTAGTAGGGGCGTTAATTGAATTAAATGCAGTGCAAAGCAACGCAAAAAAAAATATTATGGGGTGAAACTTGCGGCAAAAATTTTTTTTTTACCGATTTAGGGGGGGGGCGTACGCCCGGTACGCCAGTCCTTGGATCCGCGCCTGCCGACAATCTGCACAAGGGTACTAATATATTCGCTATTTCAAAGCTTTATAAATTAGCGGAGTGGTATAGTGAATCTGGAAGCGGTTAAGGTTACATACCACTAATTCAACCAATGAGCGTTTAGAAAAATAATCCTACACTAGTTTTAGTGCACTTGTGTTACATTGTATGTTGATGTGGAAAAGGTGCAAATCAAATCTACACACGTGAGCTTGTGTTTTGTAGGGAAATATATTCCTTTCATTTCTACATAAAATGGTCACTGTAACTTACTGAATTAAATTTTTTTTAAGTTCTGCATGAAGACTCCTTTTTGGTGAAATGTAAGGGAATTCCCATTCTATTTCAGCTCATTGTCTTCTAGGAGCGGCCCGTGCATGTCCGGGTGTCAAAGGAATAGGCCTGCAGCAGCGCTAAGCTTGTCGTAAAAGGCGACTAATTAGTGCTCAGAACCTTAGCCGGGGGCTAGGGCGCTCTGCCCACAGAGCAACTGGGATGTGTGCCCAGGTGGTGGACTGGGGTACCCCTGGCATGTTACATGCTGGGGTTGTCGGGCTATAATACGGAAAACCTGACCGCAAACCATAGTGGTGCACCGTGTTGGGAAAGATGCCACGTTCCTCGCACGTTAAAAAACCCTACTGTGGTATTTTCCCGGAGTAGGAACCATAGGGCTCCGCCACAGGAGGCTAAATTGCCCGACCCTACCCACCTCCCCCTATTTCCAGTGGCAATCAAAATTTCTCGACCCCATTATCCTTGGGTCCCATCCCATTTTTCATTTCATCATCATTTCATGTTCATTTTATCATCCACTTCATGTTCATCGCCTGAATACAGCTGAAATATTGCTGCTCGGGCGTTAAACCCCAACAAACAAAACAAAACAATCTTCTAGGAGCCGGTGGCGCACTGCAAGGTAGTAAACCCCACATAATATTTTCAGGGCTATTAGTGTACACATGCAGCTTTTAGGTGATGTATAGTCTGCTTCAGGTTAAACTTGAGGTAGAAGCTCCATAACTCATTGAACTTAGTGAAATTAGCATTGGGGCCTATGGGAAGTGACATTAATGGTTTGTAGCGTCAAGTCTGCGGAAGAGTACGAGTGGCCATGCTGATAAAGGTGTAAAGGTGTAGACATGTATCAGAACTAAGTCGTGAACTAAAATACTGTTGTGTTAGTGCTGCCAGATCAAACCAATCATATGATTGATCTCCTCAATAATATCATAAATTATATCATTATTGCAATTTTATTTATAATTACAAAACATTGACAGGATTGCCGTCGGGAGAGTAATGCTCAATTTAGTATTTTACCGTAGCGACCATGGAATTTGAATGCAATATTTTAAGCAATATCATAATATTGCAGTCCGCTAAGTAGCTCGATTAACAAAATATTATACACAAATAGCAAAAATAATTGCACTTCAGGTATTAATTAGCAGTCTTTCTAAAAATCAGACAGAAGGTGATTCATGCATGTCAAAAACCCATCAAATTCAGATTTATTTCTTGTTCATAAACTGATTTCGTAACCAGTCTTAGTTTTTCATTTTGTTGTTGCGCTTTTCAGATAAAAATTATATAGATTGTGCATGAAATTTGCACTTTGCAAGAGTTATCGTTCTTGATTTGGCTTCATTTGGTTGCTTTTAGTGGGAGATAAATGTATGATTTTCTAAAAAGTGCAAATCTGAATGCAGTAAAGGTTGTTGTTATGTGAAAGTATAGCATATGTAGACTAAAAAGCATCGTTTGTTTAGTGGGTTTTTCTTAACCATGAATCACTTTACCATAATGGTAGTGTCTGAATTTTATGTGGACTGGTACTTAAGAACCAATGCTTGGAATATCGTAAACACACACACAAGCAAGCAAACCAACGTGAAACGATGTTGAAGTACATGTTTTATTTTTATCAATTACATTTTCATCTTCATTTTCGGCATTGGTGGAAGTGATCTATCACATCTACCTTCATCTATCCTTTTTTTCAGTACTTTCGTTACAAACATCCATTTCCTCCTGTCCCGATGGCTGGCATCCTTTCGGACAATGACATGAAGGGTGGGCTCTTGCAAATTCCTCTGAAAGTTATTTGATGCAATGTCACAGTATCGTTATTTTGCTTTCGTCCATATTATCCTAGTGTCTTATTCCGTGTTTCAATTCATCACCATTTCATGTTCGGACATGACATGTATGAGCAAGTTGGTGAGTGTTTTTTGAAAAGTAGAGGATGTTTACCCTGCTGGTGCACCTGGTCCACGTCCCCGGATTTTAGTGGATTGCAGGTTACTCATTTTATTTGTTTCTTAGTACGTGTTATTTTTATTATGCCATGTACTGTAGTGTGTGTATTTTCCCCGTCTCATCTTTATCTTGGAATATTAGTCTTAGTGATTTCCGCTCGAATATGGATTTCCTTGATTACTCTGATTGCAAGAGTATCACCGAATTATACTCACTTGTAATATGGCGTGTGTCGCTAGCGGAGCAGGGCATGATTACCTTTCCGGAAAGCTGATGTCACTCTTATTTTTTTCTTTTTTTTTTCTTTTTTTTTTGGGGGGGGGGAGTTATATCCTAAGAACCGTCATGAATATGACCGAACCGACATGAAAGAAAATTTTGATTTGTAAGATCATTACATCAAGTAGGTTATAATAGTGTTACTTTTTTCTCGAATGGTTGGATAAGGTGTATGGGTCCCTCTCATCACGTATATTCGGTGGCATTGGCGGAATAGGAAATATACTTGTTTAAAAATTTTCCATTATTTATTTCCATCCGAAACTAAAATCCTGGACCACCCTTGTTCTCTTCCTAATAGAAATAAATAAATGACAATTTTTATACCGTACATTATTATAATTCTATGTTTAATGTTCGTTTTATTAATAAAATTACCGTAGGGATCAATAACAAGTGTCGATGGCATATCTTACGACCCGCTGAAAAATTCAAAACGACTGATACATTTTTACTAAAGCAATCACGCAAATTTGAAAGTTTCTAAAAAGTATTATATGACAAACAGCCAGGGTTAGGGTACTGCAAAAAAGGGCACCTGAGTAGCATGAATTGTCCTTCAGTTTTCGCACACTCCAAATGATGAACCTGATCTAAAATCTCCAAAAGGCTGTCCTTACCAGTTATGTCAAAGGTCCGTGTGCCAATAATCGAGTTGCCCTTGCTCACCTTGAAGGTTTTACAAACCCAACTACATGGGTAGAAATTAGCTTGTCTATCAGAGTAACATTCAACTAAATATATAGAGAGCAGTAAATTACATTTGTGCGTCTATACATATCGAAAAAAAAGTCTGCGCTACACCTAACTATAACTTAGAGACTAAGCTTACATGTGCGGGACTTGTTTATGCATGCATATCTATTTTAATAAACATGACTTTAAAACATTTTTGATTTCTTCTTAAACTACTATCAAGATTTAGATTGACAGACCAGAATGTAAAATACCGAAGCGTCAGCAGTGGAGTAATTCAATTTGAAATACATCAAAAGCATGGCCTAAACGACGTGAACACATGAAACAGAGATGGTCTACATACACAATGTAGCGGACCAAATAAAAAAAATATATATAAAAACTGAAGATAAGGAAAACAGGACGTCACACGAAAAAACTAAGACACTAGCATTATCAACTCCCCCCCCCAAAAAAAAAGAAAAAAAAAGAAAAAAATAAGAGTGACATCAGCTTTCCGGAAAGGTAATCATGCCCTGCTCCGCTAGCGACACACGCCATATTACAAGTGAGTATAATTCGGTGATACTCTTGCAATCAGAGTAATCAAGGAAATCCATATTCGAGCGGAAATCACTAAGACTAATATTCCAAGATAAAGATGAGACGGGGAAAATACACACACTACAAAGTACATGGCATAATAAAAATAACACGTACTAAGAAACAAATAAAATGAGTAACCTGCAATCCACTAAAATCCGGGGACGTGGACCAGGTGCACCAGCAGGGTAAACATCCTCTACTTTTCAAAAAACACTCACCAACTTGCTCATACATGTCATGTCCGAACATGAAATGGTGATGAATTGAAACACGGAATAAGACACTAGGATAATATGGACGGCAAGTTTCGATTGCCACTGGAAATTGCGATGGATGGGTAGGGTCGGGCAATTTAACCTCCAGTAGCGAAGCGGAGGCTCATACTCTTGTCGAATACCATGCACAGCAGGGTTCTTTACGTGCGAGGGACGTAGCATTTTTTTCTAACACGGTTAATCATTATGGTTTGCAGTCATACAAGCCTAGGTTTTCCGTATCAAGGCCAGACGACTCCAGCATGCCAAGGGTACTAGCGCAGACCTGATGTCACTCCCGGTAGCACAGACTTTTTTCCCCACCACATGGGGCACACAACCAAGTTGCTCTGTGGGCAGAGCGCCCTCACCCTCGGCCAGGGTTCTGAGCGCTATTGTCGCCTTTTACCACAAGCTTAGCGCTGCGGTGGTCCTATTCTTTTGACATGCGGGGCTGTTTATTGAGTTTGTTAGAAGTCCCAGTTGTTGAATTTCAAATCTCAGACCCAAAGTGTTTTCAAGGACCTTCCCGGCTATAATGAGCAATTTTGTAGGTGTCACTTGCATTTTGCAGCTTTGCCGAACCAATATCTTGGGGAGAAGAGTTTATAAGCTGGCAAACCTATGTACTATCCTACGTGAAATCAACAAAAACATTTTGTAAACTAAATCAAACATCTTGTTATAAAGCACAGAGATTTATAATTGCTTACCATAGTTGAACAATAATCCCTATATGGTGACTAAAAATGTCCCTTTTAAATGATGCACGATATAAAATGTGCTGTGCACTCTCCAACATACTCTACACAGCAAACATTCTAAAACTAAAAAAAAATAACTCTACAGATGTGTCAGTCTCCTGCAGCTTCAGTATATATATTGCCAGAAGCCTTTTAATTGTAGTTTTCGCTATATTGATGACGTTATTTCACTGAGCAAGCTTCGGCTCAAGACGAAGAGCGTGACATTAAAGACGTTACAGACACGCACTTGTCTGACCTTTATACTGAAATAGACACTAAAGGAAATTAAGTAGCAAAACTCTACGACAAACGTTGACTCTTGATTTTCCTAACTTCCCATTTATATTTTTCTTTTCACCATAGACCTGAAACAAAAATTGTTGTCAACATGCAACTTTCTTTTAGGAACTAAGCGGCTCGCATACACTGATGGGATAAGGATAATATGCTGTCAAAGACTGAAATCATCGTTTCGAAAGTTTTAAGATCGTCACCGAGACCTTGTTGGTAGTTACGGTCTGTTTCCAGAATGGCCAGTAATTGATTTTTTTCTCTTTACCGAACCATCGTCGGGCAGCATGGCGGGTGACTGCTAAGAAGCAGGTACTGTTTACCCTTCCAAAGCACCTGATTTCACAACCGGTTTCTTTTTTTTGTGGACTGTAATGCTCGTCTGTTTGTCGCCGGTACGGGTGCTGCTATTTACTAGTTAGACACACCGAGTCGGGTTAATAAGGTAGCCCTCAGAAGCTGCAGATCGTAGATTGGCGTGCCACTCCGCTCGGACACATTATTCTCACTCCAAGCCAACCAGTCACCCGTCTCTTCTAAATGCTACCGCCCCGTGCAGGTCCGGGTGTTAAAAGAATAGGCCTGCAGCAGCGCTAAGCTTGTCGTATAAGGCGACTAATTAGTGCTCAGAAACCTAGCCGGGGGCTAGGCGCTCTGCCCACAGAGCAACTGGGATGTGTGCCCCAGGTGGTGGAATGGGATACCCCTGGCGTGTTACATGCTGGGGTTGTCAGGCTATAATACGGAAAACCTGACCGCAAACCATAGTGGTGCACCGTGTTGGGAAAGATGCCACGTTCCTCGCACGTTAAAGAGCCCTGCTGTGGTATTCGATAGTAGGAACCTTTGCGCTCCGCCACAGGAGGATAAATTGCCCGACCTTACCCATCCCCCCCTTTTTCCAGTGGCAATCAAAATTTGTCGCGCCTATTACCCTTGTCCCATCCTTTCTTTTTCGTTTCATGTTCATTTTATCATCCATTTCATGTTCATCGTCTGAATATTGCTGAAATATTGCTGCTCGGACGTTAAACGCCAACAAACAAACTAAATGCTACAGAATATGCTCGGCAGAGAAGCAGTGACTACCAATTTTAAACTTTCATTGTCCGACTCGGCCGGGAATCAAACCTCCAGCACTCCATGGCCAGGAGAGTATTTCCCATGAGACCACGGAGATGCTTGTAGATGAACTGACAAAGGCTGTTTCAATTAACTTTGATTGGGGTCATAGATATAATCTAAGAAGAAAAGAAGTCATGTTTTCTCCATCTTTATGCAAAATTTATACATATTCCTACATTAACATTTAAACAACTGATGAACAAGGTTTTGTTCCCTGCAAAGGTTTTTACAATGTACACAACAAAAATAACTTTCTCCATGAAACATGATCATAACATTAAAATATAGATGTATAAAATTAAATAAGGCTTTTCCAGAACAAAGCTATGTGATCTTAATACTACATTTTGTAGTGATGTGGTTACCATAAGTTTCCCTCAAATTCAAAACATTTAAGAGTATAATTGATGTACAATGGCCAGGGAGTATGCCTCAAAATGCCTCCCAAGACATATTTTTCTCGAGCATAGTGCCTATATGAAATATATTGATGACCACTCACTCTCATTCTCAAATACAATATTTATGTAAACCTGTCTAAACCAAACCCTGATCAAACTAAACATATTGGTGCCTTCAGTTTAATGTTATGCTAACTTAACCAGTAAAAAACTTGTGTAAACAATGCCCTACATGTATATAGTTCAAAATGAGTTTGGTATAGACAAGTTCTACTATCACTGCTATTTAACAAATATAGAAGATTGTCCCAAATTATTTCCATTTCCCTGGGATATCAGACCTCAAGCTGAATGAAAATTAAAGGGAAAAAGGCCTAAATAATCAGGCAAGTTAGCAGATAAGCCAAACATTGAAAGACACCAGCATCTAATGCCTTGATACATAAGAATCTACAGCTCAATATCAAAATAGGAGAGAACATGTTTTGACACCCTGCACTCACAGGTTTGGAAAGGGGTGGGGTACAGGTTATAATTTGCTCATTTATGTGCAAATTTAATAACATTTTCCAACAAAAAAGGGGAGGGTTCTGACTACAGAACCCACTAGATCTGCTATTAACTCCATCAAGAAAACTTTCTATTATCTAATTACAAAGTGGACGATAAATGTAAATCACAAATCATGCTGTCCTTATCAAATACATGTACTGGCAGTATATGCCCATGGTAGTAAATGCCAGATGGATCTTGATGGAATTACTGGATCATCGACATTTTTATTTTTGAATTTTTTTTACAAATCTTAAGTTGACTTCTATTATTGCAGAAATTGTAATTATCCAAAAATAACACATGGTATACATGAAAATTGACCAAATACTGTGAAAGTACTCTTCTTCATGGGTACCAATTTTCGTGGTTACGGGGAAAATGGAATCGTGAATTCGTGGAATTTACTACTCTATCTTACAAACAAATGGGAAATTTCCTTTTCACTTCTAACTGAATTTTGTGGTTTACAAAACCAACAAAAACCACGAAAATTGGTACCCCACGAACAATAATACTTTCAAAATACAGTAAATCTCTCATGTGAAGTATCATGTGAACTGTATTCGTTTAAATTATGTATGAATGAACAGAATAATTGAGAATTCTGTCAGCCATGTTTGATATTTCCCAAATAAATTTTTTGTACCTAAAAAAAAACAAAACAAAAAAAAAACACACACACATTTCAATTCAAAACCAAACAAAAATGAAGTTTCAATTTACAATTCATCAGTTCCTGCAAGATTTGTAGACAGAATTAAAAATGGCACAACTACCAGGACATGGTAGATAGAATATTTTTTGCAGAGTGTTTTCTTGTAGAAAAAGACCAAGGTGGAGACACTAATGAACCTTTGAAGAACCTTATTTTTCAAAGTCCTTGTGCTTTTTTGTCAAGTTAAAAGTTTCCAGCAGTAGGCATATAACTCAACAATATTTATGGCAAATATCCAAAGCTATTCATGACTTTTTAGTTTTTTTACAAGACCATTTATTTTGTGACATCCTATGGTAAACCCACGTTGTACTTAATACTTTCATAAATATTTATTTTCTTTATTCAGGATATCAATTTAGCACCTCTGTTCTTAATATTCGCACTTAACTATTTGTCTAACATCTATTTTATAATAAAAGAACCTGGTGATATATCAGTGATTTTTTTTCTTGTTAAAAAATTAGCAAATATACATTTTTTACATACAATAAATAGGTATACAGTGATTTTATTTTATATTTACTTCTCCTTTTGTCTTATTAAAAAAAAAAGAAGAAAAAACATACAGTATGGTACACAAAATAGATGCCTTGTATAATGATAGTATAGATATCTATAGTGATTGAAGATAACATTTAACATTGGTAAGACTTTGATGTGAAAAGTACTATTGTGTTACTATCTGGCTGATATTCTGTATTGGCCATGGTACTAATTAAAGGTCGGCTGTATTGGTCCAGAGGCCCTTAGAGGCATGGGCAAATACAGCTGACCGAGAATCTATATGGAACTAATACAGAACCAGCCAGTTTGTAAACTTTTATTAAATAATCCAAATGGTCAAAACAACTGGTCTGTATGACCAGTTCATATGGAAATTCATATTGGCTCTTTGATGGATCAGAAACAGAAAGTGGATAACGGGCCAATAGGACTTTCCATATAGGACTGGGCCTGAAAATTGGAAAAAAGTTATTAACCAGGTAGATTTACATAAAAATTCATACATCTACACTGACTAGGGCAATGTGGAATATATTTGACATGACGATTAGGACAGATTTCTACTTATTATTCAATTACTGGAAATATAAGTGCAATCACTTATTTTATTAAGGGAGATAATTATAGCAATTAAATAGAAATAATTTTCATCCCTGCTAAAATGAGAGCTTGATAAATTGGATAATAAATGGAGATTCAACAAATGTAAAATTATGGCAAAAAATAACTAAAATCTGATAAGGCCATTCAAAATTAATTTCTAGGATTTCCAGGCCCTCCCTCAGGTCATTCGAGGCTGCCTCATTCCTAATTTTTATTGCAATATCAGTAAAAAAAGTAAACAAGCACCTCATTCATCATTTTCTCTGTCTATTTACAATATAAAAAAACATCCTCATCAATTTTGGGGCAACAAAGGGGTAAAAAGAAATGCCTTTCTCCCTCGTTGGTTTACAAGAACAATGGCACGAGAACCAAAAAGTTAACTTTGAATGCCCTAAATTGCCACATTTCTTTTGATGTACAATAAAAGAAAAATAATAGAACAAACAGAACTGATTGCCATTCTCTATTCTGAACACAAAATAACTTGTAAATTGATGTATGAGATTCACAAAAATGCCAATACTTAAGCATGATAGATAAAGCTTTCGCAAATTTAAAACACAGTGGAACAATTTCATAACATGAGGGATTTCTTTATCTACTATATAGTATTGAGAAATAAAATCATTTGTTAATATTTTGTTTGGTTAAAATCCACTGATTCTTAAATTTAGAGTTTACAAAAAGGGTGATTTGGAAAGACAGATGAATAGAAGAATCATAACTCTATTAGCAAGGGGATAAAAAGATGTTTGCCACATACAGTAAAACCTACCTAAACAAAACCCTTAATAATAATAAAAACAAAATTTGTGTAAACCAGTCACACTTAAATGTCCCTTTATGGTAAAAGTATTAATTTTGACGGTGTACTAATTTTTGCTATTTTTGCAGTGGACAGAATAGAGCGAAATATAGTACCCGCCAAATTGATTTTTAACACTTTATAATGCTTCTCATTTTTTTTATACCGGGAAAATTGATACCCACAAACATGTTCACTTGACAGAATCCGTGAATGGTTTTACATTATATCAATTTAAATGTATTTAAACCTTTGTAAACTGAACACCTGTCTACACCGAACCAATTTTAAAGTCCAAGAAGGTTTGGTTTATACAAGTTTTACTGTAGTAATAAGCAAACAAATTTCTTTTTCCTTATAGTTATACATAATTGCAGAGACAAAACCATTGTGAATTATAATGAGATGTCTTTGCCATAACAAAAAATAAAACATTGAATCATCTAGATCTAAGGTCTCTCTAGTTAGGAAGCTTTTTTTCAAATTTGAGCAATAATACCATAACAAAGCATTTACAGTGCATGTTTAAGAAATCAAAAGCATACATTTCTTTTACTCTTAAAAAGAATTCAAACAAAACTATTGCTAAAAATGCATTTCAGTTGCACAAGCATATGAACCTTGTAGTCACTTTCATAATACTGATGAACATACATGTATCTACAAACCAAAAGAAATCAACAGTGTTCAAGAAAAAAAAACATATTGCGTTTCATATTTTTAAAAACCACAGAAGCTATAATGAAATATGAAAGATCAGTTTCCATTAAGAAACAATTAAAAACATTTTTTTGTAATCCAACAAACCAATAACTCAATTAAAAATTTACATCTCTGCAAGCATTTATAAATAGCTCCTTGATATACAAACAACACAAGTATTTCCTGATTGAATTCTCTTAAGTACAAGTTTTCTGTTTATAAAAAATTCCAAGAAAATTCTAGTTTTGAAAACTCACATCATAGTCTGGTGTTAAAATCTTCATTTTGCCACTTTTGAGTCACATAATACTGAGTAACCAGTAAAGTCTATTTAAATCA
This sequence comes from Perna viridis, assembly GCA_037379345.1. NCBI lineage: Eukaryota > Metazoa > Mollusca > Bivalvia > Mytilida > Mytilidae > Perna > Perna viridis. The sequence continues at coordinate 31,978,713 of CM074517.1, read as the reverse complement.
AAGCTCTTACTGGACAACCCTGTATTGCACCTCTTTGCAGCCAAATCAAATTTGAAACAAATGATAAAACCAGAAGATAACAAGAAGACGAAGATCATTTCTTCCTATTTTTTTTTCCTGGATCAGGTGGTTGTTTCGGCGCATGAGTCCGTTGCTCATCCAATCTGCTGGATTGAACTTTTTGTATAAGACTAAAGAAATCTTCATCTGGTACAGTGGGGGCTGGTCTTGAAACAGGGATTGAGCTTCTTTGGTCTTCCATTCTAGTCCCCTGTACAAGAAATAGAAAGTACCTTATCACTACTAATCTGACCTTTTATTCAACTATCAACAACTTAAGTTTGTTTAATTTGAGTTTAATTTAAAAAATGCAAAAATTCATTCTAAAATATCACATTTATGTTACTGACTTATTTCAAAGTTAAACCAATTTGAAAATGACTATAAAATTTATTCTAAAAAAAAATATGGTGTTGTTGTCAACCGTAGACCTTTGCACCTGGTTCATACTCCCAGTTTTTAGTGGAGTCTGAGTTGCTCATTTACTTTTGTTACTTTATATGTATTATTTTGGTTATTTTATTTTCTTTGTTGTATTTGTCTGTATTCCATGTCTAGTCTTCATCCATGAATTATATTCTTTTGATTGTCTTTTTTTCAATTTTGGTGCAATTTTGAATATTTTTTAAATTATATTTCTCACGAAAATCCCTGCCAGCATTTTTCAATCTGATTTCAGATATTCCTTATAGTTATCATGTTATTAAGAATCAAAGGGGACCATGCCAAAAAATTGGATTTTATATTTTTAGTGCAATTATGGATTTTTTTTATATTTGATTCCATATGAAAATCCCAGCCTTAATAAAATAGCCATAAGAAGTATGCTCATCACATTAACCCTATCATTTACTGTTTTTGAGATAATGAGGTACAAAGTGAACCATGAAAGGACCCTGAAGCAGATCTTTATACTTAAATTGAATTTTAAAAAATTGTGCAATATTGTATCCATAATGAACTTTAAGTCCCTATATTTAGTGTGTCAAAAACTAAGGTTGTGTTCACTCTTGCCTCAAGTGAACAGAGTTTAACTTGCTGCGGTTGTATCATGCTGCCCTCGACACATCTTTTTATTCATTTTATAATTTAAAGAAAACCATCAAAAGACACAGAAATCTGGGAAAAAAAAATAGGCAAATAATTTAACAATGAGTAATGTGATTTTCATGCCCAAAGTACAAGTAATTTGATGGAGTTGTCTGATAAGGTTAAATACTACCTGACATCTCATCAACATTTCAAAGAAATTGTCATCAGGAACATTTTCGTCTTTCTGCTGTAGAATTTGGTCAATAACTTCTTGTGAGTTTAATCCTGGAAATTTTAAATCTGCTCTCTGATCGTCCATCCGTGAACCCTGTATACCAGCAACCATGTCCAGGAAGTCTTGAAAACCAGGGGATGACACTGCATTATATAAAAATATTCATAAATACATCATAAACTCTTCACCTTGGCCAACTGGCTCAAACTATTTTATCATTTTGTACTAAATTTACTAGTCACATACATTTAGAACTTTCTCATTGTGCAGGAAAAGTTTTTTTTTCTTTTTTTTCTTTTTTTTGTTGATTTGGAATAATTATCAGTAGAACCATTTTAACCAATAACAAAAACTGTCCGTTCACAAGAATACACAAGATATACTTCCATCTCCCATTCTCAATGTTTTAAATGCCTAAAATGTATAAAGAAATAACCCAAGACAATTAAAAAATAAAAGGCAGCTTACTTCCATGCAAATAAAAAAGTACCAAAGATTATAAAATTATAAAATTCCTCACAACATTTTTCAATTATTGTATGATGTGTGGGCAAATGATGGAGGTGTCAATTAAAAGAAAAGATTATAGGACAGGTATATCAAAACCATTCCATTCATTCTACAAGAGTAAAGTGTTTGTATTTATATAGTAGGCCAAAAAAAAAAATAATAGTCTTGTTTTCTGCTACCAGCAAGAAAAAAAAAGGTAGGTAGGTAGGGAAGTATTTTATTTTTCAAATACAATTTACACTGAGTTAATGAGGAAACAATCTAGACTTTAACAATGCTTGGGCCAATATGGCCATAAAATGTTTAGGGTAGGCACAAAAATCTAGGGTAGCAGGATACTGACATTTAACTTTTTGGGCCCTAGTTACTTGTGATGATTTAGTGGTGCACCCTATCCCATTTCCACACACATGATGTAAGTGAGGGATTTTGCATGAAACACATTTGTGAGTCAAAATTGGATAAATACCAAAATTCATGATATTAAACTTGTATTAACTTATATTAAGAGGACAATGGATAGTGTGAATACCTGTACAAAATTAACATGATTTTTACAGCTGTCTAAGAAAATATTACTATGTAATCCCAGAAAGGCATTTATGTTATAAGATATGTATAGTTATTGCTGGTGTACAAAGGAGAAGGGCCAATAAAGGCTCTCATTGGCCTAAAATATAACTGAAAATTAATAATTAACTGTTTAAAGATTTAATTGTGAATTTGCAGACTCCAATCCATCACAAATGAGAAAACATAAAGACTTCTGATGAAAACAAAAAGATTGCTTGAAGCTTACCAAAATTCAGATATTCAGTCAATTTTGTATTTTAAGGTCATTTTCTGGTAATATTTTTTGCAAGAAAAATGGAGACCACACCCAAGAAATAACTTCATATTTAGTGAAAACATTCATTATTGCATAGTTTAAAGTAGTTGTTTCTTTGGTGTGCACATAGTTTCCTGGATGTAAATATACCATAAAAAGACATTTCTCATACCAAGTAACATCAACTCATCTCCAAAAATGTGAACATGTAAATTACAGGCAATTTAACATGGTCATTTAACAAGACAATGTAAAAATAGGTGTTTGCCCTATTGCCCTCTATTGAGTATCATAACTTAGAGTAAATCAGAGTTATCTGCCATTTGGATATGAAAAAAAAAAATTAAAACTAATTTAAATTGAAGCAAATATTGCGACAGGTTTGGAAAATTTGAGGGCAAGTTGAATAATAGCTTGTTTATGGCTGTTGGGCAATCTTAGACAAAAAGCTATTTCTAACACTACAAGAAAGTTCAACAACCACAAAAATACATTATCAGTAACGGCAGTGTGGAAAGTACATACAAGTGTGAGTCATACATCTAACATGTTATTTTGAAAAATAAAACATTGGGGAAGACGGATGGGAGTTGTGTCTTAATAAAAAGTGCTGTCCTGTGGGCATAATTCATAATCATTAACAGTGATTCTACTGTAAGTGCTACTCCCATTTCCAATTTATTACCCTTTCTGATTGCCGGAGGCAATGAAGCACCTGTTTGAGATAAAAAAAATTTTTTTTAATGAAATTAAGAATATCAAAATTCAATTATAAAATTGAATTGTTACACATTCGCCACAATCCAACAATATTTAGCCTGCTATATATATTCAATGAATTTTGATTTGTAGACTTAAGAATATCCTTATAACTGGTTTTTGTTTACCCAGTGATCAGTAAACACAAATTTTAATGTGACATATTTGCATTTTAGAAAAAAAAACCATTTGAAACTGTAATAGGAACAACGTTCCCAAACTTGAATTCAGAGGAAAAAGGAATGAAAAGAAATTAAAAACATACTAAATGAAAGCTAATGTTCTGAAATAAAAACTACATGGAGGAATGAGTAGCGAGCCAAAAACTTAAAACATGAACCAAGTATATTTGATAATTAATTGATATTCAATGACTATCAAAAAATCATCTTTATAGATAGAACAGCTCTTGAATGGTATAAACTTCCCACTTTCACCATTTACACCCCCACATTCCCCATTGAAAAATCCCCATCCCCCATCGCATATTTCTTATCAAATATTTACATCATCAAATTAAATTTTGTAGTTTTTAATTTTTCAACATTTAAACTGTTATGTTTAATTTAATTAAATATGTTTTCGTCTCTTTAAATACTTATTTCTCCATCCTCCCCAATCATAATCCCCATCCTCCCATATAACTTATAGAATGGGACATTTTCCCCAAAACAAATATTGTACCTGTAACTCTTTTACTATTGTCAACATCAGTTCTCGGTGTAACTGGTTCCATCTGCATTGAGCAACGCTGGTCGTCCAATCTTCTGCTCTGGAACTTAGACAATAGATCAAAGAAACTTTCGTCGTCGAGGGATACCTTAAAGAAAATCCAATAAATTCATTAGTGTCTTGTCACAATCCAGTCCATAATTAAAAAAGTACTATCTTAAAAATATAGCTGATGCATATGCTCACTTAGTTTGCACCTAAATATGATGAAGACTTTATTTGGTGATCACCATACTATGTTGCAGATTTCAATTATTTTATTGTTCCAACAAGTAAATTATTTCCAATCACAGATATTCAATTTAGAAAAGTGATAAAAAATAATTCGCACACCAATGCACCCAATGGAGCCTTAAATTTCATGGTTGCTACCACATTTATCCAATCAAATGTGAGGTTGTAAGCAAAATTGGTTAGGATGCCATGGTTTAGCATCATGAATGTCACTTGATGTCAAATCAAACTCAATACCGAAAAAATAATACTTCTCATGAGACCACAACATATTTTATTGCAATTGTTGAATCAATGTTTATATTTAATTTTTGCAGAAGCCAAATTTTGTGATTTGTTCCATGATGAATACATTTTAGCGGTCAAAATTTGTGGAAATTAAAAATCGGTGAAATGAATTCTCCTATATAGCATAATATTTGCAAGCCTTTACCTGTGCTCTCAATTGCCTTGCAAATGAAGCAATTAAAATCCTGCAAATTACAATTACCCACCATATTAAAGTAAGTTATGGCTTTTACTGTTAACTTCAACATGGAATGTTGGCGACCTCTTGCATTCTAATGCATACTTGCAAAAAGTAATTTGTTTATCATATTGGCAGCGTTACCATTATTTAAACCCTTGCACCACTAAAGGTAAAATGGTAGAGACATCAATTGGCAGATGGTTATAATCCTTCTAAGAGGTTTTAAATTTGTAATGATGACAGACTGACAGCAGTATCTACAATGTGTCAATAAAAAAAAAAAGGGCATATGAAAATCATGAAATTTGTTTCTAACATCACATTTTTAAATGGCGATTCAAAACATGCATGTGGTAATTCTATTCTTCTATTTAATGCTCATTTATATACTTGTTTTGTCATCAAAATATTTACATGTATAAAAAGAAAATTTTAATGCACTTCAAGTTTTTATGTGTCAGTACAAAGTAGGAGGTATTGTGTGCAAACTAGGACAGAAAAACAAAAAATTACAAAAGGTACCATCTCAATTTGAGGATTTTTTTACATATTTACTGGTAGTTCTTTTTTTGGGCTGTAACATGGATAATGGAATGGGTAAGAATAATTCCTCAGGGGATTTTGTCAAAAAATGTGTAAAAGCAGCAAAAGAGAAGGGGCATGAAAGGCTCTAATTCACCAAGAGTATGACTGAAACTAAACAAAGTGTTGAAAGACTTAATTGTGAATTTGGAGAAATAAATCAATCAAAAATGAGAAAACATAAAGACTTATGAAAATTCTTACATTTAAAGGACAAAAGCATTACTTGTTCACCAAAATTCAGATGTTATCAATTTTGTACTTTTTGGTCAATTCCTGGTCATAAGGGTGTTCACATGAGAACAACAACTTCATATTTAGTAAATACATTCATTATTAAATAGTAAATCATATGTGAAAATAAAAATTTGTATATTGGTGTGAACATTGTTTTCTTGACATAAATTTATCTGAAAAAAAAAAAAACAAAACAAAACAAAACAAAACAAAAATCCTAGAAAATTGACAATTTTCAGCAGTTTTTGTAAAATGATGTATAATTGTGACTCTATTAAGATGTCATTACAATGAACTAATGCCACAAAACATTTTTTTCCTAAATATTTATACATTTTACCATGTTTTGCACAATTCTTGTATCACTACAACAAAATTGACATTTTTTGGGGCAATATTAATAGCCTAATGCCCCTACACCTTTTGGATAAATGAATGAGGTTGGCTCAAAAATCCATGGAAATTGCCCACACTTAAAGGAATGGAAAACTGGATGAAAATTGGGTGAAAAGGTGAGTGTTCCTGGACCTATCTACCTGAAATGTCACAAACCAGAATCTGCACCTATATAATTAAAATACAATGTAGGAGTATGAGTTGACTTAAGTAGCACTCCAGCTAAGGATCATGCAAAATGTGATTCATGGGTAAAAAGCCTACATATTTTTATTTTTGATATTTAGTTTGAAATGTCATAGTAAACAGAAATTAGCTTGTTTGTTTTTGTTTGTTGGGGATTAATGTCCGAGCAGCAATATTTCAGCTAAATTCAGACGACAGAAATTAGCATGTGGTTTTTCATATAACCCGTGTTCTTAGGAGATAAAAATTGTATGTAATGCACTGTAGATTTCAAAATTAAGGGAGATAACTCTGTAATTGACGCTCAAATACAATAGAATCTACTGGATTTTCAATGTTGATTATCTTCTAAGAGCAGGCAGATTTGAATGAATAATTACACATTTCATAGTATAAACCCATAAAACAACTTAATTACAAAAATAAAAATATGTAGCCTTTTTTGCAGTGTATCACATTTTTCAGATTTTGCATGATTCTTACAAAGACAGCTACTTAAGCCTTACAATGTTAACTTTTATTTGTTCCATATAACAGATGGTCCCTTAATAACTTTATCATAAACAAATCCATTTTCTACTCTCCTTGTAGTATGGAAGCTGTATAACATATAGTCCATTAACAACAAACATTATAAACATTCCATAATATTTCTCACATTCTGAAGATCTGAGGAAACATGACTGTGACAAATAGAAAACAATCTATATTGAGTTTCAATTTCTTACAAATTTAGTTGAAATAGAATCATAAATGTTTAATTTTTTAGAAAAGTTATGATATGACCTGAGGCACAAGTATGCAAAAATACTTTTTAAACTTTAGTGACCTTGAAATGAATCTGTGAGCTCTGCAAAATGATATACTGGTCTAAAGAGTAGTGAAGAGAACCAAGATTCTATCAGAAATCAAAAGAATGTAATCCAGGGACAAAGCCCAAACATGGAAAACAGACATACACAACAAAGAACATTAAGTAACTAAAATAATACATACAAAGTAACAAAAGCAAATGAGCAACTCAGACTCCACTAAAAACTGGGCGCATAGACCAGGTGCACCAGTTGGGTAAGAGACTGTTTCTTTCTGATAGTAAACCTGTTCCCCTATTCTTATAAGTTGGCAGACATTAAACAAGCCAGGAATAGGCAAAACAGCTGGGACTAAAATGTACTTTTTAAAGTACTTTCATAAGAAACCATACAAAGATATTTAAGTTCATCAAAATTTATCATGTAAATTTAAAATAAGAAAAAATATGCAAACCCGCAAAAAACATTTAACATGCTGTCAAAAGTAATTATAAATGTCAGATCTTACCACGGAAGAAATAATTATTTACCTATGAAGAAAGCATCATATAATTTATTCTCCCACTAGCTTGATAACCATAATTTATATGAATTTCAGTTAAAAAAATGTGCAATCCCATAAAACATGTATGCTGTCAGAAGTAATTATAAATGTCAGGTCTTAAGACCACAAAAATAACTGTTTACAAATGAAAGCATCTTACAATTTATTCTCCCACTACAATGAAAACCTTAATTTCTCAAATAATATAACAAATGTACCTACCACAAAAAATAATTCTTCACCAATGAAAGCATCATATAATTCTTTCTCCCACTTACTTGGCAACATGAATTTCTCAAATAAAACAATAAATGTACTAGTACCTGTTGAATTGTTTGAAGTTTCTCCTTTCCCCTGTTGCTCCCAGATAACCCAGATTCAGCAGCTACACTGGCAGCTTTCTGGAATTTAGGAACTTTAGGTCTAGCACCACCATTCATAAGCTCTGCCTGAAAGAAATTCATTGTCATATTTCAGATGTGATAATATACAGATAAAATATTGGTAACTAATGTTCTCATAGTTTATAAATATAAAGGTGATCAAAACGGACAAGACTATTATTCACAGTTTTTACTCAGCCAGTTTCTCAGCTACTGCTACAACATTTTAGCATATAAAACACCTGTCCCCCTCTTTTTGGCATTTTAAGTTCATACAAAATAGGAAACCTTCCTTTTTTCAAGAGAAAAAAATTATTCAAAGAGTGGCATATCATTTTGAAAAGTTTTACCACTTGAGGAGGTTCTGCAGTATACCATTTAAAACAAGTACTGTGAAAGTACTACTGTTTGTGGGGTACCAATTTTCGTGGCTTTCGTGGTTAGGCCAAACCATGAAATTTAGTCCCAATGAAAGGAGATTTCCATTGATGTGTAAACTAAAAACCTCAAAACCACAAATTCAAAAATCCACAGACTTGTGTTTCTTCCCTAATCCACGAAAATTGGTTTCCACGAATTTAAGAACTTTCACAGTATATAAAAAGTAACATCAACAAAAAAATAAACAAGAAATACTGACCTGTTTGGCACTATCAAGTCAAAACCAGAAAGAGGCTTTATAAACATGAAATAATTCCTTAAAAAATATTATGAAGGTCAATCCTTTTGCCATAATATAAGGTCAATATATTTGTTTACTGTATCTCTATGTCACATAGAACCTTTATAGATACTAAATTATCACTTAATTTACAGAAAAGAAGCATACCAAAAAAAAGGTGTGAGACATTCATGAACTAGAAATACTGTGAGTAAGCTCACAAAGAGAATACCATTGCTTCAAAATGTAGAGTTAAATGTATAGTTCAACTATCTCCCATTGGGGTCCCCTGACATTAACTATATTCCATTGTGCACATCAGCTAACAGTGCAAAACTTTCCAATAAAATTTCATCAAAATCCCTTAAGCAGTTTAGGAGCTGCACGTTCTAGAATTTAACATGTAAAGCCTTAAGTTATATTCTTTCCCTTTGGAATCCTCTGTCAGTAATTCCTTCATGCACATCTACATTGATGATTGATTGATTGTTGGGGTTTCAAGCCCGAACAGCAGTATTTCAGCTATATTCAGGTGATGAACATGAAATGATGATGAAATAAACTACAGGCTCAAGAGAGCCTAAATCGCTCACCTGGTTAACTATTTGCTTATTTGAAAAACTTGAGGAATCAGACAGGCTAAGTTAAAATCAACTAAATTGTCAAATGCAGGAAATGCATTTCATAGCATTTTCATGACCTGAACAAGAATTTTGCTAAAGGCAACAATTTTTTCAAAAACCTGTCTTATGACCCCTAAGTTATATTTTTAGTATAGGCAGCCATATCTATTCACGGATTAAAAATCACAACAGTCATGTTGAGCACAATACCCTAAAGAACTATTATGCTTATTTTCATTCAATGATCTTAAATGGTTTTAGGGAAGAAGATTTTCAAAGTTGTACATGTGAAAAAAAAAACAAAAAAAACAAAAAAACTGTTTCAGGGGTTGTAACTCCTACATTAGACAATGAATGGTTTTGAAAATTTCAGCATAGGTCCTTCTCATGATGTTTAACAATTTTACCCGATGCCAGAAATTTGGTAAAGGCAACGGTTTTTGAGTTATTTGCAAAAAACTGCCATCTGACCCCTATGTTCTATTTTTAGTAATGGCGGCAATGTTTTTTTCATGAATCAACAATCCGAACAATCATTTTGTATGGGATACCCTAAGGAACATATATGCCAATGTTCATTGAATTCTGTGCAATGGATTTTGAGAAGATTTTCAGTTGCACATGCGAAAAATGCAAAAAAAAACTGTTTCAGGGGCCGTAACTCCTACATCAGTTGACCAATCGTTTTGAAAATTTTGTCCCATGATGCTGAACAATATTACCCATGCCAGAAATTTGCTTAAGCAATGGTTTTTGAGTTATTAGCAAAAAACTGCAATCTAACCCCCCTATGTTCTATTTTTAGTAACAGCGGCCATGTTTTTTCATGGATCAAAAATCCCAACAGCCATTTTGTGTAGAAAAACCCTAAGAAACAATCATTCAAAGTTTGAAACCTGTCAGTCCAGTAGTTTCAGAGGAGAAGATTTTTAAAAATTTGTCCATGACGATGACGGACGCCAAGTGATGGCATAAGCTCACTTGGCCTATGGCCAGGTGAGCTAAAAATTGGATGGGACACAAGGATGACTGCCACTGGAAACAGGGAGAGGTGGATAAGGTCGGGCAATTAAGCCTCCTGTGGCGGAGCCCTATGGTTCCTACTTTGGAAGAATACCACAGAAGGGTTCTTTAACGTGTGAGGAAGATGGCATCTTTCCCAACATGTTGCACCATGGTTTGCAGTCAGGTTTTCCATATTAAAGCCTGATGACCCCAGCATGTAAAATGCCAGGGGTACCCCATTCCATCACCTGAGTCACACAACCCAGTTGCTCTGTGGGCAGTGTGCTCTAGCCCCTGGCCAGGGATCTGAGCACTATTTAGTCACCTTTACGACAAATTTAGCGCTGCTGCGAGTCTATTCTTTTGACACGCGGACCCGCACAGGGCTCATTATTAAATAGGATTTTACTGTAAAAGCTGTCTTAACAGAACCCCTCTTTGTTCAGTTTACCAAGGCTGAGTTAATATTATGTCAGTTGTCCCTTACCCATTAAGCATGAACCAAGACCATGTGACTCGGGCTAATATAATTTACTATGACATATAAAACTGATTTGATAATAACATTCAAGACACTCCAAGAAATATAGAGGAATACATGTATAAATAAAACTGAGAACCTTGTAATATTTAAGTAGCACTCCAGCTAAGAATCATGCTAAATGTGATTTATGGTTGGAAAGCCTACATATTTTTATCTGATGTTTTGATAAAATTTTTTTTGGGTGTATCACATTTTGCAGAATTTGCATGATTCTTACAAAGACTGCTACTTAAGCACTATATATCAGCATTCAGCTTTAGCTAGCCGATTATATCACTGCTATAATACTGATAATGAGGAGTATGGATAGCTTAACTTACTTTTTTGCTCTGCAAAGGATAAAAGAAATATTTATTGACCTCTCGATTGACTGGACCCTATCTCCTCGGGTTAATGGGTCAATCAATATAGAGGAGGACAAATTTTCAAATTTTACAAACTGACTTTAATGACCAAGAGCTTTACCCAAGATTACTTTCCTCCCAAACAAGAAAAAAAACAAACAAACAACCAAAACAAAACATAAAAGTTAGTAGTAAATATATTGACCTTTTATCTACTGACCCTGAAATCATGTAACTGAGTTTTACATTGACCTTTTATCTACTGACCTCAAAAATTATATTTTTTCCTTTTTCATCAAATTAAGTGAAAAATGCTGTCAATTTGAAAGACCCAAACAGGAAAAAAAGATCAAAATAAATTTTTTTGAAGAGGGTGAAAAATTTGGGTCATGAGGGATTAGAATCTAGTTTATATTTTTTTAAATTGTCCTTAACACTTCCTCTTTGCTTGACAGAGACCCAACAACAAATACCAATGTTTCAGCCTAAGTGGGAATTAAAATGTCAAGATAATGAGAACTTCATCTAAGTTTTTCAAGAATTTTTCTTTAGATATGAATTTACATTTTACACCTTTTTCAACACTTTCGCTTTTGTTAGTGACTGTATAAAATAAAAGTCAACTGAAAGAATCAGTGTTTTTAAGTAGCTGTCTTTGTAAGAATCAATCATGCAAAATCTGAAAAATGTGATACACCCCAAAACAGGCTACATACTTTTGTTTTTGTAATTAAGTTGTTTTATGAGTCTATACTTTGAAATGTGTAATTATTCATTCAAATCTGCCTGCTCTTACGATATAATCAACATTGAAAATCCAATAGATTCTATTATATTTGAGTGTCATTTACAGAGTTATCTCCCTTAATTTAGAAATCTACAGTGCATTCTATATAATTTATATTTCCTAAGAACATGGGTTATATGAAAAACTTTCTGTTTACTATAGAAAATCAAACAAATTATCAAAAATAAAAATATGTAGGCTTTTTACCCATGAATCACATTTTGCATGATTCTTAGCTGGAGTGCTACTTAATTAACAAGGTCCAGGAATCATAACATCAACAGTAAATCAGGACTCAAAGTGCTGTCAGCACTGAAAGTTTTTGATTCAAGTGAAAATTGTAACATGAACAAACTTTCAAAGATGACATGACGTAAAAAAAACTGTAATCATAAATTTTTGTTTCCATATCATTTTGAATAGAACTGCTTTTTCCCCAAAATGAAGTAACTGAATGTTTATCTATACTATTGATTTCTTATGTATGAACTGTAATGAATAGTTAAACAGTATCCAAATTTACTAACATTTACAAATTTTGTTCTTTTTCACTTTTTTCCCAAATTTTCAGAACTGTTCAAAATGTTAATTTCCATTTATCTTCAGAAATTATTTTAACTTAGTATTTATCCTACACTGTAACCACACTCAAATAAAATCAATTTTAGCTCATGAATATAAGATTTTGCAAAAATATACATTTTTATCAATTTGAATTTTCCCGCCAATTTTACTTGGTTAAAAATCACTTCCCATTAAACATCAAATATTAGATAGGATAAAGATTTTGACTGATAAGTGTGTCGAATGGAACATTATAAACACATTTAATATTTCTTAAACACATTACTGCAAGAACTAAATTTACTAAATGTTATTTTATTACTAAACAAGGCCTAAAAGGAGTCAAATGGTCAGTTGATTTGAAGACTAAATCTGAATTTAATTGAGCAGAAATAATGGAATATTATTGGGCTAAACAATTGCCAGAAACAAATTTACTGGTTATATAAAGTACATTGAATGACATAAATGGAATTACAATGGGCTATAATTTTGTGTAGAGTTCAGAGTTCCAAGCATAAACCGGTAACAACAGGTATTTTAGGTCCTGAAGGATCAAAACCCCAAAAGTTATTTATTAAATGTAGATTAACTGTTAATAGTACATAATAAATGCATTAATGCATGTGAATTTTTTTTCATTACCCATCCATATATGTACATTGCTACATTCTAGACTGCCACTAAAACATGTACCTTGAAAACGTTCAGGACTTCACTAAGACAATAATCAAAAGGGTGATGTACAATGTATTTTGTAAGTAATGGATACATGTCCTATTATCCTAACTAACCTTTTTATCTGGAGTTAATTTCATTAATTCCATGTTTTCCATACTGTGGCGTCTAAATGGTCTTCTTGCTACATGAAAAAAAAAATTAATAACAAGTAATCTGTGAGCCATGGGTCACTAGTGATACAACCACTATCGATCACAATATAAGAAAAATAAAAGTCCTTGGTAAACAGAAGTTGTTTTGGAATATTTCTGAAAATGTCTTACCATCTGGCATACCAACAGGAGTAGTTGCTGAGGAAAGTGTGACGGAAACACAGACAATGATAAAAGAGTATACCACCACTCCTTTGGAAAGGGGGTATAATTACAAGAATACAGGAATTGGTCTTCGATTAAATGGAAATATCTATTGCTAAGGCACAAAAATTGTCACATGAATGTTTAGAATTAATCATTTATTAGAAATTTAAATTCAGCATTGGAATTTATCCATCAAATCATGAAAATAAATACTTAACAAGCAACTTGTAACCATATGTCTTCCACTGACACCAGAAATTTGAAGTGCAAAGATCCAATAACTCCTGTAAAATTTGTCAAATCAAAATGGTGACACAATATGATCAACTACAAACCATGACAAACAATCCTAAAAAAAAATTGAACAAAATCTGTTATGTGGTTTCCCAGGAATTGTGTCCACAAGTGTGAGGATGGACACTGTTATTTCTATGCCCCCATCTGCTTAGCAGGGGGAACAATAAAATGTCTGTGAAGGTTCCCACTAGTCATAAATACTTACACAGTGGTAAATCTGTTTCATCTTTGGTCTGTAATTTACTGTAGAAAAGAACAAGCAAAATTTGTAAAGAAGAATTATTTTCCATATCAGAAAAGCATTTATCAAAGATATGACCTTTTCTTAGGCCATGTTCATACCATAAAATCTAATCTATCAAATCCCAATACAAACACACAATTGTTACAGTGAAACCTGTCTTAACCAAATTTCTTTTGGACTTTAAAGTTGGTTCAGAGTAGACAGGCAATCAGTTTAACCAAGATTAAAATACATGTATATTGAAATAAGTGTAGACAGGTTTTGGGATTATTCAGGGTTTGGTGTAGTCAGGTTTGGGCATTATTCAGGGTTTGATGTAGACAGGTTTTGGGATTATTAAAGGTTTGATGTAGTCAGGATTTGATGTAGACAGGTTTTTGGATTATTAAAGGTTTGATGTAGTCAGGATTTGATGTAGACAGGTTTTTGGATTATTAAGGGTTTGATGTAGTCAGGTTTTGGCATTATTCAGGGTTTGGTGTAGTCAGGTTTTAGCATTATTCAAGATTTGGTGTAGACAGGTTTTGGGATTATTCAGAGTTTGATGTAGACAGGTTTTGGGATTATTCAGAATTTAGCGTAGACAGGTTTGGGATTATTCAGAATTAGGCGTAAACAGGTTTTGGGATTATTCAGGGTTATCCAGTGTACATTCATGCCTTTGACAAGAGATGAGTGTTATGTGATAATAATAAATCAGACATATATAATTAAGTATCACTTTTAAGACACTAATCACTACCTTTTGACTTATAGAATTCTTCAATTTAAAACCTTTTGTTATGATTTTTAAGTATAGTCCTCACCAAAATTTAGAAATCTCATAATCTGAGATTCAAAGTTTACCACATGTATCCTGGAGTATTTTTGAAGATCAACAAGAAGATTAACAATTGACTTACACATCATGTAGATCTGCGATACCTAAAGCTTTCTGTAAATCAACTAAATTCAGTTCAGCTGTCATCTGTCCCGTCTCATCACCAATCTGTAAACAGAGATCACATAACATTGCAATGTTATTGGTAGAAACAAGAAAATTTACTTTTTAGAAATTTGAAAAAAAACATTAAAAACACTGAAGAAACCAACTTCATTTTTGTCTTTTTCTCAGCTGACAAAACAAAAAGGGAGCCTACAATTAAATGACTGAATACTCTGTAAAAACAAGTCATAACAGAAAAATTCTGAATACGTATATATAAAAATTAAAAAAAAAATATGTCTGTGAAATGTTATTCAGCTATATTTACAAACAGTGTATATAAAACCAAAAGTTTTATATTTGATGTTTCCATGGTTACTAACATCCAGAATGTTTCACATTACACAAATACTTGGCATATATCATGCAAACATTTTATAATGTATCCAACAAAAGGAATATACACCTAAATCAATACTGAACATACTGAATCATAAAATCTGGGATTTGTTTTCCACAGATATTCACATGAGAGTTTTTTTGCTTAACTCGAAGGTTTGACTTCCAACTGAAACTTACTATAATCATCTTCCTTAATGCACATACAGACATGATGCCTACCCTTCCTATAAAATTTTATTACAATCTGTTTTGCAATAGAATAGAACTGTGTTTTAATAATTAAAACCCTTAAGTTTGATAATCTCCCTTTGCAGGCACCAAACAATTAAATATCTTTATTCTTGCAGTACATCTGTGTTAGAAGCCTTACCTTTCAAAAAAAATTTCACCCAAATCATTGAATGGTTTAAAATAGGTTGCATGTTCCAGATGTGAGGGTTTAACTTACCTCTTTAGATATTTGAAGATGTTTGTTTGCATATGGTAGTGCTTCTTCGTGATGACCAAGGGCTTTATGTGCATTTCCTAAGCTCCAACACGCTCTTCCTTCACCAACACGATCCTCTAACTCACGAGCTATTTCTAAATGTCTTAAATGATATTCAATGGCCTTTTCATAGTCTCTAAGTAAAGTATATGTATTCCCAAGACTGTAACAAGCTTGAGCCTCAAGAGCTTTGTCTCCAAGCTGTTTAGCAATCTGTAATGATCTCCTGTAATGTTTTAAATACGTGAAAGTCCTTTCAAGTTTAATACCATCCATTATAAAAGATATTTCTACATTATTCAAGTCAAAGTTAGACATAAATTAGTACACAAGTAAAGCACACAGTCTGACCAGAAGTACTAATCATTTCTTCTTATGGGAATGATAAGTATAAGCTAATAATGCATGTGTCAACCACGTCATGCAAATTTCCTTAGTTTGAAATTACCAGTACATCTATGTATATCAGGCAATTTTGATTGAAAGCACATCATTTTGGCATCCCTATTTATACAAAAACTTGCCTTGAGTGAACACAGTTCTATTCCAAAGAAGCCCAATTTAAACAAGCTTTCCTATAAATAAAACTACCACAAAGTGCCTTTTATGGCTTAAAAAAGCAGATCTGAAAAATTACTTCTGATCTAAAAATAAAATGGAAAAAAAAACCAAAAAATACCAGTGATTAACATCACAACATGTTGACATTTAATTGTTTATTATTATTTTCATTCAGTAGTGAATTGCCCAAATGATCTGATAATAACGATAGACTCATTATTAATTGTAGTAAATGGATATAATATACTGATAATGAGAAAACAAATATAAATGTTGGATATGACAATTGGAATGTTTACAATGAGACAAAATTGACTCACTGGATTTGTTTAATTAACATGATCACATCAATTCTCGTAAAAATTCAAGTTATAGAGCATATTTAAAAGGAATCTTTCTTGCACCTAAGTGCACACAAGCAAGATGTTGCACGCACGGTCGCGTTAGGATACCCCACTCAATTTAAGTTGTATGGTAAACAAATAGCAGACAAGAAAGCTGTGTTAACACATTATGGCATCAAATTTTACTACCACAATGTGTTGTATTTATTAAAATAAATTAGATACATGCTAAAGTTTAATTATAACATAAGGAACAACAAACACATATAAAACTCAAATTCAAATTTGTATCCAGAATCCAAAATCGCTAACTTTCATCCTTTTCAAATTCAAAAAATTGGCAGGGAAAAAATACAGGTACCAGTCTTGCATTGCATATCCCTGAGCAGGTGTACATCAAATCAAAGAATGTATAAAAATATAGTGTATTTCCTTTTTGTCTCTTTCCACACTAATGCTTTGTCAAAAGATATGAACAATAATGACTTATAACATAGACTCATGGACTAAACATTACACTAGGAAAATTCAACATTATAAAATAAAAATATTTGTCTGAAAATGTTGGTTTGATGAGAGCAAAATGAAAGTGAAAGTAGAGGAAATGGCTTTTCTGTCCAATCTTCATGGACTCGCCCAACATTTTTGCAGGAAATTAATTTTTCACATGTCCTCAGAAATACTACATAAGTGAAAGTTTTATTGAATCAACTTACATATTTTATTTTTAAAAATCCAAAAAATATGTACTTCACTACAGAAGTCTATGGAAATATTAATGGAAGACTAAGACCTAAAGGTTTTGTATTATTTGCCCCATAGGCTTCCATAGCATACCTTAAATTTTCATGATTTTAAAAAAAAATAGACAAGGAGTTTCAGTCTAAATTTTTACCATGTTTTTCCATTAAGGAAATGTCAATAATAATTTTTAGGTCCATTTCAGAAAAAAAAAGGCATGAACTTTGGTAAACCAGGACAGGTGGACTTTTTCTACTTTCACTTTTATTTTGAGTTCATAAAATAGACCCTTTTCTGAAGCATTACTTTTCCTGAAAATACTGTTTTTCCTCAAAAAAATTTTTTTGTGTCATAGATTGATATTTACCCTGTACTTTTGATGAAAAATGATAATCATTTGGCAAGAAAGAAAAACTGGAAAAGGCAAAAAGAAAGGGCACTATATTTTTAGCCTCCATGTTTTGACATACACCCGCTCAGGAATATGTAATACAAGACTGATACCTAAATGAAAATGAAATTTTGATATTTAAAGAAAGATAACTCCAATTCATCCAAAACAAAAATTGGGAGTTAAGTGTAAATAATGCAATCAAACCGAAATTCTAACTTGATCTGTATTTTATGATACTCAATATCAAGAAAAAGCTTGAAAAAAGTTCCTACATTAAGATCCTTTACTAAAAACCAACATATACTGAACAAATCATTTCACCCTGAAAAAGGGTTCAGTTTACAGCATTTCATAGCACATATAAAACACAGAAAATATTCAATGTAGAAAAAATCTTTAAAAAGGTAATTTAAAATTTTTATTGTAATCATTTCAGTATTTCCTACATTAAGATCCTTTACTAAAAACCAACATATACTGAACAAATCATTTCACCCTGAAAAAGGGTTCAGTTTACAGCATTTCATAGCACATATAAAACACAGAAAATATTCAATGTAGAAAAAATCTTTAAAAAGGTAATTTAAAATTTTTATTGTAATCATTTCAGTATTAGACTACTTTTGATCAAAGCACTTAGCACTTTAAAAATGCCAGTAAAAGTAATCTTTATACATGTAACATGTGCATGTATAAAATATAAATATGTGCAATCAGATTACCTATAATCATCACACGCTGCTTCAAATTCATTCAGGAAGATATGAGCATTCCCCAAATTACTGTAAGCTCTTCTTTCTGCAGACTTGTCCCCAAATTCTTTAGCAATGGACAGTCTCTAACAAAAGAAATACAAAAACATGGTATTCAAAATTCAACCTACATGCAATGAAGCAAATTCTACAAGGCAACTACCAATAGTTTGTTGTGAACTCATAGATCTTTCCATTAAAACCAACCTCTCCTTCCTAGAAGGCATACTATGGCTGTATTAACATTCAAACAAAATTTAATTCTGCTACTATGACTGGTTACAAAGTAGAAAGGAAAGTGTCATCGACTGACAGACTGATGGACATATATATTTAAATGTATGAATTTTAGCTATTTTTGCGATGGATATAAAAACATAATATGTAAAAAATTGAACCCACCAAATTGATTTTTAACACTATATATGAACACTAATCATTTAATGAAATAATAAAATTGATACCAGCAAATATGTTCATGACAGAATCTGCAAAAATTATAGACAAAAGCTGGCCTATTCTATGATGTGACTACAGCTACAAATATTATTGGCTTAATCAAAAAGGGAAATAACTGGTGACAGGTTGACCCAATGACCAAATTGAATAAGACTTTAAAATTTTTGTTGCTGGTCAAATTGACATTGCAGTAACTTATTAACATAACATAATAGTTCTACACTTCACTCCCCTATCAGGCCAAGAAAAAATATATATGTCTGTTTAAGGTTACATTGAATGAAAAAATAGGATAGGTTTTTAGGTAAAATCGTTCATTTTTTAATATATTTTATATAGGCACTTATGGGAGGATTTCATAATTCAAAAGAGCTAAACTATAAAATGGTAGTTAAGCAGCATTTCAACATCAAATTTATCAATAAATGTGATAGTTAAGGGTGGGTATGGTAACCTTAAACAGGCGAGTTTTTTTTTTCTTTGGCCTCATAAAACATACCTCTTCATGATATCGAATAGCAAGTTTAAAATTGCCCAGCAGATAATGAGTATTGCCCAGATTACCACAAGCCCGACCCTGAGCAGCTTTATCATTCAGTTCCTTCACTAATCGTAGGTTTTCCCTGCAAATTTAAGAAGTACATTAATTATACATTTGGTAGATTGGTCATCTTATTATTTTTACCCCCACAATAATGATAGTAAATATATAATCTTAAAAAAACTATCTTCACTGAGAGCATAATGTTTTTATAATAATCCATCCTCAAGATGTATACTTAAAGCTGATTCAAAGTACAAATAAATAAGGCCACACTTAAAATAATGTTTGTTTTCCCTTACCTGATCTTAGCTCTTAGCTTTGGGTAGATAGGTAACGAAAATATTTTTTCCCTAAAGTTCATATGATTCTGTAAAAACCATGATCAAAGAAATGAAAAATATTGCTTTGAAAATAAAAAAAAATATTGTTAAGAGAATGGCAATAAAATTAATTGGGTACGGCCAATGTTTAGGTAAGGTAAGGGGAACAAACTTAATTTTAATTTTGACTTAAGTAAGTGAAGTAGTTTAACCTAAATTACAGTACCAAAATCAACTGAATGGTTTACCAACACCTTATACAAGTTTTTAAATTTGTAATATGCAGAT
Source organism: Perna viridis (assembly GCA_037379345.1). Taxonomy (NCBI): domain Eukaryota; kingdom Metazoa; phylum Mollusca; class Bivalvia; order Mytilida; family Mytilidae; genus Perna; species Perna viridis. Next base: position 31,958,387 of record CM074517.1, on the reverse strand, counting down.
GTTTATTTTAATGGAAATATAATAACTTTACATAAATTCATATACCAACATTAACCCAAGAACAAACTCATACAACATAATCATAGGGTAATTAATTGGAAAGAATGAATAACCAAAATATTCAGTGTTGATGAATGCCTAGATCTAAGGAGTGTGTGGAACTTGTTATGCACGCAAGTTAAATCTTAATGCATTCTTGGTTCTTCCTAAAAATAAGAAAAACCTTGTCTCTTTAGTGAGAAATGATGTCCTGTTGAGACCATAGAAACTGATTTTTTTTCTATTAATTGAAGATATCACAGTCAAAGTATAATAACCTTGTCATTCAACATTGCCTATATTTTCTGTACCATAACATCAGTCTGAGATAAGAAAATATTTAAAAGTAAGAGTAATAACCTTGTCATTCAAACTTTCCAATATTTTCTGTCCCATAACAGTAATCTAAGATAGAAACACGAAATCTGTGAGAAATAGCTCCCTAATGATATTCCTGATTTCAATCATGTAACGATACGAGGAAAATAAACAAAGTCCTTCGCAAGCAGAAAGTTGTCAATTTTTTTCTAAAATTAATCCCACTATATAGCATACCTACAGGTAGAATTATTAAAATTTCAAGCCGCTATGAAGAGTAGTTGCTGAGAGAAATGCAACGAAAATTTCAATTTTTAAAATATAATCATGAAATAAATAAAGTCCTCAGTAAATAAGAATCTGTTGTCAAAATTTTTTTTCTGAAAATGAATCCTACCTTCTGGCATACCTACAGAAAGAATGTCTTAAAATGTCAAGCAACTGTGATCAGTAGTTGCTAAGAAAAGTGCAATGAAAATTTAAACTTTCAATAATATAAAGTCAAAAAAATACAAAGTCCTTGGTAAACAGGAAGCTGTTATTGAATTTTTTTTCCCAAAATGGATCAAACCATATGGCATACCTATAGGAACAATGTGTTAAAATTTCAAGCCGGTGAGATGAGTAGTTGCTGGGAAAGCTGTGATGGACAAAATTGTTACGGACACACCGAAACACAAAGGATATATCAGTATAGCCTTCCTCCATGGGGGCAAGGGTAAAACTATTTAACAATAATAATGATTGGCAAATTTTGATGTCGATAATGAATTTTTACTACTTACTCATAATATTCAGCAGCTTTTTGCAGAGCCTCTTTCACTTCAACAGGGAATTCTCCAGGATCTTGATCTCCACATTTACCCATGTGTTTCCCTTTAGCGTGGTAAACATTTCCTAAATTATACAGGGCTCTAGCTTCTACAATCTAAAGAAAATAAAAAGAAAAATGTATAGATGAGAGTTGTCTATTTTCAATTAAATAAACAAACCTAGTAAAAAGCTTTTAAACAGGAGATAAAGGAACAAATTTTGAGACAGACAGACAGGTGTATATCCCAACTTGTACAGAAGTTGATATTGGACAGCAACCATAATCACTTATGGCAAATCTATATAAAGCCATATATCAAATTTAAAATCAAGCAATCCATTTGGAGCAAAGATAATTATGAAATAAATCTAATGGATGGAATGACAGATGAACAACTTGATTTCAATATCATCCACTCATTGAGTTAAAGTAAAATATACTTATCACTGTCTTTGCCATATATTCGTTCAGCTACTATCCCAAACAGTTGATTCCAATAGTTTTCAGTACAATGTATGACAATAGTCACACTCATGGCAAATACTAATGAAACCCAAAACAAGTGGGAAAAAAATCGTTCTACTTAATACAAACCCTGTCTGAGAGTTGTCTTGAGATTTCTAGGTGGCGTAAACAACAGGCAATAGCTTCGTCATACTTCTGTAAATTTTTCAGGGTGTTACCAAGGTTACCACTGGCTTTGGCTTCCCCTATCATGTCTCCTAAGGTTCTGTAAAAAAAACCCAAAAAAAACCATGAGAAAAAAAACGAGTTTCTCTTTATCAATTCCCTTAAACCTTGAAGTAGATCATCTAATTTCTATAGACAGAATAGAGGCACTGGTTGAAATGAGGAAACGTAATTTAGGTTAGAGGCCAAGGTCACTACAAATTAAAGCTGAAGGTCAAAGACCTTCTTCCCGCTGCAGTATAAATGTAATATGTCATATCCAACAGAAATTTTCATTACATCATATCGATCTTTATTTGTTTAACATGCACAGGGGGAAGCTGAAAGACATTCAATAACATAAACGTCTGACAGAAATCTCTACTGAAATTAGTTTTGGAAGAAAACATTGTACAATAGGAACAACTTCAATATCAAAATTTCCTTGTTTCTTCTAACCCTAATAAAGCTGGGTAACAGCCCTTAAATAACATTATTATATAGTAATAAAGTCATTACTATTGCATTTCAATAGATATTCCAGAAAATGACCGTGAAATAACCCTATATGTATTTTTATGGAAGTACGTTTTCTGAAATTGACCCTAATAAATAAGTGCTGTCAAGTGTAAAAATGGTGGGTACCAATCATTCCAAGTATGTTTGTTGTTGTTGTTGAAACTGCCAGACGAATATATTGTAGATGAGGTTTACATATTGATAAACATTAGTTTTTTAGTAAAAAAAGCTGTGCAGAAAAAGAATTTTTAAATAAGACAATATATTGCACATTTTCAAATAAGACTGTTATTTCAACTTTCTTTGTTGTAGAATGTATTGTTTCCATACAAGCACATAAGGATGCTTAAAATATGCTTTGCTGTGTAATGGTCGCAGTATCGTATTAATTTTCCCATAGACTTCTATAGTGAAGTGCATATTTTTAGGATTTTTTAAAAAATATGTAAATTGATTCAATAAAACTTTCACTTATGTAGCATTTCTAAGGACATGTGCAAAAATAATGTCCCGCAAAGAAAATAGGGTGAGTCCACGAAGATTGGACAGAAAAGTAGTCTTCAACTATAAATAGCCATTTTCCCTACTTTCACTTTCGTTTTGCACTCACCAAACCAACCTTTTCAGTGGAACATTTTTATGATATTATGTTAGATTTTCTTTTAAAAAAGTTCTTCATCTTACAGTGTGATGTTTGCTCTATTTTTTAAGTCATTGTTCATATCTTTTGACAAAACATTAGTTTGTAGAGAGGCAAAAAGAAAATGCACTATATTTTTATAGCAACCATGTTTTGACGTACACCCGCTCAGGGATATGCAATACGATACTGGTACCTATTACTAATAAACATTTCAATATAATCATAAAAGTTGTTGTTTTTCTGCTAGAGTATTCATTTTCATACTGAAAATTCAGAATATCATTGCCCTGCTACAAACATGAGTTTTCTATTAAAATTCTTATATAGGTACCCTTTTCCAGGCATAAGACTAATATCTCAATGTTAGCCAGAAAATATTACTTTTGATAAAAAGCTGCTGCATTAATCAACCTAAGCAACTTTGTGGTTTATTCTGACATGGTAGATACATGAGCTGTACTATGAGTTCCAAATCATTATTTAATCCCCACTTGTGAGTTCCATATATGGAAATATTAATATCCGAACCTCCTTTTTTGTCTTTAACTCAAGGGAGCCTCTTGTTTAAAGTAAAGTATAATGACCGGTACAACCAACTGTTTTAAACTATAGATATGGTCATTTCAATTATAATAAATCCAGAAAAAAATATACCAATATCATAGTTCTAAAAAAATATAGCTTTTCATATGCAGAAAATACAGATTTTAAGCCATTTTGGTACCCCAGGCAGATACAAATGGACCTCAATATGACAGGAAAAGGACTTTTTCTTTAAAACAGATAGCTATGATGCAAGAAAAATAGTTTACTGGTATAAATATTATAATAACAATTGTCTACTTTAGGTACTTTTTGAAAAAAATCAGTTTTTATATGAAAAAATACCATTATTTTTCTTGCCGCATTAGAATCTGTCCATTTGAACCACTAAAAAAAGTCCACTAAAAAATTGGCTGATGACTTCTGTGACATTTCTGTGTTTAAATCAACCACACAGTTATATGGCAACTCATTTTAGCTATTTTTTTAAAAGAAAAACAAAAAATAAAAAAAATATTCATTTTTTCATATATAAGAGGCAATGTATGAAAAATGACTATTTTCAAGTCCTAACCACATACTTAAAATGTGTTGTAACTTGAAAACTATCCTTTATGCAGGAGTATTACTTGCTTTAGGTTACCTGAATATAGATATGCTCATCATAAATAGTCAAGATAATAATTTTATTGAACTGATATCCTACAAATTCATGAAAACAAAATGCATTTCCAAATTTGGTAAAGATTAACCATAAATGCAAAAAACCAGAGCTACCATAAAAAAATCAGGTTCAAAAGTTGGCTAATTCATCTTAAAAGTGTTACCTGCATTGGGGTACTACTTTTTCAGCTGGTAAAGACCACTTGCTGAATATCCAACTTTACTTGAAAAACTGGCTTACTAGGTCTCAGTATCGTATTAATTTTCCCATAGACTTCTATAGTGAAGTGCATATTTTTAGGATTTTTAAAAAAATATGTAAATTGATTCAATAAAACTTTCACTTATGTAGCATTTCTAAGGACATGTGCAAAAATAATGTCCCGCAAAGAAAATAGGGTGAGTCCACGAAGATTGGACAGAAAAGTAGTCTTCAACTATAAATAGCCATTTTCCCTACTTTCACTTTCGTTTTGCACTCACCAAACCAACCTTTTCAGTGGAACATTTTTATGATATTATGTTAGATTTTCTTTTAAAAAAGTTCTTCATTTTACAATGTGATGTTTGCTCTATTTTTTAAGTCATTGTTCATATCTTTTGACAAAACATTAGTTTGTAGAGAGGCAAAAAGAAAATGCACTATATTTTTATAGCATCCATGTTTTGACGTACACCCGCTCAGGGATATGCAATACGATACTGGTACCTAATAAATGCACCAATGGGTGCTCTTGAGCTGATATTTTTCATTCCAGTGTGGTTGTCTCTTTGACATACATTCAACATATCCATTCTCCTCATACCAGTTATATTGGTAAATACATCAATAAAATACTATAACATTTGCTCATCAATATTCACCAATATAAAAGCAATATCCCTATACATGTATTATGATTGTTTCGAAATTCTCCGATTGTTGAAATATACAACTGCATACAAATGTACTATTAAAAAGCTATATTCAACTTCCAGGTATATGTTCATTGATGTATGTTGCTATACATGTTAATAATCAATTATTCTGTCATTAGTTCTTGCAGGAACAATGTCATTTTCATAGATAATTAAACTCATCCTACCTTTATTAAATCTGAACATTCAAATTGAAGAAAGGTACCTATAGTAAGTCTTCCAATTTCACAATTCAACAGATCACTTTAACAGATAATTGCAAATTGATAAACATTTACCTCTGTACTTATCAAAACTGAAAGCAATATCCATGGAAATCAGCAGCAAATGTGTTCATATAACACAATTCACGCCAGATGTTTAACAGAGTAAAAGACATGGGTCAAAGACAGAAATGGCAACAGGAAATAGAAGTGTGACATACCTGAAATTGCATCCCACGATATGGGACCCCAACCTGAAGTATCCAGCCAAAAATATTGATAAAGCACCATCCTTTATCCCATTTAGTTTTTAGAAGTACAATATTAAACTTGGTGCACCAACAGGGTAAGTATCCCATTCATTTTTAAGAAACACCCACCGAGTTACTCATAAACAAGAGGCTACCAGGAGCCTGAATCACTAACCTGGTTAAAGTTTGTCTTTCAAGGGCAATAAATTTAGTAAGGAATTGTCCAACAATTTTGACTCAAAACGACTTTGGTATGACTTATCATAAGGATCATTTCAGCAACTGATAGTTTCTTTCTATCTATTATAGTTTTTAAGATATTGGCCAAAAACTAAAAAAAAATCCATCATTTTTCATCTGTCAAGAGCAGTAACTCTAACAAGGAGTTACCTGACAGCTTTGATCCCTGAAGACTTTTGAAGGCCTTATAATAAGGATCATTTAAGAAAATGAAAAATTTGGCTAATCTGAAGTTTTTAAAGATATATGTGATAAACTACTGTCTGACCCCTATGTTTTATTTTTAGTAACAGCGGCCATGTTTTTCAAAGGATCAGAAATTCCCACATCACTTCTTTGCAGGATACCCTAAGAAACATTCATACCAAGTTTGGTTCCAATTGATAAAGTAGTGTCAGAGGAGAAGATTTTAAAATGAAATAACATTAAAAATAGCGGGAAAAAAAAAAAACAAAAAAAACGTCGAAAAAGGGCAAAACCTCCAACAAGCTTGACAGATTAAAATGAAAATTTGACCACAGATAGATCTTATCATGCTAAACACTTAAACAAGCGTCAGAATTTGGCTAAACATCCCTACAACAATTCTCTGCAGGATACCCTAAGTAACATTCATACAAAGTTTGGTTCCAATTAGTCCAGTAGTGTCAGAGGAGAAGAGTTTTGAAAAATTGTTAACGACAGAGGACAAGGATGACGGACGCCAAGTGATGGCAATAACTTTAATGGCCTTTGGCAAAGTGAGCTTAAAATCAAGTACAGGGTAGACAAAAGAGGAAAGGAAAATTATGATATGTTGAACAATTCGTTCTCATGGTGCAGATGGATACATCAAGTTCATGATGACAACCATTAAAACTTCTGTAGTGATGACTTCAATCTTGTAGCAACATAACCCTGTTCCAGAAGCCAAACTGTAAGAAGTTTAGTGTAATTAACCATTCAACTACACAATTATAACATGGATCAATAATTTGGACATTCCCTACTCAACATTTAAAGGCTTTTCACATTTAATTAACACTATATCAGTCAAAACTGTGAACTTAATTTCATTCAAGAATTAGAATTGAGAAGGAAGTCAACAGTGGTACAAACATACTTGGAACTAAACCGACCAGCACTCAGTAACAAATTTAAACTTGTCAAAGAATACATGTGAAAATGTTTAATGTTTAAGACTTGGATGAATTTTTGATCAACCTCTCCAAAATTCCTGATTTACAAAGAAAGAAAATTTGAGGATACTGTAAGCCTAATTATATTCATTTTTCAGGATCTAAATTCAATTTTCCTGCTAATAATTTTGGTGAAGTTACACTCTGCTTTCATGTATTCCTAAATGAATGAACATATTTACTGTGATATATTTTCATGATTTTTTATCTTGCTTTCCAAATAATGAAAATAAATCACTCGCAAAAATAAATCAATTTTCAATACACTACAATCTTACCTTGCAAGGGTTAAGTCTAGCTTGTGATAATCTAGGGCCTTTCCATACTCCTGGAGATAGAAGTAGGCATTCCCAAGCTGGCTGTATATGGCACTAAGAGTTTTCAGGTCATCTGTTCCTGCTTGGACTGCTGCTTCAAAGAACTGTACCCCTGTTTGGCAATCTCCTGCCTCACATAACCTTTCCCCTTCCAGGGCAAGCTCCATGCAGGAGCAGTCCATCTAAAAACAGAAAACAAAACACTTATTTTTTCATTTGCAGTTAAAGACATCTGCTTTATACAGTAGTTTAAAGGGTCAGACAAGACATAAACATCTCCTTTAAATGTAGCACAGAGCAGGCAAGCATAATCCCTTTTGTATGTATCAAGCCCCATAATTAAAATTAACACAAAAATATTAAATAGTTGAAGGGCATCAGCGTCTTTCCATGATGGAATCAAATATCATACTTAAAAATTATTTTTGTTTAGTTCACAAACTGAAGGTCAGACAGCAAATGACAATGTACCAACAATGATGTGAGTAAAAAAAGAGCTTAATGGAAAAATAATATGATGGACATGCATGCACCAAATTGCCCTTTATAAATGTCCGAGAACACATAAAGTACATTTGAGTGTGTGTGTATGATCTAATTACCAGTGTTTTTGATATATTTACTGACACCCTGGTTTTTGATTACAAAGTACTACAAAAAAAAATTGAACACAGTACTCCAAACAAAACAATTTGGCTCTGATATCTACACAAAATTATCCAGATATTTTACCAATACTCTGGGCTCCTGAACAGCCAGTGACAGCTACTTAAGACAGGATGTATCAGAACCACTTCCTTAATTTCTTGATTAGAACATATCTAGTAATATCTGGCTCCTGCCCGATACATCCTTCAATTATATTTATCTTACTCAAAATAACCAATGCTTCATCCAATTATCTTAAAAGAAATATAATTTTTCTCCAATCATTTCTTCCTAGTGGCAAAAAACACATGAATCAAATTTGATTTAACATCACCAAGAATACTCCTGGGTATATACTAAAATCCTTACTGTATACATGAATGTCATAACGCACTAAAAAGAGCTAAAAAATCTCTGTTCAATGTTGTCTCCCTAGATATTTTCATGTTGATTAGGAAGGGAGGGACTATTTTTTTTATTAAAAGAGGATATGATATATTAACTTACAATGGTCGGTGGAGCAAAAAATTCTTGAAGAAAACTCTTAGTAATAAGTTTTTGAGTAGGGCAATCTTTTCTGGACAGGGGAATAAAAAGAAATGATTCAGGGTATATAATGGCAATAATTGCATTTAGTAGAGTACTAGATTTAGCATTCACTTGTAGTGTAATCTTAACTTTATCAACAGGTATCTTTTTAAAAGTTCCTTGAATGAGCGCATGAAACAAGAAAATGAGAATGTATGTGATATTGATGCAATACTAAGCATGCTAAAGTCAGAGCCCTCAATTGATAGAAAAGTTTTAAAGTTCACATCTTTGTTGTTGTTACATTAAAATGAGAACCAAGTACAGAAGTCAATAAATGAGTATCGAGCACATGAGTCAATGTATGAGTACCAAGTTAAAGTACAGAAGTCAATAAATGAGTATCAAGCATATGGGTCAATGCATTCCTGAACAACCAAATACATAAGTCAATGAATGAGTACAAAACACATGGGTCAATGTATGAGTACCAAGTACCAGGTACGTGAGTCAAAGTAATGAGTAGAAAGCACATGGGTCAATAAATAAGTACCATGTTAACGAGTACAAACTACACGAATCAAGCCAAGTACCATACCTGCAAACCCTCAAACATTAGGGGGGAGACTCCCATAAAATCAACAAAAAATTTAAAATCTCCCACAAAAAACGGATGTTGAAAGCAAGCAAATACAGTGGCATAGAATATTCAACAATTAGCGACTTTGAAGACTTCAGTCTATGATTTACATACCAATGACCAAGACAAATTCACCCTATATCTACTGTATAGTTTGGCATACATATACAAAGAGTAAATTGAAAATGACCAAGTCTCTATAGTACACAAAGGTTAAAATAAGAGGCAGAAAAATTAATGTGCAAGTCTGAAATTAATTTTGAAAAATTTGTTGTGAATTGATGGTATCTTTTAATAATTGAATTTGATTTGTAACAACCCATCTGATTGGATGGTTCCATGCAGGCAAGCTAGACTAATTTGTATTCCCATTCTTATTTTGTACTGTGATGTCATAAATTGTAAAGGTGTGCAGATCCCCATTCAAAAATGAAAAAAAAAAGAAGAGAAGAATGATTTAAACTTCATTCAAATTTTTAACAAGAAATCAACTGAAGTTTTTAAGGATTGTATTTAAATTTGATGAAGTTACACTTGCATTACTATCTAAGATACAGTTTATGCTTGTTCATAGTTTGTCTCCACAATTAAAAAAATGTGAAAACAGTTTGAATGTTGAATACCTTGCAAAACAGTGTCAACATGAAGTTGCTGTGTTTTTGTGTTATGCATACCCCACTCCCCACTCAGACAGGAAGTTCAAATCCAAAATCATTTACCAGGTATATTCTATCTAAATGAAACTACGTACTGAATGTGAAATCAATCAATCCATTGAAAGCTGAGATTTTACTCTATCCTTCCATATAGTGAGAAATGACAAAGTCCCGGGAAACAGAAGTTGATATCAGACAGCACCAATAATCATTTACAATATTTGTTCCATCTATATGAAGCCACACACCAAATTTAAAATCAATCCATTGATTGGGAGCTGAGATATGAACGGATAGACTCACTCAGAAAAGATGATTCCAATATACCACCCACGGTAAGTATGGTTTTTTGCACTTGAAGACATTGAAATTGAAAATAAAGTCCCACTTCTAATCAAAAAGTGAAATCTGTCAAAACCCTGGAAAAACCAGAAACCTGTGTAAACCAAACATTTTATGGTCCTTTCATACAAGTTTCAATCTTAATTGAAGAAAATAGGTTTGGTTTAGACAGGTTTCTGTGTATTTATCAAACAGTCCCCAAATTAAAACTAAAGCAAGATGACTAAGCAAATGTGACCATGGTCAAACTAATAATATCAGTCACAATACTGAGTCACAAGCAGTGAAGCCAATCATGTATAAAGACAAAAAAATCATGAACACCATTTCTGGACACAATAATAAAATAAAAGAACAGCCTTCCAATGTCCCCAGAGTTAAAAGACATTTCAAACTAAAAATTCACTGAAGTTTTCTAAGTCAAAGGCCTGTAACTTCCGTAAAAATCATTCAACCGTAACCAAGGTAGAACTTAATCTGTAACTTCTCATAGTAAGACTACATACAAAAGTTAAAATCAATTGGTAAAAGCATTACAAAAAAAGTATGGAAAACTTTAAATTCACTGAAAGTCCAAGGGCTGTAACTTAAGTAAAAATCATCCAACATATAACCAAAGTCGAACATAATCTGTAACTCTTCATAATAAGGCTTCATACCAAAAACTAGCTTATTTAGGAGTATTACAAAACAAAGTGCAAAAAACCTGGATGGATGTATGGATGGACAGATGCCCTGTATTTCCATATCCCCTGGTGACACATCACCGGGGACAAAAATCATCTTCATGAAGTGAAAAAACAATGTCAAAAAGAGAAAATTTTATCTTCAAAATTGTAGAACTCAGATTAATCTTAATGTTCAATATCACAACATTTATTGGTAGCAATTGACACCCTAATCCTAACTCATACCAATAAAACAAAATCTAGAAGCTTGGAACTCAATATCGGATAATAATCATTAGTAGGCACTTCATACACTGTCCCAAGCTATTATTTGTAATTGCATATAGGTGTAAATTAATGATAATCAATGGACATGGCTGGAAAGTTGTCATTGAATTTTCTGCATCATGGCATATGATCAGGGCAAACTGCTACTTGGTAATAAAATCTATGCTTATTATGGTAATCAATTCATTCTAAAGAATTTTACAGTTAAAATCAATGCCACCGATCGGCTATAAAATTCTGAAGATTTACATGATAATAAGTATTCTTTAGAAATTATACTCAAATCTCCATTGTTGGTAGTCATTAATATTTTATTAACTGTATGTTTCAAGTGTTTAAGTTTCATATTGCTAATGCCATATTTTTTCCAGATTTAATTGCAAACAATCAATTTTAATGACCTGAAAGTTCTCATTCTCGTTAGTGAAAGTGTTTTTGAGTTACTTTGTGAAAACTTGAAAACCCCCTATTTTTAAGTATAAAAATTCATTACACAGAAACAAAAAATATGAAATTTATAAAAATCAAAAGGGAGCTTATGTTAATAGATTTAGATAATTCACCAATATTTCATAGAAGTAGGTGAACGTGTTTTTAAAGTTATTGTCCAAAAACTTGAAAATCCCCCTTTTCTTAAGTATAAAAATTCATAACATGGAAACGAAAAAATCTGAAATTTATACTGACCAAACTGTTACCAAAAATGTACACTCAACACAATATCTCAGAGTTATGAAAAAGTGTAATCATTTTTGTTTCTATGTAGTGCAAACACTACATGCACCATGGAATATTCAGGGACAAATAGCCACATTCAACCTTCATTAAAGCTCCACTTCCAAGAAAATGATGATAAAGCATTTTTATTAAGGTACCTTTTATAGAAACAATAAATCAAGATTTCTTATTAGATGTCATCGGTCTCCATACAATGAATGTCTGCGGGTACTTCAGCATGTAATTTTGGTATTTATCACATATTACTGTAGTTATTTATGTAATAAGGGGATTGATTAAGGTTTTCTGAAAATAAATTTTAATGAAGTACTTGTAAATATCAATTTGCTGGTTAACCATCCAGGTATTGTTACAATATGCATTTTAATTAAAACAGAAGTCAATGTACATATGTATCTTAAGCCTTTTCCAAACGTGACATCAAAGTCCTTAGAAGGCAATTATTATTGGAATGTAAACCTGATAAGACAGATAATCCGAGGAAGTCAAACAGTATCAGGTGTTGATACCAAGATTTTAAGAGTTGTTCCAGGCTATCATTTGCTCATCTTTGTCAAAATTTCCATGAAATTAACAAAATATTCCAGGAGGGGGGATTTGAAACCCTGTAACCCCCTCCCCATCTGGCACTAAGTATACAGTACCTGAACCGATTCGTACAACTAAACAACTAAAATTGTGATCGTTCATTGATCACTGATCAGTCATCAACCTGTCAAACCAATAAAAAAAACTGGTGATCACAACATGTGACTACAAAGAGGTCAGTATAATTTAATATATAATATAATTTACTGATTCCATTGTTTTGATTGGCAATTTTTTTACAAACATTATGCATTTGATTTAAACATCATTTATTTCCTTTTATTTCACATTTGTTTTATTTTTTTACAAAAAACAATATGAGGGTTTAATATTATAGTAGTATAAGGGTAGGAAACTCACTCAAATTCTAGCTAGTCCTGAATACAATTTTTCAATAGATTTACAATATGACTATATAGATTTTTGCTAAAATTAGCCAGTCCCGCCAAAAAATAACCAGCTGGAGCTGGCGGGCTGGCGACTACTTCTAACTCTGGTTCTATATTTAATTCCTTTCATTAGAAAGTCTGAAATTTACATGAAATGATCATCCTTCATTTTACATAACAAAACTACAATCAGATTGGTCACTGGTCATTGATCCATCAGCAATCAATTAGTCAGCATTCACTGATCTGTCAAACAGTTGTGTGGATCGGTTCAGAGACTAAAAATGTTCTAACCCAAAAGTCACACACAATTTAGGTCAATGTATTATACCAATAAAGAGGTTTTTAATACATAAATTTTGTGTTATTTCTAATGATTTGCTGAGATATGAAATAAAAGGTTTGATTGATTGATTCTTGGTGTTTAATGCCAATACAGCCATATTTCAGTTATATTCCAGCAGTAAACATGAAATTAATGATGAAATGAAAAATGGGATGAGACACAAGGATAATAGGGTTGACGAGTTTCGATTGCTACTGGAAAAAGGGAAAGGTGGGTAGGGTTGGGCAATTTAGCCTCCTGTGGCAAAGCCGAGGCTCCTTCTCCTCTTGAATACCACAGCAGGGTTCTTCAACGTGCAAGACTGTGAGGTGCCAACAACAATTGCAGTGTTTAAAGTTTTTAAAAAGATTATACTAATTTTCAATTCATTAGTAGAGAACTAAAACACCATATGAGTTTCCTAATACTTTGCATTTTCGCATGCAGTATTAGAGTAGGTGTCATACATAGTAAACCAACATGCAAATGAGTACTATTAATATGTGCAATTGTACCAAAACAAGCATCCAAATCATGTCCGTACCTCAATGTCAGACCTTTCGTTTTCAATATTAGCCATTTTTCCTGGTCTTTTGAATGTTTGTCAAATGTGTACATTGCTTCACTGAAGATCAAGGTCATCAATTCATTCTATTAGTTTCCTGTATTGACATATTCATTCAACTGATTTCAAGAAATACATTTTCCAAAATTTTTATTTCCTGAAATTTGCCAAAAATGTAGATAAACATTACGCAATTCATTATTAATTTTTAATACATCTTTTTTTTTTTTTTACTGTAATCAGTTTCTTTATACAATAGCCTTTCATGTTTGTAAAATGCTTTTTAAGAAGTATAAGCATGGCTATCAAAGGTAAATTACTGTTGCTTAAAAATTCAATGAAGGAATACCAGGTAAATGTCATAAAAAAAAGTGTCATATTTTTATGTATTTAAAAGAGCACCTCACACAGGAAATATTTATAGCAAGTAAAAAAGTTATCTTCAGGGGATAGAGTTGGTTTTTTCCACTATGCAATAAAATTCCTAAGGTACAGGTGTTAAGCCTCCTGATATTTCCTGTGAAATTCAACATTTTCCTGTTAAGTGTTGTGCAAAAACAGAAAGTTTAGCCACATTCAGAACTTTCTCCAGTCTTACTTGAATATTTCAGCTTAAAATCCCCAAAATTACTTCAACTACTGTCAAAATATGTCAGGAAACCAAAAACTTGGCAAATCTCCTATTTGAAACAATTTTGAGAGAGAGGTTTCCTGCTTTAAAAATTTCAATGGTTGACACCTATGCCAAAGGTATTTAACAAGACAACAGAAAAGGAGAATTAAACTTTTTATTAAGCATAGATTTAAACTATTGGAATAATAGTATAGATGTGAGTATAAATCTCCTAATAATTCATCAGGTAATAGTCATTTAAACTCTATCTTCTGAAGTTAACTGTTGAACTTGCTATAAAAACAGTATTAACTCCTACACAGCATTCAAAACTAGTTGGACAGGGAGAGTGAACTCCAACATTACTGCCAAATCTGTACTGTATGAAACACACACGAGATTTACAAACCTATTTAATTCATTCAAATACTATGATAGAAACCACATAAAGCTAGAATTCTTCAGTCCCCTAGGGACAATGTTTTTCCAGTATCACTGCGAAAACCTATTATCTTGTTCCAGACCAACATTTATATATGACAATTTCCCATGGGAAAGCTTCTGACAATTCTAATGATTGACCATATCCGTACAATTATTGTCAAGTTTCCAAAAGGAATATCTATTTTCCTGCAACAGGAACTAATTTACTGACCCTGGACCTCCAATTCAGACACTTTTTTCTCAATTTACACACGGGGAATAAACGTCTATAAAACCTATGATCAATTTCTAAACTTTAATTTCCTCTTGAACCAATCTACTAAAAATAATTCTCTTCTGGAATAATGCCGATTATTAGAAGACTTTTCTTGGCATCAAAATTCATAAATTTCATTCCTTGGCAATCTAGAAAATAAACAAAAGATGGAAACTGAGGTCTTGATAATTTAATAGTACATCAGAATCAACAGAAAATGGAAGCTCTTACAGCAGAACAGAGAAAATTACATAAGATCTTCATATAGCTTTCCAACTTAATGAAAAGAATCTAAATTTACATCTTACAAAAGAAACCCATGTCAACCCACCAGTCTTCACAATTAACTTTTCAGTTCACAAGTCTGAAATACATTTTTCACAAATTTTTATATAGTGACTATTGACCTGTAGTAGTTAATTTTACAGGCCCACCTCCATTTTGACAAGCCATGGGATTCCGACTACTGCTTAACCATGAAGACTGGACCCACTCTGACATATAGTTGAAAATATATTCAGTAAAAAAAAAATTGCCAATGAAGAAGTGAATGGACACAAAGACAGACACCAAGAAAATCAGGATGTCCTCAAAATTATATTGCAGTCCTGTTCTTAAGGACTAATAAATTTTTGAAAGAATTAATTAAGGTAGCCCTAAGGACTACCGATTAAAACTTCAAGGTAGTCCTCTCTCAAATTAGGGAGGCACAGGACAACCTGACTACTGTTAGTGTTGAACCCTGCATCCTTCCGCAAAGTGGGAGTATAAAAGGTCCAAAAGCCTAACTTTTAAGTAATGATGGATCCAGAGACAATGATGAAATTTATTCAATCAACTTTTGTAGTAGGGGCATAGGTAAAATGTGAAAGGAATAGAACAACCTTTAGAACACAAGGCAAGCAGTAAATCAGGTTTGGAAATCATACTAAAAATTCTTCCTATATGCTGGAGTAATTATATCGTGTTGTTATGAATCTTTAAAACTTAACTCAAATCCCAATGTGACTTCCTTTTCAAGAAACTTGAAATGTTTTACTTCCAAAGAAGCCATGAATAAGGGTCATAAAAAGATGGACATATTTTCAGGAAAAGGTTTCTGACTGAAGATACATGATAACTTTAATTACATAAAATGATTGAACATCAAGAACATCTTAAATCAATATAAAATCTTTGATGAATTGATGAATTATAAGCAGACCAATAAGCCACGGAATTAAGTACACATCCTTCTAAACACCATGCAGATTTCAGTCAGACAGGAAGTTAACCTGTACTACAGAATAAGGATCTTTATTAGTGTCGTATCTTTAACCAAAACTAAAGGTTTATACATGTATGTTTATAGCTCACATCTATAAATTTAAAATGATGAAAAATAAATTCTAGTAGAAGTAAAACTGTATAAGCACCCTGGACCTCTTATGGGTTACACCTGCCTCATTTTATCCTTGATGTGTCCACCTAATTAGTCAGCAAACTGATTATTTCATATTCAAATTCTCAAAATAATCTCCATTAGCACTTTTACTTTTATACATATACATACAGTACCAAATAAAATTATAAAGGAAATTTCAGATGACATCTGCTACTAGAAAATGAACAGTCAATAAAAAAAAATTTGCACACAAATTAGCTATTGTACAATAGAAATATAGCCTGTCTGATTTTAAGCAATACTACCACCATAATACTACTATGAAGTGAACCACTGATCTGAAATCAGTCTGCCTGATTTTCATATAAACAAATACTATAAGGCTACTATGGCATGAACTATTTATCTTAAATCAGAGTCTGCCTGACTTTCAACAATACCAATACCATAAGCCTACTATGATGTGAACCATTTATCTGAAATCTGTCTCCACATCAAAGAGGACAGAATCTCTTAATAAAGCATTAATCACTTCATTATTAGGTAGTTACATGTCTGAACAAGAAAACATCATTGAAAATTGATGACTTTCCTGCATTAAAGGAAACTGATGAGACTTTCAAGTACTTTGATTTCCACTTATCTATTGAAGTCATGCCAAAAACTGCATTTTAAAATACACTTCCCATCAATAGGGAGGAGAATCTTCTAAGAAGGTGATTACAATTGTTTATATTTCCTTTGAAATTACCAAGACATTAAAAATAGACTTTTGCTGTGTTTATATGTTAGATAAGGACAGATTGAAAATACCATGAAAGTGCTTTTATTTCTGGGTATAATTTTTTTGTGGTTTGCATAAATTATGTTATATTTGAATTTTCCAATAAAAGTGTCTAAGTTATGTCTTTGTTGGGATTTTGAATTTGTGGTTTGGCTTAATCTCTATCTACCAATCATGAAGTTGCATGCTTTTCCATGCCAAAGATAGAAGTTGATGTCAGACAGCAAACAAAATCACTTACAATGTATGCCCAATCAATATATAGGCACATACACATGTACCAAATTTGAAATTAATCAATCCAATGGGAGTCTAGATAGTTGTAACAGAATCAAGGACTGATGGACAGACAAGATGATTCCAGTATACATTGATTCCAACCCCTGTATGAGGGTATATTAACAAGAAAATTAGCACCTATTGCCCCACACTCAAATACTATGAAAGTACTATTGTTCATGGTTTTCATGGGTAGGCCAAAACACCAAAGTTTGTTTTCAATGAAAAGGAGATTTCCATTGAGGTGTATACTGAAAACCTCAAACACCACAAATTCAAGAATACATGTACTTGTGTTTCCTGTCTAATCCATGAAAATTGGTATCCACAAATAAAAGTACTTTCCCACAAAGTTTCACAGTACCAGTAGTTAGAACTAAGAATTACTCATATTTTAGAGATCTAAATGGTAGTTGTACCGTATAATTCTGGTTAGTAACTATTGTTATTAGACTATAAGTAATTTCAAGTATGATCAATTGAGTGGCCATATCTTTGTACTAGAAGTCATTTCAAGTATGATCAACTGAGTGGCCACATCTTTGTACTAGAAGTCATTTCAAGTATGATCAATTGAGTGGCCACATCTTTGTACTAGAAGTCATTTCAAGTATGATCAATTGAGTGGCCACATCTTTGTACTAGAAGTCATTTCAAGTATGATTAATTGAGTGGCCACATCTTTGTATTAGAAGTCATTTCAAGTATGATCAATTGAGTGGCCACATCTTTGTACTAGAAGTCATTTCAAGTATTATCATTTTTGAACTAGTCAACAATGATTTTTTTCTATGTGCAGAATTTTAAAAACATAAAAAAACCTTTTGTCATTTAAGGTACACTATACTGTTAAAGATCCCCCCCCCAAAAAAAAAAAAAAAAATTATGCACAACATTTTTTTAGCTATTTTTGTTAGGATGTCAAGACTGCCTGATAATTTTGTTAGTAAGGACAAATTAATGAACACTTGCAAGAAGTCTTGCAAGAAATAGTAATATTTCGAAAGAAATTTCCTGTGTTACATGTAAGTGACCTTCATAGGGAGATCATGATCATATACATGCAAGATGGTTAGGGAAGAGGGGTGTACATAAATTAAAATTAAAGGCAGAGGAAAGCAAGGCTAGAATATTTTTGGGGTTAGAATTTGTGAAAAAATAAAGATTCCTTGCCATATTTTACTCGATTTTAAGAGGGAGCACACCGGTATGACCAGCATGAGCTGAATTACCTGGATCAGTGCCTTGTCATTATACATAGGCTAACTTCCTAACATACATTATTATGTAGATTGCACAACATAGGAATATTCTATTGCTAAATACAGATGGTCATCAAGGCAGGTTTAAATGTACATGGTGCCTTGATGAAACACTTGATCTGGTACACAGCAAATAAAGTCAAACAGTTTAAACCATTACTTCTGAAAAACAGATGACAAAATGATACACCACTGACAATTGCTGTAAATTACAGATACTGTTGTGAAGGAAAATGCCATCAACAGGAATTAATGACCAGAATACTTCTAGGAAGTAGACAACTTATTCAATACTAAATTGATTTTGTCAGTCCATAGATCTACACTACACATTGAGAATATTAAGTGTGACAGATAATAGCTTTCATTCTTGACGACTGAGAAAAACAATTCAGACTTAAATGGAGAAAAATCTTAACACAAGATACTTAATAGAAAGTACTTTATAAAGTAATAAGATCATTTGAATTGTCTATTATATTTATACACAATTTTAAACACGGATTGAACTTTCCGATACTGTGAAAGTACTATTATTTGTGGGGTATCAATTTTTTGGTCGTCGTGGGTAGGCCAAACCATGAATTCAGTGTCCAATAAAAAAAAAAGAGATTTCCATGGATGTGGATACTGAAAACCTCAAAACCACAAATTCAAGAATCCAGGAACTTTTCTCCCCTAATCGTCAAAAATTAGTACCCACGAATTAAAGTTCTTTCACAGTACAGGTCTTTCCCTTTGATGGCCACCATCCTATTTTCTGTCTCATCTAAATCTTTAAAACAAAGACCAGTTGGTGTAGTGCTCACTTTTAGCCACTAGCCAGAAGCCTGGGGCTAGTAAAAATTGGTTTGGGCTAGTGAAATGATGTGTACTTTTCTTGCTTTGGGCTAGTTGAATCCTATACAGTCCTCTATTACTCAGGCTAGTCATTGAGGATTTTGAAGGAAAGGACTGTTGGTATAAATTGTGAATAACATTGTGCCAATGAAAATGGGGGACTTCAAAGTGTAAATCGATCAAGAACATATAAATTGACAATGATAAATAATCACAGTGCTGTCAGCACTGGAGGTTTTCGATTCTTGAGAAAATTGTCGAATGAACAAAATTTCTAAGATTACATGATGAAAAATAAAATTGTGATCACACATAAATTTGCATTTTTCATATTTAATATCAAGAACTGTTTTTTTCCTAATACAAAAAAAGGTGTGTATAAACTGAGTATCAAACCATACTTCTGTTCCAACTTCACACACAAACATTTGTTTCATTTCACTTTTTTCCTAAATTTTTTAAACTGTCCAAAAGTTAATTTGCATTAACATTAAAAAACAAATATAGCAACAGATTATTTATTATACTCAAATAAAATCAATTTCAGCTTAAGAAAATAATTTCCTTGATGAACATAAGATTTAAAAAAAAACTTGACAGTTTTATCAATTTGAATTTTCCAGCCAAGTTTACTTGGTTAAAATCACTGTTCATCACTTCCTCTTTATTAAAGGTAAACTATTAATGAAAGGAAGGAGAATTTGACTAATAAGTGTGTTAAATGGAACATGCTTCACACATTTTATGGTTTTTGACACATTACTGCAAGAACTAAATATCAATGAGATGGGAGCCATCTCTGTGGGATCCGCTGTCAATAACATGTGGTAAATAAGCTGATATGAAGCATTATTTGAAGTTATCATGACATACCCTCTGGTGTTGGTTAATATACATGTCAAGTATAAACTTTGAAATCCTAATGGTTCTCAAAATAAAGAGAGGACACAATCTTTACCACAGAACATGGGGTTGTCAACTGAAACTAAAGTTTTTTTTTCTTGACCTTTGACCTAGGAAGTTGTTCATATATTATGACATACCCTCTGGTGTTGGTTTATATATGTGTCAAGTATAAACTTTGAAATTATAATGGTTCTCAAGATATAGAGTGGACATGATCATTACCACAGGACATGGGGTTGTCAACTGAAACCAAAGTTTTCGACCTTGACCTTTGACCTAGGAAGTTGTACTTACATTATGACACACCCTCTGGTGTTGGTTAATATATAAATGTGTCAAGTATAAACTTTGAAATCATGACAGTTCTCAAGATATAGAGCAGACACAATTTTTACACAGGACATGGGGTTGTCAACTGAAACCGAAGTTTTTGACCTTGACCTTTGACCTAGGAAGTTGTACATACATTATGACACACCTTCTGGTGTTGGTTAATATACATGTCAAGTATAAACTTTAAAATCATACCAGTTCTCAAGATATAGGGTGGATACATTCTTTACTACAGGACATGGTAAAGTTGACAACTGTCAACTGAAACCAAAGTTTTTTTACCTTCACCAAAAAGCAGTCCCTCAAATCTTCAGTTGATATGAAGCCTAGATCTCAATTCTACTTGCAGAAATAAAAGAATATTATTGAGCTGAATAATTGCAAGAAACATTTGCTGGATATAAAAGAGGTATTGAATGATATAAAAAGAATTTCATTTGGACTAGTGTTAAGAAATAGGGAGGAAGTTTCAGTGATAGACTGGTGACATAAGGTATTTTGATCTTGAAGGATTTTGGTATTCAATGTGTAGTTCTTTACAATCACAGTAGCCTATACCAAGCTTATATGGGCATTAACAAGTGTGTCCCTGGTAATTTCAAACTCTGAAAAGAAAGACAAAAATTAAAAGTACACACCAAGACAAGCCAAAAAAAAAAAGGGGGGGTGCTATATATTTGCTAAACAGTACAAAAGACACAAGGCAGGGATTGAATTTTTTCAACTCCCAATATTCAGCAAGTACTGAAAACTTACACTTGCTTCTTTTAAGTTTTTTAAGGGCTTGCCCTACCAGGGAAAGACCTTATTGTTTTTCTAATGTATTTTTTTTCATTCTTCCATTATTTGTAAAATTTTCTTCGACATGCTCTCCCCTATTCATCTTTCAAGATATCATTACCAAATCTGAACCATCGATAGAGCTCATTAAGAACATTTACCAGATGACCCTGTGAAGAATTCCATAATCAATTGTAGAAGTTATCTCCCTTCTATTGTCGTTTTTTTTTCAACATGGTCCTCCAAACTCATTTTTCAGGATATCATGACCATATTTGGTGAACATGTAGATGTCATCAGGTTCAATTAGGAAATGACCCTGCTAAGGATTTCATTGCCATCTTTAAGAGTTATGTCCCTTTAAAACAGTTTCTTTTAATCGCTCATATCTTAAAAACCATAAGAGATAGAATAATTCTGGAAACAGTTTTATACACATAAGCAGACAGCCTAATTAATAAACATAAATTTGTATTTTGTTATCAAACCCTATGAGATTATATCCCTTGAAATATCATACTAAAGTTTTAAAAATTCATATTTCGAGAACCAGAAGTTGTAGAGACATGGGACCTTCAATTTGCACCCAAAGTCAAAGGTCACAGAGTGCTAGTTTTTCCCCTTCCAATATTTACTTCGGCATGGCCCTGTTGCGTCATCTTTCAAGATATCATTACAAAATTTGGACCATCGATAGACCTTTCTTAAGACTTTTACAAGATAATCCCGTGATATTTTTCATTATCCATTATAGAAGTTATCTCCCATTTATTAGTGTCTTATCAATATGGTTAATAGGTCCCCCAAACTCATTTTTCAGGATATCATTATCATACTTAATGAACATGTAGATGTCATCATGTCCAATTAAAAACGACCCTGCTAAGGATCTCATTATCATCTTTAAGAGTTATGTCCCCTTAAAACAATTTATTTCAATCCCTCATATCTTGAAAACCGTAATAGATAGAATCAATCTAAAAACTGTTTCATGTACACAAGATGAATACCTAATGAATATACATAAACATGTATTTTTTTATCAAACCATACAGGAGTTATATCCCTTGAAATATCATACTTAAGTTTTTCAAATTCATATTTTGAGAACCAGAAGTTGTAGAAACATGGGACCTTTATCAATGATCTCTGGTCCATGTGACCTTTCATTTGCATCCAAGGTCAAAGTTCATAGAGTGCTAGAAAGCCTTCTCACTGCAAACTACAGGCCTTGATATTGAGAAAACAATAAGAGATAAGTGCATACATACAGTGTATGAAATGACCCTCTCGATAAGCCCTACATTTTGAGACAAAATTTACAACTGTCAGACTGTCTGTTCGAAAGTTATGACAATTTAAATGTTTTGCAGAATCCGGTTTGTGACCTTGACATAAACCTATGTCTTTGACCTTGTAAGTTTTTTCAAGGTCAGGTAATCCTAAAATATATGGTGGCAGTTTACGACTTCCGGTTCCGGAGTTTGTTATTGCATCATATTTTAATAATCATTCGGCTCAAACTGAGCTTCAAAATTGCCCAAATTATTTTGTAATTTTGTTGTATATATTCTGCAAATTATCATACAGTTTTCAGATTTGACATATCTTGTCTAGTTTTGGATCTATTGAAATTTTAAGTCTTGAGAACCGGGTATATATTTTAAAATCCACAGCAGACACACTAATGGTCATTCCACAGAATGAAAGATCTGTACAAGTACAACTGTTTCACAAAATACCAAGAACCAAAATAAAAAAACCAATGATACTAAAACAACTTGAAATTTTCATATTTTCCAATGATTTGATACCTATTTATAGATTTGATATTGCATCATGTTTTCAACTTTGTCGAAGGGGGTCATGTG
This sequence comes from Perna viridis, assembly GCA_037379345.1. Taxonomy (NCBI): domain Eukaryota; kingdom Metazoa; phylum Mollusca; class Bivalvia; order Mytilida; family Mytilidae; genus Perna; species Perna viridis. Next base: position 31,934,945 of record CM074517.1, on the reverse strand, counting down.
ATATATCATTTTGAAGGTCTAAATGAGCACATTTCAAAAATCAGAAGTTTCAACCATGATAAGCAATACATGTTCAAATAGTAGGGTCATTAAGTGCAAAAAATTAAAGTTCTTAGAGGGTAAGGTTGTTGCATATCAAATGAAAGGTCTTAAAGCCTACATCTGAAATATTGATGTTTTGTCTGGAAATAAATGGCTTGGGTGAGGTCAGTGAGTGCAAAACTTAAGTTGTTTATATAGTTAGGTGGTCGCATATCAAATTTAAGGTCATAATGTGTACATCTCAAATTCCATTTTATTTATATAGAAAAAGAACCCAGTTGGGGTTAAAAAGTGCAAAATTCTAAAGTTCACAGAAAGTAGGGTTGTTGTATATCTAATGAAAGGTGGTCTAGTTGACATTACAAAAGTCATGATGGGAACATCCACAATTGCATTTGACCAGGTCAGCAAGTATTTACACAGATAAATAGATACAGACCACATTCCCGGTTAGCAGTCGAAATTTGTAATTAACAAGTTGCACTTTTATGAAAAAAATTATAGATTGTACATGAAATTGGCTGTTTGTTAGAGTTATCTTTCTTGATTTGGTTAAATTAGGTGGAAAATGAATGTATGGTTTTTCTCAAAAACACGAATCTGTATACAAAAAGGACTACATAGTTACATTAATTTTGACATGTGTAGATTAAAATAAGCATCATTTGTTGAGTGGACTTATTTACACCTTAAATCACCTGTATCATTGACAGCCTCTAAATTTTAAATGGTTTAGTACTTAACTTCATTAACCAACTGCTAAGCAGCAAGCTACATGTGGTCTGTTCTATTATATAACTATTATTCAACTATGATGCAAAAGTTCCGTCAATGTGAAAAATGTGTCTTGTAAGCTGTTCCAAGCCCTGTCATTATACACCATTCATTACACCATAATTAGTCTTAGTACCACAATAAATCACGATAAATTTCCTGCATCATAGCGTCATGACCTTTAATAAATGAAGTGAGCTGTATTGTCAGAGCAGAAACAATTACATTGTACCAATACTAAACAGATAAGCAGAGGCCAAAAATTAAAAACATATGGTGCTTTTACAAGAATAGGTCTAATAAAGGAGAATAATATGACTTACATATAAGTAGCCAAAGTCCTGCATAGCTCGTCAAGAGGTATTGATTTACGGAACAATTATGTCTTGTAGAAGAATTATACTTGGGTCTGTCAAATCTTTGAAAAAATTGCTGTGTTTAGATCAATAGTATTCCATTACTGTGCTGAAAGCTTAATAACATTAATCAAAGACTAGTCAAAAAACATTAATAGTGAAAAACCAACAATAAATAATCTCTCCAAAAGTGTAAACAGAAAAAAACTGCAGTCTTTAAGAATATATTGTTTACATTTATATAGAAATATCAAAACTCCATTGGAACTGTTTATTTTAATCAACAGCTTTCAATTAATCAATAAAATTTTTCTATTGCTGGTAAAACTTGTTCACTTTCACAAAAATACCAGTTTCTATAGAATTCCTAACTATAATTTAGAAAAATAATTCCACGGAGAAATCTGTCACATCTTTGTGAAAATGCTTCCAGCCATATTTGTTATATTATGCAAATGTTGCTCATGGAGGTCGAAAGCCTGGATCGCTAGCTGTGGCCTGACAATAATTGCTGACACTTATTAATGCATTAACAGACAGCTCACAACATTTTTAAAAGTGGTTGATTGCCTCGGTTCTAACAGATGTCAATATGAGCAAAATAAAATGACTTTATAAAGGTTGAAGGTCTGACAATTAAAAACCGACATCAAGAGATTTTCTGTCAATATAAGAGCATTAACTTGTGAGTTCCATTATTGCCATTGTCAAATGTGAAAGCATAAATTTTTGTGGAGATTATTTCACTGACATTTGACATTATAGCAACTGTTACTTCAAAAATAACTGAATTTAAAGACAGATCAAAGAGAAAGGGCAATGCCCATCTCATACAAAGAACAAACAACTATAAAAACTGCAAGCCTAGTTTGGTGATACCAACCACTCCCCTCCATAGAAACCATATAGGTCATAAAGATAGCAAATCAAAATAGAAAGTGAACAATGGCATCATGTGATAAACAATTTGTGAGTTTCATTAACTTTCACTGGCAATTTGAGATGATTTTAACCAAACTATTGACTAAACTTTATGACAAATGTGATGACTTTTCATATCACAACTCATACGTTATGCAAGAGCTTACTATAACTATGCAGACTTTTTGTAACACGCTAGACTTCTTACAATTAGGCTTCTGGAACAGGGTTATATTGCTACAAGACTGAAGCTATCACTACAGAAGTTTTATGGTGATTATCATGAACTTGCGGATCGTTACAATCTAACCAACTGCACCATGATTTATTCAACGTGTCACAGTTTTCCTTTTCTCTTTCCTCTACCCCGGACTTGACTGTTTATGAGCAACTTGGTGAGTGTTCCTAGAAAAGCAGAGGACGCTTATCATACCGGTGCACCTGGTCCATGATCCCAGTCTTTAGTGGAGTCTGAGTTGCTCATTTACTTCTGTTACTTTGTATATATATATATATATATGTATTATTTCATTTGCTTTATGGGGTACAACTAGAACTTAGGGCTTTAAATTTATTTTCAAGAGTTGATGGTCTTACATAAGGCTTTATCCCATTTTCAAATTAATTTATCCATACAGCAGACACTTCAGGACCAAGGTTAATGAATTTTCAAAGTTCCAAGGTCAGACGTTGTGGTAACCAGACTTTGGACCACCCCTATTAAGAACCCCAGGAACCAAGTGCAAAATTCAGTAAAGGATAGCCTAAGTTCTCGATCCCAGTAACCACATGGACAAAATAAACAAAACAAGGTACCGCATTATTTCATACAGAGAATTATTTTTGATTTAAGCAGCAGTCTTTATAAAAACCAGACTGGAAGTGATTCATGCATGTCATGCATGTCAAAAACCCACTGAACTCACTTTTATTTCTTATCCAGAAACAGTTACTAATCACATAACAAGTCTTAGTTTTTCATTTAGATGTTGCACTTTTGAGATGAAAATTATATACATTGTATATGAAATTGGAACTTTGCAAGAGTTATTGTTCTTGATTTGCTATGATTTGGTTGATTTTAGTGAGAGATAAATGTATGATTTTCTCAAAAGTACAGATCTGAATATGGAAAGGACAATTGTTATGCAAAAATATAACACATATAGATTGAAAAAACATCATTTGTTTGGTGGGTTTTTCTTCATCATGAATCACTTCAATATTGGCACTGTCAGAATTTTATATGGACTGGTACATAAGAACATCAATAAACAAAACATATATAAAACTTACCCCTACTAAGGGAGCCAGTAAGTTTTCCATCCTTTTATTGTCCAACTTTACCCCTTAGCCATGCTAGCATAAATAACTCCCTTAGTAAAGATTAGTTTTTAAAAATATTTTTAGGGAGTTATTTTCTAAATCCCAAAATAATTCCAAATTCAAATCACCTTGTTTAAACACTCTTCAACAAGAAAGTTGATGTTGCTTCAGTCAAAAATCTAATATCACAATATGAGATACCTATAAAAAAAAAGCTTCTATAAAATATGAAGTGGATGTGATAAGTACAGTCTAATTAAAATTAGACCTTAAGCTTTTTTATATTTTTGATGTACGCAAAACAAATAAACATCGGAGGGGCTAATTTTAATTAGACTGGTGATAAGTAGTAGCAGAGAAAACTAATAGAAAACTTGTGGACTGACAAGTGGGTGTATTGACACTATGATCACTACATGTACTACATGTATAAACAAGTGTACCTCCTGCAAAGAAGGGGATATAAATGTAACAAAATGAAAGAAAACATCATATCTCATGATCAGGCCTTAAAAAAAAAACTTGTGTTTCCATAAACATCTCCCTCAAAATTAGGGTTGGTAGATAGGTTTTATTTATTTATTTATTTTTTTTTTAAATTTATAGAATTGCAGGAGATAAAAACCTACAGGTTTTGCTGCCTCTATTATGGCACCGCTGAATACTGAACTTGTAACTACAGCCATATTTCATGTTTTTCTAATGGAATATGAACCTACTTATAGGAGAGCAAGGCAATTCTAGTAAAAAATTGATGGTGAAAACGCCAAAAATCCTATTTTTTTTATGTATTTGTTTTTTTTTTTTACTTCATAAAAAAATTAGGGTCCGCAGGAAAAAACAGGGTCGGTCAGGTTACTGGAAACACATTTTTTTTAAGAGCCTGATAATTAATATACATGTACCTTCATTTCGTATACTGTAAAGAAACTTTTATTCCATAATTATTTTTTGCAATTGGACAAAATGTCCACAGTATTAATATACTCAGCACAATTAAAAAAAACTAGATATCATTGAGATGGGAGCCATTTCTGTGGGCCCCCTGTCAATAACATGTAGTAAATAAGCTGATATGAAGCATTATTTGAAGTTATCATGACAAACCCTCTGGTGTTGGTTAATATACATGTCAAGTATAAACTTTGATATCATAACGGTTGTCAAGATATAGAGCGGACACGATCTTTACCACAGGACATGGGGTTGTCAACTGAAACCAAAGTTTTTGACCTTGACCTTTGACCTAGGAAGTTGTACATACATTATGACACACCCTCTGGTGTGGGTTAGTATATGTGTCTAGTATAAACTTTGAAATCATAACGGTTCTCAAGATATAATGGACATGATCTTTTCCACAGGACATGGGGTTGTCAACTGAAACCAAAGTTTTTGACCTTGACCTATGACCTAGGAAGTTGTACATACATTATGACACACCTTCTGGTCTTGGTTAGTATATATGTCAAGTATAAAGTTTGAAATCGTAACGGTTCTCAAGATATAGAGTGGACACGATCTTTACCACAGGACATGGGAATGTCAACTGAAACCAAAGTTTTTGACCTTGACCTTTGACCTAGGAAGTTGTACATACATAATGACACACTTTCTGGTGTTGGTTAGTATACATGTCAAGTATAAATTTTGAAATAATAATGGTTCTCTAGATATAGAGCAGACACAAATTTGTTACGGATGGACGGACAGACTGATCACTATAGGGCGACCCGCCTAGGGCAAGGCCCTAATTAAGGGGAATTTTCTTCCGAGTTCAAACAAACTTAGAAAATATGGCACTCTACAAATAAAGAATGTACATGTACTTCCATTGTGTATTGAATAATGAAAGAACTTATCTGTACATTTAATAAATTTCCAGTTCTTTTGAGAAAATTGAGATCAAAAGTGTTACTGTTTAAATATTAAAAAGCTTGTATCAAATTGGCCAATTAAAAAAAAAATACATACTGAAATAATAATGCTAAAGTTTTATATAGAAATATATTTCCTTGTATGCTAAATGTGACAGAGAAATGATTTTCCATAAGTACATGTACCACTTACATTTTCCTGCTACACCATAACCATATTATGAGAGTACATGTACTATAAAAATGAACAAGATTTCCAAATGATATGAAAAGTGAAAGATTCACTGATTATCAACTATCCAATATACTTCACTCTTCAGATTATATATCAGGCTTACATGTACAAGTATATTTGCAAAGATACTAAGTAACAACATGCAACTTACATGTATAATACAAGGGTTTTTCCACTATAGCAAAGTAATACCCAGAGTGAATCATTAACTACGGTAATAATCAGACTGAAAACCATATAATGGAATATGAATTCAGATAAAAGATAACATAAACTGAATATTTCCTCAAGAAAGCCAATAATATCAAAGGTTAAAACAGATAAAATTTTAGCAGATGTGTGGCAAATTTCGGTTAGTTCAATTCTTGGGTCATTAAAAAACTGTCTCTGAAATAAAAAAAACCACCACCAAAAAAAACCAAAACAAAACAAAACAAAAACAATGGAAAAAAAAATTTAATACTTTCAGCAATATCTGTCATAACGGGTGAAAAAAATATAAATATAAAGTAAGTCAAGGCATCTGAAAAATAGTTCATGAAGATGGATGTTTCATGCAGTGAATGCTTCTATATACTTCTATATATACCTGTCCACTTTTTTTTGTGTTATGATTAATATTTTTTCAGACTATCATTGCTGAAGTCAAGAGTCTCCATCTTCCAATTTAAATCATAGTTTGAAAAATTTCAGACAGAGGATTATTTTGATTTAAAATATAGAATTGTAATACAAGTACATGTATGTGATTAAGTTGTTTTTAATTTACAGAGTATTACATGTACATGTATAATAATATTTCATATTTTTATTGCAACATGTAGTTCCGAAATGATTATGGGTAACCATGAAATTTAGCATGAAGTTATTTTTTTTTCTACTTTTGCAGTAATACCTGCAAAGCAAAAATTGTACTCTCTTGACCATATATCTAACAGAAAAAAGATACAACTAGAGAAACAAACACCAATTTAAACTGCATAAAAGTTGACTGATAGCAGAATCCATGATAAAGGACAGAACAGAAATTTCCCATTTCCCAGTAAATATTTATTTTCAAAGTAATGCTTAACTTTGGCTAGGAAATGCATGAACAAATAAAAAATCTATAAGCTTGGTCACTCTCCTAATCTTTGTGTAAGGGCAGAAAGAAATGCCTAATGTAGTATTTTTTGTAAATAAATATATAATAAAAAAATATAAACAACAACAACAATACAATCATTTTCTGCCCATAAAAATGATTCAAATATAAAATGGTTTCATCTGGTCATTCACTTTGTAAGGCATCTGAAAAATAGTTCATGAAGATGGATGTTTCATGCAGTGAATGGGATTTAAGGGTCCAAAAAAGGAGAGGTCAAGCACCATTAACCACATTCCAGGTGAAAATGTTAAATTAAAATTCTGATTGCATTAAAAAACAATCCATTTATAAAATTTTAAACCCAATAATGGAACCTGACAACAGCAGGTAACATAGCCCTTCATCAACAGAGCAACTATATTATTTCTGAAATATCATCAAACAGCATGAAATCATTGAAGCATGAAATCTTCCTGACTCTTTCATCATTAGTTCCTACTGTTTTTCATTTTTTTAAAACTCTAGCAAGCTTGTATTGATTAATATCTACGGATACAGGCCTAATCTAAAGGGAGAAATGAGCAAAAACTTCTCCTCATTTGTGCTCACTTCTCCCATTAGTTTTTGACATGGAGAAGTTTTTTTGTAATAAATTTGTAAAAATGTCAATATTTTTTAAACAGAAATTACTAATAGTTCTCCTTGTCACTGACATCTAGATCAGGCCCTGGGATATGTATTTCTATTGTGAAAAGCAAATATAACCATATTAGATAAGCCATTCCTTCCAACATTCCAGGTAGTAAATACATGTATACTGTACTTATTTTACATGCTCCTGTTAAAATGCTTACCCGTCTCTTGGCAAAAGCCTTCGATGTAAAGAAAACTGATATTATGTAAAAATTTTATTGGCTAGAAACAAATGCTGTAATTTCTGAGATCAAAGTAAGATTTGATATTGGAATTTCAGCCAAAATTAAACAATATTGCAAAAAAAAAAAAAACCAAACACAAAAACAAAAAACAAAAACAACAGACCAAAATTTGTGATAATTAAAACTTTACAAACATTATGAATTTTTTCTTTTTCTCCAGACTGAAAAAAATGAAAATTGTATATTTCTGGCTAAAATTCCAATACTGCAAGATTTCCGAATTTACAGTAACTACACAATGCCATTATGTAATAAGTATTTAAAAAAATATACTTGTAGAAGGTCATTATGAAAACTATTGCAAAAATTTCAAGCATTCTTCAGAAAATCATCAAAATTGCAATAATAAAGTTTTAGTAAAGTTTTGCACTATTCTCACTGACTGATTATTTCCTTCATCAGTGCAGTAGACTAAGAATGTAAATTATTGCTGGAACTTAAACATAACATGCTATTTTTTAAAGTACATGTAGACATCAGTGAACTTGTAGGCAAAATGGCAATCATCAGACAACCATAGGTCACCTCCACTCAAATGGCTTTCTCAGTTTGGCTATGCCAGCTCAAGCAATGATGGTGGTAGACCTTAGGTAAGGGACACAACTCTTACAAATCACCGAAAGGTTTGTATTCAGTATTTTACGTCAATCCCATGTAAGCGTCAAAGTAACTTGGACTGATTTCATTCTGTTTCAAAAGAAAGCTTGATAGGCTTTAATGAAATTGAATATGATAGAAACATATCACTGATCTCAAGAGAGTCATGTCCATTACCCTAGGTCTACATTCTTAAAGTACTCTCCTGAAGATAATCCAGGAAAGTCTAGTCAATTATATGTTATTCAAACACGTATTACTTCCTCATAAATAAAATTTCATAAACAGTTATAAAATTCAATAATTATTACGAAATATTAACCTAGGACTTTACACTCTACAGTATCTACATGTATGTCATATATGTACGTCTTGAAGTAAAATAAATGGAGGACTTCATGTAACAATAAATGATTATTGTAACAAGAGAGCAAAAATTTTTGTCACAAAAAAATTGACCTCATGTAACATAAAATGTACCATGACTTCATACAATTTAAAATGTTGGTCTCAACATGATACACACATGTAAGTCATTTGTCAGAATTCAACAGTTAAGGGTCACATTGTGCGACTTCTATATATACCTGTCCACTTTTTTTTTGTGTTATGATTAATATTTTTTCAGACTATCATTGCTGAAGTCAAGAGTCTCCATCTTCCAATTTAAATCATAGTTTGAAAAATTTCAGACAGAGGATTATTTTGATTTAAAATATAGAATTGTAATACAAGTACATGTATGTGATTAAGTTGTTTTTAATTTACAGAGTATTACATGTACATGTATAATAATATTTCATATTTTTATTGCAACATGTAGTTCCGAAATGATTATGGGTAACCATGAAATTTAGCATGAATTATTTTTTTTCTACTTTTGCAGTAATACCTGCAAAGCAAAAATTGTACTCTCTTGACCATATATCTAACAGAAAAAAGATACAACTAGAGAAACAAACACCAATTTAAACTGCATAAAAGTTGACTGATAGCAGAATCCATGATAAAGGACAGAACAGAAATTTCCCATTTCCCAGTAAATATTTATTTTCAAAGTAATGCTTAACTTTGGCTAGGAAATGCATGAACAAATAAAAAATCTATAAGCTTGGTCACTCTCCTAATCTTTGTGTAAGGGCAGAAAGAAATGCCTAATGTAGTATTTTTTGTAAATAAATATATAATAAAAAAATATAAACAACAACAACAATACAATCATTTTCTGCCCATAAAAATGATTCAAATATAAAATGGTTTCATCTGGTCATTCACTTTGTAATGATACCTTAAAGTGTTAAAACTACTGTGATATCTGTTTAAACAGAACCCTGAATAATAAAAACAAATGTCTACACCTGACACTTTTCACAATCCTATCAGCTTATTTAAATGTCTTTGGGACTTTAGTAAACTGAAACCTGTCAAACTGGAACCAAACTTTAGTAAACTGAAACCTGTCAAACTGGAACCAAATTTAAAGTCCAAATGGGGTTCAGTTTAGACAGGTTTCACTGTACTTTGGTATATACTTGATAAGTGGTTTCCTCTTAACATCACAGCTGGCCATTAAAGTACCCACCTAGTTATCCTTTAAAAGCTTCTTTTCAATTACAGCTTAAAATTTACAATCACTGTGATTTGCCATATCTTTTGAAGACACAATAAATACCAGTATTTAATTACATTGATAGCTAAAATATTCAAATTAAAATGTAAAAACTTACTAATTTTGCCTCCATTGGTTTTGGCTATCTTTTCTGTAATTCTAATTCATCCATATCTGAATTCCTATAAAGAGACAATCAATACACATATATATTCTGTCATTCTATTCCACTCGACAAATAAAACAACATCTTGCTTAAAAGTCAATACAACAGTACATAATTTCTTCCAATACTATTCAAGATTCTGGTCTGTCAAAATGTTTCGTAGTTCAATATATGTTGATTGCTGCAGTATCAAACTTGAATGCAATTCCACAAAATTTCAGTGTTTTGCTCCAATCAAAACGTCATTGATTGAATAGTATAAACATTAAAACATTTGTTTGTGAATTCTAAATTGTGTATTGCTGTTAAAAGTAATTACTTCTCTGAGCTTCTGGAGAACTTTTATAAGATATTAAATTGGTATTTGTGTAATTTGCATACTTTCAGCAATAATTTCTTGGTTCTTCATTTTTAACCAGATATTCAATCAACTTGATGTATAAGTTAAAGACATTTCAAACATTACTTTTGTAACAAGCTCTGTATGCTACATGCTGCACTTTTTTCAAGTTTGTGTGATAGTAAGGCCAAAAAAAAATTCTGTGTTTCCTTTAACTCGACCGACCTTATTTTTTTTATGGTGTCAAAAAAAAAAAAACAAAAGCAAAAACAAAAACAAAAAAATACTGATTTTTGGTGTTTCTGTCATCAGTTTTTTTTTTTACTAGAATCGCCTTGCTCTCTTATGTGGAGGTTCAAAATTCATAAAAAAATTGAAACAACATGGCCGTGGCTACGACAAGTTCTGTATTCAATGGTGTCATAATAGAGGCAGCAAAACCGGTCGGTTTCGATGTCCTGCAAATCTATAAATTATTAAAAAAAAAAACAAAAACAAAAAAAACTAGAAGCGCTGCTTGTCACAGGAGCCCCCACATCATTTTTTTAATAGTGATTTTTTTTTTAGTAAATCAAATGTGCCTGTAAGACACTAATGAAGCCCCCGCTCACATGATTTGCAAAAGACCATGTTTATTTTTGTATGAAGACATGGTTTGCAGATTCAGAAATCCTTCTAAGACTTATGATACTCGTGGTCTGTTGGTTCAGCTCAATCCTTCCAAGACTTGCAATGACAAACTGTACCAGTACATTAACTCGAAAAAATCTGGGGATCAATTTGAAGATCAGAATTTTCTAAATATATGCATATCTAAACATGTAGTGTCATGAAATTCTGTTCAGTAGTGTCAGACTAGTTGCGATATGAAGAAGAGGACTGATGGATGGACTGACGGACAAATAAAAAATGTTAATACCCCCAATAACAAATCCATAACTTTGTTGCTTGGGGTATACTTCTGACAAAAAATTACAGAAGTTCAACTATCACCCAGTTCCGTCATATTCCACAAAAATCAAGATCCTATGACTGCACATGATCATTATGTATAAAAACATCCTGCATAAAATATTTCAGATGTAGTTTAAAAACTACAGGAGGAGATAGCTGGACAAGCCATTCAGTCCTATTTCTGATGAAAATGACTGTCTAACTATCACTAATTTCCCAAATATTTCATGAAAATCAAAATCCTTCGACCCTGCACACCTTCATCATGTGTAGAAATATCCTGTAAAATATTTTAGATGTAGTTCAAAAACTGTATGAGGAGATAGCTGGACAAGCCATGATCATGTGTAAACTGGAAGGGCGGACAAATGGATGGACGAATAGACAAACAGGGGTAAATCGATATGCTCCCAACAGTTTGTTGCGGAGGCACAAAAATATTGACCCTAATTATGAAGGAGTAATCAAGGGAACCAAGGCTATAGCAGTAATTAAAAGAATGTAATCCAGGGACAAAGACCAGACATGGAAAACATACATACACAACAAAGAACATAAAGTAACTAAAATCATCCATACAAAGTAACAAAAGCAAATGAGCAACTCGGACTCCACTAAAAACTGAAGCATGGAGCCGTTGCACCGGTAAGATAAGCATCCTCTGCTTTTCTAGAAATACCCGCTGAGTTGCTCATAAAAGTCATGAAGGGATGTTGCCACAGATGAAAGGAATGTTGACAATTTTGAATGGAAAGTCATCACATTTGTCATTAAGTTTGGTCAATAGTTTTCTTTTACCATCGATTTCTAAGTGTAGGTCAAGATATGAGATGTTACTGGAAACACAGAATTTTTTTTAGGCCTAACAAGAACCTTCAGATAATTACATGTAAGTTCAAAAAAAAACAAAACAAAACAAAACATGCTGGACATCTGGTACGGATATCATGCAAATTTTACCGGACCGGCGCCTAAAAGTACCAGTCATGTCCAACGGTCAGACGATTTTCGCCATGACTGCTCTATACATTGTCTTCAGTCACACTAATTACATTTACTAAATCAATCCAATATTTTTCTAATGGGAACAATAAATAAAGACAATGTTTAGACTTCAAAAATTGTTCTTTTTACCAGAAATTTAGATTAAAATTCTGAAAATCTTGCTAACTTTAGGACCTATTCATGTATAATTAACTTATTTGAATAAATTTTTAATTCATACATGTGCATGTACATGTAACACAAACTTAAATTGTGCATGTATTACAAATATGCATGTCTAATGGTCTTAGAAAAATACTGGTTTAGAAATGTCAATCCTTTGTGTTAGTTAATCATAATAATCAAGGCTTTTTTCCCTTTCAGTACAGTAATGTCACAAAGCAACGGGAACAGAATCCACAATAATCACTTCAAGTCAATACATATAATTCAGGTATATCTAAGCTAAAAGGTAGTCACTACTCACATACATGTACATGTAGGTCAGTTTTCTCAATACATAATTAAGGAATAACAAAGCTAAAAGGTAGTCACTACTCACATACATTTAGGTGAGTGTTCTAGGAATTTTGAAAGGATGAGGAAGTTTTCACCACAAAACCTCAAACAATAATTTACTTGCAACAAGTAAAGTCTGCTTTCTGAACTTACCGGTATTCAGAAGTTCTTTTTCACTTACCATAGGTAAAGTGGAACAATTACATGTACATTAAACAGTATAAAATTTCCCACACCAAATTTGGCAAGTAATTTAGTTCAACCAAGAACAGTTTTGGTATTCAGGAAAGACAGAATAACACTATACATGTATGACACAACAGTCAAGTTTAATGTAGTACATGGAAATGTATTGGTACATGAACCTTTGAATTTTGATTGTGACAATGTTTTAGGTCATAACCCCATAATTCATTCCAGCCTGACCTTTCTTGTCTGGAACTTTGTGGTAAAATTTCATAGTGACCAATACAATCAATCATAAACTTGTTGGTGTTATAAATTATCAAGTTTTCAAAATACATGTTTTTGGCCCCTTTACATTTGTATGACACATGATTCTTAACTGTTAGGGCCATATCCCTAAAATCATTACCAACCTTTGCTTTTTTGTTTTATGTTTTATTCGGGCTAGTCATTGAGAATATTGAAGGAAAGGACTATTTTTAAGGTATAATAGGTTTGCCTGAAGGCCTGAAATGATTTTCAAGGAAAAACAGTGTGAATGCCTCTAATAAATACATGTAACAAAGAGCAGCCAAGCTGTGCCATCATCACTTGGTGTGCCCTTCCTCTCTTACCATATCTTTAAAAACATGTACATGTACATGAAATGAAATATTTATAATAAACTAATGGTGTTTGAATGCAGTGTTCAATTAGATTGGCCCCTAAAATACATGCCACAACAATTTACATCAATCAAACTATATATATATATGGAGAGTATAGATCTAATATGCATGCATCAATAATTATAGGGCAATAGGGAAATCACCAATTTTTTTCTATAATTCAAGTCCCATAATCAGTAAATATAAAATCTGAATTTTACATAAACCTACATTTGTACATGTACAGTGTGGGAAACCATTTTTTCCCTAACTTGCCATTCTGGCTGGTGGAATATTGATCTTGATAGCCAAATAGAAATTCAACTACCCAAATTGTTTTTGTTTTTTTTCTGTACTATCATCTGTTTTCTCTTGGATTTGACTATCTTCTGCCTTTCTTTTTCTTTCTCCAACTATCTATCCAACACTAAAAACTGGGAGCATGGACCAGGTGCACCGGTAGGGTAAACGTCCTCTGCTTTTCTAGAAATACCCGCTGAGTTGCTAAGGAAAGGAAAACTATGACACAAATAATTCAGTTTTCATGGTGCTGATGGATACACCATAACGATCCACAAGTTCATGATGACGACAATAAAATTTCTGTAGTGACTTCAATCTTGTAGCAACATAACCCTGTTCCAGAAGCCTATTTGTTAGAGTTCTAGCGCGATACAAAAAGTCTGCGTAGTTTTGGCAAGCTCTGGCGTAATGTATGAGTTGTGATATGAACACTCCATCTGCAGGAGCCGAAGGGATGTTGCCACAGATGAAAGGAAAGTTGACAATTCTGAATGAAAAGTCATCACGTTTGTCGTAAAGTTTGGTCAATAGTTTTCCTTTACCATCAATTTTTAAGTGTAGGTCAAGATATGAGGCTGACTTCACAGTGTCTATAGTATCCTTTATCTCAAGTTCTTTTGGGTAGATGCGATGTATCAAATCCCCGATATTAGGATTGTTTAAAGATAATAACGTCATCTATATAGCGGAAAATGAGATTAAAGGATCTAGCCAAACGATATTCTTTCTTTCTGATCAGATCAGCTATAAAGTCAGCCTCATAAGAGAGAAGAAATAGGTCAGCAAGTAAAGGAGCACAATTTGTTCCCATTCGACCGTTTGTTGAAAAACACGTCAACCAAACTGGACAAATATGTTGTCAATTAAAAATTCCAGCAATTTGTAAACTCTTCCAAAAATATGAATCTGAAATTGATATTAATCTATAGCATTTATTTTACATCAATAAAAATAAATGATTCATCATGTTCTCAAGTTACAATCCTATAATAGGACATTACCCCATTTTTGTATGAGTAAAGTCCCAGAACTCCAATAATTAAAATTGGATGTTGTAAAAATTAAAAAAGAGCTCATATCAGTAGGATGAAACAATTTACCAAAAATTTTATGGCAATTGGTAATAAATGAAGTTTTTGAGGTTTTTTTTTTACGTTGCGGAGTGTAAATGACAGGGAATCAGACAGGACAAAAGTCAACAGTAATACTGTTACACTCAGAGAGATGGTTTAGGTTTCCCTGCAAGCATGGTACATTGTACCTAAACGTATGATAAACAAACACTTTTACAGGTATGTTTTTATATTCTATGCAAAACGATCTGTAAATGTATGATAAACGATGAACCAACCCTAAAATGGGAAACGTGAATGTTTCAAGAAGTGTACACTATAAGTACTGTCTAGGAAGGCTTATAAAAATGTCATGAATAATATTTTGGAAGGAGACACATGATAATCCATTCTAGATACATGTACACAGATAGCCCAATACCTCTGATGAACTTTGAACTGAGTAAGAAAAAAAGTAGCACTGGACAGACACTAAATATGTCCCATTCACAAAACTTTAATCCCAATCACTGAAAATTAAATGTAAAATTACAATGTACACATTTAACACTAGTTTATCAGGTTAGACTCTCATCTCTAAAAAGACTTAAAGTCTGAACATAAACCAATCTATGTTGTTACATATATTTAAATGAACAATGAACATGTACAGTATTGTTTTAATTTCATGAGGAGTTCTAAAATCATTCTCGTTTGTTTGATGACAAGAAACAAGACCAATTTCCTTCTTAACAGGATAATGTAGTTTGTCTTTCTACTCTACAGCAATTTTGTCAGAGCTGAAAAAACAGATACACATGTATACATTTTTGTGTTAATATACATTGATGTATCATGGTGTAATACAGTAGCATAGTCTGATAAATACCTGGTATACCTCTAATACCTGACATGCAAGGTATGAATCCCAGGGTTCTCACTAGGATTTTTACATCATTTTTTTTGGAAAGGTGAGTCCCAGATGAACTTAGTGGGCCTCACCCTTTTCCTGGTTTAAAACCAGTTTGAACACTACATTCATTATTTTAGTGTGTACATGTACATAGTACTATATGTATGTACAATCATACAAAACCATATCTCACTGCAATTATGCATGTTATCCATATTAAATTATGTAGAGTAAACTCAGCATCTTTTTTTTTTATTTAAAAACAAACTTATTCTGTTTACTGGCTTCATTGACATAACTCAATACATAATGTGTACATGTACTTAGTTTCATGTACCTACATGTGCTGTTACTACTTTTATGGGTTTTTTATTCGGGACAATATATGAACCGACACTTTTGGGACAGATTTTGCAAATTGTATTGGTTTTACTGTAGTCATACATGAATGAAACAATCGCTATAGCATTAAAGGACCTTTTTCAGTTTAACAACATGTGCATGCACTACAATAGATTGAAGATCTTTTGTGTTGGATTCATCCAAACCTAATTAAAATTCCTAAGTTTTATCAAATTAAAAAAAAATAAATGAGAAAACTTTTTCTTACATTCAAATTCATTTCTACTCTTTGAAAATATATTGAATATTTCCTTCTTCCCATTGGCATCAAATGAAGGGAAATTAGCATTCAAGTGTTGAAGTTGAAGAATTTCAGTACAGCATGTTTAATTGCCAAAATAAGCCTAATTTGAATTACATATATGTGACAGTGTGATCCTGTATAGTTTCTTGTGAATAGGTACAAGGAAACTTGGGCAACTCTTACTTTTTCAAGAAATGCATACCATGAGGTGCAGTATATGAGGAAATGTAACAAATATTCAAGAATGTTGATATTGAATTTCCAAAATCATCACAATTTTAAAACTTATGGGAAAAACACTGCATTGTTGAAAATACAGGAAATGTGAAGACTGCAGGAGAGGTAACTCATAGTGACCAAGTTATAGTGACAATTTTTTTTTTTTTTTTAAATATTACTGTTTTTTTTCATTAGGATTATGTGTAGGTGTGTCAGTAAAAATCAAATGTAGGGAAAAAAATTATAGGAAATATCATAAAGTTACAATTTGTACATAGAAGATGTATTTGGAGGTTTAATGGAAAATATCAACTGTAATAGATAACAATTTGTATTTTATCATTCATTTTATACCATATTTCCATACATGTCTAAAGGGTTGAAAGTTTAATTTTCATTAAAAAATAAATAAATAAATAAAACAAAAAAAAAATTAATAAAAAGAATGAAATATGAAATGTAATAAAAAAGCATTTTTATATTGGCAAGGATGCCATTTGGGTTCTTAATTCATTTATTACATGTATTATAATTGTACTGCAGCGCACAGATTTTTTTTAACCTTTTATAATATCAATGATTTTTTTTTTCTGTCGAAATTTCGAATATTCTGTTTGAAATGTTCCCTTTCGTAAGTGTGTGCTCTATTTACTATCAGTCGTACATCTTAATTAAAATGTTGTTATTTATGTTCTGAAGACTACATGTAGTTATCTTTTCCACTAGCAGCAGGAGAATAGGAAAAAAAACCTGAAGATGAGAGATTTTATCCCCCCATTCACACGCACATGTATGAAAAATATCAAAGTCCATTTAAAAACGTGCATGGTCAGAGGATATATTACCTGATTCACTAGACATATGACACTTTTCAAAGATTTAATTCTTTTCTGAAAGTTAACATGTCAGAATATTGCATTCAAACAATATGGTCATACAATAAGAATGAAGCTTTGGATCTTGAGAGAATCAATTCAATAACAACAATCATGAAAACCAACAACCAACAGGCCTGACTTTCTCTGACTCATTGAACTGTTGAACTTTTTAATTGAATATACATTTGTAAACTATCATGTAATGTCAAGGAACACTTGTGCCATAAAAACACTAGATCAATCATTATAACTTTGAACTTTGAAGTAATTAAGCTGTTGTACTTCCCAATAATAAAGGCTACAGGATTTTATGTTAATACTTTGACTTTGTGAACATTCAGGCAAATTGATGAAGAAAATTCAACTTTGCCAAAATTGAAAACTTTAGTTAAGGGCATCATTATTACTGCATGACAAGTTATAAATTTGGTTGTCTTTCAAGGTAAGTGTAATTTAACCTGTCCTAATGTTAAGTTTACTTGTGCTGGACAATAGCCTTTCAATTCCAATTTCTTTACAACAGAACCATGAGAACTGAAAAATTCTAAATTTAATTTTCAACTGAATTTCAATAAGTTTTCTCTCGTACGAGAAGATTGGGTCAAAACTACGAAACAGATACACAAGATATATTTTCTGTAACTGCTGACAACACCCAAGAATCTTACCATTCTTCTTTAATATATGTAAACCTTAATCCTCTTATGATTTTCTTCTGATTATTGTTTGATGGAGGGAAGTTGAGTGAATTCTCGTACAACCACGAGACTTAGCCAAGTTGGGTTATTCCACAACTAGTGGGGTGAATTTTCTCTATGTACGTATGCTTCTATTTCAGTTTCATGAGTCTTATCTTATTACAAGTTAGATGTTTTTTTTTGTTTATCTTTAGCGAAAAATAAAAAAGATCATACACTACTTAGTTTGATTAAATTTGGAATTTTTGGAGTTAAACATTTTTTACTTCAACCTTATACCCCCTTGATCACAATCCAACGTGCACTGTACGATCCAATATGTCTGCGCCCATGTGCTGAAAAGTATAATATTGAAAACTGAATGATGCCTGTTCTTCCAGAAATTGCAAAGGATCTTTTCTTCGTAACTGTCTCCACTTTATTTTATTTGTCATAATTTCAATCAAAGATCATATCAGTAGTGGTTTAATCATAAGCATAAAAGCATAAACTGATACAGACTATAATGAGTGTAATACTAATAGTACAGTCTTCAATGAGTAATGAACATACTTATAAAAAAAAATAAATAAAATAAAATAAATGCGCAGCCTACTACCGAGCATCGCACTTATACATTTTCTTGCATTTACTTAGACCAAATAATTATGAAAAATTATTATAATTTAAATTGTGTTAGAAGTCTTTGGAGGCTAATTTTTGTATGCTTGCTCATCTCTACGACTATGGTTCTAGGGAGACACTAGGCTCAACCAACGACAGATTAAAAAAATGCATGGTCATCTTGACTACCGTTTATTAAGTCCATTGCTGAAAGGATCAAGATAGTATATGTAAAACAGTTGTCCATTTAAAAAACAACTAAGCGTACTGTATCAAGATTACTGTAAATAATTTTTTAAATACTTTTTCTTTGTTTATGAACTGATATTTTAATTTAAAATCAATTTAAAGACTAGTGACAGACTACTTTCACTTTGAATTCACTTCAATGACCCATATCTGTGGATAACAATTATCGATCAACGAACAACGTGCCTTATTTGCATAGATAATAAGAAGAGTAATAATACATGAAAGTATTGAAAATTCGACTTTTTTTAAAAAAAAAACACAGGTAACTTTAAGAGATATATAGAAATAAAAAATTATGTTTTCTTAAATTTTTCATAACTGTTGACGTTAAATCGTAACTTTTCATTTTCAAGTCAGACTTTTTAATTAAAATTTATTTACATGTAATTCCCAAAAATCTTCGCATATCAAGTTATTAATTAAAATGTGCTTCGAAAATAGGTGAATGACAAAAGGGCAATCGTATTTTTATTTCAATAATTAAATGTTCATTGTCCTTGTAAAATCATGCTCAATACAAGTATTTTTTTCTTTTTACTAAACATGATAATCTTGTAAAGTATTTATGATTTTCATATCATAGCCACCTAGAAATAAAATTAATCAATGTGTTTACAACGTAAACTTAATTAGTCAAACCAGTATTATCCGTGTAATGTGACTACTTAATACCCAAGCATGTCACACTCGGCCAATATACAGGAAGTGGTTGATTAACTGCTAATTAACGAGAAGGAATTGTTTGATAATATTTAAATTAAAGAATAAATGTTTGATAATATTTAGATTAAAGAATAAAAAGAAACCTAATTTAATGTTTTATGATTACAGAAGTGTATTAGGGACATCCAAAGTTTTATTTTTAAATCAAGATTTTGACATTTAAAATCCCTTATAAAATATAAAATAGTGTTTGAACCCCCTAGATATAATCTGATAAAAAAATAAATTCTTCTGGTATGAATTTTACGATTAACTATATGTAGAATAACTTAAACTATTTGGTATCTTTATTTACACTGGTGTGCCGATTTAATAGGCCTTTTCCTGAAAATCTCCTATATATTTCAATACTAAAACAGGACAAAAATGAGTTCAAAAATTTCGTATTTTTGCCTTTCACTTGTAGTTGTTGAAATGGATACATATTAATTTATCATAGTTGAGAGTATTATTCAAATTTTAGCATATTTAAAATTCGTAACACCAGCCCACAGTCGTTGCGATTTTATTTTCAAATTTCATGAAGGTTGCACTAATCGTATATCTCGTTTATTTTTTTTACGGTTGTTGACAAAAAAAAAGCAATTTATTACTCCTCAATCTTAGTACACATGTGTACGAAGGTCTAATCATGATTAAATCACCTACATGAATACGTCTTCTAAGGTACATGTAAGTGTTGTTTGCTAATACGCGCTGGTTAACTGTCCAGTTGACAATACTTTAAACCACGCCCTCAATATTCCTATAATTTATTACCTGTCAATCAACGTTACTGCATCTTTACTTAAAACCACATCCTTGACATTTTATTTAATTGATTACCTGTCAATCAAAGGTTCTAGATAGAACACCTGCATCTTAAGCCACTGTGAGAAATTCATAGCACATAATGCAGTGCGGTAAAAGGGGATGCAGTTGTAAATAGTTTCATCTTTCAAAGGGACTGCACATCCAATCTTAGCTGATTTTCTCCAAGAATTTTAAATATTATAAACAAAAGGAGGGTGCACTATTTCCATCACATGGCCGTTCAAGTATTTTTCTCAGAATTCATCGTACAAGATTAGTCGTTGTTTCCAAATTCATATGAGTTATGTTGAACTATTCAGTTTTTCTGAATATATTGTAATCCAACAAGTAACACTTGATTAACGTTAAATCAAAATTTCTTCTATAACACAATTCATTTTTTGACAAGTGATAGTGCTGCTCTGTATTAAAACTTGTCGCTACCGTTAATTGATTAACTGTCAATTAAAGAGATCAAATGGCACTTATCTAAGGTTACCACGATTTCCTGTATTTATTCCATTTGTTGGCAAATGCTCATGCTTCTCTGCTTTAATCCCGCCCACAGGTAATTGATGACTGTCAATTATAAAGAAGCTCTATTGACACCTGTGAAATATTGTTACCGATAGTTCATACAATTATATACGCTTCTTATTATACAACAGGTCCATAATATTTATTACGTAAGAATGAGTTTTAACTCCAATTCCTGTTAAAGGGAAACAAGATTTAAAAGTGACCACTAGAATGCATGGGCAATGTGGACAGAGACCACTTTTGCTTGGTCAACTCCCTTCACAAGGCACAAGCATCGTTTTTTTTTGACATGGCTCACAGATGTCTGAAGCCAGTCATAATTATGACGTTGCCCACAAGATTCTTATCAGTCACTCCACCTGTCCACAATCAAATTTTAGGGATGATGTCAATCAGATGCAAATATCCTAAACTGAACCAATCAAAGTGACTATGGTCAGAGGAAACTCAATTCTGGCCAAAAGCACTTGGCTATTTATAAATGCAAGGTTGAATGTTTCACAACTAAACCAAACTAAGCCAAGCGAAGTCAACTTTAAATAAGATGTTAGTGTATATTATCATGCATGCCAAAAAAAAGTGTTCCACTTTCCCATCACCAGGGGGGCAAGTGACATGTTAGTCAAGAAAAGTTATACATGTACGTAATAATGTATGTTTTATGTATATTTCACTTAAAAAATTTTTGCCAAGTAAAAACTTTAATTTTTGGAAGGATTTTTAAGGAGAGAAAGCAGACTTAAGTTGTGGGTAATTTTCAAAAAATTCTAGGACACTGAAAAATAGGCCAAAGAAGAGAAGCAGAAATTCAACAACTTTTCTGAGTGGGTGAAAGAAGTGAGATTCATGACTCAAAAGCAAATAATGGTTCTTAAAAATTCAATTAGTGTAAAAGCAAAATCAATTTTCAAAGATCCAGATGCTGCAAGCACTATCTATCATTTAAGACAAATATATTGCTGTTCCTGCAGATAAAGCATCAAAAACAATTTCTTTAAAAGTCTGTACTGAAACAATTTGTTAAAGGAACTGGAAATTGAAATTACCGAAGATAATCTAACATACGGAACTAAATGCATTTGACTCTGGATTCTTCCCCTTTATTACTCTTCTGAATTCAAAGTAGCTGCAATATTAACTGCATGCCTATATGTACATTGTATACATGTAGTATGAATATAATCATAAGAACAAAAAACTTCATTAAAGGTTCAGAAAAGAAACTTATACATATTTTCAGTAAAGTATGAGTTAATGTATCTGTTTTAACTCTCTCATTGCAGAATGTATCTGTTTTAACTCTCTCATTGCAGACCCTTTGATTTTCAAATATTTTTTAAGCATCACACAAGTCTATTAAATCAATTGATTTTTGTTTTTGGTGATTTGTACATTTATACAATTGTCTATTTACAGGAAGAAGATGATCTTCCATATGAAGAGGACATTTTACGCAATCCATATTCTGTTAAATGTTGGCTTCGTTACCTAGAATTTAAGAAAGATGCTTCAAGAAATGTTGTTAACATGATTTATGAGAGAGCTCTAAAGGAGTTGCCAGGAAGGTAATGATTTAAAGTAGTGCTAAACAGAAAGTTTGACAAAAAAATCAATCACTATTAGTACAATGTTTATTGTTCTGATGCTGTACATAAATTTGAGAAAAAGTGAAATCGTGTCTTCAATTTATTTTGCCCCTACTTGCTCATGCCCCCACTTCCCAAAGTGTAGATATATAGTGATAGGGCTGTCTGTCCTTTCTTCTGTCCTTACTTCCTTTTTACTTCCTACCATTACACAGAGAAGGACCTGTCTCTTATTCGTCACTCCTCCTACTCCACAGAATGGAATTTAATGAAACTTTCACAGAATCTACATTACATATACTGATAGTGCACATCTTATTTTAAAATTTTATCCCAATCAATTTAGAGGTGCATGTTATCAAATAGGGGAGTGGCTTATCCATAGTTTTCTAGTTTTTACATTTTAATACACAATTCCTCTTTATAACTCCATTTTGTAAAGCAGGAGGTATATAGTGACCATGCTGTATGTGTCTTTGTCCATTCATCCCCAGTTTCTATCTTAAATTACTGGATTGAACTTTCATTAATTCTTTATCACACGATGCCATGGCATTGTGCACCTCATGTATTTTGTTTTTCCATCGGAAGGGTTTCTTGATTTAAAATATTGGCTTTTTCATTCATTGACCCAGGAGGGACCATCTTCCCATCCCTATCTCTGAAACTGCTGTTCCGCATATACTTTATCACATAATACATTTGTGTGCCTCCTATTTAGTTTTTTTCCAACTGAACAACTACAAATGTATGGTTTATCTTAACGTTTTCTTGGGAGGGGAGCAGGGAGTATCACAGAGATGTATACCATTTTTTGGTTTGTCCGTATTACAAAGAATTTTTACTCTCTGCATAGTACCTACATATATGTTAAAAAAAACCCAGAAAATTCTGGATTTTTCAGATCCTTCTTATAAAATACAGTGACATAATAAGTATAAATAGTTCTGGTATCACCTAGTGAGGTTTGTTTTCTGTAAATAATCATATTTCAGTTACAAGTTATGGTATAACTATTTAAAGTTACGGAGAAGACAAGTTAAAGGCAAATGTATCAATGACCCAGCTATTGAAGATGTTTGTAATGCTCATGAAAGGGCACTAGTCTTCATGCACAAGGTATTTATGTCTTTGTCATTAAGTTTTGATATGTTCCACACAAAGTTCCATGTATTTACAGTTTAGTCTATCTAATCTAATTAAATTGTCTGATGTCAGTAATGTTCTAAGATTTTGGAAAATTTTAGGTTTCCAGGTAAAAGCTCCAGACGAAGATTAGCTTCTTGAGGTTTGCTTTCCAAATTCAACAAATCCTTTCAGAAATTCAAGTTTTTTACTTGTCATAAGGAAATGTAAACTTAATGTTAAATCAACTTCCAAAATCATGCTTGCTCTGAATGGCGGAAGTGTTGAATTCTAGAACACTCAGACAATATTCAGCTGTTGATATTTAAAAAAAGTTAAGTATATTTAGTGTTTTCCACATTTTTTATTGTAGTCTGTACATGTATTACCATTATCTACTATCATAAGTTTGTTTATATGTATTTATAATCAATTAATCATGAAAATTGTGGGTTTCAAGCAGCCATAGATGTTTCGAAAATTTTTATGTATAACCCTTTTGAAACATTTTGCACACAATACATTTGTAGTTTCAGTTATGCTGTAAATATATCAATGTACAAATAACCAAACAATATTAGAAAAACATTGCAAAAGGTCTTGGGGATATGAGCAATAGAAAGGTAATTGATTCTGTAAATTTGAGTAAAAAACCAAAGTTTCTGAGAGCACATTTCTCTATATATATATATCAGCATAGGGAGACCATTGAATATTTAGAGTAGTATTTTGGGTTGAAATCAAAGTAAAAGAAGCATTTTATAATCATCATCTCTTCAGATGCCCCGTATCTGGTTAGATTACAGTCAGTTTCTGATGGATCAGTGTAGGATCACCAAGACCAGGAGAACATTTGACAAAGCCTTGAGAGCTCTACCCATCACTCAGCACTACAGAATCTGGCCACTGTATCTCAAGTTTGCCAAAATTTATGATCTTCCTGAAAGTGCTGTCAGAATATACAGAAGAAATTTAAAGGTAACAGGATTCAGAATTTTTTTACAGGAAAATGTCCTTGATGAGATAAATACACTGTAGATTGTATTGGACTAACTGAAATTAATTTTGTGTTTAAGCATTTCAAAATGAAATAATAGTCTCATTTCACTATATAATCACTACTCTTGCTTATTTATTCTTCACTTTATCCTTTTTACCTTTAATCCAATTTTCTGCTTGTATTTTAAACCAATTCATACAAAGGGGAGATAATTTATGTAATGGAAAAAAAGGAAGCTCAAGCTTAAGAAATGTTCCGTTGAAATGGAGAATTAATTGTTCTGTTATAAAACATGAAGATCAAAAGAAATGCTTCGGGTTTTCTACCATATTTCAATTGAGATAAATTTAACTTAACTCCAAGAACCCGCACAATGAATTTGCAAGTTTCGTAACAAAATATGAACGATAAAACATGAATTATCAAAAGCTGAAGTGAAGAATGTTCATTCCGTATCCTAACTTAAACATTTGAAACAAAAAGCTGATTAAAATACTTGGTTGTAACCGATATTTCAATAGATTTCGAAAATTTTTACAATTTATTTTCTTGAACGGGTGCCATTTTTTTTTTAAATTGTTATCCGAATAGAGATAACTCTGGTCAAAATACCACTAAAAGACGGATTACAGTCCTGATCATAGGCAATATCTGAAAATGAGAGGGTGACTTCACTTAGCTTATGGTGTCGTCTGAGGGGGAAGTGAGCAACTACAGGGTGACTATTTTGCCCAAATCGCCCAGTAGCGTGAGCCCTGTAAGTAAGCTCTTACATGCCCAACAGATCATGACGACAAAACTAATAACAT
The DNA here is from genome assembly GCA_037379345.1 of Perna viridis. NCBI lineage: Eukaryota > Metazoa > Mollusca > Bivalvia > Mytilida > Mytilidae > Perna > Perna viridis. Next base: position 31,909,248 of record CM074517.1, on the reverse strand, counting down.
TTAGGGTAACAGAACTACCCAGCAACTCTCTGTAAATGTGAAAATATCTTGATAGTGGTAATTGAATATCTTACATACAATACATGTATTTTGTCCTAAAACTTAATTTGATGAGCTTTAGCAACAGTCAGATCGCAAAGTCTAACCTGACTGTTTCAAAGTGAGTACAAATAAATATATTGATATTTTCAGCAATGTTGATATATATTTTTTTTATCCTGCAACCACATTTTCTGAATAAAACATGCAAAATTTTTCAAAAATAGATTATTTTTGTCAGCAATCTTTTGAGCCTGGATTTTGGCGAGGGCATATTTAAAGTTTTTACCTGTTTCTTGTTTTTGACGCAGCTGATAGCTGAAAAGGTAACCAGGAGACCATATTCTGCAGTGGATTTTTATTATTCGACACCCTTTATTTGTATAGTAGATATCTTAGTACAGTGTACAATATTTTGCTTTGTTCTGTTACAGTTACAGAAAGAGAACACAGAAGATTATATAGAGTATTTGAAGTCTATAGACTGGTTAGATGAAGCTGCTAAGAGACTTGTTGGTATTATTGATGACGATGGACATGTATCTAAAGAGGGCAAATCTAAACATCAGGTAATGGTTATTCTTGAAAAGACTATTTTAATTTTTGTCATACTTCAATTTCATCAATGCAGAAGTGCAAAAATATAAATTTGACCAAATTAGCAAAGAAAATTTAATTTAATTATATTTTTTAAGGAAATATTGACTACAATGGTCAACATCTTTAATGAATCAGTCATTATTGTCTATTGCATTAAGATAACTTTTGACAAAATTTTTTGAAGCATGTGGCCTATTTGTTTTGATGAAATATGGCATGAGATCCAATAAACTAACTTTGATTGGCCCTTTTGATAACTTGCTTACATTTTTATCTAGTTATGGAATGAACTCTGTGAATTGGTTGCCAAGAATCCAGACAAAGTGACATCATTAAAGATAGAACCAATAATTAGACAGGGACTGAAGAAATACACAGACCAGATTGGAGTTCTCTGGAATTCAATGGCTGACTATTATATCAGAGGAGGTCATTTTGAAAGGGTAAACAAAATTGTTCTATGGCAGTAAAATTTTCAACATTTCATGTGTAGTTTTCTAAAAGATAGATTTGTTACTGCAAATTTTAAAATTTTGAATAGACATAGAATATACTGAAATATCTATGAATAAATATGTATTCATGTTGTAATTTCCTACATAAAAATCTACGCAAAAAGTAATATTTACATTTTCCATGTAGAACTTTTAAAACATCTGTGATAGGGGTGGGTAACATTACAATAAAAAATAAAAGTTGAAAGAAAACAAGAGAAAGATTTGTAAGGCTCATCCCCCTTGTATTTATATAAAATCTTTTTCAAAATTCTTTGAGCCATATTTAGTCCTTATTGCCATTTAGCTACTGTGAGGTCTTCTGGTGTCAACTCTGAAAATATATTTTTTATGTTAGATAGAAAGCAGCTAAGAGATGTGCTAATAATTACATACATTATTTATGAATGTATTTAGTTCTTATTTCTTGTGCCAAGTTTTTTTGTTTTTTTTTTAAAAAGCATAGTGCAACTACAGGATTAGATAATCAGCCATTTACTTACAGACTTAAGTTTGTACATTTTTCATTTTTGTTACAGGCTAGAGACATTTATGAGGAAGCTATAGAAACAGTATTAACTGTCAGAGATTTTACACAAGTGTTTGATGCCTATGCTGAGTTTGAAAAGAATGTTATAAGTGCTAAAATACAGACGATGGAGGAAACAGGGGCTTCTGATGAAGGTAAACTGGAGCTTAGACTGTATGTAATATATCAATTCAAGTTTTTTTTTCCCAGTGAAAATCCCCTCTATACTTGAACTTCAACTAATCAAATCACTGGTAGTGAAATATTCAAGATGATCAGCAGTCCTCTTCACCAAAATTCATTAATAAGTGTAAAAGAGTAATCAAGGGAACCAAGATTCTAGTGGAAATCAAAAGAATGTAATCCAGGGACAAAGACTTGACATGGAAAACAGAGAAACACACGAAAAAGAACATAAAATAACCAAAATAAAATTAGTGTAAAATTAGTCATAAGTTACAACCTCATAATGGATGTAAGTATTTTTATGTCATATCTTATCAGTAGGAATAATTTAATACTTGCTAACTTTTGTGAAATTGACTGCAGATAGATTACTATGCAATCTGAACTTAGGTCATTTATAATAATGTATGAAATAAAAGAAGAGGAATTTTTTCAAAAATCCTTATTTGAAACTTCAGAAAGACAAAAGAGTGTTAAGGATTTCCTAATTCATAAATAGTCATGAAGTGAAACTTTTTTTCGAGAATTATTTTTTTACTTTTAAAACTACATTTCAGAAAAAATGAAATAGTTGCATGTAAAGTTAACTAAAAAATATACATATTTTAACTTTTCAGATGACCTTGACCTTGAATTGAGATTAGCTAGATTAGAGGATTTAATGGACAGAAGATTACTTCTGTTAAACAGGTAAGATTGTCTCTCATATAACAGTGTTCTCTATAGTTGCATCACAAAAAGCTGTTATTTTCAATATTTTTATGTGACAAACTGGATAAAATAAGGGCTATTCTAGAAAAAAAGTGTCTTCAAGGGGCAGAACACCATTGATTTATTAATGTGTTGGTTGGGGGTAAAATTACAGAATTTTCAAGTAAACATTTTTACTGTATCTTAATTTTAATGTGTTGGTGGTACCCCATGATATTATGGGTGTTCTGTCATCTGGACACACATTTTTCTTGAATAGCCCTTTATGATTTTCCTTAAGTAATTATTTAAAGCTGACCAGCTTTCTGAAATTAAATGTTGTTGTTTTATAATTATAGCTGGTCAAAACAACCAGCAATAATTCGGGATGGAGAATACTTAAGATAGTTAGCTTTTTTGTGGCTTTTTTTTTCAAAGTGCTTGTAGATATTGGGATGATTATTGGTACATGTACATTTTATTTGAATGTATCTTGATTGATAATTTACAAAGGTAAATTTTGTTCTGTTTAACTGGTATTTTGACTGAAATACCAGGGTTTTAAATTTAAAAATTCCATGAGGAATGACACTTTTCTAAGGCTTTTTTCCCTCATTATTTAAAGTCAGAACATTTAATCTATAATCAAATGCACACTTTTACAGAAACCAATTCTGTGTCAAATATTAACTCGTTCCCCAAAATATAAATCTTTCAATTATGAATCCAGAGTTTATACTGTCTTGTAATTAAGTTATGCTGTTTTGTTATTGTCTCTTCTGTTCAGGGTTGACATTTGCAATTATGGCATTTTTGTCTCTCAGACACATTGTTTTTTTATTCGTACATGAAGTCAGGGATACACAAAACAAGATTTTCAAAATGTATCCATCATTTTTCTCTTAATACTTGTACCTAAAGTTATAAAATAGGACATCTTTTATTCCAAACAAAAGGAAATGCACAAGACATAAGAATTGTGTTGATTGTTTGAATTCTTTAAGGAGGTAGACCTAAGGTAAGGGACATAACTCATGAAATCAGTGATATGTTTGTATCACATTCAATTTCACGGAAGTCTTTCAAGTTTTCATTTGAAACAGAATGAAATCAGTCCAAGTTACTTTGAGGTGTAAAACCACTATTAAAAGTCCCATTACTCTCTATGTTGAATTAAGCATATTTCAAGGTCCCCATCTTTTTTTAAATTAAGTTTGTTAAAATGAACTTTAACAGGTTTTATCATAGAGGGGATCCTTTAAAGACTCACTCTTAAAATTTGCAGCATACCTTTAATGACTTCTGAGAAAGAACAATGAAGTGAAAGTAGACAGGTACTAAAAATACTACTTTCCTTTTGGAAATTTGACAAATCAATGGGCTTAAGATCTAGAGGCTACTGGTTCCCCTTAATAGTGGTATTAAACCTTTGATGCTGAATACAAACGTTCCAGTGATTTGTAAGAGTTTTGTCCCTTACCCTAGGTCTACCTCTCTAAATCATTTGCTGAATGTTATGAAGTGATTTTCTTACCTTTTCTGTTATACATTTTCAGTGTTTTATTACGACAGAATCCACACAATGTTCATGAGTGGCATAAAAGAGTGACTCTTTTCAAAGATAAACCTAGAGAAGTAAGTATTGGACTGTTTAAAATGGTAATTATCAGTTACAATACAAATAGTTTTTATACCATCCCCCAACTTTGAGTGGGTAGTTTATAGAAATAGGAGTGTTTGTCCTTCCTTCCTTATGTTACGTTGAGGGGGGACCCATCTCTTATTTGTTACTCCTCCTACTCCACTGAATGGAATTTAAAGAAACTTTTTATAAAAAACAAAATTTTTACAACATACATGTTTTCCCATTATGCATCTCCTATTTACGATTTTGAATCTAATCAGTTCGGAGGTCAAAAGATGCATGTTATCAAAGGGGGAGTGGATGGTATCAAGTCTGAGCATTGCTTAAAACATTTTTTTAAGTTTTATACTTAGAATAACACTACTGTTAAAATGAAATACAGTCTCAGTTAAGAAATTAGAAATATTCAATATTTCTTATACTGATTTCAAATTGTTTATCTCTTCTGCAAGATACATTCTCATGCTTGAGTCAGCAAGAGTGGTCAAGTGATGCATTTTTATTTCATACAAGTTTGTTGTTTACTTAGGTAACGTCATCTGCATCAGAAAGTTTTCAGCAATAAAAATCCTTTTTTTATGATTCTTTGCACTGAAAAAGAAATATCAGTAAAATCAGATGAAAATTTCACAAAATAGTGAAGTATGGAAGAAAGATAGTCTTCACATTCATAATTGTAATAGTTACTGTGTTGATTTGAGTTGAACCTAATTGACCAACTGCTTAAAAAATTGTAAAAAAATGATTTAATATATTTTTTTTGTCTTTATCTGATTAATCTACTGTAAATATTTTTCCCAGATCATTAACACTTACACAGAAGCAGTACAAACAGTTGATCCTAAGTTAGCCACAGGGAAGCCACACACTTTGTGGGTTGAGTTTGCCAAATTTTATGAAAAAGCAGGACAAATTGAAGATGTATGTACCTGTGCTTGCTTTATTATGTAATGAGATTTATGAAAATGGGTCCATAACTCCCATTCAAAAGCATTGGATGTGGTTGTTTTAGAGTAAAGACTACAGTTTTACCAGCAAAAAACTCTCATGAATAAATACAATGATAAAAAAAATATGATGCTCGACTATTTCTGCACTATGATTGGTTAAGTAATATTACAAAATAGAAAATTCTGATAACTTTGCATCATGCTGATGTACCTGGAAGAAGCAAACCAAATCCTATTTGGTCTTTAGTTTTGCGTGATTTCAGCTATATATATATATATATCTTCTGCATCATAAATAAACCAAGAATGAACGGTATTAGAACAAAGCTCACCTCAATGTCCAAGTGAAATTAAATTTTGTGAATTTTGTTGTAAAGTCATATTATCAATCACAATTGAAGAATACTTATTATTATATAGATAACAGTGTTTTATGGAATGTTTCCATTATAATAAATATCAATAATTCACTCTGTGAAATAAATTCGGTAATTTCACTCTTGGACTTTCTCCCGCCAAAACGTTACAATTTCGATATCAATCTGCCAATCACAGAATTAAATATTCATATTGAAAATATCAATAAATAATTAAGTAATTCTGTATAATAAATAGGATAATTAATTGGTTATTGTGAATAACCAAAATATGTCACACGTGCCAAGTACACTTAAAGATGGAACTCATGCACACGGAACAAGTTCCCCACACTTGTGAAATGTAGATGTTCTTCTATACTTGTGATAATATTTTGGTTTTCATTCTTTCCTATTAATAATCCTATTATTATTTTGCAGATTAATATACATGTAAATTTTATTATAGGCCAGGGTTATATTTGACAAAGCAGTGAAAGTTAGGTACAAGCATGTTGATGACTTAGCTTCAGTCTGGTGTGAGTGGGCAGAGATGGAAATTAGACATGAGTAAGTAAGATCTACTCTACTAAAATTTCCTAGAGATTTTTAGAAGGCTGCAATAAAACCTGTAAGCTTAAATGACAATGATTGTTCATTCTCAGTCCCCCCTTTCCAACTGTAAAGATAAAATTCCAATTTTATGTAAATTGAGTACAGTGATTTATTTGTCATTATTACAAAAACTCTAATGAAAAGTCCTGATATATTATGTGAACACAAGTTAGTTATGACAAATAGCAAACCTTGATAGAAAATATGACCAGCACCAACATCTCCTTTCCTGGTTTAGTGCAATTATAGGGATTCAGTCGTAAATTACTTCAAAATTGCTAATGTCTTCATTCATTAGGGCAAGATGTTCATAGTTTTTATTTTTAATAATCTTATATTGGGCCAGTATTTTTTTTGTGTTAAATGAATCAACATAATTTTCACTTTCATGTATATGTACAGTATATACCTCTATTGTATACAGATGGTATTTGAAAAATAATGACTGTCCTAGCCTCAATCAGTTTTAAATCCATTATACTAGAAATCACATTGAATACTGTTTTAATCTATTATTATTTGTTTTATCATTATTGCGTTCTTATCCATTTTAGTAACTATGACGATGCTTTGAAGTTGATGCAAAAAGTTACAGCCCCTCCATCAAGAAAAGTGGCATACCATGATGAGGTAGTTAATTTTTTAAAAATATTTTAAGTAGCACTCCACATAAGAATCGTGCAAAATGTGATTCATGGTTTGAAAGCTTATGTATCTTTATTATTGATATTTTGTTTAACATTTCATTGTAAACAGAAGGTAACATGTGACTTTTCTTGTAACCCGTCTTCATAGGAGATAAGAATTATGTAGAATTCAGAATTTAGGGAGACAACTCTGTAAATGACAGTAAAATACAATAGAAACTATTGGATTGTTGATGTGGATTATCTCCTAAGAGCAGACAGATTAGAATAAATAATTATACAGTTCATCATATAGACCTATAAAGCAACTTAATACCAAAAATAAAAGTATGTAGCCTTTTTTTGGGTGTATCACATTTTACAGAATTTGCATGATTCTTACAAAGACTGCTACTTAAAAATAAAATAAACTGTGTAGTTGTGTGTTACGCTATCCGTGAGTAACTGTGTCTGTTGTGTGTTACGCTATCCTTAAGTACAGTAGGTTGGAAGTTTGAACCCCATCCTATTTATATCAATGACTGAAATTTGAATACTGCTTCTCTGTCAGGGATGTTGAATGAGAAATGAATGAGAAAATGAGACAGAATAGTGCCTTTCTGTTAGTTTTTGGTTTCTAAAATCAACTTAAAGCAAGCACATCAAAATTAAGTCTAGAACGTCAGGCAGTGTCCACTCAAACAATCAAATGTTCTGCCAAAAAAAAATTAAAATTTCAATAAGTTTGCAATGAAATGAAAAATATGCATGTATCAACATTAAAATTACGTTTCTAGGTCAATACATGTATTTTTGATGAGTTTAACCAGTAAATGATGCAGGACTTTGTTTGGACATTTACTCTTTAGGTTTAAGAACACTCAAAAATATAATATATTCAAGAGCAATGTTAGTACATGTACATGTAGATTTATACATTTACATTTAAAGAAAGGAGAGGAATGATATACATGTAAGATGTAAAGTATGAAATAACGCAACTGTACTTAAGATAAATTCTAATGAAACTATTGAAATCAAGATCAACTCAAATTTACTTTTAGACAGAGTCTGTTCAGGATCGTGTACACAAGTCATTGAAAGTCTGGTCATTGTATGCTGATCTGGAGGAAAGTTTTGGTACCTATAAGGTAAAGTGTTTATATTTGTTACTAAGACTGTTTGTAATAGGTTAATTGGAACCTAATTGAAGAAAGATTGTTTGCTTTGATGGAAAGTACATGTAGATGTCTTGTATTCTATTTGATATATATACCTGTTCTCAAGAGATGTCCACTCTGCACTTGTGAAGGTAATAGGATGGTGATTTTGACTTATAAATTAAATTTATTTTTATGCTGTTATTTTAAAGTAGCTCTGAGAGTAACATTGAACTTCTGAACAAGATTGTAGTGATTGGCATAAAATGTTATGTTACATGAATACTTTTGCAGCTGCAGTCTGCCCTGTGGTATGAGGATTTCATCGTCATTTATTGAAGATCCACGGGTGACATTTAGCTTACATTTTTTATCACGGTAGGGTTGTTGTCTCTATGACATATTCACCATATCCGTTCTTGTTATATTCCAATGCTTCTTTTGTATTTGCTTTTTATTTACATTTGTTGTCCTTTATGTACCATCTAACAGTATTGGTTTTTGTGTTTTGTAGACTTGTAAAGCAGTATATGACAGAATCATAGAACTAAGGATAGCTACTCCACAGATTATTATAAACTATGGACTGTTCCTGGAAGAAAATAATTATTTTGAAGAAGCATTCAAAGGATATGAGAAGGGAATAGCATTGTTCAAGTGGCCAAATGTTTATGATATATGGAACACTTACTTAGTGAAATTTATAGAAAGATATGTAAGTGTATACAATGTGTCAAAAACTTAAGTCAATTTAGGGTATGAACTGGTTGTTCTGTTTAAGAAATAATTCACTGAACAATCTTAATTCAAGAGGGTTACACAGTTAGTTTACAAATTAATCTTTCCTGAGGATCTTAAAGACTCATAGGTAGCCTTGAGCTGACATTTTCCATCCCGATGAGTTGTTGTCTGTTTGATATACTCAACATAGCCATTCTTGTTATATAACTACTAATATCAGAATTTAAAGTTTATTTGACTGTAGTAAAGCACTGTAATGTGATATATACAATATACTGTGAAAGTACTTTTATTCCTGGGTACCAATTTTCGTGGATTAGGGGGAAATCATCGGTTTGTAGATTCTCGTAGATTTGACAACTTCATCATACAAATGAAAGATGAATTTCTCTTTTCATCAGGAACTAAATTTTGTGGTTTAATTAACCAACAAATACCAAGAAAATTGGAACTCCAGGAACAATGATACTTTAACAGTAGAACATTATAATATTATAAACAACCAAAATAAATTGATCTGTTATATGACTGATGTTTATTGCCTGATTTATCAGAGATGTACCTCGTTTTAAATTAATCATCATAAAGTTAATAAACTCAAGTCAATATGAACTATTTTGGATTTAAATTTGACAGCAATTTGGAAATATTTGAAAAACTGCAACTTTATGTAGTGCTACAAAGCAATTCTGTGAAATATTTCAGACTTAATTTATAGAAAGAATCAACTTTGTTTATAAAGAAATTTCTAGAAAGCTTTTCAGTTGTTATTAATCGATACATTTTGTAGTCAATGTCTTTTAAAAATCAAATTATTTGCATTGCAGGAAAATTTGAAATATTACTTAAAATTTAATAAATCTTATCTTCATTTCCAGGGAGGTTCAAAATTAGAAAGAGCTAGAGACTTGTTTGAACAGTGCTTAGAGAATTGTCCTCAAAAGTTTGCTAAAGGTATGATATGCATTTTGAAAGCAGAAATTTGGAGATAAAATAATAGATGAAAGCCTTAAACTTTATTTCATAGGATGGCTAATTACAGTCGAACCCCCATGTGTCGAACTCGGATGAGTGGAAATCTCAGATAACTCAAACTAATATGACAGTCCCAGCCAAAATTCCCTTGCTCCAATACCATTTTATCTCAGATGACTTAAACTTGGTGAATCAAAATCTGGGATAACTTGAAGTTATCAATCAGTTCCCTCGATAGGTCTTCGAGGTTATTTAACTCGAATGTCTCGAAGTTAACTAATTAGTATGAACACTGATTGCTATATTACACACAATAACTGAATTTTGTTTTTACAACATTTAGCATGGTTTATGTTAATACTTAATGACACCTTTATGGCTTGGTTTGTGTATTTGATTTATACAAAAAAGCTCGTATGGTAAAAAGAAACAAATTTGACACTTTGTAAATGCACCTTCCAAGAGTTAATCAGATATTTTGATAAAGTGAAGAACATGTATACATGTATGCACAACACAACATGTGTATGTCATTAAATAAGCAAAAACAATCACCGATCAATATGTTTCCAGATTGTACTTGACCTCGGATAACTCAGACATTTTTGCCTGGTCCTTTCGACTTTCACTTAATGAGGTTTGACTGTAATTAGATTTTCTTTTGTTCCTGGGAAGCAAATTAGTAAAAATGATGAGGTAAAAAAGGGAGTTCATTGGTTTGTTGAAACTGAAATTTCACTTAGAATTTTGACAAATCCTCTATATGTTTGATATAATTAAACATCATAGTCAAACTAAGGAATCAATAAAATGCACTTATTTTATTCATGAATCTTTTGTAGCAATCTTCCTTTTGTATGCAAAGCTAGAAGAGGAGCATGGGTTAGCAAGGCATGCTATGGCTGTTTATGACAGGGCTACAAAAGCTGTATTACCTGAGGAGCAGTACGAGGTAGAAAATGATTTTTTGTATAATTACAAATTATGGTTTTTTGTCAGTGTTTGTTTTTTTCTGCTTTATTTTATGAAATATTGCACAAGTACATGTGTATGATGGAGTGTTTTTGGTCATATAACTTTCTTAAAATCTCTCTGCTCTCATGGTTCTTCAATAAACAATACTAGATCTGTACAGTTTAGAAAATTGAAATTTTCCTCAAATCCTTCCTCAACTCAAATTTCAACCAATCGGATAATTTTGAGAAAAGCTAAGGATTTTAGGAAATTCTCAATTGGAGACTTGTTTTATGAAACTCAGTACTGAAATATTTTGTTTCATTTTTCTGTTACATTTATTTAACATGTTTTTTTTTACAGATGTTCAATGTATATATCAAGAGAGCTGCTGAGATATATGGAGTAACATATACCAGACCTATCTATGAAAAAGCAATTGAGGTTCTCTCAGATGAACAAGCCAGGTAGAAATAAATTGAAAAGGGCCTTTTGAAAATACAGTACTTAACATTACTTGACATGAGATGTATATATTGGGAATATAGCTAATGAAATTGTCCTTAAAATTATGCTTCGCCGAAAAGGATTTGAGGCTAGCCTTGAAAGGACATTTTCTTGTTTGTTTATTTGATGTAGAATTTACTTGTCTGCTTGTTTAGAATAGAATTTATGGGGAAAATATAAACTTAAAGATGTGGAATAATCTCTGTGTAGTGAATACTAGTGATTCTGATGAAATCAACTCATTTCAAGATGGCATGACAAGAAATGAAAATCCAAATATTAGTGTTTAAGTCTTGTAGATATTGCCAGTCTGTATAAAGTAGGATTTACTGTTAATGCATTGTTTTATTCTTGATGACACTATACCCGACAGGGCCTTATCTAAAGGGAGAAATGAGCAAAAAATTATCCTTGTTTATGCTCACTTCTCCCATTTGTCTTTGACAGGGAGAAGTTTTTGTAGTTGATAGACAAAAATGTCAATATTGTTATTTTTAAACAGAAATTTCTGAAACTTCTCCTCATCACTGATGTCTATATTAGGCCTGATTCAATAGAAAGTAAGTTAAGATTTAGTGATAACCTTGCAAACTTGAAAATACTTACATAAGTACATTTTTAGGTACTTTATATAACCACTAATATAGCTCTGAAGAGCTTTTTTTTCAAATACTATATATGTACCTGTCTTTGTAAGAATCATGCAAAATCTAAAAAATGTGATACACCCCAAAAAAGGCTACATATTTTTATTTTTGTAATTAAGTTGTTTTATGGGTCTATACTATGATATGTGTAATTATTCATTCAAATATGCCTGCTCTTAGGAGATAATCAACATTGAAAATCCAGTAGATTCTATTGTATATCTCCCTTAATTTTGAAATCTACAGTGCATTCTATATCATTTTTATCTCCTAAGAGCACAGGTTATATGAAAAACCACATGTTAATTTCTTTTAACTATGACATTTCAAACAAAATATCAAAAATAAAAATAAGTAGGCTTTTTACCCTTGAATCACAATTTGCATGATCCTTAGCTGGAGTGCTACTTATAATGTTGAAATATTTTTTAGGGAGATGTGTATTAGATTTGCTGACCTTGAGAGGAAGCTGGGAGAAATTGACAGAGCTAGAGCAGTATATTCACATGCTTCACAAATGTGTGATCCAAGGGTAAACTACTGATTATTCTTTTTTTATTAAAGCTGCATTAGCTGCCAAATTTTGTTCAGTTTTGATTCTGCTGAATTTTGCTGAAATAATTCAATGAAATAAGTTTGTAGTAATACAATTGAAGCAATAAATGTTGAGGATACCTACAGTATATTGTAAAAACAACGTTTTTTTAGTCAGAGAAGATCTATAGCTCAGATCTAATTATTTTTTTGCCATTACTTTTGAACGGATACACAGGTAAGCATGTGTCTTGTTTTCATTTCATTTCATCTATTTCTTGATTAGTTTTCAAATAGATAATGACCATATTTGTGCCACATTATATCACAATACGTAAATTTCAAAAGGATCCTTGCTATATATTGGATTTTTTTTCTTTCATGGCTTGAGTCTGTTGCTCTTCCTGCCGTTGAATAACCATTTTCGCTTTGCAATCAGATTTGTTTTTAAAGAAGCGACCCTTACAGCACATGCATGGATTAAGGTCACCAGAAGTCATACGCATACAAATTTATCTAGGTTGATTTTTTGTCTTGCAAGACAATAAATATATAGACACCTATTTCGTTTATTTAATGCATTTTATTTGTGGATATCAAATGAAATTATACAGGAAAAGTACAATTTAGTAGAAATAATTCAAAGTCAAGGCATATTTCAACACAAACAAAAATTTAGGAGAATGACAGCTAATGCAGCTTTAACAATATTATACAATTTATGACTTTGATATTAGTCAACATATATTTTTTAGGAGTTAAAAATTATATGGAATGCACCATAAAAACTGCAAATGAAGGGAGATAGTTTTGTAAATGACACTAAAATACTATGATATTGGATTTCTCCATAGAGCAGTCAGTTGGAATGAAAAATAATACATTTCATCATATAGACCTATAAAGCAAATTAATTACAAAAATAAAAATATGTAGCCTTTTTTGGGGTGAATTGCATATTACAGAATTTGCATGATTCTTACAAAGACTGCTACTTAATTGTTTTATTTCATATCAATATGCTTGTGAGACTGTACTGTCTTACTTTATCTTTAGGTTAAAACCAAATGCTATCAAAGTTTGCATGACCACTGTTAATCTGTTTTTAGAGTAATTGGCAAACGTACAGAATTAATTGTAATCCAGGGAATTGATTTAACTTAAACTGAAAGTTGTATTTCAACTAACCAGAAAACTGAAAAAAAACTATCCATGTAATAATTATCTTTACAATCTGCTGAATGTTAATAAAACATGATGTCAGATTTCTTTTATAATTGGTAGTATGAATTACTTAGTATGTTAAATTAAAATTGTACCCACCTTAATGAGTTTTGTCACAATTATCTTGACACCCAATGACAGGATTGATTTCAAATTTGTAGTAATTGTGGTTAGTAAATGTCCAATATCAACTTCCTGTTTTGTGTGACTTTGCATTTTTGACTATATGGAATGAAAAAGAAAATTTTAGTCACCAAAATTATGGTTTCCATTGGATGAATTGATTTCAAATTTGGTATGCGGCTTTATATAGAGAGGTATATGTTATAAGCCATTTAGGTTGCTATCAGATATCATGTTTCATGGCATTGCCATATAAGTAGGTATACCTTAGCATGGCAGAGTCATTTTGTCTTTAAATGGATTTATTTGTGTCACAAGTGAAGTCTTTCCATTTTCATTTTTTCAGCATGTAGAGGATTACATTTTGCTATACTATTTTGTGATACTCTCATAATCATGTTCAATATTTTTTTTAGGTTGCACCCAACTTCTGGCAGGTCTGGAAGGAGTTTGAAATTAAGCATGGTAATGAGGACACTGTCAGAGAAATGTTACGCATTAAACGAAGTGTGCAGGCAATGTATAACACACAGGTAAATGTTACACATTAAACGTAGTTTACAGACAATGTACAACACACAGATAAATGTTACACATCAGATGTAGTCTACAGGCAATTTACAACACACAGGTAAATGTTATACATCAGATGTAGTGTATAGGCACGGTACAACACACAGGAAAATGTTACACATCAAATGTAGTGAACAGACAGTGTGCATCACACAGGTCAGGTATGGGAAAAAAAGCTTTGACAATAAAATATAGAATCTCCACAATTTTATTTTCAATATTAAAAAAAGGTTATTTCAGCAGGTCTAGTTAACATACCTTTTCTCATAAATGAATCCTATAATTTGTTCTGTAAGAGTTCTGAACAGGATTACAATGCTTACCTTCATTAAATGACAATCAACTGATGAAATTCTTTTGATAGTTACCTGAATAATTGAAAAGCATGTGTAAAGTTTCTTTTATCAGGAATGTACCCTTAATATTGTCATTGTATGCAGTGTACGTTATTTTTTATAAATATTGTAATTGTTTCTTCCTCTATAAGGCCTTTTGAGCAAAATCATCATGCTACTTGGTTAATTTGATGTAGATATAATATGATGCCTCAATCGTCACAATCAAATATGTAGATAAGATATAGAGTAATATAAAAATCATTCACATGTAATAGCTTCAATACAACTAACAAAATACATGATTGAAGATGAAAATTGTAAGTATTGGTAATGACAATACATGTATACTGTTACATTATCAACATTCTCCTTTCTTGTTATATTTATTGATTCTCCCAAATAATAATAGAATAATTAATTGGATAGAATGGATAACCAAAATCGCCTAGATTAAATGAGTTCGCAGAAGTTGTTTCGCACATGAGTTAAAAATCCTCAGGCATTCTGGGCACGAGTGATTTTTTGGTATTTTCAAAATGTATTTTAAATTCTGTGATTGGCAGATTGATATAAATAATGAGTCATTTTGGTGGGAGAAAGTCCGAGAGTGAAATTACGGAATTTATTTCAGTGTGAATTATCGAAATTTATTTCACTGGGAACATTTGATGAAACACTTCTATCTATAAAATAATCATTCTTTATTTCTTGTAGGTTAACTTTATGTCATCCCAGATGTTGGCTGCAGCTTCGGGGGCCAAGGGAGATAACCAAGGTATAGTTCAAGACTGTGACAAAAATTATAGAAGTTTTTGTAATTTGAAGGTCATTCAATAAAGCATCAAAATGGTCTTTCACGAAAATTACCTCTTAAGTTCTTAAAATCTTTTCTAATCTGAAACCTTTGTCACAACAGGAAACTCAAAAAGAAATTGAGTGGTACATGTACATTGTATCTCAAGAAAAATTGGCTATGAAATTTGAAGTATTTCTGTTTATTACTTGATATTTTCTTATTTAGAATCAGCAGCATCTGATCAAATGAAGCAATTGGAAGAAAGAGCTAAGAAGCTAGCAGAGGAGGCTGTAAGAGATCAACCTAAACAAGACAAAAATATCCTCTTTGTCAGGTAATGTCATTCTATACTAGGGGATTGATGTATGGTGGATGATAAAGAATGAATTCAAATATATATTTCATAATTACTTAGACAATAGGAACTAGTATATAGTCCAAATATAGTTGATATTTCAGCATTATTTTTGATTGGCATTGAAATGGATTTTAGTCGGGTGTAAAATATAATGATTTCTATTTAAAATTTGTTTATAGTTCTTATTTTCAAAAACTGGTAGTTCTGTAAAGTGAACATATTTGCGGGAATCCATTTTCGAGGTTTATAAAATGATTAGTGTTGTATAGTGTTTAGATTACTTTGGAAGGTGCTATTTCTTTTGTCCACCGCAAAAATATCGATAATTAGTACACTGCAGTATGCCATTTTCTATACTGTGAAAGTAATTTTATTTGTGGATACCAATTTTCATGATTAAGGGAAAGATTTCTTGAATTCATAGATTTGAAATTCTACCAGACAAAAGAATGGGAAATTTTATTTTTGTTGGTTACCAAATTTTGTGGTTTACCCAGCCCATGAAAACCACAAAAATTGGTTCCCCATGAACAATAATACTTTCACAGTATCACATTTTTATGTCTTTTACAAATGGCATTTGAAATTCTATAAAAAAATAATGTAATTTTTTTGTCTGTTCATAGGAGCAATACAACAGATGAAGAACTTGGAGAGATGACAAAAACAACAAATCCTGATGAAATTAACATTGATTCTGACTTTTCTAGTGACGAGGATGAAAATATTGAAGGTCAGTAAGGGTTCCTGACTGTTTTCCCATACGTTTAACCTTTATAAAAGAAAAAAAGAGTATGGTTCACACCACAAATCTTATTAGGGATCAGCCGTAAACTCCCAGCAGAATACTTACTTACAATTTTATCTAATATGCTTGTACTGTACATGTTTATCAGATACATGTACTTATCAATTCTTTGAGAAAATTCTACAATAAAATAATATTGAGGAAATAGAACCTCCAGCAAAAATTACTGCAATTTCTCAATTTTGCTCCTCATTTTGTTTCTCTTATGTCTGCAGAGACAAAAACAGTATGGATTGTAGTGAAAGGTAATTTTTTGGGGTCTTTTTGTTTAACATTGAAACTGAAAATCTCTTTGGAAATACAAAGTAATGGGAAATTCACATGAATCATGTCTACTTATACTGCATGAATTTACTTTTTTTAACCTTTTACAGAAGTACAAGTAAAGCATGTTCCATCAGAAGTGTTTGGTGGATTAGCTCCAGAGGATGATGACTAGGGAGAGAACTCAATACATGTAGCAAAAACGACATCATTTCCTTAATAGACAATGCAAATGACTTTCTGAGTTTACATGAAGATTGTTCATATTTCAGTAATAAAGTTATTGAGACTAAAATGTTGTTTCATTTCATTGTTACAAGTTTCATAGCAATAGATTAATTCAAATTGAAAATGTGTCTTTGAACCACCAGTGAATTTGAGGAGGTGACAATTAGTTTGACCTAATTTTATTTCAATTAAAGTAAAGTAACTGGATTTAGGCCAACTAAAGATATTTTTTGGTTTCCAGTCCCTCCCTTGTCTGTTTTGAAATAATATGATCATTATTTGTCAACAATGTGTTGCCTTGAAACCAAGGTAGCAGAGTAGTCTTTTTTCATATTTACGGAATGCAAACAATTTTAGCAAAGGGACGTAACCCACCAACACACAACAAACCTGGTTGGTGGTCTCATATGTTAAAGGAAGAACAGTAAACATTTTTCTCTGAAACTTAAATGTTTTACACTTTGGTAAATAGTTAAATGGTATGAGATGAATTATTTCAAAAATATCCAAGTACTTACTGTAGCTACCATAAGTCAAATATTTGAATTGAATTATATTGCTGTCCATTGCTCAAATCGAACAATAAACCAGTCTGCCATGTCGAAGGGTTACTTCCATTTGCTCAATTTTTAAAAAAGATGAAGTCAAAAGTTGGGTATATTAAATAAGGTCTATTGCATGCAGTTTTTTCATAAAGAATTCCATGTATACAATTCAATTGAATAATATATTTGAGCTGTTAATGATATCGTTTTGGTTTGTTTAATGTAATCCAGGATAAACTCATATCAAATGACAGGAATGACGTCTCTGGCTAGAGAATAGAACTGTGAAGAAATTACTCCAAACATAGAGATTGAACTGACCTAAATGGCAAATGACAGCAAATTGTTATGTATAAAACTGGGTTAATTGATCATAAAAATCGTAACTGGCAACACTGCTAAGCTTTCAAGATGCAAATGCGTGAGATTTGGCTAAAGTTAAAAAGAACAAAGGCAAAAAACAATAGATCAAAGGAAAAAGCCACCAAATCAGTTTTAAAATGTATGAGTCTCATGCAAAATGTGTAAGACTTGACAGGCCTGGACAGGAATTAAACCAAAGAAAATTCAGGACAAATTCTAATATCACCCATTAAAATGAAACTGCAGCAACTTGATCCATCTGTTAAAGAGCTTAACAATAGAAAGTCAAGACAACTATCACAGAAACATCAAATAGTGTTTAGAAAATACTAGATTAGAACTCGAAGGTACAAAGAAAAAAAAGCCTAGATAAATCAGCTGGTGCATTGTTTTTTTACAATGTCAAAACTGTAGATTTTATGTCCTAATTCTTTAAATTCTTTCTTAATGTATAGTATACATTCTTACTTGTTGTATTCAGCCTTGAAATTATAATATAATCTTTCATAATAGTAAAAATGGATATGTTTTCACAAGTTGACAATAAAAACAGTCAGTGATTTAGAAATGGTTAAGGTCACTCAAAATTATTTACTTGTTTTGGATCACCCTCTTAATTGGTTCATTCTTGATAATTTTCTAATAACTGAAGAAAAATGTATAGTGTTCTAAAATATTTTTTTTAAATATGAGTCTATAAACAGCAAACTTGAGGAAAAATGTCTTCATCACAATAAAGTTGCTTTACCACTAAGTTGTGCAATTTTAGCCCTTATACAAGGCACAATTACAAGTCCTTTCTGAAAAGACAAATATTTTCTTACATCAAGACTTTATAAATTAGTCATCTCATTAAGTTCGAAAACAACCAATGAGTAAAATGTTTCAAATAAAAATTAACAAAAACAATGATGTAGTGTAAAACACCTAACAAGTCATGCTTTGTCATATACAACATGTGCATATTTTTTTTTGTTTTTTTTTTTGCAATAGTATGCATTCAAAGACTTAAGTAAACAAAAATTGCTTACACACTCATTTTTGTTTTAAAACTGTCCCCATTACTGAAATAGTATTTTAGTAGCAGTCTTTCAAAAAAATCAGTCTTAGTTCTTTATTTGGTTGTTGCACTTTTGGGATAAAAATCATATGAATTGTATATGAAATTGGCACTTTGCAAGAGTTATCGTTGTTGATTTGGTTTGATTTGGTCGGTTTTAGTGAGAGATGAATGTATGATTTACTAAAATATGCAGATCTAAATATGGAAATGGTTATCGTTATGTAAAAGTATAGCATATTTACCATTGGCAGTGTCTGAATTTTATGTGGACTGGTACTTAATAACCTGAATGAATATTCAAAATACTAAAGGAATTAGGGTTCAAGCTCGAAATATGACAACATCATTATAGAACGCCTTATGTGATGAGTTACCTCTTTTTAAGTGGAGGTATAATTAGTATACAAATGAAAACAAAATCTAAAATTTGGCCACGCAGAAATTATTGTTTGTAAAGAGGTTTGCGTTCGTTTTGATCATGCTTGTTACTTGGAATATAAATAGAATACATTTTCTACCATACAACGCATGCACGCTGCTTAATGTTTAATTAATTCATTCTTGTACATCGACCATTTTTGTGGCAACAGTCAACAGCAACATCTACGTTACGCCTACTCTAATAACTTCTATAAAAACTTCCCCAAAACGGGGTTCGAATATACTTTAAAAAGTGGAAAGTTCAAGTTTCAAATCAGTAACACATATGAGAAATATGACCGTGCCCAGTTAAGTCAATATAAAGCGTTAAAATTTCAGGATTTTCATATGTCATAAATTTAGGGTATTGGGTCATTTTGCCCTGAGTCTGTTTGCCCTGGGTCCATTCACCCTTGGGGTCTGTTTGCCCATTATAAATAATATGGAGAAGGCATTGCCTAAATCAGCGAGCACCTAGAGCTTTACCATGTGTGTACTGTCTGTGCGAGATTCGTCAAAATAATAAAAACATTACAAAAAGGGTGGGCGTTGGATGACAGTTTTTGTTTCGCAAGTGCAATATTTCTATCTAAATTTCAACAGGAAGCGAAATCAATATTTTTATTTGAAAATCTGCCTTGTTAAATAATGGGGAATTTTTTTTATTCAATTGATTGAAGGAAATGATGAATTTTCTCTGTTAAGACAGTTACTTTTTGTTACTCTCAGGACATGACATTTTTTTCATTGGTACCGTATTTGGGAACCTTAATGGAAATTTAGAAAGTACAGGTAATAACCGTAGAGCTCACACCGCTTCGTGGTGCTCGCTATAATTTATTTGAAGAAAAGGAAAGAAAGAATATATTGGAAAAGCTTACAAAGAAACGCTACAATCAGTTGGATTGTTTTCTGCATAAATAATTATGGGTGTCAACAGGTAGTGTTTTAATCAGTCCCTGATGTCAGTGAATCATAGTATTCATCATTTATTTTAAATCATTGAAATATGTTTTTAGCCAAGTTTAGTTACTAAGTTGACAATAAGATCAGAAAAAATAATACAATTTTATTTTAATCATATAGCATTACTTGAATTTATCGTCACAAATTGATGTCTTTGAGATACTTTCATTGGGATAATCAGTGCTAATTCAATTAAAGCTCATGTGTGTCTTCATTAACAATCCATTAAACATAATGAAATAACACACAGTTATTTTGTTGCCTGAATATAGCTGAAATATTGCTGATCGGGCGTTAAACCCCAACAATCAATCACAGTTATTTTTTGTAATTGGTAATTAACCTGAATCATGATTGTCTGTACTGTCAACAATGCCTCATAGGGGGCCCTTTAATTTGGAAATGAAATTGTCTTCTTTTTCTTGTAATACCAAGTGACAGTTAAGAGATCACAATCTCTTTGGTCTTTTCTTACAATTTATTTCTAGACAACAGACTTTCAATTTTTAATGTACAACTATTTCATCACAGTGTCATACATATGTATATGAACAAACAATTAACAGGTACTAGGGCAAACAGTATTCATGTTGAATTGGCCTGGATTCTAAGGACCCATGAGGCATTAAAATAACAGCTGCTTAAATTTAAATGAAGAAGGTCCTCTAAATAGGGGTTTGTTCTCAAAATGAAATGAAATACAAATGTAGGAAATAGTTCATTGGATAAAGTTAGAAAGTGTTTTGAACTTAAAAAATATAGTATATACATGTACATGTAGATCTATATTCATAAAAGTCTACATTGATTTTGATTATGTTGTCTATTTGTTTGAATACAAATTTTAGTTACATTTTCTCCACTTTATTGTTGGCAGAATGATTTCTATTTTGGAACATGTATGCAGATTTGATGTGATGAGTAAGAGTAATCAAGGGAACCAAGATTCTAGAGGAAATCAAAAATTTGTAATCCAGGGACAAAGACCAGACATGGAAAACAGATAAACACAACAAAAAACATAAAGTAACTAAAATAATACATACAAAGTAACAAAAGCAAATGAGCAACTCAGACTCCACTACAAACTGGGATCATGGACCAGGTGCACTGGTAGGGTGAGCATTCTCTGCTTTTCTATAAATACCTGCTGAGTTGCTCATAAAAAGTCAAGTCTGGGGTAGAAGAAAGATGATAGGAAAACTATAACAGGTTGAACAAATCAGTTTTCATGGTGCAGATGGATACACTGTAATGATCCATGAGTTCATGATGACAACCATAAAACTTCAATAGTGATGACTTCAGTCTTGTAGCTGAATATATATATAGTTTCTTTTTCAGTTCTGCTGGTTCTTAACTACTTTTGGTAGAGAATTTTAGTAGTATTAGACTCAGCCTCAGTGCTGAAGGCAAAGAACCCAGTAACATGTACAAAATAATCCACTGATTATTAATTAAAGTTTTGTTCTCATATCATATCTAGACTAAAAGGCAATGAAATAAGATAGTTTAATCCTGAAGATGTCTATGCCAGTAGTTCCTGGTGCTACAGGACCAGTAGGTTCACCAGCTAGAGGCTCTCCAGTAGCTAGATCTCCTGGAAGTGCTTCTCCAGCATCAAAGGCTCTCACACAACCACAGGAGCAGAAAATTGTTCAGGATCTCTTAGGTACAGTGTTCAGCACAGTCTATGTAAAATGACACTAGTCCACACCCTGTGACCTATAGTACACTACTGTAAATTTCTGGGCATTTAAACATTTCAACTTGCAAATATTCATATATCTCAATGAATCCTGGTTCGATCCTCCATTGGCTTAAGTGACACTCCTGTATAATTGTAAATTATATGTGTAAAGTTTTATTGATGTTGCGTCTTGTTCATCCTATTTGGAAAGTCCTCTGTACATTTGTTGAAAATAAGTTTGTTTTTTTATTGATAAATGTGCTTTGTTACAAGTACATAAAGGTACTTTTGATTTGCTTAAATATTGTAACTTGTTTCAAATTTTGATATCAGGATCTGAAATATATATTATATAAAACATTGAAATATCAAAATAGTCATACATGTACCAAAACTTGTAATTTAGTAAATATGTATGTGGTATTTAATGAATTTCTTTTACATGTAGAATCAAACAAATAGATTCTGCTTCATGCCAAGTTTAGAACATGTATTACAGACTTTAAACAATTTGAAAGTTCAATGTATAGAAGACATTGATGACTTGCTACTGTTTCCTCTGTTAGCTTGGACATTAGAAACCTCATTCAGTCTACATTGTAGTTCAACACTGAATTTGCTATACTGAGGTAGACATAGGGTAGGGGACACAACTCTTACAAATCATTTGATTGTTTTATTCAGCATTTTACCTCAATCTCAGGTATTATTTTAGCATCAAAGTAACCTGGACAGATTTCATTTTATTTCAATTTAGAGTTTGATAGGCTTTGGTGAAATTGAATATGATACAAACACATCACTGACTTCGAGAGTTACTTCCCTTA
This sequence comes from Perna viridis, assembly GCA_037379345.1. Classification (NCBI taxonomy): domain Eukaryota; kingdom Metazoa; phylum Mollusca; class Bivalvia; order Mytilida; family Mytilidae; genus Perna; species Perna viridis. The sequence goes on along the minus strand of CM074517.1, from coordinate 31,886,414 downwards.
CCCTAGGTCTACAATGTACTTCCTTAATTGATCCAATGTCCATGATGTTCCTTTCATGAAATACAAGAAGTATCTCCTGAAAAAGGGTTACACTACATGTACCTGTGCAATTAAGCAATATATAAAAATATTATTTCCTTAGAAATGTTAGGATCCGTGCATCTTTCATACTTTCACTTATGGTATGAATAATAAATTGTGTAATGATAATCATGAATTATTAAACAATGTGCATGGAATTGTAAATATCTGTATGAGAAAATGTAACATTTAATGAAATAAGTGTCCTTAAATTCTTTTGTAGACTGTATAAATGATTTGAAATCTGAGTTTGAGGAATCCCGCATTCCTATTAATGATGATAACCAACAGTTACAAAGATTCTGTGCCAAACTGGAATACTTATTACAAGGGAATATGAAAGGTAGGATAACTTATATATCAGGTTAGTGTGTCATGAATCAAGGCATACATTTGTAAGGACAAGGTAAGCCAGGGTTCATAAAATTGCTAGTTACTAGGCTGTTGAATCAAGTACTTCTCTGTTTAAGGATCGGGCAAAATATATAGAAGGTGTGGCACATCAAGGAAAAAAATGCAGAGATTTTATTGCATTAACCACTTAATTATACCTGATAACCACCAGAATAACCATCAAAGTGTTTTTAAAATTTGTTCTTTGAAGATATTGATAGGTCGAATTTTAGTTGAAATGCATCATGGAAAAATGGCAGGAAAGTTTTCCTGCACTTTTTCCCTATATAAGCAGTCAAAAAATAACTACGTCACAGATGCTTCAGATAAATTTAAATAGCTTATCAGTTGTTTTCTAGATGTACTGAATATATTTCAGACAAAAATGACTAAATTGGGGAAAATGATGTGTCACCCATTGCATGATTCTTACACAGAATGGTAATTAATAGCATAGATGAAATGAAAACAGTGCAAGTACCAAAAGTGTACATGACATGAACAATACACCAATAGGCAATGTTGGTAGTACTATTTACAGATGTGTTTAACTTTACAAACTTCCCATATTTTTTAGAATTTTGAATGCAAATAACTTTATGCCTTATTACAAATTAATTTCATAAAATGTGACCAAAATATTGATTGTCATGAAGTTACACAAACATGTCTTATTTTAAATCTGTAACAAATAGCAATATAGCAATAATTTAAGAAGTGTATCCCTATTAATCAAATAAGTATTGTGTAATTTGTAAACAATATATTTGTTTTAAGAGAGGAAGAATATGTTAGGAAGAAGGAAGGATTATTGGGACTATTTCTGTGACTGTTTGGGTTCTACCAAAGGAATCAGTGATGGTATCAGATATGTTAAGAGCTTGGGAGAGGTATGTCAATTTGTAAAGTTACAATGAATCTCATCGGCCTAAATGAGAATTTTTAATGTGCGTATATAAGATTGATATACAGTACCATAACCAATCCATGCAAATGTTACTGTGAAAGTATTTTAAATTGTTGATACCAATTTTTGTGTATAAGGGAAGAAACACAAGTTTGTGAAATCTTGAATTAGTGTTTTTGAGGTTTTCCATATACACATCAATGGAAATCTCCTTTTCGTTGGGAACCAAATGAATGTTTATCTAACTTTTTCCAAATAGAAAAAGTCATGAATGATAAATCTAATTACTTACAGTACAAGACGTCACTTGGTAAGGGGAGAGCATTCCTAAGATTTTGTCTGGTACACAACAGAATGGCTGATAGTCTTCAGGCTTGCATTGTCAATGGCAAAGCTACTAGGTACATTTTTATTTTCAAATTTCTTCACATGATATTACACAATAGTATTGTTGACTACACAGGTGTTTGGGCTCAACAAGTTGTTGCATTGTGTTATTAATTTCTTTCAATTAAACTTAAGAAAGTTTATATTTTTCTTCCATTAAAAAGATGAAAATGAACATTTCAATGGTCATATAGATTTTTGATACTAAAATCAATATCTAGATCAAGTGAAATTAATTTGATGGTTATTAGCCATCCCTTCATCTAATTTGTCAAAATCATTGCTTCCTTTTGGCAAAAAATTTAAGTGAAAAGAAATGTGTGCCTACCTCATTTGTGTTCATAAAAAAAACTTCATTTTTCATTTGTGACATTTCTTCACAATTGTTTCAGTTATTTCTGGATGGATCGATTTCAAATGTTCTTTGTAGCTTTATAGAGATGACATATGTTTTAAGTGATTTTGGTTTCCGTACATTTTCAAATTGTTATTTGATGGGAAGTACTACGAATGAGGGTGTTCTTAGCACAACAATATGTGCAACTTCATGTTTTCTTTTCCAGTGCGTGGTTTTATCCTGAATCCATCTGGCTTCATCAGGACAGGAATAATGTGTTGATTAATGCATTGTATGACCTCTGTGACACTCAGTTTGACCTTGCTCCTAGAGGTTATGACCTTGATAATGCTTGGCCATCATTTGCCAGGTAAAGTCAGACTTGTTCTTCATCTACACAATTATTGATTTATTTAATTTTTATATTTATGGAAATTAACAGAATTTCTTTATACAAGGATTTTTTTTATTAGAACAGAGAAATGTTAGATATACTTTAAAGCATCAATATGTAATTATGATATCTACGATGTGAGATTTGCATATTTTAACATTTTGTTTTCAATTCAATTATTTGCAGGAAGAACTTGGGTGCAGTTCACAACTGGAGTTTATCTAGTAGGTCAAGAACATCAAGTATCAGCAGTCTTATCAGTATACCTGGCCAGGTAAATTAGTGTTTAAAAAAGTTTAAACAAGAAGCTTTAAGGGTTATTGTCTCTCTGACATATTCACCATATCAATTCTGGTTATACAACTCAACACATTGATATGACAACATGGTGTGCATATAAACTATGCTGACATTTTGATACATTTACCTGCATTACAAAAAACTCCCTTGCCTGTGTGACAATTTGTTATAGTTATCTGTGTTCATTGAACACCAAATTTCTGAATTTATGATTAGAATATTAACAAATAAATACACTTACCATAGAAATTAATGATTTGGAAATTGATGTGAATACATTATGTTTTACAAGTAAAAATTTGGCATTATAAATTTTCTATATTTAGTAGATTCAATGTAGAATTAAATAAAACTAAAATTGGGGGAAGTTGTAAAAAATCTGGCAATCTCTCTAAATAGAAGGTTTTTTTTAAACCAATGGTGAAAATAATCTGGCTGTGAAAATATATTTTATTTGTAGAGTACCTATTTTCATGGTTTTCACAACAGGTGATTTAACTACATATTAAAACTTCAGATTTTATATTAATTTAATACTGTTCTTAAAGTAGTTAAATATAATGAACAAATTGAACATGCAACAGATGAACAAAATTTTACCAGATCAAAAAAATTGGTTTGAATTATACCTTTTTAATTGATTTTTTTTGTTTTGTATTTCTTTGACAATTTTCTAGGAGCCCTCACCACATAAATTTGGCCTATCAACAACTCCCAGTGACTATGGCGATATTGACCAGATGTCAATATCTGAGAGTGTCCAATCAGAACTGAAGGACAAGATTGATGCCCTTGAGCAACAAAAGTCTGTCTTCCAACAGTCTGTAGCTCACACACAGGGAGAAATGGATGTTCTTAACCAACAGCTTGCTGACTTCAAAGCACAGAATCAGCAGCTTACAAAGGACTACAGTGATCTGAAACATAAGTGAGATTTATTGAAACAGCTAGAGAAATATTTTTTTGCCTACACTTTCCCTTATTATACCAACCAGTTGCAAAGTGGGGTATGTAGTGATAGGGGTGTCCCTCCTTCCTTCGGAACTTCCTTCTGTCTTTCTTTCCATTCTTCCTTCCTTCTGGGCCCATCTCTTATCTGTTACTCCTTCTCTACCACGGAATGGAATTAAATGAAACTTTCACAAAATCTTTATTACATGTTCTCATTTTGCACCTCCTCTTTAAGAATTAGATCCAAATCAATTTGGGGGTTTCACATGGCAAAACATGGACTTAGTCATTTGTGAATATGGGGACAGGGGGACCCATCTCTTATCCAGTACTCCCCTATACCACTGAATGGAATTGAATGAAATTTTCACAGAATCCTTATTACATGTTCCCGTTGTCATTGTGCACCTCCAAAATAATTTTGGGGGTTTCACGTAGAAAAACATGGACATTGTCAAATATGAATATGGGGAGAAGAGGGGACCTACTCTTATCCATTACTCCTCCCACACCACTGAATGGAATTGAATGAAACTTTCACAGAATCTTTATAACATATTCCCATTGTGATCCATATCAATATAGAGGTCAAAAGGAGCATGTTATCAAATGTGGGAGTGGGGGTATCAAGTTAGTGAGGATTTCTTAAAGTTTTTTGTAATTTATGATTCCTTATAGCTTTGCTTTGAAAATATGAGTTTAACACGATTTTCATTACTCCAAGTTAGTGTTTGAAAATAGCTGATTTGATGAATTAAACTTTCTTTGATTTAGAAATATCTTAACTGTTAGTAAATTGAGGATAAATATTTACTTACTCTGTATTCCAATTTAATGATTTTTTTTTTTTTTTTAAGTAAAAAGCTAAAAAGGTGGACACAGACCTTATATGTCAATTCTTTACTTCAAACTAGTGTTGGTGTTTGATATATAATACTTTGTCTGAAGTCCATTTTCTCCAGAAAATTTCTGTACAAAAGAGACTTAATTGTCACAATTTTAACAGTAAATAATCATGATACATCTTAAAGAAGACTCTGACGTTTTACTCAATCAAGGCTACTTCAAGGAAAAATCTATATCATTACTCCTGCAGAGAACGCTAAGATTTATTTCTTGTATTGAATAAGTTTAACACACTCCTTAAACCTTGGCCTTCTTTGGCACTCTCAAACATTTTGGTTACTCACTGTTCATTACCCTTTTTATCATTTGAGAGAATAATTGTACATTTTATCATTTTAATTTTTTTTGTAGAAATAAAAAGTTACAGCATATATTTTTATATTTCTTCGTAAGGTATGATAGAATTCTTATTGAAAAAGAAACTAAGGAGAAAGATTGGGAAGTCAAGGAGAATGAGCATGCTCAAAAAGGAGAGGAAATTGAAAAATTATTTGAACAAATTATGTCCCTTGAAGACAAGCTACAAAGTCAGAAAGAGTTGCTGAATGATTCTGAAAGGCAGAAAACTGAACTTCAGTTCGAAGTGGGTACATGTATATTTAAATGTATGAGTATTGAGTTGTTAAGACCATGAAATTTTGTGAATAAAACAAGAGTTGAACTAGCTACATAAGTTAAACACACTCTCTTAGTTTGGTTTTCTTAATACTAAAGCATTTTGAAAAATTTCAATGGATTTTAAAGACTTATAATAGTTTATTATATTTAAAACATTTTTTCCAAGACCTTATGCATGTACAAGAAAAAAACACTAGTGAAATAATTATTTGTGGTTTTCATGATTCTCTATTTCAACTGCTAAAACTATTCCTGTAGATTTTGCACTCTCTCTTTCCATATGACAATCTTTCACATCTCAGCATGTTGGTGTTGAAGTTTGTTCATGTGAAGATTGAGGTCATGTCAGTATAAAAGTTAATGTAACCTAAGATCATGATATGAACTTTTTCGTTTTCTTGATTATCATCTGATATTAGAATGATGTGTTATGAATATTTGTAGGTGAAGAATCTACATCACACAGTAGATTCTAATAAAACTCAGTTTGAAAAGAAAGAAGAGGATTTAAAATGTATGCAAGATAAACTACAAAAGCAAGAAGACAAAAATCAAGAACTGCTGCAGAAAGTGGAAAATCTGCTGTTAGAGAAAAACAATGAAGCCAGTAGTCAAATAGACTCTGTCAGTAAGCTTCAGGACTCTCTTGTTGCCTTGAAAGAGGCAGAGTCAGAAAATTTAAAATTGGGGTCAGAGGTCAAGGAAAAGGATAAAAAGTATGCTGCACTTCAGACTAGTTTTGATGAAAAATGTAAAGTGTTAGAAAATTTGGAAGGAAATGTCAAGGAAATAAAAGGTCAGAAGGAAGCTTTGGAGATGGAAGTGGATAAATTTACTGAAAAAGAGAGGGAAAGTCTTGCAAGTATAAAAAAATTAGAACTTGAGTTAGAAAATATGAAATCTAAGTTAACTGATGAACAATCTAGTCATGAGGCAGAATTAACAAGTATGAAAAACAAAATTGGTGACCTTAATTCTAGCTTCTCTGATCTCAAAGAAAAGTTGGAAAACAAGAACTCTGAATATAATCAGGCACATTCAGAGTCAGAAAAACTGCAGGCAGAAAATCTTAATCTCAATAACAGTATTCAAAAACTAAATGAAGAAATAGAAAAGTTAAAAAATGAAAATGAGAGAATTGATAAAGAGAATACAGGAAAGATTACTAGTTTACAGACTTCTCTTAGTGAAAAGGAGAAAAACATTGAAATTTTAGAGGAAAAATTGCAAAAGTCAGAATGTGAAAGGACTCTGTTTGAAAATACAGTGAAAGAAAAATCTGACCAAATACACAAACTTGAAAATGATTTATCAGAATCAGATAACAAAAACCATGTCTTAGAAAGTAAATGCCATGCTTTTGAAAAAGATTTGGAATCACTAAAGGAATGTCAACAAATTGAGAAAGGTAGCACAAAGGAAATAAAGGTTAAACTGGAAGAAAAAATGGATTTAGTGAAGAATTTAGAGTTACAGATGAATGAAGTGAAGGTCATGATGGAACTATTGCTAGAAGGTGACAAAATATCAGATCATACACAGGTAAGGAAGCAATCATATTGTCTGAGAATGTAGAGAGGTTTAAAATATTGCAAAATCACATATACTGTGAAAATGTTAAAAAGGAATTTTGATTTCATATTTCTTGAACTTCTTAAAATGTTCTTATAGGATTAAGAAATCAAATTATAAACTTTCTGATGTTTTCTGTCTTGATTTAAAATAGTTAGAATGATGACATCCAAGACTACTTTTTTCTTTGTACTATGTCAGAAATTTGACGACTTACTAATGTAGTATATAAGGACTCCTGCAAAATGTGTATGTGGTTAACTTTTTTATACAGGTACAAGTTTTTTGGTGTTTACTTTTGTACATGTACTTTTATGAAGGTTGGTCTTGTCATTTGTTGATACTAGATAGTGATTAATTGTTTAAAGTTCATAGAATATATACATCGATAAAAACAAAATTTCAAGAGAGTTAAATTACAGAAAATGAAGCATGGCACCTTTTTTTTATGTGAAAAAAAAGAATTCATCTGTGAGGTTGACCTCTAATTTTCCTTATCATTAAAACTTAGAGAACTTTTTTCTTTCACAGGTTCCAGAAATCTTACAGAGTACAGAAATTGGAAATATTCTTTCCAAAATGATGGAGTCCACAGTGTCAAAGACTAAAACTATTAATGAATTGACTATACACAAGGACCAGCAAAGTTGTGAGTTAGATCAACTTATAAAGAAAATTGAAACTAAGGGCAGACAACTTGAGGAATTGAAAAGTTCTGTAGATGATTCAGAAAAGACCAAGGTAGAAAATGAACAAAAATATATGGAAGAAAAGGACATATTAGAGAAGAAAATAGCTTTAATATCAGAACAATGTGAATTGAAAGATAAGGAAATAGCTGAAGTAAGGCAGCAAAAGGAAACTTTTGAACAAGAAAAGAATCATCAAGTGAGCAAGTGTTCAGAACTGGATACGTCTATACATGAAATTTCTGAAAAATTAGCTACCAAAGAAAGTGAATTGACCTCAGTGCAAGAAAAGTTGATGCAATCTAATGAAACTAAAGAGAAATTAGAGTCTGAAATTCAGTTGTTACAAGAGAAAGGTGTTGCCAAGGATACAGAAATAGCTGAATTGAGAGAAAAATCATCTAGAACTGAAGATGTGCTAAGACAAAAGTCTGAAATGGTTGAAAATGAATCAAGTCAGGTTGTCAAATTAAAAGAGCAGCTTACAGGCTGTGAAAAATGTGTTCAAGACTTGCAAACTAATGTTGCACAACTGAATACTGAAATTGAGAAAAGAAAGAAAAATGAAGCAGAATTGAAAGATTTGAATGAAAATCTTGAAAAGGAAAAGAAAGATTTGCAAGTTAAAATGTCTGAATTACAACAGAGATTGAGCAATGAGAGCAAAACTCTGAAAGAAGAGTCTGAAAAGTTACACATTGTTGTGAAAGAAAAGTCCAATCTGGAACAAAAAATTAAAGAGTTGAAGGAAAAACAGTTTGATTTAGAACAGAAACTGAAAACTAGTACTAAAGAAAATGAAAATACTCAAGTCCAGAATCAAAAGGTGTTGAATAAACTTGAAGTTGAGCGTCATAACTTGAAACAACATCTTGAGGATGCACTAAAAGATATAGAGTCTATAAAACAACAGTTGACACAGACATGTACGGAGCTGAATGAGGCGTATACTGAGAAAGAAAGATTAGAGATGGAGAAAAAAGATTTATTAACAAAACAAACTGAGGTTGCAGCTGATTTAGAAAAAGTTCAGGAGGAGAAAAATAGTTTATCAACAAATGTAGGAAATTTGCAAGTCAAAATATCTGAGCTTTCCAGTCAGTGTAGTGAGTTTGAACAAAAATCAAGTAGTCTTGAAGTTGATAATGAAAAATTGCAGGAAAATGTTGTTGAGCTGAGAAATGAAATAGAACAGTTAACAACAAGAAATCATGATTCTGAACAACAAATACAAAATCGGCAAGCTGAGTTAGAAAACTTATGTGAACAAATTAAACAACTTGAATCAGAAAGAATTGAGAATAAGGAGGAGAAGGAAAATTTGAATGAGAGATTGAAGGAAATTCAGTCTGAACTGATGGACAAAATGCAGGAATGTTCTGATTTTCAAATGGCAAAAGACAAGGCTGAATCAGAGCTAGGTCAATTACAAGAGCAAAATGATCAAATGAAGCTATCCACTACTGCAGGTTTGGAAAAGTTAAATTCAGACCATGAACAAGAAATTGAAGAATTGAAGCAGGAAATTACATCACTTAATTTTCAACTGAGTGCTGAACAAATTAAATTTGAACAAACAGCACAGGTAAGTTTTTTCAAGGCCATTTATGTCATTCACGGATTGTCATTTCCCTTGTCCAAATTACTAATAATAATACAGGTAACGCTGATTGTCATTTCCCTTGTCCAAATTACTAATAATAATACAGGTAACGCTGATTGTCATTTCCCTTGTCCAAATTACTGATAATAATACAGGGAATGCCTGGGCTTTGCCAATGTCGCAATTTGCGATTTTTTTTTTATCTGGTGACAAAAATAACCAGTTGGCGATTTTCTTGGCACCTAGGTTTTGTATATTAAAATTGTCAGCAACGGATATTCTCTCCAATTAAACAATTGTGTTGACACCTGGTCAAAATTAATTGACCACAACCAATTTACAACTGAAGCCAATCAAAAGTAATTAGACCAGGTGACCTTGACTCACAATATCCTCCTGGGAGGTGTCAATCAGATGTAAATATAGTATTGAGCCAATCAAAACTCTTATCATCTGGTCAAAGGTAAACACAGTCATGGCCATGTGCACGTGGCTATATACAAGCTTCACAGCCCTATTAAACCATATGATACATTCAGAAACAGATTTACCTTATAACAGAATAAATTAAATCCAATTAACAATGATTATCCCATCAAGAAGTGTCTAAAACACTTTGAAAAGCAAGAATTGATGAAAGAAAAAAAAATGGATGACATTTATTTACACTTTTGTCATGTGCCTTTTTTGGTGGGAAAATCGGTAAACAAATAGATGGGGATTCCCAAATTCTAATTATATTCAGATAAATAGAATTCGAGATAATTGAAAAGGGACACAATTAATGGTAAATGGTAGTTTGCTAGAAATTTTATCACTTGAAAAAAGAATCAAATTTGTTGAAGATTTATAAATAAAAAACAAAATTAAATTTTAAGATAAACTTTATTAGATCACAAAGGACAGTGGTCAACAATGAACATGTTTTGAAATTAGGGACTATATAAACATAGTAATATAAAGTCCATTATAGAAATAAAACACCTTTTTCTGGAGTATTACTTTATTATCTTGCATATAAAGTGACTAATGATTTTATATTCTGACTAAGACTAGAGCTCAAAACCTGCTTTATACATGCATCAAGAGTGAATCTTGGATACATGTATGTCATAAATGAAGGGGTTATTTTGATGAAGTCATGACTTGATACTGTCATATTTAAAAAAAATTAGAAAAAATTTTTTAACTCCCATTGGACTCTAATTTCTGAAAATTGGCGACAAAAATTGGCAGCTGGCGATTTTTCTGGCGACAGAATTTTGAAAGCCAGAGCAGCCCCTGATAATAGAATAATTAATTGGAAAGAGTGAATAACCAAAATATGATCACAAGTGCCGAAGAACGCCTAGATTTAATGTGTGTTCTTGGCACAAGTAATGATGTTTTGGTTATTCATGATAACAAATTGATTATCCTATTTATTATATAGATTTCCTCTATTATTCATCGCTATTTCAACGTAAATTTAAAATTTATGAACGACTGATTGATATTCCTGTTGTGATGTTTTGGCGGGAAAAAGTGCAAGAGTGAAATTACCGAATTTATTTCAGTGTGATTTATCGAAAAAAATTACACTGGGAACATTTGGTAAATCACTGCTTTCTATGTAATGAATTTAAATAAAAAAGACAGAGACTGTTTTTTGGAGTTGATAAAGATGTATATTCATGCATGTATGGTAATTAACCCCATAATAAACAGCTATTTAAACTAGAAAGACAGTGCACAAAAACAATTGCACAGGCATTTTTCATTAGTTACATATAGGGTTGATTTCTAGCTGCAGAGCTATTTAAATCATTCTGAAGCCTAGCTAGATTTGTATTGAAATCAGTATCACTCTGTTCCAAATTGCTATATCCAAATATGTAGAAAATAAGGCAGAAGAGCTTATAAGGTATATACAAGTACTGTAAATGTATTAATTTTCGCAGTTGCTAATTTTCACAGATTCTGTCCAGTGAAAATTTTCACAGGTATCAATTTTCGTGCTTTCTATAAAATGATTAGCATTATATAAAGTTAAAAATCAATTTTGTGCTTACTATTTTTCATGGTTTTCTGCCCACAGCTAAAATATTGAAAATTAGTATGTTTACAGTATAGCAGAAAAAGGAAACAGATGGTAGTTTGACAAATTAAATCAGATAAAAAGGCCAGAACTGTTTTTGTGGGCTATCAGAGTAAAATGGTCAATGTACAAATGTATATAAGCATGTATAAAAGAAAATCTTGTTCAATCTTACCTTTATTCATTCAACACACATTTGTTATAATCTATAAAATTGGTATTCTGTTCTTTCTCTGGTAATAACTTCATGTACGTGAAATCCTGATACATAATTTAAACTTGTGTGGGCTTCAGATATACAAACAATATAAACATTTAGTGGCAGATCCAGGGGGAGAGTGCAGGGGGTTGGCACCCCTCCTTTTTATTGTAAAATTTGTCATTTTCTTGTGTAAAATTTACAAAAAATTGCAAATAATGTCCTAGCAACCACCTTTTTCTTGGACCCCTCCTTTTCAAAGTGTCTGCATCCCCCTCTGACATTTTCATAGTGGTTCTTAAGTGAGAAACTAAATTCTTTGGGTTTTTTTTTCAGACATTTTCAGAACAAGATACAAGTATATCTTATATGAGAGATAAAATAGGTGAACAAGAAGAGCTTATCATCAAATTGGAGCAAGAAATGTCTGAGATAAAAGGTCGTAGGTCACAAGAACAAGATAAACAGGAGCATGAGGTAATTTGGATTCACTTTATCTGCTTATTAGAAATACATGTAGAGTTATATACTGAAGTCAATGTTGAAATATTAAGTCCAAAATAAACAACTTTCTAATCAATAGAAGCCACCCATTGGTCTTCAATGAATGACGAGGAGATCCTCATACCGCAGGGCAGACTGCAGCTTGACCCAGAACGTGATTACATGAATATGTACTGTGAAATCAGGAATATTTATTTGATCTTATTTATATTATGGGTCATTAGATTGTTCCTCAAACCAAAACAGCTGCCTCAGTGGTCTCATACTAGCATGCTTGTCTCAACTTTAAGTAAGGAGATTCAAATTTCTACCATTCCATAGGTATTTAATCTGTATCTTAAAGTAAGTTTAAATCTCCATGTCAATTGTCCATTTAAGTACATACATCTAATGCACTCATCAGGTGATAGTCATTCAATCAAGAGGAGACAATTCCATGCTATAAAGTTAACTATTGTACTTGCAGTAAACAGCAGGAATACACTCATTATTGGCTTATAATTAACACTTCACTGGAGATCAGCGTCTTCAGTCAAGAAGTAATATATACATGTATTATGTGTCAGTCTTTGTATGAATCAGGCAGTTGGTGAAACATGGTATGAAAAAAACCATCATTATGATAGTGTAATTTGACTACATGTATTTGAAACATCTGAATCAAGGAAAACAGACTAGACTCCATATCATGCTGGACTATTGAGTTGTAATTCCATTGAAATGCACTGAAAATGCACATTTCAAGGGCAGATAATCTGTTAAAAACCTCAATTTTGTAAGATTTTATTGAAAAATTTCTGAGCAAAGCCAGTAATGCAGAGATCAAATAATGGTCTTTTCAAATAGAGAAAGTATCCTTGAGTGATATAAAATTGTCTGATCGGTGGGGTTTTTACATGCATGTTTCTGAATTTTCCCAGAAACCGCCTAGATAATCCTGATGTCATTGTATGTATGTACCGGTATATCATTTTATCACTTATATGATCCTTTTATCTTTACAGCTGGAAGAACTTGCGAGACAGATAGCCTGCATTGATGAAGAGAAGAAGGAAGTTGAGTCGAAACTGCTTCAGGTATTACATGCAACATTAACACTGTTTGTAGCATTGACAGATGTGACTTTGATAGAAACTTTAAGAAGATTAGAGCTGAACTAGATGTGCCAAGTTTTGAAGAAATTCTAATGTACTTGAAGATATAATTTTCTGAATAAGGGTTCTTTTTGGTTCTATAACTCCACCTAACTACTGTAAGGAGGGTGTTCTTTCATTTTAGGATTTTATAGTCTGTAGTTGATTTCCCTAAAAGTTATAAGTGTACACATGGATAGTAAAATTGATAAAAAATTTTACTGTAAAAGAGAAAAGATATATTTTAAAAAACATGGAAGTTTATTACTTTCTGTCTAATGAGCTACAGGGCATTGCAGCATGAACTCTATAGTTTGCATACATCATTTACATGTGTTTCCTCATTTTGACTTTTAATTTTAGTTGTTTATTTTTATTTCTTGGAATAAGTTTGTGTTTTCCTATTTTGTTTACCAACCCTTAATAGACTTTAAACTAGCCAATGTTTCTTGATTGCCTATATGAAAGTTTGCCCTTGATTTGCCTTCAAAATGTGAAACATTTCTTTCTGTGAAACACAGGTCAGATTTTGTCATAGTTAAGGGTGTTTGCTACTCATGTTCAGCAACTTTTATCTGATTTTTGGACTCCTCTCATTTTATCCATTTCATAGCATAGATATTTTTTGTCATTTGAGAAGTTTTTATGACTCCTTGTTTTTGGGGGTTTTTAACAGATAAAAATTCCTACTGAGACAAAGCCTATGAAAGTCTAAAGAAATTCTTTTCCTGCAAAATTTCAAATGTGTCTATCTCAAAAACTAACACACTGACCCAACAATTGTTTTTCTACTTATATTATTCTAGCATTAAAGATCTTATAAGATTTCACACCCCTTAAAACTTTGTTATTCTTGAATAGAGCAATGAACATCCTTAAGGTCATATTTTTGTTCAAGATTTCTAAGTGATATTACTATTTTTCTATAGAAAATTATTTGCTGGTAGATAATTTTTCTACATTTCTTAATTAAAATTTTATTTGAAACCATGACAGTACAGTTACCTGAAAACTAAGAGTAGGAATACCTTAATGTTATGGAGAGAATCCAAATTTAGAGGCCATGATTTTAAGAGTGCTGATAAATGCTAAGCTATTAATTGCTTTCATTAAATTTTATGTGAGAAAAGAAGCTTTTTGCTTTACTGTCAGTAAGTCCGATCTGTCTCCTGCCTCTTAGCTGTTCTAGTAACTGCATGCTTATTAATTTTCAGGTTTCAAAAGAACTAGAAACAGAAAAAATGTCTGTTGTATCTTTACAGGTAACTAGCTAAACTTTCCTAAGATACAGTTCTCTCAGTCAGTGCTCCCATTCCATACTTAAGTTTTTACTGGAGTCCAGATTGCTCATATATTCGTTTAGTTTATGTATGTCACTTATGGTGTTTCTGTTTTTTTTTGTAATAGTCTTTGTCCGTGATTTATGAATACCATGTTCATCATTTTAAGTAGTAGTCTTTGTAAGAATCATGCAAATTCTGTAATATGTGAAATAGGTCACACATTTTTCTTTTTGTTGTGATGTTGCTTTATAGGTTTATATGATAAAATATATAATTATTCATTCCAATCTGTCTGCTCTTAGGAGATAATCCATATTGAAAATCTAACAGTTCCTATTGTATTTTACTGTCATTCACAAAGTTATCTCCCTTAATTTTGAATTCTGCAGTTCTTAATATGTAATTTTTATCTCCTAAGAACAAGGGTTGAATAAAAAGCTACATGTTAATTTCTGTTTACTATAACATTTTAAACAAATTATCAAAAATAAAAATATGCAGGCTTACCAACCATGAATTACATTTTGCATGATTCTTATGTGGAGTGCTTAATTTCTTATCATGGTCTCCTTGCTCTTTACTTTCACTTTTTTTGCCTTATTTCTTTTTTAGGTGATATTGTTTTGAAAATCAATCTTTGTTATAGTTTGATTTGTTGTGTATTTTTTATTTTATTTGTTTTCTATTGCTAATTAGTGATGGCTTTACTAGTCTATTTCTGCAATGCTGATGCATTTTTTTTTATCTTGAAGTTTTATCAAGAAAAACAAGCCTGTTGTAAAATGCTTGTAATTAGTGTCAAATTTGTGTCAGCTAAAATTTTTCATATTATGAGGTATCATAAATTTAATGAAAACACAGCTTTTGATGTCAAAAATATAAATTTTAACACAAAATTGATATTATTTTTAGAAGTATGAATTAATAACAACATGACTATGAATGCTTTGCTGAGGTTTTTCTTCATCAAAATTGACTTGGTACCCTCATTAATTCAAGATAATCCATATTTTAAACAATGCTAAGAGGGTGCAAAAAAGGGCTATTGTACCCCATTTTTTTTTAATTATCTGTGTTCACCTTAACTAGGTGTCTAGTACCTTTTAAGTACCATTCTGTGGAAGAATCAGACAATGGGTGGCACATCATTTTCCCTAGTTTAGTCATTTTTGCCTAAAATATATTCAGTACATCTAGAAAACAACCAAAAAGCTTTTTAAGTGTATCCCGAAACATCTGTGACGTAGATATTTTTTTACTGCTTATATATGGAAAGAGTGCGGGGAAAGTTTGCCGCCATTTTTCCATAGTGGATTTCAACTGAATTGGACCTATCAATATCTTAAAAAGGCAAATTTTACAAACACTTTGATTATTTCTGCTGGTTATCAGGTATAATTAATTGGTTAATGTAATAAAATCTCTGCGTTTTTTCCTTCATGTGCCACGCCTTTTATATGTTTTGCCCATTTATTAGACGGAGAAGTACTTAATATGACAAATTGTATAATGTATTCAGTGTTTTCAATTGGTCATTTAAGCCAGGTTTGCCTACCACCATTCCTTCCAAAAACATGGTTGGTAAATTTTTGACAATTCTGTATTTTTTCATTTCCACACAATCAAATTTCATAATCGAATTATGCATTACTGATTTGTTTTCATTGACAAAAGTTCATTGTTTTCTTTTATCAAACCTGGAAAATGCAAAGCCACAAAGACAATTAAAAAAAAGAAAGAAATTTTTTAAAAATTTAAAATTCTGAAGCATACCGGTACTGCAGATAAAGGTACAGGAAATTTCTAACCATAAATCATTATCTGCATAATTCTTAGTTTAACCACTTCAAAAAAAAAATTCCAGTTGATAGTAGGCTACTGAAGATTTATTTTGTTAACATTGGTGAAAGTATTATTATGAATTTGGAATTAAGTGTAAGTATTACTTCAGGTTGAAAGCTAAACAATACCTTCATAGTATGTTTTTTGATCATACGTATGTTGTTGTGGTCATGTTCTCATAGATGTTTTCTGCATGCCTGTTTTACTATTACCGGTATTAATGCAAGTTATTTTTATTCTCAAGTCTTATGGCCTCAAGGGTGTAAATTATTTGTACTGGTAGATATGGGTATTTTGAGAATAGATTTGATATTGAGATGTCAGTTACATTTTGTTGTAGACCAAATTAAAGGAGGAGGAACTTCAACGAGGCGAGCTGTGTAAAGACAAAGATAATGAGGTTGCTCAGCTAAAGGAGGATACAAAACAATTGAAGAAAAAACTAATCAAACTTATAAGGTAAAGAGAGTTCAAATGTAAAGTGACATTATTTAGATGTAAACCATTTTTTTTCATTTTACATAGCCATCTTTGATGTACATATTATTGGTAAATGTTGTCCATCCATCCATCCATCCATCCATATATTACACAAAACACAAAAATACCTTGAAAAATATTTATCATGGTGAAGGTAGTTCCCTCCAATTTTTGATTATGTCTCTTCTCCCAACACTTTTGGGAGGTTTACTGTTTTGCCCTGTCTGCATGTGTGTCTGCCTGTAAGTAACATTTTTGTACAGGCAACTTCTCAGAAACTACAGAACCAAATTGCTGAATTTTTTTAGGTGAAGAGAACATGATGTGTAGTTACCATATGCATATTACCAGGAGTTTATCCACTGAATTTTGTACCCTTTGAAACAAAAAGAGACTGATCCAGCCTTCCAAACTATTGCTGTTTTTTTGTGGAGTCTGTGTTGCTGATATCCTTTTGGTTTATTGAAAGTGCTATTTTGATCATTCTATGTTCTTTGTTATGTGTGTTTCTATTTTCTCCTGCCCAGTTATTATCCTTTAATTATATTTTTTTATTACCATTTGAATCCTGGTTCCTTTGATTTTTCTCTATGATAAAATACTTTTTTTTTTAATTCTTATACATAGAAAGCACAACTTCTGGTACTGTTAGTGGTCTTAGTGTCTTCAATTATTCTTATCTGTATTTAACATTTCTATGAAAATAAATCAAGGGATGAAAAATATGTTTTATGGAACATAAGAATGACATTGTTGGGCCTTACTTGGTCTGCTGGGACAAAATAACGGCATCAAAACTTATTTCAGTCATCAATAGATATGATTGAACATGATGTAACCTACATGTGTTAAACTCAAATGACATTTTGTTGTTTTTAGAGAGAAGGACTCACTTTGGCAGAAAAAAGATGAACTATCTTACCAACAAAAGATGGCAGCCAAAGACAAATGGTTGGATGAGAAGACTGTCTCCCAGTGTATGTTGTGTCAGACTGAATTTAGCTTTACCATAAGGAAGGTATGTGATGTTGTTACTCTAAAGTGACTTATTTAGACTTGTTAAATGGATTCAGTATTGTAGCTATAATTTGTTGTAATACTTGTAAAAACCACATCCTAGGTTGTATGTAGAATGAATACGATAACCCGGTCTTTTTTTGCTACAACTCCTGCCCCCCTAAATATAAAAAATCAAGGACTTAATATTTAATTTCAACCTCTATATGTGTTTTGTAGTCAAGATATGTGAAATGTTGATATACCATCAAATATCTTTTTAGCTGGTATGTAGTTTGAAATACTGGTAATAGATTTTCAAAAACTAATGCACACAATTATTTCAAACTTTTTATTACCATTTGTTTTAGCTCAGCTGTTTATTATACAGTGTTTTTTACTTTTATCTTCCAGCACCACTGCAGGTTTTGTGGGAAAGTTTTCTGTTATCAGTGTAGTGATAATTGGATACAGACAACACATAGCAGGTATGTTGTGTATAAAATTATCTATGTCAAAAATTTGTATATTTTTTATTACAAGGTGAGAAACTTTGTTATATTATATGGTTTCCAAATGCCAGGAAAATATGAGGTTCATAAGTTAATGGAAAAATGGTGGTATTTTATGAAGAAAGCAAGTTGTCAGGATGTACAACATATTGTTTTTGTTTTTGAAAATAGGCAATGAATTTCTGATCAGTTAAAAATTTTGATATGCTTTACACATGTTTCAAGAAGTAACCTCTCATCATCAGCATTTGAAACAAATACATAGGAATATCCATATCCAAGACTTCCTACAAGAAGTACTTAAACCAAAACTATTGGAATAGGAAGCCAAAAAAAAGGTACAAATTATTTAAGTTTTTGAATTTAAAGAAATACATTTTCATTCCTTCCAATTCACTGATATAGACTGGCTTTCTAATTTTCCAATAAATCATAATTTGATGTATTTAATTGTGGCACTTTGAAGAGAGATGCTACATAATCCAAGAAAAAACTATGACCAAAATATCCCAATTTACAATAAAAACTATTGCTATATGTAATAAGGATTTAAAAAAAAAAAGAATTGACATTTTTTATATTTTAAGTTGAATATTTATATCATCATTATTGTCTCTAGTTTTGAACAGCCATTGCAACAAAAAAACAAAAATAAAAGTATTTAATATATACCAGAACTTTAGCAGCTACTATTGAAGTTTGTACCTCTGTTAACCCGTTCTCTTTAGGTAGGAGTCTCCCTCAAAGTCAAGGGAAAATCTTCCACGTGGAGGATTTATGGTTAAAAATTTCTGTGAAAAATACAAAGTAATGAGTTTTTGCATAAAAATTCACTTTTACAAAAAAAAATCTTCCACATATACTGTTCCAAAGATTAACAGGTTTGTGTCAAAGACTTGGCTAGCCATAAAACCTGGATTAACCAACCTTTTCTTTTTGAAATGCCTGTACTCTTGATTAGTCAGAAACATAGTGTCTAACTTCATTTTTCCTGTTTAACCATGATATTGCTAATTCATGTACATTTGTACTAATTTTATTATACCCATTCATGATTTATGATTATGAGTTGGTAATTTTTTTATTACATTTATTGCATTCCTATTTTTCCCTCTGCATCATGAGAACCAGTGTGTTCAACCTGTCATAGTTTTTTTCTTCTTTCATCTACCCCAGACTTTTTATGAGCAACTTGATGGGTGTTTTTAGAACAGCAGAGGGGGCTTACTCTTCCAGTGCACCTGGTCCATGCTCCCAGTTTTTTGTTGAGTCTGAGTTAATCATTTATTTTTGTTGCTTTGTATGTATTATTTTAGTTACTATATGTTCTTTGTTGTGTATGTCTGTCTTCCATGTCTAGTCTTTGTCCCTGGATTACATTCTTTTGATTTCTACTGGAAGACCCCTACCCCCACCCCCACCCAAATATGTACCTGTACGCCAATTACACTTGAACCAAAGTCAAAATACTGCATTTCAAGGGGAAAAAACATTCCAGTGGCCATTCAAAGAGTGTATTAAATGCACGGGTGCTAAGTCAGGTAATGAATCATTCCCTGCATGATTTTAAGATGAAACCATACTTTATTCCCTCAAATAATATTTTGACATAATTGTGTCACTGTTCACAAAGATTCAATTGCATAGATTAGCATTATCGTACTGGTTTAATATTTCTAATTTATTGTTGTTGAAGTGATTTTCAATATGCAATAAATTAGATTGACTGATTGATTATTGGGGCTTGGGTGTTATACACCAATAATCAATCAATCAATCTACAGTAATTTATTGTATATTAAAAATCTCTTCAACTAATCACATTTATTATTGAAAATTGCTGAGAGTCTTTAAAGTCTCCGAAGTTTTTAATTCTATAGAAATAACAAATATAACATATAATCTTGCTTAGAAAGGCTTAGATGTTATCTACTTTTCATACAAAACAGCTAAACTGAAATATATTTGATAAGATTATTGGTTTCATAGATCTGTAATGCTAATCCTTGATTTCCACAATGTGTAGTTCTCCTTCACAACCAATTAGAAGTTGGTTTTCTTTGTACACAGTTAATCCTGAAGGCTTTATAATTCCATCTGATTCCCCTAGACTTGTCAGGAGTATTCCATTCTGTGACAGCATATAGACTTGGTTCCCTTTCTTGTCTGAGACAAAAATTAATCCTTTTGGTGAAGTTGTAACATGATTAGGTTGGAAACTTGTCCCATTGCCAGTATATTCCCATTTGAATTTTCCAAACTTATCTAGAACAAGGAGTCTTCCTGCAATCTTACCAGTTTTTCCCACTTCTACTGGAGTATACTGGTCAACCACACAAATATCGCCATTGTAATTAGTTTTTATGTCATTTATGAAAGTAAATGGCTTTACCTTTTGTCTATCAAGCTTTATTTCTCCAAATTTCTTCTTATTATCTGTGTACACCATGATTCCACTTTCACTGTACTTACTTAGAATTTTGTCTTTACTAGAAGCATACCCAACCAGTATTCTATCTTTGTTGTCATGATGGATTGCTGTGGGATATAGTGGTTTTATAGAAAATAATGATTGGCATTGATATTGATTGTTTTCTTCCAAACATAGGCATACATCGTGATCAATTGATTCAATGTTAATACTGCATAAGATTTGCTTTAAGGAGTTAACAGCTATATTTCTGATGACACATCTGTTCCATAAATTAAATTTTCTGTTAAATGACTTAGCGTGGAAACACTGATTGTCAATTGTTAGTACAAAATGTTTCAATTCTTGGCTTGATTTGTTGTATCCTAGGATAAGATTTTCATCTACTGACAGCAAGATGTCTGTTACCTCTAAATATTGGGACTGAACAATTTTAATTGCTGGATTTGGGTATAGGGATCCAAAAACTAGGCTCATTTCAGATGTTCCTTTTGCAAAGTGTATTGGGTTTGGTTGAGTAATTTCAGGTTTTACCTTTTTACTAGGGATCTCACTGTCTACCGAGTCCACTGCTTGTATGATCTTGCCAGTATTGTTGGATTCTAAAGCTTGTTCTACAATCAACTTTCGTTTTTTTCAAATTATCCTCTGCATTTCTTAATCTCTTTTCCTCCTGTTCAATGGTGTCTTTTGTTGGTTTCCACCATTTATCCAGTTCTCCAATAAGCCTATTAGCTTGACCAGTTATGGTGTTTTTCATTGTGTCTTAATGGTTGAGAATTTTCTCTTTGATTTCATTGTATTTTCCTTCATACTTATTCCTACACTGAAATAGTTCTTCTATATTTTCTTGGAAGAATGGCAAATTTTCATCAATTCTTTCTTTTATTTCTTTTAATTTTTCTCTTTTTGCTGTGTAAATTTCTTTATTTGGCTTCTGGATGCACTCAGAACACAAGCACTTGATACAGTGATTGCAAATAGCAAAACATGTCTTTTCAGTATGTATAGTGCACTGTATGTCAGATATTTTTTCATGCTCTGAAAGCACAGTGGCCTCATCATTAATTTTGTGGATATTGTGATACTGATTTGCCGGAATTTTAGTATGGATATTTTGACTACATATTCCACAAAGTTTCACCATACACTCTTTACAATACCATAGTTCTTCTGTTTCTTTGTCACATAAAGGACAGGTTGTTGTTTCTGTAGTACTTTTAGTAGCCATCTGTTAAAAAGTTAATATTTTTTCTAATAGTACATGTACACTGAAATAAATCTGAATGTAGTTGCATTATATTTTAGATTACGTACCTTTTCTTATATTTGTTCCTAATGCTGCGCCTTGCACTAAGATTTCCATGTTGTTCATGAACAGACTGAAGAAAAGGTTTTGATGGCAAAATGAGCACATACTTTCCATACTGACTTGACTTAATTTATTTTCAGGGCTCAGTTTTATATGAACCGAACATACCCTTTGATTACAAAGTTGATTCTGTGAAATGATCCAAATAACCCTGAATTCAAACTCATTTGTCTCCTGAAAGATGTAGGGTCATAGGTTTTGATGGCTCAAATATCAACTGTATAGCAATAACATAAAATGGTTCAAAACATTTTTTAGGGAAATGAATGCTTTGTAGCTCCCTAGCTTAAGTAATATGCCATCATAATGTTACCACAATAATATGTCATTTGGTAAAATCTGCTGAGAACTGTAAAATTTGTTGACATTTTTACATCCAGAAATCTATGTGCACGCTCGAGAAACAACTTTATATTTTTACATGTTATACACTGTGTGGTAATGGTTGCATTCCGGAAATATGTCTTCAAAGTGACCCAGAATGTTCAAAATGAACAGAATTTTGGGAATACTTCAAGCAATTTTATTCTCCTTTTGTACAATAATTTTCAGAATCACTATGCTTTCTTTATCTATTGTTATGGATTCAAGTCTTTAAATTCACAATTAACATTTTTAACACTTTTGAAAGTGCACATCATTTGATAGTGACAGAAAAATCTGTAAAAAGACCAAATATTATTCAATTTAAAGCTTTGATGAATAGCTCATCACCTTCTGTTCTCAACAATTTATGTAAACATATGTGACAAATTACAAAGATGTTGTCTCCAGAGTAGTTCTCTTAATTTATGTATGTAGAAACTCTTCATGAATGTGACTCAACATTATTCTTTCCAATACATGTACACAAATCAACTTCTGATGCATGTTATGATTCTGTGTAAATTGTATTGAATTTGTTCTCTGTACAATCAATATTATGGTTTTTGAGTATTAAAGAGATATATAGCACTTGACGATTAATTTAGGCCAAAAATGGCCTTTAAAACCCCATCTCCTTTGTGTTTTACTTTCACTTGTTTCGTTAGAAAAGTCACTGAAATGACAAAAGATTTTAATTACTGTCTCAACAGGTATGGAAAAAAATGATCAGCTGATGAATCTGAAATAATCTTTTTATGTACATAAATTCGAAATATGTAAATGATTTAACAGTATACTTACTTAGATGGAAGAAGTTTTTAAAAGCTACATGTTATGAAAGTGTTCCACAATAATCTAAACTGAGAATGAATAAAAATGTGCACAGTTATTCTAGTATATACAATTCAAATTCTCTGTAATATAGTTGTGCAATTCAGTCGATTAAACTGAAGTTGAAGAACTAATTTCATAAATGGTCATGTGACACAGCTAATTAAAATTTGTATGGCTTGGGTTTTGTGATATCCTCAATCAAACAATATTTAAGTAGCATTCCATCTAAAAATTTTGCAAAATGTGATTTATGGTTAGAAACCCTACATGTTTTTATTTTTGATATTTTGTTAAAAATGTTCTGATTAACAGAAATTAACATATAACCCTTGTTCTTAGATAATAAAAAAATACATAAAATGCACTTTAGAATTCAAAATTAAGGGAGATAACTCTGTAAATGACACGAAAATACAATAGATCTGTTTGACTTTCAATATGAAATATCTCCTTAGAGCAGACACATTTGAATGAATAATTATACATTTCATCATATAGACATATAAAGCAACTTAATAACAAAAATATAAATGTGTAGCCTTTTTGGAGTGTATTACATATTACAGAATTTGCATGATTCTTACAAAGACTGCTACTTAAAGTTACAGGGGGCATTGCATGTTTTCCTGCATCACCAACAATGAAAGTCTTGTATCTACTCGATATGTCAGTCTGTAAAGCTTAGGAGGCACCTAATTTGTGTAATCAAGAAATCAATAATTATTTATGTTCAGACTGCACAATGTTTATATCTATATTGAAGATGTGAATCTCCTGTTATAGAGAAAACACACAAGTATTTCATAAGATTCTGTACCTGTGTTCAACTTACCCACTTTTTCAGCAGTATATGCTATCATGCATTCACACTTAAGATACATGTAATTTGTACCCCCCCCCAACTTTAGTTCTTAACTTGCTTAGTTTTATGAATTTATTAAGGACATTTATGTGCTGAAAAATATATGATGGTGATATTGGCATTTTCAAATGCTTTTAAGCATGTAAACAGAAACTTAGCAACTAAGGATTTGTGTCATTTATCAAAGTTCTGGGTTTTACAGGGACTTTATGTTACTAAAAGTTAGTTTTATTGATTTCCTGTGTTAGAATATTTATATTGAAATGGCAGACTATTGGTTGCAAGTATGAGTCATTAATGTTTTTAGAACAGAACAAGAAAATAAGTTTTCCTTTTTGGAAACTTTTTTGAAAACATTCCCAATTTCCTCATAAAATCAAATATCCTAATCATTCCATTGAGAATTATAATATTTACATTGTATTCGGTGTATGTGGAACGATAAGTCTTGATAAAAGAAGGGGAAAGAATGGAGGCTCCATTTGAATTTCATTCCTTTCCTTATTTTTAGCCCACCTGACCTTATGGTGTTTATAAACTATAGCCACCACTCGGCATAAATATAGTCATTGTTGTTGTCTGTAAATTTTTCTTTTAACATTTTTTTTTTCTGAACCTATTCAACTGACTACTTAAAGTTTGCATGAATACTTCTAAGAGTATCCTGCGCAAAAGATACCTTTGTATTTTTTTACATTAAAAAACATTGCTACCAAAGCATAGGGTTAAAGCCACTTCTTTCAAGGTATATCTCAATACTGTGAGAGAGAAAAATAAAAATTACTTTCCTTGCTTGGCATGAAGAGCTCTAAAAAAGTCTTCATATGGTTGTAGGATTGCTTTGAAACTTTGCACAGTTGTTTAATATTATAAAATAATCATTTCTTTTCTTTTTATTTCCTACATTTATATATATATAAACAACATGGCAGGGTATCAATTAATGCCCCATTAGATGCTCCATTATTTCCTGAAGGAGCTTAAATCCCAAGATACTTGAAGGCAGGCCTCTTTATTTGTATTTTTTGCTAGGACAGTGTACAATAGATATCATTTCTATCATCAAATGTAGCCATAACTTAAACGAGAGCAGACATGACTAAAATCAAATGTAGCCTTGATTAAAATAATGTGTAACTATTAATTTTCACCTAGTTACTAAAGCATTTGTATATTTTCATTTCAGTAAGAAGTCTAGAGCTTGTAAAACATGCTATAGCAGGGTAAAAAGTCTAGAGGAAGATGATGGAACTCTTCAGTCTGAGGGAGGTAGTAATAGTGATTTGGAGGAAACAGTTGAAATACCCAAGATGCACAAACCTAGGGGTGTCATGAATGAGAGCACTTCTTCAACTATTTCTGGTATGTATATTGAACAATTATGCTAATAGTATTTAAGCAAAATTCTAGAGGTTGTCTGGCAAGCTATTTTCTGATTTGGTGCCATTGGAGTAATGAGGAATGAAATTTCAACTCCTTACGTTATTAGAGAAGCAGGCAGATTGAAAGACATTTTGATACGTTGATGTTAGATCAACAAGCTAGATTTAGATACCTTTCGAGATAACATACATTTTTTCAATCTAATTATCAAACTATTGTTTTTGAAGACAAGTTAGTATTTTTGTTTATTTTTGATTCATTTCAATTTAGTTGCTGCTTTACCTACTCTAAGGGATTTTAATAAGCTTTTAAGGGCATGTCATCTGACAAATATTTCATAAATACCATTGCATGTCTGTCTGTCTGTTTGGCCATACAATAGCTAATAACACTTATTTTTAATTTCTTTGGTAGAATGTTTGATAAAAAAAAAATTCGTATTAATTTACCTTTGTTTTTCTTTATCTCTTTTAAAAAATGGAACATTTAACTTTGGAAAAAGGGGGACTGGTGCATTTCAGTACCAGTAATTCATTTTTGCTTTGATAATTTTTTTCTTTTAATATTTTTATTAGCTGCCTCTACTAATGACAGTGTCAGTCAGACATCTGAAGACAAATCTATGAAGGAGTCAGATAGCATTAACATACCAGGTCAAGTTGCCACGGCCATTACAGTGTCCATGGTGGATGGGAACATTCCTGACGAAGAGAAGGAGAAACAAAAAGAGTAAGATAAAAACAACTTAGTGACAGTCTTTTCTTAATAAATATTTCATTGTCCTCTGCCACAGCAATGGAGGGGTATGTTCATAGTATCTGTCAGTCTGTTTGCTTTTAAGGGCTGCTATTGCTGAGGATATTCAAAGTTAGTTTTTTGGTTGGTGGGCCAAGGTTTTTTTTTTAAGGAAAATTCAGTGAAGGGATAGGCACTGTATTATTTATTTTGCCTCATATGTTTGATGAGGATGCTTTTATCATGCAACTAGGCTTTCTACTACATAAGTACAGGTTGTTAAATAGACCATGGCTGTATTTGTATGGTAGCATGATATTGTTTACCCTTTTTCACTTAGAGCTAATGCAGAAAACAGGTAACCAGTTTTAAGGTGATTCTTTATATATGTCCATGGTCAAGACATGGCATTTCTCATCTTCTTCCTAGATATGTTTAAGATTTTTCACTGTGATTTACAGTTGCAGGATAAAAACAAGTATGTAAACTGCCATAGATAAAAATAAATTCTGCCAGAAATATTCCTTTTTACTAGCATCACTTATTGTAAATCGTAATAATCATACCCTGAGCAACACTGTTTTTGACTGGTCTATCTGTAAACATTACCATTATTCTGTTGCCTGGATACAGCTATCAAGATTTGCCCAATTTCTTTTTAACTTGGATAGAGAATTGGTTACTAAAATACATTGATTTGGATGTTTTCAGAAATCTATTTAGGGGGCCATTTTTTTTGGATGGGATTCTTAGGAAAAATCCTAGACTGTTTCTGTAACCTGGTTATCATCTTTCGAATTTTTCTGACTTCCTTTAAACTGGGATGTAGTGTTGGTAACCATAAAAAAACTTTGATTGAAAGTGATTTTCATAGTAATTCTGTGAGGGTGTCAACTTTCTGGAACTGACTTTCATGTGTGAAGGCATAATTGGATGTGCGCCTGCTTACTAAGATTCCTTAAATTAATGAGTGAGTTAAGTGTGAAGTTCATACTTCCAAATTTTATAGTTCTTATGAAATTCATTTCAAATTTAATAAAGTGTTAAATTCGTACTTTCCAATTTGCTTAAATTTTAATTGTGAATTGCGAGTGGGCACGGGGCTACCATCTGATTTCATCTATTAATTGTTTTATATTTTACAGGAAAGATGACATTTTTCAAGTGATATCTGAAGAGGAAGTGTCAAAGTCTATGACAGAGAGTGGACATCCATTCCTGTCATCTGATCCTAAGTAAGTCATTATTGTTACACAGAAAGTAAATAAGAAAATGACTGTATTATACACAAAAAGCTTTGCATTTTAAGTGTAAGTATTTGTAAGAATCAGGCAAAATGGGAAAAATCAAAAACATGCATGTCAAAAACCCACCAATCTGACAGTGTAGTATCACTTAAGGATACTTTCCCTATTTGAAAAGACCCTTATTTGATCTCTGCATCACTGGCTTTTCTCAGATATTTTTCAATAGAATCTTAGAAAAAAATGAGGTTTTAACAGATTGATCTGCTCTTGGAATGTGCATTTTCAGTGCATTACAATGACATTTTAACTCAAAGGTCCAGCATGATATGGAAAGTCTCGTCTATTTTCCTTCATTTGAATGGTGCAAATAGTCAAATTACACTATCAAAATGATGGGTTTTTTTTCATACTATGTTTCACCTACTGGCAGATTCTTACAGGGACTGACACTTATAAATAAAAAAAAAATAATAATAATAATTGTTTTATTATGGAGATATAGAACTAAAACATATCCAAGGTACTCTTTTAAAAAAAAAATATTTGTTGAAAATATTTGACAATGAGTAGAAACATACATGTACACCTAATATTTTCAAAGATAAAGAATAATTTTTGCTGCTATTGGAAGCATGTTAATTTTAGAAGAATGCATTTCATTTGAAATGAATATAAATATATTTTCGCTCTGTAGGAGAGGGTATATACTGTTTTAACTGTATAAGTCATTCCGTCATTCTGTAACACATTTTTTTCTAATAAAATTCTCTGCTTCTGTAGATCAAAGCTTTATATGGGCGTACTGAATTGTGCAACGCCTTTTCATACTGCAGGTTTGACATCTACTTCTTTCGCCGAAAAAACTGAAATTTTTCTTACATCATGATGGAAAGCAGGGGTGTCCCTAGTGAGCTGTTGCTCATAGATTTCTTGTATGAAACCTGACCAAATTAAATGTCCCTGGTAACTTTATATAAGCCCATGTTATCAAAGTATAGTTTTAAGAAACTTTGTTGCCAGATATGCCAGAATAAACCTTAACTTAAAAAAATGCATTTAGTAATGTACACACTACTGGAATAAAATCTTAATGGAAAATATTATACATTTTGTAGTAGCATTAACATCATAAGGGAGACAAGTGTAACTAAAAAAATATGTTCTTAGCCTGGATTTTTAACAGATTTACTTTACCATACACTCTCTAAAGGACACTTCTTAGTTGAAAAGAATACTTCATGTACATGATTTAAACAAATATTCTAAGCTTGCATGAAGTAAAATAGTTGAAGTTATGGTTATTCTTGTATTAGGGGATGACCATTTAAATCTGAGGTGGGGAGTGACTGGCAGTTTTTATAAATAAATATTGTGGCCTAGAAAAATTTGGAAATAAATATTGTGGCATAGAAAAATTTGGAAATAAATATTCTGGCCTCCGCTACCTAAAAATTAAAGAAAGTACTGTACAGTATAATAAAAATAAATAACCTAACTGTGTAGCATTTGGAAATTTTTGAAAATATATATTTTGTTCCCACAAAAACTGCAAGGCCCTATTCTCAGAGTGGGTAATTATAATATTACCAAACATAACCCGATGAAAATAAACATTATTCTTTGCATTGCCTGTTTTTCTTTATTTTCAGTATGACTACAAGTGTTACCATATCAACAGATGACCTTGAGAAAGGTCAAATAAATAGTCAAAATGAGGTTTGGATAAAACCAGGAAAACAGTTTGCTGTACCTATTCTAGTAGATCGTTTTAACACCACACTCTGTTGGGAATTCTGCTCGTATCCTAAGGTATACTGTTTTTTTTTATTTATAAAAAAATACAGATGTAAGATGTCTCATGTGCATTCCCTTAATCCATGACTTGGACTTAGAAAAACTCAGTTCCATCAAAACACCAAAAGTCATGATTTTTTGCAGTGATGAATAATATGGGGTTATTGCATTCATATTTGTGAGTACTGTATCCAAATGCATACTCCAAAAAACCATCAAAAATGAAACATTCAGGTCTTAAAACTACATTTCATATGTTTCATTTATTTTATTTCTATTTTATTTCATATATGAAAAAAGAGACAGTATAGAGTGATCAATAAAAATGAACCACTTAATTGTGAGCATAGCCTATAAATAGCTGGAAGATGTGTTTCATAGATTCTTGAATGATCATTTGTTAAGCCAATTATCTAATGAGATTAGCGTATTTTAATGATATGCACAGTAAATGTTATCATTATTGTATAATAATCGAACTTCAGCTATTAAGTAGCAGTCTTTGTAAGAAAATTCCATAAAATATGATAAACCTTAAAAAAGGCTACATATTTTTATTATTGTTATTAAGTTGCTCTATAGGTCTATATGATGAAATGTATAATTATTCATTCCAATCTGTCTGCTCTTAGGAGATAATCCACATTGAAAATAAAACAGTTTCTATTGTAGATTAGTGTCATTTACAGAGTTATCTCCCTTAATTTTGAAATCTACAGTGCATTCTATATAATTTTTTCTCCTGAGAGCACGGGTCATAAGAAAAGCCACATGTTAATTTCTGTTTTCTCTAACATTTCAAACAATATGTCAAAAATAAAAATATATAGGCTTTTCACGCATGAATCACATTTTGCATGATTCTTAGCTGGAGTGTTACTTAAGTGTTGAACTATTTCTGACAGGATGTTGTGTTTGGTGTTCATTATCAGACGATGACAGGTTCAAGTAGTGAAATTCTTATACCTCCATGTAAAGTTGACTCGCATAAACAGAAGGTCAAAGGTGAACTCACTGCTAAACAACTAGGAGTATACTCACTTATGTTTGATAACTCTTACTCAAGGTGAGCATTATAATATATATTGTGAAAGATATGTGTTCTTTGATTACTTCAAATTATCTGATGATCACTCACAGTCAACCCCTCCCCAAAACCTACTGAAACTCATGTTAGAAAATTTGTTGATTCTTCAAGAAAATTTAATTGCTAAACACAATATTATATAAGGCAGGTGTAAGCTGTAAGAGGAGGAAGTTGACTAAATATATTAGTTATTTTAAATCTTCTTGTTGACATTTGTTCCCATTGTATTTTTTTTATACATCTTGATGGTTCCTGTCAGTTCTTGGCTTTTCTTGACTCTTCTTGTCACTAATTAGTGAGACCAGTATTACTTAGTGTTCATACTTAATACTTTTTGGCCAGAGTCAGAAAGGCCTCTTCTAATGGCATGTGGGAAACCAAAAAAAAACAATATTTGAATTTCAATAATTATTACAGACCGTATGATAAATTGTTTTTTAGTAAAGAAGATACTAAAATGCCAAAATTTGTATTGGAAGCTCCGAAAGATGTGACTTCCTGTCTGACCGAAATTAGGCTCTAGGTGCTTCAAACCTAAGACTTTATTTGACATCAAATACTGTTATGAGGTCTTTGTCCTCTATAAATGTAATTTTATTTTTCTTCATTTCAGGCTTACCTCTAAGAAAATAACTTACAGTTTGTGGACTAGCAAGGCTAATTGAATAATGCAAGCCATAGCAGAATATTATTGTGATGACATTTATCAATCTGGTGTTTTTTTTTTTTTAATGAAATTCTTGTGTACTTAAAGAATACTCATGGTGATGTCTTAAATCATTGGCTTATATTGATATTGAACCATACACTACACAAACCTAGACTTACTTTTTGTTAGGATTTATAAGTCACTACAGCAAAATCTGTCTGAAACGAATCCTTTGGAAGTATGGTAAGTAATTTGTTTGGTTTAGGCAGTTTTTATATATTTTTTGGTTTATGACCTGCAATTGATATAAATGGAATTCAGAAGATGTCTGGTTAAGACAGATAACTGGTTTATTCAGGGTTCAGTTTAGACAGGTTTTACTGTATTAAGTATAGATCCACATGAGATGGAATGATATTCAACTATATATTGTCATTTTTTTCCAAAAGCTAAATATAAAATATATATACAATATACTAACAAAAGTATATACTTGTTTTGGCAGATATTAAAATTTATTGATGATTTTTGATTTTAACCGTTGCAACCCAATCACTTTTTACCAATATTTTTGTTATTAAAAGAACCTTACATTAAGTTCAAAGGTTATTTTTTTAGTTTCTTAATTGATATACCACACATTCCTACCAATTTATTGCTTCCTCTAGTGTTAGTTAATTGTTTGAAGTATTTAATCAGGAAACTTGTTGATAATACTATTCATATTCCATTTTATCAAGTGTGGATCCAGAAAATTAAAAGGCGAGGGGATTCTGATCTAGATATATATCTAAAGGAGGTGGGATACAGACTATCATTTGCTCATTTTTTACCCACATAGTTTTCCTTTCCTCGTTTGTCTACCCCGGACTTGACTTTTTATGAGCAACTCGGCAGGTGTTTCTAGATAAGCAGAGGACGCTTACCCTACCGGTGCACCTGGTCCATGCTCCCAGTTTTTAGTGGAGTCCGAGTTGCTCATTTACTTTTGTTACTTTGTATGTATGATTTTAGTTACTTTATGTTCTTTGTTGTGTATGTCTGTTTTCCATGTCTGATCTTTGTCCCTGGATTACATTCTTTTGATTACCGCTATAACCTTGGTTCCCTTGATTACTCTTGCCCATTTCTAAGTAAAAGAGAGGTGTGGGGTGGTTCCACTCTTTAGAACATTATTATTATTATGTATTCAACTAGGTCAAAAACAAACGAACTAGTCAAATATTGTTATCATAAGTCTTAAAATGAGAAAGTTGTATGATATTTTATTTGTTTGTATTAGGAGATATATGTTTTACATCAGTACAGGAACTACATAATATTAACATCAAGTCTATGATTTGTACTGGAACTGTTTTGTACATTATTATTTTAATCTGTGTATCATAACATGCCTTTTGTTATGAAAGGTTTGGTTTTCTAGTCTTTGATAAAAGACCTTATTCAACTGCATTTACTGAATATGTACTTCTCTGTCTAAGAATCAGGCAAAATGTGTATAAGGTGTGGCATATGAAGAAACAAATTTTATTCCATTGTCCATGTATTTATTGTGTTTGTAAAGTTTCCCTTTTTAAGATATTGATAGGTCAAATTTAGTTGAAATGCACAATGGAAAATAGGGGGGTTGAATTTTCAGTGCTTTTTCCCTATCCAAGCAGTCTAAGAATATCTATTTCACAGATGCTTCAGGATAAATTTATAGATATTTTGAATATAATTGAGGCGAAAAAGACCAAGTTGAGAAGATTGATGTGTCCGATTCCTACTTGAAATAGTACTCAATATGCTATAACCATGACAAAGTGACTATGGCTTTTTATATTGAATATCATGTGTTTTTTCCATGGTTAGTTTATGTAGTATTTGATATATTTTTTTTCTTTTGAACATATTTATTTGTTTTATGAGTTTTACTTGTATTATGATTACAAATATATTAACATTTTATATTGGATTCAAAAGATTTTTATCATTATGAATACTGCTGTGTGGTTGTTATGCCAGATTTAAAAAAAAAAAACCCAGCTATTTTTAAGATTGTCATTATGTGCATTTTTTAACATATTTTGCAAAATTTAAGCAATACTTAACTACAGGTAACAATTTAACAATATTTTAGAAATTCTTATTTGTTTTCGGATTATTCATGTGGTTTTGTTGTACAAAATGTTTTGTTATTTTCCACAGCAAACATTTATTCACCAAATATTGTTTGAATTGGGACTAATTCTTGATTTTATAAAAAGAGTAAAAAAAAAGATTCTTCAAACTTGCTTCTGCTATGCAGATAAGTCATGCTATCATGACAAAGGGATCCAGTTTGCTTTATAAGAAAGAAGAAGACAGAATCTGCTAGCCATGTAGTCATGACAACATGACTATGTTTCTTTATCAAAGGGATTACCAGTATTTGAATGAGGAACTGTTTTGTATTTTTCAATGTTTCTTGACTCATTTTTTGAAATGCGAAACAATACCTCATTCAAATACCAGTAATAACTGGTTTTGCACTGCCTAACTTCCAGTTTAACAGACGGTGAACCTTAATTAGGTTGCATACTCATTATTTTATACATGTTATGTTGTATCTTATGCAAGCCACTTATAATTACCAAAATCTGCTTTTAATACTTATTATTTATGTGCCATATCCGTTAACTTTAAACTACATTTTACTCCTTTTGGGGAATATTACATAGTTCTGCAGTCTTTTGTCATTGTAGTCAGCAACTTTAGGTGCCTATAGTTGTGTCCCTTTGTGAAGTTGTTGGTCACTTTAAGTGTAAGGTCATGATTATTACAAGTTGGGTTAAATTGATTCAGATAGTCGAAAAAAGTAACTGTGCAAAGTATTGCATCGCAAAGAAAAGGCATAATAGGGATATTGGCTTTTTTCTATCATATAGAGTCTTGGTTTCGTCCGCCATAGGTTGAAGTTTGCAATAAATATTGTTTTCTAGGAAGCTGCATCAGCATCTTTATAGGTACACTGCCACATCAATTTTATCATAATTATTGAAAAATGTGTTGTCACACATAATTTTTGCAAATAAAATTTTGTTTTTGCTTTATATCATTTTAATTTAGCCAATTTTGTTTTTAAAAGGACTTCCAGTTCAGCAAAGAAAAATACATGTAAGTACTAATAATATATGTTATGTATGCAGAAATATGGCATAGATGTAACATCTTTATATGTATACTGCTACATTTACATCATTTTATAATGATTGAAAAATGTGTAGTTAGTACATGTAATCATTTTTGTGAATAACATGTTTGTGCTTCATACCATTTTAATTTGGTTATTTAAAAAGACCTCCATTTCAGCAATGAAAAAGTAGTACTTAAGGCAGATTTGTATGTAAAAGTAAAGGTCATAAAAAAGTGACATAGTTTATATGGTACTAGTGTCTTAAAAAAGTGGAAAATTCTGTTTATGTGTGTGTGTGTTCATTATTGATAAGTTCTTCAGCACTCAATAATTGTATTTATTAGCTATGGATCATGCATCTGTGATAAATTTTATTGTTATGTATGCTGAAATATAGCATAAACTGAATAAATGAATATTGTGGTTCATTTGTGTTTTTTTCTCCTAAAAATAACTAAGTTAAACTATAACAATGCAATTTGCTTAATAGGGCCCCTCCGTGAAAAGTGGCCATCGCCCTATAATGATCATGTCATCTGTCCTTTTGTTTTGGCATGTGGATAGATCACCTAAAGAAGATGTTTCCTGTAATCTGGGTGTTGACCTATAACCTTGAACTTTGACCTCAAGGTCAAATTCCTGTTTTTTTCTCTCTCCGACAAACTTGTGTCCAGAATATATTTGATTCCATACTTCTTTCTCAACTGGTAAATATTTCTATTGAATATGAGTGCCACATTAAAAACTGAAAATATTGAGTTGGAAGCTTTTCCAAATCCATTTCATATTTAGGGCGTAATTGCCATTGGGGGCCAAACAGAGATGGATCCTATCTCATGGATTTCTTGTCAACTGTCACTTTCAAGTCAAGATGAAGAAAAACGATCATTTCTTCCACTACCATTTGTCAACAAAGGTATAGATGCAATTAATTTGGCTAACATCCTCCATCACAAAAACGTTACCAACAAAATTCCCCCATATTTCAAAGACAAATCCATACCAATTATTTCATATTCCTATACTTCACCCATCGCATCCAAAATTTTCAATTATAAAAGGCTATTGCAGAACCTCGAGATTGAGGACTTCAATGCTAAACCACCTGACTGTTCTTGCAAAACCTCTCCATTCAAATATGGTCCTTCTGGTCACGTCATTACGGGAGATTTAACCATTATCGAAAACGAATCTCTGCGTAATATCCTTTCTAAAGGTCCCAAGTACCGTGAACCATGCTCCATAAATTGGAATTTTAACTTTAAAGTTCTTATGGATGCCGTCAAGGACTATGCAAGAAAATGGATAAAACAAGAAGACATTGATTCTCTGTCAGAGTGGTTGAAGTCTGTGAGGTCTTTAATTTTGAAACAAATGAAAGTTTTAAGTAGGTCAACGAGTGCCAAGGCTACATCAGTTTTCAAAGACCCCGATGTAGCAAAAACATTGTCTACTATACATGACAAATATGTTGTCGTACCAGCAGACAAAGCCCAAAACAACACTGTTTTTATCTGCAAAACGTTTTATATCCAATGTTTATTATCAGAGGTAGACGTAGAAAATAATAGCAGTGATAAGACCTACACTGCTACCACTCTTTCCAAAGAAGAGATTGTGGAAAACCATAAATCTGTGCTATCCTCTTTTGGTCTCTCTACCAAGGACAATGATTGTGATTTACTGTCTATGTACTGGATTCCTAAACTTCACAAGAATCCATACAAACAATCTTTCATAGCTGAATCTGCAAAATGTACCACCAAACCTCTTTCAAAACTTTTAACTTCTATACTCACAACTGTCAAAGAGGGTCTACAGTCCTACCACAACACTTGTTACTCCCGTAGTGGTATTAATTCAATGTGGATCCTGAAAAATTCTTTTGGAGACAATCAGTTCAAGACTATTATCTGAATATAATAGCATTAAAACCTATGATTTTTCAACACTGTATACTTCTATTCCCCATACTCAGTTAAAATCCCGACTTAAAAACATTATACATCGTTGTTTTTCCAAAAAAGATGGTTACACCTAGATACAAATATATAGTTCTTGGTAGAGATTCCTCATACTTTGTAAGAAATAATTCCAAATCATCTTCCAAATATACAGAGGAAGATGTTTACAAAATGCTGGAATTTTTAATCGACAACATACTTGTCCAGTGTGGTGGACGTGTTTTTCAACAAACGGTTGGCATTCCAATGGGAACAAATTGTTCTCCTTTACTAGCTGACCTATTCCTTCACTCTTATGAGGCTGACTTTATAGCTGATCTGATCAGAAAGAAAGAATATTGTTTGGCTAGATCTTTTTATCTCAGTTTCCACTATATAAATGACGTATTATCTTTAAACAATCCTTATTTCGGGGATTTGATACATCGCATCTACCCAAAAGAACTTGAGATAAAAGATACTACAGACACTGTGAAGTCAGCCTCATATCTTGACCTACACTTAGAAATCGATGGTAAAGGAAAACTATTGACCAAACTTGACGACAAACGTGATGACTTTTCATTCAGAATTGTCAACTTTCCTTTCATCTGTGGCAACATCCCTTTGGCTCCTGCGTATAGTGTTCATATCACAACTCATACATTATGCCAGAGCTTGCCGAAACTATGCAGACTTTTTGTATCGCGCTAGAACTCTAACAAATAGGCTTCTGAAACAGGGTTATGTTGCTACAAGATTGAAGTCATCACTACAGAAGTTTTATGGTCGTCATAATGAACTCGTGGATCGTTATGGTGTATCCATCAGCACCATGAAAACTGATTTATTCAACGGGTCATAGTTTTCCTTTCCTCGTTTGTCTACCCAGGACTTGACTTTTTATGAGCAACTCGGCGGGTGTTTCTAGAAAAGCAGAGGACGCTTACCCTACCGGTGCACCTGGTCCATGCTCCCAGTTTTTAGTGGAGTCCGAGTTGCTCATTTACTTTTGTTACTTTGTATGTATGATTTTAGTTACTTTATGTTCTTTGTTGTGTATGTCTGTTTTCCATGTCTGATCTTTGTCCCTGGATTACATTCTTTTGATTACCGCTATAACCTTGGTTCTCTTGATTACTCTTTCAACAGTCATGCCCAAGTTTTAACAAAATCTGCCACATGACAAATATTTAAGAGAAATTTTTGTCATCAAATTTTACTAAATGTCTTTTTCAATTACCTTTTTGGAATGAATGACCTTTCAAGCAATATGATAAAAAAAATTTCTTAGTTACCATAGCAACAGAATAGTAAAAATAAAAGTTGGATATTTCAAATTTCCATTTTGTCTACATTTTCTTGTCCAAAGAATCGATCTTTTCTGATGATAGTCTTTTCACATAAATTTCTTGAATAGTATCAAATTGTCCTTTGAAACAAAATCGAGAATATAACAAAAGAACAAAAGCACTGTAATCCAAGCTACTCAAATGTTACTGTCAACTTAGATCCTGACATTTCTTCAGCATAAAGTTTATCAAACAATTCATTCTGTGCCACTGTAAAATAATTCTTCCAATCCCCAGCTTCACCTAAAGAATGAGTAGAAAAAAAAATAATGAATAATACAGTAAAACCTTTCTAAACAGAATCTTTTTCAGGCTGAACCATATGTTTGATTTGTGTTGATGTTTGGTTAATACAGGTTCAAAATGATTTTAAACTGTTAAAGATAGATTTCTGATTATGTCCGGTTGAAATAGTGTATCTGGTTTGTTCAGGGTTTGGTTGTAACATGCTTCACTGTACATCACTTAATGGTTCATGTGGGGCATGTAATAAGAATACATCTCGTTCCCATTAATTTATTTATATGTATAATAAAGAAATTGAAGGAATTTTGGTTGGTAATCTATGATTGCCCAAGGCAAGATCAAGATTGTAATCATTACGATCATGAACTTTTAAATAAACTGCATTATTGCTCATAAAATATAATTTTCCCATTATGAAGTTATCATGATGTTAACTTAGACCGTCTTTATGCTTCAATTAAGGTGGAAGGGATTGTTCTCATGAAGTGGCAATTTGTGCAGACCCGGGTGACTGAATAGAAATTTTAATAGCCCAATAATTATAAACACTCTTATACATGTAAATGTAGCTACTCTGTTTGAACATGAACAAATAATACCTTTCCTGTAATGCTTTGCGTCTGATTTTTTGTCTTTGACTGTCTCGTGAGCATTTTTCAATTTACTGAAAGAACACTTCATGGCAATCTCGTCAATTAGTTCATCTGTTGGGGTTTTCTCAAGGAAAGATGCTAGTTTTTTAATTTCCTCAATTGGATTCTGGAAAAAAAAAAATTTTAAAATCCCTCTTAATTAAGAAATGTCATTAAAACATTAGATTATTGATTATCGTTAATGTCAAAATAAAAAAAAAAATATTCTGGATTCTCATCCCCTCCCATCCCAATTTTTTCACCGTCCCTGAAAACTTTTATGTCGATTTCATTTTCCAGTTTAGTTTTATTTCTTTCAAATTGACAGCATTTTTCACTTAAATTGATCAAAAATAAATAATGAAATTCGCCCGCCCACCCCTATTTTGAAAATTACTGAATCATGAGAATCTAGGAATTTATTTATGATCGCCTGAACGTTATACTGCAGACATTACACGCATTTCAGGAACAGACCCTGCTTTGTTGTAGCCCTACACGTTGAGTCGTATTTTTGTCATGTTAGATTATAGAAGGAACAGCCTGCCAGTAGGTATTATGCATGTCGGGCCCAGGGCCCACTGTGACTCGGCCGGGGATCAACCCACAACCCCCCACTTCCAATCAATGGCATGCTACAATATGATCACCAAGGTGTCTTATAAATCAACTAACGGCGCCAATGTAAAATGCAATATTCTATTTTATTACCTAATTATAAGGTTTTATCTTGTTTATTAAATATACGCATATTTTTCTCTATTTTCAAAATTTATTCAGGACAGGGCGATCTATTGCACTGTCGATGTACTATTGCACGGTGCAATAGTCTCCTTGAAGAGTCTATTGCACTGACCCCATAATGACCTTTATCTAAGCCTTTTGATTGGTTGAACTTTTTTTAAGTGCTTCATTGAATTGGAATTTACACACAAAAAACTCGTCGGTAAAAACGTAGATGTGACTCTCGTCTGCCAATTCGTAAACATTGAGCGGTCAATTTCCTATTCCTGGTCAAATGGTTGTCTCTCTGACATATTCCCCATTTCCATTCTTTATTATATCTCATAGACAAATTAGGTAATAAAATAGTTATTAAATGGATTGGATGCAATAGACCAGAACATTTGTCCTTTGGTACTGAGAATGATCAAGTGTTCTATTGCACTCAGCCAATAGAACACTTGATCATTCTCAGTACCTCAGGACAAATATCCTGGTCTATTGCATCCAACCCATTTAATAACTGTATAAAATAAATATTTTATCATTATTAACGAACACAAACTTAGCAATGAAAACAAATACAGAATCAAAGAACAAAATACAAATCCCACCTCCAAAAAAAAGATCAAACAAACAAACATATAGGTATAAGTATATCAACAGGACTCAATTAAAACTATTAGAGCAGGAATCGGCATAGGTATACTGTAGTCCGAATTTCCTCTTATCCTACAAGCAAGAACGATGAGCTATATTATGCTTCAATACGTCTCCAGTGTAAGAGATTGCAATTCCATTCCTCTCTCTACATATATATATTTTGTACGCACTTCAATTCTCTTTAATAACAATCATAGGAATCTGATCTAACAAATCTATTCTGTAATTATTTTCCTGTATTTGCAGGCGGGTCCAGAAATTTTTAGAGGGGGATTACCCAGCTATGATTTGCTCATTTTGGCCCAAATATTACACAAAAATAGCACAATTATCCATCACAAAGGAGGAATCACCACTGAGATTTATTTCAATTAAAATTTTATACATTCTTAAAATAGATAATCAAACGATGACATATCCCCAATAAAAAGAGGAAGGTCACAAGATCTGAGGAAATTTGGATTGGGTACAATGGTGAGGTAAGCATCCTCTTCATTAAAAAAAAAAGATTTGTCAATTGCACTTTCAGTTGAAGCAGCTACCTTTACTTTATATTAACTCATGTGCATTTATGATGTAATGATGCACATAAACAAAAGCTAGGTTTGTTGTATGAAAAAATGAAGTAAAAAAAGGGTGGACAGAAACAACCTACAACCGAAGTAAATCGGACAGAACATTAAGAACAACCAAATAACCCAGATTCTAATAAGAATTTGGAAACTATGATTGTGCACCAGTACAATATATGAGACTCCTATTTCCTAAAGCAGAGCTGCTGTGTTTAGTTTGTACAATTACCTTCTTGAGTTCTTCATAATATAAAATGTAGATGAACTTGTTGTCTTCTGATGCCTTTTCAAATTCCTTTTCATATGCAAACCATCCACCATAAAGTTGTACTGAAAAATTTAAAGCAAAGGGGCAGATCCATAATTAATAATACAGAAATTTATAAAGTGGGGTTCTACTTATGTATATGTATATCATTTGTTACTTGTGCATGACACATCTGCCCCCTTTAAGCTCCCCTTTGCACTTTAAACAAATACTTATGATCAACAATAAAATTAAACTAACCATTGCCATAAAAACATGTCCTATAATTTGCATCAACCTAAATGTATGGACATTTAAAGAAACTAATCCATATTTACGTATCAAGTCTAATAATTTAATTTCATAAGTAAAACACTTTCTAATTGGATAAAAAATTTTGTCCATCATCGAATAGACCAAATTTTGGATCTGCCTGTGACGTCATTAACTTTTTCAAAGGTTTGCTCTTTGAATTTTGATACTAAAATTAAATTATAAGGAATGACTATTAAATTTTTTCTATTTAAAATTACCTCAATACCTGTTGTGTACACTTGAAAATAACCTGCTTTGCAGGTTATTTAGTGTGCACCACATGATTGAGATTATTTCTTCATAGACTAAAAATATATAATCGTAATTTCTTAAATAAACGAAAATGTATTATTTGAAAATAACACAAAAAATCAATAGAAATACACAATATCCCAAGGTTTCATAAAAATTGGTTTTAGCGTTTAAGAATTATTGACCACAAAAAAGGAAATCAGCCAATTTCCGAAGTCAAATTATAAAAAAAAAAATCAGAAATTTAGTTTAAAAAAATACATCTTTGAACAAAAACAAACAATTCTCCACCAAACTTTCATGAAATTTGGTACATTTAGCTATTATGTGTGAAGTGTGAGCAACGAACTGATGGATGGACAAACGATATACTATTATGCGTCCAGTCTATAGAAAGACCGGCGTATAAAATAATTATATCAACAATTGGCACTTGGTTAATTTCAGTCTAATCTATGAATTGAATAACGAAATGTAGGCAATAGTGATATTCTTAGAAAGAGATATTTGGCCACTCGGAGGAATAAATCCAGACCTATTTTATAAGCAATAGTGACATTCTTAGAAAGAAATACATATTATTTGACCTCTCGGAGGAATAAATCCTGGACCTAGTTTATAAGCAACAGGGACATTCTTAGAAAGAAAGACATTATTTGGCCACTTAGAGGAATAAACCCAGGACCTAGTTTATGTTAAAACATACCGTCTCCATTTGTGTTCATATCAAAGAACTTTGTCCATGGCAAATCAGCTAGTTCTTTTTTTCTATCTTTCAAAAAGAAATATCTCGAAACCAACATATCTTTAGGATTACGAATGATGTGAACAATTTTCCCTCCCTTTTGAATGAAATCCTTCGGAATCAATCGATATGGTAGGTGTGTATTTAACACTCGAGGTGACTCTGTGGTGCATACTACGTCTAGATCTTTCACGGCTTCTAGAAACAGTGTTTCCTTGCATTGTGTGGCATATTCAGCTTTGTTCTGATTAAGCATAATCAATATCTCCCAGGACCAGTGTGTACCTAAAATAAATGGTGATAATGGTCATTATGGCGATAAAATGTTTGATGTAACACGTTTTAACGCATCAGTCTTCATTCTTTATTAGTCTCATCAATAATGCCAAGTTGTTCTGATTCCGATTGGTGGTTTATACAGTCTTGACTATCCTTGCAGATCTCACACGACCGCCTCATTTGGGGATTGTGTTAGTAGATGTCTGTTAGTAGTTGGAGGTAGCGAAGCCCAGCCTTCATGATACCTGACCAAAGAACTCAGTCAGAGTATACATTGTATGTCCTACTAGCTGCTGGGCTGCTCTGTTGACGCTGTGACCTACTTCCAGTCCTACAGATTAGGAGTACATCAATGTGTAGAGTGCAAGTTATTCTTGAACTTTTTCTATGTAATAATCACTCAGATTTGATTCATGTAACGACAGATTCATTGAAGGATGCAGACCTTCATCATGGAACTACCGGTACTTGAAAATAAATGTACAGAAGCTAAATATGTATACCTGCTTTGATCATCCAAAGTCATTGTTTGGTTTGTTTTCACAATTTTATAAAGAGCACACAGTTGCATATCCAGAGATATACAAACAAAGGGATACAATGCAGGGGCAATTTTTTTTCAAGACAAATGAGAAATATGCATTACTTGTGTTAATAACTAGTAATATTTGCTCAATTACTGGCATTTATGGAACTATATTGCTTTCTGTCAATTTTTAAATGTTAAATTAAACAAAAAATTAAAACATTATCAAAAAAAAAACAAAAACAATAAATTAAAAAAATAGGAAGCAGGGCCCAGGATTAATAGGGGCAGACCCGGAGTACACCCTCTCTACAATTGGAAAAATATGGAATTTTTTAGCATGGAATCGAGATTTTCATCCCATTTTTAGACTTTTTCTTCAAACTGCCCCTCTAATAAAAAAACCTGGATCCGTCCTTGGGGACGAATGCAAAACAAACACACTAACAATTTTCAGCCCACGCTTGTTCAACATAAGCACTGAATAATTAATTACTCTTATAATTAGAAACTGAAATAGATAAGAAGACTACCAGATCATTAACTAATACGGTTTGTGTATATGGTTCTTCATAGGTAGTGTATTTAGTACATAAGCAGCACTCCACCTAAGAATCATGCAAAATGTGATGCATGGTTGGAAACCCTACACATATTTTTATTTTGACATTTTGTTTTAATGCTTAACTAAACAGAAAAAAAAACGTGAATTTTCATAGAACCTTTGTTCATAGGAGATTATAACTTTTATGGAGTGTACTGTAAACTTAAAAAAAAAGGAGACAACTCTGTAAATGACATAAAAATACAGTAGAAACCATTGTGAATTACCTCCTAAGAGCAGACAGATTTAATGAATGAATGAATATATATTTCATCATA
This sequence comes from Perna viridis, assembly GCA_037379345.1. Lineage (NCBI taxonomy): Eukaryota > Metazoa > Mollusca > Bivalvia > Mytilida > Mytilidae > Perna > Perna viridis. The sequence goes on along the minus strand of CM074517.1, from coordinate 31,842,956 downwards.
TTGACATTCAAAGAAACTAAATAACAAAACCAAAAAAAAAAAATAAAATGAAATAAAAATGTGCAGCCTTTTTGGGATGTATAACATATTACAGAATTTGCACCATTCTTAGCTTGAGTACAACTTCAAACACTAGCATTTAAAGATACATTGGTCTTACCGGATCTTGGATAGGATGTCAGTAAAATGTCATCATGTCTAGTTTCTAAATTCCTAATACTTTGTAGCCTTGCTTGAGGGTTTGCTGACATTCCAGGAAAATCTGGTAACTGCATGCCATCAAAAATGATGTACCCCATTTGAGATTTCTTGGAATTTTCTTGCTTGTCCTTGTCCATGATTCTAGCTCAAGGTGTCTAATGGCTCTGAAAAGGAGAAAATACTGTGAAAACGGATGCCATTTACTGACTCTCTTTTGGCTATAAGTAACCAGCCTTCGACTGTCGAAACTCGCCAAAATTAAATCATTTGCGAAAACTTCCCATCTAATCAAAATTAAATCTTCTATGTCACTCCAATTTCAGGTTCATTAACTGAATATAGCTGAAATATTGCTGCTTGGGCGTTAAACCCCAACAATCAATCAATCAATCTTTGTCACTCCCCTACAGCAAGCATCTAAAAGAGGAGAGCAACCTCTTTAATTAGACAATAGAAACTTTAAATCAAAAAATGCTTTCAAATATATAGTTCACTAAATAAAGAACATATCCGTACCTTGTGTTTCACTAAGTGTATAAATACACATATAATGTGCTAAGTGATCTGTACTGACTGTAGTAAGTCCTGAATAGCAATTACCTAAATATAACCTAACATTCATTCGGGGTTTTATTGACAAAGTCGTGATACGACCGAAATACAAATTTTGAGGTTAAACAGCCAACGTGTACATTTCATCTTCCCTGTAATATCAGTTTGATTATGTACTTCATTTATCAGGTTGTCAACAAAGCAACCAGATGCAACCTATAATCAGTCAATATCTAGATCGATATTGTAAAAGATAAAATAGAGAAGGGAAAGAAAATGAGACATGACTTCGGACACTGGCATATCCATAAATCTATAACGGATGAACCATGGATATATACTAGTATAATTATTAACCCAGTTTTGCATAGTTTTGCATAAAATGAAAACATTTAAAGACAGAGAAAGGGGTTGCAACCCATTGATATCCAGCTTACCTTTTTTCATAAGACTTCTCAGTACACTGTACCATTAAGAAATAAGTTAAAATCCGACTCAGTCGCAAATATACACGTTCGTTTTATTCTGATTGTATGATGAATCTAGCAGGTGGAGCTTAATAGTTAGAATCAGGCGGTTCAAATAGAAACACTACATCCAATGTCCTGTGTAAAGGGTAAATTCGCCATCTCTGCCACGCCAAGTGCTGATATCCCCACTCCTTTTTGCAAATGAATACAGTACCGTAACAGTTTCGCGGATTTGTAGTGCACATGCCCTATGATTGTTTTATCACATCTGTGAAGTACAGAATATACGTAGTAAATTAAAACAGGTACCGATTGTAGGTCAGTGGAGCGGATTGTTCTGAATCCTTCGAAAACCCTAATAAAGCTTTCCTGATTACCTATAGGATAAGGGACACAGCTCTTACAAATCATTGGAACGTTTGTATTCACCATTTTACATCAATCTCATGTAAGCATCAAATGAACTTGGACTGATTTCATTCTGTTTCAATTGCGAAACTGTTTCTGGTCTTCCGAAATAGCTAACAAAAGAGGTGGGCGAGTTTGGGAGAGGTAAGAAAACTGAAATAGCAAATATATCTCTGTGCAGGAGATTCACCTTTGTAACATCATGTACATAATCTCACAGACCAAAAACCGCTTCTCGATATTAGGTTCGGCAAAATATCACAGGGTATGATCATTAGACATTACAAATCCGCGACACTATTACCAGTGTACTGTACTCTTTGCATAAAGGTTGAGATTAGAACTGGGTGTGGCAGAGGTGCACGTGAAAGTTCTGTTATATAATTCTGTAAATAATTATATAGCAAAAAATGAAAATCAATGGAGTGTTCCCTTTTGGAATTATTGGATCCACCACTTTTCTCTTTATTAAAGCAATTTTCAAAGTCCCAGGTCTGTTAAAAAAATCATTGCTTCATCAAGTCAACACCAATAACTTCTTCAGCCATGAAAAAGGGCGGCTGGCAAGCTATTTTCTGACTTGGGGACATCGTGTGTAGAAACGGACACGTACTCTCAAACGTTGTAGGAATATACCAACAACCAATCAAATCATCGGTAGGAAAACACATTTTGATCCTTTTGTATCTAAAGAGTATTTCACTTAATAGACACAATTAACTTTCTTTACAACGAGAAAGAACATCAACTATACGCTATAATACGTTAAAGTATGTATTACGTCATTTATCAATGTCTCATACATCCTCGACGATAAGTCAAAGTTGGAACATTTATTCAATTATATATCTTAATAATTCTTAATTATTTTCAAAGATTACATTCATTAAAAGAGACGTGATCTTATACATGAAAGGTGACTAATATAACAATAATGTTATGGAATGTAACTAATGTCTGAATATATTATCTTGTATAAAGAACTTTGGTTCGATTTACGCAGAATAAAACGCGAAGCATGTGCTTCACGAGAAGTATTGTGTTTTAATAAAAGTTTAAAAAACTCATTGTTTCAAAATCTGTGTCGAAGTTCAAAGTTTTCATTTTCAAGAAAGAAAATATGTTTTAAATTTAAGAAATTTCTTGCTATAATTTCACATTCAAAATTGGAAAAATTCAGTCAAAACAATCCAAACAGTATGATGGCCCTTTTTTCAAATTTATAAAAAGGTCGAACAAATTCATTCCGAATTTTTTCAAGATCAATTTCATTTCGCAAACGATTAATGTATGATGTAATCCATGTCGTGATTCAGAGTTGAAAATTTAGAGTGTTAACCAACGTCACTTGATATTTAGTACAAAGTATTTTTATGACCAAGATACACTCCCTGTTAATATCAATAACTAGGTAAATCAATAGACAGTTGGTTTATCATCGTTCCACCTTTAAAACCTTTTTTTATAAATGCTTTTCATAGTTATTTTTTCACATTCAAAATTGATTGAAAATAGGTCAATGAATACTATGCGCTTTTTTTCACAACACTTTTATTGTGTAGGAAAGGAAACATTCAATTTAAAGTTTACCTTAAAGGTGCAACAACTCCAATTCCATGCATCAACCTTGGTTGCTTGTTTAATTTTATCTTTCTGTGTTTTCTTTTGTTGTGTTGTTCATTTATTCTGTCTATTTGTTTTGCTTCGGTCGCTAGAGTTTAAACCGTTGTTATCCTTAACTCTCCCTTCAAATTTCATTAGAAATATTGAATATACTTTGAGATATGTTTGAGTCAATACCGTCATAGGGCCTCCATATTTCACTCCTCCACCTGTCCCTTTCCTTGGCGGATTTCTGTCCCATGTCAGCTGGCATGTTCTCAGTTTAGGGTCAAAGGTTTGCCTCTAGGTGTTTTGTCAATCGTCCACTTTTCTCTTGCTTTTTGCTTTTTAAGGTTCAAATCCAGAGCTTGTTTGGTGATGTTACTCTCCGAATGTCCGTCGCAGTATGTGTCCAAGCCACCGCCACGTACGTATTTTATGGTTCAAATGACTGAAATTGGGTCGTTGCGTTCACAAAGTTCTGTGTTTATGATCTTTTCTAGTCATCAAATTTTATGAATCTGTCTTCAGCAATTGTTGCCACTCAAATGTGATATGAAGCGTAGGATTTGGTCAGTACATGAACCTTCTTTCAATTCTTCAGGTATCTTTTCTGTTTCCCAGATGTTTCTGAACAGGACTTGCAGGGCATCAAATGTAAATTCTGCGTTCACTTTCAATACCCAAGGTGGAATGTGATTTGGTCTTCATGCTTTTCCATTCCTGATTTTGCGATGCGCCTTTATGTTTTTATTATCGTTTTATGTTCAATTTGAACATCAATCCTTCTTCTGGTGGTAAGTTGGGAGATTCCGATACATGTATGTACTCTCCATTAAAGCTGCCAGCAAGGTGAACATTAATATCTTTGGAGTCCGAGTTGCGCATTTACTTTTGTTACTTTGTATGTATTATTTTATTTACTTTATGTTCTTTGTTGTGGTTGTCTGTTTTCCTAAGACTATTATCTGAATATAATAGCATTAAAACCTATGATTTTTCAACACTGTATACTTCTATTCCCCATACTCAGTTAAAATCCCGACTTAAAAACATTATACATCGTTGTTTTTCCAAAAAAGATGGTACACCTAGATACAAATATATAGTTCTTGGTAGAGATTCCTCATACTTTGTAAGAAATAATTCCAAATCATCTCCCAAATATACAGAGGAAAATGTTTACAAAATGCTGGAATTTTTAATCGACAACATGTTTGTCCAGTGTGGTGGACGTGTTTTTTTTCTCAAAAAAACGGTCGGCATTCCAATGCGAACAAATTGTGCTCCTTTACTTGCTGACCTATTCCTTCACTCTTATGAGGCTGACTTTATAGCTGATCTGATCAGAAAGAAAGAATATAGTTTGGCTAGATCCTTCAATCTCAGTTTCCGCTATATAGATGACGTATTATCTTTAAACAATCCTAATTTCGGGGATTTGATACATCGCATCTTCCCAAAAGAACTTGAGATTAAGAATACTACAGACACTGTGAAGTCAGCCTCATATCTTGACCTACACTTAGAAATCGATGGTAAAGGAAAACTATTGACCAAACTTGACGACAAACGTGTTGACTTTCATTCAGAATTGTCAACTTTCCTTTCATCTGTGGCAACATCCCTTTGGCTCCTGCGTATGGAGTGTTCATATCACAACTCATACGTTATGCAAGAGCTTGCCGAAACTACGCAGACTCTTTGTATCGCGCTAGAACTCTAACAAATAGGCTTCTGGAACAGGGTTATGTTGTTACAAGATTGAAGTCATCACTACAGAAGTTTTATGGTCGTCATCATGAACTCGTGGATCGTTATGGTGTATCCATCAGCACCATGAAAACTGATTTATTCAACGGGTCGTAGTTTTCCTTTCCTCGTTTGTCTAACCCGTACTTGACTTTTTATGAGCAACTCGGCGGGTGTTTCTAGAAAAGCAGAGGACGCTTACCCTACCGGTGCACCTGGTCCATGCTCCCAGTTTTTAGTGGAGTCCGAGTTGCTCATTTACTTTTGTTACTTTGTATGTATGATTTTAGTATCTTTGTGTTCTTTTTTGTGTATGTCCGTTTTCCATGTCTGATCTTTGTCCCTGGATTACATTCTTTTGATTACCGCTATAACCTTGGTTCCCTTTCCCTTGATTACTCCTTCCATGTCTGACCTTTGTCCCTGGATTACATTCTTTTGCTTTCCGCTAGAATCTTGGTTCCCTTGATTACTTTTCCAATATGTTGATCAAATTTCACTATTTTAAAAATTGACTTCTTTTTCTTTACCGGTTTGCTCTACCCGTCACCTGCCGTGTGATGTTATTAAGAGTATTGATGTTATTCCTTGCAACGGCCTTTTCTGCTTCCACAGCTATAGCTGGTTAATGTAATTCCTCCTATACCCTGTCTTGTTTTTCTCATTACATCCTTCCAAAGATCGATCCGTAGTTTTGTGCTCTTTTTGGCCTGTTTAAATTGGATCTTTGCGATCGGAAACTATGCGCTTTGATAAACTATCACGTCTTCAATTCATCTTCATCATCGTCTGGATACTGTTCATTATGTTTATTATGTTTTTTAGTTTGTTTTTGAAGTTCTACCAGAACGAAAAATTGCTGTTTCACCTTCATCGACATATCTGGAAAGACCCAGGTTGCTTTGTGGATGTATTTTTGAGGGACTGCTAATGTGCCGTCTATGACAAGGTTGATGTGTAAGCAAATGTCGACAAAGAATCTTGATTCTTGATGATATCACAAATTCTTTCTTCCTATTATGATATCTTTACCAGTATCATCTTTTTCAACTTCGGCGTTCATACAACTCACGACAATTAAAAAGATGGAAATTCGGCTATCTGTAAACCATTTAACTTTCTTCATCCTTCAATTAAATATAGACATAACATTTGGATAACTTTAACTTTCTGTACCTTTGACATAAATTTTACTACTATAATTCGTTCATTGACAGGATGGCCTTCTATGAGGGATTTTTTTAGTTAGAATTGCGATAGTTGTCTTTGTCGTTTGCTTGTTCAGAGAACAGTATGATATATCCTGAAGACAATTTGAGTGTCCCTGATAATTTCCACCTGCTAAGTCAAAATGAAGCCATCAAAGGAATTACGTGAGTATTTGCTGTTTCCTTTTCTGTAGCGTGGTTCTTGGGTTGCTAGCCCCATGCACAATCCTTGACCTTTTACATCCTGGCTCGATACCGTCCTTGGTGAGAATTACCTATTAAACATTTGAAAGATTTGTAGCTATAAATAACATCTAATTATAATTGTCACGGGTTTATGGAAAAGAAATGCAATAAAGAGAACACTGTTACAGTACAAAGAAATGAAAACTAATTAAAAAAATGTGTAATAATTAAGAAATAGACAAGTTAGTAAAACATTCAAGAACACATATGGGATTATTTTAAGGAACATCACACTAAATCTATAGAGGACCAGTGAAGATAGCTGAAGTTTTGAACAAGCATTTAGATGATTTTTGATTTAACATTAATGATTCAGAATTGAAAAGTTCCACTCAGCATGCCACTAAAAGAGGCGATGTTGTTAAATTTAAACTTCAAAGAGTCGTAGCACTTACAGAAGTAACTAAGAAGCGAATCAGTAACCAGAAAAGGTCACACACAAGTCATATGATTCCAATGGTATAAATTTAGATATTTACAAATAATGATAACAAAATGCGATGAAAAATACCACTTACCTTGCATTCTAAGCAATACATTTAATGACTAAACATATTTTGCATTTGGTAATTTTGTAATGTGTTACCAAACGTCACATAAAAAATGCTTGATTATTTTAAGAAACACAGCCCCTAAATGAATGCCAATTTTGATTGATTTGGTTTCTTTCGTATAATCATAAGACATTTGGCAAACATTGCAACCAGTGGATCACAAATTTATTCAATAAATAAGTATTTGTGTTTTCCGAACAGACCTCAACACTTCTGATATTGTAACTGTTGTAGTTTTACCTTCATGTTTTATAATATTTCTTGAATTCGTGGATCACATTTCTAATTGATTATCTTTCCCTTCCATAATTTAATGCACACAACTTCCTATCAAACAAAGATAGAGACCTTCATATTTTTACTTCATCTGTTTACATTCTCACGTAACGTTTTCAGGTCAATTGAACACATAACTTTTCGTTAAAACAGCAAAAAGCATCTGTTAAAATATTTTTGGTTTAAACCTGCATCTCTCAATATTTATTTTCTAGCAAACGCTTTATCTTCCAATTGTAGGTGCACCATTTCCTTGCTCATTTTGACTATTGATATATGTAACATGTAAGTATGATCTGCATACCTTTTAAGCTTGAACAGATTTTTCCTTAATCAAACAACATCAAATTACTATTATTTGTATAATGTTAAACTTCTAGTATCCAAAATCATTCTCGTGATGGAATTTGATATACTACATAGAGTTTTCTAACGTAGTTTTAACTGTCTATATCATCTTTGCAGGTTAATTAAATAAGACATGGCCCAGTCAGCCTCTAAAACCTGCGAGATTTGTGTCAGAGCCACAGGCATGTAGCTCTGTTAACAGTGTGAACAACTTTTTTGTCATAACTGTAAAGTTGGACACCAAAGATCAAAGTTGGCAAAGTCACACACATATCTGACTGATGAAGAAATCAACAAGAGAGTAATGATACATTGTAAACAACATAATTAATTATTCATTTTTCAAAGTTTGCAATGCGAAATCCAAGTTTGCAAAATGTGCGCCGTTCAATCACATAACGGACATAAGTTGTCGGAATTAAAAGAATATGCTTCAAATTTACGTAAAAACTGAATTGAAACGATCGAAAAAAAAAATTAAATGTATACTGTCAAACATAGAAATACTTAAGAAAAGTACTCATACCTTCCAACAGGAAGTGGAAACTGCTATTTGTTCCATAACAGATGAAGGGAAACGACTGAAACAATTCATCGACAAACATGTTAAAGAACTCATTCAAAGGATTAAGGAACAAGAATCAATTCAGATGATGGAATTCAGTAAGATTCGAGAAGACCTAGGAAGAGACGTCGAGAATCCGAACAGGTGTGAACAGCAATTGAAAACTTTTCAACAGGATGTTTATTATTCAGCAAGCAAATGGAACAATTACAATCAGATATTGATAAGTTAAATGTACAGACCTTACCATTTGTACCATCACTGAGCTACAGACACAAGCAAGCACAGGATGATGCGATTTCCGTGTTGATCTCTCGATATGAGGTTTGTCAATCTTTCAACTTTGAAAATGTGCTTTCTAACGTAAGGACAACTACAATACAAACAAAAAAGAAAAAAACAAACACACAAACAAAAATAAAACAACAGAAGAAGATTTATTGCAAAATACATTTCTAATTTAATGCTTTAAATTTGATGTTTTATATACACTTTATATTGTGCACTGGACATATTTTGATTGCACACATTTCGACTTTAAATAGATGTTCGCTCATACACTCCTTTTAGTAGACTTGTTTAGACAGGGTTTTGGATTATTCGTGATTTGGTTTAGACACGGTTCACCTTATTTATACAGTTTTGTTAATGATTATACATATTTTTGCAGTTTGACTACTAGTGTTTTAATAGCAACCTTGAAAAGGTCAAATGAATTGCAAGAATGAAATTTGGATAAAACCAGGAAAACAGTTTACTGCACGAGTTCTTGTGGATTGTGAAAACACTGAACTCTTCTGGAAGTTCAGCTCATACCCTAAGGTATATCGGGCAAAGACCTAACAAATAGACTATGCTATTACTATGATTGTTACAAAATCTAATATTAAAACCTACAAACCTGACCTTTGAAATGTAGAACAAAAGAAAAACCATAATTTGAGTAATCAAGGGAACCAAGATTCTAGCGGAAATCAAAAGATTGTAATCCAGGGACAAAGAACAGACATCGAAAACAGACAAACACGACAAAGAACATTAAGTAACTTAAATAATATATACAAAGTAAAAAAAGTAAACGATCAACTCGGACTCCAGTAAAACCTGGGAGCATGTGCCGGAAGGGTAATCGTCCTATGCTTTTCTAGAAAAACCCACCGAGTTGCTCATAAAAAGTCAACTCCAGGGTAGACGAAAGAGGAAGGAAAACTATGACACGTTGAACAAGTCAGTTTTCATGGTGCAGTTGGATACACCGTAACGATCCCCGAGTTCATGATGACGACCATAAAACTTCTGTAGTGATGACTTCAATCTTATAGCAACATAACCCTGTTCTAGATGCCTAATTGTAAGAAGTCTAGCGAGATACAAAAAGTTCGCGTAGTTACGGCATAACGTATGAGTTGTGATATGAACACTCCATACGCAGGTGCTTAAGGGATGTTGCCACAGGTGAAAGGAAAGTTGACAATTCTGAATGAAAAGTCAGCACGTTTGTCGTCAAGGTTGATCAATAGTTTTCCTTTACCACCGATCTCTAAGTGTAAATCCAGATATGAGGTTGACTTCACGGTGTTTAAAGTATCCTTAACTTAAGTTCTATAGGTAGATGCGATGTATCAAATGCCGAAACTAGGATTGTTTCACGATAATACATTAAATTATTGTATAATTTATGTAAGAACAGTCCTTTGTTAGGTTACATTTAGAAATTGAAATACACTTTTTTCTGATTTATCTTGAATCCAATTCATATATAAAAATGTTGCCATTTATTTTAGGATGTTGTATTTAGTATTCATCATCAGTAGTACAGTTATACTGCCACCATTTAAAGTGGATTATCATAAACATGAGATGAACGTTAAAGGTGAATTCACTGCAAGCCAATTAGGAATATACTTATTCAGTTTCGAAAACTCATACTCAAGGTAGGCTAGTTTTATCCGCCACTATTAAAATGGATTGTTAATAATTTATAATTCTCACAGTTATCCAAAGAAAATGTAATTAAGGTTAAAGATATGAGATTATTCTTAACTCTTTGCGACGTCATTAATTTCAAAGACTGTTCAAATTTACCATTGAAGTGAAGAATGTTCTCAGACTTAAGTGTTTTTCAAGTTTTGTGGCACTGGGGTTATATGAAGTAATATTTTAAAGTCAATATCCAGTGCTTAATTTTCAATTTGAAAATAACTGAATTTGATTAGCTAACCAGTCCACTTTAATTCATATTCCTATTTGTACTTTAGACATGTTGATTGTCTTGTTTACATTTGCCTGGGTTACATTGTAACCATCTGGCTAAATATTTTTTAATAGTTTTTAAATTGTTTAAAATAATCGTTTTAATAATTGTTTTTTTTAACCCTCAATCGATGAGAGGTAATACACGACCTTACTATAAATTATCATTTACAATAACATATATAATTGTAAAAGAGGATGCAGGCTAAGGTAACACTTTCAATATAAGAGTTAAAAATTCCACATAGCGACTTTTGCTATTATGTTATGGTATGACGCAGTCGTCTACTTCGACATCTTCGGCGTCCATAGTCGGACACTTAGGACTTGAGTCTTGTCATGGAAATGTATAAAATTAAATCACAAAGTTTTTTTTTCTGAAAGCATCAGTAATGTTAAGATATTGTCAGATATCAAAAATTGAAATATATACATTTTACAGACTTAGTACAAAATATCCCATTTTAAAAGGGCTGGATTTGGTTTACATATTATGTGAACAGTTTATTGTAATTAATTTGAAGATCCCATTGACCCTACATATTCATAGGTATGAAGTTTCTTGAAAATAAGGTAAGTACCTGTCATGGATCAGCATGAACATCATATACAAAGTACCTATCCTGACTCATTTTGGTGCTTTAGGGATAATTAAACCACTGAACTAAGCAACAGATACCTAAGAACTACTACCTATTCAGTGTGTTTAATTTAAACGAATAACTCTATTCCAACTTGGTGTAAGATTTGATAGTGTAGCTTTGCATTATTAATTTGAGGAAAGTGTATTGTAGATTATGCTTGTATTTTGGAACATTTTAAATGCACATGATTTTCTATGATTCATCTAAATTATGAAATTAAAGGGGACATAAAGGGCAGAAAATACATTGTTTGTTAACTTGAAACTTATAATTTGTAGATATTTTTATAGAACCATAAACCTTTCCAAAATAATAAAAAAAAAACATTTCATGAAATATTTTGTCACATTTGCACTTTGATATAATTTTTTTCAATATGTCAAATGCCAGCATATAACAAAAAAACTAAAAATGTGTCAAACATTAATATAGCGTCCATCCTGTAAAAACAAATTCACTAACTCTGTTGTCGTACCAAGCTATGTGCCACTTTATATATTGAATACAACACAGTCACATATCTCTTGATAACATTCCTACTTTTAGTATCTGATAATCTTAATTAACAGCACGTATGGAAATTTATATTTATGTATGATTTGAAAGGAAATCGGAAGTCAAGGGCTCGCAAATGTCTAAATGTATTTATCACATTTATTTTAGACTTACGTCAAAGAAAGTAACATACAGTTTGTGGACTAGCAAGACAAGTAAGACAGATTAAATGAAATTGCGATGACTAACTTTGGATTTTTCGATGTGATTGGTTGGAAGATGTTAGAAGTAATATTTTCATTTGAAATAAAGTTGAAGTTTTAGTGAAATTGAATATGATACAAGCATATCACTGATTTCAAGAGTTAAGTCCTTTTACCCTATGTCTACCTCCTTAAGATTCATATAAGCTGTAAGTTGCATTCTACTTTTAAAAAATCTAATATCGCATATTAGTAAAAAAAATATTGAACATTTCTTTTTATCTTGTCCAGAAATGTTTAAAAACATATGTAATATAAAATAAATCTTTGCATTTATTGTCCAAATTTTTTTAGCTAACTGTTTTGTTGTTAAATGTATATATGGAAACTATGATCTGTTATACATTATAATTAGCTTGAATGTACGTTGCATTATTGCGTTGTATTTCAACTAAAGTAGACAAGTTGACATACCTGCTGATAAACTTTTTTATCTGTTTCATGACAAATATCATATTTTTTGGAGGTTAAAAACATTTGAAAATGAAATAAACTGATGTGTAATGTTTTGAAACATTGCAGTGGCAAACATTTCGATATACAGAGAATATTAAAAATATATTTATGTGACAAGTCGGACTAAGACCTGATGGTTTCAAGACACGGCCCAACTATTACTAAATTAAGTATTTTTGGTTAGTTTTGATAACATATGTCTCATTGATTCATTACGTGGTACTAGTGTCCATTTAGTGGATGTTTAAAGTGAGAACATGCTATGCCTTTGTACAACGCATACCAAAATATGAGTCTCTGGTAAATTATTACATATGCCGGCCATATAGCATGTACTTAATAAATCAATATTGTGATTTCATTTGTATTTCCTACAAGGAAACGTAAGTAATAAAATTTAATGAATAAATTGGTGCTTTAATAACACACACCCTTAAAAACAAAACCTATTACCATCATTTCTATATTGTAACGAATTTTGCAAGCTTATAATGCTAAAAAGAGATTTTAAACAATGTGTAGTAAAGACAGGTTTCCACAGTATCCAGTGTTTGGTTTGGATAGCTTTCATAGCACAATATTTGGTAGGTATTTTGAAACTTTTCTATAAAAATAATACTGAAAGAGTAATCAAGGGAACCAAGGTTATAGCGGTAATCAAATGAATGTAATCCAGGGACAAAGACCAGACATGGACCAAAATATGTAATACAAAGACTTTTTCTCAGCTATTCAAGGTTCACAACTTTAATTCAGACATTGTCGTAGCGTAGAGTTTATAAACCATGCAATTCTACCAATTTCAAGTACTAAAAATAATTAAATACTATGTAATTACTTATTTTTTGTTTGTAATTTTCAATAAGTGGACACACTTTTACATTTCAGTTTGTTCAATAAATGAATACCAAAGGTTATCATGTGTAAATACGAGAAGGTTATTTAAGTTTGATAATATTTTTTGGGCTTTGGACATCCCTATATTTTCTAAAGAGAAAGCAAATTCTTCAACATCTTCAACATTAAATGAGAGTGTCATTACACCACGGGGGATAATGGCTAAACTAGATCTATTCGTCTTAAATATGTTAAGCCATCTAATTATAAAAACCCATCAGCATATAAATTGTTTCAATTCTTGTCAGTACGTAATGTTCAGGAATTGAATAATTTTGGTAATTATTTGTACCAAGCAGAGAAAGTTCGAAGTTCATGCTTATATATATAATATCGTTTTGTCATGCTCCGCATATCTGATGTAGTATTTGATATAGTATATTAATTGTATACAATGATTCCGTATGTTGTAATAGCACATTTTATGTGATGATGTTGGTTCTATAAGACGCACTTTTTTATGGAACAAAATAATATTTTATACAAAATTAATTAATATCCTGGTCAGGGTTTCATTTGATTTCCCTGATTAGTAGGCAAAGGGAATATAGAGGGTTTACATGGAATATGAGACCAGAATACTAGTATTATATAAAGGCACTCTTTAATGTCCATATATAAAATGAAAATTTGAAATTTGTGTTCAAATAATCTTTCTTTAAGTCGTTTTATGAAAGATTCGATTACACATGGTATGTAAATGTAGTCAGCAATACTTATTTAGTGTAGAAGGTGACTTTTCCACAAATAATGCGACATAGAAAGCACGCATTTTGCAATTACTTATAACCTAAGCTACTAAGAATTTCACAATAAACGTATAGTCACAAGTGTGTATGACTTATAACAAAATTTTGGTAATTTCAGTTCTACATGTTTAAGTTTTTATACAAAGTATGAATGCGTTGGTTTTCAATAAATATATTCAGTACTTGTATTGAGTAAATTTAAAATTAAATGATATATTGAGGATGAGAAATAGGATAGGAGATTTCTATGGGAAACAGAAAGAAAAATCAAGGGAGCCAAATTTCTAGCGGAAATCAAATGAATGTAATCCAGGAACAAAGACCAGACGGAATTCAGACACATACAACAAAGAACATAAGATAACCAAAATAATACATAAAAAGCAACAAAAGAAAATGAGCAAATCGGAACCCATTAAAAAGTTGGGAGCATGCATGGATCAGGTGCACTGGTAGGATAAGCATTTACCTACCGAGTTGCTCATAAAAAGTCAAGACACGTTGAACACATCAGTCCCCATGGTGCAGATGGATACACTGTAACGATCCATGAGTTCATGAAGATGACAATTAAACTTCTGTAGTAATAACTATTTTGTGAATGTGGATTAAAACATCAATTTAAAAAAGTACAAAAATTATTTTTGATTTAATTTATACACCAAAATTACTCACTTGCTTTAATGTTGAAGAATTAATCAAATAAACGATTTGTGTTAATGCATAATGCATTAGGGATTATTCTATGGTATATGGCGTTAACAGAAAGTTAATACTATTTATAGTTGTATTTGTCAACGAATGAACACAAACCCATGAATTCAATATTCGAAAGGAATAACACAATTTGTTCAAACAGCGGAACTTGGTATCCATGAATGTTTGTAACCCTCAGTGATTAAGTTTAATGTAGAAATAACATATAGAAAAATAACATAACTGATCATTGTGTATCTGATCAAACAAATCAAACTGGGAATTTCTAGCCTCTATATGTCTTGTTTCGTTTTCGCCTCCAGTTTTTTTATATTTACCATATCTATTTTCGTTATAGTAGACAATACACGCAGAAAGCTCATTTTTACAATACATCAGTCATCATAAAGTTTTAAACAATATGTTTTGTTTACTAAGTGGTGATCATACGATTAAAGTGCATATAACGCCATTTCATATCAATTTTTATCGCCGTTTTGTCTAACTTCAAACATTAAAATTTAGACCATTTTTTGGGAGGTATATGGAGTGTATTCCAACTTTCTTATCAAGTCCCTTGAAGGTCAAACAAATATAAAAGTCATCTCAAACTTTTCTAGACACACTTTGGTACAAGAATGTATGGTGTAATCCACTGTATTTAATTTTGATCTATTTAATAATGAAATTAGAAATCATGATTAGAAACACCCACACAAATTGAGAGTCATCTAATAAAATAATAAATATGCGATATCTTTATACATAATTATCAGTTATAAGTTCAGATTGGCAACATATATACCCCAATTGTTTTACTATCATATCATACTAATACAATGTCACTTGGTTTAAACGTGACTCATATCAGTATGACTAAAAATGTAAGTAGATAACCGATTTTGTAACGTTCCACCTTGTATATATACAACGTCTCAGAATGTGACGACTCTATTCACTACACTGCTCCATCGGATCAAATTGATACAGGGAAGATATGTAAACGTATAGAAAGGTCTGAAAAATTCCCAACGATGTTAGAACTGTCAAATTTGCGATGCAAATTTTTGGTCGTTCCCTCCGCGGGACTCGAACTCGTACCGCTGTGACATCTATGGCAACACCGCCTGCACAAAGTCCAGCGCCCTAGACCACTCGGCCAGCTAGGCTATAAAAATATAGCTTTCGCTGGCCGGGTCATTCCTCCTCGTAGGATTAATTTAGGGCTGTAACTTAGTACACGATGTATGGTAGCACGGCACAGTTCATTTAGATGAGCATAAACTGTCTAAATTTGACAGTTCTAACATCGTTGGGAATTTTTCAGACCTCTCTCTCTCTCTCTCTCTCTCTCTCTCTCTCTCTCTCTCTCTCTCTATATATATATATATATATATATATATATATATTAAATACAAAACATATACCCCTACTCTGCCGAAAAAAAATCACTGAAATTTGCAATTTGCATATTTAACTAAGGCAAAACCTCTGGAATACTTGTGCTTCTTTAAAAAAAATATTTGGTATTTTATGTTAATAGTATCACAATTAATAATTTTAGGTTCCTTTGTTGATCTATTGTGCTTCTCATAGTCAAAATTTATCAAAAAACTACTAAAATGAGGTTTTCGAACTTTCAATAGAAAGTCGAATAAATTTGATATTATAAATTATTGCACGACGAACACGTTACTAATATGGCATTATTGGATAAATAATTGAATAGTCTACACCACTAAACCGAGAAAATGTATTTGTAAATACAAAAATATATGAAAACAATCCATGGATAAAATAGAATAAAATAAAAAATTTTCCCCTATAGCATGAAAAGAGGTTTTTGCATGATGCAGAATGCTTATTCATTGCATATCATCTGTTTAAGAGTAGTCAATGTTGAAGAATGACTACTAAGTTCGGAGATATAATGTTGGCGTTTCTTTAGCCACTAATAATTTATCCACTTGATGTTGTGTGACATATTTGATATGAGAACCTTCCATACTTCCTTGCTTTTTTTAACAATTAGCAATTAACGTAAAACATAGTTCAATGCATATGAAATTTGGCTTAAACATTACTCATTAGACGTGTTTGTACCATAAACATATTTACATAACTTCAATAGTATACCGTACTATTTTTGACTGATACAAGTACAATATACAGTGAATAATCCGAAAACTTGTCTAGACAGGATACTTTTTGAAGTCCTTTCATGTCAATTTTAATGTATTTCTAACATGGGTAAACCGAATTCCTTTCTAAACCGAACAAAGTCCGAAAGAGATTCGGTTTAGACAGATTTCATCATATATTGCAAATTACGATATGCTGTACACGTGTTTCAATGAACAACCTCTCATCAATATAATTAGAATCAAATATATTAGAAGATCTAAATACAAAGATTGTATACAAGTAGTACTCAAAACCAAAACTATCGAAATCGGAAGTCAAATCCATCAACAAAAGCTTCTACCGTGTACAATACAAGGAATCAAAAGAGCAATAAGTAATCTGTAATGGTACATGTACACCAAAATAATACAAATACTCATATTATAATAATAGTATTAAAACAATGATCTTAAATAAGATACTTAGAAATGTGAATACCAATAATTATATTTACAATGATAACAACGAAATAAAACATTGATTTATAAAATCGCAAATGATGACATTTATCCAAATTGAACTTTTAACTTCGAGTTTTTCATTTCTTCGTTATACACTGCATCAAATTGCTCATTCTGCTCATCTGTAAAATAATTTCTCCAATCTCCCGTTTCACCTGAAATATTGAAATACCTATCAGTAAAATGTAAAAAAAAAAGAAATTATTTTTATTGAAGGTCCGTGCAATTAAAGTAATAATGGACCGATTACTGGTGCAGATCGGAATTCTGTAAATAAGTAATGCTCCGAAGTAACCCACTTTCAAATACCATGATGGTCCACGAACTAACTAATATGAACATTTCAACAAAACTTGCAGTTTCTTCGAACGATTAATATAAGAGAGTATTATAATCAGTTATTATAATGATTTTTTAATTAAACTATTCCAGAAATTGACGTAGATGTCATTTCTTGTCTGCTATCGTATTTACTTCCTTAAATCATGTCAGCCTTAGTAGTCTAGTAGAAACGAGCCTGATTTAATTCAATAGTTTGACTCGTTAATTGCTGTCAACAGTTTACGCTAGCTTTTCATTTTTAATTTGCATTTGCTCTTTAAGCGTAAGTTTTTGTAAAAATCAGGCAAAATGGGAAAAATAAAAAAATAAGAACCACATATGCGCGTCAAAACCCCATTATCCTGGCAATATAATTTCGCACAAGGATGCTTTCTCTATTTGAAAATACCACTATTTGATCTCTGCATCACTGGTTTAGCTCAGATATTTCTCAATGGAATGATGGAACAATGAGGTTTTTGACAGAGTTATGTACCCTCGAAATGTTCATTTTCAATGCACTTGAATGAAATTTTAATTTAATTTACCAAAATGATATAGAAATTCTTGTGTTTTTATACTGATTCTCATTGTGCAAATAGCCAAATTAAAGTTTAAAAATTGTTTTTTTATATCATCTTTGAGCCACTGCCTGGTTCTTACAGAGACTGTCACTTAAGTTACTTCATAAACATCTGGTTACCTTTCCTGTAATGTTTAAAATCTTTCGTTAATTCTGTATCCTTGAGTGTTTCATCAGCATTTTTCAAATTTCCAAATGAACATTTGTCTGCTATTTCCTTTATTAGATCCGTAGAGACAACTACACCTAGAAAATCTGCTAATCGTTTGATCTCGACTGTAGGATTCTGTAAAACACAAGATATACAATGATGTTCGTGAAAAGTCATACTTGAAAACACATTCTAGAAATACGACAACACTGTTATTATTGACGCTGCGACTAGAATGTTTTTTTTTTCATGGACGAAAAAAAAGAAGAAAAAGAACGAGATAAAAGTGTTTAAAACTTATATTAAATAGGCAACAAGATCAATAAAACAAACAAACAAAAACAAAGGAAAAACAAAATATAAACAAAACAAAACAACAAACATACAAATAACAATATAGAAATGAAAAAAAACTGATTATTTCATGTGATGTAAAGATAAACAGACAAAGCAATCCATAACAAGCGAAAATGCTAGTAGTTACAAATGTTATAAATGGTCAGAAAAAAGGAAAAAAGAGACTATCGAAAGTGCAAACGAAAGAAAATCCTTTGATACCACAAATCTGGCATCACCAAGATAACAACACATGAAGAACAAAACATACTGCAAAAAAGTAAACTGGGCTGAACTAAGGTGCTCCGGTTAAAAGTAAGTACTCCCTGCTTCTTTTTTTAAAAGGCACCATTCAAGCTGTTCATTGAAGACGAAGTCCGTTGGAGGGAAACTATTTATGACAGTCAGTGATCATATAACACAATGACATTTTACATTGGCAAGTCAGGTCTTGATGACGACAGTAGATTGTTCTATATTTAGACCTTAAACTATAGTCGAAACATCTTTGTCTCAGTAGTTTTGGCGTCGTTTGCAAGTATTTCTAGATAAGCTTAGAATGACTTCCATGACCTGGAGCAACAAAAATGTATTGCAAAGTTCAAGATCACACATACTTTTTAAATTTTGATTCTATCAAATCTATCTTACACACAGATTATTCTTATAATACTTTGAGGAATGACTTTTCTACTTAAGAACAAAGACATTGGCAGTTAGTTGTCATTGATCACTCCCGGAAGACACTTGGTGTCATAGTATACTTCTTTTCCACTAGCTAATATGAACTTAACCAAGGTTACTTTTCTCGAAAAAAAGAATGACTTAGAGTAATCAAAGGAACCAAGGGTATAACGGTAATCAAAAGAATGCAATCCAGGGACAAAGACCAGACATGAAAAACAGACATACACAACAAAGAACATAAAGTAACTAAAATCATACATACAAAGTAACAAAAGCAAATGAGCAACTCGGACTCTACTAAAAACTGGGAGTATGGACCAGGTGCACCGGTAGGGTAAGCGTCTTCTGCTTTTCTAGAAACACCCGCCGAGTTGCTCAGAAAAAGTCAAGTCCGGAGTAGACAAACGAGGAAAGGAAACCTATGACGCGTTGAATAAATCAGTTTTCATGGTGCAGATGGATACACCATAACGATCCACGAGTTGAAGATGACGACCATAAAACTTCTGTGGTCTGCGTAGTTTCGGCAAGCTCTGGCATAACGTGTGAGTTGTGATATGAACACTCCATACGTAGGTGCTGAAGGGATGTTTCCACAGATGAATGGAAAGTTGACAATTTTGAATGAAAAGTCATCACGTATGTCGTAAAGTTTGGCCAATAGTTTTCCTTTACCATCGATTTCTAAGTGTAGGTCAAGATTTGAGGCTGACTTCACAGTGTCTGTAGTATCCTTTATCTCAAGTTCTTTGGGGTAGACGCAATGTATCAAATCCCCGAAATTAGGATTATTTAAAGATAATACGTCATCTATATAGCGGAAACTGAGATTGAAGGATCTAGCCAAACGATATTCTTTCTTTCTGATCAGATCAGCTATAAAGTCAGCCTCATAAGAGTGAAGGAATAGGTCAGCTAGTAAAGGAGCACAATTTGTTCCCATTGGAATGCCGACCGTTTGTTGAAAAACACGTCCACCACACTGGACAAACATGTTGTCGATTAAAAATTCCAGCATTTTGTAAACATCTTCCTCTGTATATTTGAAAGATGATTTGGAATTATTTTTTACAAAGTATGAGGAATCTCTACCAAGAACTATATATTTGTATCTAGGTGTACCGTCTTTTTTTGAAAAAAAAAAACAACGATGTATAATTTTTTTTAAGTCGGGATTATAATTGAGTATGGGGAATAGAAGTATACAGTGTTGAAAAATCATAGGTTTTAATGCTATTATATTCAGATAATAGTCTTGAACTGATTGTCTCCGAAAGATCTTTCGAATTTTTCAGGATCCACATTGAATTAATACCACAACGGGAGTAACAAGTGTTGTGGTAGGACTGCAGACCCTCTTTGACAGTTGTGAGTATAGAATTTATAAGTTGTGAAAGAGGTTTGGTGGCGCATTTTGCAGATCTAGCTATGAAACGTTGTTCGTATGGATTCTTGTGGAGTTTAGGAATCCAGTACATAGACGGTAAATCACAATCATCGTCCTTGGTAGAGAGACCAAAAGAGGATAGCACAGATTTATGGTTTTCCACAATCTCTTCTTTGGAGAGTGTGGTAGCAGTATAGGTCTTATCACTGCTATTATTTTCTACGTCTACCTCTGATAATAAACATTGGATGTAAACCTTTTTGCAGACAAAAAATGTTGTTTTGTGCTTTGTCTGCTGATACGACAACATACTTGTCATGTATAGTAGACAATGTTTTTGCTACATCGGGGTCTTTGAAAACCGATGAGCCACTTAATAGTTCCGTAATTGATACAAAGAAAATTTACCCGTTTCAATTCCTCATAGCATAAAGAAATAATTGCATTGTTTTCTTTCCGTGCTTCTTCCATTTCTTTTTCATAGTTGAACCATCCTCCATACATCGGTTCTGTAAATAATTGATTAATTAACATTTTTGTAATAGCTAAAAGTTTCCATGGACATCAAATTTATACAAATACTTTTCAGTAATTTTCAATTTTTAAGCAATACCGGTTTACTTATAAGCGACAAGAAGCGTCAAGAACCTCAAGATGTCTAGAAAAAAAGAGGGGAATATAGATACAAGAAGGTTTTTGAATATATATACAAACGTCTCAGAATGTGACGACTCTATTCGCTACACTGCTCCATCGGATCAAATTGATACAGGGAAGATATGTAAACGTATAGAAAGGTCTGAAAAATTCCCAACGATGTTAGAACTGTCAAATTTGCGATGCAAATTTTTGGTCGTTCCCTCCACGGGACTCGACCTCGTACCGCTGTGAAATCTATGGCAACACCACCAGCACAAAGTCCTATTCTACAAATACGTTTTACCAAATACCTTTATCCTTCATAATAAGCTGAAAATATTTTGGCCAGGGCATTTCCTTCAAATGCGGCTCCACACTCTTGGCAAAGAAAAAAGAGGAAACCATCACATCCTTAGGGTTCCGAAAGGCGTGAACAATTTTCCCGCCATTTTGTTTATGTTCTGCTGGGAGCCAACGATATGGAACATGGGTGTTGATAACACGTGGAGATGGTTTTCGATTCAGGCTTTCAAAATCTTCAATGAATTCAAGAAAAGCGGTTTCTTTCACTTCCTTTGTATACTCAGCTTTCCCATTTTTTAACATAAAAAGAATTTCCCACAGCCAGTGTGTGCCTACAAATGCATATATTGTTTTATTACTAAATAATACACAGGCACAATTATTTCTCATGATTTCCACCCGAATTTCACATGATTTTCGTCTAAATTATGCAAATAAACTATATGACAGAATTCGCTGTTATTCCAGCGAATCGAACCTTCACGTGAATTTCAAATGTTTTGTGCATATGAAATTCGTGTTAAGTGAATTTCAAGTAACAATAGTGTTAATTTCATGTGACAATCATGTTCATTTCATATGAAGCTCGATTAGTATAAATTGTATGTGAAACATATTTGTCATTGCATCTAATTAAAACAAATCGAAAATGAAGAAGAAACCTTAAAAAAGCATTAATTGAAATTTTATCGATATGACAAGTAAGGTAAGGACATGAACAATGTGAACATATAATTCTATGTGATTTCAACAAAGTCAAAATTATTAACCGATAAAGATCTGCGAGTAAAAAAGACTTGATAAAGCATATCATTGGAAGTATTTTACCGTCAACCGGACACGGTACATTTATACATATATAATCTCATAAATGAAAATGAAAACCTTTATAAACATTTTCACTATCAACATATTTTTGTACTTCTTGAATTCAAACCATTTGAAATAAAAAAATAAATAAATATACTGTGTGCTCTGATATTCGTCGGTCGTAACTTGCAAAGCAGAGGCCGCTCAACTAGGGCAGCACATGGTCCGTGTTGCGGAGTAAGGGTCGTTTGTACGATTACAATGTAGTTTTCTGTTTTGTTTTGTTTTTGTTTGTTTGTTTGGTTTTTTTTGCATTTTGGAGTACTTTTCCGTTTTATGTCTTGTATATAAATTTTATATTAAGGTTTTAAATGTTGATTTCCCTTTATTTCCATGGACTTAGTTGCAATACATTTAGGAAGTAATGCAAACAATGTTATCAAGCTTGAGAAATACATTGTTCATAATGTGAAAATATCGTTAACTTACAAAGTTAAGCTGTAAGGATATATTGGTCATTTTGTGAAACTATCGTTACGGTACAAAATTAAGCTGGAAGGATATATTGTTCATAATGTCAAACTTTTGTTAACTTTCAATGTTCTGCCAGAAGAATACATCGTTTATAATTCGAAAATATCGTTAACGTACAAAATTAAGCTGGAAAGATATATCGTTCAAAATGTTCAACCATCGTTAACGTTCAAAGTGACTCGAACCAGTTTTGACTGCCTTTCTGATGAGTTAAATATTATACAATGAAAATAAAAAAACTTTTTTTTTACTTTCTGGAACTTAAATTATCAAAAAAGAAACATTGATGTAGGTAAGGAAAGTTATAAACGACATGATAAATATTACTATTGTGATACAAAAAACCTACCCGATCGTGGATATGCTGTAAGAAGAATATCATCAGGACAGGTTTTGAGGTTTTTAATTTGGTTAAATCTGCCCTCTGCATCCTTTACAAGTGAAGGGAACGTTGGTAACTTCATTCCATCAAATATTGGAAACCTATCTTTAGGGGGTTTTAACATTACTCCGGGTGGTAGCACCATACCCGGGGGCTGCTGAAATCCTCCTGCAAGAGTCGTTGGAGCATTACATTCGGGAGGAGCACCCTTCCCCAAATGAGATACAAGCTCTTCCATTGGTGGGTTTATTTCGTTCCCATTCATCGAGTTGGTCCGATCGGCATTGTTATTCGACATCATAATATTACAGACCTGCAAAACAAATGATATTTGTATTTAAACTATCTACATAAAATGCATTAACAAATGATAGGACTTCAATAACATGTCTCACTTTGTATTTAGAGTACTAAAGCTAAAAGCTTTGATGAAGTTATACGGAGGAAAAGATTAAGATTTAGGAGTCTTTGTTAGTTCTTTATTTACAAAATCCATATCTTACCATAGCAGTTTTGCAGGCCAGTTTTCACAATTATTGATATTAAGAAAGCAACTGAGAAGAGGGTTTAAAGAGTGCATATGAAAGTCTATACCGTTAACCTTCTTTTTGTATGGACTCTTCTGAAGTATGTTGTTTCCAAAATTAACATCTCTTCAGCAGCATTGGAACAATATGATAAAACAAAAAAAAAATCATATTCAAAACAGGAAGTCAAATCAAACACTAAGAAGAGGTTCTATGTGTACAAGGAGTAAAACCTCAGTGTTTACGGAATTTTTTTATTTTGTGATACTGCAAAAAAGGTAAAAAAATTATGCTTTAGTTCGTGCCAGACAAACCTGAATACTGTGTTCAAGTACAAAAATACGATTGTATTATATTGGCACAAAATCTTTCCTTGCCTCTTTCCGTGATACACAATCCAAATTAAACTTATCAGGTCACTGTATTAACTAACAAACACTGTAAATGTTTCCACCAATAAATTGTGGACTTTTCAGTCTCCTGAGTGCCTTCTGGATATTGTACTTAAGGTAATATTCAACGAAAAATGGACTGATTATCATCGTTAAGAGGAAGGAAATGTATATTTCTCGAGAAAAAAATAGCAGTTCGGAGTAAATTAGCGTTTCTTCGACCATAATAAGAAAACCAAATAATAAATGAATACAACTATCTTGAAATAATTTAATTTTAGATGTAACAACCATACTGATTGGATAAAAATTTTGTCCATCATCTCATAGACAAAATGTTGTAATGTGACTATAACGTCATCAACTTTTTTTGCCTTAAATTTTGATACTTAAATTAGATTATAAGGAATGACTGTTATATTTGTTCGGTCTATTTCAAATAACCTCATGTAATGCCAGTGGTGCACACTTTAAAATAACCTGCTACCTGTATATATTTAATAGTTTTTATGAGTACTTTTTTCACGGATAAATGAAGAATTCATCAAATAATTTTAAAGACCTTGACTCTAATTCCATGTACTCTATTACATAAATTTACCAATTATATAACACATTATATAAGACAATTTAAAGTACACAATAACATATTCTATACAATACGTAAACAAATGATACTATCAGGCAAGCTTAAATTTTCCACATGAGTATAATTGACATGGTTTTGTGTTACATGTTGTATTTATCGGCTTTGCTGGTGTATAGTGAATAGACTTACACAATCTATCAAAATTGCGGTGTTATACTAAAATGTAAATCGAGAAAAGTTTTGCAGAAAGAATTAAACGATAACTGTTTTGTTCACATATACATCTTATTAACAAACTTCGATTAAGGAATTTCTTTAAATCTCCACGAGTTCGATCCTAATTTTAGAACAGACCTGTAAAAAAATACGAGTATTAACCATTACAACAAAAATACAGAAACTAATTACATTGTACAGATTTTCAAAATAAAAGTTGAGTACTAATATTTACTTCTGAGATTATAAAAGAAGAAACAAATTTCTATTAAAAATACAAATTTGCAATGTCAAGCCTTAAAACGAAATATCAAAAACTCTAAGAATATGTATTACAAATAAGAGATACAGAACGAATATGGCGAAATACTACAAATGCACCAGCTTATAACATAAAAGGTACTTATGTAATCAGGTGTTATATATATTTTACCCCAAATTCTTTCAAAAATGAAATATTCTTGCATTGTATGAATGTAAACACTTTTAAAAAAAAAGCCTCACGGAATAATGATAGTAACGTTGCGTGTTGTAAATGTCAGAACGAATTTTTCGATTGACCAACTCATCCCATTTACCATTTTCCCATTCATAGTCCCAATTCCATAAAACCCATGCCTTATGTTTGTTTTTGCCCTATCGCCCATTCTCCATTGCTCCATAACCCATTATTTTGGACGTTTATCCCATACAGGTGCTGTATGATACTGAATAATCACAATATATCACATCTGATGTACACGTGCATGACCTTTAAAACAATTAAGTGAAATTAAATTATGGTGTTACGCTGCAGTTCCTCAGATTAGTAAATGTCACACTGACATGCAATTATTTTGATATTGTAATAAATCTAAAACTGGAACAAAAAAGGCAATAAAATGAGCACTTGCACTCTTTATTTTTTCTGATTAAAGTAAATAAAATTCACTTTGAAGTTTTTGTTGGAAACATAGCATAATATTTCCTGCTGGTTGATTCGAATTGACTGTTTAATTGCAAAGGGTTAACAGATGCATCGATGGGTTTGCTTATTATCAAACGGTTGTATTGTGAGGAGGAAGTGCCAAATATTTTTTCTTAAATTTGGTGGCGCATACGGACAAGTAAGGAAATTTACGACCAAGAAGGAGATATGCTATATCGGTTGGTATATCCTTGGTGATAAATCATAACTAGAAACGATTCTTAAGGCAGGACAGCTAGAACGAATAGACCAAAATAACATATAATGCTTTTTTATGAAGTGTAATGTTTGAATATGACAATGTTAGAAAACATAAACAGATACGTGTAATATATTTATTGTGTATATTATTACTATTCGCAATTCTGATTGGATAATCGGCTTCATATGATATTTCATAGAGCTTGACAAAGTATTTAAATGTTTAAAATTAAAATAATTGAGATATGCATGTAGAAGATATATAATTATAATAATTTAATGTTTTCAGCCTCACATTTTGGAGAGAAGTCCTAAAAATGTGCTACGATCAACATATTTATACGCCGATGAAATATTAAAAATGATACATTTAAAAATAAAAAGTCACGACCAACGTCATCAAGTTCAAAAAGTAGTACGTCGACGAAAATAGGAGACGTACTAAATAATGACGTTCATTTTCTACAATTCTATACTAAATAATGAGTAAATTTATCAATGATCGATGAGTATGTTTACAAAATTTGTCAAGTGCAAGGTTTGTAAAAAGTGCTTTGTAAATGATATTTCCTCTCTTGAGGAATAAAAAAAAACTTCAGCATAATTTTTTTAAAGATTCAATATAGGTCAAATGCAGAGTAGTTAATAGGGACTATTTATAATTTAAAAGATATTAAATACATGCACTATATTACATTACGTCTGTAATGATAAGACATCGGGTGATTTAAAATACATATTTACAAATATAACACCAACATTGTAATCCGCCATTATTGTAAAACAGACATGTAGAAAAAATGTAAGTATCACTTATTACATCAACAAAAATATGAATGACAAAATACGGTAACGAATATACATTGTCGTCTTTCAGAATTAAAAAAAAATGTTGAGTGCACAAGGGTTCGGTTTAGACAAGTTCCACTGTATAATGAAAGAAGATCACACTAAAGACTAACATTTCCTAGTGTGGACAAGCACATGAAACCTGTAGCGTGGGAAAAATATTTATTCACATTTTTTCTCAGCAACTACTCATCACAGCCACTACTAATTTTAACATATTCTTCCTGTTTGTATGCCATATGGTGGACCCTATTTTAGGACAAATTCGACAACAACATCCTTTTTACCGAAGACTTTGTTCCTTTCTCTTCTTTATATCGTGAGTGAAAGCAGGGATATCCTAGTGAGCCATCGCTCACAAAGTTCTTGTTTAATAAGGCCTAAATTATCCCCATTTAATGAACGGACTAAAAAAAACCAAATACCCAATAAAATTCACACAATATGATATACAAATCCCTCTATGGATACCTCAACATACGAGAAATAGACAGAAAGATATATTCACTTAAAGAATGTTCACAATTACTAAAAGCGTACCTTTATGCGCCTGATTTGCCTCTGGAAAAATAACTTTTCACAGGGATGATATTACTTTTCAAAATATGATGTAAATAGATTAACGAATGACTTCTCTATTAATAACGTTACTCAGGCTAAATCTTGTCGCCTCTGCTAATAACAAAGGCTACATGAAAATGGACCATTTATAACTGAAAAAAAGAACAAATATTTGAATTAAATGTATTACCATTTAAAATATTATCTATTGTTGCCATGAAATTGAGATTCGTATGAGAAATTATAACCGAAACAACTTACCTTATATTTTTATCAAATATGTCTGTATCAGGGGATATCATAGGGAAAGGGGAAGGAAACAGAGAAATATGCCGCAAGAAAATGGCGATTATTTCCTCTCGGAAAAACTTTAGGTTCTTTGAAAATGCCCGATAAATATATAAAGTAACGCTGTGTTCTCGCTAACGAGATGTTCATTTCATTGGCTGTAAACTTAACCGAAACATAACGAATTTTGTAATTAGCCACGTGCATAACAGCTTTGTTTTTTTTAGGTTAAACCTCTAGATTCGGCATCCTTTATATAATAATTTACAAATAATATTCAAACCGTAGACATTTATTTGAAAATTTAAACAAAGCAAGTACATCTATCCAGGGGGTCATTTTTTCTGTAAGTGGAAAGGGGGGTTCAGTTTTTTGTATAACTTCAAAGAGGGGGGGTCATTTTTTGCACATGAATTTCAAGGGGGATCCAAATTTTTAGTTAAGCAGAGCATTACACCAGTCAAATTATAACATATTTTACCACCATTAAGCATTTTATTTCATTGTCACATGCATGATCTCTGGTAAAATCAAGTTCACACATCAATATAACCATCAGGACCTAAAACATTTACAGTTATTAAATTAAATTGGTCCGACATATCTGCTGACGATTCAATTTCCTTACCAATATCTTGAATATCAAGAGCTGTGTCTGATTCTGCTTGATTTTGATCAAACTTTTCCAAAGTATCAAGCTTTGGAATTGAAGACTTGAATTTTTTATTGTAAGAATTCTTTAACATCTCAACTGCTTTGCTTCAAAGAGTAATCAAGGGAACTACGGTTATAACGGTAATAAGATGAATGTTATCCAGGGACAAAGACCAGACATGGAAAACAAACGTACAAAGAACATGAAATTTTGTTAAAATCAAATATACAAATTAACAAAAGCAAATGAGCAACTATGACTCCACTAAAAACTTGGAGCATGGACCAGGTGCGCCAGTAGGGTAAGCGTCCTCTGCTTTTCTAGAAACACCCACCGAGTTGCTCATAAAAAGTTAAGTCCGGAGTGGACGAAGAGGAAAGGAAAAACATGACACATTGAACAAATCAGTTTTCATGACGCAGATGGATACACCGTAGCGATCCACGATTTCATGATGACGACCATAACATAAAACCTCTATAGGGATGACTTCAATCTTGTAGCAACACAACCCTGTTCGAGAAGTTTATTTGTTAGAATTCTGGCGCGATACAAAAACTCCGCGTAGTTTCGGCAAGCTGTGGCATAATGTTTGAGTTGTTATATGAAAACGCCATACGCATGTTTAATAGAGGGGTATCATATTTAAAAAGAAATGTTTTATGGGGGATAAGAAAATATCATTGGGTTCAAGAAAATTTTATATGATTTCAAAATGACCAGTCCCCCCTCCCAGGTAAATAATGATAAATTTCTATATCCATTTGAATCCTAAGGGAAAAAAGGGGGCTATATAGTCGAATTTTTGCCCTGGATCTTTTTATTTAATGTTCAAACCAGAACTTTTTTTTTCGCCTATTGCATCTTTGTATTTATATAAAATCATATATCATTGTTCTGCCTTTCTATTTCAAATGTGATCCTAGCCCCGACCCCCATTCATAAAAATCAACATAGTTACTCGGAGGCGTATTCAGGTTGGGGAGTGGCGGGCGTGCGCCCCCTACAATTTGCAAAGCATGGGTTGTCAGGGGTAGATTTAGGCGGTTTCAAGTTGAAACTTCTCGCTAATTTTACCACAAAAGATATCTACATTGCACCCACTCTATATCTCAAAACTTTAACCTCAAAATTTGTGTCACCTCGCTCCGCAAGGCAGAATTTTTACTGTGCGCCCCTATCTAAAATCCTGAAGGCGCGTAGCTGCCGTTAGGCAAAAAAGTTTTTGCCTGCACTTAATTTTGCCAATTTTTTTTTGGAGATAAAATACATCCAGGAGAAGCATAAATGATGCTTTAAAACGCTATCTCCGCAGAGATTCGGGGGGGGGCTTCGCCCTCCTGAACCCCCTACTAGGGCTCCGCCCTGGACCTGCTGGGGGCCTGAAGCGGCCCCAGACCCCCTGCCATAATTTTGCCTACACTTCAATTTGGCCTTAGCTACGCGCCTGTCCTGGATCCGTCCCTGTTACTCCTACAACGTAAGAGGTTGGAATTCCGTTCCTCTATACCCCAGGATGGCACGAAGTCAGAAAATAGCTTGCAGACAGCCTCTAGCATTGTATTGCTTTTTTATATATATTTCTTTATTGCTTTTATGGAGAATATTAAAATAGTTTCAAAACAGGCCACTTGTTTCATGCTATACGCTGAAAGCAAAATATGATGAAAGCGATTTACAGGTTAGTGAACAGGGATGGCTCCAGACAATTTGAAAAGGAGTGGTGCAAGCCAATGTGATGGTGATGCAAAGACATTATTTTCCATGTTTTGTCAATTTTACACATGAAAATGACTAATTTTATGGTAAAAAGGAGGAGGGCCACCCCCCTCTGATCAATGAACAGGTATTACAAGCACAGTTGACTAATAATTATCATTTGATAAGATGTCCTATTAAACAGGTGCATCATGAGCGTATGGTATGATTATCCTCACCTCAACGTCTCTCTTAACTTGTGAAAAAAAAATCACAATTTACCAGTCTTGTAGAGTTTATACAAGGAAATCATGAATTCAGATCAATTCAATGTAAATTATAGATACAAGTACATGGCATGATTATGATTAGCTCAAAATTCAACAATAAATCCTTCTTTTTCAAAATTTTTAATGTCTGTGAATGTTTATATTTTATTCTACTTACCCATGGAACTTGTTTTTTTTTTCATTGATTGGTTGTGGTTTCAATGCATATTGCAATTATTTCTTGCATTTCAGGACAAGAATGTTTTACTGTATGAAATGATCCTGCTTTATACTACTCTACTATTATGACATTTTTAGGCGGTTTCATAGTGCTACCTCACAGAATCAATAGTTGCTTAGCCAAATAGTTGTTACACAAAATTACATGTTTGAGAAGCAGTGAAAGATTTAGCACTCACTGGTCATAAGTAGAAAACTTAAATACATGTACCATTTATGTTTGTCAATGAGATAGTCATTCAAAAAACCAAGCAAGTAACGATTAAGCTTCTACAAGTGAAATCACCACATGGTTATCAATAATGGGCAAACAACATACCATCCATATTACACATGTAGAAATAATACAAATACATTTCTAAAATAAATTGACTAATGAGAGTTTATAGTGAACAATCAAAAGACTTTGAAAGTGGGGGTCCAAGCTATTAATTTTCTCATTTTTGCAAAATTTTTCTAATTACTTCCAATATTTCCCAACAAAAGAGATGGTTCCTACCAAATCAATATAAATGTTTTGTTCTAAAAAAAAACAAGGCATAAAAATATTGTATACAGAACCTCAAATACCTGCACAATCTATTATCATACTTCATTTGAACAGAGCCATCTGATATGTATGACTTGTCTGGTAACTTGTATCATTGGTAGGTGAACATGATGGCTGCATCCAAAATTTTCTGGAAAATATCAAAACATATTTCCTTTTAATATGGAAAGAGATACTGAAAATCAACATGGATAGACTTTTATCATACTGTCATGATTGTGGTATAATTGTACATGTTGATGAAATGCTGTGCAAAAAGAAATCTGATGACTGATAAAACTAGTTCCTTATCCTTAGTTACAGATATACAATGTAAGTCAACAGCTTGTATTTATGGATCTATTAAAAAAAGTAAAAAAATATAGCACGATAAACGTCTTAAAAAATTGAAAATTGTGTCTTATATAAGGTCATACAAATGTATATGTTAATGTTTAGATTAATTTCCAAATCATATAATTCATGTAGTTTACCTCAAGTTATGTATGAAACATTCTCATATGACTTACATGTACAATACCATGGAGCATTAAATATTGTTTTTGATTGGTCAACTGTTCAGCAATACTTGTTTCACTGGAGTTTCCTTGATCTTGTACATGAATTTATTTTTGTTCTCAAAAATGAAATATGGGGTACTGTATACACAAATAACAGATTCTTGTAAGGTTTTGTTTGAGTTACCCTATAATCAAGTAACTGTACAACTCATCATGTTCGACAAGTTTGTATCACAGACTGTTTCATTTAAATGAAAATCAACATTCATTGACTCAACGACAACTCATCATGTCTTTATAAAAATGTTTGTATGAACTATGGAACATGTATACAGTAACGTATAAGGCTTAAGAAAGTTTTTTGTGTACCATATCTCCTGTAATTTGAACTGCACTCATTTACTTAGACTACAGCACATGATTTAGACAAATTATAATTAACAAATACATGGTATATGATAAACACTAAAGTTATTTATCATAATTCTTCATTATTGTAACTGTGTTCGAGCTAAATAAAATATTTGTATTTTCATAATGGCGGCACTGTAAACAATAATGAATGCATATCATTAATGTTCGTTCGTTTTGCTAATCAATTTTTTGATATATAAAAATATAAAAACAGAAAAATATAGTAAACAATTGAAATAAAAACAAACTGTCATGTTGGAAATGAAAAAATATACTCAAATAAAACATTAATTTAGCCACAAATATGCCGAAGTTCATAAGCAAGATGATGATAAAAAACACAATGGAGAAAATTTTAAATAGTTTGGTGTTTTTTGTAGAAGGTTTGGAATTATCTCAAACTACGATTTTCAGGTTCATTTGTATTCACCTGAATGTGTCACTTACTTTTTGATGGAATATATGTCCATATGTGAGTACACGAAACTCAAATTCAGACGGCCCCCCCCTCAATGTGACAGGATGGTTTTTCACAAAATACCGTTCGGAAGTCTGATTTTATTTCAAAAGTCATGTAAAAGTCCGAGAATCCCGTACTCCTGTTTCCATGGGCTGGTCTGTATAAAGTACTTTAAGGTCAATATTTAGGTTTTCTTTACATTTTACGCACTGTCGAACTGAGAAATTTGTCACCGTCTTTGAAATATTTCATACATTGTCGATTCAGTGTGCTTGTACCACAAGAGCCGAATTTCAGCTCTGTTGAAAAAAAGTTTGATCGATGTTTTTTATCAGAAAGTTCTGTTTGATCTAATCGATTAGTGATTATAATGTTTGAAGTAGTAGTAATTTGGTTGATTAAATTACATTATACACTCAATTCAAGAATACAAGAATTCTATTTAGCAGTTCCTGACTTAAAGCTCTTGAATGGTATTTATCCCAATACAACATATACCATCTCCCAATTCCCCCATTCACAGACCCCATAGACAAATCCACATCCCCCATACAATCCTAATTGCATTTTACTTAATCAAATATTTATCGAATTGCATTCTGTATTTTTACATTCTACAACATATAAACTGTTTTTTATAAATTTAATACTTTTTTATCTCAATAAATACTTTAAAAATGATTTCCAAATTTCCAAACACTGCCCATTCAAAATCCCCCTGCACTGTCCATTTCCCCCTATCCTCATTCCCCATTCCACCATATATCATAGAACGCAAAGATTTCCTCATACAAGTATTGTATAAACAACAAGTAAATATGGTAAACGATCACTTATCAATAAAAATCGATCACTTTTTACTGAACAAAATCATCGATCAAACTCTCGAAATAGTTTTTCGATCAATGTTCGATACACAGAGCTAATAAAACGATTGCCATTTAATTTACGATCGATTATTGATCGATAATAAGCTTGATCGATTAATAAAGTCGATATATTCTTGGTGACAACTACACTATACCTATTATACACATATTGCTTGTGGTAGAGGTTGATACGCCGAAATAACACGAGGTAGATACATCACCCGAAGGTGATATAATTTTCTGAGTGTGTTACTCCTTTATTGCAGGCAACATTTTTATATGATACTAAATACTCTTTGTAGTACATCACATTTTATGTACACGTGCATAACCTTTATAAAACTTAAGTAAAATTCAATTATGGTGTAATTAATTGTTGCAGTTTCTCGGATGAATGTCAAACTAGAATGAAATATACAAGTACTTCAATTTAATAAATCTAAACAAAGCAAAAAGTAACACTTCCACACTTCAATTTTTTTTAATTAAAGTCACCTGAAATGAAATTGTAAAATCAGGATATGCACACGTACAAATAAGGGTATTTCCGATCAAGAGGAAAATATTTTGTGATAGGGGTGATATATCGAGGTGATATATTTGTGGTGATAAATCGTAACTACCAACCATTTCTACGGCAGTGGAGATAGGAAGGAATAAACCAAAGTAGCAAAATATAATGCTGTTGGTATGAGGTATAATATTTGAATATGGCAAAGTTTGAAACATAAACAAGTACATGTTACCAAACATGTAAATACACTTTCATTAAAATAAGCTAATTTCATTGGATAATCGGCCAAATATAATTTTTCACAGGACCTGACAAAGTATTTTCTTTGTCTGTGAATGTCAAAAATAGAATAATGGAGATATATATATATATATATATATATATATAATGTAATAATAATAATTAAATGTTAGAAGCTCTAAGTATATATGCTACAGGCAACATTTTTATACGCTGATGAAATATTAAAAGATAAAACATTCAAGTTTTAAATGAAAACGAACAACCAATGTCATCGAGTTCAATAAGTGGTACGTCATTAAAAACAGTAAACGTACTAAATAATGACATTTAATTTTACGATTTTATACTTTAATATGAAAGAGAGTCAGTAACGCAGACAGTTTTAGCTCATTTGTTTCAAAGTTTGAAAGGTAGGAGAAATATTCTTTCATATTGAAACTTATTAATGATTAATTAGTATGTTTACATGATTGAACAAGGAAAATGGGAAGTAAAGAAACTTCAACAAGTCTAGTTTTTGATTAATAGTTATTTTCTTCAATGATTCGGTATTTGTCAAATACAGACTTCTCCCTACTATTTCTGCCTTTCCAATTCCATAAAAGTTTTTAATTGTTGTAGGTAGTCATTTGAGACCTTTTATTTGTTATTTTGAACGTGAAGATAATTTAGGAAATGGGGATAAATCGATAAAAGCAAAAAAAGTGAGATTAAAATCATATAAATAAATACTGTATCAAGCTCTGAAATTAAGGTTTACTATCAGAAAGCGCCAGTATCACCATGTGAGTATCACACGAGCTGAAGTGTATCAATATTAAAATGCTGTGTGTAGTTCTAAATTAAGTGATCCAATAGAAAGGGCGGGGGGTCCGGGGATCGGAACTCTTCCCTTTCTGTTAATATCGCAATATTTTTGCAAATTGAGTAAATGGTATCCTCTGACCACCTTTTTGTTGGAACGTCTCTGGATCCCCCTTTAAAAATCTCCGGATCTGCCCTTTATAATTAAAGAAGGTTTCTCTCGTAGAGAATGTGTCATACTCGTGATCGCAAATACTATACACAACTCCGATTCAGATTTGCTTTTTTATCAGTGCTTCTTTAAAGACCCATTCGATAGCTATTTGTTGGTAAATGTATAGATGAATGTTCAATGGCATCCTAAAGTTATACAGACCTCAATATTGACCTTTCCTTGAACATGATTTAAAGTTATAATCGTTTAATTTTTGTGGTATTGAATTACTGTTTTACATGTACTTTTTTGTAAAAATCTGAAACGTTTTTATTTGAAAAGCATTTAAAAATTTCAGGACCTGGCGTGAAAAAATAAATCTGGGTCACATTTTTAATTTTTTTTCTTTAATTTTGAATCAAATCGAAAAACATGTTTACTCCTAGAAAATAATTGGTCTCTGTCTTAACGAAAATTTATTTATTTATTTTATAAACTTAAAATGTTAAAACAAAAGTTTTGAATTTAATATAATACCTTTAACTTAACCATGGATTAGGTTAGAAAGGGAGCCTAAGGATGGCGAAGGATGATGATGGTTCATTGGAAAGTGATATCCGAAATTGAAAGCCATATGAATAAGCATGAGAAAACATATAAGACACTGATATTACAGTAAGACTGGAAGCTCTGTAGATTAATATATCGAGAATGGCTATGGTGAAAACATGTCAAAGAGAGAACAACCCCAGCGGTAGAAGAAAAATGTCAGCTCAAAGCCTCCCATGGGTCTTCATTATATGACGAGGAAACCCTTACACCATACTTGTAATTTGTCTGTGGTAGGCTTGTTGATATGATAATGATTTGCAAATACGTGTAATCAGTTAGTTAATATGAGTCATTATTACTAACATTTTAGTAACTACATGTTATTCCTAATCTGTTAAGTTAATACGTGTTATTCCTAAGTTGACCGGTAATTACAGGTAATTACTACGCTTATTTACTGACTGAGGCCATTTTAAGCTTTTTTACTGACGGCAAAAATAAACTAAAAAAGAAGAAACGCATTTTGATGTATTCATTTGTGTTGACAATGTATTTTTCTATACTCGTTGTCACTTACATATAATATGATATTCAAATTTGAATGATAATAAGACAATTATTCCTCGCAATAAATTAGCAAAAATATGTTTAAATCTTTATCCTTAAACACGAACAATATTTTATAGGTTTTTTTTTCGAAGCCACCGATATCATAACGACGTCCAATTAGATTGATGACATCATACTGAATTTCGACCAATGATTATCCAAGAACAGAAAAAAATCCAAACCGATATTGAATACATTTATAAAATCATCAATTGGTGGAATATAACAAGAAAAGCAGAACAAATAAGAAAAGAAAAATGCTAGAGTAATTGATATATTATATTTTTCATAATATTATTGTTGTTCGAATATTTTACGATTACCGGAAAGATCTTTGCAGGTGTAGGTGTATTCTATAACAATGTCAAACAGTGGCTATGATCAACCTATTTCAAATGGTGGGAGCGAGCTTAAATCTCCTACAGAACCATCTCTAAAACAGTCATTTGAAAGTATATTCCCTGTGGTTGATGATATGAAATTCCCGCCATTTCCACCGATGAAGAAAGATTCAGGGAGGAGGTTAAACGAAATAAAAAACTTTCAAACGCGCCCTGATGACATAATACTTGGTTGCTACCTCTTAATGAGAAACTTTATGACCGAGTCTGCTCATGTACTTTTCACCTAATATAATTCTTATTTTGACAATGGTCAAAATGCAATGAACTCTAATTTCTTATGATTTTGTTCGCTCCTCCTGGAACTTCCCTAAACACAAGATTCATTCAATCATGGTTGTAATGAAAGGACATGGACCAACATCCTAGTATCAACGCCTAAAATTGTCCATTTGAATACGTCACGAATCAACAATATATACAGCTGATTAGTAAACCTCGGGATAAACGTTATATAACTTTAACAAGATGTCGTGTCCCCAGATGGGAATCTTAGCACACTCACATCTGGTATGGAAAGTGCCCCGACCAATTCAACTAACAGTACCCATTCACACGTTCAGTCTGCAAATCATATATTCCAGTACAAAATTTCTGACTTTTTCAAAATTATCAAA
This sequence comes from Perna viridis, assembly GCA_037379345.1. Taxonomy (NCBI): domain Eukaryota; kingdom Metazoa; phylum Mollusca; class Bivalvia; order Mytilida; family Mytilidae; genus Perna; species Perna viridis. The sequence goes on along the minus strand of CM074517.1, from coordinate 31,805,404 downwards.
CCATGTTCTATCACTTTAAATGATATATTTGACTACAACGATGACAAACCGCATTGTACCATATCAAAATGTGGAATTAAAAATTGCAAAAAATGCAACATTCTTATAACCGACTCTTACTTCCCTTACAAACAAAACCTTCAATGCAAGAAGTCACGATGACTTAAGTTGCAAATCAACAAACTTAATATATGGAAAAGAATGCAATTTATCTGGTTTAGTATATGTCGGAGAAGCGCAAGAACGATTTAATAAAAGAATGTGCGGTCATCGTTCGGGAATTAACACCACCAAATTCCCGACAGTTTATCAACACTTTAATCAACAAGATCATTCAATCCTCTCTATGAAAGTTCGTATTTTAGAAAAAAATTTAACCATCCTACGAACAGTCCCGTTCTCAGTAAAAACTATCGTAGGGAAAGAGAGGAGTACTGGATACGCATACTAGGTACTGCAATACCTTACGGATGCAATGGCAACATCAAAAGTATAGGAAACCTTTCAAGCCAATATAACAATGGCATAAATATGATGAATTTATTTGACAAAAATCCAAGAAGGGAAAGGAGTCATGGCCATCGCCACTATACGTCACCTGAGTTACATGATGTCTCCATAGATGGCCTCCTTCCTTTCATACAAAAACCTCTTGGACTTCATTACATTAGAACCACACTTTATTCTATTCCTCTCACTCTACTACACTCCCTTTACAAAGCAAGTCTTGACACTCCTGTTTCTGACCCGACCTCATCATTACACAGACTTGTTGCCATCATTTTGGATATTGGTTGCCACAGACTCTTTAACCCAGTTTGTATGAAAAGTCAAGATGAAGAAAAACGATCATTTCTTCCACTACCGTTTGTCAACAAAGGTATAGATGCAATTAATTTGGCTAACATCCTCCATCACAAAAACGAAAAAATTTCCCCATATTTCAAATACCAATTCATACCAATTATTTCATATTCCTATACTTTACCCATTGCATCCAAAATTTTCAATTATAAAAGGCTATTTCAGAACCTCAAGATTGAGGACTTCAAGGCTAAACCACCTGACTGTTCTTGCAAAAACTCCCCATTCAAATATGGTTCTTCTGGTCACGTCGTTACGGGAGATTTAAACATCATCGAAAACGAATCCCTGTGTAATATCCTTTCTAAAGGTTCCAAGCACCGTGAACCACGCTCCATAAATTGGAATTAATTATAACTTTAAAATTCTCATGGATGCCGTCGAGGACTATGCAAGAAAATGGATAAAACGAGAAGAAGAAATTGATTCTCTGTCAGAGTGGTTAAAGGTTGAAGCGAATGAAAGTTTTAAGTAGGTCAATGAGTGCCAAAGCTACATCAGTTTTCAAAGACCTTGATGAAGCAAAAACATTGTCTACTATACATGACAAATATGTTGTCGTACCAGCAGACAAAGCCCAAAACAACATTGTTTTTGTCTCAAAACGTTTTACATCAAATGTTTATTATCAGAGGTAGACGTAGAAAATAATAGCAGTGATAAGACCTCAATCTACTACCACACTCTCCAAATAAGAGATTGTGGAAAACCACAAATCTGTGCTATCCTCTCTTGGTCTCTCTACCAAGGACGATGATTGTGATTTAGCGTCTATGTACTGGATTCCTAAACTCCACAAGAATCCATACAAACGAACGTTTCATAGCTGGATCTGCAAAATTTTCACCAAACTTCTTTCAAAATTTTTAACTTCTATACTCACAACTATCACAGGGGGTCTGCAGTCCAACCACAACACTTGTTACTCCCGTTGTGGTATTAATTCAATGTGGATCATGAAAAATTCGGAAGATCTTTTGGAGACAATCAGTGCAAGACTATTATCTGAATATAATAGCATTAAAACCTATGTTGTTTCAACACTATATTCTTCTATTCTCCATACTCAGTTAAAATCCCGACTTAAAGACATTATACATCGTTGTTTTTCCAAAAATGATGGTACACCTAGATACAAATATATAGTTCTTGGTAGAGATTCCTCATACTTAGTAAGAAATAATTCCAAATCATCTTCCAAATATACAGAGGAAGATGTTTACAAAAGGCTGGAATTTTTAATCGACAACATATTTATACAGTGTGGTGGACGTATTTTTCAACAAACGGTCGCCATTCCAATGGGAACAAATTGTGCTCCTTTACTTGCTGACCTATTCCTTCACTCTTATGAGGCTGACTTTATAGCTGATTTGATCCGAAAGAATATCGTTTGGCTAATCTCAGTTTCCGCTATACAGATGACGTATTTTCTTTAAACAATCCTAATTCCGGGGATTTGATTCATCGCATCTAGCCCAAAGAACTTGAGATAAAGAATACTACAAACATTGTAAGATTAGCCTCATATCTTGATCTACACTTAAAAATCAATGGTAAAGGAAAACTATTGACCAAACTTTACGACAAACGTGATGACTTTTCATTCAGAATTGCAACTTTCTTTTCATCTGTGGCAACATCCCTTCAGCACCTGCGTATGGAGTGTTTATATCACAACCCATACGTCATGCCAGAGCTTGCCGAAACTACGGAGACTTTTTGTATCGCGCTAGAACTCTTAAAAATAGGCTTCTGGAACAAGGCTATGTTGCTAGAAGATTGAAGTCATCACTACAGAAGTTTTATGGTCGTCATCTTGAACTCTTGGATCGTTATGGTGTATCCATCTGCGCCATGAAAACTGATTTATTCAACGGGTCATAGTTTTCCTTTCCTCGTATGTCTACCCCGGATTTGAATTTTTATGAGCAACTCTGCGGGTGTTTCTAGAAAAGCAGAGGACGCTTACCCTACCGGTGCACCTGGTCCATGCTCCCAGTTTTTAGTGGAGTCCGAGTTGCTCATTTGCTTTTGTTACTTTGTATGTATGATTTTAGTTACTTTATGTTCTTTGTTGTGTATGTCTGTTTTCCATGTATGGTCTTTGTTCCTGGATTGCATTGTTTTGATTACCGCTATAATCTTGGTTCCCTTGATTACTCTTCCAATATGTAAGACGATACGGTTATTGAAACTTCAGGATGACAATTCATGAAGTATACTAATATACACCTTTTTATTCGATTATAAAACTTCAGTTAGATGTTAATTGTTTAATTTGAAAAAAAAACCAACATCATTTCAAAAGGTTACTGAAATTCACTGAAAATAAACAATCATTATGTTAAATATCATGTTAAAATCTTCTACTTAAATCTTAATAGCATTTTTGTATGACCTTCAAATAAATTTCCGATCGTATAATGATATCCCATTTTCGTCGTAGCAAGCGACTTTAAACTGAAATTTATGTATGATAACTTATCTTTTGGAAATGTTAACACATTGTTTCTAAGTCCTAAAGTGTTTTAAGGTATTTGCACCATCCCTTTGAAAATTAAGGCTAAAAGAGCGAAAATGGTGGTTGTCATTACATTTAGGGGAAAAGCATATATTTCATCATTTTTTTATTATTCAGATGTAGATCCTTTCGTTTTGAAATACTGTTCTAAAATAAAATTACAGGGTAGGCTTATCGTAAATCGTCTTGACGTCAAAGGGTCACTTAATTGGTCAAAGCCAAAACAAAAGCAACTTTTTTTCCGTTATGCCTGATTTAATGGGTTTTTTTTATTGGGTCCTTTTGAAAATCCATGCCTGCATGATTTAATCAGGTTTCAGATATCTCTTTCGGTTTTTGAGGTATGAAGGGTCAAAGAGGCAACACAATGACATTTTTATTTTTGGTCCGATTTTGGAATTTTTTTATTTGATTCATTAAGAAAAAAAACCTCCTTTGTTTTCCGATCAGATTTCAGATGTCTTTTCCGGTTTTGGATTTAGAAGGGGTCAAAGTTGCCACACACCCAAAAAATCGTGTTTTGGTGACCTATAGAAGTATAATTGTACGCTGCTTGGTATTTCATGAATAAATGACTTTTATTGTACCACATCTCCTATTTATATTTTTGGTCCGAATAAGCTTTTTGATTGGATTTCTAACAAGAAACTCTGCCTGTATCCTTTTTCAGATATCTCCAACGGTTTTGAATTAAAAGGGTTCAAAGGAGTCATACCCCAAAATTCCTTAATTTGGTTCAATTTTGAAATTTTTTGATTGAATTTCAAATTTTATGCTGTATTGTGTCCAAACCAATTGTTGTGTCTATAATGAACTGTAAGTCCCTATGATTTAGTGTGTCAAAAGCTAATATTGTGTTCACACTTTCCCCAAGTGAACAGAGTTCGACGACTGTAGTCGTATCATACTGCGCTCTGCGAAGCTCTCCATTGATCAGTTATACAACGCCTTTCGTTAGAAAACAATAATTTTGTTCATGTCATGGGTGAAGGGCAAACATTGACCGATCCTAGGCTTGAACCCTTTTATCTAGAACCCCTACTTTTCGAAATTCCTGTATCCTCACCAAATTTTAATTTGGTTATTGAAACCAATATTAATTGTTCTTATGGGATAAAACATATTTTATCGGAATATGCGAATGTAACTAACGATCAGTATTTTGTGATTTTTTTTCAGAACCATTTTGTTTGATTTGATGACGTTTTTAACTACTTATTAATAGGTACACATTGGCTGTGGGAGATTTTGTTTATGTTGCAAAATGGAAGAGCAGAGTATACACCAGAAGTTAAAGAAACAGCATTTTTAGAGTTGATTGAAAATTTTGATTTCTTAAATGGAAAACCATCTCCACGTGTCATTAATACACATGTACCATACCGATGGCTTCCTAAAGAACACACACAAAATGGAGGAAAAATTGTTCACGTCTTTCGGAACCCCAAGGATATGATGGTTTCTTTGTATGTCTTCGTAAAGAAAATGCACCTAAGAAACATAAACATGCCCTGGTCTGCGTTTTACCAGCTTGTAATGAACGGTAAATTGATACACATGTCACTGTCCTTTTTCATATTTATGAAATGCAAGCCATTTCAGCAAGTTTTTTTTCAAAGGGACGTAACCCACTAACACACGACAACTTCGTTGGTGAAAGGAAAAACAGTAAACAATTTTCTTTGAAACTTTAAATATTTACACTTTTGTAAGTAGCTAAATGGTTTGAAATAAATTATTTAAAAAATATCCAAGTAGTTACCGCAGCAACGATAAGTCAAATATTTGAATTTGAAGTCTACTACTGCTGTCCATTGCCCAAAGATGGCAGTAACCCATTCTGTTGGGTTGGAGTGTTATCTCCCTTTGCTCCATATTAAACAAAAAACAATGTAGTCGGAAATGCGAAAAAAGTCTATTGCATATGACATGATTTCTACTCTTTCTTGTTGGTGTGGGGAAGTCTACTTAAAATGGATTGTTAATATATATGAAAAGGTTGGCAAGTTCATGTGTCCCGCTTCAACCTGTTTCTATGGGCACTTTGATTATCTGAGTCTCGTTAACTTGCTTACTATTATGTAAGTTCATCGTTTAATTAAGGAATGTGTTACAGTCAAATTACTATAGGTGAGTCACGCTTTTCTACTAGAGTATCTACTTCCCTATCTTTGTTGTATCATTATTTGTTGTTATTTCCTTTTCAAGCTTAATTAGTAACACTTCATATACCACCTTACTAGTCAGATTGCACCTTTGGACCAATCATTTTAGTAAAGCTTACCATTTAAGTCATCTAATATACATGCAGACAAGTACTACCACCAGATTTATCATAAATATGAAACTTTTGTTATAACGGCAAATTTCTCATTTTTTATTGAAAGATACAAAGAATCAAGATTAATAATTAAGCAGTACAATAGACAGCCTCGCAGAGAAGTAGCTACTCTATTTGACACACCAGTTTTGATGACTGTAAAATGTTTTAACAGGTGGTATTAAATCATATATATGAAACAGTTGATATTTTTTTATAAATCGTATGTTTGCAGATAGTGAACCTTTATATGGTGGATGGTTTGCCTATGAGAAAGAGTTTGAGAACGTAGCTGATCAGAATAGTGCAATTATAAATTTATGTTATGAAGAATTGAAACGGGTTAGTAAAATATTAACTTCAAGATCTAGTTAAAACATTTGATCTCATTGACCAATTACCACATTTTTGTCCGAAAAGGCTGATTTAAATTTCAGTATATCATAACAAAGAAGTATGTATCATTATAGTGAATCCACGAGGTACATCCAAATTTCCAGAATAAAAGTATAGAAATTGTATTGAAAGAAGAAGAAAAATTAAAGGACCATTTCGTCTCTTAAATGTTTCGTATATGTTTGACTGAGTTTATTATCAGGGGCGAATCCAGAGGTTTTGGAAAGGGGGATATTGGAGAAAAATATTAATGTTTGGTCAACTTGGTTCGAATTTTGTACAAAACTAACAACATTTACCAAAAAGAAATGGGTGATTCCAACATGGATCCGCCACTGAAAAAAAAATGAATGTTTTAACTTTATGGCTTTCCATACAACAATACTCACTTTAATTGCCTTTACAGAATCCTACTGTCAAGATCAAACGTTTGGCAGACTTTTTAGGATTAGAAGTAACTGAGGAATTGGTACAGGAAATTACATATAAATGTTCGTTTAAGAATCTGAAAACTGCCGATGCAACGTTTAAAGACACTACTGTAGTAAAGAAAGCGGATCACTACAGAAAAGGTAATCAACGAATTTTACAATCACAGAATAAATCGTGGAGAACAGATCCGGTTGGTCATGCTTCTCCTTGATTCTTGTCTATATCTGTATGTATATAATATTGTAACGTTAAATATATTCTACGTTACACCATGTTTCCAAAGATTTAACTAACCCGGGCTGTATAAGGAAATAAATTTTTTTGCCAGTGAAAGTTTTTATACTAGATTTGTTTTCATAATTTATCAATTCGAAAATCAGAGAGAAGATTTTCTATTACTAACATATACTGTATACACTGTAAAAGTCCTACCCATGTGAAACATATTTTCTCATGAATCGACCACGATAGCAATTAAGCATGATTCAATTTGAATATGATTATCGAGTGAGTTGATACTTTGCGATATTCAATGTTCACCAGTTATAAAACCATTTTCTCTATGATTCCTTTTGCGTATTTTGGCCGTTTCACATTCGGCACCTGTCAGTGCGCAAATTCTTACAATCGCCTCTCTATGACGTCACCAAATGTTGCTTTTGACTAATCATATGTATAGAAAACGATACATAATCACACAACAACCAATCGCAACGGGGAAGTTTGCATAACCTAGTTCGTATCACTTCGTTCATAATATCTAGCAGTAAAAGCAAGATGTAGATTATACGTCCAAATCATAACGAATCACATGTTAGGAAACAAATACTTAAATATAATCGTATGGTGATCACATGACTATCATATATTAATTATCATATGATAAACTTTAGTTTTGACAGTCATTCGAATCGAACACCTAATTTTCTTATGTGGCAATTTTGGCAGAGTACTTTGTTAATCCGAAATTCAGAGAGAGAATTTTCCATTCTATACATCAACTCAGTTTACACTATGAATTTGTTTAGTTTCAGGTTAGCATGAAGAGATATTAAAGCAAAGAAGTTTTTATTTTGCAGGTGAAATTGGTGATTGGAAGAATTATTTTACAGTTGCCCAGAATGAACAATTTGACGAAGTGTTTAAGCTGAAGATGAAAAACTCAAATTTAAAAGTACAATTTGAATAGATGACATAATGTAACATATATTTCATTACCATATATTTGTAAATATTTGCATTATATGTAGCTACACAACTTCAAGCCATCAGAACAATTTATAAGATATAAGTTAAATCACGTGTCATAAATGGACTTCAATATTTCAATAGATGTATATGTAACAGATAAAAAAATTTTGAAAGAGCAAATTTTATACTAATACAGCTACACAGATTGATTTTTCATATCGTTCATATCAATATATTGACACATGACTCAATTTCATGCCACATACTACACATGGCGGCCTTCTATACCAACGTATCTAGCCTTGAAAGGTGTCAAATCAAATAATAATCAAAGTCAGTAAACATTTAAGATGTCTCATCATTCAAATATGCTGTTGACTTATTGGTCTACTGTTCCTGGTTTATGCACTAATGTATCGTACCAAAAGTGTTCAAAATTCAAGTAGCAGTCTATTATATTCAGATTGGAGGTGATTCATGCATGTCAAAAACCCTTTGGTTCACTTTTATTTCCAATTTAGGAACAGCTAGAGACCACATAACCAGTCATTATTTTGCCAATAGGCTGTTGTACTTTCCAGATCAAAATCATGTGCATTGTAATTGTGATTTAGTTGAAGAAGAATGTATGGTTTCTCAAAAATACGGATCTGAATACAAAAAGGACAATCGTAACGTAAAGTATAGCATATTTAGACGGAAAATGCATTGTGTATTATACGAAAGACATAAATAAACCTGTCTTGACGTTATATTACTACAACTAGCACTTTAAATATATTGCTCAGAACTTTTTTTGATACTTTCAAATAGTTTAAGTTGAATGAATTTGTCTTCTTTGTTTGTAAGTGTAAAAACATAACAGTTCTTTTACTTATAAACTGTTATTTTGAATCAGATTTAATATATTTCATATAAAAATTATTTCAAAAAACTGATATTCCCGTCCTCCCCATTCAAAATCCCCATCACCCAATACACTTTTTCCGTTTCCCATCCCCATTTTCCATCTTCCCATCCTTCATACCAAATAATGGGAAGATTTCCACATACAAGTGATATACCTGTGTTTCTTGTTATGTTCGGTACATCCATATAAGGAAATTTTCTATAGTCCCTAAGGCATAGAAAGGGCTTCACATTAATTGTATTGATGAATAATAACGTACGTGAACAATTGCTCTGAACACTATTGCAAGAGTAATTAAGGGAACCAAGGTTATAGCGGTAATCAAAAGAATGTAATCCAGGGACAAAGACCAGACATGGAAAACAGACATACACAACAAAGAACATAAAGTAACTAAAATCATACAAAGTAACAGAAGCAAATGAGCAACTCGAACTCCACTAAAAACTGGGAGCATGGACCAGATGCACCGGTAGGGTAAGCGTCCTCTGCTTTTCTAAAAACACCCGCCGAGTTGCTAATAAAAAGTTAAGTGCGCGGTAGTCGAAAGAGGAAAGGAACACTATTACACGTTGAATAAATCAGTTTTCATAGCGCAGATGGATACACAGTAATGATCCACGAGTTCATGATGACGACCATAAAACTTCTGTAGTGATGACTTCAATTTTGTAGCAACATTACCCAGTTCCAGAAGCCTATTTGCTAAAGCGTCTGCATAGTTTCGGCAAGCTCTGGCATAACGTATGAGTTGTGATATGAATACTCCACACGCAGGTTCTGTTGCCACAAATGAAAGAAAAGTTCACAATTCTGAATGAAAAGGTCATCATGTTTGGCGTAAAGTTTAGTCAATAGTTTTCCTTTACCGTTGATTTCTAAGTATAGGTCAAGATATGAGGCTGATTTCACAGTGTCTGTAGTATCCTTTATCTCAAGTTCTTTGGGCTAGACGCGATGTATCAAATCCCCAAAATTAGGATTGTTTAAAGAAAATACGTCATCCATATAGCTGAAACTGAGATTAAAGGATCTAGCTAAACGATATTCTTTCTTTCGGATCAGATCAGCTGGAAGTCAGCGTCATAAGAGTGAAGGAAAAAGTCAGCAAGCAGAGGAGCACAATTTGTTCCAATTGGAATGCCGAACGTTTATTGAAAAACGCGTCAACCATACAGGACAAAATATGTAATCGCTTTATTTTCAAAGTATGAACAAAAACGGCCATATAATAATTATAAGTGAAAAGTTATTTTAAAGAACACAGAAGTACAAATGTCTACGGAATTGTAGATAAACAGATTAAGTTTTAATATATGCATAATAAAATGTATGGAAACATATACTATGAACTGTTTTAACAGCATCTTTCATCATCTGTTGCTGATTATATCTAAACTTTACACTTACTACAATTAATACTTATAAGTTTTAGGATAACTATTTCATTTATTTCAAACTTCATAAAAAAAACATGAAAAATTACTTGTACTTGTATGTGCGTGTATGTCTAAAAATCCAAATTTGATACAGTATGTGAAGTCGTCAAATTGCTCTCTCTGAGCAACTGTAAAGTAGTTTTTTTTCCAATCACCGGGTTCACCTTCAAAACCAAAACTGAAACCATCCAAATCCTACATATACGACGAAAAAAATATCATAGCGACAACTATCACCAAAGGCTTTGAATTAAACTTTAGTGTAGGGAGCTTTCAATAGTAGAAGTAACGAAAAATTAATGTTACAACACAATCTTTATACGACTTACAATGTATGTTATAAACACGTTCGTATGAACTTATTTATAATTGAAGAATGTTCCATTCGTCAAGTTTTCTACATATATCTTCATTTGTGGTTCATATGTTAATACCACAGTCTTAAGACCGAAACTGATTCATAATGTCTAAAATAATGTACATTTCATAAGAGTTTCACATGGATATAAAACTAAACTGCAAAGTGTGTATATTCCCTTTGTAGTGAATAATCATGCTTTTAAAATCACTCCTCCCGGCAAAATACCTTTTCTTCACATGACCACATAAAAGGAATAAAAGGATGAGGCGAAAAAACGGGGCAACTGCGAGGCTACGCCATATTCCGAGAAATATGAACAATTTTCCCTCCATTTTGGATGTGGTCTTTAGGAAGCCATCGGTATGGCTCATGTGTATTGAAGACACGCGGAGGCGGTTTGTTATCGAGATTATGTAAATTATCTACGAACTCTAGAAAGGTCAATTCTTTTACTTCTCGTGTATATTCAGCTTTCTCATTTTGTAATATCAACAAAATTTCCCATAACCAAAGTGTACCTACACTAGAAATAACTGTAAATAACTAGAAAAGTCGTGGTCAGAGTTCACTTGTTAATACCCTCTCTCCCCTCCCTAAAAACATATAGGAAACCCCATAAATCAATTAAATGGAATATCAAAATAGGAGATGCAAAATTACGTCACGTGTTAAAGAACGTATAAAAGCTTCTAATTCCATTCAGTGGTTTTGCACCCAGTTTTTAGTGGAGTCCGAGTTGCTCATTTACATTTATTACTTTGATTAAATTTATACCTCCCACTTTTCAACCTAGGGGACGGCATAATTATGAGTTACCGTAGTTATTTTGCCTTCAAATTTTCGGACTGATAATATCCTTCCTTCGTTGATTTGAGTAATAGTGGAAACTAAATTAACATCAATGACATCATTTGATTGATTATTGATTAATTATGGTTTAACGTCCTATGGCCGTTATTGCATGAATTTCAGGTCGAGAACGATTGACCGACCAAACAGACCCTTCGTTTTACTAGTTATACAATGTGCTACCTCACAGAAGCACCAGCCCACAGGAAAGGCATGCCATTCCACTCGGACACATTATTCCGACTCGTAGCCAACCAGTCGTGTTTGGCGAAGAAGCAGTTAATACCAATTTTATAGTCTTTGGTGTGACTCAACCGTGGATTGAACCCGGGGATACTCCCGCACTCAAGGCGACCGAGGCGATTCAAAAACATCATAGACATAAAAAAAATGATCATTGATCATTATTTTCTCGAGACAATCAACAAGAAAAAAGAAACTTTAACACAGCGCCGATATGACGGTTTAAAAAATTAGATAAACGAAAAAATATATATTTTTATCTATCGATTTTACTACGTAATAATTTTCGGAGTTGAAAACTAACAAGGACACTCACAATTCGACTGAGACTGTCTTCAATCCTTATCTTCTTTTTTAAATTCGACCAAAAAATCACGACCAAACTCAGCACAATGTCTGGTAGTTTTATTTAATATACTTAATGTTTCATTCATACGTTGTAACTTTTCCTCTTCTCCAGCGTGTTGGCTAAAATATTCTAAACTGTTACATTTGTATATCGTGCTATCGATTTTACTACGTAATAATTTTCGGAGTTGAAAACTAACAAGGACACTCACAATTCGACTGAGACTGTCTTCAATCCTGATTTTCTTTTTTAAATTCGACCAAAAAAACTTCTGATATAACTATTTTCAAACAATGATACAGTAAACTTTTGGAAGCGGTCGATTTTCGTTAATTTCACGAGCAAGGAAAAACTGCAAAACGATATAGCAGAATCGAATTGAAATCATAAAAGACATGGTTTACAATAACTCAACATTAAGGTAATTATTTATTTAAGAATAAACGTCCATCATCATAAACTTGCCAATCAATGTGGTGCCTCAGTCTCATTCATTACAGGAAAAATTATGATTGCCTAACCGATACATTTCATCTATGCTTTTTGAGTCCGGAGTGCTTTCATTTATTTTCTGTTTATTGTCTGTTGCTTCTTTGCGTCTTTGTTGTACTTATTGTTTAGTCTTCAAAACATTATATTACAAATTTCAGATATAGCCTTCACCATGAACACCCTTAAGTTGCACATTCAATAGTTTTAAGTTGAGATTTTTTAAACAAAAAAAAAGGTATGATATCATTCTCGGCACATATCAGATCTATGAATCCCTGTTAGTTATGTCAAAAGGGCGTGTCTTGAGATTTTTTATTTTGTTAAACCGTTCCTCTGTATCATTTGAAAGTGGTTCAAATGGTGGTACTTTCATTCCATTGAGTGATATTGACATATGTCTAGGTGGTTCAATCGCCAAAGGGGGCCCCGCAGACTGCATAGGAAGATGTGTAAACTGTCTTGTTGGCTGGTAATAATTCCATGGGGAACGTGCATCAAACTGTACTGGAGTTTTTGGAGGCTGATCCATGGGTGAATTTTTCCCGTTACTATCATGTGAGCTTGTTTGACATAATGTTTACCCACAAAAACCTAACAGATAAAACATTTTAAGTGCAATAAAATTTTAATTCAAATTAAGATAGGCAGGGTATGATAAGCAATACGAATAAATGTTATATTTGACTTGGTAGATCGCAAGAATGTCATATACTTTTGTTTTCTTCGAACTATTTAATTGAACTGCAATTGTTCTTGTTCAATCATCATTGACTGTTTTCATTGATTATAAACAATCTAAGATCACAAATCAGATTCAGATTCTTTATTGGTTGTAATTTTTACAGTTCCTGTCATTGTAAATTTTTACCACATGCAAGTCGTAAAGCACGTTTTAAAATGATGAGAAGTTATCATAAAATAGTAACCCATAAACATTAAAATCTTGAACACCTTTCTATCTTAAAATCTCGTAAATGGTTAAGTTTTACATTGTATTTCAATTACATTATGCATTATGATATTTTTACATGCATCTTACATAAAACACTAGAGTAATCAAGGACACCAAGATTACAGCGGAAATCAAAAGAATGTAATCCAGGGACAAAGAGACCAGACATGGAAAACAGACAAACACAACAAAGAACATCCAGTAACTAAAATAATACATACAAAGTAACAAAAAATAAATGATTAAGTCGGACTCCACTAAAAACTGGGAGCATGGACCAGGTGCACCGGTAGGGTAAATGTCCTCTGCTTTTCTAGAAGGCTTTGAAGAAAAGATAAAACTATTTTTTTGGTTTTAAGTTCAACTCTTGCATCCATAGTGATTAAGCCGATTTATAAAATGACAGGACAGGGAACTTTGCCTTTTTGTTTTTTTAAAGTTTTATATAAATACTGTTGTCGATGTCTTATGGGAATGTCCCCGACCTTTTTCATTCACTATAACAACTAAAACGTAGAGAATTGAAAGAGGGTTCCACAAGAGATTCAACAAAAATGAGTTCCAGGCTATAATTTTGCTTATCTTTGCTCGAATTGTTCTGACAAAAGAGGAGGCTTCCCCCTGAATCCCCCCAAGTGTAATGAATGCTGTCTGTATTCAAAGGAATTCTAAGATTCCCCGAAACATCTGTTTACCAGAAATTTACGAAAAGATGGTGTGCATAAGATACTGAACTCCATTCACCTCAACCTGATAACAATTTTTTGGTTGAGCAAGCAAAGGCGTTTTGGCAATTTACAAGGAATTATTTATTATTTGAAATTAAATAAAACACGTGACAAAAAAGTTTTAATGACAAAAATAAAATAAAATACAATGTTTAATGTTACAACAAGAGTATTTCATATGATGCATTTTCCTTATCAGTTAAGTTCCGTTCTATAGAAAAAAAATCAGTCACTACTAATGGTAAAGGTGATTCTGTAAAGATTGATGCAGAAAAAAAACACCGTACAAATACTGCTTTTTCGGTCTGCATATGCAATATGTTCCGGACTGGATTCAGATCTGTATCTTTTAGAAAACCATTTATTCATGTCCTACTAAAATCAACGAAATTACGAACGATAACTCTTGCAGAGAACAAATTTCATATACAGTCCGTATGATTTCAATCTGCATAGAAAGTGTGACAACCGAATAGCTGGTTATTAGAACTGTAGCTGTTTATATGTTTGAAACTAAAGTGAACTCGGCGAGTTTTTGACATGCATGAGTCACCATATGTCTGATTTTTATAGACTGCTACTTAAATACATAACAGTTTTTGGGCAAAACATTAGTATAAACCTGGAAATGTATACTAATAGGATTATAGCAAATCCTGACGATCATATATTTCAAATGTTTATTGACTTTAATGTCATGTCATGGTTAGATACATGAACAATAATACATGGCAAAATCTGTATCACATACCGTATCATCCCGAAATACCTCAGCATGAGGGTCTCTGGCTCGAGGGCTGATATTGACCGAGGGTGATACAGCATGGGGTACAGATTTCGCAATGTAACATACAATTCAATAGGAAAGTACTACTGTAAACAAATTGTCCGAGAGACCTCGAGACAAAACAGATAAAGACTTCCGAGTAAGGCTACAATAAAAGTTCAGCAATGTGATATAGGTGTGTGATAAAGAGTTTTGAAGTCACAATGTCGGATACCAGTCAAACATTTAAGACTTAATCAGATTTTCAAAACTACTGTTCTTATTATCAAATGTATAATTAATTGGAAAAGAAGGTGTCGTGCGTGGAAATGATGGCACGAACAATATATTGATATTTAAAAAATCATCTTTGGAAGATGTACTGGTATAAAAATCACTGTACAGTAAAATCGTAATCTGCTATACAGCTATCAAAATATTGAACTCATGACACGTGACTTAACTTATATTCTATAAATTGTTTTGCTGGCTCAATGTTTTATAGTTACATGAAATGCCAATATTTATAGATTAATGTTAATGAAATATATGTTACATTATGTCATCTATTCAAATTGTACTTTTAAATTTGAGTTTTTCATTTCCTGCTTAAATACTTCGTCAAATTGCTCATTCTGGGCAACTGTAAAATAATTCTTCCAATCACCAGGTTGACCTGCAAATAAAAACTTCTTTAATATCATATTTTTTCACAGTAATCTTAAACTAAACTAAAGTATGGTATATACCGAAGTTGCTGTTTATAATGTAACATCTACTTTCTGGCTTTTGGGCTGACAAAATACACATCAAAAAGTTCCACATATGAAAACCACGTGTTGCTCGATCCATCTGATTGTCAAAACTAAAGTTAATGATATGATAATTAACATATGTTAGTCATGTGATCACCATATGACTCTCATATATAAATAGTTGCTTGCTTACGTGTGATTATCATGTTTGTCAAAACATGATTAGCATATGTGCAATAATCATATTATTCAGATCGAAACATGTTGACTATTATCGCGGTTGATTCAACTTATACTAGGTTTCTCATGCGTTACACTTTTGACTGTTTACAGACCGGGTGTTACGATTTGGCAGTCCTCTCTCTAACTTTCGGATTGACAAGGTGTGTGCACCACCTTTCGCTCATAGCAATGTCTTATTTTCTGTACAGTCCGGACTATTTAAATTAAATCTGTGGAAGTATGGTGTAACGTACTTTCTAACGGTACCTTATCGGCTATAGTTAGATTTAGACACAGAACAAGGAGGAACATGGCAAAACGGTGATTTTCCACGATATATTCTGTGATTGTAACTTGTTGGTTTCTATCGCTCGTTTTTTGTACATATATGACAATGCTATATAAAGTTTCAATATTATCTTTAATGGAAGTCTGTGCTTAATGCGGGTATGCTGTAAGATGCTTAAATACTGTACTTTAAAATCCGTTGATTACCTTTCCTGTAATGATCTGTCTTCTTTGTTAATGTCGTGTCTTTGAACGATGCATCGGCAGTTTTCAGATTCTTGAATGAACATTTATTTGCGACTTCCTGTACAAGTTCCTCGGTAACTTGTAATCCTAAATAGTCTGCCAAACGTTTGATCTCCACAGTAGGATTCTGTAAAAGCAATGAACCATTTCATTTTATGTGGATGAGCATGACTGACAGATATTTCCGCGTGGTAGGGGATTGAGCAGAACAAATTAATTTTCTTCTCGCGGAATTGTGTATTGAGCATGTTCCGCGCATGCTCATCCACTATCCTACAGTTACACGGTTAAGACATTATTTTTTTGAGGTCCAGAAGTGGGTTTTCTAGGTGTTGAATGTACCCACCCATTTTTCGGAAAATATTGTATACTTCATGCAAAAATTTGGTACTAGAATGGTCTATAATTGCTTTTTTTATATCTGTATATATCTGTCTGAACAAATAGAAAGAAAACCTGTAAAGTACTCTATATGAACCTTCAAACGAAACAACAGACGACAGACCTTATATCAACAGTTAACGACGACAGTGTGTACCATAATGTTGCAGCATTCTAGACTAGTTCGTTCCACTGAAATCTGAGCTTTTTAAATGGCAATAAGACTCAAGACTTTATTAGTTTTCATATTTTATATACCAGAACATCAACATTTGTAAACATCAGTATAAATATTTCAAATTCAACAATGTACAAAGTTTGTGTAAATGTTTCAAAAATAGAAGTAATTTATGCAACAGCACTTTTCAAAAACAATACGGCTTTTAAATAGACGGCACTGGCAAGGTAAATAAAGAGGACGGACTAAAAATTAACCCTAAAGAGGACGCAAAGTGATGACGGACCTAAATTAGGTAAGTAAGCTTTATATTTTACTTTTTACTGCATTTTAAAGTCAGAATTTAGTTTCAAATTTAGCGAAGTTTAAATCCAGCTACTTAAGTTTTCAAACCAAAATTTAGATGGACTTTCCCGATATCAATCAAGTTTCCAAAAGTTAATAAGAAACTAGAAGCAATTATTTAAATCCTATGATCTATGAAACATACTTCGTACAGCAAATTCCAAGACAATGTTTAAATTACACATTTAGACTATATGTAAATCTTATATCAAACTTGTTTTGGTGCAGAAGTAAAATTGGCTCTTCAAAATTTTAGTCTAAAAGACATTCACTTAAAATGAACAATACCTACAAGTAATTGTTAAATAGGACTATCAAATCCGCTAAACAGTATTGAAATATATCCACCAAATGAGAGTAAAATTCACTTTACCATATGTATTAAGGGGAGATAATAATGAAAAATTAGCCAAAACCGTCACAGCTGTATAAAAGACTGGTTCACCCTTGTTTAGCTACACCTTCCCCTTTTTACAAAATATCTGCTCCTGATTATTGACTCGGCAAAACCATACTCTTCTATAAACACAATTTCTACACTTTAATTCTGAAATTTTGCATTTTGCTCGAACTTTCAGAATAATTATACATTCAAGTTCCTTGTACATTTTTTACACAATGAATAATGGTAATAACCTTTGAATGCAAGCTATTTTACCAAGTTTTCAAAGGGACGTAATCCACCACCACACGACAACCTAGTTGGCGGTCTTTTTGTGGAAAGGAAGAACAGTAAACATTTTGCTTGGAAACTTAAACTATTTTCTCTTTATTAAGAACCTAAATGGTTTGAAGTAAATTAATTAAAGGTATTAATGTACTTACTGCAGAACCAACGATTCGAATGTTAAAAGTTTACTACTGTCCATTGTTCCAATCGGATAGTACATGGTAACATGGTAAATCAACCTGTTGGGTTGGAAATTAGCTTCCCTTTTGTTAAAATATTAAAGTTTAACTGTGATATAAAGTAAACATTACAAACCCGCTTCAATTCTTCATAACATAAATTAATGATTGCGCCATTCTCATCAGCCACACTTTCAAATTCTTTCTCATAGGCAAACCACCCACCGTATAAAGGTTGTGAATCTGTAAAATATGAAAGAAAACTGTTCCATATATGTATTTAAGTACAGCTCTAGCTTAAAACCAGGCTGATGCTTACATGTATAAAAGGGGATTCATGGATTCCCTAATACCAAGTATTTTTATTGCAAATCTTTCTGTAGGCCCCATAGAAGCTGTAGAAGTGCTAATAAAAGTAGTCCACTGGAGATATTACAACTTGAACTTTGGTTATATTCTATTAATCAGAAAACATTACAGGAAAATTTACCGCCAGAAATTAAACACCATAACCAGTCAAACAATATTTCAAGACAAATAGGAAAACCCAAATATTTTTTTTTTAAATCCTGACGTAGGCCTCATAGAAACTGTGTTCGAAAATAAAAGTGCAATGAAAGTTGCCCACTGGAGACATTAACGCTTAAATTTTGGTTAATATGTTATATTACAGAAAAAGTACAGGAAAACTTCCCGCCAGAATTTTTACACTATAACCAGTCAAAAATTATTTCACGATAAGAAGCAGATCCAAGGACATAAACACAGGAAGAGTTGTTTTTAGGACCTAAAAATGTATTTATACAGTTTCATTTACTACCTTAAGAAATGACGAACCACCCCCTGCCTGGTTTTTAGGCAGAACCATACTTAATGACTTTTATGATCTATTCAAAAAGTAAACACATTCCTTCATATTAAACAATGCATTTATATGTACGAGTTAATGATGCTAAGGTATTGAAAGCCCCCACCCCCCAAGACAACAAAACAGTTTTCAAGCAAGAAACTTGACCCATTCACTTTCACAGACGTTTAACGATTACAAATATACTACGTATCACTCTTCTAGCACAAAAATGATGTCTGGATTTGAGACAGTAACGCCCACTTTCATGACGTCATGATAGTAGTGATCTTATAATAGGTTCTATTGGCCCTTTCGTTAAAAAGTACTACATAATGAAACCAGGCTATATATTGATAACCATTGAGGTTGTGAAGCTGATTATGGTTTACTACACTATTTAAAGAAAAGAAAAAAGGCGGGGTTGAGTAACTAAATTGTGGTGTAGCAGAGGTGAAGGAGCGTTGACATATGCCCAGTTTCGAGAGATTACCATTCGGTTTAAGTGCAAATGTAGAAATATCATAACCCGTGTGTATAAAGATACCTTTCATTTGAAACTGGTAAAACTCTGACCAAGACATTTCTTTGAGTCCTAGGTTCATTTTATTTAAGAAGAAAAACATAGAAACCATAACATCCTTAGGGTTCCGATTGACATGAATGATTTTTCCGCCATTTTGTGTTTGTTCTTCAGGAAGCCATCGGAATGGTACATGCGTGTTAATGACACGTGGAGACGGTTTTCCATTCAAGAAATCAAAATTTTCAATCGACTCTAAAAATGCTGTTTCTTTAACTTCTGGTGTATATTCTGCTTTCCCATTTTGCAACATAAACAAAATTTCCCACAGCCAGTGTGTACCTAATAAGTAGATACAAAGCATTAAATCAAACAAAATAAGTTCTGAAAGAAACTAGCACAGTTATTATTTGGAAAAAACGGATTGTAAAATTCCGAATTTCAATTACCAAAAATCAAAATCAGGCCAGGATAAAGAGACTTCAGAGAGCGGAATTAAAAAATCGGGTTTCAGGCTACAGTTGATCAATTTTCCGCCCCCCCCCCAAAAAAAAAAAAAAAAAAAACAAAAAACAAAAAACAAAAAAAACACACACAAAACCAAAAACAAACAAACAAACAAAACAAAACAACACAACATAAAACAAAAAAAAACAAATAAAAACAAAAAACAAAACAAAACAATATCAACTAAGTTTCAAACGAAACGGAGTTCTAACCGTCGTACCATCAGAATCTATAATTAAATGAAATTAGATTGACCCTTGATTACCTGAGTCGCTTACTAACCCTAGGTCTATAAATGATATTTTTCTCAAATCTTTAAATGATATGATTGATCAAAATTTGAGTTGAGGAAGGATTTCAGGAAAATCTCAATTTGCGATCCGTTCTGAAACCGGGCCCCAGAAACCTCTTTTTTTCACCTTGAGTATTTGGCGTCACGAATAAAAGAATATTATGGCATTTCCGAAAACTTCCGAAATCTGCTACCGTTCTTAAAATATCAGCCAAAAAAAAAAAAAAAAACTGGAGAGTTTCTTTCTCTCCTTAATGGTTTTAGCGATAATGGCTAAACCCAATTTTTTTGGCCAAATAATATAAATGTTATTAAGACTTATCTACGGTTATATGCTTCATATTTTATCATGACGATTAACATGATGACTGTTGCTTTTCAGTCAATTTTCAATGTTTTTTTTTTTTAAGTTAAAATGTTGCTGATTATTGCTGATTTCTACTCAATCGGAAGTCCGGAATTTCAGGTGGGTTTTCAAAGCAAACAACTACAGGTCATGTAAGTCAAATGTTTATTTAATCGTATCGTCATTCTATTTTAAAAGGATAGATCGTATTTTATAGTGTAACATCACCTTTTGTCCCTGGGTCCCCAATATACATGTATTTAAGTGTCATTCTATGTAAGAATTAGGCAGTGGGTGACACATGGTACGGAAAAAACCCAACCAATTTGAAAGTTGCATCACCATAAAAGAAGATTTTCCATACCATGTTGGTAAATTAAGTTATAATTTCATTGAATGCACTGAAGATGAACTTTTCAAGGGCAGATAACTCTATCAAAACCTCATTTTTCCAACATTCTTTTGAAAAAAATTCTGAGCAAATCCAGTGATCAAATAATGTTCTTTTAGAATAGAGAAAGCATCATTGAGTAAAATTATACTGACAGATCGGTGGGTTTTTGACATACATGTTTCTGATTTTCCAATTTTGTCTGATTCTTACTGACACTTACACTTAATGACCTTATTATAATATTAAAATTAGAAAAGTTGACCCCAGTCTTTTCAGTATACCTATGTTTGAGTGAATAAGTGTTTATATCTAGCTGTAGGGGAGTTCCACAAGGAGAGGATTGAACAAAATATTCGACTGCGAGTTCCAGTCGGAACTACTCGTCCATTTCTGCTACACTAAAATAAGTTTTCTGTAACGAGAAAGGCTGAGAAGTTCCGATAACAGCAAGTTCATTGTATTTTGAACAATGTAAAAAGTATTTTTTTCTAAAACCTTAAACAGCAGATGAAAATGTACATATTTTAGCCATCCATGTACATAAATTTCTCATTTAGAGGTAGCAACCAAGTAAACTCAGCTTACCAGATCTTGGGTATGCTGCAAGAATTATATCATCAGGCCTCGTCTTGAATTTTTTTATTTCGTTTAATCGCCGCTCAGAATCCTTAGTCATTGGTGGAAATGGCGGGAATTTCATACCATCAAATACAGGAAATATACTTTCAAGTGACAGTGATGGAGACTGTTCCACGCGCGGTTTTGTCTCGCTTTCACCATTTACATGTAAGGTAGGTTGATTATCGCTTATATTTAACATAATTGTAGTAAAATCCTGCAAGGAAAAACACCTCTTCAAATAAGAATTAAATGACCAGAATATTAGGAAAAAATCAAAAGCATTACTTTTTTTCTTATTTGTTTTGCAATTCTTGGTATTTTTCAGTAGTAATAGATCAATAAGCACAGTATGTGATAATTTAATAAACAAAATGCTAACCATTTGCAAAGGATAAGCAGTAGTGCTTCTTTTGTTTTGATAATCCATCGTCAGAAAATGCAAAGAGCAACATTCCTCCAAGTATATTCCAAAAAGTAAGTACACACTTTGTATCATAAACAAATACAACATGCTCAACGTTTAAGAGTAATCAAGGGAACCAAGGTTACAGCGGTAATCAAAAGAATGAAAACCAGGGACAAAGACCCGATATGGAAAACAGACATACAAAGTAACAAAAGCAAATGAGCAACTCGGACTCCACTAAAAACTGGGAGCATGGACCAGGTGCACCGGTAGGGTAAGCGTCCTCTGCTTTTCTAGAAACACCCGCCGAGTTGCTCATAAAAAGTCAAGTCTGTGGTAGACAAACGAGGAAAGGAAAACTATGACCTGTTGAATAAATCAGTTTTCATGGTGCAGATGGATACACCATAACGATCCACGAGTTCATGATGACGACCATAGAACTTCTGTAGTGATGACTTCAATCTTGTAGCAACATAACCCTGTTCCAGAAGACTATTTGGTAGAGTTCTAGTGCGATACAAAAAGTCTGCGTAGTTTCGGCAAGTTCTGGCATAACGTATGAGTTGTGATATGAACACTCCATACGCAGGTGCTGAAGGGATGTTGCCACAGATGAAAGGAAAGTTGACAATTCTGAATGAAAAGTCATCACGTTTGTCGTAAAGTTTGGTCAATAGTTTTCCTTTACCATCGATTTCTAAGTGTAGATCAAGATAAGAGGCTGACTTCACAGTGTCTGTAGTATCCTTTATCTCGGGTTCTTTTGGGTAGATGCGATGTATCAAATCCCCGAAATAAGGATTGTTTAAAGATAATACGTCATTTATATAGCGGAAACTGAGATAAAAGCATCTAGCCAAATGATATTCTTTCTTTCTGATCAGATCAGCTATAAAGGCAGCCTCATAAGAGTGAAGAAGTAGGTCAGCAAGTAAAGGAGCACAATTTGTTCCCATTGGGATGCCGACCGTTTGTTGAAAAACACGTCCACCACATTGGACAAATATGTTGTCGATTAAAAATTCCAGCATTTTGTAAACATCTTCCACTGTATATCTGGAAGATGATTTTGAATTATTTCTTACAAAGTATGAGGAGTCTCTACCAAGAACTATATATTTGTATTTAGGTTTACCATCTTTTTTGGTCAATATAAAATACAGATTCTTTAACCAAAAACAAAAAAACATAACAAAAAAAACATAAAAACAAATAATAAAAATCGTAATCATAATATGATACCTGTTTCAACATGCTAGGGCGAGTTGATATGAAAATGCTTTATCGAAATAAAATATGCATTACTTTATATCCTTTAGAAATGGTTATCATTTTGACAGACATCTTTGATTGTTTGTACGAGTTGCAATTTGTTGAAATTGTCAAAAAAGTAACAACTTTTTGTTCACGATCCTTCACTTTCTCCGTTTAAGATCAGGCTGCAATAATTGACATATATTATCGATCCGTTCACGATCATTTATCTCCCTTGACACTGTGATGGGCAATGTTTATTCATAATTTGAGTATGAATATGAACGTTCAACACCCTTCTTTGCCCTTTCTAATCAATTCCATGGTTCAAATATTGACCAAACCATACGACAAACGTGTTGACTTTTCATTCAGGCAGAATTGTCAACTTTCCTTTCATCTGTGGCAACATCCCTTCAGCACCTGCGTATGGAGTGTTCATATCACAACACATGCGTTATGCCAGAGCTTGCCCAAATTACGAAGACTTTTTGTATCTCGATAGAACTCTAACAAATAAACTTCTGGAACAGGGTTATGTTGCTACAAGATTGAAGTCATCACTACAGAATTTCTATGGTCGTCATCATGAACTCGTGGATCGTTATGGTGTATCCATCTGCACCATGAAAACTGATTTATTCAACGGGCCATAGTTTTCCTTTCCTTGTTTGTCTACCACGGACTTTACTTCTTATGAGCAACTCGGCGAGTGTTTCTAGAAAAGCAGAGGACGTTTACCCTACCGGTCCAGATTCGACCTGTATCGAGTCTTTAAAGAAAATGTCTGTTCAAATTTGAATTTAATAAAACAAAATACTCATCAAAAGATCTCAAACGAGCAGTGACCATGCACTTATAGACAGGCAGATCCAGGGGGTGGGAATTCGAGAAATTGAACATTGTTTTTGATTGGAAAAATATGTTAATTCTTGGAAAAATTGGGACAAAAGCCTGGAACCCCTTTAATTTTTTTCGACCCCTTTTTCTAAAACTTCTTGACCCCTTTTAGTCTAGATAATTACGACGTTTGTCGAAGCATTTTTTTAAAAATCTGATGTTACGGAGACGATCAAGCAAAATAAAGACTCAAGTGAAGGCTGTTTCACTGTTAGTATGGCAAGCCAAAGTGGACAAAAATGAGCATTTTCTTATATTAAAAATGATTTTTTAATATTACAAATTCATTTTCTAATATTACAAATTAGATTTCTTATATCACAAAACACTTTTTTTAATATTAAAAAATCATGTTTTAATATTCAAAATTCAATTTGAATTTTTCTAATATTAAAAAACTATTTTTGAACACTAGAAATTGATTTTCCAATATTAGAAAATGGATTTGTCGTATTCAATGACGATTTTTTTAATATCAGAAAATCATTTTGTAATATTAGAAAATGTGACTGATTTCCTAATATTACAAAATATTGATTTTTGTCCACTTTGGCTTGCCATATGTTAGTATTAATAATTTTAATCGATTGAAAATTTCCTTAAAAATATTCTTCTTACCTTCGGAACTGTTAAATGAGTAAACCTAAAAGTGTCTGTATTACCGCCTATGTCTCATTATATCATGTTTTAGGCTGGCCAAAGCAATCAGTTTAAATGTCATTATTTAGTACGTTTAGCCAGGACGTTCCACCTTTTGAACTCGATGACGTTGGCATCATGAATGTAACCGGCATTTTTTATTACACCAACGCTCCTGACCGTGGGGCATTGTGATGTACATTTTTTTGTTTGTTATAGGTTTCACCATGTTAACGAATATGATAGGACAGTACTTAGACATTATTGATTAAATTGTTATTGTTGAGAAAGGGAGGAATGTATAATGACTTTAAGAATTAATATTGTCTATGTTAACTATAAATTGAATTATATGCATGTACGGGTAAACTGGACACATAGAATGTTTATGTCCAGATTCACATTGATTGATGGATGTGTCTTATATAATTGAATAGTATATATATATATGATCATGTTGTATATTCGGGAAGCGTGACAGGTGGTGGGCGAGTCAAAAGAAATGCAATTATACCTAGAGGTAAAAAAATACTTGTACACAAATAATAATATTCCAGAGCGTAACAGGTGGTGAGCGAGTCAGGAGAAATGCAATTGTACCTAGAGGTCAAGATTGATAGATGTGTCTTATATAATTGAATAGTATATATATTTGAACATGTTGTATGTTCAGAGAGCTCGCTTTTACTCCTGTAATAAACGTTGCAGTCAGTTTTACTTGTCTTGGCATTATAGTCCGTACCAGGCTCTACCACACGAATAGTCAGCACAGAAAATATTAAGTCAAAACATATATGTATTATGTTATGAATATCTCAATGGAAAAAGGGGTACTCCCTACTTACTAGTATATACATTGGTCTTTTTTCATTTTTTGTTCAATACATTTATAAGGAACGCCATAACTGTCTTATCTGGTCAATTATATTGATACGCGGTGCTGTTTTCTTTATATTCGGTACTTCCTTATTTATATGCAGTTGTACTATCTTTATATGTAGTGGTTTTGCTTTTATGTGCGGTAGTTTTACCTCTATATTCGGTGGATTTACCTTTATACACGGTGGTTTTCCCTTTATATGCGGTGGCTTTACCTTTGTATGAGGTAGCTTTATCTTTATATGCAGTGGATTAACCTTTATATGCGGTGGTTTCATCCTTATATGCGATAGTTATATTTATACTTGCGGTGCATTTTCCTACATCAGAACGCTTCTTTATATGCTGTTTATACGTCTTTATATGCTGTTCAAAGTTCGGTTTATGCTGTAAAAAGCTTTGATTATCTTATTGCAAGTCTTAAATGTTCGGAACTTTGAAACGTGATCAATTTTGCACATCACATTTTGAAAAAAAAATGGAGGAAATTATATTTTGCAAGAATTAGGCTTCGAGAATCTTAAAGAATCGCTTTTAAAAGAAACAAGAACTACCTTTTAAAAAAAAGATAGCCGACGCAGTAAAATTTTACTTCTAAGTTTCCACACATTATTTTCAAGAAAATAGCACATGGCACGCAATTTCAAATTTTGGATACAATTTTTTTTAACACCACTAAGTTATTAGTATTTGGCCAATCGGGAAGCAGAGTTGCGATCAGGTGACTAGCGTTTCCATAGAAAAACATCCGTAAGGTCAAACGGTAAAAAGCGAAACTATACCGACTGCGTCGGGAAAAAAATAGCACCTGACATTATTGGATTTCTATCTATTTCTCAAATGAAACAATTAAGCGTAAAGGATATAGATCGGAAATGATGAAATTACGTCTGAAATGTTTGCCTTATGGAAGTCGAAAACCAAGTGAAAACGGTGGAAATTTCAAGATTCTAAAAGAATTACTTGAAAACATATTAGAAAGCAACTTCACAATTATGGACATCAGTAAGATTCTTTCGGTTTATGAAAGTACTGTATGAAGAAAAATGAAGATTTACGACTTAAGCAAGCAAAATCAAAGCTTTTTACAGCAAATAATGAAGTCTGAACAGCATATAATGAAGTCTGAACAGCATATAAAGACTATACACAGCATATAATGAAGTCTGAACAGCATATAAAGACTATAAACAGCATATAATGAAGTCTGAACAGCATATAAAGACTATACACAGCATATAAAGAAAAAAAATGCTGCGGTAGAAAAATACACCATATATATAAATAAAACATTCGCATATTAAGATGAAACCACCACATATGTAAGATAAAACCACCGCATATAAAGGTAAATCCACCGCATATAAAGATGAAACCACCGCTTATAAAAGTTAATCCAATGCATATCAAGGTAAATCCACCGAATATAAAGGTAAAACCACCGCATATAGAGGTAAAACCACTACATATAAAGATAATACAACCGCATACAAATAAGAAAATACCGAATATAAAGAAGACAGCACTGCGTATAAATATAATTGACCAGATAAGACAGTTATGGCGTTCCATACATTTAGGTGTGTTTTTCCCTTGGTAGGCATATATTTGGTAAAAATTATCTTATCATGTATATATAGCAAGCTAAAGTGGACAAAAATCAATATTTTGTAATATTAGAAAATGAATTGTAAGCCACCCGCCGGTATCCTGTCCGTAATACCTGCCGTTGGTTACCGTAATGTACATGTAGAACATGTAGCGCCATATTCATATAACTCTTCGATTTTAATAGTTGTATTTGTAGTTTCCATTTTTATGGGTTTACTTTTTATAGGTTTTACTTCTGTGTATATATATATGCATAGGGTTTTCTGGTATTAGTCTTTGTCCCGTGAGATCGGATCTGGTATGCGTTCTTTTGTTTTATTGTGACCATGGATTCCCAATGTTTCTGGTAATCCAGATACTGGTCATAAGATAGGGTCTTTGTTGTTAAGTTCGAAATGTTTATTATAATATTAATAATGTTTATATATAACGACTATATCAACTGTACGAGTGGTGTCCGACGTGGTGGGAGATAGTACTGTGCTTTCATGAAGCGGTTTATTATTCCGTTAAACTTCCCGCATAAATAAAGAGTAATATTAGCGGTAGACATACGAAATCATTATCTTCCTTAAGTTAAGTAAAATCCATATTTGGTATTATTTCCTCACTAAAGTCTGGAAAGATTTCTGGCAAAAATTCTGGATTTGTAAATTGCCACCGAAGATACTTTCAACTATCTGCCATGTTGAAATACTTTCGCGTTTATATATGTTGGGAATATGTACCAGGTGACCTAAAGCGACCAATGGCAGATTGTCCTTTCTATAAGGGGCGTTGTGTATAGACAATGGGAAATGCTAAAAATAGCAAAAATAAATTATGTCAACTTGTCCTTTTACTATCCTTACTAATATATTAATGAAACAGTTCGAGTGAAAGTAAGAAATGGACAAGTTGTCATAAAATAAACGATTGGACACCACTTTCAAAAATGTGCATCAATAAAGCAGTCGAAACAACAGTGCGTAAGTTCCCTTTGACAAAATAGTACCCTCTACTATACTTTACAACAAAAAGCATGTTCAAGTCTGGCAAGGTGCACCTTACACAAAAATAAAAACTGGGACCTTTACAATGAACCTAATGTGATAAAATTATTTTACATGATGAAATAAAAGAGATTCTTTGACGTTTCACTCCTTGTCCCCGAAAATGGCGACTTGTTGACGCAGAACAAAACAAAGTACAAAAATGTTAAATAATAGCCGTGGATCATAACAAGAAGTGATATAAGATGAATGACTACTCCAAACATCTTGTGCAGCTACAAGTTATTCCTTATAAAGAGTGGCATAAGCCTATAAAATGACAAAATCAATGGAAGTGGGTAAGTGTAACCTTGCCATAGTGAACACTGGTTTGACAAACATACAAAAATTGAAATTACTATGAAATAGCATGTGTAGTGACATGTCAAATACTGCTTGCCTTGTGTCACAAGCATACCAAGTATAATAAATTCCTATTCCATCCCTCCACTGAATAAAAAGATTAATTTCCCAAGAATAAAAAAAAGTTTCCTACTGTTTCTTACAGAATTTTTAATATTACAAAATCATTTTTTAATATCAGAAACAATTTTTTAATTTTAGAAATTCATTTTGTAATATTAAAAATTTATTTTCTAATACAAATTCCTGATTTAGTAATATTACAAAACAAAACACATTTTGTAACATTACAGATTGAATTTGTAATGTTAGAAAATCACTTTGCAATATTGCAAAATCAGTCACATTTTTTAATATTACAAAAACGAAAAATCGTAATTGAATACAACAAGCCCATTTTCTAATATAAGAAAATCAATTTCTAATATTGAAAATCGTTTTTTTTTAATATTAGAAATTCAATTAAATTTTTAAAATATTAAAAAATGATATTTGAATATTTAAAAACTGTTTTATGATATAAGAAATCTTATTTGATATATTAGAAAATGAATTTGTAATATTAAAAAAAATATTTTTTAATATTAGAAAATATTCATTTTTGTCCGCTTTGGCTTGCCATATGTATATGATTAGTGTCAATTGTTAATTTAAATGGTATCACAGCAGTCCCCCAACAAATAAATACATAATGTTCAACTCTTACCTTACTTCTATATAAAAGAGGTTGGAATTCCGTTCCTCCATAGGATGGCACCATGTCAGGAAATAGCTTGTCATACAACCTCTAGCACTGCTCGGGAACTCTCACCTCATTGCTTTGACCATTGGTAAGTTCAATTCATAGTTTTGGGCTTAAAATAGATTTTGGTACGTGTTTCAATTTGAAAAATGCACAATTCTGTCATGAAATTATGGAGTATCCCCCTACCCGACCCACCCCTTTTCGGATTATCTGGATCATCCACTGCAGGAGAAGATCCAGAGAAGAAGGGGTGCCAGTTAGGGTTCCTCAGAAAAAGGGGTACGAGGTCAATACTTGCCATTTGTTGACAATTTTACACATGAAAATGACATTTTTTTCGAATATAAAGGAGGGTGCACCTCCCCCTAGATTCGCCACTACTCTTACTTTTAATCCTCTTATACTGTTAAGAATTTTAGTCGTTCATGACATTGTTTTCGTCTACAAAATGTTTCAGAATTTTGCATTCAGTCCGCCAAACTTGCTGGGAAGTGTTTTAATATGAGCTTTAAAAAATGCTACTTTAAGACATCTAGTATAGCCATGTTTAGGGTATAGAAAAATTCCAAATCGTCAATTCATATAGTGAGGAAACTGTTGGAACCGCCAAGGTACGATCATATTATTAACACTTGCTAAGGTCCCCTCATAGAAGTGTTGGAACTAGTGGTTTAAATGATCAGACGTATAAACGTAAAACGACTCCTGAGTTACTGATTAAAAAGGATGGTGCCCTTAAATATATTTTTTTGCCCCCAGCCCAAAAATATTTTTGCTGCATTTCTTACCTATGAGAGACGGAGCTACTTTGTACTCAAATAAGATTTGACTTTGTTGATAATGCATCGCTGTGTTGATATACATGCATTGCTGATGTCTCAACCAACGGAAAATAAAATAATGTAAAACTCTCGCTATTATTTCGAATAATTATAAACATAACTTATAGTTACATTAAAGTATGAATTGTTTGCAAATCTTGTACAGATATAACAAATTGTTTCATAAGACTAATATGGCCTCAAAACTTCTCTTATGTTGTTTTATGTATCATTATTATAAAATATGTGTATACTTTTAAAAACTGGATAGAAAGACCTATAAAATATTTGAAAACTGGAAATTTGTTTTATTTCAGGTTTTGATATATTTGAAGAAAAAATTGTAACAATGACAATTTATTAGAAAATTAAAATTTATATAATTTTGGTAGTGCCTCCATTGATACTCCTAATCAACCACGATTAGAGAACGATAAGTGTAGAAGAACCTTAAAACAAAACTGTAGACTCATTTTGAATGTCATTTAAGGGTCGAAATCCAAAATTTATTTTTCATTTTTTACCAATTTTATTGATTTGTTTGCTTAGTTTTGTTTTTATAGGTTTTTCTGTCTACATACATTTGTACTAAGACTTTTATTCCTTGATGGAAATAAAAGAAGTGTATTGAAGAGCAATATTTAGTGGTGTCCTAAATAAATTATACGGATGCGTATTAGCATTTTTAAATTTTTTTTTTAAATCGTCGATTTTAACCTTGGAATCATCAACTTAAATCTTGGAAATTCCAACTTTAATCTTGGAATTATCAACATTAATCTTAGAATTTCCAATGAGTGTTTGACCAATGAGCGTTGCACTTCTGAGTGTCGGACTATCAATGTTATCCATAACATCATCGAACCGGAACAAAAATCTGAAACAAACTCGTCCTGATAGAACTATATATCAATATCTTCACGACGAAAACTAGCCCGAAAAAACGTTCCGCCTGAAATCATACTTCATTTCATTTTTAAAACAGATGCACCCTATGGCATGCAGATTTTAAAAAGTTTTAAGTTAACAATATTTTTACGGGCGATTTATTTATTTATTTATTTATTTATTTATTGCCTATTCTTCCTATTTTTAGGTCAGGGACAACCCCCGGTCAATTGTAAATCCCCTTAAAATGCTGGATCCACCCCTGAATACAAAGGTATGGTTGAATCGTCATAATATTCAGTTATTTAGTGACGGAAAACCGAGATAATGTCATAAGTCCGACGCACATTGGTCCGACACTCATAAGTCCGACGCACATTGGTCCGACACTCATAAGTCCGACACGCATTCGTCCGACGCTCATTAGAAATTCCAAGATTAAAGTTGGAATTTCTAAGTTTAATGTTGATAATTCCAAGATTTTAGTTGAAATTTCCAAGAATAAAGTTTGAATTTCCAAGTTTAATGTTGATAATTCCAAGATTAAAGTCGGCAATGTGAATTTTTTTTTTTTAAAAAGGATGGCCCTAATACGCTTCCGTAAAATTATCCTTAAACACATATTTTCGATTTATTTACCCTGGTAATCACTTTTTTTTTCAAAAAAAGGAAATTAAGTAACCCATGTATAATTTCTTCTAAAGTTTAAGACTTAGGTTTATGTTTTGTAACATTTAAAGAAAATACTGATATATGGGTGCATTTTTTGGTAGTCGCAAATTGAAATTCATTACAATTAGCATTATTGTTTGAATTACCACTTTGAAAAATATTCCTAGAATCTTCTTGGCCAAGAATTCCAAAAAACAGTATTACATTTTTGACAGCTGTATATATGATAACAAAATGTAAGTGTTGATAAATGCAGAAAATTTATTAAATAAATTCATGGAAAATAGTTCAATGGCATGGGATAATCCATTTTTCAAGAGTATTGAATTGATTTGGAAACGTGTTAACGAAAATAAGATATGTTATTAATTTACCTGCCAGGATGACGTCTTCGTACAGAAAAAGACATTTGATTTTTCCAATTTGTCCATGCTGGCAACTGATCTTAAGGTGCACTTCCGAAAAAATGGTATTTAACAATTATGCAATTACCCTCGTGGCACGGACAGGGTTAAATCTGATTTTTCCACATTTGATATCCTGTTAATCATTAATGAAGTGCTTTAATTTACATCTAATTTTTCATACAGTTTAAATGTCCATATTCAGAAAATGTTTGCAATATTGGTTTTATTCAATTTCTTCTTGAATAAAACATTATATGACCTAGGGATTCAATGACTATTTCGACCACACACCTGTTAAAATAGATGGGAATATAATATTCATCGTACCGGAGCACAAGGGACTGTTTTTGTGTAATCTTTTGTTGAGAAGTCGGAAAGAACGGGGAATTATTCTATGAAACCTATTGATTCATCAAATGAAATCTTGGGTGTTACGACATTATAGCAATCGCTCTCGTTAATGGAGATTAAAACCTGTAACATTATTGTTCACAGAGAAATAAATACCTAAAGTTGATTATCCAAACGGCACTATTTTTCTAGGCGTTGGAAAATAAACACTTAGTGCTAGAACTGGTAAAGAGAAAAGCTACATTGCAGTTGAAATGAGTTTTCTATTTTTAATAATTATAGTGGGTGTTATACATCACAATTTGTGCGAAAGGGATTATTACTTGGTTAAAAAATTGCATGAAGATTTATTTCGAAACTATAACCCTAACGTAAAACCCCTGACGTCACAAAATACGCAGATTGAAGTTGATGTAAAATTATACTTGCTTAGTATCTACGAAGTTCACGAAAAATCCCATTCTATTACGGGAGATGTATATTGGGATATCACGTGGTCCGATGGATTAATGCGTTGGAATGAATCTGAATATAGTGACACCGATCATATCTACGTCCCAACTGAAAAAATATGGATGCCAGATATAATCGTGTCAAATGGCGTTGGAGCAAGTAAATACCTTCATCATAATATACGAACTGATCACGTGTCAATATTATCAGACGGTACAGTCGGTTGGTGGCCCACTGGTGACGTTACAATTCAGTGTGAGGTTGTATTAACGAAATTTCCTTTTGATACGCAGTTTTGTTATTATGAAATTGAGCAGTGGTATATGGATTCGTCAGACATGGTTTTGCTGACGTCATCGACTGGTCCACATTTAGACTATTACGTTGAAAACGATGAATGGGATCTACTTGGGACCGGTTTTCAGACTGATTATTACACTGATAGTTTTGGAAATTATTCTGCCGTTAGATTCCAGATAAGCATGCAAAGACGACCATCTTTTTACGTTATAACTATGCTTTTACCAGTGTTTCTTCTGTCTTTTCTGAACTCATGTTGTTTTCTCGTCCCACCAGACAGCGGAGAGAAAATAAACTTGAGCATGTCAATGTTTCTTGCATTCGTCTTGCTGCTAACAATTCTGACGGCAGAATTACCGTCAAGCTCCAGGAACATGTTTGTATTTGAAATAACTATATGTATTAATTTGATAATGAGTGGAATAACGGTTATTCTAAGCACATTGATTGTAAATTTATGCAATACATCTGACATAGGGTTAAGTTTATCATCTTTAAGGAGGGTCACTTGTACTCAGTGCAAAAACATGTGCAAAAAATGCCATGAACGAACGGAAGACGCGACTTCTATTGACAAGAGGACAAACTCAGTCGTAGAAACAAAGTCATATGAAGAAGTCACTCATAATATCGAAGGAAAGGTATTTGCCAAAAGGCTTGACCGAATCCTATTTAGGCTATCAGTTTTCATAAATGTTATATTAGCATGTGTATTTTTCTCATTTGTATTGTCATAAGAGACTTTTCGAATTGTGTGTATGTAGCTTATTATGAATAACCTGGAATGCCCAAATTGTTAGGAAGCGGAATTCGCATTAAGCTCGTAACATTAAGAGAAAAAAAGATCCACAAGAATTACTCTTATGTGTACAATATATATTTTAAAATAAAAAGTCAAAGGTATTCAGTAGTAAATGTTGAAAGTTTATTAAAAAAAACAATGTCAATATTAATATGTCAGTATTAATATCAATGATACAAGTAAACATATATTTCAGAAATAAAGTAGCGAAAAATATTTTCATATTATTAGCTGTGTTTTCACGAAAGAGTGCTTATGCAATGGAGCTTTGCGAGTAGAAAATGTTATAAAACGGAAACCTTTAATTACTAGTATTGTGTATATATTTTAAGTTTTCTACATTTGAAATTTTACGATGTGCATAGATAGGCTTATCACAGAAAATGGTTTGCTGCAAATGATATGATGCATTTAATGAACATCAGATATAAAATGTGAATATCACACACACACACACACACACACAAATTATACGAACTCCACAAAAATCCATGTACGACATAAGTCGAAATGGTTTGAAAATATTGCATTATTTACTTTATTCTTTACTAAAACAATCACCAGTCTCCATTGCAAACTATTGATATAAAACAAACTACTCAGGAATTTGTCGATATGTACAAATGATGTGGTAATATACGCGATGATCACAGCTAGTTGTGAAGAAATCCTCTGTTCGCTGTTATTTTCCTTTGCACTTTATAGTTAAGCATTTTTTTCTCATGTTAATGAAATTGTCCGTTGTATCTTTACCACCAAAAACAATAATACCACCAATATTATATACTGTTGTTAACATACCGGTGTACAAGCTCAATCAATTCCATCATATACATTATGTACAATTCATCTTTGAATATTCCATATTTGCTTTAAATTTTCTAAGTATTGTGGCAAAGAAAATATATCTATCAAAACTACAATACCAAAGATCAAAGCAAGGAATACTATTCCTACTACCCCAATAGATACAGAAGAAGGCCTCGAATCTTTAACACTTATTCGCTTGTTTATCGAAGATGAGAGGTTTTTGGTATCAACTTTGAGCTCTTTCTCTATCTGTGCAATGACTGGGGCAAGTATCACCCTGAGTTCATCCATTGTATAATTGGTTTTATTTTGTGTCGCCCAGAATGCTAGTCTTTCTTTGTAAGCACAATCACAAGGACACATCGCTTCAACTGTAAAACAAAAATTAAAACCACACAATTGTAACAAACTTAATTTACACTGAAAATTACATACATTAGATGATTTAAGGGGATAAATAATTATTACAATGTTTTATATGTGATATCCCTTCTTTTTGATTTGATAATTTTCCGATTTGTCACGAGTAGAAGGTATCAAAAATGAGTCAAACATATTTTTCACAATACAACAAGCAATTTTACAAGGATAAGTGTCTGCATATGGAAGATGTAGTCACCAGTAAATAGCTAATCATATGTATTTAAGGAAATTTTCATTTCAATTTATCTTGCATGTAAGATAAAACAATTCCAAATTATTATTCCAATAACTATTCCATTATTATTATTGCAGCAAATATATTCACTCATGATAAATGCAATGTTCATGTTTACTTTGCAACAACTTTTTTATTGACAAAAACACAATTTATTAACAAAAATTACTTCGCGTTATCAACGATACTCAAAAGTTGTGCTTGTCGTAAGTCAGATCAATGCGTTTCGTCCGATATTGTTAGTATGTCTAGATGAATACATAACATTAGTTTTCCCTTAGTTTCTTTGCGTTGCATTTAAAGAGTGTTATACTTGTCACTTAGCTAACCTTTACCTGATAACCATTTTATTATGGAAACGAAGTTATAATTGTGTCCCTTTAGAAATAAAAAAAAAAATATTTTCATTAGACCTCTTTTATTCACTTTACTTTAATCAATGGTGTATGATTATATAAATCGATTCATACAGCTTTTATAACGTCTATCGAAAAATCATACTAAAGCATGTCAATGCAGTAAAAAAAAACCAAACAATTAATGTCGCCAATTCATTTAAAGTAGGAATTATTTCTTACGAGACATCTGTAGCAAGTACGCTAGACTGGATAAACACCGAAAAGTGTAAAAGGTTTGGCTCGTTTGACCAAGTATAAGTACTTGATTGATAAATTGATTGCAACTGCAATTTACATCATGATGCAGATAAATCCTGCATTTCTTAACCAGAAACCCTGCTTTGTTCCAGTCCGACCCGCTGAGCTGTTTTATCGTTTGTGCTAGACTATCGAAGCAACAAAACTTAATAACTTCGAGCCCAATGGTCGGCACTCTATACCTTACATGTCACATGCTTGGTGGAGCAGATATGAATTTTTGGTGTGACTCAATCGGGGATCGAACCCAAGATCTATCGAACTAGAGACGACGAGCATGCCATTGACAGCTTCAGATATTAAGGGGTCAAACCAGGGACCCCAGATGTTTTCTCAAGAACAAAATGTGAACAATTATTCATCATATACACTGGATTTGATAATGCAAAGCTGAATTATGAATTTGCTTGATTATGTTTTTAGATAAATAACTTTCTGAGCATTTTCAGCATTTGATAATAAACGAATAACGTCTTATTTTCTTTTCAATTTGATAAGGGGTTGAGGCAAGCTATGTTGAGACCACCTTGTTGAAATAGTTGTATTAAACATCAAAAGAACTACATGGGGCAAACATAGGAAAAAATACATAGGAGGGAAATAATCAATGGAACCAAGGTTATAGCGGTAATCAAAAGTATGAATCCAGCGACAAAGACCAGACATGGAAAACAGACATACACAACAAAGAACATAAAGTAACTAAAATCATACATACACAGTAACAAAAGCAAATGAGCAACTCGGATTTCACTAAAAACTGGGAGCATGGACCAGGTGCACCGGTAGGGTATGCGTCCTCTGCTTTTCTAGGAACACCGGTCGAGTTGCTCATAAAAAGGAAAAACATATATTAGTGAGCTATTATGTTATAATTAAAGAAAGTCATCCTTTTATGATTGAATGAAAATCACTCTTATATATCATCAACTCGCTTAGATAATTATTGACAACATATAAGGTTGTCCTTTCAAATCATTTTATTATCTTCAACTTGTACTGCCCTAATGATTCAACTTAAATTCTGGGTCAAATATGCTAAACACGTCGACACATCAAACTTTTTTTATTCTAATTCAACTGATAACAATAACAAAACGGAAATCGGACTAGTGTATTTAAAATGTTAAGGAGGTAGACCTATGGTAAGGGACACGCTCTTAAAAATCATTGGAACGTTTGTATTCATCATTTTACATCAATCTCATGTAAGCATCAAAGTAACTTGGATTGATTTTATTCTGTTTCAAATGAAAGCTTGATAGGCTTTGGTGAAATTGAATATGATACAAGCATATCACTGATTTCAAGAGTTGTTTCCCTTACCTTAGGTCTACCTCCTTAAATTCTTAACTGACCATATCCATACTTCTTGAGCATTCTTACTTACCAACATTTACTGTTACACCAATTGTAAAACTTTCCGTTGTTCCAACTGCATTTCTTGCAAAACACACATACATTCCCTGGTGTAAAAATTGTATATTTGTCAAAACGAGGTTGGGGGAGGCTACTGTACCCCCGGTAAATGGTACGGGTATATTTCGATACGAACTGCCATCTTTTATTTTCCAGTAAACTTCTTGTACTTGTGGAGTGCCACTGACCTCACAAGTCAGTGTCAAACTTGATGACGTATTGACTGTAACTGTTGTCTGGATTATGGTAACCGCAGGTTTGTCTAATTGATAGATAAAATATAAGCATAAAATTAGATGTGGAAATAAAACACAAACTTTGTAAAAAAAAAATTTGAATGAAGCAAAACATCAATGAAATAAATAAATTGTTTTAATTTTGATTTAGGTCAACTGGAAAATATTTTATATTTCTTATACTTCAGTTACTTATATCACACAGACTCTGTTATTTCATAGAAAAGCTTTTGAGGTAATAAGTCGCTCAGATGATTACCACAAAACATTTCTTTTATTAGCATTTTTGTCTAGAACAATTCTCTTAGTTCGAGTTTGTAAAAATTTCATCACAACCATTGGTCAGAGGCAGGCATGTTTCCATCATAAATCTTCAAAGTTATGAGAATAACCCTGCCATATTTCCGATTTCATATTTAAAGTTAATTATATTCCAAGAAAGGATCATCGTTAGGCTAGATCCTTTGATCCAAGTTTCTGCTGTATAGGTAACGTTTTGACTTTAAACAAATCTATATTCCGGGATTTTATACATCATATTTATCCTAATTAACTTGAGAGGAAACTCAAGTAAAATGTATGACATACACGACGATTCTCGGTTCTTATCGTCAACTTTCCAACCATCTGTAACAACATCCATTCAATACGCGTGTATGGAGTTTTCGTATTACAACTCATACGTTATGTTAGAGCTTGCCAAAACTACATTGACTTTTTGGACACCGCTAGACCTGTTACATTTATGCTTCTGAAAAATGTTTATGTTTCTACAAGATTAAAGTCATCAGCATTAACATGTGGATTGTTATGGTGTATCCATCTTCTCTAAGAGAACCGATTTTGTTCTCTGTGCCAGTTTTTCTCTTTAGTCTTCTCCAGACATGACATTACATTAGCATCTCGGTAAAAATGCAGAGGACGCTTACCCCACCTATGCGTCCAGTTTTCAATGGAGAGTACGTTGCTAATTTTATTTTGTTTCTATGTGCGAGTTATTTTAATAATTTCGTGTTCTTTATTGTGTGTGTCTATTTTCTTTGTTTAGACACTTCTGAATAATAAGCGTTCGAATCCTGGTTGAGTTGATTATCGCTTTTCCTGTATTGAAATTATTTTTTATTTAGTTACTGCTTTCACTCTGGAAATTGTATGAAAGGGTAAAAAATCACATATATATATATGTAAGACATATTGGGTTTTTTAAAAGTCAAACAGTTAACATTTTGCTACGAAAAATTCAACTTCTTAAACCTCGGGTAAAGTGACTGAATCAAATGAATCACAAAAACTATAAGAAATTACCAAGAATTAAATTCATTTTTTTTTTCAAAAAAGTTTTTTTCCGGTACTTTAATAAGGATATTGTTAATCTGCTGTATAAATTATTTCCATGTACATGAAAATTCAACGAATCGGTATCTGAAGAAAACAAAACTGTATATAAACCTCCAAATATAATGTGAATAATACCTCCAGTAACTGTAAGTGTGGTCCCCTGACTGCTATCTTCATGGTACGCATTGCTGGCAACACAAATGTAGCTTAAAGCATCTTCGAAAGTTGCAAAAATAATAGAAAGAGATGGTGTCGATGTAGTAGACCCTGAATATTTTGCTGAATTTGTTAGGTCAAGGTAAGTGCCATTGTCAAATTTCCATTTCACATTATCTACCGAAGGATTTCCTTCAACCACACAACCAATGACAATATCAATACCGAACACTACACTATAATTGGTTGAATTTACTGTCGCTTTTACTGCAAATAAAAAATCGTTATGGGTTCAAAGATTTATAATGATGACCTTTGTTTTGCATCAATAGTGTATAAGTTGGAAGTCTGAAGTACCAGTCCATATAAAATTCAGACACTACCTACAATAAAGGTTATGAAGAAAACTCACCAAACAAATAATGCCCTTTTTATCGACATATGCTACATTTTTGCATAACGATAGTTCATTCTGTATTTTGATCTGCATTTTTGAGAAAACCATATATTTGTCTACTAAAAATCTATATATATTCAAAACAAATCAAAAACTCTTGTAAAATGCCTATTTTTATACTATCTGTATATTTTTATCTGGAAAGTACAACATCCAAACGACAAACTAAAACTGGTTTTGTAGTCTGTGACTGTTTCTGAATTGGAAACTGTACTGGATTTGGTGAGTTTTCGAGATTCATGAATCATCTCCTGTCTGATTTATATGAAGATTAATACTTAAAGTACTTTAAAATGTAACACCCGGTTTTGATTTCATTTGTTGTCAAATATCAAAATAAACTAGAGTACCAATCAAATGAGCAATTCGTCATGTAAAGTTTTGAAGGAAACAAAGAGTGAAACAGAACTAAAATCAGGATATGTTTTTTCTGTATCGATTTTTCGTTTTTCATAATTTTATGAATTTTAGGAGTAATCAAGAAAACCAAGATTCTAGCAGAAATCAAAAGAACATAATCCATGATAAAGACCAGACATGGAAAACACACAAATACAACAAAGAAAAGTAATTAAAATCATACATACAAAGTGACAAAAGTGAATGAGCAACTCGGACTCCACTAAAAACTAGGAGCATGAACCAGGTGCACCGGTAGGGCAAGCGTCCTCTGCTTTTCTAGAAACAATCACCGAGTTGCTCATAAGCTTTGATATTAGAAAAAAATAATATAATACAGAATTAACAATTTATTGCCTAACCTATGTAGTAAACTTGTATATAGTTTGCTTAATTGAAATAAACCAGGGATGTCTCTTTCTCACCACAAGACCTACTTACTCACGTTGAGTTCGTATGTTATATCAACAAATTGTGATTATTTTATAAAACTTACCTCCGTAAACATTAAATGTAACTTGTGAACTTTCAGTTACTCCCATTGCATTCGACCCAATGCATGTATAAATTCCTGTCATATCAAGTGATGCTCTGGGGATCTCTAGAGTTGGTGATTGTAAAGTACCACCTGTGAGTGAGAAGGGTGCAGGTACAGACCCATTTTCTGTATAAACTGCACTCAACGTACTGGTTTCGATTTTCCATTCAACCTTACTAAGAGCGGGGAACGATTCTATTATACACACGATCCGACTTTGGTGTCCCACTACGGTCTGAATCGACCCCACTGGGACAGTGACCAGTGGGGCAGCTGAAATTTATATACAAAGTATAATTTGATTTATGTATTGTACTTTTAGTACCATAGTTCTTGTTTCATTCATTTTTCAAAATTGTCCGTAAACAAAACAATAGGATAGCTTAGTGTAGCTGGGTACATTTGATCTGCTTCAGTGCAGATGTGTGAAGGAAGGATTGACTGAAGATCTACCTAAGACATTTCAACAGTTAATATTCATACCAGCTCTATTTCCTGAAGTTAACTACACAACTCGTTGTAACCTCTACACTTACCAACAACATGATATGAACCACTCCCTTGTCTTTCTTCATGTCTAATCAAATTAAATGCCTTACATTCGTATATGCCAAGGTCACAAGACTCTGTATTTGTGATAATCAATGACGACTCATTGATAGAGGGTGAATTTGCACGACCGGTTGTCCCACATTCCTGAAATATTGTACCGCTTTTGTACCACGCGATCTTATGAACGGCAGGATATGCCCAAAATGAGCACTCTATGTTCAAAGTTTCGCCGACTGTAAGGTTGTATTTTGCAAATGCTGGAAACACTGTCGGTGGCTCTAAAACAACAATAGTTCATTAGTTAATAAAGCAACAAGTAAATGATAAATATTTGTTTCGCTTTTTTTCCTATTCAAACAAGCAAGGAAACGGTTCACTAATGTACAGGTTTCAAAACAAATATCTGTTTCTTTTTCATTTTACGCAATGGAATGTGCTATGCAAAATTTATACAGTTTTGATTTAGAAAATATACAGGGGTATTGTTTCTTAAGACTTCATTATCTGTGGCAGACGGGATCTTCGGGGTCAAACACTTTTCCTCAAGAAAAATGTAAATCCAATGTGTATTTTACTAGTAACCATATTACATTGTTAAATAATGAATTTGCTTGACTTTTTATTGCAAC
Organism: Perna viridis; assembly: GCA_037379345.1. Lineage (NCBI taxonomy): Eukaryota > Metazoa > Mollusca > Bivalvia > Mytilida > Mytilidae > Perna > Perna viridis. The sequence goes on along the minus strand of CM074517.1, from coordinate 31,763,421 downwards.
AACATTTATATCCTTTGTATTTTTCAATGTTTTAACATAAAAATATATCATTTAAAAAACTCAATTTCATAGGACACAGGTCCGTCCGTGCAACCCTTGAATCCACCTGGGATTAAATATCAGCGTGCGTGTATAAAAAGCGAAGGTTATTTATACATGAACTTTTAGGTTAAGACTTATTTAATTTATCTTGCATATCATGTTAAATGAACAAACTTGAATATTAATTTTGAAAAATAAGTTCGCAAATTTCATTTCGAAATATATCAAGCATTATCAAACGTTTATATATTTCACTAAATTTCATAAAGATTTCTGAATCAAATGTGATTTGTAAAATTAAGTTGTGAAAAGTATGCTATAATTCTGCTTTGCTTTCATATTCTGTAAACAAATTTGTGGTTATCTAATTTATTTTATTTTCGTCATTGCCAAATATTACAATTCCTTTGCATTCTCCTGTTAATTATGTCCTCCTTAAGGGGCCGTAGTTTTACAACACCGATCCCGTCAACACCTGCGTATAGAGTTTTCATAGCACATTTCATACGTTATGCCAGAATCTGCTGTAACTACGCAGACTTTTTAATCGCGCTAGACTTCTTACAATTAGGCTTTCGAAACAGGGTTATATTGCTAGATTGAAATCATTACCACAGAACTCCAATGGTCGTCAACATGAACTCGTGTATCCATCTCCAACAAAAGAACCGATTTGTTCACCATGTCATTGTTTCCTCTTTCGGTTGTTTTTTTTTTTGCGCTAGACATCAGTTCTAACCATTTCCCCTAATTATTACAAAAATACCCCTGCCCCCTAAAAAAAACAAAAACAAAAACAAAAACAAAAAAAATCAACTTGCAGAAAAAAATACGATATTTTTCTTACAATTTTAAAGGATGCCCGTAACTACGTTCTGTGTGATAGTTATATATAAATCCCGAACCATTCTCTTGCCTCACAATTTCCGTTACCTTGTAACATCTTTACAAGGTGACGAGCTCCTCTAGTCATCCCGTAAGAATTTGTGGCTAAGCAGTGATACTGTCCAATATCTTTTTCCTGAAAATCATACAGCACTAAGGAAGGTGCCTCTAATGTTCCTCCGCGAACCTTACTTGGAACTGTCTGATCTTCAAAGACCCACCATGATTCATTATTCAGATCGATAAATTCCCAGCGAACTTCAGTTAGTGGATCTAATGATTCAATAGTGCAGGTTAAGGTAACATTCGACCCTCTGGATCTTGTAAGTTGAGCACTTGACGGTCTAATTGTTGGTACAGAATAGGCTGAAAAGGATTTGTACAATTCACTTTCTTTCAAGGGAGATAAATACGTTGCATTCCTCACAGAATGTAAGAAATCATGAAAACCTACAATCTATAAGTTGTATTTTGATATAGTGAAACAAATTACAAAAAAAACATGCATGTACAAATCAGACATTTTAAGAGTTCCTTAATATCTATCAAAATGTATATTGTCAACTTTCATTTCCTTTCTTTTGTGGCAACATCCCTTCAGCACCTGTGTAAGGAGTTTTCATATCACAACTCATATATTATGTCAGTGTTTGCCGTAACTACGAAGACTTTTTGTATCGCGCTTGACATTTTCAATTGGGCTTCTGGAACAGAGTTATGTTGCAACAATATTGAAAGCATCACTACAGAACTTTTATGGTCGTCATCATGAACTCGTCGCTCGTTACGGTGTATCCATCTGCACTATGAAAACTGATTTGTTCAACGTGTCATATTTTCCTAATAAAAGCATGCGTTTATTTATTATCTCAGCTAGCTGTAAGCTACGTTGACGAAATTCTAAAAACGAAAAAGGAGTTAAACTGTCGAGTATATGTTTATTAGCTAATTTTTTGTTTATTTTTACGTTAGGAATCTTTTATTTAAAAACTGTCCAAGATCTCAAGGCAATATGCTTCTCTTTAGCACGAGATATGAGAAAACCCGCCAATATCTTCGAAGAACTTACAGCGTCGTAAAAAAAACTTATCCTATACAATCATAACAATCTTATTGTGTTATAAATCTATGTACACCATGTGTGTGCTGTCTTGTTTTCTTATCGCCAGTTATACATGTATGTATTTTTTTTGTTTTTGTTGGGGTGGTTTGTCTACATCGTGTATTTGGGTCGTCTTTGTGTTTTTTTGATGTTTTTAAATTGAACTTCTTTTTTCATTCCTCGGTAGTTTTTGCCTGAAGTGCACATATCACATGCAGTGATGTTAAAAATAAGTTCTGAATACCTGAATAAGAAGGAATGCAATGTGATGGAGCTCTGATACCTCTCTACTAATTAGATATCTTTATTATTGAAAACAAAAGTAAATACGTTTGCAAAGTGTACGTCTATTTAGTAGTAATACATTAAATGTAATATATTAGTTATTCAAGCTGAATTTGAATATAAAAATTGTTGAACATATTCAAGATGCTCAGGCAGTTGGTGGCACGTTCACTTAAGATCACAAACTCATATTAAAATAAATACTGTTGATTCATAATTTGTAAAATGGCGAGAAAGAAATGAATAATATAAAAACTTTACAAAATTTTAAAAAAGGAAAATAAACTTTTGATCTGATAAAAATTTAGTTGATTGTAAGGGAACTACAATTCCATTCTTCCCGATATCATAATACGTTTAGTATACCATTGAAACAAAAGATTTGATGGGATCAAATTTACTGTGTTCCTCCCCCGTATCATTGGATCGGTCTGGTTTGTACATGTGTACGAAGTAATGGAGAGTTGTCTACATGAATCCACAACTTACGAAGACTAACAAAAACAAAAGACTGGACCAGGAAACAAGAAAGCAAGAAGGGCTTTGATCGATCAGTTTACAGAAAACGACGTTTTACAAATAATGCAATCTTACAAAACAGTGTTTCTTTAATCTAAGAATTGAATGTTTCTTTTAAACATTTAATTCTTATAACTTATATTTGGCATGATCATCTTCTTTCATTTCATCTGTATCAAATCGTTAATGGTTCGTTTATCTAAAAATTAATTACAGTAGACCGGTAATTGTTGGCATTGACTTTATAAATAGGTAGAAGATATGTTTCACCGACTCTTGAAAATATACAACCAATAGCATGTTTTAATAATATGCACAGTAAATGTAATTGTGTACTTTTCGACTGCTGCTACGTTAAATGAGTCTTACGTGTTCATTTTAATACTTACACGGGCATGCCCCAGAGTGTGGACTGTCTGATGAAAAGTTTGTAAAGCATTCGTCGTCTGTGCATAGAAAAAGCACAATTTATAAGTTAAAAACTGATTTTGTTATAATTTTCTAAATTGTGCAAACTAGCATCAATTGAAGTATTTTTTTCCCGTTGTCTTCATGTCAGGACATTGTTTTTATCAATCGAATATACCCTGCTTTGTAATAGTATGATATGCTAAACCAAGATCCGCGCAGCGACAGTTGTTTGTTTCTTCTTTTACTAACAGCTGCAGAAAAGCCTTTCGAAATTATCGGACATTTTTCAAATCAAATGTCAATCGCGTAAAATCATTTACCCTTTACCGACTTTGCAAGATTCTTGCATTTTCTCAGAGGTCTAGCTACAGCTGTTAGAGACAGACTCAGACATTTGTTTCTTGTATTTGCATAAGAAGTAATTGTTTAAACCCTATATTATTGACCCTATATTGCATACCCTAGAGTACACCTCTAGGTATATAGTGCATTTCCAATCTCCTACCCCTAGACCTTTATCGCATACATTTTATCGCATTCCTTCATGAAGACACATTTTAAGTAAAGCTAAAATATAGTATTCATGATCTGGTCGTTTTATGTACTTCTTGGAAGGCTAAATATTTGCGATATCACACCATGGACGATATGATACGATATAGAGATGTGAAAAAAAATCGCCGTTTCGATTGATTGTTTTGCGCTTGTGTATCTTTTTTCTATAAAAAAATACTGGTTGACAGTGAAATTGTGACTTTTCAAACGGTGTTCTCTCGTAAAAATGGTGACCTTATAGAACGGTGGTCAATAGAATTTCCGCCATGGCAAATGCAGAATATCAAGCGGCCAAATATTCCAGAAAAATCATAGGGAAAAAAGTTTATAACTCGTGAAAATTGAATATTTCAAAATATCAAGTCGCGTTACTAAATTCATTAAGGTGCGTTTATTTTGATGTTGAAATTGAACTACTTGAGTTGATATTTTGCTATATTCATCTTTCTCTCATTATGAAACTCCCCGATTGATACAGCATGTGATACAGACTCTGGGCATATGATATAAAGAATATAATAAGTCTTACTTGTTATTATTAGTTTGATGAACATAGAATCAGCTAGTCCCAATCCTTGATAGTTTGGTCCAACACCAACTATAACGAATAACGATGTGCATAAAGATGAACCCGACACTGTTTCTAAGTTTTAAAAAAACGTTTTGTTTCGAAATTTAGGGCAGTGAATTATTTTATTTTTTTGTGTTTGGGATGCGCAATAAACTTAAGGAGGTAGATGTAAGGTAAGGGACACAACTCTTAGAAATCATTGGAGCGTTTGTATTCAGCATTTAACATCAATCTCATGTAAGCATCAAAGTAACTTGGATTGATTTCATATTGTTTTAAATGAAGGCTTGATAGGCTTTGATGAAATTGAATGGGATAGAAACATATCACTGATTTCAAGAGTTATGTCCCGTATCCTGATCTACCTCCTTAAGCATTTCACAAAACAAGTTATCGTCTGATTATATTGGTTTTCTTATTAGAAATGCAATATAAAATGTATCCGCGCTTATTTTATTCTGTACATATTCCACACCTTTAGAGTAGAAGAAAAGTGAATATTACGAGATGACACTTTGATGCTAGTGGCATTTTTAACTGTTAGAAATATTATAATAGTAATCTTATTTCAGCAGAAAAGAAATTGGAAAGCGACCATGAAATATATTCTTGTCTTTTCAGGGGAACTACTTTATCGTATTCGTATTTGATAAAAAAAAAATGAACCGTTCCAAAATTGATTCCGTTAAGATTGCATTTTTATTAATTGTAAATACCAACACTATGAACCAAAATTAATACTCCCCGTCCCAGGGACAGTGATTATAGACTTGTCGTCTACTGTTAGTTTTTGATAAATGACTGTGAGAAAACGATGATATAGTCATTAAGTAATTAAGACATGTGATGACAGGAGTTCACAATTACTACTCTACACCTAACATATACTGTGATCTCATGTCCAAGATCGTAATAGGTGTTAATAAAAATTTGCCCCGTTGGCATGGCATGTCCTGAACTGTGGATTGTAACAAATATTGACAGGTGATAACAATATCTTGGTTACCGTGTTGGATTGTCACAGTTCATGATGGACATGAACAATATTTTATCGGCTGCTATGGACTGTCCTGAACTACCTAGGTACCATGCTTTTTTTTTTTGAAAATTATACTTCAGGTTTATAACAATAAATATACATTTTGGGTGGACTCTTACGATGTCATATTGTCTTCGTACAAATGATGTCACCAAAGCACTTTTTGGGCTTTTTCAACCATACCTCCAAGCTTCGGTATCGCATTGTTATTGTTTAGTTTTCAAATTTCTCTTTGTGGGGACATGCCACGGGTACATATCGACTTTATCTCTAGAACTTACTACTGACCGTAAACACACAGACGACATTCAGAAACATGTACAAGGATTACAGACAAAGGTAGGAAAGGTAGGGAATCCATATAGACTTTTTTCTGGTTTATTTGATAACGCTCCTATCGGTAGTCGGTAGATCAAAAGAACAACTTACTCTCTCGCTTCGCCTAAAGCATTCAAGCTGTTAATTACTCAGAAGCGGGGTTGTCAAATAAATAAAAGTAGATCGCTGATAAAAAGATAAGATAGAGTTAAAAGAAAAAAAAAGGAACAACGGTTACTCTTTTAGGATTTAAATTACATGAAATAAAAATGATCAACAGTTGCCTCATAAAGGTTTAATACTAAATGAAAACATATGCACTATCGGATGTCCACAGGGCTGATTTTAAATAGGATCGAGCGAATTCTCATATATATTTATGATTTTTTTTTAATTTCAAATTGGCGGCAATACATGCAAAGAGTTCAGGTCAGGGTCTTTAATTGCTGACACGTGCCAGGAAAACTTTGCACAAAAGACGAAATATCTGACGATTTTATTACTTTTTTATAATTAACTTAGTGCATTACATGCCCTTTCATTGGCAGTACTTTACATTTACTCGTGAAAAGTGTCTTCTAATTGGTCTTGGTGCTACTGTTATGGTCCAAGTGCACTAAGACCGGTCTTTGTCGTGTTTAGACGGGCCCGTTTCTTTCAAACAGATTCACTTGATTTAAAAAACAAATATTTTTACAAAATCACGATTGTGGTAAATCATACTATACGTTAAGATAGGATAAAATTGTTTTAATAATATTTTATATTTGATTTTTGACCAGTCCACACCTGTTACAAACCATAACAGTACATAACTGGTCGTACATAATCGGGCGATGTATACTGTTCTTGCCTATTGTTAGCAATTACAGTTCAGGATAGTCCATAACAGGCAGTGAAAATATTGTCCATATCTTTCATGAACTGTGACAATTCAACAGTTATAGACAACAACTAAATTATTGTAGCCATCTGTCAAAACACGTGACGATCTACGACAGTCCATGACAGTCCACTGAAAATTGTCCTCACTTATCAAGAATTGTTACGATTCAAGACAGGCTATGACAACCGGACAAATTTCTATTAACACCTATCACGGTCTTGGGCAGGAGATGACGGTACATGTAAGGTGAAGAGTAGTTACTGTGAACTCCTATCGTCACCTGTCTTAATTCATGGCAATATTTCACCGTTTTGTCACAGTCATTTATCAGAAACTTGCAGTTCACAACGGGTAATAATCACTGTTAAGGGATGGACAGTACTGTTTTTGGTTCATAGTGCAAATAACACATCCTTCCTAATGATGATAAAAAAATGTTTAAAACAGAGTAAAATATATAAACATATATTGACTCATGAAACATCACGCGTAAAGCCGATTATCGAATGAGATTAATGATACACACAATAAATGTAACTATTATATTTTACATATGTTATGAAACAAATAAGTAGTTTTTACACTGTCAATATGTTATATATGGATCTGTTAGAGATATTAACCTCGGTCTGCGTGTTTGGCTAATATACTTTTTACACACTGACTTCATAAAAGGCAATAATTAATAACTAAAAATTCAAGAACATATATTATTATTAGATACATGTATACCTTTTGAATAGGTATCTACGTACCTGAAAATGATGTTCCACTATTGTTGTATAAAATCTTCGGCATATTTGGTTTATCTGCAGGATCATAATATATTCCGGCGTAGATTTGGTTTCTTTCAAAGTTTACGTTAAGAAACTCATAATTGTCTACACTGCATATTAATTGGGAAAAAAGTAAAATTTTAGTCAAATAAGTAAAATGGAAACTTACAAGCCTCACGCAGCGACAGACGTTCGTTTCTTACTAACCGCTGCAAACAAGCTTTTCGAAATAATATTCTCGGACATTATTCAAATCAATTGGATAACGTCGCGTGAAATCATTCATTTTAGTACCTAATTCGGGGGGTTACAAAAGACGTTTTGGACAAAGAATGATTGGAAGTTGAAGAGTAATAACGCTCTCGTTAAAACATAAATTCAAACATATGGAAGGACATTAACAGTCTATGTGAACTATTCCGGAAATTGCAAGATTCTTGCATTTTCTAAGAGGGCTGGCTGCAGCGTTTACAGTAAAATTTGAACGTCAAACTCTGCTCGGAGCTTGGTGAACATATAGCTGTAACAACGCCGGTGTATCAGCGTATGTCTGAAGGTTTTATTGTTAATATTTGTGATCATTATTTATACCATTGTTTTCAGAGCTCTAAATCTTACACAAACAGTGATATAAAGGTCATTACTGGAAGTGCTCATACGTCTGAAGTTCATGAATTTTCTAGCGAATTTAATGAATACAAGCTGTCCGTCCTATTTTAATAAAACGGCATCAATAAACAGTCCATGGGAAAATAATGATAACATTGAGTTTCTGTGTTTGATTTCGAAGTGAAAAGAAATCGCTGGTATTTTTTTCAAATTATTATTATAATTGTATTTTGTGACGTAACGAAACCTTAGACTTTCACCCTATTAAGTAATGGAACAGAAGCAAATAAGGGTGGTTCAACTTTTGGCTTTGCAAGAAAGGATGAATAATGTTTTGTGATCATGGCCTGTTGTCCTCTACAACATAAGGAATAAGAAAACAATGAAGCGCTTTTGTTGACACATATTAACACGTTATCTCACCGAAGTCCATTTACCGTTTTACTAAAATTTGAATTCGATGTTCCTTCGCGCTACCGGAATAAAAAAGTTTTTTTTTTCTTTTTATTTACATGTTCAAAGAATTTGCTTACACAATTCATCCCATTTTATCAAGTGATTTTCTGCTTATAATTTGACTTACTTTGTTACGAATTCTTCGAGTTTTCCGCTAACCACGTGATCATTGAATATTTGGTATCTCTCTGCAGGAAATAAATAATCTGGTTCTTGTCGAAAAGTGAAAGTCAAATTTTTCGAGATTTTGTTCTTTTGTGTGTATTTGATCATTTGTTCGTTACTTGACTGCACTTCAAATATTGTATACCACTGCAAAATGAAACAAAACGTTGTTCAGATAGACATCTGGTGATATATAGAAGTTGTCCATGTCCATGGAAGACCCAGACATTAGGTTACATATCTATTTTGTTTAAAAAAAAATCACTAGTTTTTTAAACGAGTGAAGGTTTTTAATTTACTATACGGTAAGAATAAAATAAATTACAAAGAAACTACTACAAAAGATGAAGGAAAGTATCTCTTGGTCTCTTCACGATTAAGTTAAATTTCTAGGGAATTTTGAACATTTTCATCCACTTTTGATACAGAATAATCCTTTATCCATGGCCTTATAACAAGTTGAACAATTCATTGGAACAAAACATGCGAAACATCATTTCTGTGCCACCATTGGTTCTTATTTATGAGATCTTAAATGTACGTTTGATTGTTTGATTGTAATTGATTGTGACAACTGTACAAGAAAATATTTCAAAAGAGATGCCCTGTAAGAGTAATCAAAGGAACTATAAGACTCTAAAGGAAAACAAAAGAACTCAATCCAGGGACAAAAACCTGACATGGAAAACATACATACACAACAAAGAACATAGAATAACAAAAAAATAATACATAATAGTAATAAGAGTAAATGAGCAACTCGGATGGATCAGGTGCATCGGTAGGGTAAGCGTCCTCTGCTTTTTTAGAATCACCCGAGCTGCTAATAAAAAGTTCAAGTCCAGAGTAGACGAAAGTGGAAAAGAAAACTATAACAAAATAAGTTGAACAAATACATTTACATGGGACAGATGGATACACCGTAACGATTCACGAGTTTACTATGACGACCATAACATTTCTGTAGTGATGACTTCAATCTTGCAGCAACATAATCGTGTTCTAGAAACCTAATTGTAAAATGTCTAGTTTGATTAAAAATGTCTGCATAGTTATGGCAAGCTCTGGCATAACGTAAGAGTCGTGATATGAAAACTCCACACGCGGGTGCTGAAGGGATGTTGCCACAGATAAAAGGAAAGTTGACAATACGAAATGAAAACTCGCATTTGTCGTACAGTTTTGTCAATATTTTTTTCTTTTATTGTTTCTTTTCTTAAGTTTATTGTTGATCTTTAATTACCTGTTTGAGGAGATTTGCCCATAATTTCATTGATTGAATGCTTGACTGATAACTTAGACAAGAAGACAGACATTAAATCAATCTAGCAGACCCTGCTTTGTACTACTCCGACATACTGGACCGGATGAGTATTATTCTACATGTAACTATTAGCAGCAACAGCCAGTAGGTACATGTAGGTATGTTACTTAACTCAGGTACATTATTCTTACTCCGAGAAAACCAGTCGTTCCCAATATGCGTGAAAGTTGGTAGAGAAGACGTAACTACCAATTCTAAGGAGGTAGACCTTGGTTAAGGGACATAACTCTTACATATCACTGGTACGCTAGTACTATTTTACTTTAATCTCCTGTAACATGAAACATGAAAGTAAATTGGACTGATTTCATTCTGTTTCAAATGCAAATGAATGCTTGGCAGACTTTGGTGAAATTGAATATGATACAAACATATTACTGATTTCATGTATTATGTCCATTACCTTAGGTTTACTTTCTTAAAATGTAACTCGGCCGAAATCTCGACCTCACGTACTCAAGGTAAGAACACTACAACTAGACAACCAAGATGGTCTCCATATTCTCAGCCTATTGTTTACAGATTCCGAATTAAAAAAATATCAATCGTATAAATTTGCAAACTGCGTGGTATACACGTGCTTTATGAAGCGTAACCACCCATCAGCAGCATTAGAACAAAATATGCATATTATTCAAGATTCAAAAGTAAATTCTATATAAGAAGTACTGAAAACTAAATAAATATTGAAATAGGAGGGCAAATCAAGCAGCGATCAGTTCCACCAACCGGTATGTGACATAAATGCTGAAAATGCATAACAGAGAAATAAGACACCCTGGTAAAATTTAATTTAAATTTCTTAAACGACACAACGTCCAGTTATAGACACAAGGTATTTTTCCTGATATCGTTACTCACAAAGAGCAAATGTTTAAACATCGACAATTTGTTGTTTTAGACGCTCATATATTCAACGATATTTCTTAGTTTTTTTAAATGATGACGCCGTTTACAAAGTCCACATACAGTTTGACTTTGTATTTGTACTACATAGAACATATTAAAATTCTTAAGATGTTTGCATTCTTTATCTATCTCAAGAGTTAAATCCAAATTCGACAGATTTTTATAATTTGTTTCATTATTGTGTTTTTCAAACACTGCTCCATGTTAAGGGGCGGGTTAAACGTTCAAACACGTTAAACCCCACATAATTTTTGAATTCAGTTGTTGTCGTTTTTTTATGTTCTTTGTTACTCGTTTCTCATGTTTACTGTAAAGATTATTGTCTTTTAGGAATAGTTTCACTTCACTTGTTTTGAGGTGTTTACAGTTTGCTTTATGGTATGTGTATTGCCCATCACTGAATAACGGAGAGTGAACTATAGAAATGTATTTGTTTGTGCTTGGAATTGGGTGTATTACTGTCTCATATGCATCATACCACATCTCCCATATTTATATAAGATCATCCAGCTCTCTTTTAAGCATAGAAAGGTATATCGACCTTCGGTGCACCAATTTGTAATTATTTATTGACGTTCGCAGCATGAAGCATGGCTGTCATGTTGGCTTTTTGTCATATGACGCATGATTGAAATTTACCATACCTTTGTATTTCCAAATTACATTGAGAATGTTTTAAAAAGTTATTATCATTATTAAGTGCAAAAATACCAATCATATATATTGCAAATTTTGATGTACTGTACTCGGGTTTCAGTAATTAATTGTATACACAATGTATTCAAAACCAAAATTATCAAAATAGGAAGCCAAATCCATTGCCGAGAGGATGGAATAGTAATCAAGGAAACCAAGGTTATAGCGGTAATCAAAAGAATGCAACCCAGGGACAAGGACCAGACATGGAAAACAGACATACACAACAAAGTACATAAAGTAACTAAAATCATACATACAAAGTAACAAAAGTAAATGAGCAACTCGGACTCCACTAAAAACTGGGAGCATGGACCAGATGCACCGGTAGGGTAAGCGTCCTCTGCTTTTCTAGAAACACCCGTGGAGTTGCTCATAAAAAGTCAAGTCCGGGGTAGACAAACGAGGAAAGGTAAACTATGACCCGTTGAATAAATCAGTGTTCATGGTGCTGATAGATACATCATAACGATCCACGAGTTCATGATGACGACCATAAAACTTCTGTAGTGATGACTTCAATCTTGTAGCAACATAACCCTGTTCTAGAAGCCTATTTGTTAGAATTCTAGCGCGATACAAAAAGTCTGCGTAGTTTCGGCAAGCTCTGGCATGACGTATAAGTTGTGATATGAACACTCCATACAAGGAATGAATGCTCGGTGTTTCAAATATTTTTAAATTTGTCATATTGCAAAGAAATGTTTACCTCTCTTACACAACCTGACTGTATCTCTTCCGTTAATTTGTCTAGAAAGCCGTGCCTAAAGTTACCGGCAGATTCTGTACCACAATGAAGCCCATTAGCATTCCATAAATCCATAGTTTGAATACCAGAGCCTGCTACTACTCTAAATATATCAACAGGATGAATGTTCGTTACAGCTGCTTCACCTGAAAAAGAAAACAAGTATGAGTATTCTTTACCGAAAAAATAAAAATCTTACAGATGTTCTCTGCAATACAAATACTCTTTGTACAAGTAATTAGTTTTTAGATCAATACGTTAATGTTAATACTGATTTGTAGATATTGTTCTAAAGTATAGACCTTTTGATATCCTAGCTTCATACCAATACATAGAAACAGATCGGAAAAGATTGGCGCTCATTTGTACACAGAAATTTGTCCCCATTATCCGACAAAAATATTGTCGACCAGAAATTCCAATCTTTTAGTACGTTTTGTGATAATTTACAAATTGTAGATCAATCTCTTTTGTTTTTGTTTTTTTTTACCTACAACGTGATTATATTATATAATTATTATTATGTGGATAATCATGTATAATGGAACATTAAAAATGTCTTTTTTAAGTGTTCAGTGAAACATGAAGTCGCAGGCACTGAGCTGTCATAATTATTTTACTAAACTTTTCTGTATATATTTTGTAAAATAAAAAGTTTCCCACTTAGCTTTTCTTCATCTCGATTTTTTAAACCAGAAATTTTGGTATCATCTAAGGGTTATCGAGTTAAATACAGTTGTGAAATAGAAAAAAATACAGGTGTGTCAAAAATACATAGAAACTATAAGGTATGAAATGTAATTAAAGGATTCATCATCTAAATATTTATAATTGACATTTTGGTGTCGATCGTTTAATAATCATAGTAAAAATTGATGTAAAGTATTTGCGACAGTGGCAATTGTAGAAAAGGCGAAACCATACACAAGAATACTGTCACCAAAGAGTTGGATGATAAATATCATTTTTGTTGTGAAGACGCCTTTTTGAAGAAAAAAAAACAGTTGAGATTATTAGAATCGAGTTGAACATAATGAAGTGTTGTGATGCCAAATCATGGACAAATTGTTGTCTTATGCTTTAAAGTGTCGAAAATAATTGTCATCTACTACTCTCTACGCTGGAGAGTTACCATTTTCCTTGTACGTCATCGAAAGCTTATATACGCATAAGAATTTCCTCTTCTGGTTAGAATTTAATAAAAGACAAATATACGATTTTAAAGATTTACCATGATAGAACGTTAAAAAAGTGCTGAACCTAAAGGGTTATCGATGGAACCAAGATTCTAGCTAAAATCAAAAGAATGTAATCAATGGACGAAGACCAGACATGGAAAACAGACAAACACAACAAAGAACATAAAATAACCAAAATAATGCATACAAAACAATGTGATGATTTTAACCTTGTAGCAACATAACCCTGTTTCAGAAGCCGAATTGTAAGAAGTCTAGCGCGGTACAAAACGTCTGCATAGTTACGACAATCTCTGGCATAGCGTGTAAGTTGTGATATGAAAACACAAAGGATGAAGGGATGTGGCCACAGATGAAAGGAAAGTTGACAATACAGAAAAAAATCATTGCGATTGTCGTATAGTTTGGTCAATAGTTTTCTTTTATCATCGATATCTTATGTGGGTCAAGATATGAGGCTAACTTAACATTGTTTGTGGAATCCTTTATTTCAAGTTCTTTGGGGTTAAATGCAATATAAATAATCCCGGGAACTATGATTGTATAACGTTAATGCGACATCTATATAGCGGAAACTGAGATCAAGGAATCTGGCTAAACGATGTTCCTTCCTATGAATTAGCTCAGCTATAAAGTCCGCCTCATAAGAGTGAAATAATAGGTCAGCAAGTAGAGGAGCACAGTTTGTACCCATTGGAATGCCGACCGTTAGTTGAAAAACGCGTCCACCACACTGGACTAATATACTGTTGATAAAAAATTCCAGCATGTTGAAAACATCTTCTTTGGTATATTCGGAAGATGATTTGTGATCTTTATTAACTATGTATGAAGAATTTCTACCAAGTACTAGATATCTGTATCTAGGCGTACCGTCTTTTTTTTTATTAACAACCATGTATAATGTTTTTGAGTCGGGATTTTAACTGAGTTTTGGGGATAGAAGTATAAAGAGTTTTAAAACCATTGGTTTGAATGCTATTATATTCTGATAATAATCTTGAATAGAGGGTTTCTAGAGGATCATATGAATTTTCCAGAGTCCACATGGAATTAATACACCATGGGAGAAACACGTGTCAAACTTGATCAAGAAGTTGCGCATTACTCATCTGCAAAAAACCATGCTTTTAGGTCACGTTACGTCAAGTGTTAAAGATGGTATAAAACACACAAGAAAATAACAACTCTTGCACCTATCAATAAGTGAAATAACGAATAAACATCCCTTCATTTTGTAAACTCGTGATCTAAATTCGTGTTATAATGATAACCGTGAAACAAATATATATTAATGCCACGAGAAACATATGTTATAATTCTAAAATGACACCCAAGATGATTAAACATCGATGATAGCCATGAGATTCAACAAGCGACAACTAAAGTTGCAACTTAATATGTATAAAAAGAATTGATGAACTGTTTAATAACATTTCTAACAATACAAATTCTTCAGACTTAATTCCCTAGATGTTATCCATCTAACTTCACATCGACAAAATAAGCTTCATAAAGAAGAATGTTTTGTATTTTGAAATGTGTTAAAATTGAATGTGTTATTAGATATGTTGGCATAAATATTCGTAAGAAACAGGCATTTTAGTATGAACGCCTGAATTGTATCGCAGGTCTAGAATATGATGAGCACAAACATAAGGCCTATCATGCTGTTTAACGTCGTCTTTTATCGTCCTTCCTGTACTAGTATTTTTTCGAAAGATATTCAGGAAAGTTTGGACAGCAGAACTACTATCTATGTTAAGGAGGTAAATCTGGGGTTAGCGACATAACTCTTGGAATCAGTGATATGCTTGTATCATATTCGATTTCACCAAAGCCCATCAAGCTTTCATATGAAATAGAATGATATCAGTCCAAGTTACGTTGATGCTTACATAAGATTGATGTAAAATGCTGAATACAAACGTTCCAATGATTTTTAAGAGTTGTGTCCCATACCCTAGGCTTACCTCCTTAACATCAATTGAAACGGTTTTCTCTTACATATCTTGAAGGTTAAAACAATTCCATTACACCATACAATATAAAAATCGGTTCAACTTGTTTCAACAATTGCTGAATGAGTTTTCAAAGATTGCAGAAGATGGCCAATATTAATCAATTAACAAAAAATTTTTGAGTGCACCGATTTAATCACATTTTTTACATCATTTCGGCAAAACATTTTTGTTAACCAATACGAAAGCGTCGTTAGAAACAAGAATATGTTTAATTTGATAATATTTTTATTATAAGCGACCTTAATTTGTCCTTGATTTAAATGTTAAAAGAAGTACAAATTGAAGAATATCTCAAATCTAAACTTGTTTTCAAAAGTGACACCATATTAGCTAATCGGAACAAGAAAATAATTATGAACATATGTAATCATATATATATATATATATATATCTTCGATATTTTAATGGAATCAATGTTACATCTTAACTTGCCTAGTTTTTTTAGTAAAAGCTGATCATAGGTTTATATTTCATTATTAAGATAATGAAAAAATAAGTTCTATGTTGCTTTGGTTTGGTTGAATAAAACATGATTTGGTCTAGATACGTTTCGTTAATGTTTTCATATATAATGAAGTAAAGTTCTGCAATTCCAAGCATCAATTCAACAACACCATATGGAGCTAAGTTCTTTTTTTCTTTGTTCAAGTACAGTATCGGAAAAGCGACAAAGATATTCCATCAGTAATGAGTGGTTAAAATTATTTTTCTATTCGAGATGTAAATTATAATAATGAAAATACGAGCTTTGTTTAAAATGGTAAATATTTTATCTTTGAGAGTTAATGAATAGTTTGAACCAATAATAGACTCGAAAGCAATCATTTTCTACCATGAAATCTTTAAAAACATGAAGAATATAAAATGACAGAAAACCTCAATAATCGTTCGATGGTTTAAAAAAGTAACGTGCTTTTTCATAAACCGGCTGCCCCGTGCAGGTCCGGGTGTTAAAAGAATAGGCCTGCAGCAGCGCTAAGCTTGTCGTAAAAGGCGACTAAATAGTGCTCAGAACCTTAGCCGGGGGCTAGGGCGCTCTGCCCACAGAGCAACTGGGATGTGTGCCCCAGGCGGTGGAATGGGGTACCCCTGGCGTGTTACATGTTGGGGTTGTCAGGCTATAATACGGAAAACCTGACCGCAAACCATAGTCGTGCACCGTGTTGGGAAAGATGCCACGTTCCTCGCACGTTAAAGAACCCTACTGTGGTATTCTCCCAGAGTAGGAACCATAGGGCACCGCCACAGGAGGCTAAATTGCCCGACCCTACCCACCTCTCCCTATTTTCAGTGGCAATCAAAATTTGTCGACCCCATTGTCCTTGTGTCCAATCTCTTTTTTATTTCATGTTCATTTTATCATCAATTACATGTTCATCGTCTGAATATAGCTGAAATATTGCTGCTCGGACGTTAAAACCCCAACAAACAACAAACAAACATACACCGGCTTAGTGAGGGAGAGATATATTCAGAATAAATAGTTTAACTTCGTGACTGAGTTATTGAATGATCAAGACTTAAATTATTTCAAAGCACGCGATTAATCTGAAAAGTAATACTTTCCATACATTACTCAATCAGTCTATTCAATGTAGATAAGCTGAAAAATAAAGAACAATACTTCTTTCAAGGATCAAACCATGCTAATGTGAAATCAATACAATTGCCCTAGTCGATAGGCCTATTCGTACAAATCAAAATATTTCTAGCCAATTAAAAGGAAAATCAGAATATGTAGAAAATTGGCTAATATTTCTTATATTTATCGTTACATAACCTCTTATCGGTATTTGTTCATTTCTATGCATTTTAACCGAAAAAACAGTCGATCACTATCGATATATTCAAATTATCTACAAATGCTTCTTTTATTTGGATGCATAATGAACCATTTGATGTTTAGCTAAAATGAAACCCCTGTGAGATAGCTACCTATCATAGAAATGAAAGTTGGAAGATCTGTCTTCAGATATATCATGCAGGCCTTGGCGGATCAGAGCGGTAAAACGAAACTAAAACGAGTCTAACAAACCATATCCCTTCGTATTTATTTGACGTAAAAAATTTAGGTGCGATCCCACAAACGTCACGGTTTTTTTTCGTAGTTGAGATGAAATAAATCTCATAAATATTGCTGATGAAAGGTTACTACTTTACCACATGTACAGCATATCGAAATTTGCAATATTCTATGATTGCTACCTTTTTGTTCACCACAAAAATCTTTCTTGTCTATTAATTGACAATTTTAATTCTGAATTATCATTTTATTGTAAAATAATGTTTTCAAACTGTTTCTACTCAATTTTATTATTGTATACAGTTTAAAACATTTCGGATATTGGCTTTTTCAGTTTTTTGAAAATATTATAGTTCTATTGTCCGTATGTATTTTACGTTCATAATTTATTACTTTAATAATATTTGATAGTTAAAGTTCCGTTAACATCAATTCAACAAATGAAAAAAATCAATATTTGAAATAATTGACAATAAAATATAAAGAAAAATGAATATAATATTGGTCTCATCTGAGACGGATGTATCTCTAACGATGATTTTTACAGCAATGTGTGTACTTTTAATGACATCTCATTGTAAGTAACAGGCAAACATTCCTGATATAGAATTCTTCAAAGAGAAAAATGATTTGTTGAAAGTACTTTTTCTACAGTGTATGCAGCATAAATACCATCAAAAGTAAACTTTTTAATGAAGTTATTTATGAATTGGTTCCATGTATTCCCGCACCAAAATCAACCAATTCCTTTTGTGAGATTCCTATCATTTTGTTTGATTTGACCTTATTATGTTCTCGTTATGAAGTTAAAACAAACAAGTCATGCGTAGTCTTCTGTCTAAGTTATTTCCGGTGTGTGAAATATATTTAGATAAGGAGGCGGAGTTTTTTGTGTATCTAAAATATCGTACAAAATACAGAAATGTAAATTAAAGGACAATTCAAGTACTAGTATGTAAACATCCAAATACAAAACGAGAAAATGAAAACAGGAAACAAAAACAATCTACATACACAATGTAGCTAACCGAATAAAATAGATAACATTGAAAAACTGAAGACATGGAATACAAGACGTAACACAAAATACTAAAACTCCAATAATTAACCGTACGTGTAGTTAGCTATTATAACTGATTCTTGCAGTTGACGATGGTTTACTAAATTATTCCCCTCAACTGCAGAGAGTATATGTTATATTATACTGGATATTATTAAGGTCGTCTTTAGATGAATTTTAAAAACAATCTAATGCAGTATTCTTTAATGAAAACTCTCCCTTTTTCACAATTCGTCGTGTACCTTTTTCTGTGGTATACCAGAATGTATTTTTCTTAACTATAATTCAATACTGACATCAATCAAGTAAATAAAGAAAAAAATTGAGACAAAATATGACACAATGGCAACAACATTGAGTATGCGTTACATTAATAACCGTTTTAAGAATAAGAAATCAACCAAAGATCTCTATTAACTTAGAAAGCAATTTAATTATCTCTTCTTTATGAATGCTTGTTCTGGCGATATAATATTTCATCAAATACATGATTTGTAAAATGGGTCGTTGAAAATAAATTAAATTCGGTGACGTTTTTGATTGGGTTTTATATGCTAGAATAATCTTAGAAATTGATGTAATCGGCTTTAATGCACGAAATCGGATGTCAAGGATAGGTCATTTCATTGAGTAAAAATAAAAAGCAAAATCGTAAGCTTCACCTTGAAGGTCAAATATCATTTAGGGGAAATTAAAGATACCAGGGTTCGAACGGTAATTAAAAATATCGTTATCCAGGTATAATGACAAAATTAAAAAAAGAAAAAGAACATGACATAGAATTAAAGGTAAATGAAAGAGTTTGCAATGCTATGTTCTTTTGAAACATTTATGACCAAATTGTAAGCCATTCTTTTATTGCTGAAATGGTCATTTACCTTCTGTTTTTGTATTTAAATGAAAAAAAATGCATACATTTCTTACTGAAAATTAACACGTTCTAATCAATTTTACAACTTTAAAAATTCCTGAAATTATTATTTACCCTATTTATTAAATCTTACAGTATTCCAAATTTTAAAATATGTAAAACACCGAGGCTTCATTCCTTTCATTGCATATGGTAGAACCTCGCGGTGATGGATTTGGCTTCCGTTTTCGATAGTTTTGGTTATGAGTATTTCTTGTATACAACTAAAATTTTGATTAATGATCTTCCTAAATATTTGATTTTAATGCTGCTGATGAGAGGTTACTCTTTGAAAAAACGTGCACAGCATATCGAAATTTACAATATATAAAATGGTATTTTTTGTATTTGATTAATTTCTTTAAAAAATACATTTATAAATCAGACTAGAGTAAATCCCCAAAGACAAAAGTAACTTTATGTATAGTACTTATCATTTCTACAATAATCAGTAACCCATCTTTTCGTATTATCAGGAAAAGATGCTGATTTTTTAGTCCCATTATAAACAATACACAAATAACGATTTTATGAAAACTAATATCACATTTAAACTAAATGCTCGAGTTGCTGATATCATATGAATATCTTATGCGCATGTAATATTGTAAAGCGACAAAGAACATTCAATATTCAATCTGCTTATATAGAACTTAACTATCACTTCTAATACTAAGCAATAATCAACTTTTTTTCCATTCGATTCCAATACAAAAAAAAATATTTTATGTTTTTTTTTTAATAAGTTGATTTAAAGATTTTATTTTATGAATTCTCTCATTACTATTCCTAAATTTACCGTCTATGTACTGGATTCCTAAATTCTACAAGAATCCATACAAACAACGTTTCATAGCTGGATCTGCAAAATGTACCACCAAACCTCTTTCAAAACCTTTAACTTCTATACTCACAACTGTCAAAGAGGGTCTGCAGTCCTAATACAACACGTGTTACTCCCGTAGTGGTATTAATTCAATGTGGATCCTGAAAAATTCGAAAGATCTTTTGAAGACAATCAGTTCAAGACTATTATCTGAATATAATAGCATTAAAACCTATGATTTTTCAACACTGTATACTTCTATTCCCCATACTCAGTTAAAATCCCGACCTAAAAAACATTATACATCGTTGTTTTTCGAAAAAAGATGGTACACCTAGATACAAATATATAGTTCTTGGTAGAGATTCCTCATACTTTGTAAGAAATAATTCCAAATCATCTTCCAAATATACAGAGGAAGTTGTTTACAAAATGCTGGAATTTTTAATCGACAACATATTTGTCCAGTGTGGTGGACATGTTTTTCAACAAACGGTCGGCATTCCAATGGGAACAAATTGTGCTCCTTTACTTGCTGACCTATTCCTTCACTCTTATGAGGCTGACTTTATAGCTGATCTGATCCGAAAGAAAGAATACCGTTTTGCTAGATCCTTTAATCTCAGTTTCCGCTATATAGATGACGTATTATCTTTAAACAATCATAATTTCGGGGATTTGATACATTGCATCTACCCCAAAGAATTGAAATAAAGGATACTACAGACACTGTGAAGTCAGCCTCATATCTTGACCTAGTCTTAGATATCTATGGTAAAGGAAAACTATTGACCAAACTTTACGACAAACGTGATGACTTTTCATTCAAAATTGTGAACTTTCTTTTCATCTGTGGCAACATTCCTTGAGAACCTGCGTATGGAGTGTTCAAATCACAACTCATACGTTATGCCAGAGCTTGCCGAAACTACGCAGACTTTTTGTATCGCGCTAGAATTTTAACAAATAGGCTTCTGGAACAGGGTTATGTTGTTACAAGATTAAAGTCATCACTACAGAAGTTTTATGGTCGTCATCATGAACTCGTGGATCGTTATGGTGTATCCATCTTCACCATGAAAACTGATTTATTCAACGGGTCATAGTTTTCCTTTCCTCGTTTGTCTACCACGGATTTGACTTTTTATGAGCAACTCGACGGGTGTTTCTAGAAAAACAGAGAACGCTTACCCTACCGGTGCACCTGGTCCATGCTCCCAGTTGTTAGTGGAGTCCGAGTTGCTCATTTGCTTTTTTTTCTTTGTATGATTTTAGTTACTTTATGTTCTTTGTTGTGTATGTCTGTTTTCCATGTCTGGTCTTTGTCCCTGGATTGCATTCTTTTAATTACCACTATAACCTTGGTTCCCTTGATTACTCTTTGATAACTTTTTCATGGTCATACGAATACAGTACCAGATTATAATCACATGCGGCGTAATGGTTGCCGCTGGCACAGCAGGACATGCTTACCCTTCCGGGGCACCCGAGTTTTGGTGTTATGCCTTGTTTCCCTTATCTTCATTTTTATATGTTATTTATTTAGTTCGTTAACTACATTGCGTATGTATTGTCTTTGTTTCCTGTTTTCAATTTCAGACCATAAACTTGGAATTGATGTATCTGAATTGGTCCATTATTGACACTTTTGATTTCTTTTGAAACTCTATGTTTTGCAAATGAAATTATCTTGTTTTATACCAAGGTCTAACTATGTAGCTTTATATTACGAGTAATACTACAATAAAGTAAAAAAAAAACACTATTCAGTACCAATGCCCATGAGTTTACCTAATACATTTTCAACTTTAAAATATGAACGTCAGTAAATGTAGAAAAAATAATGTTCATAACAAAGGTAATTAAAAGCGTTATCGTCATAACTTGTCTTCATATAAGTGGGCGCGGATATAGATAGTTTGGAAGTTGAGGATTGTCATGTGAAAAAATATATTCAAGTCTATAATGTCAAACAAAATGCATATTTACATAAGTTTCAAACCAAAGTGTAGGGGCACCGATCCCATCATTCGGATTCATAAATATAAAGTCTAAACATAATGATCGAAGTTATGGTACATTGTATTTGAGTATTTTGTGCAGAGTTTACATTCACGAAACATCAACTTTCTGAAAAACTTCTTCTGATTTTTGTTGTTGTTGAAACTACGAGCCATAACTTAAGAAATACTGTGGTTTAAATATTTTATGTTTATTCCGATCGTTTACTTGACATTCAAAACATTACATGTCAATGTAAAATTATAATGACATTGCACATGAAGTATTTTTTTTTAAGTTTGAAGCCATGAAAATCGGAAACTTAAAGAAGTTTCAATGATTTCATGCTTAACAAAAGGCATACGTAATAAAATTGAGTGCAGAATTTAAAATTGATCATAGATTTAAAAAAAAAAAAAACACTGTTATTCAAATTTCATCAAATTCAAAAGACAAGTAAAGTCTACTCCTGACCACCACCACCACAGACATACATATCTGACAATTGAATTGAATCAATATTTCAAATGAATTGAATTCTTTAATAATCAACAATGAAAGATTTAAGAACCAATGTTCAAATGCAATAGATTTAAACTAAAAACCTTTTACATTTCTTTTTTCTGGTTTCGGTAGTAACCCTTTTAACGATAGATAGATATGTAAATTTGAAAAAAGAATGCAAAGGGCTTTTTTGTAAAATTTAAATAATTTCTTCTGACATCTGAATCTCAAAAGAATCTTGTGAAATGATTAATAGTTATTAAAGGGTGAATTGTAAAATTAAAACAAGCTTTTATAAATCAATGGTCTATATGTATGATTAGAAGTATATTTAAAAAAATGAAATATATTATCTTTCTGATACATCAAGGTTTTTTTCTCAAGTCAAAGTCTTCGTACCGGTAACAACAAAATAACCGAGCACTAATTCGATACATAATCAGTCGATTCCAAAATAAATCTGGCAAAATAAATGTTACACCATCGGAGAAGCTGATACCGCAATGAACCTAAGTACAGGCATTTCAAACGAAATTGTGGGTAAAATCATTTCCTCAAACCCAAAATATGTCATTATTCTGAAAGTCGAATGAAAAGTATCAAATTTACTCTCGAAGAAAATAGTGTAATATAATTGTGAATGTCTTTGTACGAGTCCGGTATAAATTAGATACGCTCAGAGACTGCGCACGTGGTAACAGGAAAATATAAAACAAATTATAAAGCAGTTGTTCATACATTTGTTAACTTTTCATTCAATTTAACCTTGTTGGTCGGTAAATTAAGAATATTTCAGAAAGGTTAGAGACGAAAAGACTGCTAAAAAGTATAACATAATTTTAAGCATAAAATAAGCGATGTTCAATAATAAAAACAGGCAAACCAGAAATAGATTATAAAGAAAACCATTAAAAAACAAACAAAAAGCACAAAAACAAAGCAATGAATAAACGAGAAAAGGGTATGTCTAACTAGCTCATAGAAGAAGAGAAAAAGAAAATTCAGGCATCAACATACATAAAACAAAACCGAAAATCTAAAACTAAAAAATATAGCATAAAGACACATTAAAAAACTTACTTCCAAAACTAAGATACAGCAATACCATATCTTGAAGCAGTATGATATTCATGGTGATCATTTCTTCACTACTTTACAAATTGAACATAATATTCGTGTCTTTCTAAATTATACACAAAACCAACTGTTGTTGCTGCTTTAAAAGACAATAAGAGAATCATATGTACCGTTAAATATTTTGCGTTTAACTCTTTTCACTTCATTTACATATGCAATGATCCAAGAATGTTTTCTGATATCCAACCACTCTGAAATTTACTGCAGAGATCGTATGAATAAACTTTTTCCAAATATCTTTCGAATCCTTTTTGATATTTTGCTTGAAAGGTCCTATAACTTTGAATTGGTTCTTATAGCTTCGTTTAAAATCTTTCTTTGTTATATCCCAGTTCCAATGCAGTAAATGTCAGTTTTTAATTTTGTCGTATCCCAAAGGATATCAAATTCATTAACAAACTCATATGCAAATATTGGTTTCAGGTGAGTTTCAGTATCT
Organism: Perna viridis; assembly: GCA_037379345.1. NCBI lineage: Eukaryota > Metazoa > Mollusca > Bivalvia > Mytilida > Mytilidae > Perna > Perna viridis. The sequence continues at coordinate 31,739,002 of CM074517.1, read as the reverse complement.
CGTTTCAATGTTTTATGGGTTCAAATTAAATGGAAGCATGAAGTTTTATCTTTTAGCCAATACTTATCCAATATTTTTTACATGGATTTAGAAAGCAACCAATTATTCCGCAGACCAATAACTGCGTTTTTACTCACTTGTTATTACACTACCTATAAGACCTGCTAAACCTGCGATGTTGTTATACGCTCTATTTGTATTCAATATGCATTTACTGTAGTTCAATTTTTATCATATAAATGTTACTTCATTTGTACTTCTGTTTTATTTACTTTGAAAATTTGATGAGCAGCAAATAGAATAGTTCAAATTATTACACCCTTGATGGTAGGGCTTGTAAGGTAGATGAATGTAACAATTAGATATTTGATTTTCACACGAGAAGGTTTGTAACTATAACGATTTGACATTATTTTTTTTAAAAAAGAATCATTTAATAACGTGAAATGTCTCTGTCTTATATCTTAAATTGCTCATTCACTTACCTTTTCAAACATACAATCTTTAATTACGTTTAGTGTAAACGTATTAATTTTTGCGGTTGTAATTTTTTGCGGATACTATTAAGTGAACATATTCGTGGGTGTAATTTTCGTGTATTAAAAAAATAGATTACCGTTATATTGTGTCGAAATGCAATTTCGAGGGTACTGTTTTTCTACTTTTTATTCTTTGCAAAATATCGAAAACTAGTACATGACAGAAAATAATACTTTTACAGTAACTCCATACCAGGTATTTCCAACGCCTGTCTTATTTCAGTTTTAAAAAAATCGCCGCCGAACTTTAGGGCCAAAATGCGTCACGTTTTAATTTGTTTATCAATGTGAGGACCTCAGCGGTCGCATTTACGCAATTGTCTTGGTTTTCCAGGCAGAAAACATTGCTTGAAAAGTATTACGCCATACGTAACGGTTGTAATATGTTGTAAATCATGTCATAAGATAAATAGATAGCTCATATTAAAATTTCTTAAAACATTTTTTTTTCAAATATTACCCATGCTCTATAGGCTTTCTTAGAGATGAAAGTTGTTGCAATTTATAAATATTTATGTACATTAATCTTCATCCAGAAATACATAGCCTAATGTAATACAATAAGAATACGTAAAAATCAATATTCATATAGTTATTTTTTGTATTCTTCAACAACGTCAAATCAGAAATGTTATTTTTCGTTTAATTCAATAATTTTCTAATCCTTTCATCATTGTAACTGTGTTACAATCAAAGGATTATTAAGGATGTATTTTTTTTTTATTAAATAAACAACACCATTTTATCTCTGCATCACTGGATTTTTGCAGAATTTTTTCGATAGAATGCCAGAAAAATAAGTTTTATGACTATTATATGTCCTTGCAAGTGCGTTTCACTGAAATTATAACGCAATTTTCCAAAATTATATGAAAAATGTTGCATGTTTTCTTTGGTTCTAATTGTGCAGATAGTACAATTAAATTTTCATGATGGTGTATCATTTCATACACTGTTCACCCAATGCCTGATTTCTACATGGACTGTTGAAAACCGACATTTTCTATGGGGTGGGTGACTAATTGCAATTTTTAGAACTCACTTAACCGCAACAACTCATAATGTATACAGTCACTTGCTTTCCATTCCTTCTAAAAACGTTGACTGTTCATTTGACGCATTCTGATATTAAACATGATTGTTATAATATTGAAATTTACTGCCTATCCCCATTAAATTTTCCATTCGATTGTATATCGAACAACTGTTATTCTCCATTACGGATTTTTCAGTTCTTTTGCATTCATTCATAGATTTAAACATACAGAACAGTTTATGATTCTGGCGGCATTATCATAACATACTGACAACACTCGGATTACTGTATTGCAAAAAGACTCGGACAATGTCAGTTTTTGCGTTTCATATCACTATTCTTACAACAATTAACTTTTCTGTAAGATTTAATATATGAATAAAATGTAATTGGACCAATAACTCTGATATAGATAATTTCAGATTTTTACTCATTCAATTATGCAACTGTCTGCAGACAGACGTGTTCTAAAAGGTATACTCATTATCTTGAATCTTTCATACTTTTAGCTTTTGAAAATCGTTTTGAAATATCTTATATGAGAATGTGTCACAAATCGCAGAGTTTTGGGAATGTCTGACTATTTGCAATTATGCAATACTTGGAAGATGAAAGGATGACTGTAACGTATGCTAATAAAACTAATTGATTCCAGACAGTCGGTATCAAGTTAAATTCCATTATCTTAATGCGACAAAAACACATGATGAAATAGCAATTTGTCATGCAATTACATCTGTTTTTATCAAGAACAATAAAGTACATGTTTCTTCCGACTTTTTTTGTAAGTGATTGTGACAAATGGACATTTTTGTGCTAACTCTTGGGTAGTCGATGAGCATGCGTAGAGCATGCTCAATATACACTTCCGCGAGGAAAAATATTTTGTTTTACCCAAGCCCTACTTCGCCGAAATGTATGTGGATCATGCTCATAAACTCACCAAAAAAGGATCTGACACTTTTAAATGTCACTTTATATCAATGTTAATGTATTTTGAACATTTGTGAACCAAGCACCTGTCCAAACGACACAATTTAATAGTCTTAAAGGCGTTCGGTTAAGGTAGGTTTCACTGTATCATACTTATTCTAGTTTTACAAGCTCCATGAAGCTGTCTTACTAACTGCTGAAGGTAGGCCTTTCGAAATTCTCGGTCGTTTGACAATCGGATGATGTAAAATCATTTACATTTTCCCGACTTTGCAAGATTCTTGCATTTATTTTTTGGAGGGCTGGCTGCAGCGTCTAGAGAAAATTTCGAGCGTCAGACGCTGTTCGGAGCTTTCTACTTTTTACATACATATATGAAACGGTTAATTTCATGTGCGATATTTATACAGTTATAGCTCAATAGAACAGAAATATAAAGGTAATACATTAGTACCTGCTTATTTTGCTTCAATGTACACCACCAGCAGTTGATGACGACGAAATGCATATAAATTGATATACAATTGAACAAGAAAGATATTTTGTGTATACGCTAATACAGTGCTAAACAGCATGTAAAGTCGGGGAAGGAGGTAATATCTTGTAATTTGTGCTTCATATGATTCTAAGGTACTTACAACATCGAATACAACAAATTGAAAGTGCGAGTTGTATCTGGTTTCCTTCTGAAAGTAAATGTCATTGACGAACAATATACAAATTGTTATATTGATTCCTTGATATTTTGAAAAAGAATGAATTTAGTTGATATATTTTTTTTTTATATTTTCAGAGTTTAAAACCATGAATGTGACAGCTGTGAACATATAAAGTGAATAACATTGGTTTAATCAATTTCATTTTATTGGTTCCTTTACAAATCCTTAATTACTGTACATATTCGAACCTAATTCTATTTTATGGAGCTGAAATTGTAGAATGTAAAATCCAATTTATACCATTTACTCGAATTTCAAAGGCGTAGATGAATTTATTTCGAAGCAGAATATATGAACTGTAAAGAAAAAGTACACGACGTTTTAACAAACACATTTCCTAACATTTAAGAAATAAATCACAAAAACTCCATTTTATCATTGTTTTTCCATGGGCTGGCCATTTATGTTGCATTGTTTTACCCCGAACAGTAGAGCTTTGAAGTACGTCATATTAGAATTCTCATCTGAGCTTAGTTTGATTATGAATTTCAAGAACGTGTCGCATAGCAGGCGGGGTTTTTTTTTATCAAAACACTATCGTAACCGTGTAAATATAAGTGTTACGAATAATTTACAGTATACTTGGTCTTCCTATACAATGTTAAATGAAAGTATACATAATGTTGCTGAATTCGTTGAATTATTTTTGTTAATCTAAGTACCAGTCTTTATAAAAAGCTGACACGAGGTGATTCATGCATGTAAAAACACAACGGAATTCATTTCATTTCTGACTCAGAAACACTTATAGACAACATAACCAGTCATACTTTGTCATGTGTTTTTTTTTCAATTTGAAGATAAACAAGTACTATCTTTAAAAAAAGATAGCCGGCGCGGTAGAATTGTTGTCTTTACTTATAATTCTCTACATTTCATTCAGGAAATAACACATTGCACGCAATTTCAATTTTCGATACAGTTTATTCGGATGCCACTAAGTTATCAGAATATAGCCAATCGGGAAACATAATTGCGATCGGGTGACTTGCGTTTCCATGGAAGAGGGTCTTTAAGGTCAAAGGGTAAAAAGCTATACCGAATGCGTCGGAAAAATATATAGATTTTGTAAGCGATTGGAATATGAGGAGTTATCGTTCTTGATAGGGTTTAGTTTTGGTAGATTTTAGTGGTAGACGATCGTATGGTTTCTCAAAAATACAGTACAAATACAGAACGGACTAACGTTACCTAAAAATATAGTATTTTTAGACCGTAAAAGCATCATTTCTTCGGTGGGTTTTTCTATACCATGAATCACCTCTTCTATAGACAGTGTCTAAAATGTCATCTGAAGAAGGTATGATGACGGCACAAACACTACCGATTTTTACGGAAATCTTGTCATGTACGAGAAATACAGAAATATTTGTCAACTAGATCAAAGGAAAAAAGTACATATTGCCGATGAACTAAAATATGCAATTCATGAAAAGCTAATTTTCTTTGATATTAATGCTTCGTTCAAATTTCCGTACATATACGACAATGGATAATATGATATGACATCTGACAGGCTAGAAGTTAAAAAAGTGTACATAAAAGTCAACAAAGAAAAATGAGATAACCTATGCTTGTTAAAAGTATTTCGAGGTATGTTTGAATGGTTTCTTCACAAATCAAGATTCTATCGGAAATTAAAAAAATGTAATTCAGGCTCAAAATCAGACATTGAAAACAGACGTACTCAACAAAGAACATTAATAACAAAAATACAAAAATAATACATACAAAGTAACAGAAGTAAATGAGCAACTCAGACTCCACTGAATAAATGGGAGCATGGGCAAGGTGCATCGGTAGAATAGGCGTCCTCTGCTTTTCTAGAAACACCAGCCGAGTTGGTCATAAATGGTCAAGTCAAGGATAGACGAAAGATGAAAGACAAACTATGACACGCTGAACAAATGAATTCTCATGGTGTTGATAGTTATACCGTAACGACCCACGAGTTCATGATGACGATTATAAAACTTCTGTAGAGAAGATCCTGTCGGTTTTACTCGACTATTTCTACAAGCCCTTGTACTACATTTGACTAAGATAATAATTTCAATACATATGTCGTTTAGTAAATGACATTAAACTTCTCTAAGCTATTTCGATTTATTGAAGGTAAAATTGATCGTAAAATATAAATGACCTAGTACCGTCATGTAAACCATTTCAGTTTTTTTCCAGTACTTGCTCTTCCGTTAGATATATCCTGAATGTTTGATTCAACACTTAAAAAATGTATGCAGTTAAAATTATTTCCAATTTTGCACTCCTGTAGGCATTTTCCAAATCTCTATATGTAACATTTTAACTGGTTTTTTCAAATATGTTTCTCAAACGCCCTTTTATAACAGGAATTATAGAACTGAACATGTACTTTTAGACAATTAAACAAATTAAAACACCAAATCATCCATTACGGCATGCAAATGGGAACTCTAGTATAAAACAAATATTGTACTGTATCTTCCAATCTACATACATACCGTAAAGGAAATTATTTGAAGATGACTATGATATCTTTTTTTTTAAATGCAACTCGACTTCTTATGCTATAATGATACCATTAATTCCATTTTCGACCCAAACCATTGTAATATTTAATAGACTACTCTGGAGTTATTGAATTCTTAGCATCCGTTCCCAGTTTATACTTTTAGACTGATCCAAGACAGGACACGGAAAGGAAAGGAAAGGAAGTAACATGTTCAAAGTTTTTGCTCGAAATCTGTAGTAATTACAAAAAGCTTCAAAATATGAAAATGAACAGAACATTTTAACTCATTTTCATTTTATTTCAATACACTTTAAATAAATATACACCTTTAAATTTAACTCGTTGCTTTGATAAAGTGTAGCTTTCAGGAAACAAGCAATATTTTTGACAGCATTATTTACATACAGAACAATTCGTTAGTTCAAGGATATAATGAACTATTTCCTAAACAGTTAATGGTTAATAAACTCCCTGCTATAAGTTCCCAATTTCAAATTGGGAATAAATATCCAGTTCATAGATCCGAAAACATCTTAGTCTTTTAATGTTAACTGTTTTACTGTTGGTATGTTAACTATATTGATTGAATAAATAAATGTTAAAGTAACAAAGTAACAAAAGCAAATGAGCAACTCGGACTCCACTAAAAACTGGGAGCATGGACCAGGTGCACCTGTAGGGTAAGCGTCCTCTGCTTTTCTAGAAACACCCACCGAGTTGCTCATAAAAAGTCAAGTCCGGGGAAGACAAACGAGGAAAAGAAAAACTATGACCCGTTGAATAAATCAGTTTTCATGGTGCTGATCAATACTCCATAACGAGTTCATGATGACGACCATAACACTTCTGTAGTGATGACTTCAATCTTGTAGCAACATAACCCTGTTCCAGAAGCCTATTTGTTAGAGTTCTAGTGCGATACAAAAAGTCTGTGTAGTTTCGGCAAACTCTGGCATAACGTTTGAGTTGTGATATGAACACTCCATACGCAGGTGCTGAAGGGATGTTGTCACAGATGAAAGGAAAGGTGACAATTCTGAATGAAAAGTCATCACGTTTGTCGTAAAGTTTGGTCAATAGCTTTCCTTTACCATCCATTTCTAAGTGTATGTCAAGATATGAGGCTGACCTTACAGTGTCTGTAGTATCCTTTATCTCAAGTTCTTTAGGCATAGGTGCAATGTATCAAATCCCCGAAATTAGGATTGTTTAAAGATAATACGTCATCTATATAGCGGAACCTGAGATTAAAGAATCTAGCCAAGAAATCTTTAATGTCAATCAACGAAATTGTAAATTGTAAATAAAGAATTTAAAAAGAGTAAGAATAGCGCAATGTTGAAGGAGTGGAAATATGTGGACAATAAACAGCTGAGAACAACCAAACAAACAGCAACATAGAAAACGTTGCACACAATCAATAAGAACTCAAATTATACACGGGCGGAAACGAGCAAAATGAGATATACTAACTACTCACATGTACGTACTTCACATAGCAAACAAGAACTCTTGGAAGGTGCATTTACAAAGTCAAGTGAAATATGTTCTTAAAGTGAGTTATATTAATACGAAGCTTTAGCTGAGAAAAATATTCACGAACGACGATATTGTCATAGAATTGGTTGTGAAAACGTTGCTTCCTGATTTATGTTTAAAAACATACTATTCATTCACATTGATTTTTTTAACTGTAGTATATTCTAACTTAACTGTGAGAAAATTTCCAGACACTTCCGGGTAACCGTAAAGTAAAATATAAATAAGCTGCAATCAAAACTTTGCATAAGCACAATATTAAATCATGTAAATAGACTACACAAATTTTAGAATATAATACTATAAAATGACTATTACATATATTGCATATATATGTCATGTTTTAATTTCTTTAATTTTGTTGTTGTTTTTTTTAATGGTAATAAAGATGAACCATTTACCCTCGAAAGTTCTTTGTTTTAACCAGTTTCTCTACATTAACTTGCAATTCAAATTTGTTGCCTACTGTTATACCAGGAAAATGTAAACAATTTTTGTTCAAATATGCATTCTGAGATTGCGTCAGTGATATTGTTCGATTAAAACTAGAATACATAAGTTTACGATTGATTTGTTTAAAAACTTATTCTATTGGATTCAATATTAATTTAATTTTATTTATATCAGCAGTTCTCATATAGGCACATATCCCGTTTATTTCAGCATTTTTCCTGGAGACACATATCCTGCAGAAATGACAGTTATAAAATTTACATGAGAATAATGCCTGAATGCTCGATGGATTCGAAAATTTCTATTTGTAATTCACGTGGAAAAGCAGAAAAATCGCTATCTGGTACAGTGATCCTTTTATTTTGTCCACTAAAACTTGGAGGAAAACGATTGAGATGTGCTTTGACAGTTGGCAATAATTAAATTTATCTACTAATTCGGCACAATTATTTAAGTATAGATAATGTCATGGAATTATGGGTTCTATTGCTCGCGAAACTTGAATACTATATAAATCACAGAGCTAAGAGGGTGATAAAGTAGTTCATTATCCGAGAAAGTTGTTTTCATCCACAGGCTGACAATGTATTATCTCTATCACCCTCTAAGCTATATAGTATTCATTTTATTATACTGAATGTTCAATTGTCATTCTTTATATCAAAGTAAGCCCTAACAATCAATTTGTATGTTTGTCATTTGTCTTTATTTTCTGCGTTAAAATTGTTTTATCTTCTTTCGGTCAGTTTGCATTCACTTGAGACGATACTGTAAACGTCAACTGTGGATCACACCCCTTTGTGTGATTTTTATTCAATGACCTTTTCCCCGCTCACAAAAATACATGTTAATAAGATGTTTTTTTTTAAGGTCAATAATGCAGTGTATAGACATTTAACATCAATGACATAAATTCTAATTTGAACAATTTCTTTTCCAGTTCAATACAACCAGATCAGAAATGTTTGGGTACAGATTCATAGTAGATTTGGTATCATATGAAAACAAAGTAAATGTCTATTAATCGATGTTATTTCTGTTATTGGACGTTGCGCATATTTATTTTCCTTTAAACCAAAAGTTATTAAGATTGAATTGGTTTATAATCTTACAAAATTCAGCAAAATGACATGAAGTATAATAACAAAACAATAACAGCTTATGTTCTTTTTCAATTCAACATCATAAAAAACGAGCGTAAGCTAGTTTATCATTATATTGAAAGAAAAATAGCAAGTAGATATTTTGCGATTTTCAAGTTTCAGGAGTTATAAAACCCTTTCTCTATGTATCTTTTTTTCGCGGCTTCACATTCTGCTTCTGCAATTGCGGAATTCCTCGCGATCGTTCGCCTGTGAAGACACTAGTTATTACGGGGAACAACGATCTCGCTTTCGACCAATTAGATTTGACAGACAATGAGTCACAATCACACATCAACTAATAGCAACTGCAAATTTTCCATGGTATGATATCAGAAAAATATCTAGCCGTATAAGAAGTAAATATAAAGACCCAAATATAGAGAAAGAAATACAGTGCAGGCTTTTTGATATAAGTCATAGTACAAATTCGTGAATCATTATTTACGAATCAAATGCATTCTCTGCGTTCTATGCCACTACTCGTAGACCAAAAGTATCAGAAGATATTCAGGAGCTCATCAGTTAGACTTGTCTAACTCTTAATATATCATAGAATATTTACCGAAAATTGCAGTATAACAAAAAACAAAAAAAAATTAACTTCAAGCTCAATTCGTTGTATTGTACACAAAAGAATATCTGGGCTGCAATTGTTTTTTGTCTGTTTGTTGTTTTTTTATTTTGATATTTTGTTTGTTTTGAGTACTTTCATTTTTGTTTAATTCTGTGGTTTTTTTGTTTTTTGTTTTTTGTTTTGCCTTTTTGTTTTGTTTTGTTTTTTCTTTTTGTTTTTGCTTTTTTGTTTTGTATTTGTTTTTGTTTTTGTTTTTGGGGGTGCTTTTGGACTTTCATTTTCAGGTTAGTGAGAGATAATTCAATGAAAAGCATACTGAAAGATTTATACCATTGGTATTTGTATTGAATAAGAGATGTTTGGGTGTATGTTTACTTATATGCACACAAATAACGCAGAAGCATAAATTTAAGTAGAAACCGTGCAGTTTCGACTGAGAACTAAAAAATCTATTTTAAAGTTTCGTCTTGAAAAAAACAAGTTGAACAAAGCACATATGTGATCTCCCATAAAAGTTAGTAGCCGTGTAACTTATATTTAATTAGATAAATTATAGGAGACTTGGCAGCACAAATTATGGGACGAAAAAAACACAAATAAACCTTGAAAGCATGAGGCTATGTTTTTATTCTAATATGCAAATGAACATTCTGTTTGTCATAGACAATCTATTCATTAGAGAATTGAAATGACTAACAAATCGATCTTTGAATCGTTTTTTTATCGATATTTTAGTTCTGTTAAATGGCTTAAATATAACAATAAATCCTACACCAACTTAAATGTTAATTTAAGGAACCATGAAAAGTCATTAACATTGCATTGAAAACAAATCATTTAAAGGTTATTGCATTAGCACAAAATTACAAAAAAATTCGAATCAAATATATTTTAAAACAAAGTCGTTATCCAGTACACCTATTTCAAGGAGTAACATCTCATCATCGGCATTTGAATAAAAAATAAAGGAAGATCTTAATAAAAAAGTTATATACAAATACTCAAACCAAAAAATATCAAAATAGGAAGCCAAATCCATCACCGAGAGGTTTTACTATGTGCAATTCAAGAAAATAAAGATTACATGTTTTAGGTATTTTAAAATTTCTAATACTGCAAATTTTGATTAATAAAAACAGATGTAATTCGGGGTTTGACAAGACCATTGGGTTGGTGAATATTCTCTGGGGACATTGACCTATAAAATTTACCTGCCATTTGTTGTTTCGAATAATTTAAGATGTTCAATTCACTTCCATATTATACTTTCACTGAAACTCATGGACATCCCCATTTCCGGAATATCATCCGCTTTGACAGCTAGTAGTTTCTTATTTATGTCTAACAGTAAATTCCCTGACCATTATTTTATTTCTTTTTTAATGTTATGGCAAGCATTATAATAGCATTTTCTGTCCATATTAGGTGTCTGGTCATCATATGACCAACAGACGTGTTACAGTTACATAATTTAATTTGAAACAAGCTTTATTATTGGTTGCGGTTCTATTTGAGCAAACCATGCTATTTTGTAAAACTGGTTTGGTACTATGACGTCATTAACATCGTTTGGTATACACTCAAGTAATCTCAACCTAAATAACGTCTTGATTGTGATTCAATTATTCATATTTGGACTGTCATGTATTAAAAATCAAATCATAAGAAATATTTCTAATTTATGAACGAACTAACCTGGTTTGCTACAGTTACCATTTATAAACATAAGAAACATTCCTTAAATAAACTAAACAGGAAATGAAATATTTATAAAAATATTTATAACTCAGGAGAATTTTCTATTTTTTTGTTCTTATGTCCAAAACAACTAGCTTGTTTCGATACTGTAAAAAAGGAGATGTCCTGGAAGCACATGAGAAATGTAAATGAGCGGTATTCATAGATCGTAAATCCAAAAACAAACGCATCGAATCAAAATAGACATAAAATATTAAGAAATATGTCGTGATTATTGGTCAGTTGACAATTGGTAAAGTAGAAGGTCTTTTGAATGACACAAACACAAGAAAGTATTTATTAAACTAATATAGATACTGATTTTATTACTAAGCCTACGCAATGATTTTGGAAGTCCCTGAGGTTATTTACGATCCCAGTAATAAGACTTTCTGAATCCAAAATATATCAAATTTGTACATCAGATTTATCAAAAATTTGCAGAATTACAAATTTTGAAATACATAATCCCCTTCATTCCTTGTATTGCACATAACAGAAACTCTCGGTGACGCATCTGACTTCTTATTTCGATAGGTTTGGTTTTAAGTATCCTTGCTTACTACTAACCTTTAAATTTCGATCTTTCTATGTGATTGATTATAATGTTTCTGATGAGAGCTTACTACTTGAAACACGTGTACAGCATATTCAAATTTGCAATACTAATACATATGATTTGTGTTTTTGTATTTGCTCTAGCTAGGAAGACGTTTTGCACCCTTATATTACTATTGTTTGTTAAAAATGCCATAAAATGAATCAAGGTCACACACATCAATTACAAAAAGACAGGACTTTTTTGTTAATTATAATTAGTAATGGTACAATTTACAAGTTTGATTTTAACTTCGTTTTTTCTTCAAAAATGATGGACTCAGACCGAATACTGTAAACATTTTACTTTTCGTGGTGTACTTATTTTCGTTATTTTCGAAGTGAAATGAAAACCGCGAAGAATAGTATCCGCGAAATTGATTTGTTAACACTATATATCATTAACCTTTTTTTATACCGCGAAAATGGATACTCAGGAATATGTTCATTTGACAGAATCCGCAAAAATTAATACGTTTGATGTATTGTATAATAGGCAAAAAAAATAAAGAAAGAACAGTTCTATGAAAGTTAAATCAATGTATATTTTTAGCTTTCAGCCTTATATTTTTATAATTCTACCATCAAAAGATTAGAGTAAAATTTCCGCCAAAACCTGTACACAATTTCACACTAAAACATTTAAATTGTTGATATCAATATGGAGCTCCTAGCAACACGAACATCGCAGGATTCATATCTAAAATCTATTACGCGTAGATACATCAAAGCTTCTTAAGATTAAATATTAGGAACGGAAGTGTCATCAACGTTCTATATATGTACATGCTCTGAAACATGAATGACTCAGAATTGTTCTGTCTGCACTAACGTACTTTGGAAATGACGTGTGTAATGAGGACGTGATTGTTTGAACGTAGACGCACAAAAGTCTCACATATTCCCGTTTGTCGAGAATATAACATAAAGCGGTACATTATCATCAAAATCAAATGCTATTTAAGAACAATTATTGTCGTCTCTCGTAGACAAAGCCTAAAATCATATATATAGAGTGATTTGTAGGCCTTTGTATTTATTGTTTCAATTTCACTTTCAGTTCACTTTTTTGTTGCTGGAGTATATAGGTGCAACTATTTCGTTGCACCTTTGTCAAATATCGCGTTTGGGCCGGTGGTTTCCTCATCGTTCATTGGAGATTCGTGGATGGCTTTGAGCTGACATTTTGCATCCCTGTTGGGTTTTTTGGTGTCATGTTAAGTAAACTCTCAAACACTTAAATTACATTTACTAGGTTTTACATATTTCTTGCGGAGAACAAAACTAGTTTAAAATTCGGATCCTATGTTTCAATCGTGAACAAATTCATTTGAGACAACAAAACAATCAAATAAAATAAAATTTACTACATAAAAATATCATGATGGGAAGGTAATGACATGACATAGATTTTACAGATTGATCACGCAACAACCACATCATTTTTTTTAATGAAATCTTCTTTTCAAACAGTAAAAATATATTTAAATGTGCTTAATGACAAAACAGTAGTAATAGAAATAGGTATCATGTGAATTTAAAAACATTACAAATCTAACGATTAATTTCGAATGTTTATTAAAAAATGCATTATTTTATTTGATAGAAATCTGTAGAGAGGGGATAACGAATACTGTGGTAATACAAATTCAGAGAAAGTCAATTATATAAAAGATCCTCTTGAATGCAAGATTAATTCAATATTCATCGATGTATTCCACAAAACACTTCTTTAATATTTAAGTTAGATTTTAAATTTCACATCTAATTCATTTGACTCCTACGCCTTTTCCGAATTTCAACTAAGAAAAATTTACACAAGGTTCTTTGCCATTTGACAATCTTTATTCAAGTACATATCAAACCGCTTACAGTATATTAAGCCTGCTTTTTCGCGTTTCGCTCCAATGAGATCCGTGGGCGACACCTCTGTAATGCCAATCTACTTATAACATCTCGTAGTGTGTAGGAAGAGTATTCGCATTGTGCTTTTTTGTGATTTTTGTACATCGGACTAAAAGTGAAAAATCCCTATACTTAACTTTGGTGAAACATATACTATAAAATGGTTCTAATGAAAATTGATACTTACAGATTCGAGTACTAAAAGTATTTCCTAATTGTGGATAAGAAATACACAAATACCTTTCATGTGTATTGCAGATTGCGATATGCCGTACACGCTTTAAAAATAGGTAATGAGAATACATTTTTTCAGTAATATATACAGTCAACCTTTATTCAGTAATAACATGTGATTTAATTATTTCTTTGAAGTGCATTACATGTAAAATTAACCTTTAAATAAGATGATGGTTACTTAAGACAGATTCGTCTGCAGCTTATATAATACAAAACAGGAAAGAATGACATACATCCTGTTGTTTTATACATGATATCTGAATATCTTTGCTCTCGAAATTCTTAAAGTGTGCGAATTGAAATCTTGGAGTTTTTACAAAAGTTCAAAAAGTCAAGTATATAAAATACAAAGCATCTTTTTATCATTGTTTTTCAGAGACCACCAAGGATGTTTTTACTCTACTAAAAGTTCAACATACGTTTTACAACGAACCATAAAGGCGATACCCGCTGGATCTAAGTTAGTTACGCATTATGCAAATCAGATTAAACTCTCCGTTACTACAAGAAGTGTCCATGGCAGGACATGCCAATAAATTGAGTGTTTAAATGGAGTATGGTAAAATAACAAACTTTTCACAAAACTATGCTGGTAAGACGACAAGTGCTTTCTTTGTCATTCAAAGGGCTTACTAATAAATCAATAGGAATTCTGTGTATTTGTGATACTTTATTGTTTAAGACCTCACCTAATTTCTCTAATATGTTTCAAAAACAAAAAAATATAGACAAAAGTAGTAAACTACTTACGTTCCGAAACCAAAACAATGGAAACTAAAGAGATTTTTTTTTTAATTTCTTTTTCATAAGATAGAAAAGATATCGAAAAATCAATATAATTGTATTTCAGATAGTTGAAACATCTTTTTCGTTATAAATGTACAAAGGAAATTTTTTAAGTAGCAGTCTTTGTAAGAATCATGTAAGTCATGTAATATGTGATACTCCCAAAAAAACGCTACACATTTTTATGTGTGTTATTAAGTTGTTTTTTATGGTCTATATGATGAAATGTATTATCATTCATTCCAATATGTCTGCATGTTTTCCTTTTGCGCCAAAAAGGAGGACTATTGGGCCACAGCTCTTTTCCGCCAGTACTCCTTTTTTCGCCAGTTTACTTTTCCATTTTCGTAGTTAAATTGTGCCAATAAATTAATGAAGATGAAAGGTAAAACTATATACACTGTTCCTTAAGCACTAATTGTTCTGATTATATCACAATCGCTTTTGATATCAATTTTCACTCCATCAACTGCTGAAATTTGTAACTAAGAGTACAAGAGTCAGAGATTGTCGCCTAGTGAGTTCTCCGGACATCAACAGATTGTATTCCTCAATGACGACGGCTTCCTTCTCAGCATCTTTTCTCGTATGAACGGCTGGTGCACTAGTACTTCTCTGCTTCACATATGTTATTGCTTGTATTTTGCGAACAAGCATTGATGGATGTGAATTCTAAAAATACTCGTTGTAATGGACATGACACGCTTCAGAATCGTTTTTGCAAGACGAGCAGTGGATGGAACCTTTCCCTATGTTGTAGACGGAAACATAGCACTGTCGTCAATGTGTGTTGTCAAGACATAGTCGGAAAACCTTTCAGCTACATTGTTACTTGGCATGTATGGAACAAGATCCCCTGGAAAGCTATTACTGACGTCTTCACCTGCAAGAAAGACTAAGCCGAAGTTTTACTAAAGATTTTTACCCTTTTATATTAAATTTCCTTACTTGTATTTTCCGCAAAAGATATGTCTTTTTCTGGCGAAAAAGGAGTGCATGGAATTTTTTTTTCTGGGGTCCATTTTAACTTCGATGTTTATACAATTGGCCCATCTGTTTGTTCATATGAGATTATACTCACTGAAAATCCAAAGGTTTCCACTCTATTTTAGTTTCATTTACGGAGTCAATTCCTTTACGTTGAATTCTACAGTACATTCTGTATAATTAATATATCTGATGAACAGGGTTTATATATATATAAAAAAAAACACATGTTAATTTCTAATTTACAAATTCTATAGATATTACAAATTTAGGTATGTATTCCATGGCAAAAGCCCTCACCAGTATCTATAGAGCTGCATACTAAGACAAAAATTTAAAAATCAAGCTCTTAACCAGAAATACTCAAAACCAAAAAAATAGAACGCCAATTAATAAATTCAATTAAGCAATACTAAGGGTTTAAACATTTGACATATGAAATTGGATTTTAATTACTATTCATCATGAAACAAATAATTGAATTATATGTTTCTTTTTTGTATCTGTAATTGATGGATGATAACGGTAACAACACTAGTTAACATTACAAAACAAGGAAAATCGAAGTCTCCCAGTTCTGTACCATTGTCACATTATAACGCAACTAATTGGAAAGACTGATACCAATACCACTTAATATAATTCACTACTTCGTTTGTTCTTTAATTTATTGCAATAGTTACTCAGTTAATCATATCCTTCCATTTTTGTTTCTTTTTACGTACACTAGGGTCTTCAAAGAAAAGCTTTAAGGAAAGATATGAATGTCGCCTTTTCTTAACAACATCTTGTATAAAATAATTATCCCCCTAATTTACTTGTTTTAAATTCTTAAGAGTATTTCATTGATTGATGCACTACCAAAATTATCAATTAACACATAAAAAAAATCCATTTAATCATAAAGTCAATTGGAACAATCGATTCTTTTCATATCTTTGCATGAAGTATCGTAATTTAACTGTTTTTTGAGTAGGCGATAATGCTATTACTCATCATCCTTGAAATTAGGCAATAAGTTTCCGGTGTCCTAGAGATAATGAAAGACGCTGGAGATCTTTAAAATTTTAATCATCTCAATATTTGACTATAAACGTTTCTACTTCAATGTAAAACAAAAATATCGATCGCTGTTCCAATTATGACATTTTTACCAATGTATCTTGTCAAAAAGACTTAAATAGTGCACAAAATCTATTATCGGTAAACGTTATTGAGAATAGATTGAACATAAGATTGCAGGCAATGGTGTGCTAGAAATTCTGAAAAGGGGCAAAGATCCCCTTGCATCATTATGGCTTCAGTTATTGATTGAATGCGTTATTGAATGGAAGACTATTCTATCAATTCTACCAATCAACGAATAAAAAAATACTTTCAGAGAATGGGTGTAATAGAAATATTGTTCCAGTAGAAATATTTAGCATTTGTATGTCTTTATTTAGACCCTTCACATACACTTGTACAACATTGTATAACAATTCAAAATGTCAATAATTATTTTTCTATTAATCAGAAATATTTAAATGCATATTCTACTATTGTTTCTGCGCATATTGTTTTTAACGCTATTATTTAACTATGCATCTATGACGTTAACGGGATTCCGGGGAATTTCTGTACAGGAACTTAGTTGACTTTACGGTTGGAAAGCTTATCGAAATAATATATATAAACAAGAAGATGGAAAAAATGGGAAATGAATATCCAATATGAACCGGTTCGGATATTTTCAGGACAGCATTTTTTTTTTACTTTCACTATTGATCAATAGGTCAACTGTATATTTAATTACATACGTGTCCGCTGAATATGTAAAAGTGGCTTGCACTTCGAGTAAATCAATAGACTTACATTCACGTCAGTATTGTCCTATTTGGATACATTACTGCTGTATTGGACAAAGTTTTCGGACAGTCGGATAGGAATAGATTTATTTAATTCTAATATTTGTTTACGGTACATCAGTAATCATTCAATTTATTCTAAACGTGAACAAATGTTAGATTTCTATTTGATCTACCGGGAAGCAAAACATACAAAAAAAAACTCTTATAAATATTTTAAATTTCAGTGTTGTACTCAAGGAGTAACTTCTCGTCAGCCACCAGCATTAGAAACAAAAAAAAATTGGAGGATGAAGATTCAAAATGAATACAAAGTACTCATAAAAACACAAGTCGAATCAACCACCGAGAAATTTTTTCACGTACAATATAAGGAATGATACCTCGATTTTTAGAGATTTTAATTTTGTGATACTGCAGATTTCGGTTAACATGGCTAGTGGGTACCAAATATAGCTGCGCTCGGTTGCGAATGTGTAACATTTATATAAGCAATAAACGAAATTCGTGAATTTAAAAGACAAAAAGCTGGGTGTTTGAAACTGTAAAGTTCTTAAATAAAGACTTATTTATTTTATTTTTTTATTTATTTTTAAATTTTTTATTATTATTATATTTTTTTGTCTAATTGATTATCTTTTATAATGAACCGATAGTCATCATAAAGTAACCGTAACTATTTGTAGCTGGTACATGTAAGTGAAATCAAGGATACATTTTACCACGGTCAAAGCTATACAAAATTCATCTCTCAATACAAGAAACAAGTAGATAGTAACGACCAGTTGCTCATAGAAACGGAAATAAAAACGAAACTGATAAGCATATAAAGGCAGACGAGCTGCTATTTATCGACACTAACTGTAAGTACAAGTCCACTCATTACAATAATAAATGATTCAGTTCTATCTATAGTGTCTAATCTCGTTTCCTGTGAAATCATTTGACCTGTTTATATCTGTATGGTCCTATTAATTTTTTGTCATTATGATACTATTTAAGATAATAGTACGTCTATTTTTTTTAATGAAGAATATGTGAGAAGTCATGTTGACAATCGAACGCACCTGTATTTTTTTTTAAATTTTAAACACATTATAGACGATACTCCAAATCTGTGCAGACTTACTCCTTTGATGTTCATGTATATATATACCAAGAGTCTTATATCACTTTTTCTGAGCCCTTGTACGTTTATATATACTATATATATGTAGACATAGATATAAGGAGCTTATGTTGACGAAACTATTTTTAAAACTTTCTCTTTGTTTCTCTTGGCTTCTTAGTGCTTCTTCCCAGAAGGTTTAAAAGACACAAATTTTCGAAAAGGAATACTTTAACGACAGTTATATAAATGCCACCTTTGAGTGATTCCGTCCGAGATCTGACATAATTTCGTAACCGAACATATCAAAATGCGTAACATTTTTCCCGCCATTTCACCAATATTTATCATTTTTGGCATATATCTTTCCTGCTTACTCGGTGCCAATATATTTAAATATTCTTCATCTGAGGTAAATGCGACTCTCTATCATCTGTAAAGATTTAAATTAGTTATTATTTGTCACCTTTTTGCGATCAAGGATTTTGTTATTTTTATATGAACACCCACCGAGTTGCTCATAAACTGAAACTGTCAACTGAAAATTCTGATAAATAGGATAAATAAGATATGAAAATATGATATATTCCGGGGTCATACAACCCAGACTACTAATTTGAGAATACCCTCGGGACCTTTAGTACACCGGCATCAAACCAGTAATTATTAAATGCAAAATAAATTACCAATCATATTTATTGCAAATTTCGATATTCTGTACTCGTATTTCAAGGGGTAACCATTAAATCAGCATCATTAAATGGCAATAAGCTAAAATAGAATAGCATGTATTCTTGTCTATTATCAATAATCACATCATATGTATGAATCCTTTAAACTGTTGTTAATTTGTGCATTGTTTGGTTTTAAAAACCTATCAATCATAATAACACGAGAATTGAATTATCAGATTAGATGCATTCATACATATCGAGAAGAGTTTTTGCAAAAGATATTACAATTCATCCTTGAAATGAATATTGATGTAATACGATCAGCTGGAATTTTTTGCTTCGATAATTCGTCATCATTCAAAATGTATTCAAAATATAATTTTTGAATGAAGAGCATTTTACAGTGAATATATTTTAACAAATATCAACATTCCCTCCATACGTGAAACAGAAAGCGTTTTCAAAGCAACGAAGCTTACCGTTCCACCCTATGTACGACTACCCCTTCTATAAAACGCTTCAAACCGCCAACGGCTTACCTACTTTAGTGCTAACAGTACACTTAAATACATTACTCCGATTCATAATCAAGTCAAGTCCAAAAAACAAATCTGAAAAAAGATATTACACCAACTGTAACAAATATAGTTAATTAAGGTTAAAAAATATAGCAACTTCAATATTTCACTATAGAAACAAGTAATCTCTTTAAAAAAGATAACCGACGAAGTAAAATTTTGTTCTTTTTACTTATAAGTTTGTACATTTCATTCAAGAAAATAACATATGGCACGCAATTTCAATTTTCTAACGCCACTAGGTAATAGGTATTTGGCCAATCGGAAACAGAATTGCGATCAGGTGACTTTCGTTTCCATAGAAGAGCGTCCTTAAGGTCAAAGGGTTAAAAGCGAAACTATACCGACTGCGTCGGAAAAATTGTGATTATTATCTGTATTTTTCACCATCCTGCTCTTTCTTTTGAATTTTCCGGACAATATTGTAACACAAACGTATTCAATGTTTTGTTTCTTTATCAAAACAATAGATGTACTGGTAGTACTTAAATAGTTATTTATTTATCAACACACCTGTAAATGATAACGTATGATACGGTGTAAAGTGTCAATATTTACTGATTGAGATGTAAAATTGAAAAATAGGTTGCCAAAATGTCGTCTGAGGTGGGGAAACGAACTTCCTGTTTTTGTTTTTTTGTTGCCTTTACACAATTTTCTTTTAGTTCTCCTGCAAATCGTGAGTATTTATTAATCACTTCATACAACTAAAAATCACGGATACATTCAATAGTACACATTTACAATGATTGTTCATCTTGATCTTAATCTCACAAAAGACATATAATAGTAACTGTGGTGCAAATTTTCAACTTTAAAAAGACAAAAATATTATTGTTATGACTCTTTTTGGACTGAAAAAATGTCTAGATTTGGAAAGACTTATGTGTTTAGCTACGGGTCTCAAATAATACTGAATGAATTGGTTGGAAGGAGTGAATTACCACATGAACATAAGTTAAGCATTCAAGCGCTTTTGGCTTTTTACAAATTTATTATCTTATTTACGTTATCACACAGATGTTTTCCCTCCTGTATTGCTATTTTCTACATTGATGTTAAATTTTGCGATCGGTGGATTGATATTCGTGTTGTGACGTTTTGGTGGGAGAAAATACAAGGATGCAATTACTGAAATTAATCACAATGTTAATTGTAGAAATCTATTATATTGGGAACATTCAATGAAGCACTACGAATTATATTATAAAATTTGCAACTTTTTTTTATTTATTTGAATTTTTTTTTTCTACAACGGTAACTTTTAAAATATGCTTTAATTCAATTTAGATATATTTAGTTAATGTGTTAAAGAGGTAGACCTCGATAAGTGCATAACATACAAATAATCGGCACGTTTGTGGAAACCATTTTAAATTACTCTTATGTATGCACTTCAATAATTTAGATGCATATCATCCTGTTTCAAATAAATGATTGTAGGCTTTGGTGAAATTTGAAATGATCCAAACATATTACTGATCACGAGAATTGTGTCCCCTAGGCTTTCTCCTTAAAAAAGCAAATCTTGAATTTTGATAACGACTTTTTTCAAGTGACCATTCAGGTGACCCCAAGAGGAAGTTACGGTGTACAATTAAATGGTATAACCTGGCTTCAAAGCGCACCAACGTTCTTCAATGGAAATGGCTCAAAGTTTTCGACAGAAGATGGGTCACTGAATCATACACAAGGGCAAGTGACGTACAACGGCTGTGACGATATTGGGCCATTCTTTGCACATTCGTTTCAGTTCTCGGCTGATTCTGGTCTGCTAAATGCAACCATAAAATCGTACAACGATGAAGGATATATTGTTTTTAGTCAGGTAACATTCATGCAATCGAGAGACTGACTTGTCCTACAGTTCTATTGTGAATATAAAAAAGGAAGTGATCAAAACAGCGTCTTTTAACTCCAAATTAATTAATAACAAAGTCGTGATCAATTAAGGCGTAAAGGTTTAGTTTGTGTAAAAATCATCAGTGGGAAAAACATGGTATAAAAAACTACCATTTTGAAAGTGTATTTGGACTATTTGCACCATCAAAATCAGGGGAAAAAGATGAGGTTTTCCATATCTTTGGTAAATTGAGTTATAATATCATTGAAATACACTTAAAATGAACATTTCAAAGGCAGATAACTCTGACAAAGAACTCATTTTTCTAACATTCTATTGAAAAATTTCTTAACAAATCCAATGAAGCAGATATAACATATTGGTCTTTTCAATAAAGAAATTATCATTGACTAAAATTACATTGTCATTTTGGCATGCAGGTTTCTGATTCTGTTTTCCCATTTTGCCTGATTCTTATAAAAACTTTCATTTAGATATATTTCAATATCAACTTCCTGTAGTCGCTAAAACGTTACGTTATTATGACGTACATAGAACACGTGCAATCATTTTATGTTTAACTGAATATTTACTTACTTTATTTCCTTTCTTTGTTTTCGTTTGTTACAGCATAGTGTATAAAACTTATACTATACGCACTTACAATAATCAAACTGACAAAAATGTCAATTTTTTTCAGCGTTTTAATACAAGTGTTACAAATACAAGAAATTCAAAATGTCCTAAACCAACGTATCCTCCTTATTCAAATCTTGGGACCTGTTTTAATGAAACTGTGTCTGGCTTTCCATCATTTTTGGTCAAGCAACCTCGAGAGAAAACTCTCGGGTTCTTCAGTCTTGGAGGAAAAATGTTTGGCGATTTTGGAAAGCTTATGGGAAGGTAGGATAAATAAGAAATAAGTTTTTATGTCATTTTAACTATTGATACAATTACTTCTTTGGACTATCATATGATCATACGTCTTATTTTGATACTTTCATTCTTTCAAAGTAAATTATTGCGATGACGATAAAAATTTATTTTTTTTAAATAATTTTGATATATTTGGTTATATTTCGTCGGTGTTTTCTGTATAATTTCATTTGATATCCACAAATAAAATGCATTAAATACATGAAATAGGTGTCTATATATTTATTTTCTTGCAAGGCAAAAAATCGATCTAGATAAATTTGTATGCATGTGACTTCTATTGATCTTAATCCGCTCCCGTGTTGTAAGGGCCGCCTTTTTAACAACAAAGTGGTTATTCAACTGCAAGGAAGACAGACGGACTCAAGCCATAAAATGAATAAGTTCGAATATAATGAAAGGATCCTTTTGAAATTTACGTATTGTGATAAATTGTGGCTCAAGTATGGACCTTATTTAAAAATTAATCAAGAAATAGTTCAAATGAAACGAAAACAAGACACGTGCTTACCTGTATATCCGTTTTTGTTATTTTTTTATCAAGGTTAAAGTATTTTTAACCCAGGTAAATGTCCTGTCGGCAATCTTCGGAAGTAATGGGGGGAAATAATTAGATCAGAGCTATCGATCTTCTGTGATTAAAAAATGTTGTTTTTACAATATTCTGTAGGTATTATCGACATTGATTGCTTCTATTGCATTATTACAAACTTATTTCATTGAATCAGCAAAATTCAGTAGAATAAAAACTGAACAAATTTGGCAGCTAATGCAGCTTTCTCTTCCTGACAAACCTTTCCCAAAGTACCATGTAATCATTCGGATTAAAAAGTAAGGTCATTATAAATAAAATAAATTTATGAAGTCGGATCGAATTACTTTTCAATTGAGGTACGTCGATTCCGACATTGGTGGTATAGCAGATGGGATGAGAAGTGGACCCTTAGCACTTTTTGATAAAACTGGAGAGACACTTCTGATTGCACCATTGACAAAGTTTATGTCATCGTCGATGTGGTATGAGTCAGCTCCGAGCCCCCGACTGAGCTGGGGCATAATGGGAGGAATCAATGATATCCCTGCTGGCTATGAAGCAGACACGATAATTATTCATGCGTCTGGAATTAACGAGGTATATTCGTAAAAAAGTTGAATCATCAAGAATATTTTTAACGTTTTGATTTGATTTTTGTTGTTTAGATACAGGAACACCGCAAAAATCGTTATCACATGATGTTTATTTTTAAAGATTTCTTGTACTTGTATCGAAAAAGTAGTACAATGTTATGAAATACAAAGCTTACATTTAGGTAATTTATCATTACAAATATTTCGTCTTTTGATTATCAAATTAGTGTGCATTTTTAATGTCATTTCCGCATTTAAAATGAAAATTTCGAAAAAATGCATTTGTTATCCCTCATTCAAGACAGAAATCGTCGTTCATTGTTCTTTCTTTGTTGTTCATGCGCCCAGTATTTTAGTTGAGTCAGAGTTGCTCATTTGCTTTTGTTACTTTGTATGTATGATTTTAGTTACTTTATGCTCTTTGTTGTGTATATCTGTTTCCCATGTCTGGTCTTTGTCCCTGGATTATTTCCTTTTAATTACCCTATAACCTTGGTTCTCTTGATTACTCTTTGTTATATTGAAAACTTGGATAAGCAAATTATATGGTCCATTTTATTCTCAATTAAGCAAATAGAAAAATAAATTATATTGCATATTCAACTAAAACAAATTAAGAAAATAATTATATTTTCATTGAATTAAAGGATGTTTCATATAATGCTGAAAGTATTTTGCTATCACCGAATTATTTGTTAAAGAAACAAAAGTACATGAGCAACTCGGGCTCCACGAAAAGCTGGGAGCATGGACCAGGTGCACCATTAGGGACAGTGTCCTCTCTAGGAAACATACAAAGGGTGAAACAACACATTACTTTGATATTGTTGTCATACAAATAAACAATATATATAAGTAAAAAAGGAAGACAAATTAACTTAATTGAAATGTATTTCAAATAAACATTTCAATGAAAGATACCTAAAATACTCTCAATTTTCTAATGAAAATATTCACATCGTTTGCAATGATTTCGTATTCATTTCAAATATAGAAGACTGTCACGCATGACATGCATATTTTAGATTTTTTTTCAAAAACTTAAACCTAATTTTAAAAGGCTTTCCAGTCATATGGGAAACTTCTCAGACGCATTCATTCTACAGACAACAGAAGATTGCAAGAGGTAAAAAAAGACAAAACTATTCGTTATCTTGGATACTGGACAGATAACGGTAAGCATTAATTGACTGAAGTGAAATTATTTGATTATTATTCGAGAAAACCCATGCATAAAAAGGTCTAAAGAGCTATTAAAATAATGTTTTGAAGGATATGTTATGACAAAAATTTTTTCTATTATTGTACAATGTTAAGTGACATTTTCGTGTAGCCTGTGAGAAACGATCACAAATCAAAGACTGTATGAGGGAAAATTTATCCAAGAAACCGCAAAAACGACGCATAAATTTCACGGTCAACAGTTAGTATCTCAAATGTTGATTGGTCAAGAAAAGATAACAAAGTTAAACACAAAAAGTGTTACTTTATGCATTACAATATGTGTCTAATATGCTCTTTCAATTCACCAATTACCGGCAAATGAAACTTGTGGTTAAAAATGAAACAAAAACATTTTTTTCATCCAAAATATAATTTGCAAATTTCAAAAAAATGTTAATCCGTTGTTTTGATGCTTTCCTCTTCAATATCCAATTGTGAAAGATAAGTAGGTATGAACATATCTTAATATCATTGCATTTTCCATATATTTCCTCTTTTGGGACAGGTGCGTTTTATTATTACCATCCGGAGAATGGTAAAACGTATGAAGATACTCTCAAAGATGTTAAAAGTTATTCAAATCAAGAAAATATTCCGTTCAGGTAGTATTATATGATATGTAAATTCTTCTACAAGTTAATGGAAGAATGCAATATTTATTTCATTTTGGGGGCAATTTGGGAGATGTTCCATGTACATGAATTGTATCTTATATGTACATCTCTTGAGACGTATTACATTCTCAACCCTGAGCACATGTTTTGGATTCCGAATGCACGTAATTCATATGATATACGATTGTCCAAGGTAGGGGCAAGATCTGACATTTGATATTCAAACTTGTAAGCTCTAGAGGAGACGCAAGTCTGCCGCTGTGTGAAGCTGGATGATAGTCTTCAGTCGGAACGTGATACAGATTCAATTCACGACCCTCATTGCTATTGCATTTTGAAATTAAAAGATACATAAAACATTATGGATATAGTTGAAATTAATTCATATAAAAAGTTGTAGTTATAATCATATATAAGAAATCGAAAGTAGCCAAAAACACTAAACGAACAAGCTTATTTTGATTAGAAATGACATTGCACATTTTGAAGAGTAATCAAGGTAACCAAGATTCTAGCGCAAATCTAGAACAAAACAAGGTGTAGTACTCAGAGTCCTAGAGGTTCAACAAATGATTAAGAAATTATATCAGGGTAACACTAATAAGGTAAAGCTTAAAAATTAAACGTTTGACATTTGAATGCAAACCTTTATATTTAATTACTGAGATGTTGGAGACTTATCAGAAAAACCGTAACGCCAGCTTATTTCAGAGCCAAATATTTAAATCGTGTTTTAATATGACTTGGTTTAAGCCTTTAATATATCAAAACTAGAGTCCATTCGAAGAAACAGATAAATGAACTTAACAGAAATTTATGCATATTTTCATTTTTTCCAAATCATTGCGGATCGCCCCATTTGTGTTGACTGCAGACAGTGAATGATCATATATGTACATTTTATATAATTTCAACTAATAAGGTATCTCCAGTTAGATTCATGGTGGTATTATAAGAACAACAGAACAGAAGCTTTAAGGGAATGGACAGCCAGACCTGAAGTTTTTCCCCATGGTATACGGTTAGAACTTTTTAATGTCATGTTTATCTCGCTTGCCATCATTTAAAAATATATTATGATTGTATATACGTACACGGACTATATTCTTCAATCATGAGTCTGTTTGTAATTCAAGTGAAAACTACAAGAGTAGGTGAAACTTGGATCCTTCTATAGGATTTCATTCATATGATCTGCGCATAAAAACAAAAAGAAACAGAAGACGAAGTAATTAATATCAAAAGTAAAGTATTGATTACCTTGTTGTTGATGATGATGGTGCAGTTAAGACATTCATTTGATATTCTGATATTTCAGTATCTTCTAAAAAGCTCTCCACAAGAGCTAACAGACTTGAGGTCAAAATAACTAATTTCATATCTATGTGCTCTTGTTGTTTCAAGTACGTTTTTCATGCCAATTCACATTTCTGACTACTTATGTGTATCATGCTGCTATTTTAGAAGCTTATCGCTATCAACCAAATGGCCTATTGCTGCTCACAGCCGATACTGGTAGGTGTTTATAGTTCAGACGTTTCCTTTCCCAATACAACGGGAAAAACATAAAACATTGCTGTCTTAATTTACTAAAAGGTCTTCGTTTTATTATCAATGATATTATGTAAAACTTATATAAAAGAATATTATCATTTGCTAGTTTTAATTGTTTACACAATTTAAAACAGTTTTGAAATGGTAAATGACAGAGTTATTCCCTAATGTAAATTGTATTTCATATGTTTCGTTCTTTTTATCATTGTTGTTATTATCATTATTATTTCTTTTTTTTTAAACTCTGCCCTAATAAGTGCTATACCATGCCTCTTTATGTAACATAGTACGGAACAGGTTTATGCTGCTACAAAAGTTTTAAAGTCATCACCATTAACTCATAGATCGTTATGACATATCCATCTGAACCATGAGAATTTGAAATGATTCAGTGTCAGTCTCTGTAAAATTCAGGCAGTGGTATGAAAACAATTTATCATTTGTGTTTTGACTATTTGCATCATCAGAATTAAAGGAAACAGACAAGATTTTCCATATTATGCTAGACCATTGAGTTACAATTTCATTGAAATGCACTGAAAATAAACAAACCTCTGTCAAAAACCTCATTTTTCTAACATTCTATTGAAATGTTTTTTTAGCAAAGCCAGTGATGCAGAGATCAAATAATGGTCTTTTCAAAAAGAGAAAGTATCCTTGAATAATATTACCAGGCGCGTAGCTGAGGCCAAATTGAAGTGTAGGCAAAATTACGGCAGGGGGTCTGCTAAAGGCCTCCAGCAGGTCCAGGGGGCGAAGCCCTCCACCCCCCCCCCCCCGAAGCTCCGCGGAGATAGCGTTTTAGAGCATCATTTATGCCTCTCCTGGATGTATTTTTTCTCAAAATTTTGAAGAAAAGAAAAAAAAACAAAACAACACAAAACAAAAAAAACAAAAATTGGCAAAATTAAGTGCAGGCAAAAGCTTTTTTGTCTAACGGCAACTACGCGCCTGATTACATTGTCAGATCGGTGTTCGTTGTGTCATAGATTTCATCTTCCGTCTACACCTGACGTGACGAATTATGAGCAACTCGGCGGGTGTTTCTTGAATAGAAGAGGACGCTTACCCTACCGATGTACCTGGTTAATGCTTCCATTTACTTTTGTTTCTAAGTGTGTGTTAATTTGGTTAGCTCATGATCTTTGTTGTACACTGTGTCTATTTTCTTTGTCTTGTCATTATCCCTTGATTATGTTCTCTTTCGATTACCGTTCTAGTTCTGGTTCCTTTGGTTTCCTTTTGCACAGTACGACGTAAATAACTTCACATATTTAATGTAAGGTGGTTTTTTGTGCGTGTAATTAAAACATTTCACTTCTAGGATAGCAGAGGTAATACGCCTGCTTAGTGATATGTAGTCAATTAGGAAGCGGGTATTAGGTTTGCAGAAGATATATGACTCGATCTTGTGATAGTTTTCTATTTTTTTAACCCAAAAAATTTTCTATTTTGCTATTAACTTTAAGGGGCACTGACATTGTGTATGCTACATCGAACGGTGGATATTACAACTTTATCAAAGAAAATATACTTTCGTTGCCTGATGATCAAGTAAGTGGAGTTTCGTGCGAAATTCTAGAAAAAGAAAGGTATATACTACGCCTTTCTTGATTTTCCCATGAATGTTTAGAACGATTAGCATGCTGATTAATCGATAATTATAAGTATCCTACAATAAGTATGTATTGCATATCGAGTTATCTTATTTCAACAAAATGATTATCGATCCTTTATTAGCCCGTTCATCATTTTCGTTAAAATTAAATAAGAATTGTGAAAAATTAGCTTTGTCTCCACATAGTAATATATACTAATAATACTTACAGGCAAAGTGGTCTCGGTGAAAGAAATAGACTTATCAATTACAACCCTTTTCATGTAGCTAAAGTAAATAACTGTGTACCATTCTATGCGAATGAGAGACATTTTTCCTTTGTTTAATTGGCCTTCTTTGTTATAAATGCATTATCTTTTTCAAAATAAATCAGCATTAACTATGTTTACATCTATTTTTATTTATTTTTTCTTATTTAGATTTTTTGGAATGATTTAATTTACAATGCAACTAAATGGGGATTAATATTGTATGAACAGGTTTGTATAAATGCTTGTGTTGTTTAAACTAAAGAAACAAATTGGATTCTGTTCATAAATAATTGTTGTTGTCCATAAACTTAATGGATGTAATTTAT
The DNA here is from genome assembly GCA_037379345.1 of Perna viridis. Taxonomy (NCBI): domain Eukaryota; kingdom Metazoa; phylum Mollusca; class Bivalvia; order Mytilida; family Mytilidae; genus Perna; species Perna viridis. The sequence continues at coordinate 31,709,620 of CM074517.1, read as the reverse complement.
CATACCTTTTTAAAATATGCTTTTCTAACTCATAACAAGTAACAAATAACTAATGGAACGAAATAATTTCAGACCCCTCCCCCTTAAGTTATGTTATAACTTTACAAAATGTGTCAATTCCTTCATTATAGGACTGGTTGAATATTCAGACTTTATTCACGGCAAAACTTCAAACAGACCTGTATCTCGGAGACAGTTGGTTGGAGCAGATGGGAAATGCAGCTAAAAGAAGGAACATTTCGCTTCAGTATTGTATGGCGCTACCTAGACATGCTCTTAAGAGTGTTCAAATTCCACAAGTGACGCAGGTAATTCTTAACCAGTAGTTATTTCTAAAAATTAGATTCTACATCTGAGTTTGTCCTTTTCAAAACACTGAAGATATTTTTTTTTAAAAACTAGCAAGGACGTTTCAGAATATATCACTTGAACGGCATACAGAACAATGGGTTTGATTTTTTTACTAAGGTTTACCTGAAATATAATAAGGTGTACTGCCCTTTTTGAAAAAAACATAAATTTATTATTACTACTTTTTAGTTTTAATGTATTGCTTATGCTGTGGTCGAGAACAACATTTTTTCAACTGTTAATTAATTACCTTTTTGGCAAAATCTTCTCCTCTTTAAGCTTGCTTTGATGTAGAGACATATTTTCCCTGTCCGTCACAACTTTGCTAAATGCCATGAAACTTTGTAGGTAGTTAGAACATGATATGTAGTTGTGCATATTGCCAGGAATTTATGATCCACTGAATTTTGTGGGAGTAATATCCTCTTTGAACTTTTGAAAGAGAGTAGATTTAAGTATTTGTATGCAAAAAAAAACTTTAATTCAAAAATGTTGTAAAACCTTCCCTTTTATTCATCAATTGCTGTTAAGATGCATATGCTCATATTCGTATTACCTTATTATTCTTACACAATGAAATTTGTGCGACTGAATCCCTTCTGAACTTTAAAATTGTTTCAGTCTGGACAGATGTTCGGTTAACCAAAGTTCAATATGCAATTGAATTGATAAAACATGACTTTAAGGAGGTAGACCTAGGGTAAGGGACATAACTCTTACAAATCATTGGAACGTTTGTGTAAAGTACTTTCCGTCAATCTCATCTTAGCATCAAAGTAACTTGGATTGATATCATTCTATTTCAAAAGAAAGCTTGGTAGGCTTTGTTGAAATTGAATATGATGCAAACATATCACTGATTTCAATAGTTGTTCCTTACCCCAGGTCTACCTCCTTAATAGAGTCTAGTTTATACAGATTTTCAGGTTACGCGGGGTTCGGTTTAAACAGATTTCACTGAACTAATTATTGTGTCGAACCTAATGTTCGTGGCTTACCAATTTCCGTGGTTTGAACATATCAAGCATTCAAATTGCTCAACAAAATTCAAACTTTAACGAACAAATGGAATTTTTACAATCACGACCATCGGTACACTCGAATAATAGTGTAATAGTACCTTCATAGTGGATGAATAAGCTCGTTAATTTCATGTTTATAACATGTCTATGATTCTTGACCTTGTTTGTTGTAACCTGGTTTAGGTTCGAGTAAGCGAAGACTACTTACTAGAACCTGAGCAATGGAAAATAGGGATATCATCAATATTTGCATATGCTCTGAATGTAAGACCATATAAGGATACATTCTGGACAAGCCAAAAGGAACTAGGAAACCCAAAATACAAAGGTTAGTTACATTTTAGCTATTCTATATTTCTTTTTATTTGTTTTTGAAAGGTGTTGATTTGTACAAGGGAAACGCAAAGCACGACATACTAAACGGTCAGATGAATGAACGATTAATCTGATGTTCAGATAATTAAATTACTATGCCTGTCGCATCTTGGAAGCGAAATAATAAACGAGATGCTCACTTATAACTTTAATTTTTAGATAAGGGTTTCTATTAAGAATTGTCGATTTTTAAATTTATTCGTTTGGACTTTAAACATGTATAATGTATTTTTTCTTTGTCACAAAATATATAAAATGACATTGTCTGTAAGTACGGCAAAATTTGCAGTTTGTAACAATTAGAGTTGATCTTCATTCCTTAACAGGTATAACTGAGCCCTCTCCGGCTTTGCAGTCCCTTGTATCGACATTGAGCACTGGACCAGTTGGTCCTGGCGACAAGATTGGTTCGGTAAACAAAACGTTATTGATGAGGTAGGATAGCAATAGTTTTAAAAAAAAATCATATGTGTATAAATGTATTTAATTATTTTAAATTGCGAAAGCTTTTTAAAAAGCGTTTAAATTCATTTCTTTTCAGTTTACCTAACTTTCGCGTGCAAATATCGCTTTGAATTATCATTACATCTATACTTTTTTTCCTTTAAAGCTCATTTATAGCATGCACTATTTTGTTGAAAAAAGATAGTTCAATATTTCTACCGAAAGAAATGGACTAAATATCATACGCAGTTAGTAAATTGAATTGGTTTTACAGTCCTCAAAATTGAGGTTGTATAAAAATGAAATAGACTTTTAACTTTCCTTTCATCTTTGGCAACATCACTTCAGCACCTGCGTATGGAGTGTTCATATCACAACTCATACGTTATGCCAGAGCTTGCCAAAACTACGCAGACTTTTTGTATCGCGCTAGAACTCTAATAAATAGGCTTCTGGAACAGGGTTATGTTGCTACAAGATTGAAGTCATCACTACAGAAGTTTTATGGTCGTCATCATGAACTCGTGGATCGTTATGGTTTATCTATCTGCACCATGAAAACTGATTTATTCAACGGGTCATAGTTTTCCTTTCATCGTTTGTCTACCCCGGACTTGACTTTTTATGAGCAACTCGGCGGGTGTTTCTAGAAAAGCAGAGGACGCTTACCTTACAGGTGCACCTGGTCCATGCTCCCAGTTTTTAGTGGAGTCCGAGTTGCTCATTTACTTTTGTTACTTTGTATGTATGATTTTAGTTACTTTATGTTCTTTGTTGTGTATGTCTGTTTTCCATGTCTGGTCTTTGTCCCTGAATTACATTATTTTGATTACCGCTATAACCTTGGTTCCCTTGATTACTCTTTCTTGTTATTTCACTGGACATGCTCAGTTATTCTTTTCGCAAGATCAATACAAAGCGTAAAAATAGATATGAGGGTTTCCTCGTCATTGATTGCAGACCGATTGTAGCTTTGGACTGACATTTTATCCCGATGGGTTTTTGACATATACACAATACATATTATCTTTATATATGTAAAAAATTTACCTCGCGTAAGTATTAACTAAGCATGCTCAGGAAAAAAAACACAAAAGGGTCTTTGAACATATGGTTACTAAAACACCTACAATGCCGTACTATCTATGATATATATTTTATGTTTGTCGTGTGTTTCCTATGATTGCAATGTTTATTTCAGGTGTTGCCGTGATGATGGTCTCATATTAAAACCATCCAAACCAGCAACTGCTATTGACAGACAAATAATTAAGGTAAATTGCTTTTCAGGTTCGTATCATCATAAAGCTGAGATGGATTTCTTTTAATTTTCAATATCAGGCTAAAGTTCTAATAAGACTATGGAATTTGCAGAAAAATATAAGTATGGGGTAGCTAAACATTCTTTTTGTTTCATCTTTTCGATATACTGTTAAGTACTAATTTTCGCGGTGGACAGAAAGTCACGGAAAATAGAATCCGCTAAATTGATTTTAAGCATTACATAAACTTTTTTAATCGCGAAAATTGATACCCGGGAATATGTTCACTTGACAGAATCAGCGAAAATTAGCAACCGCGAAAATGAATACGTTTACAGTATATACAATAATACGGCCGATGATGCCCATATTAAGGAAGCTATATTAATTTTTTTTCAATAATCCCACATTTAAACAAAAATGCAAATTAATCTGCATATTAATTTATCGGTTTAACAGTTAACCTATATGTTTTACTAGTGAAGTGAAGAGTAGAAGTAAAAAGTAAAGCCCTCCTGACATACCACTGTCACCAATAACTATTTTAATGAACTGGGGGAAATATAAACTATTACATACAACGATTGGTCGTAATTTTTTTAAGTATTTAAGTGGCTGTCTTTATTTTTAAAAATGGACAGGAAGCGATTCATACATGTCAAAAACCAAACCAAAGCAATTTTTATTTCTTATTTAGATACAATTGAAGACCACTTAATAAATCTTAGTTGGATTAATAGTTTTCTTCAAAATACAGATCTGTGTAAAGAAAGGACTATAGTAAATTTAAAAATGACATGTGAAAATCGATAAAGCATCGTTTGTTTGGTGGAGTCTATTACACCATGAATCACTTCTACAAAATTCTATTTCTATAAATTTCTATAAATTTAAGTACTCCGTTCATTCTTTTGTCATTTAGACAGCACTATCTTCAGCTGATGGACCAAAAGGAGAAGTCTGGTCAACATTTACTCGGTTCTCCTCCGGGTATGCCAAAAATGATATAGCGAACACAGTGTTTGGCATCATACTGGCCGCTGATCTCAACGAAACCTATAACTTGCAAATTAAAGACACAGGTTTCCAGATTGAGGTTTGTGCAATACTGCATCTATGAAGATGCAAATGCGCGTGATTATATTTGGCTAAATTCTGATAGAAGACAGAAAAAACCAATAAATCAAAGAAAAATACTGCCCGAGATGCTTTTAAATACGTGAGAATTGGCACTATTGTTGATGATATGTTATTGTTATAGTAACAGGTAAATTATTCTTCGTTTTTTTACCATATGTTGAACCCAGAATGATTCCCAAAAAAATGTCTGCAGTTTTAATTTAAAAATACCTTACCTGCAAGCTAAATGGTCTATACTTCAGACAGTAAGTTTTCATGAACAAACTGGCAATTTCATGCCTGAAAAGCGAAACATAACCGAATTTTTTTTTTTTTTTTTTTTTTTTTTTTTTTTTTTTTTTGTCTTTGTTTTTTTTAATTATCTAAAGGGCAATACCTCTCTTCCGCTATCAAAATGTGATTATGAAATATAATTTATTCACGCTAAAGGTAAACAAAATCAATTTGTATACACATCTGAATCCGTGTCATTTTTGTTCTCGTATATGGCATAATGACTAGGTCATTGAAATATTACGTCTATAACACGTTTAAAATGGCATTTTATATTAATGAAAGAGTAATCATGGGGACCAAGGTTATAGCGGTAATCAAAAGAATGTAATCCAGGGACAAAGACCAGACATGGAAAACAGACATACACAACAAAGAACATAAAGTAACTAAAATCATACATACAAAGTGACAAAAACAAATGAGCAACTCGGACTCCACTAAAACTGGGAGCATGGACCAGGTGCACCGGTAGGGTAAGCGTCCTCTGTTTTTTCTAGAAACATCCGCAGAGTTGCTCATAAAAAGTCAATTCCGGGTTAGATAAACAAGGAAAGAAAAACTATGACCCGTTCAATAAATCAGTATTCATGGTGCAGATGGATACACGATAACGAGTTCATGATGACGACCATAAAACTTCTGTAGTGATGACTTCAATCTCGTAGCAACATAACTCTGTTCCAGAAGCCTATTTGTTAGATTTCTAGCGCGATACAAAAGTCTGCGTAGTTTCGGCAAGCTCTGGCATAACGTATGAGTTGTGATATGAACACTCCATACGCGGGTGATGAAGGGATTGCCACAGATGAAAGGGAAGTTGACAATTCTGGATGAAAAGTCATCACATTTGTCGTTAAGTCTGGTCAATAGTTTAATACGTCAATAATCACCTTATTGCATTATGTGCTCACTGTGTTGTTCAGGTGGCACTTGTATTCTTTGTAGCATGCACGTGTTATTTCCTACAAGACGCCAACAAAATGGAGCACATATGACTCAAACAACCTTTTATCACTTGTGAATTGTACCGTAAAAGATTTTTGTCTATATTACGTCACCACTAACCTAACTCTTGGGTAAGTAAGAGTAAAACATACAGAACTCTTAGCTAATAGAATTATTTTGTAGACCAGATCGATCCAAGGACTGGTTCAATTCGTCTGTCTTAGGTCTTTCAATAAGATGTTTCTTATTTATCAGTGTTGTTTACGAATCAGTCCAAATTATTGATTGAAGCTTACATTCGTTAGAGATTATCGACAACCCATTCCAAATATCAAGATGTCTTTTTTTACGTCTTGGCTCTTTATTTTGAAATTAGAAATGATAATAAATTGTATGTATGTAGTTCTTAACTTTCACTACATAACAGTGACTGGAAATTGACCCCCTCGGGGGTAGATGTCAGAAACAATATATAGAATCAAAATTGATTTTCGCAATGGGTAGTGGATGGGAGAAAAACATTTTACTCTTTTCTGCATGTAGTATTATTTGTAAATGAACCTTGATTTGCTATTCACAATTTTTCGACGAGTTTTAGGGTTTTTTCGACGCAATCGATATATTTTGATGTTTACCCTTTGATCTTTTCCATGGAATCGCAATTCTGATTCCCGATTGACCAAATACTTATAACGTAGTGGCGTTCGAAAAAAAAATTGTATCGAAAATTGACATTGCGTGTCATATGTTATTTCTTGAATAAAATGTAGAAATCATAATTAAAAAGAACAAATTTTACCTCAATCTTAAAGATAGTACTTGTTTTTAAATACTCACAAATATTCTAGGGACGGGACTGTTGTATATATCTTAGGAGAACAAAATAAATGGGTTCCAGTTTCTCAACAAAGGATTTCTTCTGCACAAAAGGTAGTACTTTCCGGGAATTATACCCTTAGAGTGGCTTTAAAAGGTATGATAACAGAGATTGTCACGATGAACTTTATTGTAAATGACAAAATAAAGTCGGTGACTTGTTATGGATTAGACGAGACTGGAGATGTGTATATTGACGTCGTTATGGGGAAGTGTTTTAATGATCATCCCGGAAACTTTAAAAGCAAAGGCACTGTTTTGAAGGATAACAGTTTTCTTATTGTGTTGCTTGTGTGTTTTGTTTCTCTTATGGTTAAATGCAGAGATTGACTGCAAAAATTACAATTTTAGCGTAGATTGAGATATTAAGATAAGTTATAATTATTCTTTAAAAATACCATTAAAATCTAATGTATTTAAAGTTATTAATGCCAATTATTGTTAAAACTTCCTGGTATTTTCAAAGTAAAATCTTTCACAACCTCGATTAAATCATTGGAATGGTTAACGGTCGGGTTAATGTAGACTAATGACTAATGTAGGAGTCGAAGAACTTAAAAAACATACGATGACTTCTCAGAACTAAATGCAACGAGCAACTCAATCAATAACTGGTGTCCTCTGGTTTTCATAAGTGTTCGGAGTTTGGTATTTTGATTGTTAGAAAAAAATTCTGCTGCAGAACGAACGAATGTATGCCTCCAAGGAAAAATGGAAAACTAAACTTGTCGGTGTGAAATGTTGCAATGGTCCAAAATGGAGTCACGTATTTAGATTTTTGTTTCTCTAATACTACATTTTCCGTATTGATAAGCTATAAGCCAGTAGGCTTGGATATTTTTAATCTAGAGAAATCAGAAAAAAATGTTTAGCTTGTCAAAAACTACAAAAAAAGTAAAACAAGATAGTACACATAAATACATTTTAGAATTTTGATTTGTTTGTTTGTTTTGTTTTGTTTGTGTGTTTGTTTTGTTTTGGTTTTTTTATTATTTTTGTTTTATCTTGTTGTTTTTGTTTGTTTATGTTTGATTGTTTTTTTTGCTTTGTTTGCATGTGCGTGTGCTGTTGGTTCTTGTTTGTTGAATTATTTTCAAAGTTGAGAAGATTTAAAATCTACAACCTAAAAAATGGTGGATGTTGTTTAGTGTATATAAATCGTTTCATAATAAATAAAATCAACTCATGAACAGCTAGAGTTGCAAAAACACAAATGTAAAGTAAACTTCATTTTTAAAAATTATTTTATTCATTAACAAAAAAGAAACATTGTTATATACAAATATGAAATATTAAAAAAAAACATAAATTGTTATGAAAATACATTTAAACTGAAAGCGTAATAGTCAAAATATTAGTATTGAATATTAATGATCACAATCATCGCAATGTTTTCGAAGTATAAGAGTAAAAAGTGCATTTTAACATGTTTAAAAAATTACCAGTCACAGCTTAAATAGTTATGTATTATTAATAAAAGATTTCACACATACAAATTAAGACCTACAAAAATTGTTTTAAAAAAGTTTTTGTTGAGAAAAAATTTAACGTGGAGTGAAGGACTTCAAAATATGTCATTTATTACAATGAAAATATAAATGTTCCAATACATGTGTACGCATTTAAGAAAAACTTTCACCATCAGGTTTGAAAAATTGATTTTTATCAAACTTTAACAGTCACAGAAGAAAGGTTAATTCAAGATAAAATATCACAGTCAATGAAAAATTATTTTTTCATATCTTGATATATACAGGTAAATATACTATCCTTATTTTTTGTGTAATTTTTTTCATATATAATGTTTTCACATCATGATATATACTGGTATATATATATGTATAGTTAGCATTTTTTATTCCTTTTTAACATCATGATATGTACTGGTATATTTAGTTATCTATTGTTTACATAAATGAGCCATGAATTTAAATTCCTCTTACCACTGTATCATCAAAATGCACGAACATTGTAAAAACACTTAGAAATGTCATGAACACAGAATTTGTGGAAGGCGTTTCGATTTTTATATCTATAGAAGAAATGTTTCACAATGTTCTCAGTAGAAGGTTTCCAGTGGAATCCATCCTGATTTGGCAAAGATATATCCGAATTTTTTCTTTGCCTTGACTTGTCCAATGGGATCAGGATAGGACACGATCTTTACTCTATCGCCTGAAAAGAAAGTAAAATTTAATTTCAATACGTCAGAAAAAATAGTTCAATAATATCTGCACGTTTGTAATGTTTTAATGCTGAAACTCAATTAAGAGACTGTCCATGTAGAAACCATGCAGTTGATTTGATATGTCCATAATACGTGGCACAGAAACTCATAATGATATCAGGAAAAACTAGAATTTTTGCCATCACTTGGCGTCCGTCGTCGTTAACAATTTTTCAAAACTCTTCTCCTCTGATACTACTTGACCAATTTGAACCAAACTTAATATGAATGTTCCTTGGGGTATCGTGCATAGAAGAAATGTGGGGATTTTCGATCGGTCGAAAAAATGGCCGCTATTACTAAAAATATAACATAGGAGTCAAACAGTAGTTTTTCGCATATATCTCCAAAACTGTTAAGTTTAGCCAAATTCCGTTAGAGTTAAAATTGTTCAACATGATGAGATCTATCTTTGGTCAAATTTTTACTGTTCAGCCATTTTGGAATTATTGCCCTTTTTCGACCCTTATCATAAGGCCTTCAAAAGTCTTCAGGGACCAAAGTTGTCAGGGACTCCTTGCAAAAGTTATTGTCCTTGGGAGACGATTTTTTACAATTTTCAGCCAATATCTCAAGAACTATAATAAGAAACTTTCTATCACTGCAATGATCCTTATAATAGTCCTACCGAGATCTTCTTGAGTCAAAATTGTTGGACAACTCCTCATTAAATCTATTGCCCATGAAAGACAAACTTTAACCAGGTGAGCGATTCAGGCTCATGGGAGCCTCTTGTTTTCTGTATCGAAAGTGGATGACTCAGAATATATGTTCAAAGTTCAGTTTCAAATCAACTAAGTTATTAACAGATCAAAGAGTTATTTCCATTATTTTCAAGTTTTAGTGTTTTCTACATTGTATGTACAAAATGTAATTTAATTCGTTCTTATCATTTCAGTAAAAAACAAACCAACATTTATTGCTTGAAAAAAAATTATGTGTCCCCAGATGCCCCTGGACACCCTCTTAATTTGTAATGAAAATGTACATATACGGATACCTCAGTGTTGTATTCAAGATGATGATGTCCTTTGAGGGTTTGTCCCAATACATAGTCCGTATCATTTTTAATCATCGCTTACGCTATCGGTGCACCTGGTCTATGCTCCCATTTTTTAGTGGAATTCGAGTTGCTCATTTACTTTTTTTACTTTATGTGTATTATTTTGGTTATTTTATGTTCTTTGTTATGTGTGTCTGTTTAAGGTTTACCATGTCTGATTTCTGCTAGAATCTTGGTTGCCTTGATTACTCTAAGAAACATCTATTTATAACATATTTTTATGATCAAGTCGTTCGAGTAAAATAGTAATATATATACAGCTTAAAAAGGGGAATCAAAGGTCATACAAGACAATACAGCAAGACAGAATAGCTTGCATGTTAAAAACATACAAATGCATAATACCTGCTTTAACAGAGAGCTCACATTTCCTCTGTTCCTCGTATGAGTATGCAATGGTGACCTTGTATGGTGGTCTCAGCTGATTTTGAACTAAAACAGAAAAAAAAGTATCATAGCGTTGTCGACATTTCAAACTCTATTATAGAAATAACCAATATTGGTTAAGTAAGGGGTGTATTTCGTGTATTTCAAAAGTGTCATTGGCTTATAAGTGCAGGGATGGCAGCTTGTGTAAATAAAATTAGAATGCGTGGAATTTGTGAAAAATATGCAGAAGATTTGTAAGATTTTATGCAGAAACATTTTTTACCCAATTAAAAATTGATGAATGCGTGACATGCCTTTCCTTGGATCCACGTCTGAAACACAGGCACTTGAGACCAGGATTTTTTTATTTTAACTCAAAATTGGAAACAAAATGATTTAGTGATATTTTTTAGATCAAAGAAAAATCCTGGTCCCAAGTGCCGGTGGTCCGAAGTGAATAAGTTTGTGCAATGATATCTTAAAATTATGCTTCAAATATTTTATGGCCTAGTTGGCCGAGTTGTCCAGTGCGTTGGACTTAGTACAGGCGGTGTTGCCTTAGAAGGGGTTCGAATCCCGCTGAGGGAGCGACCAACTTTGTATCGCAACCTTGCATTGATTCTAGAGTTGGGGTGTAGCTTAGACTTGATTATATATAATGAACTTTAGCTGGCCATTTTATGATTGTAGGGTTTGCCGATATGCCTACTCAATTAAGTATTTTTTTGTAAATTTCCTGATGTCTCGACCAAGGGGAATATTCGATACTTCCTATAATAGACCTGTACGTCTGCGTTAAAAGTTAAAAAAAAAAAAACACTCCCTAAATACATAGAACAATTTTAAGCCTTTCATGTGTCAGTGCATCTACTTAAATCACGGTGTGGAATGGTAACGGACTGACAGTGATCAGAAACGGAACATCATTTGAAAATGAATGATAGACTTAACTCTTTACTGTTATGGCTTATAATAGAATTATTCACGAAACAATGCATAATTATTTCTTTCATTAGCTGCACATACTATTCAAAAATACCCTAGTACAACCCAACAGTTCTGCTAGAAAAAATCAAAATGAGATCAAAAGTCTATGACTGCAAAATTTTATTGAAAGATAAATTTTGATATAGTAGCTCTTAAAGTGGCATCTTTTAGGACATAATTTTACCATTTTTAAGAAAAAGCCGCGTTTTCTTTCATGCATTCAAGTTTTCATTCAAGATCGACACTATTGTTGACTAATTCAACTGCAATACTAAGTAAATCGGAAAGCGATGACCATCTTTCGGAAGATGCATCTTTCCTTGCATTCGTTGGAATGTACAGGGTCAGATGTTGAAGTTGTATTTTATAATAACCTCTTTGTGATGGAAAAAATCACGAAAAGTCGGGAAATGATCACGGTTAGTCCGTGAATGTTTTAATTTAAAAAATCCCGATTAGTTCATTACCATTCCGCACCATGTATATAGGACGACACTGGGCTGCGTCCCTATAATGAAAACAAAACGTTTCTTACTTTCTTCTGGTGTTAATGATGGATCCCATGCAGGCCCATCCCAGCATGTCCTAGGTTTAATAGGTGGTGGTTTTTCTGGTTTGGCCTTTTCGGTTTTCTTTGGCTTTTTTACATGTTTCTTTTCTTCTATCGCCCCTTCCGAAGTACCCTCCAGTGGTATGATTGGCGGTGGTGGTGGTGGTGGTGCTGGAAGTTTTGGACCACGAACAGGAATTGCTATGTATATTTTGCCTTTATGTATGCTGAATGTCTTAGTTGGTATATAACTTCTAACCTTTTTCGGTTTATATTCACCCATATCAGAATTTGCTGGAGCTTCATCATGTTTTCCGCTTGTGCTTTCTTTTTTATCTTTTGTTGCTGTGTCTGTTTGTTTCTTCTTTTTTCCGAAGAACTTTTTCCCTTTGCCTTTAGATTTCTTATCCTTTGTGGTTGGTTCTTCTTTGATAATTTGAGATGGTATCTGGGGTAATTCGCGTTCCTTTGTTACTTCGATCTTGGCCAGTGGTGGTTCTGAAAAGAAAATAATGATGACACATGAAGGTTCCAATGGGAGTTAAACCCAAATGACTACGTTTTAATCTTGATGCACACTCGAATTTCTAACTAAAGCATGTTTTGCATAAATCTAATATCTTGACCAAACTATTAGGTTATTATAATTACCTATTCCATGATCTTGCACAACTGTTTCTTTTTCTTCTTTTGGTGCTCTCACTTCTTCTTTTTCTTCCTTTGGTGCACTAACTTCTTTTTCATCCTTTGGTTCTTTGAGCTCCTCTTTTTCCTCCTTTTGTGGAATAATGACATTGGAGACAATTCTTTCATCTTTTTCTTCAACGGCCAAGAGAGATGTGTCACTTTCAAGACTCTTAATAGATTCTTCATATTCTTTTTCTCTAAGATGGCGAGCCTCTGTCTTTCTGAAGTATCTTCTACAGGAGTTACTCCTCTTTATTACTTCTTCACTTTTCTGTGAAGGAAAACAAAACAATATAAAGTTGGCACAACATAGTGTGTACTTCACAAAAAATGGTATTCGCGTTAACACATTTTTTTTTATTAATTAAGTAGTATTTTAGTATTTTTTGTAAAAATCATACAAGTTCTCATTATCATGTCATATGTGATACAACCCAAAATATGCTACACATTTTCATTTTTGTTATTAAGATGCTTTATAGGTCTACATGATGAAATGTATAATCATTCATTCCAATCTGTCTGCTCTTATATAGGCGACAATCCACATTGAAAATCAACAGTTTGTGTTGTATTTTAATGTCATTTACAGAGTTTTCTCCCTTAATTTTGAATCTACAGTAAGTTCCATATAATTTTTATCTCTTAAGAACAAGGGTAATATGAAAAGCCACCTAATAATTTCTGTTTACTATAACATTTTAAACAAAATATCAAAAATAAAAATATATAGGCTTTCCAACCACATTTTGCACTATTATTATCTGGAGTGCTACTTAACAAGTGTCATAGACTCCAAGTATAAATATGACTTTGATAGTCATCAGGATTAGCTTTCGTTTAATTCTCATTAGATGATAAAATAGTATTTGCAAAAACCGACTAGTCCTGAAACCCCGAAATCAAAGTATTGTAATTTTGGAAATAATTGCGATGTTTTTACTATGACCCAAAAATATAACTGGGTTGTAATCGGAGTAACTGCCCTCCTTTCCACGATCATTATTGATATTTAAACAAAACTAAAGTTGGGTTTTCCGTAACATTGTAGAAAAAAAATTCGGACTTTAGTCAACAACTCACAAACACTTACCTGAAACTTGTTGAAGCCCATTGTCTTGTGGTAGTTCCACATTCTTTTATTAATGATAGAATGGCTGTTAATTCGTTCTACTACTGCTACGCCATCTCTGTTTAACTTGACTATACTTTTATAATTATAGTAAGCCCTGTCTATTTCAGCTATTGCATCTTTCCACGTTTTTAAAATCATTTCCACATTTCCTCTTTCTATCTGTTCAAATCTTTTAGCTGCCTCTCTAGATTTCTTTTAAAAAAAACAGTTATGAATTATATTAAGAAATTGGTTTAAGAAATATTACTCGCGGCAAGTGAATTGGTTTTATTAACAAGCGATGTTCAGCTTATCTGAAACATTTTCCTACAGGCCACTCAGCTCAAAATCTGAAAGCGGGAAGTGTGATTTTCAAATACTGAAAATTCAGAAATTATTGTGATGTCATTATTTCAAAAGAAAAAAAAATAGACGATTCGATTTTTAAATAATTCAACCTCATTATACGAATATTTTTTTACATCATATTTCCTTGAATTGTAAAAAAAAAAATATGTAAGTGACCATAAATTTTACTAATTATCAGGTTTATTTTCATGGGCGAATTTGAAATACGCTGGATATACACCTTTTGCCATAGTGAATGCAATAAATTAAAACAATATCTTGTGTTATCTTCGAATTAATCGTGGATGAAACAATTTGGAAAATTACCTGTTTTAATGTTGTGGTCTCTAAATTCAAAAACTCAAACTCATCATTGTATTTACTGGCAAACTTTCGTGCCTGCTTAATCTTAGTGTCAATATCAACAAAACTTGACTTTTGTCTAATCAAATCGTCAATTTGGTTGATCTTTCCTTCAAGTTTCTGAAAATGCAATAATAATTCGATTTTAGTACTATGTATACTTTAAGGAGTTACACCCAGGGTAAGGGACATGACTCATGAAATCAGTGATATGTTTGCATCATACACAATTTCACCTAAGCCTCTCAAGCTTTCATTTGAAGCAGAATAAAATGAATCCAAGTTAATTAGATGCTTAAACAAGATTGATGTAAAATGCTGTATACAAACGTTCCAGTGATTTTTAAGAGTTGTTTCCCCTTACCCAATGTCTACCTCCTTAAGATTCGTAATAAAAAGTTCAAGTCTGAATATAGGTAAGAACCAAAAGAAGCTTATTTTATTTTTTTTCAAAAAGAAAAATGAAAAAAATATGGTTATTGATACAAGATATAGGGGGGAAATACCAAAGGGTATAATGCCAATAATGGGACAATACTAATCAAAACCTGAATATACATGTAAACACCAGGAACGAAGACAATCTACATACACAATGTAGCAACCTAATAAAATAGATTTCATAAAATCAATCCATAGATAAAACAATTATTTCGCGACTTATTACATATACCCTATGAGCAAATTACTTGTAGTAGATTTCGGAAAAGCAGAAGACCCTTACCCAACCGTTGCGCCTGATCCATACTCCATTTGAGTAGAGTCTGAGTAATTTATTAAACCCCCACTTTAACTGAAGTTGGGTATAAGATGATAAGTGTCCGCCTGTCATTCCTCTCTTCCTTCAGTCTGTACTTTCTTCCTTCCGGCACACAAAGGGATGCCCATCTCTTATCCATTACTCCATTACACCACTGAACGGAATTTAAAGAAACTTTCACAGAATTTTTTTACATACTCCTTTGTACACCTCCTAGTTAAGATTTTAATCCAAATCAATTTGGAGGTCAAAACCAAACATCCACTGGAAAACCATATCTACTCACCATTTCTTCTTCTCTCTGTTTCTGTATGATATCATTCACTACCTCGTCAATTTTTTGTAACTCTGCCCTCATTTTTTCCCACTCTTCAAATTCATTGCTGCGTTGGTGCTCATAACTAATAAAAAATAATAAAACTGTTCGAGAGTCTGCTATAGTTTTTCCTACATTATTAATGTCCGTATGCGTTTTTGGTGTATTTTTTATTATTAAGACTATTTTAAATGCAAAGTATTAACCTAGGATTGTTTTTGTTTGAATAGACAATTTAACCAGTATGCACTATAATAACAAAACTAAAAATGAGAATAAAATGGTCCACTAGTAAGTAAACGAATTAGTTGCAGACGTTGAAATGAAATTTCAGACACAACTTAATACTACAACTGCACTATGTTCATTATTTAAAAAAGTTTTTCATTAGATTTATACCCTTTTGAAATAAAACTGTAAATTAAGAATTTTTATTAAGTACAGTAAAAATGTGACAGACTTGGTGTGAGACGTTTTCTCCAATTATAAAATTTACAATGGCATCTCAAGCTAAAAACATAAAATTTGCAATAATTCATGCACACAATAACTTCTGGCTTTACTGTATAATGAGTAGATAATTGTTTCTCCAGAATTCTTCACTTACGCTTTTAGCCTGACAGCCATCACACCATATGAATCTCTGTGTGTTCTAAGTTGGTGTAGCAGAGCAATTTCTTTATCAAGTTGCATTCGTACCGCCCTTATCCATCTCGGATCTGAAACAGAACAGCATCGCATCCGTTTTCAACTTTTCGTGCATCTAAGTAGTTAGTATAAATTGTTAAAATTGAATAAACATTGTCATAATCCAAATGCATATATGAGTAAGTTTAATTCAAGTGTAAGTGTAAGAATCAGGCAAACTTGGAAAATCAGAAACATGCATATCAAAACCCCACCGTCGGGCACCGAGCTGACAGTGTAACATCACTCAGGGATACTTTCTCTATTTGAAAAGACCATTATTTGATCTCTGCATCACTGGTTTTGCGCAGAAATTTTTCAATAGAATGTTAGAAAGTGAGGTTTTCGACAGAGTCATCTGCCCTTTAAATGTTCATTTACAGTGCATTTCAATAAAATTATATCTCAGTGCTGCGCCAACATGATATGGAAAATCTTGTCTTTTTTCCTTGATTTTGATCAGGCAAATAGTCAAATTACACTATCAAAATGATGGATTTTTTCATAGTATTACCATGTTTAACCCACTGCCTGATTCTTACAGGGGCTGACACTTAATAGGATTTTGTTCATATCTAGATGGAACAAAACAAAAATAACATGAGTTTGGACAATTTCAAGCACATCAGTTCCAAACATAAATGGTACGTCTATGTTCTATTTCAAAATAAGTTTGTAGTCTGGGGTCTGATTAGATGGCCAGTGGAACGTAAATGTTAGAGATGAAGAACTGCATCCAGCAAAAACAATAGTAAAAAAAGTTACTTTTTTCACTAATTTCCCTCAAGTAATTAGACTGAGAGTATGCTGTAGTGATTGGAAAAAATATCATGAGTGAAAATTTTCTAACAATCTAACAACCACTACTTCCAATCATTGCTACAATGTATTTAGTCATGTCTGCCGCGTTTTTATTTTTATTATTATAAAACTGATAGTCCGTAAATAAATCACGGAAACTCCACTTTATAATTGTTTTGCCACTTGCTGGTCACTCATGTCACTTTGTTTTACCTCGAACGATGAAGTGATCTGACGCTCATCATTCTAGAATACTGAATTAATGCCATTTATTTCAAAACAAGAATCGATTTTTTTTCTCCATTTATTGAAATTGTTCTTATACCTTCGTATGGTGCTAGTATTTCAAGCATTTCTTGAGATTCTTTTAAAACTGGCTCAAAGTAATCGACTGCGTCGCCATATCCTGCAGCACGAACCCCGGCATAATGTTTCCAATACAGCAAGCTGCCCAATCTACAAATTAATGGTTAATTCATTTAAAATACGATGTCAAAGAAAAAAGTCACTCAGTTTCGTTTCAAAGTTGCTTCGTATTTAATGTAAAGTTCTTTATTTTCAGTCATGTTGTTATAATTTATGTGTTAATTTTAAGGGACAATTTGCAATGTTCAGGAAGAACTTCATAAACCAAATTGAAAATACGTGACCAATGTTTGTTGTTGCTTAGCTTTAAATATGAACTGGACTGAGTCTTAATTATGAAATATTTAAATTCCTTACTTTTATGTTAAAAAAAACTTGGGTAAGACTATTTCATCACGGTAGGAAGGCAGCATGAACGAGTTCTTTACGCAATAGAATGCCCTAACAGCTCCTAGACATGGTGAAATGTGTCTAACCGAAGCATTCGGTCCGGCAGAAATTTCACATTTTTTTTTGTAGTTTAACATATGGCAAAGACAAATTACATCATACGGTCATACTAATCAACAACAAAAAGTCTGAGAGCCAGGCTGACGAAAAAAACATCGGTCCGGCAGAACGTTCATGCCTTTTGATCCGAATGATTAATGAATAACTTGTGAAGACAAGTTTCGGGAAGTATGTTTTAAAGCAGTATTTTCAACGAACTTTTAGGTGTTTTCATTCTTGAACATATAATACTTTGCTTCTTTTCCAAACAAACAATACTATATTCTATTGAAATATTTTGTTCAACAAACAAATCAAAACTGGTCACCGACTGAGGAAATTTTAAGTATTGTGAAATTTTATAGACGAGTTAGAGAAAAAGCGTGGTTCATGGTTCAATAGGATTTTCTGTCACTGAGATAGCAAAACGCAAAAACGGCGAAAAATTAATTAGCTAGTTACGACATCTTCGTTTTTATAGAATCACAAAATTCTCATGGTTTGTTCAATTAAGAGTATAACAGAAAGAATAAAAAAAAAACTTATATATGACCGTGACGAATAAATATAATCTACCTTCATTAGCATTAAGAATGTTGGTCGATTTGAGGGTGAATTTTTTAAAGGTTTGATCGCTGACCTTCATGAAAACGATTGCAGAAATTTGTGTTTGGTATGGATCTGATACTCTTAGTACATTTGAAAGTTTGGTAAATTATTCAAATTCAAACTATCAGCTGTTAGGGCTAAGAAAGGCTTGAATCAAATTTTATCATAAATGTTTTACTAAAAAGTCACTCAAGTCCAGAGAAGTAAAGTGGTTCTTACTTTTGTCGAATTTATGCATAAAAATTTACACTTTTTTAACCTTACGTCTATATGCCACTTCCTGATAAAAAGAAACTTACCCAGCTTTTTCT
Organism: Perna viridis; assembly: GCA_037379345.1. Lineage (NCBI taxonomy): Eukaryota > Metazoa > Mollusca > Bivalvia > Mytilida > Mytilidae > Perna > Perna viridis. The sequence goes on along the minus strand of CM074517.1, from coordinate 31,690,882 downwards.
GGTTCATCAGAAGTATAAAATATCCTTTGGTATTCTGTCGTTGGTAAATCCAACGCCATAGTTAGAGAAGTTTTATACAGAGCAAACACAAAACCGGCTTGTCTGCAATCCCTCGTAGACAGGAATAAAATAACGTCACAGTACCGCTGAAGCCTAACGTCACTGACGTACGGACGTTAGGTCTGTATGATGGCCATTTTTCCATTTTAAAACAAAGAAGGGCTGCTCTCAGGAAATCTAGTTGTTAATTTATTCACGTTTTTTTTTTCATTTGTTCACAGGTGTCTTTTTTAAAGCGTATGTCTTACATTCATCGTTCTTCGGCTGTTCAGCACGGTGTATCCTTTTTACGCATCCTTTTTAGACAAGGACGGTCTAGATAGAGCAACCAATAATGACAGTCATGACATTTTTTCCTGTTAAGAACAGTAATGACAATTCGCTCAGTGATTCCTACGTGGTCCACCACAATTCAAACACTGAACTTTGTCAAATCTCATTCCTGTCGTTCTTGTTTGCATTACAATTCTGTACGTGTACTGCATACATATGGTGTGGTTTGTCTTCTAAGTTCTAGTTCTATCACTACGTTTCAAGTTTGTAATCTGACTAACCTTCAATCTCGTAGTTTCCGTTAGAGAGGTATTACCCTACCACTCTTCCACCCTGAAAAGCTCCTGAATGTTAAAACTGTCCAACTTTAGACTGCAGGTTTTTTTTTACAGTAGAATGTAAAATTTCCAGAGACTGTTGAATTTATCATTCTTTTTCATAAACACTGAACTTGCCTTTTCAATATATTCCATGTTACTGTTTTTGTTGACAAAGCGAAAAGTGCAGACATCTAATGACGTCATTGAAATTGTGACGTAAACGCACTTGATTTATGTTTTGCAGTTGTTTGTTTCATGTTTGTTTTGTTTTTTTTTTATCAATTACTTTTAAATGCTTTTCTTACTAAGAGAGTTAGTGACCATACTGAGCTCCGCATATTGCATATTCTAGGTGACAACTTTTTCGATTTAATGACTTGGTCTTGTGGGTGGACTTGTGACATCTAGGGCCTGCGCAGTCCAGCGCCCTGGACCACTCGGCAAGCTAGCCTGGAAACGACAAAATATTTGCTTCACAAATTTGACAGTTCTAACATCGTTGGGAATTTACACTGATAATATCCTGTCTAATCACTCTGACCCGAACATTTAAAATTCTTTTTATACTTATGAATATTATTAATGATTCGATGTATGTGAAAAATAGATATTTTAACCGTCAACATGATGAAAACAAATATTTTGAACCGAAAAAGCCTTCTCAATATCAATAAGTCGTCTGGCCCCTTAAAATATGTATCTGCATTTCTTTCTTCTTCCAGTCCCGTGCAGGTCCGGGTGTTAAAAGAATAGGCCTGCAGCAGCGCTAAGCTTGTCGTAAAAGGCGACTAAATAGTGCTTCATTTCATTATCATTTATGTTCATTTTATCATCCATTTCATGTTCATTGTCTGAATATAGCTGAAATAGTGCTGGTCGGGCTTAAACCCCAACAATCAATCAATCAATCAATCAATTTTTCTTCTTCCCTGATTCTTGATATTTCCTGACCTTGTATTGATATTTTGGAAGGGATTCATGCTTAGATTTGTAATTCTCAAATGTTTGCATTTTTTATGAAAATCCAATCATAATCAGTTGCCAAGTGTTACCCACTTACCCACTCCCCCATTTTGTTAGCGCCTATGATAAGCATACTTCGTTTCGGAAATCATTTATACAGACAGAAAAAGAAGAGGAGTCATTGGGATTGTTGTGTACCCAACAAATATTAATTATTATCCAGGAAACTCTCTATGCATTTGTATATCATGATTCATCCAAGTATTGTTTATTTAAGAAAGAGCGTTTTGTTTCAAAAGCTGGAACATCTAGCTAGTCCCGATTTATAGGTATCGATTGCGGGATTTGTATGCTTAATTTATCTTCATTATTATAATTGTCTCCCTTGAAGAAAAAATGAAAGAGAATACAAATCGATAATATTCTGCTAAGGAAGTGTCTACTTAGATTTTTAGTTTCTTATAAACTCTTAGGTAAGATATGCTATTGTTAAAGGTATTATTTCACAACCGAAAAACCTACACATCTTGTTAGCAACGTGCAAATTAGATGGTACCCGATGTTGCATGACATAATAACGTCGAAACAATCTAAGACTAAGTTCGGGGTAACCAATAATTTCGTAACGTATATTAGAATAACTAATATTTCAGAAAAAAATCCCTCACCCCTGGTTAATCAGACGTAATACTTAAAAGTCAACATAAACTATACATGGGATCTGATGTCAACTCTGTATTTTTAGGACAAAGAAACCAGCAACTTCCAATATGCAGGACATTTGGTTCTTTAACACTCAAGTCACAGTCATAAATCTGTTTTAGTTGGTGAAACACTGTATCTGTTGGGTTTTTTTCTGGGTGAAATATGAGTGTTACACCCTACCATCTTGGACATCATACATGTATTTTCTGGTTGTAAATTGTGTATGGAGAATCACCACCTGGGTGTGAAATTCACCCAGCATGGTGAAGTTAATCTCATTGATCTCTGTCTTATAGTATGGGTCTTGTTATTGTTCTCAAAGACCCGACCTCCCAGATCTATGACCTTCAAAATTCATATCTAACAGCTGAAAATCACATGAGGGGAGTCTGGGGACTTAATTCTTAATCCAATACCAAAATCTATTAAACAGGGATTGAGACAGTTAGTATATGGTATTAACATTTAACAAATATGAAGTCGAAAGATAATTAAAAAAAATCATAAAATAAGTATTTATCGTTGATTAAATTCATACTTCATAACTGTCCAATATTGAGTTTGCATAAATTCAAATCCATTTACACCCGTGCAGGTCCGGGTGTTAAAAGAATAGGCCTGCAGCAGCGCTAAGCTTGTGGTAAAAGGCGACTAAATAGTGCTCAGAACCCTAGCCGGGAGCTAGGGCGCTCTGCCCACAGAGTAACTGGGATGTGTGCCCCAGGTGGTTGAATGGGGTACCCCTGGCTTGTTACATGCTGGGGTTGTCAGGCTATAATACGGAAAACCTGACCGCAAACCATAGTGGTGCACCGTGTTGGGAAAGATGCCATGTTCCTCGCACGTTAAAGAACCCTACTGTGGTATTCTCCCAGAGTAGGAACCATAGGGCTCCGCCAAAGGAGGCTAAATTGCCCGACCCTACCCACCTCTCCCTATTTCCAGTGGCAATCAAAATTTGTCAACCCCATTGTCCTTGTGTCCCATCCCTTTTTCATTTCATCATATTTTCATGTTCATTTCATCCTCAATTTCATGTTCATCGTCTGAATATAGCTGAAATATTGCTGCTCGGACATTAAACCCCAACAAACAAACAAAAACATCAAATCCATTTGATAACCAGACACACATCAGGGACATTGTATACAATGTGTTCATTTAAATTTCTGGAAATAGACAACTACAAGTTTGTGCGAGGTTCGTCAAGGGATTGATTTCATACTGGGGTAAACATTAGTGGGCATCAATTAAATTTAGAAATCGATTAAAACAAAAGTAATCATTAAAATAATGATATATATAGGTTGTATTTGAAACTTTTAATTAGAAATGTTTCAGATTTAATTAAACTGGAAGCATTTTTGGCAGTCCACAAAAACGATAGGCTGAAGAAGTCTTCTAACAAGGTTGTCATCTCTTCATTTGTACAATGTACTTCAATTTAAAATGTATGGTTTGAGTAAATTACTGACATTATTCAGACTTTTGTAGTCCTGATATATACATTATCTACAAAGCTTGGGACCTGTAGTTAGTTTGTTTTATTTCTGCAGTAGCCATTCAATTATTAAAACTATCATAAACAAAAAACATCACCAGACTATTTTTTTCAAGCCCATCACTCTAATCAAAATTGTTGGTACAACAATCAATACATTCATAGTGTTTCATTTATAATTATTATATTAATTAACAGTTTAAAAGTGCAGAATTCACAAATTAAAAGATTTCTTAATTACTTTATAAAAATACAAAATGATATTTCTATATGATGTATCCCCTCTTTAGACATAGCTGTAAATTAAAAAAAAATACACTAACAATGATTAAGATGTACAAAATGAAAATAAAGAATGTGCCAAATTTTTAATGACATGACTAAATTTTTATCCTAACTGGAGTGCTCCTAAAATAGAGGATATACATGTACACCTGAGAAACAGAAACAGAATATAATGAATTCCCTGTTATGTTTCATTGAAAGTTACAACTATTGCAATATAAAATGGTCAGTGTTGGCTAGGTGGAATCTGGGTGTTAAAAACTGACTATGTTGGTGTAATTCTGACCTTTACTCAGGGCGGACTTAAAGAACCATTCCACCCTGAATGAAGTGTGTGTAGCCATTGTAGGAGGTCTGAAACATAATGGTTCAAAATTTCTCTATTGGATATGACTTACACTACTGTCAACCAAAATTTTTATTTCTCCACTCTTCACAGTGGAGTCACTCATGTCCTCCACTGTGAATCCACCATAGTAAAAACCAGGATAAAATTGCTCAGTTACAATAGTTTTCAATATTTTTTCTGTCCTTTATTGAAATGTTATTAAACTGATGGAACCATTAAATATACATTTGTATAAACACAGGAGAAGTTAGTTACAGACAATTTTTGAAATGGTGACTTCACTCTGGAGAGTGGAGACACTGTGACTCCACTCAAAATATCTCCACTGTGGAGAGTGGAGAAATTAAAATTTGTGTTGACAGTAGTGTACATGTGTATATAATTCTGGAGTGATTGTTTGACCTTTAATACAGATGCAGAGCAGGTCTTCTATAAATTTAGTTGGTTTACAGGGTCTTATTACTGTCTTGTAGTGGGATTGCAATTCCCCAACAAATTCTACACAAGTGCAAATGGAAACATCATAACAACATAACGGTGCATGAACAAAGTTACCATTTGAGTTATTTGTTTTAAGACATCATGTACATTTACAACAGAAAATTGTAGATTTAATCAAATGGCATAATCTTCTCTGCCTCAGGTCTGAGTTCAAGTTTCATTCATCAACATGACAGAACAGTAGAACAGATGGGATTGATGTCAAAAACACAGATTGCCTGTGTTTGGGACCTGATCCCAGATGATATTATCCTACATGTGTTCTCATTTTTACCAGCATCTTCTTTGCTCAAGACTGCTCAGGTTTGCAGGTATGTAAATATTTTCAGTTAGTATTGTGTTGTTCTTATTCATGAATACTAAAGTAGTTTTAAGTTTTTCAGAGATAATATTTTGCAGTAAATTGTGTTTGTACATATATTTTTGTTACTTATTATACTGCTTCAAAATTGGCGGATTTTAACAGGAATCACAATATCTGACTCCTCTTTCATGTATATAATATTCAATGGATTTCAATAAAACTTCATGTGGAGGTTGGGCATTACCAAGTTAGATATTTTTTGCTAGATACTTGAAAGGGATATAACTACTCATGTCCTGCTGTATTTCAAGTTTACAAAAATGTATATATGAGAACAGATTTTCCTATTAATATGAACTATTTCATACAAACAAGTTTGGGTGCACACTGGTGCCCTGGCCTAGCTGCTTTGCCTTTTTTAGTCAGTTTTATAAGTGCCTTGGCTTGTCCTTTTTGTAAATATTCCCTAAATGGATGTTAATGTTTGCATAATGTGCTTTCAAATTTGCCTCTTGCAATATGCTCTTCTTCCATTTTACCTAGAGTACCCTGCACTTTTCAAAACCTACAGAGAAATCGCATCAGCCATTATTGTTTTTTTTTTTCAGGATATGGTATAGAGTAACAAGAGACGAGTTACTATGGAAAGACTTATTCTACAGGCATTATAAAATTGATAGACTTATACCTATGGCACCTGGACAGTCATCATGGTTAAATGAGTATAAACGTCTCCACTTTCACACACCGGCTATAGAAAGTGAGACCATCAGACAACACACAGACCAAGTTCTTCATGTTAGCTTTTCACATAATGGCAAGATGTTTGCTACAAGCTCAAAAGATGGTTATATAAAGGTAATATACATACATGTACATGTACAGTGTATATGTTTGAAAATCTGTGGTTTTCTTTGATACACATATTTTTTTGTTCCCCACTGCAAATTGACAGAGCATCTTAGTTATTATCTGCTTCAGTTTGTAGTGGACACAACTTAGCCGAGACCTCTCTTTAGATTTTGTTGAAATTTTTTAGATTAGAATTATTTATATGTACATGATGTTATCTCACCTCCATTTTGATACAAAAAAAATTTCAGGTGATATTTGACATCATCTTTTTATGGTTCATATTCCACCAGCAGCAGGGGACATATACATGTATCTAATTGGTTGGTTGGTTTGGATAAACTGGTTTGGTATCATGAACTATTTAAGTAGCAGTCTTTCTAAAAATCAGGCAGAAGGTGATTCATGCATGTCAAAAACCCAGTTTTGTTTCTTGTTCAGAAACAGTAACTAATTACATAACCTGTCTTAGTTTATCATTTGGTTGTTGCGCCTTTGAGATAAAAATTATATAGATTATACATGAAATTGCCACTTTGCAAGAGTTATCATTCTTGATTTGGTTCCATTTGGTTGATTTTAGTGGGAGATGAATGTATGATTTTCTCAAAAGTGCAGAACTGAATACAGAAATGATTATTGTTACATAAAAATATAGCATATTTCGACTGAAAAACCATTGTCTGATTGATGGGTTTTGCTACATCATGAACCACTTTACCATTGGCAGTGTCTGAATTTTATTTGGACTGGTTCTTACTGTAGATTGGTAATCACTCTGCATTTTTAGCTATTCTATACAGAATAACGTTTTGATTACAAATCAATTATCATTTTGACTGGAATTCATTGGAAAATAAAATGTAGATTTACATGTGTAAGGAATGTTTCTTTTTTATAAGCAGGTTTACAAAATAACCTGCTTCAGGCCATTTTACACTTATGGTTTATGTAAACTGTGGCAAAGTAGGCTATTTTTTTACAATTTAATTTACAATGTATGTTCTGTTAAATGATTAAAAACATTCCTTAAATAAATAATTGTTACCTGTTTGTAGGTTTGGAATACTTCTTACCCTGTATCGCTGAAGTATAAAGAGAACATGAAGCGTTATACATGGAAATATACTCAGTTCTCCCAGTTTAATGAGAGCGATACACTACTGTTAGTTTCAGGGGTTCACTTTGGATCTAATAGCACATCAGGAGAAATTGCTGTTTTCTCATTACATGGTTTGTAGAAATGAATAATCACATGTGCTTAAAGAGGTAGACCTAGGGTAGGGGACACAACTCTTACAGATCATTCAAATGTTTGTATTCAGCATTTTAAATACAATCTCATGTAAGGATCAAAGTAATTTGGATTAATTTCATTCTGTTTCAAATGAATGCTTGATAGGCTTTGGTGAAATTGAATATGATACAAACATATCACTGATTTCAAGAGTTATGCCCCTTATCTGAGGTCTACCGCCTGAAACATGTTAAGGTTGAAGCTTTATATTTGTCACTGAAAAGCATCATTTTTTTGTTTTTGTTTTTTTGTTTTTTTAATCCAACATACATACTTGTACGGGTCAATGTTTGAACCAATAGGTTTTAGCATTGTATACTGTAAACATATTAATTTTTGCTCTCTACTAATTCTCTTCATTTTCGCAATGGACAAGAGAGCGTGAAAAATAGTACCCACAAATTTGATTTCTATCACTTTCAGACACTTATCATTCTTTAAATCTACAAAAAATGATACCCACAAATATGCTCAATTTACATAATCCATGAAAATTAGCAGTTGTGAAAATTAATACGTTTACAATATGCTACATGTACTTGTGGGGATGTGTATTCACTTAATGGATTCTTTTATGATAACATCTGATATTTCAAACTGCTACATTTTTGTATAAAAATAATGTTCTATATGTACATGTATATCAAGTCTTCTGCATACCTTTTAACTCTCCCACATTAGCTGGGAGTCACTTAAAAAATCAATGAAAAATTTAGAATCTCCCACATAAAAATGTTAGACTTATGGGAGGTTTTTGGTTAAAATTACTATATTTTCTGTGAAAAATACTTAAAATTAGAACTTTTCCAGGAACTTTTACCTCCAAAATTTGCTTTTACGTAAAAATCTCTCACATGAGAATATCAGTGCAGAGAATCACCCACACAAGTGTTCCAAAGATTGACAAGGATGCATCTTTAGTAGAGTTGGAAATCCTAGCCTGACCTCCTGTCGTGATTGGTAATTTCTGGGCAGGGCTGGCTAAAATTTAGCAAATTTTGACTGGTTTTACAAATTCAAGTTTGTCAGGGCTCATATATTTTCCAGTGAATTCCTTACCCAGTCTTTAGTTTGCCAATATTGCCTTCCTGTTAATTTATAACCATTCAGTAGTATAGCAAATAAGAATTTTTCATATAACGTATGTAGTTGATATCATTACAGTATAATGTCAATTACAAGAAAAAGATACATTGAAGCACAGTTTTCAAACCAGCCAAATATCTTATTTATAATTGACCGCATACACATGTAAAAGAAGAAAGAGTGGCTACAATTTCTGTAGTTAACAAAACAAATAAGTAGTCAAAACAAAGTTTGGAGACTGTTTATATTCTTTATGCATGTATAAAATTATGTATTACAGGTCAATTTGAACTACAGGCAAGAGTTATTAACAAGCCATATGATGTGTTTGGTACTTGGTACAATGATAGCCATCTTATATCTGGTACCCTCCACTGGACAGGACAGTTACAGTCATGTTCTGTGTTGTGGATTAACAAGGTAAGGAACATAGTACAGTACAGAGCAATAAAAGTTTCTCTCTGGCAAAATCATTCCACATGGTTTTCACAGAAATTTCACATGAGTTGTAATAGCATTCATGTGAACTTTCATATGAAATTTGTGATCCGTCAATTTCGCATGAAAATTGCACAGATTTCATATTAAGTTCATTGTTATTTCTTACAATTTTTGGAACAATATTTGCCTGTGTGGGTTTTATAAACACTTGTCTCTATTGAAGATCAGGAATTTCTTCCTGAAATGTGAGAAATTTCACCTTTTTCGAAATTGAAATGCAGGGAAAGAAAGGGAAAAGGTGGTGTATTTATCTCATTTGTTTTAATTGAGACGCTGTAAGTACTCATTACTTTTTAAAAACGCTGCATTCATTTCAGTCAATCTATGTTATGTACATGTACCATTGGCCTTCCAGAAAAAACCTTTATTTTAACCACACTCATCATTGTGAGTGTCATTTACCAAAAATTACCTCTGATGCTGTCGATGTAAACACGGTAATGACACACAGTTTTCAGGTATCAGGTAAAATGTATATATTATGACGTCTTTAAATAGCAGTGGAAGATTGGGGTTAGGAACAGTTCACCTATTTTTGTCTTCCATGAGTCATTTTCAGCTGAAATTGTCATTGCAGCTATTATTTGGATTGAGAAGAAAATAATCATTGACTACTGTCTACCATCTTCCTTCAGGTTCTGCAGAAGTACCCTTGATTTTACATTTTATGCAACTGTAATATAGTAAACTTACATAATGTATGTCTGTTGATACATCTTCTCTTTCACGCATAAAACAAGTAGTGATCAAAATGCCTTTTTTTTCAGAATTTTTTTTTTCATTTTCTTCTTCTTTGTAGATTTTCATATATGAGTTATGTGAATTTAAACACAAAAATGGACAAATGAAGTATGAATTCCTTTTTAAAATAGTACAATTATTTTTTTGTCTTTCTACATCATAATTATTGATGTTATTGTTTTCTAGGCATTTCAAGATACAGACAACGAACATGAATCAGTGGTGATGAGACTATATAAATTAAAAAATATAAATGCTAGCTCTGTACGGACAGTAATGGTAGCTACATATAGGGAAAATGTTGATTCTGATGAAAAAGACGATAGCTTGAAAAGGAGTAAGAGAAATAAAGCTTATTTAGAAAAGCCTGATAATGGAAGCTCATCCAAATATGCAAGAAAAAACAGTCAACAAAAAGTTCTTGGGAATATTCACTATGAACAAGAATATCGTGACGCTGAAAAGAGTTGTAATGACTATGCCTTGTCACAAGAGCAAATGCAACCCGATCGTGGTGAAAGTTTTAGGTCAGCAGCTGCTCCGTCCGGCAGTCATAAATCAAGCTACGTTAATACTGAGGGTAAGCCAGATCTGGACAAGCTGGCAGAAAAGACTACAAAATGTGTTACTTTGACTTCAGAAAGTTCTGAAACAAGTGCCAGTTATAATACAAGTTCATGCTGCACATCCTCTTCCAATAAAAACAATTCTGCTAGTCAAAGTCACAGCCATTGTTCATGTGATACTGCATGTTCCTGTCATGGAGGCATGTATCTAGATGGGTCATCATTTGGGGCACCTATACAATCAAGTTTTTTCAGCAGTTTTGACCACAAGGTAGCATTAGATGACTGGAATCCAACTTCCCCTTTACATAAAGGGGACCCAAGTATGAACGTTCCTGACTTTCTTGGTCCCGAAACAGAGAATTTGTTAAAAAAGGGAAGAGGGAAAATAATGGAAAAGTTCTTGATATTTACGCAAGGATCAAAGACGTACACACCACATCAGGTTGGAATTAAGAAAATCATGCCATTGGAAAGACTTTCTGATGATGATGCTGTTAATGTTTTGCCAGACATTGAATTCAATTCTCCTGCATTAGAATCTGTACAATATGATAGTATTGATAAAGTGATAGATATGCATGGGCACATAATAGGACTAGCTTTATCTCCTGATCACAGGTAGGCAATGATTATACATTGTACATGTAAATACAGGAGTTTGAACTATCAAACCAAATATTTGGTGGGTTCTAAGTACACTGTAATAGCTCCCTTAAATGATTCTCTGGATCTGCCATAGTGCCACCATCCACAAAACAGTTTCTTGTTTGTGTAACAGAACTGTTATATCAAGCTATGCCTCGTGATACATTTTAGTTTTTGTGATCTAGTCATCTAAACCCTAGTGATCATTAGCAGTGTAGGACTAGTCATCTAAACCCTAGTGATCATTAGCAGTGTAGGACTAGTCATCTAAACCCTATTGATCATTAGCAGTGTAGGACTAGTCATCTAAACCCTAGTGATCATTAGCAGTGTAGGAATTAATTCAAGTTATTTAACAGGGTTTTAGATTAGGTGCATATACTATCCATGCAAGACCTGAAAGATTAGACAAGGAAATAAAAAAACTTAATTACATGTAGTTAGATGCACTTACATGTATATGCATCATCTTTGATTGGTCAAGTTTTAAACTTGTGCTACCTGGATCTTCAAATTCAGTTAATGACATAATTTATTTGCTTAGTTAATGGCTTGATTTATTTTCATTGGCAGCTACAGTTTATTTTGCTTCAAGTTAATAATGTAACACAATATTTAAAGTTCAATTTGTTTACACCAGTATATGACAATGACTTTATAATTTCCCATCTCTGCATTTGAATTAAATTGTCAAATATTTGTACATTGTAGGTATTTGTATGTGAATTGCCGCCCCTGGCCAAGAGACTATGATATACAGAATCCTCTTCAGCCTCCTCCAATAGCCCAAGAGATTGACATTCATGTCATTGACCTCCTGAGGTTGGCAGAGGTTGGTACCATGTACAGAGCACACAAAGCCTATACACCTAATGATGAATGCTTCTTTATCTTTCTGGATGTCAGCCAAAAATATGTTGCAAGGTAAGTGTTATTCATGTATAATTACAGGAACAGTTGCAATTACAGTGTAATATGCAACTGTATTTTATCATACACCACATAACTAGTAGTTGGTACAGTATATATTGGAATCTATTGTCTTTCTTAATCCTCACTCTCACTTATTTATATTAATTCTTACCCTACCTGTGCACCTGGTCCATACTCCAGTTTTTAGTGGAGTCTGAGTTGCTCATTTACTTTTGTTGCTTAGTATGTGTTATTTTGGTTATTTATGTTCTTTGTTGTGTTTGTTTTCTTGTCTGGTCTTTGTACCTGGATTACATTCTTTTGATTTCCACTAGAATATTGGTTCCCTTTGTTGCTCTCTCCATGAATAGATAGATTTCTTATTGTATGTGGCTTTATATACAAAATGTAGATGGTGGCTATGTTGTATTTTTTTTGGTGTTGTCTTACATCAACTTCCTGTTTTATAGGACTTTTCCGTTTTTGCAATATATGGAATGAGTGAGGGTATACCTAGCATGATAACATATGCAACTTGCTTTTTTTGGTGTATGCTTTAAATTATTTTCATACTGTTAGTTCCCACAGATATTCATGATATCTTTTTTGGTGTATACTTTAAATTATTTTCATACTGTTAGTTTCCACAGATAGCCAAATGACCTGAATAAACCTATAGTTTTTTTATACTGATAAATGATACAAATTCAGCTCCAGTGAATATTAGGACAATACTAAATGTCTCCGTAATGTGTAAATTTGATCAAAATGTAATTTGGTTGTTTTACAGTGGGGCAGAAGACAAGCATGGATATGTTTGGGATAGACATTATGGAGTCTGTCTGAACAGGTTTCGCCACGATGATGTTGTCAATTGCGTTGCCTTCAATCCTGCCGATTCTGAAATTTTAGTGACTGTCAGTGATGACTGTACCATCAAAATATGGCGTTCATTGAATCGAGAGAAAAATAAATTTTCTGGATTTTTCTGAGACTCTGTGATAAAGAGGTCATTGTGTTCACTTTTTTGAAACAGATCTCCCTGGTTGGATTTTCAAATGCTTGTACACATTTTTGATTGCCGATGCTCCAGCAGAGATGTTCAGTGCCATCAGACAATTCGGACAGAATGGGCAAATTCAATCTTATAACTGTGAATTCTGAAACTAGTGTATCCATTTATTATTGTGGTTTTGTCATTTAGACCCCAACCATATATATACTGAAGGAGGGAAGAGCTGGGATTATTTTGAAAAAATAAATTATTCCAAAATGAGCAAAAACAATGTTTTTACTCAGCCGTGGCAAAGAAAAATTATGATTCAGTACTTCCCCCATTACTTAACAATGTATAATTTCAAATGATTTTTTTTCTCTACGGCTGCTGTTGAAAAAAAAAAACTATTTTTGCTAACTCAAAAAAAATCTCAGCCCCCCTTTTCCTCAAGAAGAAAGTGGTCTTTGCCTTAAATCCAATATATTATTTAAATTATGGTATGAAAAGTTCTAATCAAGTAGTACTATACATTTTATAACACAAGGGAGAAAAAACTTCTCCTTGTTTGTGCTCCATTCTCCAATTTGTCTTTAACAGTTCTTTGACAAAAATTTCAATACATGTACTGCATTTCAAACAGAATTTACTCAAACCTTTTATTATCAAAGTCTAGATAATGTTCTGGTATAAAAAAACAGCAGAATTTTACTTTTTTGTATTTCATCTTATTGCTTTCCTATCTATGTGAAGAAATTTTACTATTTGAGGACATACAAGTAGTTCCAGGCCTTGGAACTACTTGAAAATTATGAAATCCAAGAATACACTAACTTACAATTCAAAATCATTAGGTCCACTAAAACTTAACTTAATGAAGGATCTACAGTCCATTACAAGTTTGATAAATTTGAACATCTCTGCACTTGACAAGTACTGGGTGTACAGGATGCAGCCATAATTTATAACTTTAATACAGAGTTATCTATCTTTCTAGCATGTGTAATTTCGAAATCACTTCAATTTTTTTACTTGAGCATGATAAAACAAAAATTATAGAAATCTGTTTGTATTATGGAACTTCCTATCTGTTACAAAAAAAAAGAATCAGATAGCCAAAAGAAGTACATTTTTTTGGCAGACATCTTCATGATAGTTTATCCTGTCATTGAAGGGTCCAGAATTTTCAAGAGCCTGTTAATTAGTTCATTTCTTCTGTGAGAATGGAAAATACCTTTGACATTTGTGTATTTTTCTAATTCATTTTTGTTTTTTGACTAATAATCTGACACACCTGCTCTTAAGAAAGATAACTCTTGAAAATGGGAGACAACTCAAGTGTACTGAATATGAATAAAGAAAATATTCTGTGGTGCTGTTTAACTATGTGATATTAACTGATGTAAATTTCACATTTAATCTGTGAAGAATGAATCATAATTGCATAATGTATTGTTTAATATATAATATTATAGCTTTTGTGATATGTACACGAACGGTTGTTCATGTAAATTACTTTTATAGGCAATAATTTTTAAATTTATTACTACAGAAAATAGTAGAATTTGAACCTGAAATTATTTAAGACTTAGGCACAGACTATTTAATTTTACTTGGGAGGGACTGGTGTTTTCATGCAGGCTAGATTTTTTCTTCTATATATGATACATGTAATGGGTCAGATTTTTTTTTCTATTTGAATAATACATGAAAATTTATTTTAATTTTTTTTTCCAGTGGCAAAATGGTGGCCAGAATATTTTTTGACAAATTGGGACTTTGGTCTAAAATATCCCATGCCTCCTTCTCAAGAAAATCAAATGGTCTATGCATAAGAAATCAGGTGATAAATTTGCAACAACTTAACTTAATAACAAAGGGTTAAGTCATGCATGCACAAATTATCATTTTAGGCCTTCTTAAAAATAGTTTGAATGGTGTAAATAATACTTTGATAAATCAAATAATGCTTTAAGGTCTTTAATCATTTATTTTCAGTTGAATGTTTGAAGCTCACTTTTACATTTCATTGCTTTCTTAATTTTTTTGTTTCCAAATTATTCTGTGAGGATGAAAAGGATGATGAGAATATCATGTCCTTAGGTGCAGCTCTTTATCTTTTATTTGTTTATGCTTTTATTTGTTAATTTCTTGTCTAAACTTCTTAAATCTAAAGGAAACATTCATAACACTTCCTATGTGTTTGTCATTTCCATATCATGTGTAGTTCTGAAAAATTGGATTTCCAATTCTGGAATATACTGTAGTACAAAGCCAATGGCATTTAGAAAAGACTATTTTCAAAAAGGGCAAAGTACTCATAATGGTAATTAATACAAATCTAAACTACTGAGATTCTGATTTCAGCCTGACAGTAAGTTACAATGTACATGTTGAGAAGCTGTTAAGCTTTTTGTTACGAATGTAGCCAAAATGGCATTTTTTTAATATTTAGTTTTGTTTGCCTTCCATTTAGGATAGCAGTTGTGCACTTCTTTTAATTAGTATATTTTTACATGGACTTTATTTTGCTGCTGGATTCTTGTTTATTTTTTAATTGTTATTGACATTAATTGTTAGTACTGTGGAATTTTTGTACTTTCATCTTACAGAGACTGTTAAAGAGAATTTATTGCAAATTTTTTTATTGCATTGTAAAGATAAATTGTAATTATTATACCAATAGAATTGATAGTATGGCATTGCCACCTATTACCATTTATTGCTTCATAATTATTTTTTAAGCGCAAATCATAATTTTGTTCTTACTTTCTATTTACCAGTATATTATCTGCAGTAGTAAGAATATTGCAATAATTTCTTGAATGTATCAGTCAATGCATGTACTTACATTTTGCCTAATGTAAAACTTGTGATACACGTCTTCAATATCTTATTTATGAGAAAACTTGAAAAAAATAATTGTTTTTTTTTTCTGTTAAAAATTGAGGTGAAAACCAATGAAATTGTGCCACATTGGAACTATATCTGTCTGATTCAAAGCATTTCTCTGTTTTCATTAACCAGGCCGTCATTTTGCAAAAGGCTTTCAGAATCAAAAATAAAAAGGATTTTTGTTTGAAAAAGGGACAGTTATTGAGTTATATTGGAGTTATATTGATTACGTTTGTAGATGCCATGTAGACTTACCTATTGAAACTTCAGTTTGAATGATAATGAATCATTTACCTAAGTCTGAGGAGTTTAAAATTTGATACTTTATATATTGAGTATTTTTCACAGGGGCTTATATACTTAGTGTACCATTTGGCATTCACCAAATTAAAAGTGCCAATTTTTTTTTTATACCTTTTGATCCAAAATCACAATTTTAAACTTGCCAAAATAAACTGCCTTAATGCAGGCCCAATTATTTAGTGGAGTTTTCTTTAGCTGGACAATCTGGGCAATTAGAGGGGGGAATTGGATATGAATTTCAAGTATGAAATTTGACATGCTCTAATGTGAATAGGGGATAAAAGAAAAAGTTCATTTCAAGTGAAAACTAGAAGCTTATGCTGTGTGATAAAAAAAAATGAAAATTTTCTTACTTTAGAGCATCAGTGGCATCCAGGGGATGCAGGGGGTTAGTACAAAATGTACCTGTCCTTTTTATTGGAAAATTTGTCATTGAAAAGAATAATAGTAAATAATACCCTAGCACTCAAACCTTTTTCTGGAGAACCTTGGCTGGAATTCTCCTTTTCAAAGTGTCTGGATCTGCCCTTGTGCCATTTATCAAATATAGGTCTTAGTTATATTAGAATGCACTTCAGAACTTGTACAAAGGGGAATAATCAAATATTCATATTGTGACTGACTGTCATTACTTTTGGCTGTTAGGATAAAAAGAAATGATTACTATTAAGAATATTCAGAATTATTTGTAGCATTTCTTTAGCGGGCATTTTTTACAAATTTGCCTTAATCATATACCAGAACTGTACTCAAAATTTAAAGTAACTTCGGAGGTCTGATTTGAATCAAGCTGAAAAGAATTAGAGTTGTAGATCTTGAAATTAATATATAACATAATGATCTCTGGGAGATTTCACTATTTATAGATTTTCATATTTGTTTATTATTTTTTGTTGTATTTTGTGAATGAAATAAACATTATTATGCTGTTTTCCATGTATTAAAGTGTTTTAGTGTTTTTTGTTCAGTCTGATGTTGATGTTCAGTTGTTATCCTAGTGACATCCAAAGCAGTAGCATTAACAGAAATGCTTAAGCTTCCTCGTCTTTTCAACTAAATGTTCATGAACTCTCCCTCTTTCCTTAAAACATTGTAAGCATCCACTTTATTTTGTCCTTAGTTATACTTCTGAGATTATTTTCACTGATGGGTTTATCCTGGTCATATAGAAGAAAACTTTCCTTTAAAATAGTAAACAACCAAGCATTTACCATTGCTTTGTTCAGGGATGTTTGTTTGGTAAACTGTGAAATTTAAATGTTACCGGGATGTTATAATTCAAATTTGGAAAATATTATCCAATAAAATGCTTCACCAGCCCTAGCTTGATACAACCACAGAGGTCAAACCCTGAACAGTTGGGGCGAATATCGACACACCATTTAAACTGGATACAGCTTTGAATTTTGATTACAACCAGAATTGAAGTGGTCAACTTTTGGCTTTTATTCCAAATTGGATCCAGTTAAAACCTCAAATTAGTCTCAACCTTCCTTTGGGGGTATGACACCTTGTAGTTGCTGGCCTTTTGTGGTCCCTAATTCATACTTGGCTCTACTTACAACCCCAAATATTAACCATGGTCTTCCTTTTGTGGTAGGCACATTGTGGTTAAATTTATACGAGATCCATTCATTTTTACTCAAGTTATTGTCTGGACATAAGGAAAGTGCTTGTTTTGGGCCCCTTTTTGGCCCTTATTTAAAAAAAGGTTTAACTCTTAACCCTCAAAATCAATCGGGGTCTGACTACAGTCGAATAAAAAGGGGTTGATATGGCCACCATATTGCCAGTGGACAGACTTGCCTTCTTTTCCAAATTGGGAATTAAATACTCATGGAGTATTTTATAATATTTATTGAAAACAAAATAAATATACACTAATAACTAAATAGCACGCTTTAAAATAAGTCTCAGATAAAATCAATGTGCTTAGTATAATTCAGAGCATATCACCAGCTTGGCTACAATACAGGCGTCTGTGTGTTCTTGGCAACCACTTCTTTTTGGTAATGTTTATTACAGTACAGGACACCATGGGCTTGTTTGTAGTTGTTCAAACTGAAATGTGAAAACATTAAGTTGAAGGTAGTTCCAGTTTGTCTACTTTTAAAGTATGTGAAAATCTGTGGTCATCAACTGCTAATAATACAATTTTTTTTTTATTTGGAGAGAGCTTGGATTAAATTTGGAATAGAATTTCTTTTCTATGAAGAAGTTAGGAGCAGTTGGAAAAAAGAACCATAAGCAAGTTCACAAAGACATTTGCTGAGAAGTTACATGAAAATATCAACTTCAATTTAACCCTAAAGTTGAATAATCCCCTTTTCAGGCTTTTGACAAGCATTATATCCCTTCATGCACATCTTTCTATAATGTCTTAACTTCCTATTAGATTTCATCATAATCCACTGAACCGTTTAGGAGTTGTGTTTATAAAGTTGTAAGTTGGATTCATTCTAGACTTGTTGCAAGTCCTTCTTTATTATATATATGAAACAGAACCTTGGTAATTAACCTCTTTGATAACACCAATACTAATTCCTCTTTCCCACAACAATGAGAAGATTTGCTATCAGAGTGATACATGCAATCATTGAACTTTTCATATATTCTTACATGTAAATATTAAGAGAGGGACTTGTAGTCTAGATTCATTCCCATAACTCTGATAATAAATATATTACTTCATGTACATAATTATAATGTCCAACCTTTCTATAGAAAAAAAAATCCCTTGAGCGGTTAAGGAGTTACATGTATGCATACAAGTCAGATATGTGGACAAGAAAAATGGACAAACAGGATTATTCCTTTATATATCCTTCAAACATCTTTGGATTATATATAGTTTGAATAGATATTATAATCATAAAGAATTTAGCCAAAGTTTTATCTTGGTCAACCCAACCAAGAAATCAATACACAATATTTTTATTTTGAAATCAGATTGAAGGAAAATGGGCAAGCGCCTGTTCCAAGACCGGAATTTCTGGCCTCCATATGTCTTGTTCCAATTTCACTTTCAGTTTACTTTATGCTGCTGGAGTATATAAGGGCAACTATTTCGCTGTACCTGTGTATAATGTTATTTTTGGGCCAGCTGCAGCCTGTCGAGTGGTGTGAGGGTTTCCTTGTCCTTCATTGAAGACACATTGGTGACCTTGAGCTGACATGTTTCATCCTGGTGATGTTGTTGTCACCATATTCATTCTCTTTTAAACTTACTTCTAAATAAAGTTTATACATCAATGCATTTTACAGCACTGGTGCAAAATATCCTTGCGTAGTTGCAGTTAATCCTCTTAATCCAATTTTGACCCAACATCATGGACATTAAAGAGTATAAAGCCATTTTTCCTTAAAGATAAATCTAAAATACTTATGGTACTTTCAAATAGAGAAATCATCCTTCTGTGAAATGATATTGTCAGACCGTTTGGGTTTTTGACATGTTCCCAATTTGCCTGAATCTTACAGAGACTTACACTAAATCCTCTTATCTAATTTTGGGCCAACATGGGAACATTTACAATGAAAAAAAGGTCATTATTCTTAAATAAATCTAAGATTAATCTTACTTTAAAGACAATTTACAGTCACTACACTTGAAACATAATTTATGATATGGTTTGTTTCCAGCCTCTATTCTCTCAGCTGCATACACAGACTTCTGACAGATCTCACATTTTTCTGCTCCACCCTGTAAAAAAATGATTCAACTTAAGATGAGTAAGGACTAAACAATAATATGAATAAACTACGATTTTAAATAATTCAGAAAATGAAAGTTCATCGTAGTGGTATCGTTCTGTTTTTTTAGGTACCAGTTCGTATAAAATCAAGACATTGCCTATTGTAGAGGTGATTCATGGTGTAGAAAAAACACACCAAACAAATATGTTTTCCGGTCTTTAGATACTATATTTTCATGTTACTATATGTATCCTGAATTCAGAACTGTATTTTTTTCTGGTACTAAAATCAACTAAACCAAAGCAATTTATTTAAGACGAGAACTCTTGCAGGGGCGGATCCCAGACACTTTGAAAAGGAGGGTGCCTGTCGAGTTTCCTTAGAAAAAGGGAGTGCTAGGACATTTTTAACCATTTCTTGCAAATTTTGCTCATGAAAATGACAGTTTCCAATAAAAAGGAGGGGTGCCAACCCCCTACACTCTCCCCCTTGATCCAAAATCTAATACTGGCCATGAGATCTGAAAGAAAGTTTTTCTTAATTAGAAATAAGTGAATTCGGTGGGTTTTTGACACGCATGAATCACATACCGTCTGATTTGAATGAAGACCGCTACTAATGTACTTCTCTTTTGCATAAGGTGTGGCACGAGAAGAAAAAAACACTAAGATATTTTTTACCGTCAGAAAATAAGCATCAAGTGTTAGTATATATATAAAAGTTGCCTTTATATATTGATACATCCGATTGAATTGAAATGCACCACGGAAAATTGGCAGGAAAATTTTCCCGCATTTCTTCCCTATATAAGCAGTAAAAATAATATCTACAACACAGATGCTTCAGTATAAATTTAAATAGCTTTATGGTTGTTTTCTTCTTGCTGTATTGAATATTATATATTTTAGGCAAAAAAAACATATTTAGAATAATAATGTGCCACCCATTGCCTTAGTCTTACGTAGAATGGTACTTAATGCAATGCTGAAAATATGAAAATCGTCAAAAATTATATAAAGATTTATTGTCTAATAAAGTGGCATGTCAGACGCGTTTCATATACAAGATTGTGAAAAGCAATTTTGGTATATCATATTTGATAGACGTCATAGAATAAATTAAGCCATTAAAACAAATGTTCCAAAAGAAAGGGCCCTTTATGAAAAAAAAATTGACAGACGGACGAACACACAAAATAGATATTTAAGTACGAATCAAATTCGCCTCAGAAGAAAGAAACATTAATTATATATATACATGTATAAAATTGTAGGTAATAAAGTTATCTTGTAAGTTTTACTGCAATGTTTAGTCTGTGTTTATTCGACAATGAGACGAAATCTATGTATGTTTATAAGATGCAATGTAATGTACAACTGATCAATTATCCATTTACTCGATTATGTGCCAAAATACATTTGGAATACGACGTTGATATACTTGGTGTGCTGAAATAGACAGTTGCAGGTGTCAATGAACTGTGGCCGTATTATTGTAATTTGGTAATCAGTTTAATATTTTTAGGGGGATCTGGCAATTCTTACACGCGGTAACGACATTTTCTTACACCATTAAGCAAAAAATTTTAACCAATTTATTGATTGTTTCAAGATTCAGATCTTCAATTGTGCTATACAGCTATGTAACTAATAATTTTTTGCACAATTAGTATAAGATATTATGAAGACTTTTTCTAGACAATTACATTGGGTGTCATTAACTTTCAAGAGTTTTTGTTGTAGGAGTGTGTTTCCATGGAAACTAAACTGCCAAATATTATTTGCTATCTATAGATTCCAAAACAAATAGAGAAACATCAGTTACCCTTTGACGTAATCAAGTACCATGTAGTAGAAAACAAGAATATGGGGTTACCAAGGGGACAGTTGGAAATATGTTAAAATTTAAAAAATACACATATTCAATCTATCAATTTAGTTCAATAAATCCAAATGACGTAACCTAACACAAAATTCCATGAATTAAATTTGAAAAGAACCACTTGCACGTAAATCTACTCATGAGAAGATCTCTTTATTCATTCTTGTTTAATCTATAAATTTTACATTCAGGATGAATGATTCATCGCAAATGCATTTCCTCCCTATAATCAAATTTTCTAAATGAAGGCTACACCTTCCTCATTTATATAAAAATACGCGGTCATATTGGTTGTCATATAAGATTAATCCACGTGGATTAATCTATGCGGAAAGTTCTTTTTTTTTTTATAGAAAATCCCTTGTGGGAAATTTGAGAACCGCGTGCATGTTTTCTTAAGATAAAGGTTATTAAAGATAAACTTATCCAACTTAATATATCGGTTAAATAATTCAATTATAATTAACATGTTAACTAATTTAATTATTTGTGCACAGTATTGTTGGTGTTATGTATTAATAACTAATCTTTGCGACTCCATGCAATTACACTATATACCCCTTTATGTACCATATATTTTCGTATTCCCGTCAATGGAAGATCTAGAGTTGGCTGCAGGAGGTTGACACCCCTTGGAAATTTGTCATTTAACTTTCAAGGGTAAAAGTAACAAAAAATGGCAAATAATACACCCCCTTTTTATGAGGAACCCAGGCTGGCATACCCCTTTTCAAAGTGTCTGGATCCGCCCCTGTCCCGTCCATGTAAATTATGCACTTCGACCTTAATACTGAGTTATTAATTAACATAAAATAATACAAAGTTGGACCCCCCCCCCTTTTGTTGGAAAATTAGTAATAAAGTGTGAGATAATTTTGACAAAAAATTAGCAAATAGTATAACCTAGATCCCATTTTTATCCATCTCTGTACCTATAAAAAACATAAATCATGTAACAACTATGATATCAAGTAGTATGGAATGAATTGATTGTTCTACGCAGCTTCCGTGGAATAAAGTGAAAAGGTAAACAGATAGTAGGTCTCACTTGCACACTGCAATTATCAAAATTTAAGTATTAAATCTTCTTTGTCTTTCCACCCAAGATAAATTTAAAGATATTGTTTAAACAGTTCATAAAAAATAAATATATAAAAGTACATGTGAATCAATAGACATTCTGAATGACATTACAGATCAATATTTACATCACTATGAAATATCTGAGTAAATATACAGGTGAGGATAGTTGGCGTCCCGGGTCAATCCATATAACATAAATATATACAGTAAATATATCCTGGTATGTAAGAGCACATTAACCTCAGGAAAGCCTCTTTATTATGCAAATAGTAAGATACAATCTACTTAAAACTACATGTGTATATTTGATACATAAATGTCAAAATATTTAGGAAACTAAGAGGAAATATTTTTGACGGAAAAAATCTTAAAGATTATCGACATGATACGGAAATTTAAATTCTGTAACGAAAAAAAAAAGATTTCGGTTAAGTTACAAAGTATTTGTACTCACAAATTTTGGAGGCATCTTGAGTTGATGGATGGTACCTAAACCTTTGCACACGGTCCCAAGATGCTACGTAAGATTAATCTGTAAATTTATAAGATAGGCGGGATTTTCAAATTAGTTCAACAGCCCCGGTGACTTTTACTATAACCCAGTCCATATGAAAGGGCTTTAATCTTAATAGGAATTATTCCAATAATTTAAATAGTTTATGGCTTCCTGATACAGTGAAATTTATCTAAACGGAACCCCGAATAAACTGATCACCTGTTCAAACCAGACGTCTTCTGAAGTCCATCGATTTAGTTGAAATTCAGTACATTTTGAACATGTATCTATCAATCGAATACCCTCCTAACCCAATTTCTTTAGTAACAAAGAGATTTGGTTTAAATAGGTTTTACTGTATGAATAACTTCCTTGCAGGGTTTTCTCACCGTAAATATATTATATTTTGTTGTTCACACATTTTTTTTTCATCTGCGGTTACTTAAATGTCAGTCCCTGTAAGAATCGGACAGAGGGTGAGACATGGCATAAAAAACATCATTTTGATAGTGTAATTTAAATATTTGCACGATCAGAATCAAGACAAACAGACAAAATTTCCCATAGCATGCTGGACCGTTGAGTTACAATTTCATTGGAATGCACTGAAAACGATAACGATGGGCGGATAACTCTGTCGAAAACCTCATTTTTCTCAGATTCTATTGAAAAATTTCTGGGAAAAGCCAGTGACGCAGAGATCAAATAATGGTCTTTTCATATAGAAAAGTATCCTTGAGTGACATTACTTTATGATCAGATTGGTCGGTTTTTTGACATGCATGTTTCTGATTTTTCCCGTTTTGCCTGATTCTTACAAATACTTACACTTAACGTATATTCTCTGTCGAAATTATTACTGTCACAGTTCTGAATTTCGAAAGAACAAAGAAGAGTGAAAATGAAAGTGCGCTCGATACTATACAAGTCTAATTATCAATTATTGTAACCAAGATTAATTTGCTTGAAGTGCTTGATAAATTACATGCTATTGTGGATCTTTCGAATCTGTTCAAAGTTTTGATTGTTCTATCTTTTTTTCATTACATTTCCACATAATTTCATAAAACGAAAAATCGCATCTCTTATCAAATGGCCCTTTGAATCATAAGGATGTGAATATATTTGTTCGAACTCTGTAAGATCATATTTAGTAACAAAAAAAAGTACGTTAACTGGACTTCTTGTGAGATTATTACAGCACTCGATCGAGTTCCTGAAGGACATCATTTAATTTCGTTCTCTTTAGCGATACCGTGGAAAGAGAATTCCAAAAGGGACCAATCGTGCACCACTTATTGTGGACTTCCTGCATTGTTACGAATCACAATTTATGGCTAGAATAAATAATTAAAGACTCTTCCAGATAACACCTGGTAACACCTTCAGATATTTGCACGAAATTTAATTGACTCTTAACAACGACAACTTCAATATCTATACTAAAGATATATGTATGTATCCCGCAGAACTTTCTTTGATTTCAGAAAATATTGATATAAGAATGCCCGTTTCTTGATACAAAAAAATTTACGTTGAAAGGCATGGATTTTAGAAAGTGACGTCCCCTTCTTACCACCATATTGTGTTTACATATCACAATTGGTTCGATTTGCTCGTTCTGGATTTTAAATCGTATATAACCGAAAAATTACTATATCAAGGTTTTCGATTTCACAAGCTCGAGAAAACATTCACAAAACAAGGAATACAATCTCAAATACAAATTTACTTGTAAACAATTAGATTCTAATTTGTGCAGGTATCTCCTACTCTATATCTTATGGTAATATTCTTCACAAATTAAAGCGCGGAAAGCTTAATACCCAAGTTGACTATACCATTCAATAGGCTAATTCGTAAGGCATATAGTTATGATATTGTTGTCAAGTCGTATAAGATTGATATTGATTCGTCGATAATGTCTTAAAATAGAGACTAACATACTTTACGTGTGAAAGCAGTTTTCGGCATGACATGGGTTGTGTCCTGTATAATTGTATGACTTATGAAGGTTCTCAACCCCGCATGGAAAGAATTGGGATTGATATTACATACGATAAGGATAGTCTCTTGGTTGTGTATTTGTGTAACGATATATAATCAGTTTCTTTATTTCTGTTTTAACAAGGGACTCAGACATTTTGTGGTGATTTTTAGGTGTGTTTAACTGTGTGATATTGTTTCCACAGTGGCCAGATTCAAAAGGCGAGGATTAATCACGCCAAAGTTCTTTCACCCCGTCGCAATTTTAGCGCCTGTCCCAAGTCAGGAATTTCTGGTCTCAGTATATTTTGTTTCATATTCAATTTCAGTTTTCTTTTATGTTGCTGGAGTATACGTGGGCAAAAAAAAATTCGCTGTACCTGTGTAAAATGCTGTTTTGGGGCCAGATGCAGCCTGCCTTGTGGTGTTAGGTTTTCTTCGCCGTTCATTCAAGACCCATGAATTCCTCAAACTAGAAATTGAGTTGGATACCAACACAGGTGTTATCCAAACGTTCCCATTCCCACGAGATCTCCGAATATCATTTGCTACGGCTCCTTGATTTAAAAAAAAATGTGATTTTTATATATTTTTTTTAAATTTTCGACTGATGACCATCTTTGAATGTTGACCATTTTATTTTTTTATAATATGGCCGATCAGAAGCTCTTGCAGTGACCTAGTTTTTAACAAAATATTAAAATTAATATTACGATTTTCCCTATTTTTTTTTGTCTTAATAAATGGCGGCCACTGTTTGATATGACATTGCACAATGTCAGACAGATAATGCCCGATCTTTGCACCAACGTTGCAGTTCTGTTCTATTTTGTCGTTTCTGAAATCCTTTGTGGAGAAAAATAATGATAATAATAAAAAGAAGAAGAAGAAACTGAAATTGAACAAAAACTTCGTTTGGGAAAATAATCATGTGAACTATCAATTAAGTGTTGTTTTGACAATAATATAGTTTTTGTAGTTGCACACTAAATCAAGTAAATGATTCACTATTTTAAAAAATCTTAACCACCACTTTCACGATCAATGTAGGTATAATTCGGTCATTTTTATACAGTTTATCAAAATAAAAACAAAAAGAGGTATCAGATACATCTTTAATGTTAATCCTCGATAAGAAATAGATTGTTGTTCTTTGATAGCTGCAAATCTTGGGAAATCCTTATAAAATGTGTCTTTTGCAGTTTATCAAAATATGATTGTAAAAGTTGCAGTTGTAAGTTTTAGTTGAAAAGGTAACAAAAATGAACTGAAAATCTCCTAATAAGTGGTTCACGATCCTTAAAGTCCTCCATTCACTATCAAACTTTCATTTCTCTTGCTTCACAGTGTGCATGTTAGTCGCATTAAATCTAGATGTAAACACATCTGACAGGGGGTAAAAAAGGAGGTGTTCAAATTTCAGGAGACATAGTTCTATAAGTTCTTTCTGAATCATTATTGTTATTTGTAGCTCTTATGTAATTATGATAAACACTGTAAGGGTTTCAGAGTATATATTTGCTCATTTCTATCCACATTTTGCACGCAATTCACCAAATTTTCATTTCAATTGCTGCACGGATTTTTGAATTATAGTCTTGAAACAGAAAGAGTAATCAAGGGAACGAAGGTTATAGCGGTAATCAAAAGAATGTAATCCAGGGACAAAGACCAGACATGGAAAACAGACATACACAACAAAGAACATAAAGTAACTAAAATCATACATACAAAGTAACAAAAGTAAATGAGCAACTCGGACTCCACTAAAAACTGGGAGCATGGACCAGGTGCACCGGTAGGGTAAGCGTCCTCTGCTTTTCTAGAAACACCCGCCGAGTTGCCCATTAAAAATCGATTCAAATCAATTCCATCTTCCTTAATGAAGGGACCGGTGCATGATGTCTAGAAACATGTAATATGCAGAAAATACCTCTTTTGTCAAGAGCGAGTTAATAATTTTCAATCTTTGAACTTTTTCCATCAATGTTTACAAAAAATGTATATTGAAAATATTCTAAAATAAAAAAAAATAAAAAAAGAGTTTAATTTGAAGATAATGGAAAAGTTATGGATTGTAATCTAAATTGCACAGAGAATTACTATTACATATTTTTTTAGAGTAAAATGTTAATTTAAATACAAAAGTGACTGAGTATAATCATTATCAATCAATGTACTCTTATATATGTGTGTGTGTGTGTGTGTGTGTGTGTTTTCAAGTCATGTGAATATCTTCTATCTGCATGTTGTATTTGTTGCCTTGTATGGAGAGGATATATATAGGCCTTGCTAATCCTATTCAATTATTTATTGAATAAAATATGTTTAAATCATCAAATCGGAGCTGACAAAAATTATCAAACTAAGTTGTTTTTATTCATGTTTCTTCGGGAGCGTTAAAAGGTTTCACCTTCGTCATGTTAAATTTATATGAAAATAGAGGTTTACAAATAAATATCATTACAAATTAATTTTTCAGGTAAAAGATTTATAAATTTACATACAAAATATGAATTATTTTATCTAAATGAAATATTTCACAGAACCAAAATTGGATATAAAATAACAAAGTTATAACGTTTTGAAAATTGGGATTCTAATCATGAACTTTTCAATTGTTTATCCATTTGTTTATTTGCCAACAAATTTCACACTTAATGATATGCAAAGTAGTGAATATGACATCACTAATGAGATTGGCGAGCTCTCCTATTCTAGGTAATGCACGATCTTATTTATTTAATTATATATAACGGAATCGTGTCTTACCGTCATTGTAGGGTAAATTATTTGTTTCACACATGCCACTTCCGGTTGGGAAATAGCGCAAGCTGTCTTTGATTTCATATAAAACTTCATTTTTTAAAGTTTCGATAAATTCATAATTGAAAATTTATATCTAAATCAAAAGTATGCCTAAGAAGGGTAAGAAAAATAGAGGCGAAGTGGATGAAGACGAAGCAGATTCAAAGTTGGAGGAGAAAATGGCCGGTCTCGAAGTGGACGACGAGACAGATGCAAAACCAAAGAAAAAGAAGGAAAAGGTAGTCGATAACTTCTAAAATAATAGCACAATATATTTAAGTTATAAACTAACTTTTGTCTCATTAATATGGGATCGCTGAAACCTGAAACACTCCTAAAGAAACTAGTTCATACCCCTTACTGGGTATAGTTTTTGTCCAAATAATTTTGCCCTCTTGGGAGGCTAATTTTTATTTTGCTTGCTTGCCTCCCTCGATGAGACATAAACATCAGATTAAAAAAGTGCCACGACAAACATCATGATTAACTGGTCGACTATAGTCTTGGCGCCCAAATCCTAGTCTGACGTTTCACATAACTTCATGGGAATTTAGTCAGAATTTCCTCTGACCCTGCTACCCTCCTCTTTTTTATTTGGATATTGATATGTTGGGTTTGGGTCAGATTGATGTGCCATACAAAAAGTTGGAGATTTAGCAGTACCGCCCTTCAACTGCTTGTAACGACTTTCAAGTTGAAATTGTGCATGTCACACCTACCTAGTTAGATTTGGAATCATTTTCCTGTATGCTGATACCAAATTTGCAACAAAAATTACATTTATTATTGAAGTTTCGATAATTTTCCACGAGAGACCCAGTTTTGTTGACATTTTGAACCGTAATAGAGAGTAGGCGGAGCTTGTTACTTTTGGAACAGAAGGGTAGTGGACATGTAATTTTTCAGCGGAATTTTGAAATATTCTGTTCGGTTCCGGTTTTAAAAATCGTTTTTGCTCCGTTCCGTTCCAAAACCCCTTCTTCACCACCTTGCAGATTTTTTTAATATATTTTGGACCTTCATGTGTATTATATCAGGTTCTTAATTATAATTATTATTGCATACGTGCGTGCGTAAGTATATTAACCTAAGTTGACTTAATTATTGTAGCAGTCAACTCATTTAGCTGCGAAATGTAGCTCTATTTTGTTTTACTTTTTTAATGTTAGAAAAAAAAAGATCAAGAGCTACGATTTCGCAGCTATCAACTCATTTTGAGTCTTAGTCTATATATGTACTTATAGTGGTTATAATGCATATTTGCTTTCCATTCATTGTTAAAGTTATGTTACTGTGTTATAATGTTTATGTGTAATTTGTGCTGTTTTTCATGATACATGATGTAAATGTGTTTGCACTCATAGCTTGGTTTTAAGATGTAGGTCAGAGTAAAATGATGTTTCTAATGAAATAAAAGATTCTTGACTTTTAATTTTAATCTAAACATTAAATTATTTTGTAAACAGGGAAAGTCATCAAAACTTAAAAAGCTGGCTGAGTTGATGGCAGCTGAAGAAAATGGTGATGAAGATGAAGAACAAGACAAGGAAGAAGAGGTGAATTAATATTATAATCAAGGAGGCAAATATAAATTTGTCTTTCTCATAACATATTTTTATGACTTCCAAGATTAGAATCCCTGATTTGCATCCAAAAATCAAACACATAAAAACTTAGCACTCTACTATCTACAGACTGACATGAAGATTTACGGCCTGAAACATTTTTCTTTAGCCTGTTTCAAGGTATCAGTTGGAACATTAGTATTCTTGGTATGATATAATAAGTCAAACAGTAATGTACATATACACATATATATTTTACATTAAAATTTGTTTCTTGCTCAACATGTGACTTGTTTGGAATTCTTTTTATGCCTGTTTTTGTTTTTTGTTTTTATGTATTATGTTAATTGTCCAGCAATGGGCCTGACATTTAAAAAACAAATTGATTTAATGATTGTTATTATTAAAGGAAACTTATCTTTATTGCTCTGATTTTTATGTTTCAGAGTAATGAGACTTAAAACCTAAAATATTTCAAAAAGGTGTGATAGATATTAAAAAAGAAAACACATTTTATTTTTGTTTTTAGATAAAGTTTGTCACAGTGAAGAAAGAGACGAAAGATACAAAAAATGAAGATACAGGACCAATAGAAGTGGATAGAGATGCAGCCTATATGAGGACACAAGAGGAGGGAGAAAATTATGATGAGGGTGTAGAGGAGGAAGCTAAAGGTATTTAGCTGTGTTGTTTCTCTTTAACTACTAGAATCTGATGTATTCAGTGTTTTAGAATTTTTTTTTATTTTAGGTTTCTATGGTAAAAATCTTAATTAATATTAACTTTCCAACAATTGAAGTCTGCTTTTCAAACTGAATGAACAAATCATTCCAGAAATTTATACTTTCTACTTTCTAACATGTCAGCTGAATGTTACGAACACATTTCCTGCTATTGCCCCTGGTGACAGGAAGATGGAATGCTACTTTTTATGTTAGAACACTGATATTCATCTGTTTTTCTTTATATGATAGCTTTTCAAGGATTTTTTTACTAAAATTTCCATCCTTCATTCAACAGGGTTCGTACAGGTCCTTGAATCCTTGAAAAGTCATGGAATTTCATTTTGAAAATTAAAGGCATTGAAAAGTCATTAAATTCTGTATTTTTGACAAAAGTCCTTGAAAGTCATGGAATTTTATTCAAATGACATATTGTTTTATTAAGTGTTGAAATAAGCAATCTTCAGTCTTCTTTATCTCACGTTCGGGAAGGTAGGTCAAGGGGGAATAATCTGTAAGTATTCAGGGACTGGTTTCTGTTTGTGAATGTCATAAAGGGAACCAGATTTAACCGGTGTCAAAACATCATGACCTTATAAAACAAAATGCCAGGAAACTGTAATTTTCAACCCAGGTGGGTTGAGAAAGAAGAATACAAGCATTGGCTTCAAATGGGAGGTGGTGCAGGAAAGGCCAGGTGCACAATCTGTGCAAGAGATATTGACATTCCGAATATACAGTCATTAAAGATATCGAGGTTAACAAAATTCGGTCATGTAGGACACATGTTTCGAACCTAAAGTTCTCATCAGTTACGTTGGCCAAAACATGTTGAAAGGCCAACATATTCACAAAATTAGTACAAAGTTTTTTATAGGTCAAAGCAGTCTAATCCAGGTAAATCTTGAACTTAAGAAGCTTAGATTTTGCTCCTGTTAGAAGTCATGGTAACACATACAAGCTTTATGAATGTGTTCAAAACATTTGGCATACATAAATTTGCTTACAATAATTGAAAAACTTATAAAAAAGATTCGCAATTGTTTGTGTTTTTGGGTATGGAATGTTAAAAAAGTCCTTGAAAAGTCCTGGAAAATTTGAGCCAAAAAGGTGTATGAACCCTGATTCAATCTCATTATTTTTGTTTACACCCTTGTGAAAAAAATTGAAGTGAGTATTTTTAAGCAGATTGTTACCATGAAGTTGGAACATACTATGTGCATGGGTTAAACTAAAAACAAATTTTGTCATGGAGGTAATACATGGTATGTACATGCAGTTAATTTATTCATTGTTTTAAAAGTAGCCCCAACTCTGAATTTTTGGTAAATTTTTGCCATATTTTCAACACATTGGGAAAATATTTTACGGGGGACAGAAAAGAGTCATATGCCGATCCAGAAATGACAAATGCATACTCCCAATATTCATTAGGTTACAACTTGCCAAAAAAAAAAAATTCCCCAGAAGTGAACAAAGTACCAGGCCAAAAAATCACATCTCAAGGAACATTTCACAGGCTTCTTTGCCAGGTCTTCAAAAAATTATGCCTGACAACTGGGAATTTTTCTCCCTTTGGCAGAAACATTTTTTAACATTTTGGGAAAAGTCTCAAGGGTTACCAGCCGATATTCGACTGCTTTAAAAGGGATAACAAAATCACTGACATGTATTATCTAAGGTTAGTGTCTTGGAGTCAAGGTATTACCCTGCAAAGATATATGATATATGTGATTGCCCTTCTTAAATCATGATATATATTGTACAAATATTTATATGCTTGAATAAATTTTTATATGCTCTACTCGTGTTTCAATGAGTCACCTTTCATTACTAGCATTAGAATCAAATACATAGGAAGGTTTAAATCCAAAAACTAATTTTATACAGGATGTACTCAAAACTAAAAATATCTAAATAGGAAGCCAAATCCATTACCAAGAGGTTCTACCATGTGCAATACAAGGAATTAAGCCTCAGTGTTTTAGGTATTTTGAAATTTGTAATACTGCAAATTTTAATAAATGAAATAAAACCTGATATACATGTAATTCTGGATCAGACAAGTCTGACTACTGGGTTGGTGAATGCCTTCAGGAACCTTTGGTCCACCAGCAGTGGCCTCAACCCAATGGTTTTCTAATACAAAAATACCAATCATATATATATATTGAAAGTATTATGATGTATTTATTTATCCGTATTGAAAGGAAGAATTGTATACAAAACTTGTACTTTATTGTAGAAGAAATAGCAAAACCAAAATTAAGCAAGAAAGAGATGAAGAAGTTGAAGAAAAGGGTATGATATAAAAACTTTCTGTAACAATTGTCCTATTGAAAGGCATTTAAATGTAAGTTTTTGGAAGAATCAGGCAAATTGGGAATAATCAGAAACATGAATGTCAAAAACCTACCAATCTGACAATATTTCACACAAGGATATGCTTTTTTTCTATTTGATAAGACCATTATTTAATCTCAGATTTACTGGATTTGATCAGAATGTTTTAACATTCAGTAGAATGCTAGAAAAATGAGGTTTTTGTCAGTGTTATCAGTCCTAATGTTCATTTTCAGTGCATTTCAATGAGATAACTCAAATCACCAAAGTTATATGGAGAATCTTGTCTTTTGTTTGGGGTTCTGATAGTGCAGATTGTAAAATTAAACTTTCAAAATGGTTCTTTCATATCTTGTTTCACCCACTGCCTGAATCTTACAGAGACTGGCACTTGAATGTTTTGATATTTGATATTCTGTCATAACTTCATGCAAAATTGATTCTACAATTAGAGTAATAATGACAGTAAAAAATATATTGTATTACACATATATCTGAACTAATCAAAATTAAAAATTATTTTTAATATATTTGTTTAATTGAAAATGTGTCCAAGATAAAAGCATACTAACAATTTTATCTCTTCAGATAATTAATGAGAATTTCTCCATCATGAACTCTATTCCTTAAGAAAAAAATATTGACAACTTAAACAAGTTGATACATGTACATGTATAATCAGTTTGGAATTTCATTTTATGTTACAGATGGAGTATGAGGAACAATTGAAGAGCTTAGACCCAGAATCAACTGCCAATTTCTCAGTTTCACAGTTAGAAAAAACAGGGAAAACAGCAGTGCTTGAGAATCAACAAGATATCAAGGTGAATTTTCTAAAAATGTGATAAGGCCTGAAAAAAATTCTGTGTTTCTGGTAACCTGACTAACCCTAATTTTTTATGGTGTCAGAAAAACAAAAAAAAGTTTGATTTGGCGTTTTAGTCATCAATTTTATATTAGAATTGCCTTGCTTTCCTATGTGTAGATTCAAAATTCATTTTAAGAAATGAAACAACATGGCCCTATTTTTGAAGATATTACACAGAAAATGAAACACAGAATTTTTTTAGGCATAAGTTATATGGAAAACTTTTGATCTGTTTTATTTCTGTTTTGTTTTGCAAAGGATATATTTGTGGTGAGAAAATTTTTCCACCCTTTTTTTTTACCTAAATATGCAGTCTAAAAATATCTACACCTGCTTCGAGAAAAAAATAAGTAGCTTTTCAGTTGTTTTCTAGATGTATTGAATATAATTGGACAAAAAAGACCAAATCAAAAAATTAATTTGCCACCCATTGCCTGATTCATATATAAATCTTTTACTTTTGCTCCATTTTATCTAACTATATGGCCATCAGATTTAGCCTTTTTTAGTGGAATGAATTTGGCTCCTAAGGAGGTAAACCTAGTGCAAGGGATATAACTCTTGTAATCAGTGATATGTTTGTATCATAGTCATTTCAACAAAGCCATTCAAGCTTTCCTTTGAAACAGAATGAAATCAGTCCAAGTTACTTTGATGCTTACATAAGATTGATGTAAATGGTGAATATAAACATTCCAATGCAATGATTTGTAAGAGTTGTGTCCCTTACACTAGGTCTACCTCCTGATGAGCCTTTAAAAAAATTTCTTCTACCTTTGGAACTTCTATTTTTACTGCTGCTAAAATGTACAGACAGGGTTCATTTAATAATTGAATGTTTCATTTTTGTTTTTGATGTTTCATCGATGTGTAAAAACATTGACTGCAGCACATTTTCAATGGAGCACACAAGTGCTTCTTATGATGTTCAAAATGTGCGAACGGTCAACACTTTCAAACACCTTTGAAAAATCAAAAATGAATCATTGAATTCTTATAATTTCTCTTGTTTTATATCTCTTTTGTTTTTAGAATAGGCAATACTCAGGAATCAATAAAAGTAGACCACTTAATTGTGAGTGTGGCCTAAATAAATAGCATGAAGATGTGTTTCATCGACTCATAAAACATCATGTGTAAAGCTAATTATCGAATGTGATTAAAAAGCATATTTTAATGTTATGCACAGTGAAGTAATTATTTGTACATGTACTGCTTGTATAATTGGAAGTTTAGAATGTAACTTTAGCATGACAAGTTGAATGGTTGCTATGTGCATATTTAATATCATCTACACATCTACAATATTGTCTTATTTTCATTACACAGGTTGAAAATTTCTCTATATCTGCTAAAGGGAAGGATTTGTTTATAAATGCCAACTTGTACATTACCAATGCTCGTCGCTATGGTCTTGTTGGTCCAAATGGGTAAGTTATACAATTACTTTATTGCTAAAGTAAACTTAGCAACTGAAGAAAATAGAAACATGAGAAACTTAAACAGTTTTCCTCTTTTTTTCAATTGTAATTTGGTTTATACAAATACCATATTCTCCAGAAACTCTCAGATGCATACTTAAGCTTGCAGTGCCATTGTGTCAGATGAATACTTTAGCTTGCAGTGCCATTGTGTCAGAAGAATACTTTAGCTTGCAGTGCCATTGTATCAGAAGAATACTTTAGCTTGTAGTGCCATTGTATCAGATGAACACTTTAGCTTGCAGTGCCATTGTATCAGATGAACACTTTCGCTTGTAGTGCCATTGTATCAGAAGAACACTTTAGCTTGTAGTGCCATTGTATCAGATGAACACTTTAGCTTGTAGTGCCATTGTATCAGAAGAACACTTTAGCTTGTAGTGCCATTGTATCAGATGAACACTTTAGCTTGTAGTGCCATTGTATCAGATGAACACTTTAGCTTGTAGTGCCATTGTATCAGATGAACACTTTAGCTTGTAGTGCCATTGTATCAGAAGAATACTTTAGCTTGCAGTGCCATTGTATCAGATGAACACTTTAGCTTGCAGTGCCATTGTATCAGATGAACACTTTAGCTTGTAGTGCCATTGTATCAGATGAACACTTTAGCTTGTAGTGCCATTGTAGTAAATCTATCATTTGATTTAACAATAGAGAAAAGTTCATATAATCAGTTTTTTATGATGTGCTTATTAAGAAATTTACAGAAATACAAATGTATTGTTCTATTCATCACATTTACTGAACCTCTACATATACAACACTTACTTGGGAACCATTCACAATTAACATACCGAAATAAGAAGCTCACATCCAAATCACATACCATAAACATACCACAATGTTAAGTACATGTTTTAAACAGTAGAACTTATCAAATCTTAACCTTTTGTATTAAAAGTCCTGTACTAGCTGATATTTCTGTGTTGGTACTTTACTCATGCTAGTCTATTTTTATACCTCGCCACACAAAATGGAGGGGTATCATGTGATACCCTCCAAAAAGATGCACGTCTGTCAATCCATCCCCTGACATTTTCCGGATGAAAACTTTAATATGAGATATTAAAGGATCTTTTTGAAACTTTGTATAGTTATTGAGTATCATAAAATACAGATCAAGTTTAGTCTTAGTTTGATTGTATCATTTACACAAAATAGGGCCATTTACCCCCAAAATTATTGTGCAATTTGGCAGGATATCATTTTATGTCCCATTAGATATCCTATTTTTCTGTTTGATCATCCATCACATTTATATGGCTCCAAGGTGATACTTGAAAAGCCTCTCAATCAAAAATCACAAAGCTGTTGATATAAATTTCTGGTTGAATTCAGTTGTGGTATAGGTTACTTTGTCTGCTTAATTTTTTTCTGTTCCTTTTCAGTCACGGAAAGACTACATTATTAAGACATATTGCAAATCGAGCACTTACCATACCAGCCAATATAGATGTACTGTATTGTGAACAGGGTAAATACCTCTCCGTTCATTAATTTTTGCACTACTTTTACTGAAATTTTAGAGAATTATTGTTTACATTGTTTTTTTTCTTATTTTTTATGTTTTGTGTTATTTCATCAGAACATTTCCATTGAATTAAACAATAGGTATTATTGAGAACTCTTGTGATTAGGCCAAAGGCTTTAATTGTGTTACAGTTTTAAGAGTTATTGCTAGAAATCAAAGAATTTTTTTTGCCGAGAAGAATATTTTTTTTTCAACATTTATGTAGAGGTGGTGGCTGATGAAACAAAAGCTATAGATGCAGTTGTAAAGGCTGATAAAAAGAGAACAGCTTTATTGGAAGAATGTCAGAAATTAACAGCCGAAGCTGAGAAAGGAAACACAAAAATGCATGAGAGATTGCAAGAGGTTTGTACTATTAGTCTTTTAAGTACCATTCTGTGTAAGAATCAGGCAACAGGTGTTACATCATATTTCTCAACTTGGTCTTTTTTCCTCAAATATTTTCAATACATCTAGAAAGCAACTGAAAAAAAAGTTATTTAAATTTATCCTGAAGCATCTGTAATGTGGATATTTTTTTACTGCTTATATGAGGTAGAAGTGCAGAAAAATTTTCCCACCATTTGTTCATAGTGCATTTCAATTGAATTTGACCTATCAGTATCTTGAAAAGGCAAATTTTACAGACACT
This sequence comes from Perna viridis, assembly GCA_037379345.1. Taxonomy (NCBI): domain Eukaryota; kingdom Metazoa; phylum Mollusca; class Bivalvia; order Mytilida; family Mytilidae; genus Perna; species Perna viridis. Next base: position 31,653,732 of record CM074517.1, on the reverse strand, counting down.
TTGATGGTTATTTCTGGAGGTTATCTGGTATAAATACTTGGTTAATTAAATAAAATCTTTGTTTTTTTTCTTCATGTGCCACACCTTATTAATATTTTGCCTGATTCTTAGACGGAGAAGTACTAAACTGATATTGATGTTATTTTTGTCAGAGTTATACTGTTTAAGGGATTCATTACTTTTGTCTTACTATATAGTGGATATTTTTTAAACGAGTACCAAATTTCACAATTCGCTCTATTAATAGGGACATTAAATTTTCTCTTCCATTGATACGGTATAGTGGAGATAACAATGAAATATCTGGACTTAAATTTGGCGACGTTTTATTTTCAAAATTCCCAAATCTTCTTGAATTTAGAACTGCAAATCTTCTTGAATTTAGAACTGCATGAAAATTTTCTGCTATACAGTACTTTAGAAAAGAAAGACAAACATTTCAGTCACAATTTTGTTGGTATGAGTTCAAGATTTATACATATTTTGTTCAATGTAAGTTCATGGGTACAAGCGTTTACTAGTGGTCATTTTTTTAAATACTTGACAGGAAAATAAACATCAGTGACCTATACATACATGCTCAATTTCTGATGATGGCACCTTTCTGTGCTAAGTTGGAGCCCATCTTTGTGCTTCGTACTCCACAACTTAAAGTGCTTACATATGTGCATGTAGTTCCGCTGGTCATAGTACATGTAGTGAACTTTTTGACTGAAGAATCCACGTTCTGTTTTAGGTTTATGAGGAACTAAGAGCTATTGGAGCTGACGCGGCTGAACCTAAAGCCAGGAGAATTTTATCTGGTCTTGGTTTCACCATACCTATGATGGAAAGACCTACAAAGAGTTTATCTGGTGGATGGAGAATGAGAGTTTCACTTGCAAGGTAAAATCTATATTAAGAGAATGTTTAGCACATGCTTGATGACCTTGTTTGGTTATCATAATCTCACACAGAGTTGACTTTTCAGAGAGCCTGTCATGGAGATGTTCATTGATATAGCAATGGCTGACAGTGACTTGCAATACTGAACCACAAAAATTATTCAGTAATATTAAAAACACATAAATTCAGTTAAGCAACGAACAGTAAATGGCTAGATATCACAGATATCAAAACTGTGCTTTGCAAGAAATCTAAAATTTATATTCCTTATCAACTAACTCGTATGTTGATAAAATATATTACAAGAAACACAGAATTATTTAGCCTAGATTGATAAGCCATCACCTGTAACAAAATTAAATCATCTCTTTAATTGTTTTTCAGAGCACTATTTTTAGAACCTACATTACTTATGTTGGATGAACCCACCAATCATTTAGATCTGAATGCTGTTATCTGGCTTGATAAGTAAGTGGTATAAACTACATATACATGTATTTGTTATACAGTCGACTCCACTTAATCGCATATCGCTTTATTGCATATTTCGGTTATTAGCATAATTTTCTCCTGCACAAAACCATTTCCTATTATTCTATTAGGGAAAAAATCGCTTATTTGCATAGGCCTTGGAGGTGCATTTCGGTTTATTGCCTAGAGAATTTTGCCTTGTCCAGGTAAAGACAGGTTTTCCCAAATTCTATTTTAAGCCTTCAGGTCATAAATATGTCAGTCATATTTATTGTTGTAAAAACTAGATTATCATCAATCAGGAGGTGTTAATAATGGATTAAAAAAATAATGGACATAAAAGACAATATAAATGATTTCTAATTACATTAAAATAAACAAGCACCTAGGTGAACAATGACTTCTGACGACATGCCGAACATCACCTTATGATGTGGCTTGAGGTTCGGCTTGGGGTATTTTTTGTCCCTATTTAAATTCTTCAACTACAAATGATTATCAATGTAAATTTAATTTTCTTTAATGAGCTGAACAGTTTTGAGTGAGCTTGGGTTACTAGGCAGAAATATCATACAAAAATTAAAAGTCATTCATTCAGTACAATGTCTAATGAAATTCAACAACCCTAAGATGCCCCATACTATCCACACTTCATTGGAATATATTGAGGTCAATGACGCGTATAATACACAACTATCAGTGTACAATGGTGATTGAACAGAGGAATAAAAACACACAGACCATTTCAAAAGCCCACAAACTGCAAACATTGATGAATATTACACTGAATCCTGGCTGAAATATGAAATATGGGATTTTCTTTCGTAGAAAGGTCAGGAAATTACTTGACTTTTTATAGATGAGAAACACGTGGTTTTACTTATAAATACACACAACATAAAGAAGGTCAATAAACAAGACAAACACAATATATATTATTATTTATTGATAAAAGAACAATACAATGAGAAGGTCTATAACAATTAAATACCAGATCAGAAATGTTGAACAGTGATATCCCTGGTTGATCCACAGTATCGTCGTCTTACCTGAACTCACACTTCCGGTAAAATTGTAATTTCGGTTATAAGAATAGCCCGATTATTTGCATAATTTTTACTGGCAAATAGGCTATGCAATTAAGTGGAATCCACTGTACAATGATTTGATAATATAATATGTCTGTATCTATATACAGTGCATGAGACCAGTTCAATCCAGGGTAATCATGATTATCAGTTCAATCCAGGGTAATCCAGAGATTATCAGTTCAATCCAGGGTAATCATGATTATCAGTTCAGTCCGGGGTAATCATGATTAAAGCAGTATCAAAAACAGTTGATAAACTTTGAATGTTGAGGAACGAAGACAATGTCAAGAAAACTGAAATTGACTCATATAAAATCGTACAGAAATCGAAAGAAAATTCTCAGGAAAAAAATGAAAAAATCATGTTACCAAAGGATATGTTTTGTGAAGTATGTTCTGTACAGCACTTGCTAAGGAGGTAGACCTAGGGTAAGGAACACAACCCTCACAAATCATTGGAACATTTGTATTCAACGTTTAACATCAATGTCATGTAAGCATCAAAGTAACTTAGATTGATTTCATTCTGATTCAAATGAAAGCTTGATAGGCTTTGGTGAAATTGAATATGATACAAACATACCACTGATTTCAAGAGTTATGTCCCTTACCCTAGGTCTACCTCCTTAAGCTGTCTTATAAAACCTGTATGTTCTTTTGATTGTTTCTATATCTTGACCAGGAACCATTAATTCACATAGTATGGTACTAGAATGAAAATTTGAGATTAAAAAAATTAAAATCTATCTATGCTGAGAGTGTTACACAATAGAAATTTCAAGGTATCTAAATGTAAGATTTCAAGTTCTCTAATGAGACATCACTGGGTTAGATAACATTGAAATCTTACCTGAGGTGGTCTGAAAATTGTTACTCATGCATTTTCTGGCACCGTAAGGAAATCTAACATGGCTGAAAATATGAATATTCTTAAAATTGAGAAAGAGAAATGTCTGAAGGTTTGGTTTTTTTTTTATATGATACAATGTATTTGTCAAAAATTTACAAAATGAAATTCAAAAGATGAATATACATTTACTACTGTAAAATTAGACATTTTTGCCCTGTCTTTTGCCAATCTACCTTTGAGCTGCTTTAAATTGCCATTGTTCCTCAAACTGCATTATAATTTTCTTTGAAGAACACAGTCACAACAGTTTATTTTTCATGTTACAGGTCCTATTGCTAAAAAAAACTGCTGTGAGATTTCATGGTTTACTGTTATTCAAAACAGATGAATATTTCTCTAGTACAATAAGGACAATATTTTTTTACAATTAAGTTTTCTGTATTCCAGCTACCTCCAGGGATGGAAGAAGACTCTACTGATTGTTTCTCATGACCAGAGTTTCTTAGACAATGTGTGTACAGATATAATACATCTGGATCAACAGAAACTCTTTTATTATAGAGGAAATTATGGTAGGATGTTAGTTAATATAGCTTTAAAAAGGAAACCTTATTCTGCCTCATAAGATTAGAAATTTCAAATGTCTTGTAAAAAAATAGTGAACTTCACGTAGACCTTTGTTGTTTGTTTTTGTTCTTTTTGTGTGTTCAGTGATGGGGAAGGATGTACATTCGTTTTATAAGAAGTATTAGGCTATTAAAATGTCTCTCAGGGAATATTCATTGATATAACAATGGCTAAATTGCAATACTTTCAGTAACACTCATGACCATAACCTTTACAGCTACTTTGATTATGATATACTGAAATAAAATGCCAAATTTTTTCTTGTTGCTATGTAAATGAATCATTTAAGATATTTAAATCTGAACTTTCTTTCAATTGTACATGTATGTTAAAATTAAAAAGTTTTTAATTGAATATGACTCATTTGATTGATAAACTTCTTATGAGCAGCATTACATCCAAATGCACGAGACGAGCATGATCAAATAATAAATAATAAAGAAATAGTAGCCACATCCAGCAGTACAAGGAGTGAATTCCCAATGTGTTAAGCATTGTGTAGACATTATGGATACAAGAAATACATTGATATTTGTGCCTTGAAATTAAGGAAGACCCATGATTTGACAAACTGTCTGGGTTTCTTTACTGACAGCAATATCCAATGTGTTTTTTAACTGACTGACACATTCAGTGTGTGCTCTTTTTTAACTGACAGCAACATTCAATGTGGTTTTTTTTACTGACTGACACATTCAATGTGTGTTCTTTTTTAACTGACAGCAACATTCAATGTGGTTTTTTTTTACTGACTGACACATTCAATGTGTGTTCCTTTTTAACTGACAGCAACATTCAATGTTCTTTTTTTAACTGACTGACATATTCAATGTGTGTTCTTTTTTAACTGACTGACATATTCAATGTGTGTTCTTTTTTAACTGACAGCAACATTCAAAAAGATGTTGGTACAAAAGAGGAAGGAACAGGTTAAAGCTTATGAAAAACAGGAAAAAATGTTGAGAGAAGCAAAACAGTCTGGAAAGTCGAAAAAACAAGCAGTAAGTTTATAATTATGAAAATTGCTTTTCTTTTAGAAATAAATCATGGAAATTCTACTTTATCATTGTTTACCACGGGCTAGTAATTTATGTGGCATTATTTTATGAGCAGTACAGAGTATATTAAAAATCAACATAAATGACAAGTCCATTGTAAATAATCATAAAATGTAGTCTGTGTGATTTATTACAATTCTAATTTGACAAGTTTCTTCATATTTGTGAAAAGATTCAGCCTAATAGTTGCATGAAATGGTGACCGTTGTTTACATCAGGAACTTTGGATAAAACTTATCTATTACGTCAAATGTCTATGATGCTTTTCATATGTTTATCAAAGTTTTATCATTTCTGTGGTCTAAACAGCTTTGAAGCATGTCATATTAGAATGTATGGTTGAACTTAGTGAGTTTGATGTAGACATAGATACAACAAAGACTTTAAAAATGATTGTCTCTGCTTTATCATCAGAAGTTATGGAACTTGTTGAATTTGTACATACTATATTATAAGAACACTTAGTGGATGCAATTGCGGGGAAACCGCTCAGTGTATTTTGTTCAAATTGTATAGCCTTGTTAGTCACTATATGTAGTGGACGGTTATGCTGCTGTTTTGATCTAACAAAAATTTTACAGGCGTTATGGGACTTTTGCACTGCAACATTTTTGTGGCAGCAGAAGACATATGGCTAGGTGCAGCAATCTTGTTTTTAAGGATTTTCAATTCTTTCTTAAGAGTTTTTTTAAATATGTGTCAGAAACTTCCTAATTAGAAAAGGCCCTAAGCAAAACCCTGTTTTAATTGCATCTTTTAGGAAGAAAAACAGAAAGAACTGCTGACAAGAAAACAACAGAAAAACAAAGCAAAACAACAGATGTTGGAAGAAGAGAAAGGACCCCAAGAGTTGTTAGCTAGGCCTAAGGACTATGTCGTTAAATTTGACTTTCCTAATCCTTCTCCTCTTAGTCCACCCATTCTGGGTTTAATGGGTAAGTTTGAAATATATTCAAAAATTTGTCCCAGCACTTCAATATATATGTATTTACTGTATTGTCATATTGCAATGAGATGCTTTCTAAATTGGTTGAGAAATGAAAATAATTATACCCCACGGAACAAAGTTGTGAAGGGTATAATGTTTTTGACCCGTCAGTCAGTCCATCTTCAGTTTTCTGGACTTTTTTTTTTAAATGCATGCAGATATTGACATGATTTTTTGGTATATAAGTTCACCATGATAAGTTACAGGTCAACTTTACATTTCGTTCTGCTCTGATGATTTTTACGGAAATTACCAACCTTGAACTTAGCTTAATTCACAGAAATAACTGTTTTTCAGACTTTTTTTCTAAACGCTTGCAGATTATGACATCATTTTTACTATATAAGTTCACGATGATAAGTTAAAGTCAAGTGTACGTTTTGTTCCACTATGGTTGTATTTACTTTGGATTAACTAAAATTCAAAGAAATCAGTCTGGAGTTTGAAACTACCATTCTGAGTAACATAATTTAGTTAGATGATAAAGGTCTATAGCCTGTAAAAAAAACACTCTTATTCCTTTTTTATTGGGGTCCTTCAACATATTTTTCTCTTATGAACAAATTTACTTGAGTATCCAACATTGGGACGGGTGGGGTATGTGAGGGTGATCACTAAGGTTCTTTAATTATAATGAAGTCTTGACAACAATTTTATTTAATAACTTTCCATTTTCTTCAGACAATAAGATACTTCATGGTGGTCAATATTAATACAAGACCAATTTATTAGTGTAAATGTTCCATTTTATTGGTGGAGTTTTGACAGACAAGATGCACTTTTAGTATGGGGTACTTCTGAACTTCCCTTATATCATATATGATAATTTTTTTCTCTGATTTTAGATTGCGACTTTAGTTATGATGGAAGGGATTTCTTATTTAAGAATTTGAACTTTGGTATTGACATGCAGTCCAGAGGTTTGTACAAAGTAAAAGATTCTTATTTGTTTTTTTTTTGTATGACAAATGGTGTTTATTCAGCCATGTACAGAAAAAAAGTTACAAAATAAAAAAGTGATCTGCAAATATCCTTTCCACAATCCTGTCTCAAAACACTAAAAATTTTCATCACAGATCATCTTAAAAATACACTACATAAGCAACTAAATGATTATTTTTTGTCTGGTACATGTATTTTTTTTTCTTAATGCATGTAGAACAATTTGATGATGTTATTTATTTGTTTGATACTTTTTGTATCAGGAAGCATATACTGAAGTATTTGTGATCAGCTATGTCAAAAATATGATATGGGGAAGAAAATAAACAAGACTCGTTTACCATTGATTGATTGACTGATTATTGGGTTTAACGCCAAAGCAGCAATATTTCAGCTATATTCAGGCGATGAACATGAAATGGGAAGATAAAATGAACATGAAGTGATGACGAAATGAGAAAAGGGACGAGAAAGAGTAATCAAGGGAACCAAGGTTATAGCGGTAATCAAAAGAATGTAATCCAGGGACAAAGACCAGACATGGAAAACAGACATACACAACAAAGACCATAAAGTAACTAAAATCATACATACAAAGTAACAAAAGCAAATGAGCAACTCGGACTCCTCTAAAAACTGGGAGCATGGACCAAGTGCACCGGTAGGGAAAGCATCCTCTGCTTCTCTAGAAACATTCACCAAGTTGCTCATAAAAAAGTCAAGTCTGGGGTAGACAAACGAGGAAAGGAAAACAATGACACCTTGAACAAATAAGTTTTCATGATGCAGATGGATACACCATAACAATCCTCGAGTTCATGATGACTACCATAAAACTTCTGTAGTGATGACTTCAATTTTGAAGCAACATAAGCCTGTTCCAGAAGCCTATTTGTAAGAGTTCTAGCACGATACAAAAAGGCTGTGTAGTTTCAACGAGCTCTGGCATAACATATGAGTTGTGATGTGAACACTCCATACGCAGGACACAAGGATAGCAGGGTCGACAAATTTTGATTGCCACAAGAAAAAGGGAGGGATGGGTAGGGTCGGGCAATTTAGCCTCCTGTGGCGGAGCACAAAGGTTACTACTATCGAATACCACAGCAGGGTTCTGTAACATGCGAGGAAAGTGGCATCTTTCCCCACACGGAGCACCACTATGGTATGCAGTCAGGTTTTCCGTATTATAGCCTGACAACCCCAGCATGTAACATGCCAGGGGTACCCCATTCCACCCCCTGGGGCACACAACCCAGTTGCTCTGTGGGCAGAGCACCTAGCCCCCAGCTAGGTTTCTGAGCACTATTTAGTCGCCTTTTACAACAAGCTTAGCGCTGCTGCAGGCCTATTCTTTTGACACCCGGACCTGCACAGTGTCATTTACCATTGAAGGCATAAATACAAATTGTTTACCTGGTGTACAAGAATCCCGCAATTCTTCAAAATTTATGGCGTCCTGAAATTTCTCAAATTAGTTAGTAAAAATGCAACCATAATAATACATGTATCTGAAAATAAATCTGTATTGATGTTTACTTATTTTTCTGTTTGACTGGTAACCATACACTTAAGAGGATACAAGAAACCAGTGTTCAATTTTGAAAGGTTTTCTTACTTGAATTTCATTTGCCAAAACACTACATGTGTATTTCATTTAGCTTTTGGTTGTCTGCAACTTTCTGGCAGTAACAGTCATTTTTAAGGCCCTTTTTATACTTTTTTTTTTTTTTCAAGTACACTAGGTTATTAGTGTCTTAAATGCCTTATGAAAACTCTGTTTGAAATTTGACTTATAACTGAAAAATTGTATTATTCTGTTATAGTTGCCATTGTTGGACCTAATGGTGTGGGTAAAAGTACATTCCTGAAACTTTTAACTGGTGATTTAGAGCCTGTAAGTTTTCCTATTATGTTGAATTACATATCCTGGATATGAAAATATGGAAAATATTTACTGAAACCAGTTCATATGCAATTTATTACCACTTTTCTTTGAGCAAAAAATAAATTGCCAAAAAAAGTCCCTTTATTGGATGTTAAACTGAATGTAAATCATGAAAGTAATTGGCAGCCAAATTGAATTGATTGATTTAAGTGCTGAAAAAAAGTTTGGAGACAAGTATGAGAAAAAGTTGGTTTCAGGACATATCATTTGTACTGGGAAGAAGTTTGATTTTGATATTATCAAAAAAATGATAAAATGATTAACCTGATATTTACACTGAAAAGCACTTTAATTTATTTGTTTGGTTTTTTTTAGACAAAGGGAGAAATGCGAAAAAATCACAGACTGGTAAGATTTGATTTTCTATAGAAAATGCATAATTTGATACAGCTTATAACAGACTATATAAAAGACTTTAACATATCAACTCATCCTTATTGCATAAGCGATGAATGAAAGTAGTTTAGTAATTGTGGACCAAGCTGAAGGACAAAGCCATACCATTATATTTAGAGCGCTAAGCACAGCTTGATACGACTAGAAGTGTGTTTCATTTATTCATGAAACATCATTTATAAGGCTGATAATCCAAAGAGATTTCTGTATTTTTATGATATGCACAGTAAATGTAATTATTATGTAGTAGTTCTAGTGTAATAATAATACCAATGCATGAATTTGAAGTGTAATTATCTTGTATTTCAGAGAATAGGAAAATACAACCAGCATTCTGCAGATCAACTGAATCTTGATGAATCTCCTGTGGAATATTTACAGGTATATTCATACAAGGAAGTGAATGAAGGATAATATATGTGATTTTTTAATTATGTGCCATAAAAACATTGTTTGATGGTTTGTAATGGTTGAGGTGATTTTGTATGTGATATGAAACATCCATATTATATTCTTTTTTTTTCTAACCAATAGGCTTCTGGAACAGGGTTATGTTGCTACAAGATTGAAGTCATCACTACAGAAGTTTTATGGTAGTCATCACAAACTCGTGGATCGTTATGGTGTATCCATCTGCACCATAAAAACTGATTTGTTCAATGTGTCATAGTTTTCCTTTTCTCTTTTGTCTACCACGGACTTGACTTTTTTATGAGCAACTCGGCAAGTGTTTCTAGAGAAGCAGAGGATGCTTACCCTACCGGTGCACCTGGTCCATGCTCCCAGTTTTTAGTGGAGTCCAAGTTGGTCATTTGCTTTTGTTACTTTGTATGTATGATTTAAGTTACTTTATGTTCTTTGTTGTGTATGTCTGTTTTCCATGTCTGGTCTTTGTCCCTGGATTACATTCTTTTGATTACCGCTATAACCTTGGTTCCCTAGATTACTCTGTCATGTTTCAGCACCTTAACATTTGAATGCCAAATGATTTGGCACAAATTGTATTCATCATGTAACAACATTTCCTGTATAGGGTATGTCAGTCTCATCATGTGACTCCATGGTATCACGAGAATGGGTCCTAATCTACCATATAAATGCGTTGAGATTTGTCATTTACAGTGCTTTCAGTTTAATATTACAATCATAACATCATTTTGTGAGCAATACAGATAACAAATGACACATATATGTTTCTACATGATAAAGTGTTAACAGGTTAAGAAAAAGTATAAAATAGAAGATTTTGTACTGTGATTCAGCATTTCGAGATCCCATGTTCCATGTTCTATTTACAGAGGTTGTTTAATATACAATACCAGGATGCTAGGAAAATGTTAGGAAGGTTTGGTCTCGCTAGTCATGCTCATACGATTAAGATCCGTGATTTGTCTGGCGGACAGAAGGCTAGGGTTGCTTTAGCAGATCTTAGAAGCCGTCAACCTGATGTACTTGTGTTGGTAAGTAATTCTGTGTCCAAAATAAATTTGCCAACGCAATGTTGCAACTGGAACAGGAAGGGGGTAAAATAGTAATTCATACTGGATCCATATAGCTAGTACATATATTTCTGTTGCTAAAAAGCTGGATTTATGATTCTTGGTTTAAATGTATATTAAAGTTATCTGATTGACCTGAAAGTTGTAAATAGGTAAATTAAACTTTTATCAATGTATAAAGATACATGTACTTGTAACACAAGTAAGAATTTAAGGACAGTCATCACAGCCAAATGTGCCACATATGATAATCATTTGGTGCTTGATTCATATGATAGTCATATGATGATCATATCATTTGCATATGTAAAGAATGACTTGCTAAATTATGATAATCACATGTTTGTGAAAAATATATGTTAATCATACCACGCTCAATTCTTATGATAATCATATGTTAATTATATCGAGCTTAATTTATATGAGTCATATGTTATCTGAAACATATGTTAATCATATCAAGCTTAATTCTTATGATAGTCATATGTTGCAAATTACATGATTTTTTTTGCTTGGCACTTTTTTCTGTGTAGAATAGATTATCAGATGAATGCTTTTTGTTGTTTGCTATGCACTTGCAGTTATAAAGCACTGCTCAGTTTGATCATGTTATCATAGTTCAAATTTCTCATTATTAACCTTGTTGGTTTTAGGATGAACCTACAAACAATTTAGACATAGAATCTAATGATGCCCTGGCTGATGCTATAAATGCTTTTGAAGGAGGTAAGTCTGATGTTTTACATCCTGCCGATTACATGTATGTATTGGCTAACATTTTTTCTGTCCATTTTTCATGTTTCAGTGATTAACTTATTTTTCCAATTTTCTCTGAAGTATCTCAGTATTTTGACTTGTTTGTTGAACAACGAAATTAGTAGATGTGACTTAGTAAATTCATACTGTAGATGTTTGAATTTTACATTTTGGCCATATGGTTACAAGGACATATCTTTTTTTGTCTTTTTATACCCTGCCACATGTCTGTTCCCTTATGATTTCCAGATGTTTACTTATGAAAAAATATTGAAAGATCTTTTTCAACTTTTGTGTCCAGTTATTGATTATCATAAAATACAGATAAGTTAAAATTTCAGTTTAATTAGATTATTTACACAAAGGTTAGTTTTTACCACCAAATATTGTTTGCAATATGGCATTTAATGTTTCTTAAGATGCCCCATTTTTTTCCTTGTGATTTACAGAATGTGCTTAAGATTTAGGTACATTTAAATGCTCAACCTATTGGTTATTACAATGTTATTTATACTTCCTCTTTTTTAGGCGTAGTGATTGTGAGTCACGACGAAAGATTGATACGAGAAACAGATTGTCAATTGTGGGTTGTAGAGGAGCAAACAATAAATGAGATTGAAGGAGACTTTGATACATATAGACAAGAACTGTTAGAATCATTAGGGGAGGAAATACATATGCCACAGCCACAAGATACTACAGCATCGAACTGAAATCTCTTGTTGCAATATTGTTGTTTAATTTATTGTCAAAGATGGTGCAAGTCTTAACTGTGATGATGTTGTGGAAGGAAAATAAGTGCATACATTCAAATCAGTCAGAATTTTTTGCTTTCATGGTTTTAATTAATAAGAACTGGATATAATAAGTGTTTTTAAAAAAAAAAATATTGTTTGAGTCATAATTGTAAATTTACCATAAAATGTCCTCAAAAGAACAGATTAGTTACTTACTAGAAGCTTTTGTTGAATGTTTTTTTAAGTTTTCAAAAAAAATTTTCTTAGCCATGTACATGTACATGTACTTGTAAGAATGTATGAAGTTCATACATATTATCTTTGATAAATATGAAGCACTGTTAATATTATGAAAAGTGTTTCAAACAATCTCAAAGAACATCATTGAAGGAATGGGGTTGGTATAAATACTTTAAAAAAGATCTTTAATCATGAAATAATAAAAAAATCTTGAATTTGTTGTGCTTTGTCAGTTTTTGCCTCAGTTTCATTGCTATCTGTATATTGTTGAGTATTGCAGTTGTGTTTATTACCTTATATCTTTTGCTTTTCAGTTACTACCTTCGGTTCTTTGAAAGTTTAAAGTACTTATCCAAATACTAGTCGTCGTCAATTCGTTTCACTTCATCCCTCATTGTTAACAATTTTTCAAAACTCTTCACCTCTGAACCAATTAGAATAAAACTTGGTATGAATGGTCCTTGGGGTATTCTGCATAGAAATGATGTGGGGATTTTTGATCCATTGAAAAACATGGCTGCTGTTAGTAATAATGGAACATAGGAGTCAGACATAAATTGATTGGATATATCTTCAAAACCGTTAGGTTTCGCTAAATTTTGACTATGGTAAAAGTGTTCAGCATGATGAGATCTATCTCTGGTCAAATTTTCATTAAACCATGTTGGAGTTATTGCCCTTTTTCGATGTTTTTCCCCTTTCATTCAAAAATCTTCTCTGAAATTACTAGACCAATCAGAACTAAACTTATTATGAATGTTCCTAAGGGTGTTCTGCACAGAACTGATGTGGGGATTTTGATCCATTGAAAAACATGGCAAGAATTTAACAGGGGATCAATTAGGCTCCTGGGAGCCTCTTGTTATCTCAAAAGTGCAACTACAGAATGATGAAGTTAGACTAATTCTGTGGTTTGTAACTTTCTGAATTAGAAATTAAAGTGACTTCGGTGGGACCTCCTGTCTATTTTTTATAAAGACATCTACTTAAGTGCATGTCCTTGTAAAAATTACTGCAGGTGATGATATATACGTACTTTAAGCTCTCTGATTTTTACATGGATTTATACTTAAATACATGCATCCTACAAAAACTTAAAAGATTTATTTTTCACCTTTTAGATGATAAAAAATGAAAAATTTGGTAATGTGTTTATGAAGAAAGTGATATGTCCAGGGGCGGATCCAGGATTTTAGATTAGGGGGGTGCATTAAATTTTTTTAGGTTAATTTTTTTAAATATTCTTCTAGAGTGGGTGCAATGTAGATATTTTTTGTGGCAACCTTTTCAACCTAAAACTGCCAAAATCTACCCCTGACAACCCGTGCTCTGCAAAATTTAGGGAGGCATACGCCCCCACCTGAATCTGCCCCTGATGTCAAGGAAATAACACCCCAACTAGATCATTAAAAAAACCAGCCTTTTGGCTTTATTGAACCTTAAGAAATTTCCCACACCCTTAGTCTTCCTTTCAATGGCCTCTGTATTTTGTGTACCCAATAGCTTGAATGAATACTTGTATTTTTGAAAAAGAAACCGTTTGGTGAATGTCTGATAGAAAAAAAAGACCATTGTTTGCTGATATTAGCTTTTTTTATTCACATCAAAACTTGTACATGTATTACAAAAAATGGTTTGTGATTGATACTTGTTCACCACAATCACTTGTTTTTAATTCAGATATTTTTCTATTGTTTCAAGAAGGTATGAAAATGATTAAAACTACTAGAACAATAACACCATATTTTAAAATACACTCTATTAATATACATGTATCATGGGTACCACTTTTTCAGTTCTCCTAGTTGTTAATGCACTGACTAGAAAAATTTATAGAAGTCTGGTAAAACTTAAAGTTCATTTCTTTTTTTTCTTCTTGCCTCCTTTCTTCCCACCCTTCTTCTTTCCTTTTCCTTTCTTCCCTTTTTTGCCCTTTGCTGATTTTTTCTTTTTCTTTCCTTCACCACCAGGTATGCTGAAATCAGGTACCTCAAACACTTCACTGACTTCCTCTATCTCTGGTAAATCACCTTGTTTTGCATCATTTATAATGTTCCAGATTTCTGACTCGTGCTTGGTTAAGTCTATTGGTTTTATACCTGTCACTGTCATGGCATCTAGTTTTGCACCTGCTAATAATAGATGTTTTACTACTTCACTGTGGTTTCCTGTAATGTAATTCAGAAGGCAAAATAAGAGATATTTTTTATTATTGAAATCACAAAAAAATATTCCCATCACAAAACCAAACCTTTTTGTAACTAGCATGTTCTTGCATCTATATGCATGCTGTTTTTGGTGTTATTTGCACAAAGAGAGGGAACACCTTTTTATTTTTATGGGGCTGGGGGTGGTGGGGATTAAATCAAGAGGCAGGAAGATGATTTATGGTTTTAAAAGATTAAGATGAACAACTGGGCAAAGCCAGGACATGCAAGAGTAAAAAATAAGAAGTTAAGTAAGAAATTATACTGAAAATATAAATCCAGGACACAAAATTTGATCCCAGCCTCCTTTCCCATAGAAATCAAACAGTTGCTCCCTAAGTGTATAACCTGTACAATGCAGAAAGGATATATATATCTTAAAAATATACTTGCCTTTTAGGCCTTGGAAATGAGGTTGATGCTCATAGAAGAAAAGGGACTCAAGATTTTGTTTCTGCAGTTACAAAAAGTTCTAACGGCAAGTGATCATATAAATTTGGTGTCAATGACAACCACTTATCCACTGTCATTTTACCATGGCAAATTCAGTTCAAAAATTGGCAGCCACAGGGATATTCACAACACATAGATGTTCTTGGCACCCAAAACGTTTATGCTGTTAGGGATTTCACACTGGCAAATTGGATTTTTCATTCAATATAACATTTTATGCATTCATTATTTTTAAACAAACCTATTTTTTTTCAATTACAAGTAAAGTAATTCATATTAAATCACAGAAATGTTTACTTGAAATGTAAAACAAAAATACTGGTATAAAAACTTACCTGAGACAGCTGCATGAAGTGGTGTGACATTCAGTCTCCCTTTTAGGTTTACATCACAGTTATTTTCTATTAGTAATTTTACAACTGATGTGTGTCCACCTATAAAGGTACAAAATAAACATGTATGTGCATAGGATAGCATTGTCCTCTAAGTTCTGGTTCACTCTGTATTTCAGCAACTTTTTCACTCCAGAAAGGTCGCCAATTTCGGCAGATGCAATCTGTCTTGTCTCCATTTCCCTCCCAACAAAGGTCTTTGATATAAAAATACCACTCTGCACCATAGTTATATGGCGATTTTATGAGAAAAACTTGTCAAGTTCTTGTTTACAATAATCGTGAATTATTTCCCTTTGACAAACAGATGCCCACTTTGCCTCATAGCACAATAACTTTAAAATAAACTTGTTTCTATCGTGTGATAAGTTAAATAAAATATATGAAATAAGTCATCAATCATTAATTCTCTTTCTTTATGGCAAGGTTTAAACTATTTCTCCACTACAGTTCATAAAGCTTAGACTTTTGACAAAGAATCATGTGATTAAATTAATTGCCATATGGATGTCAATACATATTAAAAGCAAAACTACACAAAAATTATTTCCAACAAAAATGGTAGAAAACTAAGGAAACCTCTAGGGGATTTTGAATCAAAACTGACTGAATAAAAAGTCACATGTGTTTTCAAAAATTGGTTTTGAATGCAAGAAATACAGGAAAGCCATGGTTGAAGAGAGAATGAAGTAAAAAAAACCAAGACTGAAACCACATTGAGACATTGCAAAACATAAAAACTGAAATTTTTCTGTGCAAATATCTCGTACAAGTCAGTCAGGGGCATAGGTTACTTGATGGAATTAAAATCTTGATCTAACCAGCTGTACTTTTTAAATGATTTGCAACAACACTTGCAATATGGCTTGAAACCGGGAGGGCTTTGGCATTTCAACTGAATACATTAACACTTGAACACTAAGCAATATTCCAATTAAATGTTGGTTAAGCAAGGAGTTTAAAGGACGAACTTGAATACCATTCATAATCATATCTGGGAGTAATTGAGCCGGCGCAGATCCAAGGACTGGCATACCAGGCGTATGCCCCCCCTAAATCAGTAAGAAAAAAAAATTTTCACCACGAGTTTCACACCATAAGATTTTTTGCCTTGCTTCGCACTGCATTTAATTGAATTAACGCCCCACTAAACTCAAATCCTGGATCTGCCACTGCTGAGGTAGCTCCTTTAACTGTTTTAAACAATATCGTACACACACAAAAATGAATCGATTTCTTATAATTCGATCTTCTATGACGCTTTAGATGTTGTTTCATTACCAGCACAAGCTTTAGCAAGGGCACACATGCCGTCATCGTCCTTTGAGTTCGGGTTCACTCTGTATTTCAGCAACTTTTTCACTCCAGAAAGGTCGCCAATTTCGGCAGATGCAATCAGTCTAGTCTCCATTTCCCTCCCAACAAAGGTCTTTGACATAAAAATACCACTCTGCGCCATATTTCTATGGCAATTTAGTCGTTTTGCGTGAAAAACTTGTTGTCAAGCCCTTGTTTACAATCGTGAATTATTTCCCTTTGACGAACAGGTGCCCGCTTCGCCCCATTCGTCCGTCGTCCCATTTATGTTATACAAATGTTCGTCTCCGCAATAAAATATTTTCTTACAATATTGTACACATTATTATTGAAAAGATTTTAAATAACGGAAACAAAAAAATTACCAAACCCTTATTCAATTCATAATCAAGTCAAGCCCAAAATAAATCTGTCAAAATAGATATATTACCATCCGAAAGGTTCTAATTAATTATAGTCACACGTATGTACCAAGTTGGGTCAAATTCTATTTTTAGAAATAACTTAGTCCTGTGACCTTTGGCATTAACAAAGGAAAGCCATTGACGAGTGTTCATATGGATGATATGGAGAAAACTTCACAAAAACAGGTGATGATTTTCAACTTTAAGTGGTAATAAGAAACAAAATGATGTTATGTTTGTTTTTGAATCAAGAGCTATACACAATATCTTAAATTTATTTATATTGATAAATCATATCGTGCATATTTCTCTCGGCAATCACAATGAGTCAATGTTTGAAATTGTATTGTGAGTAATTAGTTGTGAAACCTGCAAATTAAGTGTAAAATATTAAATATGTCTTGGAGATGTTTTGTTCAGATGTTTCAAATGCTCAATTGTTACGTTAATAGCCTTATCCACCATCACACAGATTTTCTTTTGGTCCTAAGTACATCAGATCCATGATTTTTTTAACCATTTTTGGACACAAAATTCAAGCTTGATAAAGCTCAGAAATCTGATTTCTACTTAATGCATCATCAAAAATATATAAAATTCAAAAATAAAAAGAAAGCCATGAAGTTTCACCCAAACTAGTGGCAGCATTTTTGAGTATTGTGTGAAGTGTAAACCAGACAGGCAAACACTGGTATACCATAACATACCTTGATAAAAACCATGATTTTTAACATTCCTTCGAAACTACTTTTAGACTGATTAAATAAATTAAAATTGTTTTATTTATGTACATTTATTTACATTTAAAATACATATACATTGTATTCACAATAGATGCATTTCAAATCAATTCAATCAATATGTGTATCATGTGATGGATAATATATTTTGATTCAGAACAATGTTGGTGATTGCCACATGAAAACTATATAGCCAACTATCTATTCATATCCAATACATAGCTAAATTTCCAGAAAAAAAACAGAAATCAGAAGTATTTTAACTGTTATCTTTGCAATACAAGATCACTTTTGTCTTACAAGAACACTATGCTTGCAAAGATAACAAAAAGAACTGCAATAGTAGGGCTTTTAAATACATTCCATGAAATCAACACTTGTACAATACCAGCTGGGAAACTTGACAATAAAACTTACAATAAAAGAATGGTACACAGATACTCTATCTGATATGAAGTACAAGTGTTAGATGCAGCAGTGTTCCAGCTAGAAAATTTGAGCCAGAGAGCACTATAATATTTAACTTCATTATCATGCACTCTTTGATCACAATTTTTTTGGACTATTTCCTAGTTATTGAAAGCATTTCAATGTACTACACATACACATGGAACTGAAAATGGGAGTTGCAAAATAATTGTAAAAAAGGTAGTAGAGACTCAAAAAATTGATTCTTGATGGTCTTGTGACAGACAAGGGGGGAATCAAATATCAGGAAAGGCTGTGCCCCTCAATATATGGCTAACTGGAACACTGTAAACTGCTCTACCATTATGACACAGTCAATAATTTAAACTTTTAACAACTGACCATAAATAACAATGAAAAACAAACATATACCTGATATAGTTAACACATGTTTTTGTCTAAAAACGTCCAGTAAATTGTTATAAAACAGCAGTAGCTAAATGCTTCCTAACAAACGAATGATAAAACCATATTTGTAATGTATGTGGTACATAGCATTGATTAAGACAGTTTACCACACAGTAATAATGCTAAATCAAACCATTCATAATTTGAATAAAAAAAAAATGAGACAATATGATCATGTTTAGAAAAACGACATATGAAAAGAAAAAAAAATTAATGACTTTCAAATATCTACACCTTAAAACACTTTAATGACAAATCTTTTAAGAGCCATTCAATAATTTTAAAACAACTCAACACACACAAAACAAAGGCAAAATCCTAATAATCATAAGTAATTAAGTAATTTATTCAAAATATGTCAATTCTGACCTGAACATGTAAAAGCTGTTCCATTAAAAGATAAAACGTGAAGGGAAGGCACTTTTTCACATGGGGAGCCACCCATAGAAGCTCTATTAACATTTTGTATTTAACTTTATATTTTGTCAAGAGACCAGAACACCCACCCATATACAAAGAATAAAAGTGCCCTCCTCCCCCAGTCCTTTTTTATGTTTTACTGTAACAGCCCTATTTAAAAATACATAAGTACATGCATGTTATAAAATTGGAAACAATTTTTTTGTGTTCATATCAGTAGATTGTTAAATTGATAATCAGTCATTTTAAAGAGGTAGATCTAGTGTAAGGGACACAACTCTTACCAATCATTGGAACATTTGTATTCAGTACTTTACATCAATATCGTGTAAACATCAAAGTAACTTGGACTGATTTCATTCTGTTTCAAATGAAAGCTTGATAGGCTTTGGTAAAAATTGAATATGATACAAACATATCACTGATTTCAAGAGTTATGTCCCTTACCCTAGGTCTACCACCCTAAAGAGCAAATGATATATTTTTGGCATTTTTAACAAACTGTGCTTGTACAACATTAAGAACAGAACTTCTAATCAGTAAAAAAAAAAAACATTCGAAATTTGCTTTTTCTTCCTATCTGTTTGATTCAATTAAAAATAAATTTCAACAGATAAAAAAAATATACATACGTCTAAAACACCTAACATACAATTTCTATTTATACCATGATCATAATTAAAAGGTTCAAGACCCAGAAGATTTTTTAAAATAAATATTTTGCTTCCAAAGACATTTTGACAAGACTGGAATTAAAAGAAGCCATATAAAACAAAGCTTTCTTTAATTAATTAAATCGATGGTCATTAAAAGTCATGGTAATTAATTAGCAAACTAAAACTGAAAGCCACTCAATTCTTAAATTCTATGTAAAAATTGTCAAAATTGAAAAAGTACATGTAACAATTAATATACTAAAACTACCATTTACTGACCAAACTATTAGGATAGAAGGGAAAGATTGAAAAAAAAAGAACCCTGCATTTTACTAATATTTCTTTAAAAAATTCTATAGACATTGTGGCAATCAATTGTAAAAACATGATTTTTGGAGCATGAAAGACACTTCAAAGCTTTTCCCCGAGTTACAACTTTTCTCACCGGGATAAATTATCAAAGTTGTAATACTCTTGCAATGCACAAGAAAAGGAGAAATAAAACAGTTCTTGTAAAATCTACTATAAAATGTATAACAATGAAAACAGTTGATGTGATAAAAAATGGTTACTGAAAAATTATAGCACATGCAATGATGCTGTTTAGGGTATAGATTTGGTCTTCCATTATGTAGTTACCTAGACAATTGAGAAGGAGATATAAACTTCTATCAAACAATTCAATATAAATATTAAAAGATATTTAATTCTCATTCTCAAGTGTCCAGTCAACAATTCTTGAAGTTCATCAGATGACTGTTATTTAATCAATAGAAACCAACTTTATCCCCTGAACATGACCATTATTTATGCTGTAAAATGATACAATACAGTTACATTATTTGACATGTAATTAACAACACAGCCATGGCATTTTTACCAAGGAAATTGCTTTAATGTGCCTGCTATTGATTAAATCATCATATTAAAATTTGACAGCCATTTATTTCTAATCTCATTTCCAATCATTTATAATCATGACATACTATTAACATGAATAAAATCACTTTGTCTTTGGTAATTATTGTTGTATTATGTGCATTGTACGTTTTATTTTAAAAAAAATCTACTTAAATATGTAATAATCAGCTGGTATCAATCATTAGACACTGGAAAACTGTTCACACTGAAAAGTCTGCTAAATGGAAAACTTGCTTTTTATTTCAAATTGACCTTATTAAAATGCTTTTTAAGCTGCATAAAACAATAAGGTTCCCATTTACCATAACCCACATACACTTATTCTTGTGAACACACCAGTGTTTGTAAAATTGGCCTTTTTTATATATTGTTTGGTCAAGTTTTGTAAAAATGCACTATGGGAAAATGGCACGAAAATTTTCTTGCACTTTTTCTTTATATAAGCAGTCAAAAAATATCTGTTACAGATGCTTCAGACAAAATTTAAATAGCTTTTCAATTGTTTTCCTGATGTATTGAATACATTTGAGGAAAAAAAGACAAAATTGGGAATTACATGTGTATGATGTGCCCCCACTGCCTGATTCTTACACAGAACAGAAATACATTTTGTATCAATATCTGGAATTTAGTTCAAAAACAAAGATACATAATCTAAACGTTTAAAAGGCACAAGAAAGCACTAGTCCATAGTAAAAATTACCAGAAGACAACAAAGAGTGAATCTTCAATAGAAGCATGCCAAATGCACTAATTAGTAAGATGTGCAGCTGTCAGAACTCCAAAGAAAAACACAACATGAAATAATTTAAAGTGATCACATCTAGTAGCTATACATTCTACTAACTTGAGTGGACTACAAAATGCAACTGGGCAATTTTCTAGTCAGATGCTACCTCCGTGAAACAAATACATTTAAGGGCACTGAATACTTCCTGAAGATTTTAAAGAAAAAAAGAAATTCTGTTGTTTCATTTTACCTTGAAGAAATTACAAAACAATGTAAAAACTAGCAAAAATCTGAAATTTCACATTTTTCACATACTTTTTCAGGACAATGTAAATGATACTTATAATGCTTATAATTTCAATATGATACATATGTTTTAAACCAAAAATAAAAAACTTCTGTTGTACAAATGCTTCTTCAGAAAGGAGTTTTATTCATAAAACATTTAGAAGTTTGTTTATTCCACAAATGTCAAAACTGTTGTCACTATTTTGTACTGATGCATACCAAAGGACAACCCAACGCATTTCACAATCTATGATCCTTCTAATTAAAGAGGTATTTCCTACCCATGTCATAGCACAATGAAACAATTTCTTACTAGAGTAGCACTCAAGCTAAGAATCATGCAAAATGTGATTCATGAGTGAAAAACCTACATATTTTTATTTTTGATATTTTGTTTTAATAGCCATAGTAAACAATAATAAACATTCAGTTTTTCATATAACCTGTGTTCTTAAGGAGATAAAAATTATATAGAGTACACTGTAGATTTTGAAATTAAGGGAAATAACTCTGTAAATGACACTAAAATACAATAGAATCTATTGGACTTTCAATGTTGATTATATTCCAAGAGCAGTCAAGTTGGAATGAATAATTACACATTTCATAATACAGACCAATGAAACAACTTAATTACAAAAATAATAAATAGGTAGCCTTTCTGGGGATGTATCATATTTTACACATTAAGCATGATTCTTCCAAGGACCACTACTTATGAAAAAAAGGATAAAATGATAAATATCTCATGTAATTTCAGAAGTACTTAATCAGCAGAATTTCTTTTTCCCCATCAATTTGCATCAATATTAGAGGTATTGAATTATCCCTGATTTACAAAAATAGTATGAAAATGATAGAATAGTTCCTACATATATATATATATATATATAACCAACAGATAAATCATGTCTAAATCATTGTTTAAGTGTTTCCTCAAAACACCAGAACATGCAGGGCTGAAAATTTGAGCCAATTGAGGTAGAGATAATGTTAAATTTCTACAACCTTTTTTCTAATTGAAAACAAAAACAACATTACAGGGTTAAGTCTGTTTTTTTTTTAAGCTGCATCAGTATTTTTTAGTTACATTCGAAACTTTTAAGAAGTTTGTTCATATCTGACAGTTAAATTCTTCTTATTAAACAGTTTGATTATGGATTTAATTGATATTTTATTTCCATGTAAGTCCATGGACAGGTACTACACAAAATTATCTTTTAATTTTAGCAAATGCCAAAACCGCTAACAAAATAAATTCTATTAGTTTTCAACGTCATTGCTTAAAACTTTTTAAAAATTGATTCTTGTAACACAGGTATACCAGGAAATACAAATTAAAAAAAGTCTAAGTGCCTTTCTATAAAGGAGCTTTGAGATTCAACAGGGTCATGTAAAATATTTTTTTCTTATAATATTACACTGAAAAAATGTTTGACAATGTGCAATTAAATAGTAGAAAATAAAATATGAAAATAACTATTTTTCTTATTAAAATTCAAAGAATTTTCTGGAAAAAATAATTGAAATACTCTTTGGTACTGCATAGGATATGTTCTCAATAATAAGGAGAAAATTTTGGTATAAATAATGCTTATATAATTCAAAAATTCAATTTTTATTACTTTTTCTGTTGACCACCAAAAACAACACTTATAACATACAAGTGGTATAAAAGACACTTAAACTTAAAACATGTGTGCTTCCAGTAACATTTCCCCCTTCCCGAAAAAAGGGGGGTTGGTAGGTCAGAAAAATATTTTCTAATCAAATATTTCATTGGGTTGGGAAACCAGGAAATAAAATTAACTAGTCCTGGAATTTGACCTTTTTAAATTCATGTAACCCACAATAATGTACCAATTAATTTTGTTAATCCATCATGTTTGTGCTAGATTTAAAAACTATTTTAGGAAGATTTAAGGAATTATCTAGCAGTTGGATAAATTGAAACCTTGCCATTAAGACAATAGAATTAGATTTTTTAACATTTTGGTGAAAAAGGTTATGGTCTGACGTGGACTAATTCACATATGGTGGGCAGGGTTACCAGAAACAATCACAATTTTTGTTAAGGCCTTTTTAACAATAAAATGGTCTATTCTTATGACTTTAAAGTCCATGATTGTAATGAAACATACAAAATCCTGTTGTCTAGAAAAATACCAATTCATAAAGGGAAAAAAAAGTTAGTCTACATTCCACAAATTACTTGTTAGTGTATTTACGAATCTAAATTTT
The DNA here is from genome assembly GCA_037379345.1 of Perna viridis. Lineage (NCBI taxonomy): Eukaryota > Metazoa > Mollusca > Bivalvia > Mytilida > Mytilidae > Perna > Perna viridis. Next base: position 31,629,600 of record CM074517.1, on the reverse strand, counting down.
ACTTTTAACAAACACATACATGTAATATTAAAAAAGAAATTCAAAAATATTTCAATATGCTTTCCCTCTAAAATACTTAACAATTAAAGCCCTTACTAACACTTAAGGGAAATTTATTACTTTTAAAAAGGACTGAATTTCATAAAATTCTAACAAAACAAAATCATATTATTAAAGTTTGCTCAGCAAATACATGTAGGCAATACAGCTTCTAGCACAATCCTCTCCAAGTGAACATCTGAGAAAAAAATGGAACTGCTATTTATGTGGACACAGACCACATTTTAGTAGACGACAAGTTATGTTAGACATGATTTTATCATTTAGTACATAATAAATGCCCGTATATTTTTACACTAACTTAATATAATAGGACAGTATCTACACACACTAATATGATTTGTACAAAATTTACAAATGCCATTTGACGTGTTTTTCATCTCCTTCTTTTAGATCACAATCACTGTGCACTGATCAACATAATAAAACATGTAAAAATAACTCTTTTACTTTGTTCAGAATAAATTTATTTTTTAAACAGCCCACAAATACAGACTCAACAGTTTGATGAAATTCATATTTTGTGAACCACAATTTACTGACTTGGGCCTTAGCAGACCAATTTGACGAGGCCATGGTGAAAAAACCATGAATTTCAGATATTGCTGATCAGTAACACAAAAACAGTTCTAATAGTACAAGACTACTTAAAACATTATATATAACATGTAATGTAGGATCTAGCCTACAGCAACAAAAAAAAAAGAACAGGAACACAAAAATGTTAAATATTCTTCTTCATACATATAGTTTATACAGTTCTCAACTGTGAACAGGTGTAATGCAAGAGAAAACTACTCAACTTGACAACAATACTTAAATAATGTTCTAGCCTATTAGTATTACCAAGTCAAGTCGTATTTGTTTCAGGAACAACCAGTTGCCCATCAATTGTCAACAATTCTATCCCACATACATATAAAAAAATTAACTTAAACATTTCATGCTTTGGTTTCATAAAACTTGATTATTCAAATGTAAGAATTCACTATATAACATGCAATGTACAATTGCCTCAACTCTTAAGGTCACTGACCAAGTAAGTGATGTTGTGCATGCTTTTAAGCTATCCTTTAATTTCATGACACCAAAGCAAAATAATAAATATTTTCTCCTTCAAGTGATTATATCATCTCAAGTAGAAATTTTGTTAAAATTTTGTAGGATTAATATCAGTACACACTAGTACACTTCTAGCACTTTTAATTGAACAGCTAAATAGTTTGAAATCAAATTTCCAATTGTTATTTTCTATGAGATAAAAATTTGACAAGTTGATTTCTAAGCTGTTATGGAAGATATCTGGTATGGAATTTCCTCATTTGGAGACAAGATGACAGGTGAAGAACTTGTCATTCGACTCAGGGTTATTAAACGTTCATGCACACAGTTGGCCGACACCCGTGCTTCAGCATCCTGATCCCAGCATTCCTCAATTGTATTAACAATATTTTCTAACCCCTGTTGGAAAAAACAAATAACAATAAATTACATATGTCCTTATAGTTATCAATGGTACATATACATGTAGAATGATGGACAAAATTTAAAAAAAAAAAAAACCTCCAAGTTTGCTTTGACTTAAGAAGGTAGGCATATAGTAAGGAACACAACTCTTACAAATCATTGCAACATTAGTATTCAGCATTTTATATCAATCTCATGTAAGCATCAAAGTAACTTGGACTGATTTAGTTCTGTTTCAAATGAAAGCTTGATAGGCCTTGGTGAAATTAAATATGATACAAACACATCACTGATTTCAAGAGTTTAGTCCCCTATCCTAGGTCTGCCTCCTGAAGTTTATCAATATATATCGTATGTGATCTAATAGCTTTATTTATAATTCACTCACACTCTTAAAATTGTTAAGTTTTCATTAAATTTTGATTGAATGAGTTTCTGAGATTCGACTGGAAACCTGCAGTATAGTTTTCACATATTGTTTTTAAGATTGTACAGTTCAATATGTTCTCCCAGAGAAGCAATATCAACTAACCTTACCATTAAATCCTATACATCATACTTCAGTAACAATAATTCTTAACTAGTTACCATTAATGCATAAATTTGCTTCCTCATCAAGAAAGGCTCTGAATGTCAATCATTATATTCACCAAAGACTATTATTATATTGGAGAATGTCAAACCTACATGTCCTCACAAAAAAAATGTAAGGGGTGCCACACCCACTCTCAAATGCCTACATTGATTGAGCAACCTTATGTCCATCTTCATAATTTTAAAGTGCCTTGAGGAAATTTTGATAAACAGTGTCACAAAGCCATCTGTACATAAAATAAACATTGCAAGTAATCACCTTTTTTCTTAATGTGACATACGTGTATCTGTACATTTGTATATAAATAGGTGTATTAAAACAGTTTAAAACTAGAAGCCCTGTTTATCACAGGAGCCCCGCGTCATTTGTTAGTAACAATTTTTTTTATAGTAAATCAAATGTGCCTGTAAGACACTAATGATGCCCTCACTCCCTAGATTTGCCAAATTAGGAACATGTTTATTTTTGTATGAAGACATGGTTTGCAAATTCAGAAATATGCAACATCAAACTGTTCCAGTATCGTTACTCAAAAAAATTTGGGGATCAATATGGGGATCAGAAATTCATAAATATATGCATATCTACATATTGTATCCTGGCAACATAGTGTCATGAAATTCTGTTTGGTAGTGTCGGACTAATTGCAATGTGTAAGAGGACTGATGGACGGACTGACGGACACATAAAAAACGTTAATAACCCCAATAACAAATCCCTAACTTTGTTGCTGGGGATATATTTCTGTCAAAAACTACAAAGTCTATCACCAAGTTCTGTAATATTTCATGAAAATCATGATCCTATGACCTTGCACACCATCATTGTGTGAAGAAACATCCTGCAAAAAATATTTTAGATGAGGAGACAGCTATACTAGCCATATAGCCCTATTTCTAATGAAAATGACTATGTTTGTTTGTTGCGGTTTAACGCCCGAGCAGCAATATTTCAGCTATATTCAGGCGATTAACATGAAGTGGATGATAAATGAACATGAAATGATGATGAAATGAAAAATGGGATGGGACACAAGGATAATGGGGTTGACAAATTTTGATTGCCATTGGAAATGGGGAGAGTTGGGTAGGGTCGGGCAATTTAGCCTCCTGAGGCGGAGCTCTATGGTTCCTACTCCAGGAGAATACCACAGTAGGGTTCTTTAACGTGCGAGGAACGTGGCATCTTTCCCAACACGCTGCACCACTATGGTTTGCGGTCAGGTTTTCAGTTTCATAGCCTGACAACCCCAGCATGTAACACACCAGGGGTACCCCATTCCACCATCTGGGGCACACAACCCAATTGCTCTGTGGGCAGAGCACCCTAACCCCTGGCTAAGGTTCTGAACACTATTTAGTCGCCTTTTACAATAAGCTTAGCGCTGCTGCAGGCCTATTCTTTAGACACCCAGACCTGCACGGAGCTGAAAATGACTAAGTCTAACTTTCACCAATTACCGAAATATTTCATGAAAATCAAGATCCTATGACCTTGCACAACATCATTATGTGTAGAAATATCCTGCAAAAAAATTTTTAGATGAAGTTCAAAAACTGTATGAGGAGATAGCCGGACAAGCCATATAGCCATATTTCTGAGTAAAATGACTAAGTGTAACTATCACCAATTTCAGTAATATTTCATGAAAATAAAAAATCCTTCGGCCCTGCACACCTTCATCATGTGTAGAAATATCCTGTCAAATATTTTAGATGTAGTTCAAAAACTGTACAAGGAGATAGCCAGACAAGCCATATAGCCATATTTCTGAGTAAAATGACTAAGTTTAACTATCACCAATTTCTGTAATATTTCACAAAAATAAAAATCCTTTGGCCCTACACACTGTCATCATGTGTAAAAACATCCTGTAAAATATTTTAGATGTAGTTCCAAAACTGTACGAGGAGATAACCAGACAAGCCATGATCTATACATTTCTAAGTAAAATGATTAAGTGTAACTATCATCAATTTCCGTAATATTTCACGAAAATCAAAATCTTTTGGTCCTGCACACCTTCATCATGTGTGGAAACATCCTGTAATATATTTAAGATGTAGTTCAAAAACTTTACGAGGATATAGCCTGACAAGCCATGATCATGTGTAATTCAGACGGACGAACGGACAGACTGGGGTAAATTAATATGCCCCCGACGATTGTTGCTATCTGTTGTATGCTAACACACTTTGTGCTTAAGACCTATATTCAGATCCAAGCTATAACATTGTGATAATATCAACCTACAAGTGAGAACTTTTTAAAACTTACCGAATGATTCAACCAAGTCTCCTTGATAGTTGGTCTACATTTCTTGAGTACAACATACTCTTGCATGTCTTCAAGTGTAGGGTGTGGTCCAACCTCCTCTTCAAATGGAAGCTGGTAATTGTCAACGAGTCCCTCTACTGCTGAACACCGTGACACCAGTTCCCAGAGGACTAACCCACATGCATACATATCTATCCTCAGGAAAGCATCCCTATTGAAACAGATGGCGCCTTCTAACACTTCTGGTGCCATATAACGTCTAGTGCCAACCTGAAATTGAAAATTATGAATTGCATTGAAAATACAAAGTCCCATGACCAGCTTGTTTCTAGGTGTTACACTACAGGTACAATGTACATGTATTTTATCTACATGTAGCTAGGTCTGTTGATATAAAAGTGTAGAAAATGTAATTACAGTATTAAACTTATCTTATTTGTTTAGTATCTATTAAGATACAATTTCATGTTGATGCAAAAAAAATATTAAAGTGTTGTAGAACCACTTCTCCATATTCAAGACTCACTTCTCCCAATCACTCCTGAAAGGGAGAGGTCACTTCTCCTATTCATTGAATCTTATATTATGCTCTGAGATGCCCCCCACCCCAATAATCGGCCAATGATAGTTTATGTTTTGCATCAGGAAACTCTGTAAGTCATTCAGTTGGGAAAACAAAATAGGAGGTGTACAATAACTAAGGTATTATAATGGTACTGATGAAATAATCATATCCAGTGTGGATAGATAAGTACTCCTTCTTTATTTAATACCATTAAACAAAAAATTGAATTTTGTTTTTCCACAGAAGTGCAATTCACCAAATTCCTCCATAACCTTTTTTTGCATGACACTACTCAATATTGTTATTTTCTCAAAACAAGCAACATGTCTTCATTTGGCGAGTGCCATGTATTGCAAATCGGCACTGTATTTCCAAACTACCACTTCTACCTGTCAAAAATTAATATGACTGGCATGTTTGTTTAATGTAACAGTAATTGGTAATGTCTAGGTGTTAATGTGTCAGCGAGTGAAACGAGAATAAATCTTGGATCTGTCAAACATGTGACTAAATCATTGGTAAAATCAAAATGATGTTAATAACCTGAATGATTTCTACCACATTTTTCATTCATAAAATTTGAATATTTTCATTCAACAAAATTTAAAAATTATTAAGAGCTGATTTCATATTGAGGAAGATCAATATGATAGGAGAGGGAAGAAGACATTCTTGAATTTATGTCTAAATGATCTCAGCATTTATCTGACACAGAAAAGCAATCTAATTTGCTAAACTTTTTTGGAGAGGGTGATGAAGCGAGTCCCAAAAGCTCTAAAAGATGGTTTTTTAATGACAAAGTGGCAAAGATTTGGTTGAAGATGAAGCTGGAAAAAAACAAGGAAAATAAAAATGTCATAGATCAGACTTCTACTATGGATGGCTGTCTAGGTTCTTGTTGTTAAATTATGATGACAACAAAGGGAATGTTCTGCAACCTATGCAACATGAAGTTTGGCTGAAAAAAAGGATGCACAAGTTACTGAAAGGAGATTATAAAGAACCACAAGAGAACAGATTGTCACCTAATACCATTAGATCTGCAGAGTGACTCTTTACTGAACGTAACTCTGGAGGCAAGTTGGAAGGTTTCATCTTTTTTAAAATGATTTGACCCTTCTTCCATGAAGAACCTAGATACATGTGATCTTGAATTTCATGCTGAAGACAAAATCCCGGTAATTGTCTTCTCTCTTATGACGAACATAAAATCATTTAGTGCACATTAGCATCTCATTGATTTAATCCCTTTATATAAATGGCCTGCAATATTTACATTAACTTGGGGACCAATCACTTTCTTATAAAGGACCTTTCATTTAGGATGCAAAAAGTCCTGAAAACAAATTTAAACCCCTGGTCAAATTCTGATATTTTCTTTTTAAAAACTATTCAATCTTATTCCTTTTAAATGGACATCTACATGTATGATACTTTTAATCAATGGAGAAAAATATCCAATATATTTTAACACTTAATTCAAAAACCTTTTTGAAAAAAACTTCCAGATAACAACAATAGTATAGTCAAAAGCGAGGTAATGAAAGCCAAATATTTTGTGTTTCAATCACAAAGTGATTTATCTGCTGTTCTGAGCACTTTAGGTTTGCTTAAAGTGTAAGGGTAAAGGCTAGTCATTACCTACAGACATGAATGCATGTATGCGAGACATTTTTTTTCGTAATTGGCTGAAATGTAAATGAAATAACACAAACAAGACAAGCTGTAAATATCATAATACAAATCAGAACATCAGCCAAAAATCATGATTATGGCAGAGTGGATTTATACACCTTTACACTTAAGTATCTGGATGTTTGTTTTTTCCTCTATGGAATCTTTGTGTGAAATGGCAATTTAAAAATGCCATTGGATCAGAAGTGAAAATTCATAATCAAGGTTTTACTAAATCTATGGATCTTACAATGTATTGCAAAGAACTTATCAATACAGAATTTCTTACCAAACCATGAGTTTCTCCAGCATTTTTTCCAGCATCAAACTTAAGAGCCAGTCCAAAGTCTGCTATGCAGGCAGTGAGGTCAGATTTCAACAGGACATTCTTACTCTTGAAGTCTCTATGGGCAATAGATGGTTTGGCTTCTATGATTCCTACACTAGGTATATCATCATGTAGGTAGGCCAACCCTTTGGCCATTGTTTCCCCAATCTTTAACATTTCTATCCATGTCAAAGTGTGACCTTTCAGGTAGTCACATAGTGAGCCATGATCATGGAACTGAGAAATTAGCCACAATTTATCGTCACGTTTTTCAGCAGCGATAAATCTTAAAATGTTTTCATGCTTCATATGAGGTAGTTTATAAATTTCTTGCTCTGACATCCAGGAAAGCTTTTCCTTTAAAGGAAATATCTTGACAGCAATAATCTCTGTTGACATGGTGCCTTTCCAGACTTGACCAAATCGACCATGTGCACGAAGTTCACTTAACTGAACAGGTTTCAAAGGCTGAGGCGATGGGGGTGTGCTCTGTTCAGGATCAATAGTAGGTAACTGCTCATGTCCAAATCTGTAATCAAATTACGCATACATAAACAAAATACAGTAAAACCCCATCTTGTTTAATTTTAAAAATAATCATATTATTGTTTCATTTATCAGGTACATGTATGTGAAGGTTCAATTAATATTTTAACAAGAAGTTGCATTATAACAAACATTTGTATGTCATGCTGAGAAAACCTACTCACCCATTTGCAGTAAAATAGAAGTAAATCAAAGAACCTGGAATGGGGACAAATCATGTAAAAAGCAATACCCAATACCTAAAGCAATACCTCCAATAAAAGCTATGAAATCAGAAATGTGTAATGGACTAGCAGACTTTGTGATTGCCATATACATATAGCCCCTTCAGTAATGAGTGTGAGTATAATACATATTACATGTAACCTATATGTTTTTATAGTGGGAAACTATAACCTCTAACATATAACATAAAAATATGCATCCCTTAAGCATCAATGCATGAAAACAACAAGGTGGCACCAATTCCATGTCATGTTTGTTGAATTTGCCACTAAAATTTCTCAAGTTTTATGGATTTTCCTGAATTATGTTGGAAAAGTTAAAACGCATAACATGCTTCTGGTTTGATGTTTGTCCCATTTTTGATAAAACTGTCCATCAAACCAAGATATGTTCTCTTAGAGAGGAGATCTAGGGTAAGGGACATAACTCTTAAAATCAGTGATACATTTGTATCATTTTCAAATTCTACAAAGCCTATCAATCTTTCAATAGAAACAGAATGAAATCAGTCCAAGTTACTTTGATGCTTACATGAAATTGATGAACAATGCAGAATACAAACATTCCAATTATTTGTAAAAGTTGTGTCCCTTACCCTAGGTCTACCTCCTGAAAGTGATAGCCTCCATATATGGAGTAATAGTAAGGTAATTACACCATGTACAATTTACGCTATAAAGATACACTCACTCTTAATTTATTGTCCACTTCGATTTATATAACAATTTTTCAAGAAAAAAATGTTCATCTACAATGCATTTCATTTGATTCATTTACTTCATTGATTGCTTCTATTCAGATTTTCGGTAAACTGCAATCAACCCAAGCCATCTTTCAAACAGTCAAACTGGCAATCAAACATGAAGATTATTGATCGGTGCCGCTATCTTTTATGAATGAATACGACGATGTTAATAAAAACTTGTAAACCGTTAAAATATGTGAACAAACTCTAGAAGATTTGTCAACATGGTAAGACACTATTGAGAGATCTGGAATTATCGGTCCTTTAGTATGCAAATTTATACTCATTTACAGTATGTCGTAACACATTGGCACATGGCTCAAATTATAATCAGTTAAAGTGTTATCTAAATGGCTAATTGCAACCAAATTTATAGGTAATAATTATTTTATTTTATTTCAAAAAACTAGGTAATATTGTTTATTAATTTCCGCTCATAATTATGACTTATTCATCAAACTAATTTCCTTAGTCTTTTCTCCAAACACTTGAAATGTTTATGATTTTGTACACCAGATGATCTAAGACTCAGAGCAATTGACATGCAATTCAATAAAAATAATTGAACTAACGGACAAAGTACACTTTAACAAAAATACAAATATTAATTTAATTCAGAAATACTATACAAAGTAACGTTGCTGTAATAATATGCAGTGAAAAACAAACCACTAAACTCTTATATGTAATGTACTGTTTAGTCTTGGATTATAAGTGTATGTGACGTGTCACCTCTCAACACCTCAGTCAGGTGGTGGTTGTGGGAGGATTGTAAAATCCTGACTACCAAAAAAAAAAAAAAAAAAAACACTGAACTCGGATCTCTGCTGACACCAATGATATAAATGCACATGCCTGACCCTCAAATTACCTGGCAAATTCGACTCTCTGTTTTTTTCGTAGATTTTTGGTCAAAATTAGGCAATTCGACTTATACTCTACATCAACTTCTAGTCTGGAAAATAGGGTATTTGGAAACTCACCTGTTCTTGTAATATAATTTCCAGGCAACAAACAAGCCAATGATAATACAGACTAGGATCACAATAGGAACCAATGAATACAAAACAGTCTCTTTTAAACGATCTGTAGCTTCTGTCTTAGGGTCAGGGGATCCTACAAATAAATAAGTTTATTTTTAATTTAAATTAAGACAGGCTTAAAATTGAAGTAATTAAAACACACGTTATCGAATTTTAATTGCTGATGAGGATTTAAATCCAATTTTCAGCTTCAATAAGATTGCAGACAATAATTTTTGAATTTACAGTACAACTGTATATACATGTAACATAAATTATACATGCAGCCATTAAATTTTTATTTTTGATCATTGAAACTAATGTTAAATTATAATAACTACCATATAAATGTATCAGGTGTTAATATGGTGCGCAAAATTTTTAAAAGTTTTAATGATGAAAGTTCAAACTTCAAGTTGAGACATTTGTCTTAATACAATGTGTATAAATAAGTTACATATCTAACTTTACAGGTCTATTACCAGTTTTAAAAAAGCTCCACAGCTATGACTTACTGACTATTGCTTAACCAACAAGCTATCAAGTAAATGCTTCAATTTTAATGTTGATCATTTTTTAACAATTTCTCACCTTCAGGAGAAGGGGTAGGGGTTGCTAGAACCACTGTATAGTTAGTATTACAAAAGTCTTTGTTACAGCAACAAAAGTTAAGAGAACTAATGCTTGGATCTTGTTTACATTCTCCAGTAGAACATTTTGCAGTATGACTGGATGTCCAGCACCCTTGATGTTTGATAATGTCTTCAGATCCATTCAATGATTGCCAGGCAATAAAACAACTATCATACACAGATGCACATTTTTGGATTACTGAACATCGGTTTCTATCTTCATATTGACAGTTTTCTTCTTTAAACACAGCACAACTTAAAATCTTTTTGTTCTCATCGTCTTCATCATACATATGTTCCTCAATGGCAAATCCATCTAAAAATAGTATTGACACTCAAAACATTTTCAATTACATGTTCTTCCTTTTTTTACAAAGTCATATCCAAATTAGGATGTTTGTTTGTAGCATACTGATTTTATAGCTGCACATGCAGCTGAAATGTGTGTTGAGTCAAATGAACTCAAATATATGGGACCCCTTCAAAATATAGATTATTTTTGCTTTGTACATACATGAATATTGCCTGGTCAAAGTATTGCTAATAATTCAAAGTTAAACCAAAGTGGTCAAATCAATTTAGTGTTTCATATCTTGTCAGTTTACTTGCCATTTACATGTAGTGCTTTAAGTTGATTTTATGCATAGCATGGACTGCTGTCTCTCTTAGTACTCTAAATCTTCTAAAATATTACACAAAGGGTCAAGGAATAGTTAATCATGGGGACAAAGAATTTTTCCAAAATTTGATGTTGAAAGTACATGACATGTTGAACAGATATACAGAGTATCAGTTTAACCCAAAAAACAATATCTGAAGTGAAAACAAGCGAGTTGCTGACATTGTGGAAATTGACAGAACAAATTGCGACCACAGTTTTGTACAAACTGGTTTTGCAAGAGGCACCAATCTGTGACACTGACAATTATGTTAAACTACAAACTACTTCTAGACACACACACCTGCCAAATGTCACTATTTGTGGGAGATTCCCACATGTCAGCTCCAATATCTGAATTTTTCATACGCAATATTAACCACAATTTAAAACAAAACATTCAAATAAGTAGTACATTAAACTCGTTTTGTCATGAAAAAGCCAGATAACAACCCTTTGGTGAATTTTAATGCCTCTATCACTGTTTTCTTGGATTCTGAGGACTACAACGCATTTCACACATAAAATCCCACATGTAATTTTCAAAGGTTAGCAGGTACCGACCTAATCCAAGACGGCTCTGGTGTCCAACAACTGATATGTCAGACAAGCAGGGCCATGTGACATCAGAGCTTGTCCCATATCAAAACATGGGATTTCGCTCACTAATTTAAGAGCACAGTTCAAGGCAGAAATTTATCATTTTGTTGGTTCTTGAAGTTATAACTGGGTATGAAATGAAAGCTTATACTCTTAACAATAATATGTTTATGCTTTTCTGCAGTAATTGGTATTCTAGGATTGGAAAATTTATAAATTTACATAACATTGTTTGATTTTGTAAAACGAAACAGTGTGCAAATTTCACAAAGAAAGAAAAACATGTAAGAAGTGTGGTCTTTGAACATGCTACAACAAATAACTGTCTTAGAATTTATAAAATTTCGATTTTCCCCTGTTTTTGATATTGGACAAGTTTATAATCCCAAGGTCCCAGTTTGTCCAGAAAATCAGCTGTTGGATGTCAGAGCAATCCCATGTTTTTGATATGGGATGAACACTGATGTCCAATAGCCCTAGCTAATCTGGCAAATCAGTCTATGGAAATCAGAGTAATCTAGGGCTATTATGGACCCCCTGTCGCCAGTGTCGGCTTCTGTCACATGGTAGACAGTGTAATTACTAGAGTATAGCCAGCAGTGTATTATGTTGAATTATGCTAAAGTAATAAATATAAACAGTAGTGTGACATAAATTTCAAGGGCTGGAACATATACAGCACCATTTAATTTATATGATTGGTACTTGTGCCAAGCTGTGGTCAATTCAACACATTTAATTGTTCAAGGCATTTTGGCAAAACTTTCAAGAAGTGGCTTTCAAGAGTGCATTCAGATATGTCATGTGAATATGTGATTCATTGATAAGCTTATTTGGTCAATTGCTTACCACAAAGTTTCCCAACAGTAAACAAGAAAAACAACAGACGTAGTGTCGCCAGCATTTTGCAGGTGCTGTGCTCAATCAAATGCAAAATGCGACCACTTAACGTTAAAGAAGCGCGTCAGGACTGTGGTTGAGAATGAGATAGTGCTTCAAAATTTTCAAAAACTGTAAAAGCTTAGAAAATCCGTCTTTTTCAGCCATAAAGAGCCTGTTTATTTACGCCTCTGTTTTGTTTGTATTTTCACAAAATGGCGAATTCATGACATTGATTCCCCGGATGTTAAGAAAGGTAAATCTCGGGGCGCCCTGGTTTATTTTATTTCCGGGCATAAGTACCTGCTAATCATCACGCCTACATTCAGTGTTTTTTTAGGTGAAATATAACGTGCCAATCAAATTTGAAAGGACGATAGCTTTATGTTATAAGAGGCTATAAATCTTACTATTCGAAAAATATATCTATATACTTTATAATCTATATACAGACAGTTACATGTAGCAGTTGATGGTATGAAACTATTATTACTAGTAGTTGTTTTATTAGTCCCAGGAGTATATTAGGCGAATCAGTCACGTAGTTTCTAAACCAATCCGTAACAAGAGGTCTCATGGACGCAGAGTCAATCGCAGCAAGGAGTTCAATATATTTAACTTCTTGATCGCAATAAACGGAAACATCGAAATAACAATATTACGGTCAATTGTCATGAAAAACAATGGGCGTCATCATATGCTCAATACCCAATCCCAAGATTACCAGTACACAATATTCTAAAGAACTGTGATAAAATTTCGTTCAGCAGTCCAAAATATGAAAGAGTTCAAATTATAATTGCCGGCTGTTATTCAAAGCTTTTCCCAAAAATTGATAGTCCAGAAAATCACAAAAAGCATTTTCTATATATAAAACTTATATATATTAATAAGGGTTTTGATTTCATAAATATTTCTGGTATTTTAAATGATCATAGAGCTAAGGAAATTATTATTATTGCTTATTTTGATAATACTATACTCCTTTCTATTTGCTATATTTACGAAAAGTCTACCTGTAAATATGTCTATAATCATAGTGAATTATGCATAGATGTAAACATCAAAGAAAATACATTTTACGCCAATATTTTGAAATTGAAGTTACTAAACATACATTTACGGTCCTAGTTCCTATGCTATTACATGTAACCTGAATGTCATTAAAGACCGAGAGTTGAAAACATTTCAATACTTCAAAACAGTTATGAAATAGTTGACATCCGAAGAAACATTTTTAGGAACACTTAACTTCTTATAAACAAAATTAAAATTGTACTTCCCGAAAAAAAAACACACACACCCACACAAATTAAAAAACCCAGCAAGGAATTTGTTTATGTTCATGCTGATAAGACTCCAAATACTATTACCGTTATTTGACGTACTTTTTATACTGAAATTCTACAAAAACAAAAACGAATGCGCCAACATTACAACTGACTAAATGTTCAACCGCAGACTCTATCGCTACATGTATCTCTTAACAAGCTGAGCCTAATAACATAGGAGTTCCTATACTATGTGCTGACTCCCCAAACTTCAAAAATCACCATATAAATATAGATTCGTTTCCTCTTCAAGTCATTGCTCTACAACTATACATTTATTTTACTTTTTTATTTTCCTCTTTCGATAGTTTTGGGATTTGTCTTCCTCTTTCGATAGTTTTGGGATTTGGCTTCCTCTTTCGATAGTTTTGGTTTTGAGTACTTCTTGTATGCAATTAATATTTTGATTATGACCTTCCTACATATTTGTTTTTAACACTACTGATGCTCAAGAGGTTACTCCTTGGAAAACGTGTACTGCATATCGAAATTTACAATACATAAAACTGGTATTTTTTTTTGTATTCAAAGCACCCAAATTCCTGTTCGACAACATTTTCGTACGTATGGCGAATTTTAACCGTTTAGCGTCAAGTTATTGTAATTTCCACAACTAATTGCGGACCTATTTCTGCACTGTTACGAATCACAATTTATGGCTAGAATAAACAAGAGGCTCCCAGGAGCCTGAATCGCTCACCTTGTTAAATTTTTGCATTGCAAGGGCAATACCTCTAACAATTTTGACTCATGAAGACATTGGTAGGACTTATCATAAGGATCATTTCATCAATTGAAAGTTTCATTCTATCTATTATAGTTTTCAAGTTATTGGCTGAAAACTGCCAAAAAGGTAATTTTTGCCTTTCAAGTGCAATAAATCTAAAATGGAGTCGTCTGACAACTTTGACCTCTGGGGACTTTTGTAGGCCTTATAATACGAATCATTTCAGCAATTGACAGTTTTATTCTATCTATCACAGTTTTCAAGATATTGGCTGAAAATTGCCAAAAACTTAATTTTTCACCTCTCAAGGGCAATCACTGTTACATGGAGTCTGGCAACTTTGATCCCTGGAAGACTTTTGTAGGCCTTATAATAAGGATCATTTCAGCAAGTGAAAAATATTGACTAAACCTAACGGTTTTGGAGATGTATGCAAAAAACTCCTGTCTGACCTCTATGTAATATTTTAGTAATAGCGGCCATGTTTTTTATCCGATCACAAATCCAAAAGGTCATTTTGTGCAGGATACTCTAAGAAACAATCATTATAAGTTTCATTGAAAAAGATGTTTGAAGAAATTGTTAACGACAACGACGACGACGGACGCCAAGTGATAGCTTACATGGCCTACGGCCAGGTGAGCTAATAAAGGCCCTCCCAGACAACATTTGGTAGCAAAATATAATAAGACCTTTCGATATTTGGACGATATTTTGGCTCTAAATAACGATGACTTCAATATTTATCCTAAAGACCTATCCCAATGTAGAACTGTCTTGGGATAAAGCAAATATTGATAATAAAGAATGTCCGTTTCTTGATCAAAGTATTTATATCGACGATGGTAAACTTAGTACTAAAATTTACCATAAAAGGGATGATTTTTCATTGCCAGTTTTTGCTTTATTCAAAGATAGTACTACAGGATATATATCTGTAGTACAAATATTGAGGTCATCGTTGTTTAGCCAAGATATCGTCAAAATATCTGTGTGCTGTAAGCACATCAAAAGAAATCCGATTAACGTATTTTTATGTTTTTCTTTATTAAAAATGATCAAAAATAATTCGAACAAATATATTCACATCCCGATTTATATTAAATGAAATTCATGAAAGATGTGAATTTTTGTTTGATGAGATTATGTGGAAGTGTAGTGTATAAAGTTGAAAAATCTAAACTTTCAACAGATTCGGAAGGCCCCACATGGGCATGGAATAAATATTAACTTTGTAGGCGTATAACAACTTATTTGCCCAGTAAAACACTTCCTCTTATTATACGATAAAACAATACTAGAAAAGAATTTACGATAAAGTCTTTTTTTCTTAAAACCGACCAATGCTGTTCGAAAATAAATGTTAACTCCGACTCCTTTACGTTTTTTTTTAATGAAACATATATATTTCTACATGTATAAAAAATAAGAAATATCTTCGACAAACGGGCAACGTTTGTTCACAGATTCAGCTTGTGGCAAGTTTGAGATAATTGAAACCGTTTCAAGTGTGAGTATGTATACGAGCTACACAATTTTTGTAACATCCCTGCGTAAAATTCGTGCAACTGGAAAACCGTCAGCACCCGACCCGTTCGACATAAATTACATGTATTTCATACCCTAAAGTGTCGATTTAAAGTTTTATAAATGTTCATTGAATTTACTCTGAATGATGACACAAAAATTCCTAACCCAATCAGCACTTTATTTTTCAAACTTCATAAAATTGACTCAAATGGCTTTCATAAAAGCTTAATTTTATCACTAGAAATGCAACAAAGAATTCTTAGTGTACATGCAGCGCTAAGAAAAATTGTTTCAATCAATTTAGACTCCTCATGAGTTGCTAAAACATACTACACGTGGTATGATATTAATTTATCGTTTTTACTTTACTTTCTTCTCCATATACATCTTTTCTTGTTTGTATTATTTCTTTGTTTTATTTAAAGAAAACAGCAAAACAAATAAACAAACAAAAATATTAAAATAAATATAAAAAGTACTACCGTTGAAAAAGAAAGCCGACGCAGTAAAATTTGTTCTTTTTATTTACAATTTTCTACATTTCATTTAAGAAATAATACATGGTTCGCAATCTCTAATTATTTTCGATACATTTTTTTTTTCGAACGCCATTAAGTTAACAGTATTTGGCCAATCGATTAGGTGACTTGCGTTTCCATGGAAGAGTGTCTTTAAGATCAAAGGGTAAAAATCAAAACTGTACCGACCAACTGTTTCCCATGTTTGAATTAATCTGATGATACAGAAATAATGTTCAAACTTATCATATACATCACGGGTTAATCACTAAAAAGATTACTAAGTGTATTGGCATTTCACGGATCATTAACTCTGACACATGCCGTGCCGGTTGAACGGTATAATATATTTTGTTTTAATACAGCAAAAAAAACTTTTTGTTTTTCATCTTGATCTTACGTTTGTAAATTTCTAGCTATAGTATTACGATGAACGTCACGTACAAATATTTAGTTAATTGAATCTTTCTATCTGGTCCTGGGTACACTTTTTGGGTTCTGAGTGCCCTTAGCACTCCTGAGCCGTGCTTAGACGTACCGTAGGCAATTATACTCCTTCACATACACGAATCTTTCTTACGAATCTTTACGAAAAATCAATGGTAGTCATTTGCAAGCATTCGTTTTTTATTCGGAATTGAATGAGATGTTCACAGAAACTTTATTAAATGTTTCTAGCTATGTGCACATCCATTTCTTTATTGGATTGGAATCAATTGAGGTTTCACATAAAATTTCGATCCAGCCTTGATCCTAGCCCCCATAAAAATAAATGGTATTTCCCTAACTCACATCAAGTACCACTAAATTATCTTTGGTTCGCTGACTCGTCTCATGAGTTGTTTCGGACCCTTTATAATTATCAAAAATTATTTGAAGATGGACACAAAGCAGAAGTAACCAGATGGTTTACAGCATTGCTTTGAAGGTATATATAAATAGACGATTACATTATGGCTTTATAGGATGATTATAACTAGATGATCTCCAGCATGGTTTTGGAGATAGATATGACCATACCTTTCGGGATGGATGTAACCAGATGGCTCATAGCATTGCTTTTGAGATCGATAAAATCAGATGATCCCAAGCATGGCTTTGAAGTTGGATAAAGCCAGATGACCTACACCATGGATTTGAAGGTGGATATAACCATGTCTTTTGGGATGGATGTAACAAAATGCCTTATAGCACGGCTTTGGAGATTGATATAATCAGATGTTCACCAGCATGGTTATGACGATGGATATAGCCAGATGTTCACCAGCATGGTTATGACGATGGATATAGCCAGATGATCACCAGCATGGTTATGACGATGGATATAGCCAGATGTTCACCAGCATGGTTATGACGATGGATATAGCCAGATGATCACCAGCATGGTTATGAAGATGGATGTAACCGGATAATCAACAGCATGGCTTTGAATGTGGATATGACCAGATACATACCTCTATGGCTTTAGAGATTGATATAGCCAAATGACCCCGAAAATGGCTTTGAAGGTGGATATAACTAGATAAATACCAGTATGGCTTTAGAGATTGATATAGCCAAATGACTCAGAAAAAATGGCTTTGAAGGTGGGTGTAACCAATTAAGTGTTACTAAACATGGCTTTGCATATCAGAGAGAACAACTGTTTGGAGTTTCAATATACAAGGTAAGAACAAGGTGAGTTAGAGAAACAAACAGTATGCACATGGAGTTTACAGTAACGTAAGTTACCATCCATGTTTATGAAATACACTAATTTTGCTAAATTGCACTTTACTTTATAAGGGAAACCCGACTTTCCTGTACAATAAATAACCGCTGATATAATGTCTTAATGAATTTCTGTTGATAAGGGAAATGTGGTTATGTGTTTTGTTTTGGTCTATTTGATTGTTCGTTTTTGTTTTTGATCTTATTTTGCTTGTTTATTTATTTGCTTTTGTTTAATTTAATATTACAAAATATCAATATTTGGATATTACTTTTTTCGGTTACCAATGTAGACGAAACTTCCAGTTACATTTTTTAAACTAGGAATTATTTTTTTGCATATTTCAATTTCAAATTGATTGGTTGATTCCTGATAACTAGTATGCGGAACTTATAACATGTTGCAGATGAGAGAAGAAGACAACATTCCCAATGATCCTGAGACAGGAGCTCGAGTCAATATGAACTTCCTCGTACTGCATTGACTCGCTACTCACGGAGAAGAAGATACGGTACGTATGGCCCTGCGACAAGAAGCAAAACCACTGAAGGTTTACTGTATAGTGTACGAACTGTGATATTTGTTAGTTTCTCCGAGATTAACTAAACATGTGTGTCCTAAATTACCACCGTAGTACTATTAAACCGATAAAAGTTCAATTATTTCGAACAAGAAAATTAATCATGAATATTCTGATATATTTGTAAGTAGGCTTTAATCCACAATAACGTAATTCCCTTCACACAGAGAAGCCATCCCAATATATTGGAATCTAAACGACGGAAAACATCCTATTGAAGACAGTTGAGTTCCTATATAAAAACAGCCGCACGAATACTAATCTGTCTATTAAGCAGGCTTTATTCCATGTAGCCGAAGATAGCACAATTGTCACTTGAATGTCAAGAGGTATTATGTATTCTGGTCGTGGGAAGCAAATACATCGTGATAGACTAAGTATAAGTCTGCACCTAGGCCTTTTATTAATTATCCCCTCATAGAAAGGGTTGCAGCGTCTCTGACACAATTATAAATATCAAACAGAGGGATGATTAACATTCTACTGGCACGGTTTGTCTTAATTTGTGGCGACCTTTCTTGGAGCTTGTCCATTGTTTGCGTTCATTTATTGTAATTTGAAGTTTTGCGGATTCAAGGATTCAAACGTTTCTAAGTTAGTTCCAAAATACCTTTTTGTACGTGTATTTTATTTTCTTTCAATTGTTAAGGGATGTGGGACATATCTCAATGTCTATGTAACTACAATGTGAGTAGAACCTTTAGCCGTGAATGTTGGTTGGGGCTCCTACTAATGACAGAGCGGCCTCAAGTCAACTCGGCATTAATACCGAAACAATTCGACTTTAACGGTTTTTCAAAGGGAATCACTAAAATGTCTTTTAAAACGTGAAACTAAGTATATTTGTATATCAAATAAACAAGTGGCGGCTTCAGAAAGGGTGGAGGGAACGTTCGCCACTGAATTTGGGGAACATTATACTTTTTACATGAAATCTTTCAATTCTTACCTCACCCCAAAAAAAACTCTTAATTTTGGGGAAAATGTAATACATTTTTAGAAATAGTTGTTTCCCAAAAAATACCCCTTAAGTGAGTTTCGCACTGTTCGTCAATTCCTTATGTTTACGTCCATATAATTTGAAATCTGTTGATCTTTTTCCGTAAAATTTCTCATGATTCTAACCATTCAAATGGTACAATAAGCATCAGGTAGGAACATTAAGTTTTCCTTGTAACATTTAGTTTCTGTTCCATTCTACAGTGTTCTCATTTTGTCTTTTCTCTTCTAATGTGTTATTCAAGATAAAAAAAAAAACAGATTAAATTCAGTCAGTGTTGACTTGGGGTGATAAAATTAGTTTTGTCATTGAGTTACTATGAGGCTTAGAGAAAATAACCTTTAATTGTAAAACTTCCAATGATTTCCGAATTCAATTTTCTCAGAACCATTAGCAAAGTAAGGATGTCAGACAAAATATCATTGTACATTAATTTGAATTAAAAAAGTGTGTTTGCTAATTCTGGAAAGGCCGAGTTTTGGCTTTTTGACGAGCAAAATAATTCTATTGTGCACCAACACAGCACTTAGATGACCGATATGGTCAGTTTGTTTACAAATAAAAAAGAAATATTAGTATGCAAGTTACACAACCATAGAAGGCTGAATTGTTACTTCTGGTAGCTTACTTCTACTTTTTGTTAACTTTGTAAGTCCACGAAACACATTAAGCCATGAATTGACAGAAAATCCGCACATATCCCAACACAACTTGAAAGATTGACAAAAATTTACACAATGAATCATCTGAAATTAATTTAAAATATGATAAGAAAATCCATGATAAACGGAAATCCACAGAACGCAACACCCCTTTAATGAAGAGTTAGTAGCATTGATAACTCCTGCTTTTGTTTACGTATAAAGTTGTGAACCCATTAAGCTCTTATTTCTTAGATACAGCTTTCCTCCTTTAGGGTTTTCTATCTTGTTTTATCCCTATCGACCTTGATACCAAGGTCAATTATTTACTTATCAATTTACGATTGTTTTGTTCTTCTTGTTGTTTTCCATGCGGTGTTGGGAAATGCGAAATTTTGATGGGTTAACTGTTTGTTCGTTTGCTTTTTGAGAGGAGATGGGGTATTCTAAACATCTTTTGATATATTGTCACACCTTACTACACTTCAAAACTGATTTCGAAAAATGTCGGTCTGGATAGGACAAATAAATAATTTTAAAGCTAACTTTCATTTTGTACAGGCTGTGTTAGCGTTTTATTTGTTAAGTGTCTCATTTTTCTGAATTGTCATTTGGACTCTTTGGACTTTCGAAGTTTCGTTTCGTTGTAGATGATGTCGAAATCTTACAGAGGAATTATTGTGAAAAATCTCTTGAACCTTTTCTGAAATGACAAAAACTCTTAAATGATTTTAAGCGTAAAATATTTGCACAATATTTAATTATCATGATATTACACCGAATATTTGAAGAAGAAAAAAATCGACTAAGTAAATTTTGCTTTAAGAAAAATCTGACTCTCATCAAAACAGACTATAAATAGGTTGAACTAATAAAGGCTATGGATTTCAAAACGCATTCGTCAAAGCTAAGACGATTTTTTCCATTAAAATTTGCATGATGCTTGAGGCAACCTTTCGTGTTAATTTGAAATATGACAAAATTAAACCTAAGAAAATTAATAAAATCAGATCTTAATAGTCAAGCGGACGGCTTCTAACGTAATTGGATCTTAGTCGGCTCTTTGCTGTATCAATTTTTGAACAGAACGTGTACCTAGAACGCCGAGCCTTATTTCCATAAAAGCAGAATAATAAAAACTCGCAATTAGCTGATGACTCTCAAAGCAAATTAAAGTTCTTTACCTACACAGCATGGGCTTCGTTTAGTCAACACAATAAATTAACAGCCTATGTTAAAACAACATTTAGTACAGCAATCACTGAGCAAACTATTTTTAGTAGCTTGTTTCTAAACCTTTAACCCCATACTTTCTTTCAAGGAAAACTAGAACTACATAACCGAGTCTAAAACAATTTCTGTTAAGAAGAGCATATTGATTGGATAGTATTGGGATCTATATTTGATGAGATTCGTTCCAACTCTGTCATCAGTTGCGTAGATGACGAGAGACAGGCCTCGGAAACTGACAGGTAAGAACAATATTTATTATTTTAGGATTTTTTGTCGTTTAAAAAAAACATGATACCTTCGTCGTAAGCAATCTTTTTCATGTAGTGTTTATGGTTTCTTGTTCGTTAGTTTTGTTTGTTTGTTCAAACTAAATTTTGAATTTGAATTTTAAGTCAACTCGTTTTGGAACATCAAAGATTTGACAGAAACGTATGCACACAGAAAGCTGTTGTTCTCTATATTTTTATTATAACTATTTTTTATCTCCTTGCTATTTGAGCTTGATGCTATTTTAATATGTTTTTCTTTATTCTTCTAGAAAGCTGCACTGTAAACGTTTTATTGTTTTTATTGCTTTTCTTGTATTTTTTTGTTTAGTTTGTTATCCTCTTCATTGTTGGTTACTTTAAATGTTTCTTTGGCTTTTTGTTTTTCTGTACCTTACTACTTTATAAACGGCTTCACTACAGATAAACCACCGAATTCCGATTTGAGCTTTTTTGTCATGACTTGTTAACAACTTACTGGCTATGGAATAAATTTGGCTGATTTTATATTATGTGTGTAAGTTTGTTTTTGTTTGTTTGTTTTCTTGCTTGCTTGAATGTTTGTTGTTTGTTTGTGTAGTTATGTTTTTGCTTGGGGATTATTTTAACTGAGAATGAATTTTTTTACATAAAATAATGTCTTGTTGGCCCATCATCACAGGCTTGAAAGCAAAGCTACAAAAAGGACTTTTTTATTTCCTGTAAAGAGTAAAGAATAATAGAATAATTAATTTGAAGGAGTGAATAACCAAAATATAACGAGTGCCGAAGAACGCCAAGTGTGCGAACTTGTTCCGCGCACGCACGAGTTAAATCTTACTGCGTTCTTGGCATGAGTGATCATATTTTGGTTATTTACGATTTATTATCCTATTTATTATATAGATTTCCTCTATTATTCGTTGCTATTTATTAACATAGATTTCAAATTTTGTTAACGGCGGATTGATTTCAAAACTCTGACGTTTTAGCGGAAGACAGTCCGAGAGTGAAATTACCGGATTTATTTCACAGTGTGAATTATCGAAATATATTTCACTGGGAACATTCGATAAAACACCGCTATCTATATAATAATCTTATTTCCTTCACGTCATCGCCTGAATATAGCTGAAATCTTGCTGCTCGGGCGTTAAACCCCAATCATGAATCAATCAATCAATCATCCACTCTTGTATAAATATCCCATCACTATGTGCTCATCGTTCTATTAGTTTAAACATATTTCATTCAGAAATAGTTTGATTAAAATAAATTACACAACATGATAGTAATAAGACAAGGATTCGGAAACAAGCATAGCTTATATTTAGTCCGTCTCTTTATAAAAATGACAATTTGGTTAGCACAAATGTTCTATTGCACGCTCACATGTTGAAGAATATAATATGTGACGAGAAGAAAATAAAGTATTTAGGAAAAAAGGGATGGGATGAAATACATTAATAGGTAATTGATTTTAGTTATGTGTTCACAAACCGTTTACTGTCTACTATATACCTTTGCACATTTGTAAATATATATATATATATATATATATATATATATATATATATATATATATATATATATATATATATATATATATATATATATATATATATATTGTTCTAAAGTTAGAGCATCTGATCCATGAAGCAAAATTTTGGGAGTTAACGGCTGCATACTTGTTGCAGTGAAGAAGATAATGGGCTGACGTTTCAGATTGACCGCATGGGTTATCGACAAGATTTCGCGCAAATAAATGAGCATTCAAAGAACTACCCATACGTAATCGTACATGAAGCACCTGACCGATTCTACTGCCGATAAAGAAGTATGTTGGGCATTCTACGTTCTGAACTTTCAAACAGTTCTTAAACGTTTCTAACGACGACGCATTACAAATGTCGAGAGGCAAGTTGTTCCATAATTTGACACTTGAAGGTAACCAGAATAGATATTGGTTCTCGTACGTATTTCGGCCACGTTGTTGGGATGTCGAGTAAAACGATGATGCAGTTCCGAAACCGTGTTTGGTATCAAGTTGTCAGGAGCATTCTTATGCACCATTTTATGAATCATAATAAGTTTATGATTCTTTTTACGATCTGTGAGCTTTTCCCACCCTGTCTCAACGTATAATTTTGCTACAGAAGTTACTTTAGTCCCACCCGTTACTATTCGCATGGCCTCGATTTGCACACTCTCGACTTTTTCAGACAAATATTCTATATTGTTTTCCTAAATGACGTCGCCATATTCCATTAGTGGTCTAACGTACGAGAAATACATTTTTTCGAGTGTAGATCTATCAAGAACTACTCTCAAGCGACGAAGTGCATTTACACGGATAAACGCTTTTTTGACAATAGACCCTTTTGTGGTAAGTTGGTGTGCATGCTCAATATACACTTCCGCGAGGTAGAGCTTGGGAAGAACAAAAGAATTTTCCTCGCAGAAGTGTATATTGAGCATGCTCTACGCATGCTCATCGACTACCCCAACGTTAGCACAAAAGGGTCTATAATGCCGATGTGATTATGCACCGATCCGTTATCTGAGAATGTTATACTCATTATATTGATGATGTTTGTTATTAAAACTATAAACCATATCAATTTATACACATTTATGTCTTAGTTCGGTTTTGTTTTGATTTTTCTGTTTTTAGTTTATTTTTACGTTTTTACGTTTTATATTTAATTTTGACATTTGCTCACCAATTAGAGCGTTATATTGTATAACTGATTAGTTATTTTATGTCCCCATAAGCAATTAATTATTGCAGATTTTAGAAACCCCACAAACGTCGCGATGATACGAGTACTCAATAACATGACGTTTCAAATTTGTAATACATGTACCTGTGATTTTACAACTTACGAATTACTGTAAAATGTGACTTTTTTTTTCTTTTTTTTATTTGACTTCGTTACTAACCGGAAAGACGTTATAGAATTTTTTATATATATTTTTTTTTAAAGATTTTAATATTTTGGGTTGGGAGGGAATTGAATTAAATCATCCTAGTTTTTTCAGATTGGCATTTCGACATTTGGTCCGAACATTTCATCTGAATTGCTATAGATCCCGAAAAAAGCCAAAACCCCCGACCTCTGAGTTGGATTTAAAGCGGGGGAAAAATGCGAAGGCGCATTGATTCAATTTTATACAGACATGCAGCAATGGAAATTTCGCGAATTACCGTCCTATTAATATCATTTTCATACCATTTATTAAATTTAGGCACTTTCTTTAACATTAAATAGTTTGTTCTGTCACCACAGACTAATGTTATTTACTCGCTCTGATTGTGTCCTAACAAGCTGAAATACAAAAAGAAGGTAATCACGTTATCTAATACAAAAAAAACGATGTTGTCGCTAACCAGACTATTAAATTACATTGATTTTTACAAAGTATTTGAGTGTGTTCTCAATATGGATCAATCACTTCCAGTTAACTAGAAATTCCGGTGCAAAAAGAGTATAAATTACCTCCCTTTTGTTGCAAAGGCGAGAATTGTTGGTTTGCATGCGTTTTGTTTTAATTTGTTTTTCCTGTTATTCTGTTTTTTTTTCGTCTCAGCTTAAACGTTCCGGAAAGTTAACTTTTCAAAAAAATCTTTGTCTATCCCTAGGAAATGAATATAGCCTGCTAAAGAGAGAGAGAATCCTTATCGAAACCAAGTGGAAAGACTTGTTCGGACTCTTTTTCTGTTTACCGAAAAAAAAACTATTAAATTTATGAATTGTCTAGAACTAAACCTTTTTCACAAGGAACGAGTATTACTTACTTAATACTCCCTTCACATACACGAATTTCTCTTACGAATCCTTGCGAATCTCCAAAATTTACAAGATTCGTAAAACTAACACGAATCATTGCGAATGAAGCCACTTATACGAGTGATTTGCGAGTGTTTTACGATTGGTTACGTGTATGAGCGATCATTGAATGAATGCGATGCGTTTACGATACTAGTTCACGATTTACTCCTACAACGTAAGAGGTGGGAGTTACTCCATACCCCCAATCTCTTACTTCCTAACGCCGTATTGCATAACGCTCGTTCCGACATTCTTTGAAATCGGCAGAATAATTGTATTTAACTAGTTAAAACGCTTTATAATTCCTTTACCATAATACGGCAGATGGTGACTAAACTGAAGAAAACAAATGACCTACCTGACGAAAAATCCAGCAATCTTGGAAATCCTTTGTAAAAGCAGTTAAAATGAACTTCTTGTTCGGTTGTTAGATTTTTGAGTGTGTAATTCCGGTTGATAAAATTACGGATTTTAAAATTTGCGAAACGAACATATCAAATTAACCAAAGAATTTCCATTACCAACTTTAAGATCGTTTTGTCAAAAACATATTGCATTCCGTAAAATAAGTGACCTAATTCAAAATGGCTGGCCATTTTGACAACTGTCTTCATTACAAATGTTTTCTAGGTATTTAACAGATATTTAGGATTTTTATCGCTCGATTTCCGGTACGTTTAACTTCTTTTATGTAAATAAAAGATACAAAATATTTTAAAACGCATGTTTAGCTAATTCACATTGGCGGTGGCTTTCAACATGTCAGATGCTAGAGGTTAGGGTGGCACGAGTTAAATAGGCTTGCTAACTGATGATTTGTAAGGATTCCGGAGAAAGATTCGTGTATGTGAAGGGGGTAGCTCTTTCTATGTTACTGTACTAATCTGTTAAGGGGAACGGACAGGAGATCAACTTCAATTAATCCCTTTAGGGATTCGGCGCTGAAGATATTTTTTTTTGTTTCGACCACCACTGAATCCCTTGAAATGCCCAATATGTTGTATTTTGGAAAACTTTACAACTCGACCTCGACTCGTACCGGGACTGATTGCACCAACAGCAGCACGTCAAAGATTCGGGATGGTGGATGATTTGAAAGTAGACATATTTTGCTATGTAAGTAAATATGTCCATTTGAATACCAAAGTCCACCTTATTCGCTAGCTACAGCACATTTTTGTCGGATGACCGCTTCAAATTGTCTGGAGGCCGCCATCTTTGTGTATACTTAAACTCATCATGCGACACACATGGTGGTCAAAATAAAAAAAAAATATCTCCAGCGCCGAATCCCTAGAGGGATTACAACTTGAATGTACGAATCACATACACGCTTAAGGTTGAATATATAGGCTAAAAACCACTATTTCCACTTCCCATAGGCTTCTATGCTAATTTCACAATATTCAATGGCTTCTCTGGACTTTACCTTAACTTTAACCTGCAGAGGACTATATATCAGCATGATTCTACATATGTCAGCTCACAATCCTCAGAATGGCATGTGGGGTTAGCAGACTTGCAGTGCAGTACTGGTCACCGGAAGTGAAGTGTCTATAAATAGCATGGGAAATCCCAGTGTTTTCACAAGATAGGGGTATATTTAGAAATCATTATGGAGATTAGGCTTCATATCACAAGAAGCAAAATGCACCTATAAAATGTACAGAAATGTTTTTCCTATCAGAAACTGTTTAAATTTTTTAAATGAGATGAGAACTTTTTTTCACAGCACTATGAGGAACAGGGGTAATTTCTGCGTAGGACTATTTTTGCCTACGTTCCAAATGCTCATTGGTTGAATTGGTGGTCTGTAACCTATACTAATTGTTGCGTTAAGACCACCCAAACGTGGAAGTCCGAAGCGACTCGTTTAAGAACAGACACATAATTCAGACAGTTATTAGGACGGATGTAATACTTTCGAACAGAAAAAAATGGTTTCTTTTTATTTGTAGACTTCTTTCTAATTGGCCAGTGTCTTGTCCCGTCTTTGTTTTTTGTTGTCGTTTTTGTTTGTTTGTTTGTTTTATTTTACCAAAAGTCATATCCCGCCTTCGCTCGAATCAAATGGTTACCCACAGAAGCACCGAAAGAATAACTGTTTTATAATTTGTTTCGTGTTTTTTTTTTATAATTTATGTTGTTAGTGTTGGCGATTTTTTTTCGAAGAAAAATATTCTTAAATTGTCGATTCAAATATATTCACAGTACAGTTTTATTACATTTCACTGTTTTAGTGCATTTTTTTCTTGTTTTGTATATATTTAGTATATGCATCCGAATTCACGATTACTAATAGTACTATTTTCAGCCACATTTTGCCCAATTGTAGGATTCTAACACATACTTTCTTAATGTAATATAATACCACGTTTATATCATTGTGTTATCTTATTTCTGTGTTATTTGAAAATTTAATTAAAAGACTCCTACGATTCTAACTTGCCACAATGGAACCATTCAAAGTAAAATCGAAAATAAGTAGTTTTTGAATGAAAGAAATTTTAAGTATAATGGCACTGAATGTTTGTGCCATGTCTGAATGTTTTTTTTTAAGTAGTATTTATTTTAGAGTCGTGTACGTCTTGCTATCTATCGTATTAGTTGGGTAAAATCAGGGACAGATCCGTGATTTAAGGGTATTTTTGGGAGGGGTGCTTAAGTATAATAAGGTAGAATTTGTGCGAGAAAAAAAAAAAAAAAAAACGATATTTCATGCGAAAAAAATCCCCAAGTTTAGGGGGCTCACGCAGGGTCCGTCAACATATGAATCCGCGCCTGCAAATGCATCCTCAGTACGAATGAAATTATTATCCGATTATCAATAACATTTTTGTTTTGGAAAGACATAATGTTGTCTGTGATTTATAAGCTCTACAAATAATCAGTTTCTATAATTTATATACATGTAGGTAAAATCAGCTCAGAAATAAAATGTCAAGAAATCACATCATTTGAAATATGTATAATGTGTAGAGAGCAAGTGTTTAGTTAAAAAAAGGGAAAATGTTCGAACCGGTAAGCCCATGTCAACATTCACGTGGCATCGTCTACGATCCGGAATTTGTACTTTAAAATTTGAAATGGCCAGTTTTTGTCATAATGCAGACCCACTCTTATTCAAATAGCCGGACTTAAGGAGGTAGACCTATGGTAAGGGACATAACTCTTGAAATCAGTGACATGTTTGCAACATATTCAATTTCACCAAAACCTATCAAGCTTTCATTTGAAACGGAATGAAATCAGTCCAAGTTACTTTTGATGAGATGATGTAAAATGCTGAATACAAACGTTCCAGTGATTTATAAGAGTTACGTCCCTTACCCTAGGACTATCTCCTTAACTGTAATATTTAGCAGTTTCTTTTTCCTGTTGTACTACATTAAACGAAGAGAAACAAAGTGGCAGGCCAATTTACCAATAAAATGAATCTTTTTCAATTAGAATATGCATGTTCATACAACAGAATCAAATGCAGTACTGATCATCCGTCTGGTTGCAAGTAGGTTACAAAAAATTGGAATGTTTCCTAGAACATCCTTTAATTATTTTTTTTTTAATTCTTTAAACTAGTTCTAAATCGGTAGTAACATGCACTATTCAAACTTGTATTATATAATTGCTTTCGTAACATTTTATTTCTTAGAAACAACAAAGGAAGGAAAGCAATTTTTAAAGTAATAATCTTTGTGTCATCAAACTGCTGCAGTGATATATTACCAACACGAGGAAATAAGCTTGATTGTAAATTTTAGAAACAGAATCGCACTCTATGAATCCAATGACTGTCTACTTCTTATTAAGCTTGTTGCACGCTACAAAACGATGTTGTCTTTGGATACGATCTGCAACATATCTATACGATGTCAACACAAATAAAGACATCACCTAAGTAACATGCGGAAACGGAGGTGTGGGCCATAAATAAAAAAAAACTGCTTAAATTCCTTCGAATTACTCAAGACGTTTTAATTATTTTGAACAAGTATATAGGTAATGGTGATTCTCTTACAATTTTTGAAAATACCGTTTTAACTTATAATTCCCGCGAACATTTTCACACTATGACCTAACAGATCAAAGTTTTTAATTGAACCTTAGCTACATGTATAGTTTTCTATTACAATACATGATAACACATCCTGTTAGAGATCGCTCTAGGCACAGGCCATTTTCTTAATTCTCGAGGTTGAGGGATTTTATTTTGAGGTAGAAAAAAATGTTTTCGCGCAAGCGCAAAACAGGTTTTGCTGTGAACATAAATACATAGCTAAGGATTCTTTAAGACCAAAATCATAATAAATACCAACCGAATCCATCTCCTTTAGCTTCTGGATGAATGGACACAAGTAAAAAATATATATTCTTCGTCAGTTTCAAGAGTATTACAAGATTTCTCTTCTCGAGATATAGATATCTTTAGATTTGAACCCACGAGCTTCAGCGAATGGATTAAATCTAAAATTTAACTATCGAGAATGAAGAAATCATGTCATCCCCGAGAGCGTTGGAGAAGAATCTATTTCTCCCCCATAAAATCTGTAGAAAACTCGGAAATGTAAAATGGCGAGAAAATCTCGCGTAAATTTAATCACCGCCCGATGGTTAAAAAGTCACGTGCATTTTTAATTACCGATTTAGAATGGGAGAAATCATTTTATTATTTCTGATTTCATTATTTATGTGGGAAGGTTTCGATCAAAGGTTTTTTCTTGATTTATTTCGCTGAATTTTTTTATCATTATTTTTTTATTATTCTACGACCTTTTAAGAAGAGGAGTGATATCACATGATGCACTGTTATTCCATAAATTCTATTTGATCATCTTTCTAATTTCGAATTTTGTCCTTCAACAAATCGGGCAAAATGGGAAAAACCAGAAACTTGCATGTAAAAAACTTATCGATATATATATATATATATATATATATATATAATTTCACTCAAGGATATGCTTATTTGATCTTTGCATCACTGGATTTGCTCAGAGTTTTTTAATGGAATGTTATCTGCCCTTGAGATGTTCATTTTCAGTGCATTTCAATGAAATTATAACTTAATTAACATAAGTTATATGGAAAATCTTGTTTCTTTTCCTTGATTCTGATGGTGCAAGTAGTCAAATTAAACTTTCAAAATCCTGGTTTTTATACCATGTTTCGCTAACTGTCTGCTTCTTACAGAGACTTAACACTAAAGTGCACTTATTTCTTTAATCTGTATATTTTGACAAAATCATGACGGCATTGGTCTGGTCCTTTATCAATATCTGGAAAATAATGAATACCTCCTTGAAGATAATATTTTATTTTAGGCACCCCACTATGCAACTATGGTTATAACGGTTATGAGTCTTGTCTTTAGATCTAAAGAAAAACCTCGGAGACGCTAAGCGAAAGAAGGTTACAGACCACCAATTCAACCAATGAGCATTTGGAACGTACCAAAACTAGTCCTACACAGAAATTACCCCTGTTCCTCTTGGTGCTGTGAAAAAAGTATCTAATTAAATCTTATTAAAAAAAAATTAAACAGTTTCTGAAAGGAAAAACATTTCTGTACATTTTATAGGTGCATTTTGCTTCTTGTGATGTGAAGCCTAATCTCCATAATGATTTCTAAATATACCCCTATCTTGTGAAAACACTGGGATTTCCTATGCTATTTATAGACCTTTCACTTCCGGTGTCCAGTACTGCACTGCAAGTCTGCTAACCCTACATGCCATTCTGAGGATTGTGAGCTGACATATGTAGAATCATGCTGATATATAGTCCTCTGCAGGTTAAAGTTAAGGTAAAGTCCAGAGAAGCCATTGAATATTGTAAAATTAGCATAGAAGCCTATGGGAAGTGGAATTAGTGGTTTCTAGCCTTTATAATGTACAGAAATGTTTTTCCTTTCAGAAACTGTTTAAATTTTTTTAAATAAGATGAGAACTTTTTTCACAGCACTATGAGGAACAGGGGTAATTTCTGCGTAGGACTATTTTTGCGTACGTTCCAAATGCTCATTGGTTGAATTGGTGGTCTGTAACCTAAACAGTCACTTTTTGTCTTAGAAAAAATAAATAACTATACAGGTATCTTCCTACACACATACTGAATGCATTTGCAAAGTTTCAGTGAAATGTGACAAGCACTTTTTTAAATATTTGATTTTTAAATATAGGGTAACCAAGTTGTGCGAGCAAAAAAGTGAAAATATTCTACCATACTGAAATGCATTAAATATTTGCAAAGAACTTTTTCTGACTTTTCAAATAAAAAATATCAATCACAACTTGTTTTTTAACAATATTAATGAAGAAATAGTTTTAAAAGTAATCATTTTCTGAGAAATTGGTCTATTTTTAAAAATTTATTTCTGACATGCCTCCCCCTTTTTCTTGATCACATGTCAAAAATCCTAAATCTTTAAATTTTCACAAAAGGTGATATATTTGGCTTTAAATTTGTAAATACAGTGTTTTCACATTAGAACATGACCAGTAAAGGGCACCTAAAGCAAAAAAAGTGCTCAATAATGGATTTTCCATGTTGCCATAGGGGAATGCTTATATGGCCTTAACCGCAGTAATGAAAGTGAGTTTTTCCTCATTTCTTACCTAATTTTTGCTCAAATCTACACAAAACTTGATTTCAAGTGCTTATTACTACCATATTTAGGTAAATATAGCCCTCAATGTTTAATATTTGATATTTTTACTAAATTTTCTACACTTTTTACAAGATAGGACATAAAAATCAGCCAAAAAGACCAATTTTCCATAATTTGGACCTATAACTTAAAAAAATGCATATTTTGAAGGATTTTTGTAGTGTATTCCTCTCATGGCAAAGTTAACAAGATCTTCAAGTAGTTTAAAGCTATTTCAAGAAACTTTTCATTTTGCCATGGCTTCATCTTAAGGCTAAAAACCACTAATTCCACTTCCCATAGGCTTCTATGCTAATTTCACAATATTCAATGGCTTCTCTGGACTTTACCTTAACTTTAACCTGCAGATGACTATATATCAGCATGATTCTACATATGTCAGCTCACAATCCTCAGAATGGCATGTGGGGTTAGCAGACTTGCAGTGCAGTACTGGTCACCAGAAGTGAAGGGTCTATAAATAGCATGGGAAATCCCAGTGTTTTCACAAGATAGGGGTATATTTAGAAATCATTATGGAGATTAGGCTTCACATCACAAGAAGCAAAATGCACCTATAAAATGTACAGAAATGTTTTTCCTTTCAGAAACTGTTTAAATTTTTTAAATAAGATGAGAACTTTTTTCACAGCACTATGAGGAACAGGGGTAATTTCTGCGTAGGACTATTTTTGCGTACGTTCCAAATGCTCATTGGTTGAATTGGTGGTCTGTAACCTAGAATCTGTCCGGAATTTGACCGATCCGATTCTAAAATTATAGTTTAACTGGTTGAAAATTATACCATTTTTTCCGTGCTCCTAGCTTCGCGCCAAAATTCTTGACAGAGTTATTGTCCTTTTTCAAGTAATATCTAACCAAATTGTTTAGCTCCTCCTAGCGGGTAGAACTACTTTGAGTCTCGTATGACTACAATTCCGGCATTTTTTCAAGAAATACTTCTTTCTGCACCCGAGGTTATTTATAGTGTAACGGAAATGGCAGATTAGTTCCGGTTCCACTTGATAGTCTCGGGTTACTTTGATTGTTTTGTTGTTTACATCCAATACAATGACTATTGAGGCGGTGTCGCATAATTCAAGTTGAGGTATTTTGAATAAGATTAAAGTACACGTGAAATCCTATGAGTCAAACTCTTGATGTAAACTAGCGATGTCATTGCTTCCCTTCTGTGGATTGTAAACAATAAGTTAAAAACACTAGATATTGGAGGCGTTGTCTGAACATTAGATAATTAGTTCCAACAAATAAATGCAGTTTCCTTATGTCTTCACATTCATTGCACTTTTAGTTTGTAACTAGTCTTAAAGTGGATACTACCAGTGGCAAAAAATAAGGAATTGATATTGAAATATCGAAAAATGTCTCTCGGTCAATTTGCTTGTAATTTAGCAGATGCTTCAACTGTATTCTGTCTGGAACTACCATGCTGACTGCAATAAGTATTTTAAGGTCGACGTTTAATTTCTTTTTTGCGTAATTAAAACATGACTGCTTTGCATTTTATTGTGTTAAATTCTTTGACTTTCAAGACAAAAAACATTTTTTGAGAGAGAGTAACGTGTATATCCAATGGATATTTTTTTAATGCCAACGCATTCTTTTTCTTTGCATTATTCAGTCTAAAAATGTTTTTGACATAGAAATAAAACAATTTATAGACATCTCTGGCATAAAAAAAATGTTTGGTTTTTTTTCAAATCCGGGGTCATCCGAATGAAAGATTTAGGGCATACCTTAAGGGAATAGACCTAGGGTAAGGGACATAACTCGTACAAATCATTGGAACGTTTGTATTCACCATTTTACATAAATCTCACGGAAGCGTCAAAGTAACTTGGATTGAAATCATTCTGTTTCAAAGGCTTTGGTGAAATTGAATATGATACAAACATATCACTGATTCCACTGAGTTATGTCCCTTACCCAAGGTCCACCTTCTTAAAATTATAATTAAAGAAAATTCGTGTTGTGAACTTGTGATTATAGACATCCCACATTTCAAATAATGGTCGTGATATAGACACCTTTGAAGCTCAACTTGAATAGTAATTTATCTTCCACCGTGACGCTTTTGTTTAAAACGTAAAAGCATCCATATTTTCAGCAAGTACAGGCTAACAGACGTTATCAATTTCATTTATTCGTCCTTCAGGCCTCCCAGAGCTTACTGAAAGGTGTGTTTACACTTATTGAAGACCTTTTGGTGATCTCTAAAGGTATTTAATATTTTGTATTTAGGTTATACACTGGTGCATTTGTTACGTTTCATCATATCCGCTCTTTTTCTATTCAAAAAGTCATATTTGACGCGCCTTATCAGCTTAAATCTACAAAATGTGATTTTTTAGTTGTCAGTTTAATATCATAACTCATCAACTGTTTTATAGATAATGTTCGTTATATTCCATTAATCGGCAATCGTTTTCTCTCTACTCTGATTTTCACCAGCAGTTAGCGTTCTGTTGCTTGATTAACCCAATATAAAAGCTATTAGCATTCATTCCAAACCGTGATATATTGTTGCCCATGTTTCCTGAGAAACTCAGATTAACCAAAACTGTTTATTTGTATCCATTAATATAAATTGAAAGTCTCGATCATTAAGAATACATGGGAGTTGTATTAATGAGGATTGGTATTTTAGCCTTCGGTATGATGAAGTAGAAAAAAAATCTAATAAAACGCATGCAGTGCAGGACAAATGTCAGAACGCTTGCACTTTTGGCGGATTGACCTTTATATAAGGAAATAAAAAAAATAAAAAGACAACAGGAAAAGGCACGAAAACGCCTACTTTCAACGGAGAAGTCGGTTAAAAGTAGGTTGAACAAAAGTTGGGTAATAAGTGGCCATGATTGAAAAGTATGTTATGTCTTGAAGATTAGAAAAAGATACCATGGTTTGGCTTAGAGCACAACGAGTGGTTGTTATTATTTATGTGAAGTGTATACGTAAAAGGAGATATCATCAGGGATACGCGGTTGGAAACAAAGACGAAAAACAAAAGGAAACACAATCGAGTTGCTTTGCTGGAAATAGGATAAGTGTCTCTTCCTCATCTTTTCGATATTGTCACTACTAACTGTATTTGACGAGCTAGGAAAATAAATCTACCAAAATTACTGTTTTGAAGTAATTTGCCCTTACCACGAGAGCGGTAGACAACTCATTAATCGTAGCACTGAAGCCAGACCTACCATTTAATCAAGTTAATTGGTCCGCTCTCGGAAAAAAGTTTAATCCTGGTTTGCCTACTTTTAATTACCCCTATTATCAATCAGTTTTATAAACAAAAAAGTCTAAGGGTTCACTGACTATGAAGTTTTATAGTCTGTTCCAAATTTATAGGTGTCATACATGTATCATGTGTATGTCTATTTAGCAAAATCAAAATAAAATATAACAGTAGAAGTTTTATTGAATAAACTCCTAAAATCAAACTTATTCTGGGAGACACTCAGTACTGAAGTGCTTAAGCACTTTCTGTACTTGGATTCAATGCTTCGAGCCTTCCATTATTAAGCTTATACTTTGTGTCTAGAATTTATATCATAAATAACAACATTAACAAGTGACAATGCATTTTTTACAACTTAAATCTCAGCTTGGCGTGTTAATATTATTCACATTATGTTAATTATTAATCTTCAATGAGTTGCATAATTTCACATGCAGTTTATGCTATATTATCCATGTTTTTATATTTCCTCTGTAACTGTTTATAGTTCATGGGAATAAAGTAAAGAGGTGAAAGATTCGGATAGTTTTAATATTAAAATGGTAAAAAATAAGACGTATTTGAACAAAATATAATTAAATACTTAACTCAAAAGAATGTCTAAATGATACAATAAATTCCATTTAATATTTTATGCTATGTGTATTTAGCTTTATATATAGAACGTCTCAGAATGTGACGACTCTATTCACTACACTGCTCCATCGGATCAAATTGATACAATGAAGATAACGTAAACTTATAGTAGGGTCTGAAAAATTCCCAACGATGTTAGAACTGTCAAATTTGCGAAGCAAATTTTTGTCGTTCCCTCCGCGGGACTCGAACTCGTACCGCTGTGGCATCTATGGCAACACCGCCTACACTAAGTCCAGCGCCCTAGACCACTCGGCCAGCTAGGCTATATAAATATAGCTTTCGCTGGCCGGGTGATTCCTCGTCGTAGGATTAATCTAGGGCTGTAACTTAGTACACGATGTATGGTATAGCATATTACAAGTGACGTTGATACTGATATTGATTTGTGTAGCATTTGTGTACAAGGAAATGAAGATGAACTAAATTTGTTGCTTGACATTTGAAGATATAAGTCAAGAATAAAAGAGGAAAAACATTTTTGATATTCTATATCTTTTCCGGTGATCAATAAGGAACGAACATTCTTTCTTCTCTCGATATATTGACGAAATTGTCTTAAGTTTTACCAATACACAGACCGCAAAGTATTGTGTAGTCAATGTACAAAATTGATATACTTACAATTCACATCCAGGTTTCGGTCAAGGGCCACTCAAAATTAGTTCTCCGACCCGCTTGTGCAGGTTTTTGAATAGATTTGCTTCTCATGAAAAACCGTCATGAGGAAATTTTTTTCCTGTCGTAAATCAAGTGGGTGTCATAAAAATAGCTTGAAGCTACTTCTAGACGATGTTTAAAATATGTTGAAAAGTTTCACTGTAGACTTCCCGTTTTTCAGTTGTTGGGTACTTTACTTTATTTCGTATTTTCTTTTGACATTTAAGTTTAAGGAGGTAGACCTAGGGTAAGGGACACAACTCATGAATTCAGTGATATGTTTGTATCATATTCAATTTTACCAAAGACTTAAAAATAAAATGAATCCAAGTTAATTAGATGCTTACATAAGACTGATGTATAATGCTGAATACAAACGTTCCAATGACTTTTAAGAATTATGTCCCTTACCCTAGGTGTACTTCCTTGAAGTATTGCTCACCGTATTTTTCTCGATAAATTGAACTACAGCGTTTCTAACTTACCGCTCTTTTGGTGGTAACTATAGGCGCTCAGTACTAATTAACTTTTACTTAGGATTAAAAATAAGTCATTAACGGAACATTAAGTGATACCCCGCCACTTAATGATGTAAAAGGGGATAGCTAAATGTTCAAAATAGCCATACTTGAAAATTACATTTTAGGATTTTGCTGGAAATTGAATTTGAGCTGTATTATGTTACTAAACAACTAACTGTACAAAGTTTATAAAAAAAATAATTCGTTCTCAAGTGATCATCCGGAAACCATCGGGAAAGGACAGGCAGATGGGCGGACACGCAACTTTTCGGATGGTATCACATAGTCTGGTGGGATATTTAAGGCGAAATTTTAAACTCAGGAGTGTTTACGGTGAAAAGAATTTTTTCTTGCCTTTTACAAACTTTAATATTTAAGCATTTAGTTTCGAGTGGCATTATGATAATTTCCTATTTCGAGATGTATACTCTCTGGACTTCATTTAAAAGAGTTTCTTGTACTTATATGTACTTACGCATGCATGAATAAAACGTATATGACGAGAGAAAGCTGTTGGCTAATACCCATCTATGCTTTAAATCTTAAGTGTAAGTCCCTGTAAGAATCGGGCAGTGGGTGAAACAAGGTATAAAAAAAAACATCGTTTTGATAGTGTAATTGGACTATTTGCACCATCAGAATCAAGGAAAACAGACAAGATTTTCCATATCATGCTGGACCATTGAGTTACAATTTCAGTGAAATTCACTAAAAATGATCATTTCAAGAGCAGATAACTCTGTCAAAAACCTCATTTTTCTAAGATTCTATTGAAAAATTTCTGCGCAAAGCCAGTGATGCAGAGATCAAATAATGGTCTTTAGAAATAGAGAAAGTATCCTTGAGTGATATTACATTGTCAGATCGGTAGGGTTTTGACATGCATGTTTCTGATTTTTCCCATTTTGCCTGATTCTTACAAACACTTACACTTAACAAACATAGCTTATTCATGTTAAAATCTTAAACGAACAAACCAGTCCAAAAGATAATTGCCTATTGTCATGAAAATATCCAAGTGGTTAGTGGAAGGAATTCGCAAAGTAGGCGTATATATAAAATGGCACATTGCTTTAGTGTAGTTCTCTGCACACAGTTAAAATTTCCACAAACAATACAGATTAATGATAAATACTATCCTTCGAAATGTAGTAGGCGTACTTCATTTACAAATGGACTTATAATTATAGCCGATAGCGGCTTATTAAAGCCATTTGTCACGACTTCTGCTTGGTTTGAAGCATTGTTGTTTAGAGGCATAACAATGTCTCGTATATTACTGACTGGATTATTGTCAGACTAAGTACATGAAACACCAGGACGGTACATGCAGTACATTATAATTATCTGTCTTGACACCAAGTCTAGTGCCTACTTGTTGATTATGAATATCACTGAAACTGTATACCAAACTTCCGGTATAAACCTTATGTCTGCTAAAGCTGCCCATCTAACTACTGAGATACACCTAATAATTGCAACAATTTTGGAAAAAACACTTTTGCAAAAATAAAATTTTCATGCGTTTTGCGCGAACTAAAATTTATATAACCTACATTTAAGTTTTACTAGCAGAGACATATTTTGTATACCTAATCATTTATTCCTTGATTGCCAATTTCATCTGATTTAATATGATTTTTGTTGTTGCGTGCATTAACACCAGAGGCTATAAAGAAAGTGAAGACCACCGCCAACATCTGTGGCAAACTTTTTCTTGTATCAGTGAAGATGTCAACCAAACTTCCGGTATACACCTAACGTCTTCTGAAGTTGTGTTCTAAACTTCCAGTATACTCCTAAAGTCTTCTGAAGCTATCTAAAACTTCCGATATACACGTAATATCTGCAACAATTTTGGGAGAAGCGTTTGAAAAAATAATATTTTCATACGTTCTGAGGTATACATGTGTAACCAACAATTTTGACAAATTTGATGAGAACGGCAAGCTTTTTCTTTATAAAGAATCAGAACTTTCATTGAAAAGACACCTCTATTTACTGCTTAGTAACTTCTCAATTAGGAGTATATTATCTCAATTTCGTATGGAAGAAAAGACTGCATTTGGCTGTTCTTTTTACAGTTTTGTTGGGTTGTTGTCCCTTTAAAACATCCTCAGTATCCTCTTTTTTATTTTGTATAAGCATAGCAGATACATAAAATGTTACATCTACTTTCACGTTGGTTGTTGCTTAAAATTTAAAAGATTTAAACGACTGTAATGTTATAGAGCCCTAAGGAAAACAATTTAAAGTAGCTTAACTATATGGCATAGCGTTATATAAGGCGACAAATAGACCAGCCCGTGGTAAATCAACGATAAAACAGAGTTTCCGTGAATTATTTCTATACACTATTGTTTAGCGTTTCGGTGAATACCGGTCAGGACTTGACTATCAAATCCAAGTCACATTCGTGTGATATGACAGATATAAGACATGTTTTAACGTTATTACACATCAATGTTTAAAAAAATCACACTCAAAATGAACTTAGTTTATTTAGCCGATACCTATCTTTTTCGAGCTATAGAAAAACAAATATAGCTTACTGCTAGGAAAAATAAACGGAATTTTCAAGATAAATTGCTGCAAAACACGAACAAAAAATCAGCTTACCCACGAAGAAATCAATTAATTTAATTGAAAGTAATCAGTACGGTTTAATAGGACTCTTTTATTTGTGGAGAACACTTATGGTGCTAGTCAATATGTCAACCATTCCTGAGATGAGCATACCATTAACACAACTACAATAAGATCAAATTCATCATACGCTTTCAATGCATTTTACGGCAGAAATTTAAGATTCTTCACGCTTAGAATATACTAATCACAGTGGCAAATCCGGAAATTTAAAAAAAGGGGTTTTCAGGCAATTGTTCCGCATTTTTGTTCCAATTTTGGCCCCGTGTAGGTCCGGGTGTTAAAAGAATAGGCCTGCAGTAGCGCTAAGCTTGTCGTAAAAGGCGACTAAACAGTGCTCAGAACCCTAGCCGGGGGCTAGGGCGCTTTGCCCATAGAGCAACTGGGATGTGTGCCCCAGGTGGTTAATGGTACCCCTGGCGTATTACATGCTGGGGTTGTCAGGCTATAATACGGAAAACCTGACCGCAAACCATAGTGGTGCACCGTGTTGGGAAAGATGCCACGTTCCTCACACGTTAAAGAACCCTTCTGTGGTATTCTCCCGGAATAGGAACCATAGGGCTCCGCCACAGGAGGCTAGATTGTCCGACCCTACCCACCTCTCCCTGTTTCCGGTGGCAATCAAAGTTTGTCGATCCCATTGTCCTTGTGTCCCATCCCTTTTTCATTTCATCATCGTTTCATGTTCATTTTATCATCGGTTTCATGTTCATCGTCTGAATATAGCTGAAATATTGCTGCTCGGACGTTAAACCCCAACAACAAACAAACATGTTCCAATTTTGCACAAAATCTACAAGCTTTTCCCCAAAAGGGTGGGGGTTCACAATTTCCGGAACCTCTTTTCTCATGGATCCGACACCTAATCATATTTCATTGTTAGGTTCTTTTGCAAATAACTTGACTAACTTACTAAATGTTCATTTTTAATCGTTAGAAAGTAAATGTTTAATTCTGTCGCTTTGTGATATTAACGTCTACAACTTGATGGAAATGTTCTTATTGTCCAGTATTGTTGAAGATATCAAATTATTTCTAATATGGCTGACTCAAACATCCTCTTCCTCCACTCTATCATATCAGTGTCATAAAAGATTTTAGGAGAGCTATAGAAAATGGCATTTTATGAAAGAAAGTTGTGATTGTTTATAAATTAGGAATGGCAGTTAAGTATTAATGAAGATAATCAATATTGTGAGATAATTAAGACAATCAAGCTACTATAGAGCTTCGTCTGATTTGATGAAAAATTAACGCATCTAAATGTAAAACTTCCTAGAAAAAAAAAACGAATAGTATAACCGCTATATACGATTAAACATGCGAAATGACTTTCATTTTAAAATAAAACTGATGAAAACTGCAGTTAACATACTGCTCACATCGTTAGCTTTAAAGTAATATACATAGTATACCGTTATTCTTTCCTGAAATGCCTGGGCTTTTTGAGAATGAAAAAAAAAACTGCACTGTATGATCTTGGAAACTATGTAAGGAATGTTACCACCTACATGTAACAGTAAAAACCTGCTCAAATGACGTAATTTTATTTTGTCTTTTTAAAAGATTATCGAGATTCCATCTCTGCTATAAATAACACCACATCTGACAATTTTTTAAACAATTCTTCCATGTTTTTTTTTTTGATTTATGTCGATTGCTGCATTGTTCTCGTTTGATGTAGACGTATGGCTCTCAACACACAATTAGTTTCTGACTGCTCTATATACTCACAATCAGTTTCTGACTATCATAATTAATGCCAATTGTTCTGTACTTGGTAGAGGTGGATTCAATATTTTACAAAAAGAGGGACATTTTCCCCTTAAAATATGAAGAAATGGTAATGAGTCATTTATTTTAATTGTACAATACCAATCACTTATCCAAAATAAATTATTTTGTATGATTTCTGATCGTTTTTCATGCTTTACAAAAAAAAAAAAAAAATTTAAAAATTAAAAAAAAAATGAACATGTACACGGGGAAAATGCTAACATAATTTTCACACATGAATTTCACGCGATTTTCACCTTAATTCAGTATGTATGATTTTGGACGACTTCATATGAAAGACCTACGCGTCGGCAGAACTAGATTCGTAAAAGGGGGTGCACTCCAGCGATTTAAGATTTTTCTATGTCATTAATATAATCAACCAATTTTTCTTGCATGTTTAAGCAGGATCCGGACCACGAATTGAAACTTGATGTGAACATCATTTAAACTTTTGCATAAATATTTAGTAAAGTTATTTTTCCCCTTAAATTCATGTAGATTTCACCTGAAACTAGATTCATGTATACTAAAGAATATTTCCTATATATAAAGAGAATGGATATGTTGAGTATGTAAAAAGACAGCACACCCACCGGGAGGAAAACTGTCGGCTCAAGACCAGGCTTAAGGCCAAGTTCAAGGTAGTTTATTTTATTTTCGTTTCCTGATTTTGATGTGTAGAAGCAAGTTTCAGACTTGAAGTAAAACAAAGCACTGAATGTCTTAAAATTGACATGTACTTTTTCACGTTATTGTTTTTTAGAATGTCAATTGGTCTTCTTACATCTACAGTTCAGACTTTAAAAAGAATTCGAGAAAACGCAGATATTTACGTACAGTCAGTCGGGGAAGGTATTGGATCCTTCACGAAATTAGGCGAAGATTCCAACTGGATACACAAACGGAAAAGTCGTCTGCAATTAATTAGGCTTAGCGCCGTCGTATGTGGTATCGAACTTTGCTACGCAGCTGAGACTGCTTTTGTTTCGCCGATTCTGTTGAAACTAGGCGTGCCAGCCACATTAATGACACTTGTATGGTGCGCAAGTCCTTTGATTGGATTCTTTTTCGTACCACTCTTAGGTTCTGTGAGTGATAGATGTAAATTACAATATGGACGACGGAGACCATTTATTCTTCTGCTTTCAGTTGGGATTATTATTGGGCTTCTTTTAGTTCCGAACGGAGAGTATATAGGATTAAGACTAGGTGATAAGGGTACGGCGTCTTTGACAACGTTTTTCCATAATAATTGTTCTTCTCTCAACAAAACAATCGATTTGAACGCAACCGGAAGTTGTGATGATGTCTTGCATCAATTGCAAGATAGTGAAAATAGTACATTTCCAGCATTATTACAATCATCGAAAGTCAGTTTGTTTTCATTTATCAAAGTCCCACAGAACCATATCTATGGAATAGTATTTACAATATTAGGTGTAGCCATGTTGGATTTTTGTTGTGACGCAGCGCAGTCTCCATGCAGGTCATACCTACTTGATGTCTGCGTACCCGAAGATCATTCGGCTGGATTGACAACCTTTACAATAATGGCGGGTTTTGGCGGTAGTGTGGGTTATATTATGGGAGGAATGGATTGGAGCGGAAAAGGCAAGCTAGATGGCCTTGAAGATCACGTTCGAGTAGTCTTTGTAGTTGTATTAGTATTTTTCGTTATATGCGTAGCCTTAACAGTAACAAGCTTCAAAGAAGTTCCCTTAAGCGATACCAAGGTAACTGTAGAACAAATTCAGAAAACAAAGAAAAAGCGTGGCAAGTCAAGGTATCAAAAATTTACCAATGACTCCAGTGATGACGATTCTGAAGACGAAAGGAGACCAAAATCTAATTCATTTAACCAAGTGCCAACTTATGGAAGCTTTCCAAAACAAAATGGTAAATTTTATCTTTATGTTGTGATAATTAACACACAAATCGCACACCATGGTCATTTTCGGTTTAAATTCGGAATTTGGAGAAAAAAAATGCAAATATGTAACCTTAGATACACACGTTCATTTGTGTCTCGAATATTGACGAATGATCATCTTTCTACATTATAATATATCGACCATAAAGTCACAAAAATACTTTTATATAAACTATTACGGCATATCATCATTACAGAGCATTGGAAGTGTAGAATTAATACCACTTCCGTAAATATGTAAATACATTGGCACAAAACATAATGCATACTTAAACACAAAGCATTTTCAACTTTGTTAGTATATACATCTAATCATCTTAATTTTACCATTGCATCTTCATTTGAAAAATATTGCTAGGTACACATATGCCTCAAGACAAGTCTGATTCTGGAGACAATAAAGCAGATTTTCAAGGCTTACCCAGGATATTAGAAAACGATGAGGAACTGGACAAGTCACAAGTGTTAGAAGCAGAATTCGACAGAATTGGAGAGAATATCAGACGACAGTCTATTTTTGTAACTACTGAAATAACATTGAAAACATACCTTCTATCCATTGTTAGGATGCCCAAATCTTTGCTTATTCTTTGCCTCACAAATCTATTCAGCTGGATGTCATTATTGTGCTATTCTCTATTTTTCACTGATTTCGTCGGACAAGCTGTTTATGGTGGGAATCCGAAGGCGCCGGTTGGGAGTCGCGCTCATGAACTTTATGACGAAGGAGTCCGCGTAGGATCATTCGGAATGTCTCTTTATTCCCTTGCGTGTGGAATATACTCCATTTTTATTGAAAAGCTAGTAGACATGTTTAGTAAGTATTGTCAAAAGTCACTACTAGGTGTTTTCATCATTGAAATACGGGTATTTTAGATTAAATTATAGGACAACAACAGTTTAGTCTCTTGCATATCACAATGAGTTTATGAGAAAATTATGAAACTTGACAAGCGTTTCCGATAAGAAACACAATAACAACTGTATCAAGAACAGTGGAGGTAAAAGCTGAGCACAACAGTGTTTTGGGACATAATTCCATTTCATCACGTGACTTAACTAATTGAAATGATCTTAAAACTAGCG
The DNA here is from genome assembly GCA_037379345.1 of Perna viridis. Lineage (NCBI taxonomy): Eukaryota > Metazoa > Mollusca > Bivalvia > Mytilida > Mytilidae > Perna > Perna viridis. The sequence goes on along the minus strand of CM074517.1, from coordinate 31,584,809 downwards.
GAGTCTCAATGAGTAAGAACGATTTGACTTTTTTGTGCAAAAAAGTAATTTCTCTCAGCCAAAAAAATAATTATTAAAGTCCTTGTCAACCTCACAACCTCTCAATATCGGGTATTATTTGCCATTCAAGTAAACCAAAAAGAAATTATTTTCAGGAGCAAAGAAAGTTTATGTAGTCGGACAACTTGTGTACACACTTGGTATGGTTCTAATGGCATGTTCACGACACCATATAGCAGTAATTGTCCTTTCTCCAACCGCCGGGCTTATGTATGCCACGCTGTTTACCTTGCCATATCTTATATTAGCTAACTACCACACAAAAACACAGGTATGTAATTCAGACAACCTTAAACATATCTTTGTTTACTGCTGTCTTCTCTGTGCATTCACATTTGGTAGGCAAGAAGTATTTACATTTCCTTTTACAAATAATAAATATAAAAAATTCCAGTGCCTCATGCAAATTGCCTTGAGTTATGCTGTCTTGTTAATGAAAATACTTTTAATGCACCGAAAACAAATATTGTTCTATAAATTTTTCTGGCTAAGAGAACAAAATCTTACAAACAAAATTGTTAATAATCGGTTTTCAAATGTAAAAGAGGGACATGTATTTTAAACCACCTGGCCTACTTCGTTATTAGGAAGTCCATTTGGCGCGTTACGTTTCCGAAAAGGAAAAATATATGAATTCAAATTTGCGTTTCCAGAAAAAAAAATCCCACGTTTCCAAAGGAGATATTTTTTCAGGAATAAAGAATCTAAGGTAATTTTTTAAAAATGTATGTTCAAAGTTACAGAAATGCCTCTTCTGTTCCATTGATGTTTGTAACCCCCTGCTCACCAACAGGGAGGTGGAAGAAGGTCTTAAATGAGTGTCAGTGCCACATCAGTTTCAAAGACCACGATTAAGCCAAAACATTGTCCACCATACATGACAAATGTGTCGTCGTACCAGCAGACAAAGGCCCAAAATACATTGTTTTTGTCTACAAAACGCACTACATCCAATTCTTATTATCGGAGGTAGACGTAGAAAATAATAGCAGTAATAAGACCTATACTGCTACCACTCTCTTCAAAGAAGAGACACTATTAAGAGGGTCTCCAGTCTTACCACGACACTCGTTAATCCCGTAGTGGTATAAATTCAATGTGGATCCTGAAAAATTCGAAAGACCTGGAAACCTGCAATTCAAGATTATTATCAGAATACAGTAGCATTAGAACCTATGATTTTTTTCAACTTTTACACTTTTCTTCCCCATACTCAGTTGAAAATCCTGATTCAGGAACATTATACATCGTTGTTACTCTAGAAAAGACGATACTCCTAGCTATAGATACGTAGTACTTGTTAGAGATTCCTCATATTTTGTAAAAAACAAATATTCTTCCAAATATATCGAAGTTGTTTTTAAAATGCTGGAATTTTTTACCGACAGCATATTTGTCCTGTTATGTTTCTACAGGATTTAAGTCATCACTACAGAAGTTTTATGGTCGTCATCATGAATTCATGGATCGTTACGGTGTATCCATCTACACCATGAGGACCAATTTATTGAACGTGTTATAGTTTTCCTTTCCTCTTTCGTCTACCCTTGACTTGACTTTTTATGAGCAACTCGGCGGATGATTCTAGAAAAGAAGAGTACGCTTATCCTACCAGTGCACCTTGTTCATGCTCCCAGTTTTTAGTGGAGTCCGGTTTACTCATTTACCTTTGTTTCTTTGTATGTATTATTTTAGTTATTTTATGTTCCTTGTTGTGTGTGTCTGTTTTCCTTGTCTAGCATTTGTCCCTGTATTGCGTTCTTTTGATTTCCGCTAGAATCTTGCTTCCTTTGATAGCTATTCGAGCATGCAAGTTATTTTTTTTAATTTTCTTTTATTAAAATGAAAAGTTTAAAAGTCTGCACTAAAATAACCTCTAATATGAAAATTGGATAAATCTACTAAAACGTCATAAAGTCGAGTGTTGAAATAAGCACTAACGAGTTTCAGTCTTGAGATCTTCAATGGTACCAAACGTTGTACAAAACCAATATATCTGATATAAGTTTTTACAAGTTTGGTGTATTGATTAACGACGCGGCCTCCCTTTCGTGTTTCTTTATTGATAATTCACTGTTCTCATTTTAATGTAAGACATAGTTAGAGGGTTAGTAAGTAAGAAGATATTAGAATGTCTTGCGCAGAACTGCCAGTAAGTAAGTAAGTAATTTTTATTTACAGTCGTGTTTCACATTAACAATAATATAAGCTCTCGTGAGCTTTTATAACGACTTTAACTTGTTGACCGCATATGATTAATTGATTGATTGTTGGGGTTTAACACCCGAGCAGTAATATTTCAGCTATATTCAGGCGATGAACATGAAATGGGTAAAATGAACATGAAATAATAATGATGAAATGAAAAAAGGGATGGGACACAAGGATAAAAGGGACGACAAATTTTGATTGCCACAAGATAAAAGGGAGGGATGGGTAGGGTTGGGCAATTTAGCCTCCTGTGGCGGAGCGCAAAGGTTCCTACTCCTATCAAATACCACACCAGGGTTCTTTAACGTGATAGGAACGTGGCATCTTTCCCAACATGGTGTACCACTATGGTTTGCGGTCCACCCCAGCATGTAACACGCCAAGGGAACCTCATTCCACCACCTGGGGCACACAACCCAGTTTCTCTGTGGGCAGAGCGCCTAGCCCCCGGCTAGGTTTCTGAGCACTATTTAGTCGCCTTTTACGACAAGCTTAGCGCTGCTGCAGGCCTATTCTTTTGACACCCGGACCTGCACGGGGTGTTGACCGCAAAAGTAAGACGCCCAATTCCTGGTATTAATATCGGAAACTGTTTCATTAATTCGTATCGACTAACTTTTCGTTTGAACTGTGCGATGGTCGATTAAATGATTTTTCAATATCATACTAAGCATAGTGGAAGTCATATAAAGTAATGGATGGAAACTTTTAATGGTTTTGTAAAGAAGACCCTTGTTAAAATAGATGCAAACAGGCTTAAACAAATACAAAGTCACGTACGTTTCTTGCTGGAGATTTGAAATCTTTGTCAAAATTTGATACGTGTATAAGGAAATAATTTTTTTTTCATTTATGATAGAACAATGCATTTCCGTTAATATTTTACATTTATTCAGTAACAATAAACCTGATTTTAACCATTTTATACTTTGACAAAACAATTGGTTGATCTAATTGAATAGTTCAACTTTATTGTTTGTTTGTTTGTTTGTTTGTTGGGTTTAACGTCCGAGCAGCAATATTTCAGCTATATTCAGACGATGAAAATGAAATTGAAGATAAAATGAACATGAAACGATGATGAAATGAAAAAGGGATGGGACACAAGGACAATGGGGTCGACAAATTTTGTTTGCCACTGGAAATAGGGAGAGGTGGGTAGGGTCGGGCAATTTAGCCTCCTGTGGCGGAGCCCTATGGTTCCTACTCCGGGAGAATACCACAGTAGGGTTCTTTAACGTGCGAGGAACGTGGCATCTTTCCCAACACGGTGCACCACTATGGTTTGCGGTCAGGTTTTCCGTATTATAGCCTGACAATCCCAGCATTTAACACGCCAGGGGTACCATATTCCACCACCTGGGGCACACATCCCAGTTGCTCTGTGGGCAAAGCGCCCTAGCCCCCGGCTAGGGTTCTGAGCACTATTTAGTCGCCTTTTACGACAAGCTTAGCGCTGCTGCAGGCCTATTCTTTTAACACCCGGACCTGCACGAGGCTCAACTTTACTGAATGTTATCAATGAATTCACACAACAAACAATATCCTGTAAATAAGGAAAAAAAAAACAAGCCTCTTGAAATTTTGAATAGTATGATTAAAATATATTTCGAACAGGAAAACTTGTTTAATTAAACAAACAATTCACAGTTTAGAATCTTAATTGATATAAAGATTCTAAACTGTGAATTTTTGGGTTTTTTTTTTTTTTTTCTTTCCTGATCATCTTTGGTTTTGTCTATTAGATTGTATGTTTTGTTTTGTTTTTTTTGTTTTGTGAGTTTTTGTTTCTTTTCTTTATTAGTGTTTACTTTAATCAGATTTTACAGACTTTTGTAAACGACATGTAGCGGCGGATCCAGACAGTTATGAAAGGGGTGAGTTCGACCCAAAAATTTGAATAATTTTTTTGAAGAAAATTAACCAATTTTTAAAAAAGGGGGTCTCAACCTCAGACCCAGCCCCGGATCCGCTGCTAACTTCTCAGATATACAACGAATTTTCTTTTTAATAACTGATTAATTATTGGTGGATTACCTAAAGAAATCTTTAAAAAATGCTTTAGCAAACTCGGTTCTACTTTACAAAACACTTAAGTAATTGGCTATAAAGCTCAAGTTCGTAAACAGAAAAAAAGGAAATAGTCTCAACATGAGATGACATCAGTTTATGTATAATTCAACCTGTTTCTGTTTTCAAACTTCCGGTTTCTAACAGTCATGCTTTTATTACCCTTTCTATGTTAGTATGGCATTTCACAGATTAAAGAATAATCAGGGGACCCAGCTTCTAGCCAAAATCAAATGAATGTAGTCCAGGGACAAAGACCAGACATAGAAAAAAGGACACACGCAACAAAGAACATAAAATAATTAAAATGACACATACAAAGCAACAAAAGTAAATGAAGAACTCGGACTCTACTAAAAACTGGGAGCATAACCAGGTGTACCGGAAGGGTAAGCGTCCTTTGCTTTTCTAGAAATACCCGCTGAGTTGCTCATAAAAAGTCCAGGGTAGTCGAAAGAGGAAAGGAGAAAAAAAGACGCATTGGGTACAAAAGTTCCTTATTGTCTTTTGAATTCTGATTCAATTGATTTCTCTCGTCCTCTACTGATGAAAACTAAAAAGTAAACATTTTAGATTTTGCATTTTCCTTCCTTATTTCACCCTCGTTTTTGCCCGTATCGAACATTTTCGAAAGTGAATTTGTAGTAAATGGATGAGGTAGAGTTCAAATTCGAATTCTAGTTTAAGCTCATGGAGTTTTTTTTTATGAAACCTCATGATTTCTACCCTTTGCGGGCAGTACACTACAATGTAACTATATTTAGATTAGTTCATCGATCGGATAAAGAAATAATATAACAACACAGTTATAACTCGTAAATTAAGAAACAAAGACGAAATTTAAGCAAAAGACTGCGACTTACACAAACTATGAAAAATCTTGTATGTATTTCAGTTCAATGAATCCTCCCCAGAAGATGGAGACGGAGCTACTATACAAGTTAGGGGTCTCGGAACAGATGTTGCAGTAGTAAGCAGTATGGTGTTTCTGGCACAGTTCATACTGTCAACGTTTTTAGGGTCAATTATTGACCTCGTGGATAGTACGGTTACAGTTGTTGTTGCTGCAGCCATTTTAAGTTTTTTAGGGGCGATAAGCGCTAGTCAAGTCATGTATTTAGATTTATAGATGTATTCAAATATGTTTTTTTTAAGAATGATGTTATCTAATCGGTATTAAAGTGACGAAGCGTCAGCCACGTCATATATATAAAAATGCTCTGAAATACAAATGGCTCAAAATCAATCAGTCGGAAGTGACGCGTTTCGGAAATGACATTGATCGTTTGAACTTTTAACGCAGATGCATTCATAGGAAGCCTCGCATATTCCCGTATTTTCAAGACGTTTCTCATAAACAAGTCTTCCTTGGCTACTCACTCATTCATAGGCAAAGCCTAAAATCTCATTATGCTTTTTAAAATAAGTCACGAAGTTTTTGTCTATTACCTGACGTTTGCCTTGAACCGGACGTTAGCTGGTTTTCTACAATATATTTGTTTCATCTTTTCAATTAGTTTCTTTGAAATTTATAAAGTGTGATCATAGAAAACTAATTGGTTCTTGACAAAACGTACATCAATTATTCGAAGAAAATCTAATTGTAGGAAGCTCGTTATATTCCACTTTATCCGTTTCATCGGTTAATAATTTGGAGATAATGACAGTTTTTCCTCATATTGGAAAGAATTCTCCTAGAAACATCGTGATCGAACAAGTCGAATATTTACGATTTTTTATTTTCATTTTTGTAATGAGCAATGTTTTCCTCAGACTGTTTTTCACTAATTCTGTCAAGTGTTTCTCTAGAAGCATCAATAAACGGAATACTGGATCCTTTGCTCTTCGAAGCTGCTATATTCGGTACTACCAAGTTAACATTTTCCGTCACATTTCTAGGCAAAGATTTTGATGAATAATCCGTTTCTTGTGAAGGTTTCTTAGAACCAATTTCAATGTTTTCGTAATTCACTGCATTTTGGCTCTTTTTGGAGCTTGATCGTCTTGTCGGCTTAACTGGGGGTGCAACTTTTCCAGATTTCTGCGAGCCTGAGTCTGAATGGATGCTAGATGAATGTTGAAGGAACAGTTCCCCTTCGGTATTTTCGTATCCATGATTTATGTAGCTTGCTCGGTTTGCCCTGCCCTCAAGTTTACGTTTCCTCCTCCTTCATAAAAGAGGAAATAATTGTACCCACATATAACCAAGCTTTTTTAACTTCCCGCTTTTTTACACAATATTCTGTTTTATGTGCTTGCTTCAAAATTTGCTGGAAATAGACTTCAAAGCACGATTAATTTGATCGTTCTGACATTCTGTTAACTCAGAGTGTATGTATACAAAAATGTGCATATCAAAACAGATCAAAACAGGAAAAATAAGAAACATTACCAGGAAATTTAACAAACATTAAAAAAATTGTGTGTCGGCAGTTTTGAAATTGAAATCGGAATGGGTTATGATACCAAATGACGAAAACTTAAAAAATAAATAAAAATAATTTTTAAAAAAGAAGACTGAGCAACAAAATTCGTACGGAAAAGCATATTGGGTCGAACTTGGATTATCCTTGAAAAACGTTGCATGGTTCGGTATTGGTTAATTAAGCTTTGTTTCTAGAAACACGCCTCCGAACAATTATGCCAAGTCCGGTCGTATTACCGGGAAGATGCCGAGACTCATTGACAGGAAGAAAGTTATAAATCCTTCAAGGGCTGATCCGGGAAGTATGTGTTCCAGTCTTTGGCAAAGCTTGCACAAAATTTAAGTCACATTTAATCTTACGAGCATTCTAAACTTACCTGTGTATCATCAAGAAGATTACAATCAAGCTAATCATGAAGACCAAGGCAACTGACAATAACAATATAACTAGTCCTGTAAAACAGTTAAACTGCAAAAATGTTCAAGTAGTGAAAAAATATCAATTAAGTATCTAGCATGCGCGAAAAAAAAAATACTCGAGGACATTGCAATTATCTAAAATGTTGATCAAGCTCACTCATAATGTAAATTTTTTGTGGTATGTAAGTCTTGAAATATGGAGGGTTTCGTTTTACGAAATGTAAAGTGGAGATTTTCTCAAATGCCTGCGTTCTTTTACTCAAATATTTTATTTCAAGCAATCTGGTTAGTTGATATTGGGAAGATTTCAAGAGAAACTAAGATTGAAATGTTTTCTGAAACCGGATGTTTTTAAATCTGAAAGATTCCGAAATATAAAGAGTGAATAGCGACGGCACAGTGAGTTCGTCTCCATACTTCCTTATTCCTGCTTTTTTTTAAAATACGATTTTCTTCTTGGTATTGTTGTATCATGTTTTTGATGTAGAATTTCTATCAAACCTTGTTTTAAACATTTGAGCAAAACTTTAAGATGATCATACAAATAACAACATGAAAGCTACATAAGAAATAATTCGTCAATATGTGCATATTTTCATACCTGTTACAGCTATCATAAAATAAACCATTTTTAAACATCGTTGTAAATTTGTTAATTATTCATACGTGCCTGTGGTTCCAAGTCCCCCTCCCGATCCGCTTTTGTCGTCGTTATATTCTTTGTACGGTTCTGAAGCCTGTGGTTTCTCTGGGGTAGTATTATCAGTTGTTTGGCTAAGCGCTTTGATAATATCAATAATAAAAGAAAAAGAGATTTAATCTATTATATTTTAACTAAAAACAAACAAAAAAAAACCCCAAAAACAAAAACACAGCAAAAATAAACAAATGAAAAGATTTTTCTTAACACTTATAATTTTTCATCAATCGATAATTAGCGCCATTTTTTTTATTTTTGTAATGGGATATGAACCATTTAAGCTTAAATGAGCGATGAAAAGAAAACAAAATCAAAGACAAGAAGGCATAAATCTTTTTTATTAAAATAAAAAAAATCATCTTCACAATGCAACTACAGGCAGTTGTCTCAGAATTAGTACATATTTCCTATGTACTTTATCATATCAACATGTCATGATAAGGTATGGGGAATATCTTTTTTTTTCTGAGATTGTCCCTGTGCATTGTTCGGGTAGTGCAAGGTCCACGAGATAACCCCTACAGCTGTATAAAGCATCATTACAAAATCCAACTGTTTTTTTTTTGTTTTTGTTTTTTTTTATCCTTGTCTCAGTTTCTGAGTTATTGTGTACTGGCACTATTACATGCATATGATATGCGACATCTTCAGGTATGTGATGGAAAAACGTGAGATTGAGTAACTTCGTGGAGATGATGTTTCGGAACATTTTCAGGTGGATTTGCCTCCATATAACAATTATGTCAGTGCGCAACCGCGCCTTATGCGTCTGTGTGTCGGATTTACTTAAGGATATTCACTTCTTTATTTAAGAATAAAAGGGATTTCAAAGGGTTGTGAAATCTTTCAAGATCTTTCATGCTGGAACAAAATAAGAAAAAAAAATAGATGGGTGAGTGTCCTCGTTATTAAGAAAAGTATTCAAAATTTTGGCGGGAAAGGGATTTCTCTAGATTTTCCATAGGTTTTGTCTTAGTTTGTTTTATCCATAAAAAAAAACACCGAAGAAATAAAAAGGATTTCATAAAACAACTTTCAAACTAACATTTTAGGGTGTGTTTAATGAAATTATGAAAAGAAAAGTGGGAGTTACTGGTTAAAAAATATTAATGCTTCGAAAAGGATAAAAAAAATTATAAAGATTATGAAATGGATAAAATCTAACAAAAATGCCTGAACATCCTTAATGCACAAAGCAGATACGACTACCGGAAAGGAAGTAAACTATTTGTTAAATTGTGTTATAGGCGTGTTTCGTTGACCAAATCATAATCTAGCATGTATCCGGTTAATTAAAAAGATATACATGAATATCAAAGTCTGTAATTTATTTATAATTTAGTCAGATAAAAAACTATTTCGATGTTAATATGGCAATAAGTAGGGGGAACTGAATTAGAAACTTTTATTCGGGAGATCGAGGGAGGGATTAAGCAATATGTGTAAAATAAAAAGTTTAGATCATTAACCCCACAGAGAATTAACAATAAGAGTATTGAAATACTGACACTTAACCAAATAATATGAAAGCGACCAACATCATTCAACAGCTCAGAATATCAGTCGTTAAATATTCTTTTAAGAATAGCGGTCATAGAACATGAAAGCTTAATGTTATGCATACATGAAAAAAAACAACTAACAACTACATTGATTTTAACAATACTACAATGGACTCCCGATCAACAAAACAATACTGACGGTGTTTTCAAATAGACATGCATTCTTCCATCCTATCTTGAATTAACATACAAAAATGTATTATAACTAATATCGAGCAAGACAAAATTATTAAATGAATAAATACAATGCCGATGGGCTAAATATATGGTAAGGGTGCAAGGTTCGATAAAATATATTAGTACAATACTCATTTTGCATTGATAAAAACAATAGCCGAATGTCGCCAAAACAAAATAAAACAAAAACAAAAACAAAAACAAAAGACAAAACTAAGGAGAAAAATACAGTAAAACCTTACCTCCTTTCAATACACTGACAGACACAACAACCAATACGTAGTTCGCCATGATGAAACAGTACGTAATCAAATGACTAAGTTGTTGTACACAGCACTTGACTCGACAATATACACTCATATGACATATTTCATTGACCACATACGAATTGTATTACTAATATTCAAGTTGCTGCAAATGTGGATTCAGGAAACCGGCCATCTCGGCCTTTGTCCTTTAGTTAATGCTTCCCTATTAAAACTACATGTATTTACATATACATGCAAGTACGTACATGCATTTATACTTATTACACAAGTTTTACTAGAATGTAGTCGAGTATTTAGATTGTATAGATGTATTAAAAAAATAAGTAAGTAAATATTGCTAAATCACACAATTTAGAGTAGATATTTATATACACAAAATTCATCAGAATACAGAAATTGAAAAAAAAAAACATTTTGTATAACTATTATGAACTTGTCCAGGGGAGGGTGCAGTCGGTTTGGCACCCCTACTTTTTATAGGAAAACGTCATTTTCATAGGTAAAATTGACTAAAAAATGGTTAATAAAGTCCTAGTACCCCCTCTTTTTTCTAAGGAACTCTGGCTGGCACTCCTCAATTACAAAGTGTCTGGATCCGAATCTGGTGTACGACTGTTGGGGCCGCTGTTCTCAGTTCTTATGAGTTTTTAAAGAAAACTCCAATAAAGAAAATGAATCAGAGCACGCAGACCGTTAACTGGGGTGAGAATCAAACGGAGAAAGATGTGTAGACCCCTACCCATTTCATCGGATAAATGGTACGGAATAAAACGACTTACTTTTCGCAAGGGTTCATATCAAATCAATACACAAAATCACTTTCTACTATCACCGGAACAGATTCCTTTTATCCAGATAAAACCATTTGTCAATGATTTTAAGGGGCAAAGTTTTGGCCCTTTTTAACTTATGGTTATCTTATCTATTTCTGTGTCTAACTTTTTTTTTTACTAAAGTATAACATTTCCTATTTTACAAGAAGCTTAAGGAGCAATCATTTGATTTCTATAGGTGTGTTAAGATCAAACTTTACATCATGGATTTGTTTTTCAGTATAATTTATGATCCGACTTTTTTTCTATCTATTCTAGGCTGCTCTGGATTTTTTTTTTCAAACCAGATCCTGATTTTTTTCTTCCACTAGCATCCTGCCCTTTTACTTGACACCAACTGTTCATCCTCGATTTCTTTAACCATACATCATCGTCCCGCCATTTTATTTAAAATTTGATACTAGTCACCCCCCCCTCCAATAAGCATCAAATGATTGCTCCTCGCCCTTTTTTAATAACCAAAATTTACATGAGCAATTCAATAGGTGTTGTAATGAGCAGAAACTTTTATACAGTAGGCCCTGCACCTGTTTTTTTTACCCCTAGTTTGTTTGTTTTGCTTTCATGTCTTTCTTTAAATTCGTTTTTTTTCATTAAATTTTATCTGTCAATGTTTTGTCCTTTTGGATTATGTTTGTTTCTATCTCATCTTCCTTGCTTTTTTTATTTTATTCGTCGTTTGATTTTCAAGTTTTAGATTTAATAAAAGTACTGTCATTTATGCTTTGGTTCTTGACACAGAAAAGATGCGGCGGCGTTGAACTTACATAACTCTGTTAGGCTAACAGATACACAAATATTCAAAAGATGTCCGGTCCAATGTAAAAATAACCCACCAGTCTTCGGTTTTTTTGTATTTTTTTTTTTTGTATTTTTTTTTTTTTTTTGTATTTTTTTTTTGTATTATTTTTTTTTTTTTTTTTTTGGTATTTTCTTAAGGGGTAAATATCTAAGAAGCCATGATTCACATCTTTCATCTTCTATTTTGAATGTAAATCACCTCGTTAAAATACCAGGGCGTATGAATCACCCCTTAACAAATCATACACATACACAAAAAAACGGAAACACAAACGTTAAAACCAAACTTCAAGATAGTCTTAGAAAAATACGACTTAAAATCAATGTTGGTAACTTCTTGGTTCATGTCAACGTGAACTAGTGAAGAGAACAGAGCAAATAAGGGAACAGCCTGATTGTATCTACTTGACTAGCACAGAAAATGTCAAAATGATATCAAAGCTAAGGAAACCGGAAGTTAGTTCCTGGTGCGATATAATTGTTTCCTACATAACTTGGAAATTTTTCATTTTCATTCTTAACAAAATAATTTTTCAATAAGGTGTTGCATTGAAACATATTTGCAGTTAACTAAATCGGAAGTCAGTTTCCGATAGTTAAGTATAAACACGTCCGTATGGGATAAGCCAAAACATGGAGTAATTTTTCGAATAGGAAGTGTTTAACTAAGTCAAACATGGCGTTCCATTTCTTGGCTGTGCTGCTAATTGTTAGTCAAGAAACAACTTCTGGTAAGTCGATTCCTTAATAACTCGCTAAGTGAACAGTTTTGAAGCACAAGATATGCACCATCGTATAACCTTTAAAAAATAGTAAATACTTACAAAGACCACAAAAAGGTTTTCAATAAGAGTAAACACGCCTTTAAGTAAGCTCTGAAAGGCCCCGAAGTAAAACTAAACTAACAAGTCGTCCTCAGAAAGAGAAATCAGATCTATTCAATTCGTTTTGTCGTTGTATAAAAAGTAGAGAACCAAACGTAAGTAAACAAATGGTAGATCACATACAAATGTCTTTTGCTTGTCATTATGATAAAGGAATATCTTTGGTTCGTCTCACGTCTGCTAAGCTTTTACAGGATCACTTGGTTTTCACGTACCGATCAAGCTATAGGGTTAGTATTATGGAGGGACTATTTAATTTACATGGGAGAGACAGACTAGGGTGAAATGCGGCAATTTACTTGTAATTATAATCAAAATATATAAAGACAATAAGGGATCATGTCTTTTTATTTCTATATGGTTTTTTTTTTTTATTTTTGTTCTTCACCTATGGACAAGGAAGGTTTATAAAACTTTACCTACCTAGAATATGTCACTGACTGTCACGGAAACATGTCAAGTATAAGTTGTAGATATTTGTATTTTTCTCATATACCAAGGACGTTGAGAACACGTTATTCTACTTCTGTATGTACATGGGAGAATCTTTACTACGGTCTCCATTAAGCTTCACACAGCGGCAGACGTTCGTTTTGTCACTAACTAACCGCTGCAGACAGGCCTTTCAAAATTCTCGGACATTATTCAATTCATACGTCGTTGACGTCGCATAAAATCATTCACTTTTTCACGTCTTTGCAAGATTCTTACATCTTTGAGAGGACTGGCTACAGCGTCTAGAGTGAATTTCGAACATCAGACGCTGTTCGGAGCTTGGGTCCCCACATGGAATTGATATTTTGCAACTTTGAGAAAAAAACGGACCACGTTAATTTCTGCTTATGAGACGTTAGCAGTTGGTGTAAAGTAGGGCTTAATTGACTCTTCCTGTTGGCTTCAATCGTCGTTGCCTTTCTTATTTCATATATTTGTCATGCCACATTATTCAAAGGATGGAAAGGTCCAGGATCTCTATGTACACCACATGTTTAATCCATGGATGCGTTTGATGACTTTCTTGATCCTTTTATGTCCTTCTCATATATTTGTATTTCTAGATTGTTTGATCGGTGTTGTCACCAAATCTTTGCTTCACGGCCAAAAAAGATTTAATGATAAACATATCACGAGTTTCGCATATATTTACCTCGAATATTTTAGCAATGAAATTTCCTTAGAGATTTGCGCTTCGAAAATACAATGAGAATATACTCTGTAGAACGATGTAATTGAGCATTTAGCATGTTTTTATTTTTTTAATTGTAGCCCAAACAACTAATACAATTTCAATAGAACCAGGATCAGGCGATATTGAACAGTTTCTTCAAGTGTCGGATGAAAGTTCAACTGAAGCAAGTCTTGGTGTATCAACAAGAGCAAAAACAGAAAATCCCGTTACATCAGAAGAAATGTCAACTTCAAATATAACAAAAACAACATCGCAAAGTTCAACTGAAGTAACTAATGTGATAACAAAAAATGCAAATGTAATAACTGATCCTGGTGACACCACAGCTCATTTCAATGACATCACAACCGATATCAATGACATAACAACAGATAACGATGACATTACAACAAGATTTAGTGGCGTTACAACTTACTTCAGCACAAACCAAGTAGCTAGTGAAAGTGACAACAAACTATCATCTGCAGATACATCAACGTTAGTTACAACCGCACTGGAAGAGGTTTCAACGGAAATGTCTAAACAATATGGAAGTACACAGCCCAATCTAACAACCCAGGAAGCTCTAACTGACAAGACGCCAGAAAACATTACATCTGATTCAAATACAGAATTAAAAACAAGCGTTGACAGCTACACTACGAGTAAAGCTGATACAACGTCATTCGAATCTAAGTCCACTATTGCCAATCAAACTACCGAGAAAACAATAACAATATCAGACAACATTTCTACATCTCCTGGTTCCGTTCCTACACAACCAGTGCCTATAACAACTCACAGCCTCAGCAACACGTCCATGTATACCGGTATGCCCTCAAACCAAGATACAAAAGAAAATGATGATGATAAATTGTCACTACATCTTGCCTATATATTAATCCCATTCTTCATCATCGCTGTTGCTATAGTAATAAGTGTGATTTGCTTATACAGGTAAGTATTTTCTTATTTTCAAGGGCCAAGTTCTTGTTTGGTTAGAATAGAAATGCATTGGCCGCATATCAAAATTGGATTCGACACAGGCGCGGATCTAAAGATTTTGAAAAGGGGATGAATTCGGGGTTACTATGTTCCAATTTTTGTCCTAATTTTGCCCAGAATTAAAAATAAATCCCCAAAAAGGGGGTTATACCCCTGACCCGCCACTGTGTCATGCTCTGACCTTCGTTTCAGACTAAAGTGATCTAATTATAATAATACCGTTTCACATTAACCAATGACATATTTAAGGGTACATTTAATGGCGACTATGACTTCTTCCTAAAGCCTGTAGCACATACACCTATGGTATGCTCTACTTTCTGATACTAACCAGCATCAATACAGTTGTAATATTTTGTATGGTCCCGGAAGTCATTTACATGAGCAGGGATGAAAGGTTTACGTAAGAGTCTTGACATAGCCTCTCCGTAAGACAGAGCAGTTCGGTTTAGGCTCGTGGTGCTTTAAATATATACATATTTCAATAGTATTATCATTCAAGCTGAACTAGCTTTACTGGGCTTTTACCATTATATGAGATATTTCATGTAATTAATTGACTCATATTCCATTTTTGGCATACGCCTTAAAGAGTAAATCATTTCAAATGACTTACCAGACGAACCGGAAGTAGAATTAATGAAAGACGGTATGTACTGGAAACTGGAAAGCCGCGTGAAACAATACATTTTCATCGTTTATTTAAACTTACTTACGAGAGGATGTCCCGGAATACTTATGTAGGATTGTCTTTGGCTGACCTCCTTATCTAACACTTTAGTTACACCCGTTTTATGTATGTTAATTGGTTCATACAGTTTACACTGTAATCTTTATAGAGTAAATCTCTTTTTATTACACTTTGTCATTTGTGGACAGGAATTTTTGGATAGGAATTATTCCAAGCAATATTTTTTGGTGTTTTTAATACACAACCCCCCAAAAACACAAAGGCAGAAAATCACCACAATTTTCAAAGAAGAAAGGGGTATAACTACTGGACTCCCTTTTGGATCAACTCATGAAATTAACATTGTTCTTTTCAACGGATACAATCCTTTATAGAAAAATACGCTTGAGATCAGTTCCATAACAGGCTAGAAACCACTAATTCCACTTCCTATAGGCCTCTATGCTAATTTCATAATATTCAATGGCTTCTCTGGACTTTACCTTAACTTTAACCTGCAGAGGACGATATATCAGCATGATTCTACATATGTCAGCTCACAATCCTCAGAATGGCATGTAGGGTTAGCAGACTTGCAGTGCAGTAAGTGAAGGGTCTATAAATAGCATGGGAAATCCCAGTGTTTTAACAAGATAGGGGTATATATAGAAATCATTATGGAGATTAGGCTTCACATCACAAGAAGCAAAATGCACCAATAAATTGTACAGAAAT
This sequence comes from Perna viridis, assembly GCA_037379345.1. Classification (NCBI taxonomy): domain Eukaryota; kingdom Metazoa; phylum Mollusca; class Bivalvia; order Mytilida; family Mytilidae; genus Perna; species Perna viridis. The sequence goes on along the minus strand of CM074517.1, from coordinate 31,568,819 downwards.
GTTTTTCCTTTCAGAAACTGTTTAATTTTTTTAAATAAGATGAGAACTTTTTTCACAGCACTATGAGGAACAAGGGTAATTTCTGCGTAGGACTATTTTTGCGTACGTTCCAAATGTTCATTGGTTGAACTGGTGGCCTGTAACCTAACATAGATAGAGTAGTCTTAAAATAAAGCTGTAAATCTGGTTCTACGAGACCTGGCTCTTGTTCAGCTGGTTTAGGAACTGTTCTCGTATAACTTGCGCTTGTAGTACAGTTATGGTAGAGCCGAAATTAATAAGTCTGTCTTATAATTGCCTTTGTCATAGATCTGTCGACAATTTTTTTTTGTGAAAAAATGCGAATTACAATAGTAAAGTGACGAGAACAAACGGTTGGACTAAATGACATTGACTGTAATTCACAAATGCTATTCCAATTTATATTTAATATTACTATATGTATAATTACAGGAATCGGAAAGGGAAAGAAAGAAGTGGTGACTTGGTTGCTCGAAGAAAGAATCCTGCTTTTATGGATCAAAATATAAATGCTTTAGCTCACCAATTGAACTCTCGTGACTCAATGATGCCTAAAGCGACACGATTAAAGTTCAAAGACAGTTCAATGGATGGATTCGAAGATGTTGACTTACGCGAAGAAGTTGAAACTTTTTCACACGGAAAACAGGGGATAAAGTTAAATGGAATAGACCAAGAGTTCCAACTATCAGACCTGAGTTGCAGTAGCAGTACAGAAGACAATTCAAAATTTCTGCTTAAAAAGTATGACACGTCGTTTAAACAATCAAGCAGTAGCGAAGACAACTCAAAATCTCTGCCAAGAAAATCTTCATTTAAACCGTCTAAGGTATTAATGTCGGTAAGCAAATCTGAAGAATCAATACCACCACTTCCGGAAAAAAGGCGAAACGAACCCGAAACTAACCCTAGTAATAACAGAATATCCCATTATGATTCGCTTCCGATGAGGGAAAGCTTACCTATTAAACAAAGAAAAAACAGTGCAAGGGATGTGATGGATATTATTGCACCAGTAAAAGGGAATCCCGAATATGACGTCTTGCCACTAAAGACATTTTGTGGAACTACTTCTGACGTTGAAAAACAAGGAGAATCAACATTAACAATGACAAGTTCAAATAATGATTTTCCTTCATCCGTTTCAGACTTAAAGGCAACAAGTGTAGACTTATCTAATTCTATGGACAATGTTTTCCAGGAAACTGTACGTCCGGAAAATAAAAGCAGACATTCACATGATACGGATAGTTCTTTTGATGAGTGCGATATAGAAACAGCTCACCACGATACTATAGAAAAAATGCGCAAGCGTGAGCCGGCTAATAGAGCACCATCTTTTGTAGCGTTGCCTAGAGCAGCCTCGGGATCACTAAGAACCGCACTTTGAAAATACACGTAAAACCAAAACGGTCCAAGGTTGTAATCAAAATTCGTTTCTTTTTTCAAATACTGCGCGATGCAGTTTCGTTGCATTTTTTTTTTTTTTTTTTTTTTGTGCAATTTTTCTTACAAAATTTCACCTACATCACTTCTATGCAGTTCAACAAGAAAAAAATAGAAACTTCCGTTCATATGGTTTTTATATTGTTACAGTTTTTAAGGCTTTTGTCTAGTGCTATACCAACACTTCCTAAATAGTGGTTCTGTATGTGCCTAGACTCGTGTTTTTTTAGCTTGTTTAATAAATGTACATTTATGCTAGTCTTACTTCACATTTACATGTACCGACGACGTATTATGCAACTACATGTTTATTCCATTTTTAGGCTTGAAATGATTCACATTTATTAATAATCTTTCCACAACATTGAAGAATTTACAAGGAGTACAAGGAACGCCTGTATAGGTCTGTATAAAATCATATTTTTAATATAGTACTAGTATAAAAGTTAACGTTAGTCATGAAACGAGTATATTTAGACAACTACCATGAAACGATTGGCTTATACAAGTACGCGAATAACAATATACTTGGATACAATAGAGAAGTCGCTTCTTAAAGACATGTACAAAAGAATAAATCAAACCTCTGGTTATTTTATAGGTTTCATTTGAATTGAAGAATGAGTGATCCACCTAGTGACTTGACGGAGGGGCACTACCAATTTTTTTCATGAACCGTGGAAATGACAGGCATACAGTGACACTTCTTTAACATATAGTTTTAATTTTGAGACTTTTAACTCCCCCTATCACGTATTTCTAATATATAAAAGTGCTACATGGGTATATTACGCTATTTCGTACAACCCTGCTACATACATGTGTATGATAAATGGCAAACTATTCATGATATCTCACGCTCACCTCGAATACAACTGGTTGTGAACTCGATCACCAGTGGAGTCATAATAAAGGCTTTGATATTGGTAGTCACTAATTCTCCACCAAACGTGTGGTATATGGTTGGCTGACGGTCTGAGTAATGTATCTGAGTTGTGTGACACTCATTATCCACTACAGTTGTTAGCACATTAGAAGCGCGTTGGGTTGATAAAGGGTCCTTCCGATCAATCAATCAAAGATTTGTTAACGTTATCTACTCGAAATAAATGAAATATCTACAATGGGACATTCAATAGACCCTTTTGCGCTATACTCATTGAAACGTTCACGTTTCCCATTTTATCGTTCGTACATCGTTTATCGTGCGTTTACACATTGTTTTGCGATCGTTTAAACGCACGATAAATGCACGATAGAAGCGTCCGTTTATTTTTGATTATTTCCTCGATTAAACTTTTATTTTTATATTTTTTTGCTATTATTAATCTTTATATTTTCATTAATTTCATTTTCTATTTTTTCTTTTGTCATTATTTTTAATTATTATTATTTTTTATCGTTCGTCTATCAGGAGCGTTCGTTTATCGTTCGTTTTGTGGGCGTTTAGCGTTCGTTTAGGTATCGTGCGTGCGGGAAACCTAAACGTCTCAAGGAGTGTAACTATAGTCGATGAGCATGCGCATAGCATGCTCAATAAACACGTCCGCGAGGAAAATTCTTTTGTTCTACCCAAGCCCTACCCCGCGGAAGTGTATACTGAACATGCTCATCAACTTATCACAAAAGGGTCCATTGTAATCAATCAATCAATCAAAAGCTGTTAACCAAGATAGTGAGGTGAGTATCCGATAGATACAACGATAAAGCTCTATACATTTTGTATATTTACTCCTTTCGAATTTGTAGAAGTAAACAATACAAACCTCCAATTCATTTGTGTTATTATAAACTGAGTTTTTATAACCGTTAGAGGATAATCAATATCCCCATATTTAAGTGTGAAACAAATTTACGGGAAAAGATGCAAAACTTCGACATTCAACATAGCAACTTGAAAGCAAAAATTTTAAAAGCTACATATACTCAAGCAATATACAGTTAAAATGCATGGTTATTTAAAAAAAAAAGGTTTGTTGAATACTATGTTCCGAGAGTCTAATTTGTTACACTCTTTTATTGAAATATGTCTTGTATACATATTATATAAACAAAAATAATTGCCGATGGGTCTTCTATACCGAACACCACATCATTGTATGGTAAACTTCGAAATATATCTAAGTCGTTGTGTTTTATGTCTTGTCACATACAACATCAACGAACACAAACCTCAAATCTTTCAAAAAACATGCCAAACTGGAAAAAAATACAATTTTCCAAATGTGCTACATCCCTAAAAACATTTTAACAATGCAACCCGTTATTTACAGTGTTGTAATATGTTGCAGATTAATTGCTCAAGTTTAAAGTACACATAACCAACTCTTCATAGTCCTTTCATGTAGCAACACGACTTTTTCTATCATAAGGCTGTTTGCTGACAAAATCTGGCATTGGTTCATCTTTTGTGTCCCAAATGTCGTAGACAACAATTCTTGCTGAGTTCCGTTTTTCTTTTACTTCCTTTCGGATAAAACATACCATCAGAGCAGAAGTTAATAGAAGAGCGCCACCTGTCATCGCAGGAACCAGTGCAAACGGAAATTCGAAATGGAACTTTGGATGGTCAGTCATTTCTGCTTGCATATGGTTGTTCGTCGCGGCTGTTGCAAATGCTATACGCCCACACGCCATCATTATCAAGATACCTACAAGATATAAGATTTATTTAATAATAAAAATGTTATAATATATAAGTGAAATTTATATGGAAATATCTACTATGAAACAGTGGTACTAAACAATAAATGTTAAACAAAAATATCAAGGACTTTTCATTCAATCTATCAAAAAAAGAAGAAAATATGCATAGTTTTTTATACGGTAATTTTCACACAAGTGAAGCGGAAGTCGATCTTAATAACAATTTCATTCATTTGCAAAATTACGCCAACATGGGGCAAGCGAAAAGCAAAACACAATAGGCAAAGCAAAGACGATAATACTATACATCTGGATGTAGCAGAGAACTCTAGACCGACATGGACCTTATATTTGCAATCCTATAGATTACTTTATAGAATTGCATATTTCGGGCAAAAGTTCAATATTTGGATTAAAAAGAGTTTTTAGCTAATTGAATGGTTGAACTAAAATATCAAAACTGCGCGTACTGTAAAAAGTGCTTATTTCTGTTATCTTTTAGATACGATCTAGTTTTCATAGTGCTTACCTCCTACAGAAAACAATATTGTCGACATTAGAAGACGTTTGCAGCTGACATAACGCCTTTGTCCTTTGTATAACGTTATTACCCCGACGGCAGACATTACGATGCTGAGGATGACCTCTACCTCGAATTCTAACACCCAGAACCTGAAACGGTAATTGGAAAGGTTTGAATCCTCTAAAGGCAAAATTTTGTCTCAAAATCAAAGTGTACCTGAAGAAAGTTGTATGTGTTTCTAGAACTCTTTGGTGTATCTTTCATATGATTTAATTGGTTTACAGTAATAATTCGAAACATATCTGAATGTATTACCCCTAAAAATTGAAAAAAACTTGTGAGAGTAATCAAGGGAACCAAGATTCAAGCAGAAATCAAAAGAATATAATCTAGGGACAAAGACCAGACGAGGAAAACAGACACACACAACCAAGAATATACAATAACCAAACTAATACATACATAAGTATAACAAAAAGTAAATGAGCAACTTGGGCTCCACTAAAAACTGGGAGCATAACAATGTGCACCGGTAGGGTAAGCGTCCTCTGCTTTTCTAGAAACACCCGTCAAGTTGCTCATAAAAAGTCAAGTCCAGAGTAGACGAAAGACGAAAGGAAAAATATGACACGTTGAACATTGTGCAGATGGATACACTAACGATCCACGGGTTTATGATGACGACCATAAAACTTCTGTAGTGATGACTTCAAATTTGTAGCAACATAGCCCTGTTCCAGAAGCCTATTTTAAGAAGTCTAGCGCGATACAAAAAGTCTGCGTACTTACGAAAAGCTCTGGCATAACGTATGAGTTGTGATATGAAAACTCCATACGCAGGTGCTGAAGGGATGTTGCCACAGATGAAAGGAAAGTTTACAATAGTGGGCGAATAGTCATCGCGTTTGTTGTAAAGTTTGGTTAATAGTTTTCCTTAACCATCGATCTCTAAATTTAGGTCAAGATATGAGACTTCACAGTGTGTAGTATCCTTTATTTCAAGTTCTTTGGGGGTATGTGCGATTTATCAAATCCCCGCATCTATCTCATTTACCGCAAAAAAACGCCAAATTTTACGGAGTTTTTTGCTCTTTCAACATGGACCGCATGCGTTTTCACTCTCAAGCTTCACATAATTTGTGTAAAATCGTCAATTATAACTCATATGCAAATATCTGGGGTGAACACATGTGTTCCTAACAAATCCATTTTAAAAATTCAAGAAATGGTAAAATTTTGGGGGTGATTTGTAAATTTTGCATAATCAATATTATTACTTCTAGATTTGCCTCCAAAGTTTCGTCAAAATTAGTTTGTATTATTATTTAGTATTTGCAACCATTTTACTATATTACTACTACTACTAAAAATAAGTTTTAATCATTTTCTTTTCAAATGCACAAGTTATGAGGCCAAGTATGATCCTTGACGAAGCTACTACTTTACTTCACACACAAGAAGGCACGATTTTGGGAAGGTTAATCAAAAATGATGAAAGAAAAAAAGAGTTGTATATAAGTTTGCGAAAGTAACGAAAAGAGTCAAAACAGTTTACATTATATTCAAATCCTATTGAAAACTATTTTTTCACTACGCGTCACAATACAACCATTTATTTTTTTCTTCCCTATCCCAATTCTGTCTCTATCCAGAGTCATCGGTCCACTGATAATTGTGGATTACTTAACACAATTTTCAGACGTCCATATGAAACAAGCATAACCACCGCTAGCTGAGTGATTCCCATTGGTTCTGAAATATCTTACGACAACGAGGTACATGTATACTGGACTCATTTTACTTTCATTACATGCTATTCTCTATAAGAATTAGACAGTGGGTAAATCATCATAGGAAATAAATCTTTCCATGAAATCTTATTCAAAATGTTTCCTGGAATGCAGAAATGGCATTCATTTCCTTTTCAAATGTCAGTAATTCGAGGTATATATTTTATGAAATGCAATATCTTCATCAAAGGGAGATAACTCACTTTTCTCCTTTTATTCTATTGTAAATTTGAATCACTTTTCTGCACATCAGACATTTCTAAGATTCAACGAACTGTCAAGACCATAAACTATGTGCCCACAAAGTGAAATCAGTGTATTCTTTAAGTATGATTTTGCCTGATTTATAGATTCCAATACCTAAGAATGTGGACTGATCAACCTTTGCTTGATCCTCAAGTGAACCTGTACTTGAATGAATGTTTTTTTTTCTATTTACGCTTAGTTCGGTTCATTGTTGTTGTTGTTGTGTGTGTGTGTGCGTGTGTGTTTTTTTCCTCCCACTCATCTAGGAGCTTGTAATTCGGTGGCATGTAGCATTTCTTAAATCATTATTTGTTTCTATCTACATTGCATTTCCTACAATTTGCATTGTATTTCCTGACTGATGACGTGACGACTTTTCATTCAGAATTTCAACTTCCCTTTCATCTGTGGCAACATCTCTTCAGTACCTGGATATGGAATTTTCATATCACAAATCATATGTTATGCCAGAGCTTGTCGTAAGTACGCTAGACTTCTTACAATTAGGTTTCTGGAACAGGGCTATGTTGCTACAAGATTGAAGTCATCACTACAGGAGTTTTATAGTCGTCATCATGAACTCGTGGATCATTCTAGAAAAGCAGAGGACGCTCACCCTACTAGGTCCATTCTCCCAGATTTTAGTGGAGTCGAGTTGCTCATTTTCTTATGTTACTTTGTATATGTTATTTTGTTACTTTATGTTCTTTGTTGTGTGTGTCTGTTTTCCATGTCTGGTCTTTGTCCCTGGATTACATTCTTTTGATTTCCGCTAGAATCTTGGTTCCCTTGATTTTTCTTGAACATCCCTTTATTGAAATAATAATAACTATATAATAATAAGTTTCTTATGGCGTCCTACAAACGTGAAACATTATTTAACCCGATATATTTACGCCTGGAGGATTCAGATGCCGAAATGATTGTTCTAGTCATTTACACATGGGTTGACCTTTATTCTAATGTATTGTTTCTTGATTCACTGCAAACGCTCGGTATAAAACAATTTAATATAAAGACGCAGCACACGCGTAAATAAAAACAACATCATACCCCCACCCCACGTAAATCATTTCTTAAATATATCATTAAATTACGGAAACACTTGGGTCAATATTCATTAATGAAAAAGTTTGGAAAATCCCAAAAACAATTCCAATCCTCAGACGACATCAGTCTTGAGTTGAGGAATAACTGTTAATTCTATGACGTATATACACAACTTACATGTTGGATTTGCTTTCGAAGTGGAAGACATCCAAAAATCTAACTGTTTTACACGATTCAGCACAAACAATGCCATAGAACAAACTAACGTATGAAATATATCCAGTTTCCACGTATTTCTTTATAATCCAGCCAGGTAACAAAGCCGACAAAGTAATTAAAATAGACGCGATAGTTCCTAAGATAACTGGAATTATAACTTTCATTTTTCTTGTTTATTTTTGAAAGCCTACCATTCAAACATTAACATTTTTATTTTTTTTTCAATGACATCTACGCAGCTTGTAAAAACGTTCATATCCGTGAAAATGTTAATCGCTTTGTCCGTTTCTTGTTCATTTGTACGACGTTTGTACCCGGCTTAGTGTATGTTGCATTTATCGATTTACCTTAAGGATATACTAGTAAGTTTATCGATCATATATTACAGCATGATCCATGTGAGCATTTTATTGAACTTGTAAATCCTTGCATGCGTATGTTTTAAAAAGAAATATCCATTTTTTCACGATAATGTGTCATTTTACACTCGTATTCTCGTTTCAAAGTGATCGAATCTTTGGGGCCGGGTAAGTTTTAATCCTTGTGTCAATACAAAATCGTGTAAATCGACTCATAATGGGTGAGATAACCTTTGAGCATTGGGAAGGACTCTTGATTAGTGGAACCATTCGCAGAATGTTTTTATTCTAATTTTCAAGGGACCATTCTTTAGCATTCCACCTAATGTCTAAATTGCTATGATAATAAAGTCCTGGGGTATGGTCCAATGGCCCCTTTCTACTAAATCCAATTAATGAGCTAGGGGATAGAATCAAAATGAAAAAGACAATGAGCACCAGAATTCCAATTGGTTCCATTGCCAAAAAGCTTCAGGTAAAAAAATGAAAAGCAGAACAGAAATTGTCGAGGCATTAATT